>CM024708.1:25773440-27058537 GCA_014182895.1 Angophora floribunda | reverse complement strand
AAAGTAAAGGTAAACGGGAAGATAGATGTGAGCATTTAGTATTCTTTAATTGATTGGCAGTAATTAAAAGTTAAGGAATTAAAGTGAACATTGGACTAAAATTGAGGGATCATATTAAACAAATTAAAAGGCTAGGATTATATTGCACATTGTGCAAAAAATCAAAGACCGTATAGCACAAATTAAACATTTAGGATTACATTACATATTGAAGGAAAATTCATAGACCATTTGAGCTATTATCCCCATTTTTTAAATGATTGATTCCCTATACAAAATACCCCAATTTTAGGTCTATTATCAATTTTGCCCCAAATTCTTTTGTCTAAAAAAAATTCCCAACATTCACTCTAACTTTAATATTTGCCGAGCATCGAAAAATCCCCATAGTTTTCTTCTATGTTGTTAACGTCAAAACTAGTTAGAGGTTTATTATTGGAACCAACATGTTCCTCAATATCTTTATTTTCATATGGAACAATAACAACCTCTTATTATTGATAATTTTGAAAAAAACTAGAGGAGATTTTTGGGAGTATTGGGGATTTTTTAGACAGAGAGAAGTTTGGGGTAGAATCAAGATTGGACCTGGGGTACTTTTTTAGGAATTAGGCCATATATTAAGGGAAAAACTATGAGAGAGGGAGAATGTGGATGGTTCAATAAAATTGGAGTGACAGTGAGATGTGAGACAAGTACGAAGCGAGCATAAGTTCTCTGAAAATGAGATCAAAGGATAAAGTTCATTGTGAGCACCTTTAATAATAATAATAATAATAATAATAATAATAATAATAATAATATACAATGTATTTTTCTAGCACTTTTGAATAATTTATTATAGGCACTCAAACGAAAACAATACGCAGGGAACTGCAATTTATCAAGGGTAAAAATCACCAAAAAATCTCAAACTATATTTACTATAATATGTTTATTCTAGACTTTATTCTGTAAAACGAAAAACTTTAAATTTTTATTTATGTGACATATTTACCTTCCGTTAATATTCATTCAATGAACTAAAAAACATGATTCACGTGATCTAAGTAAAATAGAAATGACGTTGTTTCAACTGAAAAATCATCTAACGGAACTTTGACGGAGGAGGGTAAATGTATAATGATAGTATAGATTGGGATTTTCAATGTTAGTAGAAAGTTCATGATGAATAGATCTCATCGAGCATAATTTAGAGCCTTTTTCCCTTTTTTTATATGATTTATGATATAAACCTTTGGGTATGTTTTTAGGGCATTAGAATTTCGAGAACCTTTTTGTCACAACAGCGATAATTGTCGTCGACAACTCAGTTACTAATATCTGTAATTTGTGAAAGTTTGGGATATTTTGAATTAAGAAAAAAAAACAAAAAGACACGAGCCACGAGATTTAAATTAACCAAAAATAAAATGGCTGTGCAAACCTATCCTTAGATTCATGAACTTAGGAACATGCGGGCCCCAAATCTCATCGCGTTTGGCGCGTCCACCACGCATCCCGATTTCGATCGCGTCATTTCGCGACATGTTGCGTAAAAACATGATATGGGTGTCAAATCGTCAAAGAATCAAAACGACAGGGGCTGGATTGCAATTGATCCCATAGTACAGGGGCTGGTGCGCAATTATCCCTGAACGGTATAAATTCATAAACCTCTCCGAACTTTCTTACATCTTCTCTTGGTTCGGAGTAAACCTCTCGGGACCGGAAGCTGCTTTCAGAGTCTCGTCGGCGCCGGAGAAAGCTTTCCCCGATCCATCGTCTGCGCCGGGGAGCGCATGGATTCCTCCGTCGCGATCGTGGTGGCGCTGTCGCTCGTGGCCGGAGCCGCGATCGCCCTCATTTTCTTCGGCAATTACTTCTGGAAGCGAAGATCCGAGGTCGTGTCCCTCGCCGCCAAGGCGGACCTCCAACCGCAGCCCAAGAACCCGCCAAAGCCTCCGCAGCCCGCTTCCAAGAAGGTTCAGGCCAAGTCCCACGCTCATGGCGCCGATAAGGTATCCACGATGCTTCGTTTCGGCGCTGTTTCGGGAGGTTTTCGGTTGATGCCGCTGAGTAGAAATGGAGCATGAGCGAAGGAGAGATTAGTGTTTGGGAACTTGCATGTGCGTTGTGTTTTTATTTTTGCTTCGATCGGGTGAAGATCGGATTACTTTGAGAAGCGAAGAGGGAAATTCAGAAACGATTATCTGATTCTGTGGTTTAAATCTAATCAATTTGGTTGATATGGGAGCTTTGGGTGATGAAAATGTCTAGTGAGCAGTATGAACGAATCGTTCTGAATCTTCATTGGCTTGCTCTGTTCTAATTACGGTAATGCCAGTGATAAGAGCGGTAGGAGTGTCGAGAAAAGTGAGTGTCCAAGCAATGTTCAAATGAATGTTTGAGTTTGCTCTCCTTTTGTAAATTTATTGTCTGTCTTTCTTTAGATAAGTTGCTATGCTTTTATCATCAATGAAATATTAGCTTGCGTATTTTTACTTGCTGGATAATTCTGGAATGTAGGATAAAAGCAAGAGGCATCATCCTTTGGATCTGAATACTTTGAAAGGTCACAGTGATTCAGTCACAGGGCTATGTTTCGCTTCTGATGGACGAAGTTTGGCAACAGGTGAGATAAGGGTGTTTGCACTGGAAGATGTGATATCTATATACATAGAAAATTATTCAACAGTATGTGACTTCAAGGTTGAAGCATCATACTGTGGCTTGGTTATCTTTTAAAAAATCTAAGTTTCTTTGCTTAGCTTGGAAGTAGCATTCATATTTCATGTGTTGCACCTTACTAAATGAAAGCTAATTAACAGCTTTGATGTTATCTTCAGTTATTGTTACGGTTTCTTTATGCAAGAAAAATGGACTTTCTGTAAGTGCATGTAAGCGGATCTTTGTGGATGAAAGCTAGTTCATAAAAAATGAAATCAAGGTTTGAATCTTATTATCTCCCTGTTACCCAAGGAAACAGGTGGTCATAAGTAGTAGTAAGAAGGGGAGTCAATTGGAAGCTCTCGAATGCTACTTAAAAGTATTCACCATACATGTTTTTTGATGTCGAGGAAGTGCAACTAGCTTGGTAGATCGTAGACCATGAAATGTCCCTCTAACCTCATTTACCTAACCATCATCCTTTAAAGAAGGAAAAAGGATATGGGCTTTGCGTTACCTTGTTTCAGTTGATATGTTAGAAGAGCTCTTTGCCAGGGCCTTGTATGAAGAGAAAAGTGAGAGAAACATCATCCTCTATTTGTGCCTTCTTACTGAATATGGTACTAGCTTTTTTGTTGATATATGAGGGGTTTGACTAACAAAAGAGCGTAATCTAATGAGGTGTTTGGTGTGGAAACCTTGAAGTATTCTTATTCTTTTTTATTTCAGGTCGAATTGAAGTGTCCTTATTCATTTGCTCATATATTGTCAAATCAGTCGACCATATAATGTAAAATCGTGTTCTGTGTGCTTTATCCAAAATTGCTGTTTTTAAATAGGCTAAAAAATTGCATTTTCATACAAGTCAATTTGGTCGAAGTTCATTAGTTTACATGTGTGAAGGATGCTACTTTTTGTTATAAACTTTTTGTGTCAACTGGACAGAAAATGAAAGTGCCAGCTATTGAAATCTGAAATTTATCCTATGTTTTGCATCACCAAGGTGTAAGAGCACATCTAAATTTGTAATGGAAAAATGCAGAAGAAGGTGACTTGGATACTTAGTACTCAATTCACTATGAAAATTCTTTTCTACTTTGCTGAAAAGAGAATATGTCTTTCATCCTCAATTAATGCAGTGTTGGTGTTTAGGATATCCTGGGTGGTTTAATCAGAATACTATTGAGTGGCTTTATTTACACATCTTTATCTTTGCATGCAGCTTGTGCCGATGGTGTTGTAAGGGTGTTCAAGTTGGATGATGCTTCAAACAAAAGTTTTAAGTACGTCTCTCTCACAGGCTTGGTGATTGATCATGATGTTAGTTTTTAACTTGACAACTCTCATCTGCAGATTTCTGAGGATTAACTTGCCTGCTGGAGGCCATCCAACTGCCGTAGCATTTGGTGATGATGTATCATCGGTAATAGTGGCATCTCAAAATTTGTCTGGTTGTTCTCTGTACATGTATGGAGAAGAGAAGCCTAAAAATTCGGACAGCGATAAGCAGCAAACCAAGCTACCTATGCCTGAAATCAAGTGGGAGCATCACAAGATTCATGAGCAAAAAGCAGTATTGACCCTTTCTGGGGCTACTGCAAATTATGACAGTGGCGATGGGAGTACGATAATTGCATCTTGTTCAGAAGGTGTGGAGTTTATCTCCAAAATGTGTCCTAAACCAGCTTAATCTTATGTTTGTTTTAACATGAATTTATTTTGAAATAGCCAATGTTCATGCATCCAGTAACATAATTGAGGTAGAACTTTGAGATTGACATTTCATAAGTTAAGGTGAGTGGTGTTAGTTCATTTAGTTGATGTACTCCAACTGGCTGTGCAGAGAAACACTTTTTGTCTCCCCCCTAGTGTTGTTGCCTTTGTCGGAAGTAAATTGAAAACGACAAATTTCTGGGCTTTGAATTGATGCAAAAACAATATTTTGTGCAAGCTAGTGTTTTTATTGATAGTCATATGAAAATTTTTTGTCACTTCTCAATGCAAAGTTTGTAGACGTCACTCATATTTTTGTAGTTAGAATCAGTGATAGTGATGTGAAAAAATAGTAATATCAGGTTACACAAAGGAATCAATATTGGAATATGAAACCCGTGCCTTTATTGGGGTCTCTATAGCACCCTTTATGTCTTAATATATTTGTACATGGAATAAGTGCAACTTAATGCCTTTAAATGCATTATTATGCATAAAAGTTTTCAGACTTCCTCTTGGAGGGATCTGAAGCTGTATAGAAAGTAGTTTTGGAATAAATTGCCAGAGCTTGAATTTCATTCTTTCTGGCTACTTTTTGACTGGTGTCATGTTGCCTCTTTTCTGCTTCATTTATGTGGCCCTCTCTCCTCCCTTTTTCAACCATCTATTGCCAAAGGCTGTTTGTGTTTATAATATCTCTGAATTCTTTAGTAGGAGCTTCAAAATTTGTGCAACTATTAACTAGGTGTTGCAGAGTAATGTATTTGAGGTATAAGATGATGGCTATTTTCAGTCATTACTACTAGCTAAATTATAAGAATGAGCAGCAAATGTAGTTCCTTGTCTTTGCAGTAACTGTCTTGATGGAACATCACAATGACCAGTGAGCATATTGTGTTAAAGCTGTAAAATTTTTTGTATGTTGCAGTAATCTTTTTGCATCCTGTCCAGGAACTGACATCATAATTTGGCATGCAAAAACTGGGAAGATCTTGGGGAATGCTGATACAAATCAATTGAAAAACACTATGTCTGCTATCTCACCCAATGGGCGTTTTATTGCTGCAGCAGCTTTTACGGCAGATGTTAAGGTAAATCATCCTCGATTAATTGTTCAGCTGAAATAGTGCTTGTTTTGGATAGAATATCTGGGTTATGTCTGATAATGGCTGCAGTCTATCAAAGCGTCTTTAGTTTGGTGTCTGATAAGCATATTATCCATACAATGAATGATGTGCAATTATTTCATCTTCTACTGCTGTCTGATAGGAATAGGTCCTATATACAAATTACTGGCCTACAGTTTTTTACTTTATCGGAATTGAAATATCGTGAAACATTGTTGTTATGACTAAATGTCAAAAGTAGAAATCTCATAAAATATATTTATGTCTTGTTGATCTTATATCATAAGTATGAAGAAAACTGAAGAGCCACAGTTTTGCAAATTAAAACCAATTTACAAGTATCTTTATCAAAAAACCAAACCATGTTCATATTGAAAACTTTATAAGAATATTCATTAAAAATGACAACGACAAAATATTAAGTCAAAATTTTATTTGGAACAACTCACATCCTTGGGTTTAGCTATCAAAAGATGGCCCTCACCCAAAAGCCTCCTCACTTTCGATCTAAAGAACTTTGAGCTCACTCCACCTTTATTTACACTATTATAAAATTTTAGTTCCCTCGGCCACTATGAGGAACTAGACAACATAGTATCTTCATCGTCTCAACAGAATTCCTGCTGTTCTTGCTTTTGGTGAACATGTGACTGAGAAACAGATTGAGGCTTAGCCCTTCATAGGAGTCTCTGTGTACAAGCAACACTCCTTCTTTTGTTGAAAAAATTTGGATGCAGTTTTTGAATTAGGCAGATAATCTCTCACTCTGTTGTGGTACATGTTGCCATGCATGTGACAGTCTTATGCTTCTTGTTATGTTTACCCAGTGCATGTGTTTTGGCAGGTCTGGGAGATTGTTTATTCAAAAGATGGTTCTGTGAAGGGGGTTACAAAAGTCATGCAGCTTAAGGGACACAAGGTCAATAAGTTCATGATGTTCTCCAACTTCGTTATATATGGCCTTCTCCATTTAATTATCTGTTTATTCATGCTGCTATAAATTGAGATGCATTAATTTTGCTTATGATCTTTGTGGAGAAAACCAAATTAATCATAACTTGAGTACTTGAATGATAATTTTATTAGTGTCACGGTTTTTAGTAAGAAATAACGATGCTATGCATGTGTAGGGTTGGTAAATATTTGCATCGCATATTTAAAAACCAGACCTGATGGGGCTGGCTGCCTGCTTCAATGCCACTTCATTTTGTTTGGACCATGAATTGATCAAAAGCAGGTTTTGACTCAGTATAAGCAGTGAACCCGGCTTGACTTGATTTAGTATTAAACGAAATTCCATTGACCAGACAGAGTTGGCTTCAACATTTTTACCTGTAAACATTTAAATTAGGATGATGAAACCCCAAAAGCATATTATTTGCCATCTATATTGCCAAGGAAGAAGAGAAACTGCCTTGCCTGATCTATGTTGGTGGCTTTGATTGCTGATCGCATTATGCATGACCATTGACTCTAATAAGTTATACTTTCAGATTTCTCCTTGCCCTCTCAGATTGAGTTACCCATAGGATTTGACCTGCACGACATTCACATTTCCCACCTTGGCTTGATTCTTAACAATTTCTCGAGCCATCTTCTATTCATGTTGGAGATTACATATGTTTTAAAATCCCACAAAATGAGAGTGATATCCAACTATAACTTGCTTGCACTTTTTTATCTTTGTTGATAATTTAGAGTTGGTATTGTAATCACCATACATCAGACACCACGGAAATCCTTGAAGTTAAAGCATAGCAACAACTCCTAAAGCATCATTCCCTTCATAAAGCAGAACCTAACATTCAGTGAGGTTGATAGAAATTCCCACATTTAGAAGAATAGATCCTGCCAAAAGTCAAAAGATTTCATTTGGGTTCGGTTTAAGGATTTTGATGGACTGGTTTCGTAAGGTATGAGAACCCTTTTTCTTAGGAAGAGGTATTGGACTTCCCATTGTTTTAACTTTTCTTGTTTCAGAGTTTTCTTTGATTCAGATGATATTATAGTTTTCCAGATAGCTATATTTTCTTGTTAAGACTCCCAATTATGCTTTGTCGCGATAATGTTTTAATACCTAAAGGTTGTACTTTCATTTCTTGAATTCCTGTTTCATATTTAGAGTGCAGTGACTTGGTTATGCTTCACTCCAAATTCTGAACAAATAGTTACAGCATCAAAGGATGGCTCTATAAGAATTTGGAATATCAATGGTACGTGCTATCCCAGTCTGTTTAACTGCACATTTCTGAGGCTAGGTCAAATACATCCTATGCTTTTTGGTGCGGGTGGGGTGGGCAAGGCTAAAAAAGCACAAGGAAATGAGAAGTTGCTTACTTGCTGTTTATTGCTTGTTGCATTAATTGCATTGTTTTTTGTAATTAGTTTGCTGTAGGGGGCCAGAAGTGGCTCCTTTGTGTCTCTTGTGCATCCTGTATGGTCTAATGGGTGGGTTCACTATTAAAGTATGAGCTGCATGCTCAAACTTATAATTTGGGTACTGCACAAAGAATCACAAGATATGTAGGCTTATTGTCAAAAGACCAACTAGCTGCAGTCTATTAACTATTCTGGAAGGGGTTTTATACTGTATAGTCAGTGTTAGTCTCATAAGATTAAACTAACTTGTCACCAATTTCTGTGGAAATTGAATTTTTCAGTTTGGGCTTAGGGCCTCATGGAACGAAAAGGAGGGAAGAAATGGGCAGATTTTAGTCTCTACTATTTTTGTTAGTCTGAGCCTTTACAAGTGCAAATTACTATCTTATCCATATGTTAAACGAGCCTTTTTGGGGAAAACAACTAATAGAACATTTGAGGATAGAATTATGATCAGCTGATTGGGTTTTACTTTTGAATTTTGCCTGGAGTCATTGAAGTTGATATTTCTCCAAGTCAACTTCGTATCTACTGTAGACAGCATTTTTATTGAGAAATATGATATACACTAGGTATCGAGGTTCTTAGATATCTTTATTTCCTTTTGTCCAACTGAAACGCTAATAATATCTTGCAGGTTTTATCACATTTCTTTGTTTTAGTATTTTTGAAATTCCTACTTCTTCGTTTTAAAGTTTCTTTCTTTATTCCTTGAAGTTCGATATCAGCTTGATGAGGATCCAAAGACTTTAAAGGTGTTTCCAATCCCATTGCAAGATTCAAGTGGTGCTACTTTACACTATGATCGCCTCAGTCTATCCCCTGATGGAAAGATACTGGCAGCAACCCATGGTTCAATGTTGCAGTGGCTGTGCATTGAAACTGGAAAGGTTTTGGACACAGCTGAAAAAGCTCATGATGGTATGCCCCCAGCCAGTAACATTTCCATGGAACATTTCCTCCTTTTGATCCGCAATAAGTGATGCATGAAGTTTTATGGTCCAGTTAAATGATTAATGTTGGCTCTCTAGATGGCAGAACTTCTTTATCTATGGCTTCCCAGTGTTGATGTATTTAAGAAGCGATGGTAAAATGTGGATGGAATGGCAAGACTGGTCAATGGGATTAGTTGGAGGTCACCACCATATTTTCACCGTAACCAATTCCATCCCCTATATCTCCCAACAGAAAAGGGAAAAATTAAAGGCCATATAGTGTATTATCTGCTTACATGTATGATTAAGTATGCTAAAAATCTTGTAATGTGACTTGATCATGTAAAGCATTGTATTCTATTTTTTTTCCCCATGTTCATCAAGATTTGGATTGGAACATAGAAATATTGCAAGACTGCATGTGCAGTGTGATTGAAAATGAGATAGCTACCTAGGACTATAGCTTTAGCCCCTGTGCATTCACCTCATCCACCTTTTCTTTTTATTGCCGAAATAAAAGAAATGAAAACTGTTACTTTACCCATGCCCTTGGAATCATGAAGGGCAATGACAATCCTCTTAAAATGATAAGACTAGTCAATTGATGATTATGTTTCCCCTTCAAAGATTGTATGTGCAGCAACCAATCTTTATTCTCTATTTTCTTCAGTGGCAGCTAATGGAGTTAATTAGCATTCCTAGTTGAGTTTTACAGTTCTTCATTTTGGCCAATGTTGTATAATTTGACTTACGACTCTACTACGCCTACATGCAGGTGACATCACATGCATGTCCTGGGCGCCACATAGTATTCCAGCAGGTAAAATTATATCGACTTCACTAAGCAGTGGTCATCTATTGTGAATGAATCTGTGGCTACTGAAGAGCACTTTGCATGATGTGGCATTTTAAAAGAAATTTCACTTGTTAGAAGAGCATGTTGCCCCACCATACTGAGGCCTGCATGAGATGAGACAACTGGAGAGAGAGAACCAGAACAATACATCCTTATCTTGACCAGAGCATAGAATTGCTTCCACTTTTCTGCAATTCTCTATCCATGCACTACCATATGCATGGATAGAGATGCTTGTGGTCGCCTGCTTTTATTTTATTTTTATGAACTCTCTTGACCAGCCAGAGCATAGAATTGCTTCAACTTTTCCACTATTCTCTATCCATGCGCTTACCATATGCTTGGATATGCTTATAGTCGCCTCTTTCTTTTTCTTTATTTTTTAAACTCTCTCTCTCTCTCTCTCTCTCTCTCAGGTGATAGAAAAGTTGATGTTTTGGCAACAGCCAGTGTTGATAAAAAAGTGAAGCTTTGGGCAGCCCCACCACTCCAAACCTCATAGATGAGTCAATCCAGGAAAATGATATCCAGCATCAGAACAAAGTGAAGCTTGCTCCGACATAATGCGCTTCGCCATTCAAGATGCATTAAGGGGTTCCAACTTATATCCGAGCCACTGTTACACTTCACGAGAAAGCCTCAGGGTGTCCTATGGAACGTTCCGACACCGTCCATTCTGACAGCATCTGGACAAACAGTTCGTACTTTGACGTTGTTAGTCTTGTCTCTAAAAATTTTGCCGATAAATTTGGCCTAGCACAGAATCTAGTAGGAAGAGTTTACCGTATACCTTCTGTTTATTTGTCTTATCTTTGGGGGGATATTGAGAAGGTTGTGTTTGAGATGGTGGGTGAACTGCGAGGCGATGACAATCTAATCTATCTGAGCTGTGGACTGATCCAGGCGGCTCAATCGAGTGCTTTTCCTTTCAATTTGCTTGCTTTTCGGGACATCTTATAACACTTTCAAATTGGCATGTGTAGCTGAAGCCCCATTTTCCACTGAGCAACTTAGCCTCAGAGTAGGAGGCCACACGTATACGGGCGTGCACTGGCAAGTCTGAACACTAATTCCGTAGAACACTACAGTCTATATGCTTGACTGCGTAACAGTTAATTTAAGCTGATCGTGATATGTCGTGTTGAACATGTGGTCGTCAAAACTAGCCTTTCTTCGTGATGAGCCTAGTGTTGTGGAGAATTGACTTAATCCCAGGAACAAAGAAATTCAGCAACATCGTGGTTCCAAGAGATCGAGTAAAGATTTGCATTTTCTGTCCACGGGATGTAAATTTTGAATGTGATGAACAGATTGGAGAGGTTGGACTAGCGAGCATTGAATCAGGCACTTGCCGGAGAATGTTTTTGAGTAAAGGCCATGGAGTCGATGCGGGCCACGAAATAGATTGGGAGTTATAGAGTAACAAGTTCATCTTTTCACATGGATGGGGATTGCGAGATTCTGAGCGCTTTGGAGAGAACCGCCGCTCTGAAAGTACACAGTAATTTCTCCAAATCAAAGCACATATCCATCACAAGACAGAAAAGAAACAACACAACCCTGTCTTATTTAGAGTAGCAACCTTGATGAGAATTCGAAAGCAAACCACTTAACATCGGCTCACGACCGACCGAAAACACAAGGACAAGGACCACCGACCAGGGGGCATAAATATACATACCCATGAAGCATAAAAAATGGGAAGTCACAATTACACATGATTACAGTCGACTCACATGCCATGGCACAGAAGGTGCAATGAAAAGTGAGAGAACAAGCGTCATCGCGAAGATGAGGCTGGCAATTTGCAAGCTTTCGACCATGAGAATCATCACATGGCCTGATACTGAGGCTTTTCGGCTTCCAACTTTGAGATTGGGAAGGAGATGCACAGGTCAGATCATTGCATCAGGTTGATTTTCTGGTAACGATGCTTTGTATTCGGCCAACGTCTTGTAAGATTCATTTATCCTCCTCAAAGTAGGGAACTTGGCCTGCAACGAAGATTGTGGACTCAGCTAGGCTACTCAAGCAGCAGTGTAAAGACAACATGCATAGATGCTCAATCAATGAGTCCAGCAACGATGGGCTTCGAGAATTGCAAAGCTCTGACATTAACCATTCCAATACAGAATGTGCATCATTAGAGACCCTCGTGCAGCGCTGTAGTATAAAGATGTCCTGGTCTCGAGGTGCATCATGAATACATTTTCATGTGTTTTTGCTTGCAAGACATATCTGTAGTTACAATACATGGCGGTAGGTTCGCATAAGATGAGCTGTGAATTGAAAAGGACACCTATTTGGTAATTTGCAATTTGAAAGTTCTCCCAGCGTGACAACAAAACCCAAAAACAAAATCTTCTAAAGAGGTGGCACCAACATACTTGTCCAACATTAAGCAGAATCGATCTGCATTTGCTATCTTCATAAAAGAGAAGTATATGCAACATATCTGAAAGGGGTGTTCACTTAGCTTTGGAAAACCAAGGAATTGTCCATGGAAATCGCACCAAAATTGAGGTGGGATAGTATATAATCCTCTCATTAAGTACTCACGGAAAAATGTTCCTTGCATGAGAATGGTTTCTCTGAAATTTCCGAGATGCTTTGCCATTTGCAGGAAAGAATAATGCACATACAAATGACCAAAATGTAGAAACAGGCACGATAATAGCAAACTCAAAATTAACTGATCATGGACAAAGAGACAAGGAAAGAACTTCACCATGTCAATCTGAAGTCTCAAGGTAGCATCATTAGCTATTTGTGGGGCCAAAAACACATCAGCCTGCACAACATACGTCTCAGGTTGTTAATACTGCATTCACTGAAAGTGTGGTAAAGGAAGATCAGTAACAGGGGATTTGCAACTTTCACATCATTCAAGTCCACTCACTGCTCCAAAAAGAAGAGCGTCAGAAAAAGGGATACACGAACAAATTATTCTAATCTTCTCATGCGTCATTTTGACGAGTTTACCCCGCTCACATTTCGTGGGAATCTAAGTCCCAGAGAAAACATGAAAAACGAATTAATTGTTGAGTTGAAGTGGGAAGCGGGAAAGCAAGATGCAGTTCATCTTTAAAGATGGTCCCCATCACGAATGGCAAGCTAAGAGTAACAATATCAAGTAAAGAATCATACTTCTAGCTGGACACACCAGAGCTAAATAGCATGGCAGGGCAGCAATTGCTAGCTACCTTTCCTCATTAGCACATTTTGACAATTGACAGGTACTTTTACAAGTCCAAAATACTGGTTACGAAGTATATACACTGTGCTAATTGGTCGGGCTAATGTTCTTTCATTTAGATAATTTTGAGTTCATAGCGTCTTTGTAGAGACTAAGAGACACAACAACCAAAAATAAAAAAGAGGAAAGATGAGAAGTTAAGATTCAGAAGCAAACCAAGCACACTTCATCCCCGGTGGCATATCTGGTTGCAACATTTTCGAGCAATTTCTCCAGAGCTGTACGTGGAGGAAACTGGTCTTATTCACAGCTATGAAACATCTTCAGCTTGGTATAAAGGAATGTGTTGCTAATATCCATTGATACTTTATGAGACCACAACACAATTTAAGATGCAAACAAGATAGGTTCATGACCAGAATTATTATGAACATGTCTAGCCATGTTTTTCTTCTGTTCCAGGAACCGTGCCAAACTAGATGGTTCTACACTTCCTTATTTCTCTTTCAGGTTGGATTTCCAAATTTCTGACCTGATAAATAAGCCTCGCCAATATGAAAATCTCATTGCAATTGTATACGGTAAAAGTTGTACAATATCCATGTTTAATTTGAAGCTGTTTTCCCTCGTAATGTTATGATTGTTAAGCCTCAAAAGAGTGCCTAGCCTTCACTTTAGTCGGTGTTTCAAAAATGATGGTCAAAGAATGGTTGTTCCTATATACAAAAATTACAAGACTCCCAATTTTTGGAATAAGGGTGTATGACAGAATTAAACAATGCCATCATTTTAACCACACCATATTCATTTGTCAAAGGCTTGCTTTAACCATAGTAAATAAAAGCAAAGAGACTGATGAGACTACTGCAAGGAGAAGGCAAGCCAAAGAGGGGTGGAGCCTCTACTGCTAATGTCCATGAACCAAAGGTATCTGTCATCATTGCTACTGCTTATTCAATCAAGCGCCGAAAATGTAATTTCTGTGTTCTGTGAGCAACTCGAAAATCATGTTTTGCACCATGCACTCTAAATATGCTTCATTCCTAACTGAAGGTGGACTCTGCTTACGCCCAAGGGATTACTAAAGCATAGCCCAGCATTCCTCAAGTTAATAATCAACAGAGTCCTTGTACGTAGCATATGTTTTGAATCAACTGCATCATCCACCAACTTTCTTTCTGGAGAGAAATTCGATGTCCATTCTTATGCTTTCCTAGTTAGTTCCAGAGACCACTTTTTACAGTCTTAATGAGACTTTTACCTTGGAAACCTCTCTCTATTGCATATCGAGCACATGATAGCCTCTCTTCAGGGCCAGCTTTCTCCTCAATGTATTTCTGCAGAAAAGACAGTATGCATCTCACAGACTTCTTTGGTCCTAAGAGAAAGCATTACAAACAGAACTATACCTGCACATTCCGCATCTGAAGAGGTTGTATGCTTGAGCTAATTATACTTGCAGCCTGCCAGAACAAATAACAACGCCAGAAGTTATTCTGCTGAAAACATCCACCAAATTGAATCTATAGTCTGTTGTGAAGTGAAAGCAGAGAGGATAAGGGAATAAAGAGCACGGCAATGGAAGATCTCATCTAATCAGTTTTGATCATGCATAAATCAGCAAAAACTCCGAAGTTCCATGTAAATGATCCTCAAAATCTGCAGGAAACTTCAGCTTTAAAGGAATGGAAGCACAAAAATATAACCTGGAGGTTAAGAGCTTTCAATCGAGGATCGCGAGGTAACAAAGCCTTCTGAGGGTACTTTTCTTCCAAATACTGAACAAAGACAACACATGCTTTAGCAAAAATTCAAAGTATGAAATGCACTCAAACCAATCAAACTGATCAAATTAAGCAAAAGAGCCATGAAACTATGCATTGAGTCGAAAAGGAGCAATGAAGTTTCTACTCAAGGCTCCTAAATGATAACCTCATACATATTATTTATTGCAAACTCTGCTGCAGAGCATAAATAACACCCACCAGCAAAATTGCAAAAGAATCTGAAATCATGATATCTCCATCAACTAATGCCGGAACCAAGGGCATAGGATTTATCTTCTCAAATTCTGCAAAATCAAGCACACAACTCAATAAGAGCTAGAGAATACTCCACTAGATTTCACAGACCTGAGGTAATCGTGCCAGTGGGTATTATGCTTACAAAATCTTTCCATTGTCACTCTGAGGCCTACCCACATAAAGCTCGAGAACAATTTGATCTATAACTAAAAAGAAGCATCTGAAATTACCAGCAGTATATTGCTCTCCTTCCTTGAGATCCACTGCTTTATACTCATATGAGATCCCTACACACCAACCAAGAATAAAGTTGAAAAACATCATCAAAAGAAAATTCTTTGTAATATCATTTCAGCTGCAGACTTCCAGGGTTATTTTCAGATTATGAGCTGAACAACTGGTTTATCATAATGCCAGGAAAAAAAAGGAATCGGAAGAAAAAAAAGATAGCAGCAACTGAAAATTGGACCTTTAAGGTTCAGCGCGAAGCGCACGCGCCAAGAACAAGAACTCTGCCAATTGGAATACAAAACGAGCTTTGGGGGTTCAAAGGACTCATCAGTGTTCTCCTGAAAAAGAACAGAGAAAAGCAAACCCAAAATTGAATTTCATTTGCATTTCCCAATGGGAAGTTCTCTGAAAGGAAGATTTCAAGCGCAGATGCGAGACCTGATTGTGGGTGTCCATGAGATTGAGGGTGATGATCGAGGTGATGGTGAAGCAGAGTGATTCTTGGTTTCAGGGTCTTGTCTTGCAGGTATATCTCTTACTCCACACGATCACATGGAGGTCTAGCAAATGGAGGATGGGGCTTTGAACCGATACATTCACGTCAAGCGATGGCACAAGCAGAGAACTGCGAGCTCGAGCTCAGCCGGAGACAGAACAGAGGAGCTCTGTTTTTAATTCGATTAGCCGGAGCTCGGGTTTGGTCTCTGATCTTTGAACTCGAGTTTGACCACAAAACAATACTTTGCAACTAACAAAATAAGATGCCTCTTTTTTGTTAGACTAACAGATATCAAAATGTACTTTTTGGATCACTTGATTGAAAGAGAGAGAGAGAATAAGATAATGAAGGTATTGAATTGCATATCTTAGTCTATTTTTCACCAAACATAATCTTTTCCTCAACTTTTAATTTTTTAATATGATTAATAATAAATTGAAATAATGATGGCGGCTGCCACATTGATGTTGATTAAAGCGTCGCTTATTTGGACTTAATTGTTGATGCCAAATAAATAATTAGATTGTATAGATGTCGATTAGCCTTTTTTTTTTTCAATAATGTTGGACATAAACATAGAGCCCAAATACTTTTTTGGTCGACAATATTGAAGTACCATATCAAAAATGTTTATGGTACATAATCTTCTCTAAATCTGTATCATTGTTTAGAGATTTTTTTTTTGATTTTTTTAATTCAATTCATGTGATTCAAATTGTTATCTTTTATCTTTAATTTCCACCGTAATTACAAGAGGTGGTATCTCCATTTATATGGTACAATGTATAAATGAAAAGTAGGTTTTATTAACTCAATCTTTTCTTTACGGTATTAGAGTAGAAAATCTTATCTTTCAAGCCACATTTGTCTATATTAATTAAATATGTTTACATTTGATACTTGGTATAAATGACCGGCTTAAGTGTGAAGAGGAGCGATAGAATATTTAAATATTAAATTACATCTTTATTTAACAACTTTTAGAACAGTGGTTCCACATTATTGAAGTCAATTGTTCCATTGGGTTTTACATTTTGTTTCATAATTCTCTTCACTTATTGGATTTGTCGATGTGGATTGGGTTGGGTCAAACTCACGTAACGTTCTACCACTAGTTATTCTACTTTTCTAAGCTTGTATTGCATTTCATAGTGTGCAATGAAACAACTTATTGTGGCTTGCTCCATAGTTGAAGCTATATATCTCTCTTGCTTCCATAGTTGTTGAATTCACTTAGATTTCATACATACTAAGTGACATTAGGATATGCTGACGTCAACCTTCATTACTTTTCTTGGACAACATTTCAGTATTACATCTCATAACTAATCTAGTTTTTCATGCCTAGACAAAACACATTGAGATTGATCATTATTTTATTCAGAAAAAGGTTACTCTTGGTTCCATTGTAACTTGTTATGTTCTGTCTTTCTTATAAGTAGCTTATACTTTTACCAAATTATTGACTTGAGATAGGTTTGTCGGTTTAAGAACCAAACTTGGTCTCCGACTCTCTCCATTGACCAGTTTGAAAGAGAGTATTGAAGTAACAAATCAAAAAAGAAAAATCGAAATAATTACAATACAAAATTTTCTATAAATCAACATAACACATTAGGTAAAGAATTTATGAGTTGAATATTTGGAGATTTCTTCTGATTTGTTTTTTTTTTTCAATTTCCATGTAGATCAAATTGTTATCTTTTATTTTTTTGTACAACATATCAATAAAAAGTATGCTTCATAGGCTCAATTCTTTGTTTTATAACATAAAGGATAGATTAGGTAACTATGAAATGTCTTGCACATTTGATGAATCGGTTTAAGTCCGAGTCGAGGATATATGAAAATAATTAACTCGTGAATAGATACTGTATTAAATGCCTATATGAAACATCTTTTGTGGGATTAATAGGTTATCAACCAACATAAATAGATATCATACAAAATTAGGAATCCGAATCCTCTCATCACCACCGCCAATGCTTTTCTCGTTTTCTCTTTTGGTCACAATTCAGTCACCGAACTAGAATCTCCAAATTCAGCAAATCTTCGAAATTACATCCAAAAATAGAAAATTATCCTACTTCAAAGGTCAAGACATGGTTAAAATGGAAAATGAACATTTGCAGAGAAAGAGGGAGAAAGGGAGTCTGAAGCCATGGATCACCTGCTTTCATGGCTCTTCGCCTTTCTTCTTCTTTTTTTTGTTCTCAGCTTGGTCGGCTATCAGGTAATTCTGACTCTTCCTTTGATTTTCTTTTATGACTTTTGTTTTTATTTTTCTCCACGAAAAATTAGCAATTTTGAAAAATATACATCTTATAATTTCAATCGTTTTTATCGCTTAGAAAAGTGAACTAATGAAAATATCACATTATTAAAGAGTTTTCGTTATTAATTATCAGACATGATTTGGCTGAATTGACCGTCATATCCTGGCATGATGCTGATGGAGGATTGATTAAATGTTGATTTTGGAAATGGATGACGTATTCTGTATCTGAACATACTATTTGATTATGAGCATTGGAAAGTGATTTGAAAAGAGAACAACGTAGCTCCAAAAGTGTCATGGTTTGGTTTGCTTTTATTGCAGATCATTTGCTTGAGAGGACAAGCGTCATCGTGAAGATGAGGCTGGCAATTTGTGAGCTTTCGACCATGAGAATCATCACATGGCCTGATACCGAGGCTTTTCGGCTTCCAACTTTGAGATTGGGAAGGAGATGCCCAGGTCAGATCATTGCATCAGGTTGATTTTCTGGTAATGATGCTTTGTATTCGGCCAACGTCTTGTACGATTCATATATCCTCCTCAAAGTAGGGAACTTGGCCTGCAACAAAGATTGTGGACTCAGCTAGGCTACTCAAGCAGCAGTGTAAAGACAACATGCATTGATGCTCAATCAATGAGTCCAGCAACGATGGGCTTTGAGAATTGCAAAGCTCTGACATTAACCATTCTAATACAGAATGTGCATCATTAGAGACCCTCATGCAGCGCTGTAGTATAAAGATGTCCTGGTCTCGAGGTGCATCATGAATACATTTTCATGTGTTTTTGCTTGCAAGACATATCTGTGGAAAAATGTTGCAAGAGAATGGTTTCTCTGAAATTTCCGAGATGCTTCGCCATTTGCAGGAAAGAATAATGCACATACAAATGACCAAAATGTAGAAACAGGCACGATAATAGCAAACTCAAAATTAACTGATCATGGACAAAGAGACAAGGAAAGAACTTCACCATGTCAATCTGAAATCTCAAGGTAGCATTAGCTATTTGTGGGGCCAAAAACACATCAGCCTGCACAACATACGTCTCAGGTTGTTAATACTGCATTCACTGAAAGTGTGATGAAGGAAGATCAGTAACAGGGGATTTGCGACATTCACATCATTCAAGTCCAGTCACTGCTCCAAAAAGAAGAGTGTCAGAAAAAGGGACACACGAACAAATTATTCTAATCTTCTCATGCGTCATTTTGACGAGTTTACCCCGCTCACATTTCATGGGAATCTAAGTCCCAGAGAAAACATGAAAAACGAATTAATGTTGAGTTGAAGTGGGAAGCGGGAAAGCAAGATGCAGTTCATCTTTAAAGATGGTCCCCATCACGAATGGCAAGCTAAGAGTAACAATATCAAGTAAAGAATCATACTTCTAGCTGGACACACCAGAGCTAATAGCATGGCAGGGCAGCAATTGCTAGCTACCTTTCCTCATTAGCACATTTTGACAATTGACAAGTACTTTTACAAGTCCAAAATACTCGTTATGAAGTATATACACCGTGCTTATTGGTCGGGCTAATGTTCTTTCATTTAGATAATTTTGAATTCATAGCATCTTTGTGGAGACTAAGAGACACAACAACCAAAAACAAAAAGAGGAAAGATGAGAAGTTAAGATTCAGAAGCAAACCAAGCACACTTCATCCCCGGTGGCATATCTGGTCGCAACATTTTCGAGCAATATCTCCAGAGCTGTACGTGGAGGAAACTGGTCTTATTCACAGCTATGAAACATCTTCAGCTTGGTATACAGGAATGTGTTGCTAATATCCATTGATACTTTATGAGACTACAGCACAATTTAAGATGCAAACAAGATAGGTTCATGACCAGAATTATTATGAATATGTCTAGCCATTGAGTTTTTCTTCTCTTCCAGGAACCGTGCCAAACTAGATGGTTCTACACTTCCTTATTTCTCTTTCAGGTTGGATTTCCAAATTTCTGACCTGATAAATATGCTTTGACAATATGAAAATCTCATTGCAATTGTATACGGTAAAAGTCGTACAATATCCATGTTTAATTTGAAGCTGTTTTCCCTTGTGATCTTATGATTGTTAAGCCTCAAAAGAGTGCCTAGCCTTCACTTTAGTTGGTGTTTCAAAAATGATGGTCAAAGTATGGTTGTTCCTATATACAGAAATTACAAGATTCCCAATTTTTGATATAAGGGTGTATGACAGAATTAAACAATGCCATCATTTTAACCACACCATATTCATTTGTCAAAGGCTTGCTTTAACCATAGTAAATAAAAGCAAAGAGACTGATGAGACTACTGCAAGGAGAAGGCAAGCCAAAGAGGGGTGGAGCCTCTACTGCTAATGTCCATGAACCAAAGGTATCTATCATTGCTGCTGCTTATTCAATCAAGTGCCGAAAATGTAATTTCTGTGTTTTGTGAGCAACTCGAAAATCATGTTTTGCACCATGCACTCTAAATATGCTTCATTCCTAACTGAAGGTGGACTCTGCTTATGCCCAAGGGATTACTAAAGCATAGCCCAGCATTCCTCAAGTTAATAATCAACAGAGTCCTTGTACGTAGCATATGTTTTGAATCAAATGCATCATCCACCAACTTTCTTTCTGGAGAGAAATTCGAGGTCCATTCTTATGCTTTCCTAGTTAGTTCCAGAGACCATTTTTTACAGTCTGAATGAGACTTTTACCTTGGAAACCTCTCTCTATTGCATATTGAGCCCATGATAGCCTCTCTTCAGGGCCAGCTTTCTCCTCAATGTATTTCTGCAGAAAAGACAGTATACATCACACAGACTTCTTTGGTCCTAAGAGAAAGCATTACAAACAGAACTATACCAGCACATTCAGCATCTGAAGAGGTTGTATGCTCGAGCTAATTATACTTGCAACCTGCCACAACAAATGGCAACGCCAGCAGTTATTCTACTGAAAACATCCCCCAAATTGAATCTAACGTCTGTTGTGAAGTGACAAAGCAGAGAGGATAAGGGAATGAAGAGCATGACAATGGAAGATCTCATCTAATCAGTTTTGATCATGCATAAATCAGCAAAAACTCCGAAGTTCCATGTAAATGATCCTCAAAATCTGCAGGAAACTTCAGCTTTAAAGGAATGGAAAGCACAAAAAAATAACCTGGAGGTTAAGAGCTTTCAATCGAGGATCACGAGGTAACAAAGCCTTCTGAGGGTACTTTTCTTCCAAATACTGAACAAAGACAACACATGCTTTAGCCTTACCAAAAAAAAAAGACAACACATGCTTTAGCAAAAATTCAAAGTATGAAATGCACTCAAACCAATCAAACCGATCAAATCAAGCAAAAGAGCCACAAAACTATGCATTGAGTCGAAAAGGAGCATTGAGGTTTCTACTCAAGGCTCCTAAATGATGACCTCATACATATTGGTACTCTAAGCTACGTGTCCATTTAACTCTTATTTATTGCAAACTCTGCTGCAGAGCATAAATAACACCCACCAGCAAAATTGCAAAAGAATCTGAAACCATGATATCTCCATCGACTAATGCTGGAACCAAGTGCATAGGATTTATCTTCTCAAATTCTGCAAAATCAAGCATACAACCTCAATAAGAGCTAAAGAATACTCCACTAGATTTCACAGACCTGAGGTAATTGTGCCAGTGGGTATTATGCATACAAAATCTCTCCATTGTCACTCTGAGGCCTACCCACATAAAGCTTGAGAACAATTTGATCTATAACTAAAAAGAAGCATCTGAAATTACCAGCAGTATATTGCTCTCCTTCCTTGAGATCCACTGTTTTATACTCATATGAGATCCCTACACACCAACCAAGAATAAAGTTGAAAAACATCATCAAAAGAAAATTCTTTGTAATATCATTTCAGCTGCAAACTTCCAGGGTTATTTTCAGATTATGAGCTGAACAACTGGTTCATCATAATGCCATAAAAAAAAAAAAAGGAATCGGAAGAAAAAAAAGATAGCAGCAACTGAAAATTGGACCTTTAAGGTTCAGCGCGAAGCGCACGCGCCAAGAACAAGAACTCTGCCAATTGGAATACAAAACGAGCTTTGGGGGTTCAAAGGACTCATCAGCGTTCTCCTGAAAAAGAATAGTGAAAAGCAAACGCAAAATCGAATTTCATTTGTATTTCCAAATGGGAAGTGCTCTGAAAGGAAAATTTCAAGCGCAGATGCGAGACCTGATTGTGGGTGTCCATGAGATTGAGGGTGATGATCGAGGTGATGATGAAGCAGAGTGATTCTTGGTTTCAGGGTCTTGTCTTGCAGGTATATCTCTTACTCCACACGATCACATGGAGGTCTAGCAAATGGAGGATGGGGCTTTGAACCGATACATTCACGTCAAGCGATGGCACGTGCAGAGAACTGTGAGCTCGAGCTCAGCCGGAGACAGAACAGAGGAGGTCTGTTTTTAATTCGATTAGCCAGAGCTCGGGTATGGTCTCTGATCTTTGAAGTCGAGTTTGACCACAAAACAATACTTTTCAACTAATAAAATAAGATGCCTCTTTTTTGTTAAACTGACAGATAAACATTAAAAAAAATACATTTTGTTTTGGTCGGTTAAAAAAAAAGATATCAAAATGTACTTTTTGGATCACTTGATTCAAAGAGAGAAGGAATAAGATAATGAAGGTATGCAATTGCATATCTTAATCTACTGTTCACCAAACATAATCCTTTCCTCAACTTTTAATTTTTTTATATGATTAATGATAAATTGAAATGATGATGATGACTGCAACGTCGATAGTTATCATCTCAATCGATTAAGCGGCACTTATTTGGACTTATTGTCAATGCCGATTGAATCATTAGATTGTATAGATGTCGATTAGCCTTTTTTTTCAATAACGTTGGACATAAACAAGGAGCCCAAATACTTTTTTGGTCGACAATATTGAAGTAACAAATCAAGAACCAAATAGAATGTTTATGGTACATAATCTTCTCTAAATCAGTATGAAGATAATACATCAAGCGGAGTATCATTGTTTAGAGAATTTTTTTTTTGATTTTTTCAATTCAATCAATGTGATTCAAATTGTTATCTTTTATCTTTAATTTCCACCATAATTACAAGAGGTGTTATCTCCATTTATACGGTACAATGTATAAATGAAAAGTAGGTTTTATTAACTCAATTCTTTTCTTTATGGTATTAGAGTAGAAAATCTTATCTTTCAAGCCCCATTTGTCTATATTAATTAAATACATTCACACTTGATACTTGATATAAAAGACACTTGATACTGGATATAAAAGACAAGATTAAGGGTGAAGATGAGTGATAGAATATGTAAATATTAAATCATATATTTATTTAACAATTTTTAGAACGGTGGTTCCACATAATTGAAGTCAACTGTTCCATTGGGTTTTGCATTTTGTTTCATAATTCTCTCCATTTATTGGATTTGTCGATGTGGACTAGGTTGGGTCAAACTCACTTGACGTTCTACCACTTGTTATTCTACTTTTCTAAGCTTATATTGTATCTCATAGTGTGTAGAGAAATAACTTATTGTGGCTTGCTCCATAGTTGAAGCTATATATCTCTCTTGCTTCCATAGTTGCTGAATTCACTTAGATTGAATTCACTTAGATTTCATACATACTAAGTGACATTAAGCTCTGCTAACGTCAACCTTCATTACTTTTCTTGACAACATGTCAGTGTTACATCTCATAACTAATCTAGTTTTTTATGCTTGGACAAAGCACATTGAGATCAACCATTGTTTTATTCGGAAAAAGGTTACTATTGATTCCATTGTAACTTGTTATGTTTCTGTCTTTCTTATAAGTTGCTTATATTTTTACCAAATTATTGACTCGAGATAGGTTTGTCGGTTTAAGAAACAAACTTGGTCTCCGACTCTCTCCATTGACCTGTTTGAAAGAAAAATCGAAATAATTATGGTACAAAATTTTCTATAAATCAACATAACACATTAGGTAAAGAATCTGTGAGTTGAAGTATGCTTCATCAGCTCAATTCTTTGTTTTATAACATAAAGGACAGATTAGGTAACTATGAAATGTCTTGCACGTTTGATGAATCGGTTTAAGTCTAAGTCGATGATACATGAAAAGAATTAACCTCGTGAGTGATACTGTATTCAATGCCTATATGAAACATCTTTTGTGGGATTAATAGGTAATCAACCAACATAAATAGATATCATACAAAATTAGGAATCCGAATCCTCTCATCACCACCACCAATGCTTTTCTTGTTTTCTTTTTTGGTCACAATTCAGTTACCAAACTAGAATCTTCAAATTCAGCAAATCCTCCAAATTACATCCAAAAATAGAAAATTATCCTACTTCAATGGTCAAGACATGGTTAACGTGGAAAATGAATATTTGCAGAGAAAGAGGGTGAAAGGGAGTCCGATGCCATGGATCACCTGCTTTCATGGCTCTTCGCCTTTCTTCTTCTTTTTTTTGTTCTCAGCTTGGTCGGCTATCAGGTAATTCTGACTCTTCCTTTGATTTTCTTTTATGACTTTTGTTTTTATTTTTCTCCATGAAAAATTAGCAATTTTGAAAAATATACATCTTATAATTTCAATTGTTTTTGTCGCTTAGAAAAGTAGACTAACGAAAATATCACATCATTAAAGAGTTTTTGTTATTAATTATCAGACATGGTTTGGGTGAATTGACTGTCATATCCTGGCATGATGCTGATGGAGGATTGATTAAATGTTGATTTTGGAAATGGATGACGTATTCTGTATCTGAACATGCTATTTGATTATGAGCATTGGAAAGTGATTTGAAAAAAGAACAACGTAGCTCCAAAAGTGTCATGGTTTGGTTTGCTTTTGTTACAGATCATTTGCTTGACGGACTTGGAAGTCGATTACATCAACCAATACGACGCGGCAGATCGGATCAACAAGGTCGTCTTGCCCGAGTTTGTGTCCCAAGGAGTCTTATGCTTCTTTTATCTCGTGACGAGCTGCTGGTGTATGTTCTTGTTGTCTCTTCCGTACCTAGTTTATAACATCAGATTGTGAGTCTCCCTTGATCTTCGTCTCTGTTTCATTTGATATGAAAGTTCTCCAAATGGTTAAATCTGATCAAAGAACATACCTCCACTGATGTCTTTTACAGATCCCTTGTTAAAGGGGGAAAAAAACCAATATGCATCTTCTTTTGGTTTTCCTTCATAAAGTGCAATCCTTGTAGCTTATATCCTCTTTACACGAGAGCCGGTTCATTTCACTAGCTCGTTTTGCAGGTGGAAGCGGAACCAGTACTTGATCGATGTGACAGAGATATACAACAACCTAAAACGAGAAAAGGATCAACGGCTTTTCAAGTTCTACTATCTCATCCTACTTGTGGTCATTGCCATATTCTGGTACAACGGGCAGCGTTTTGTTTACCAAAAGAACTCACGAACTTATATGGGCTTTTGAGATGTTCTGATCGAATTCATTCTCTTTCATATGTGCATTAGGATAATCTGGATAAATGCGGATAATATGCATTGATCGGAAGTGACGAGTCATGCCCATGTAAGTCACTGATGCTCTCGTTTTCTTCTAAGCTGAAGAAAGACGTATACTTTTGCTGTGAAGAGGAAATACAGATGATTCTGATCAGCGTTCTTGAGTATGTTGTCCTGATAATCACCTGCTGTTATGACAGCAGTCTCCTGATCGCAAAATGCCAATCGAATGCTGGCTTTTGGCCTCGATCAAAGGAAAGGGTTTCTCAAGAGATATGCCTGTGGCTTCGAGAATTACTGGCGATGTTCCATGCATGTCGCCAGCGGCCTCTCGAGTTCTTCAAGCGTCGGCTAAGGGAAAAGGATTGGCGAGCAAAAAGAGATGCTTCTTAGCTTCAGCGATCTGTTTTCAGGATGTTACAACATGCAACTTTACAGCTTTTGAGTAGTCTGTTTTGGATGCATGTTTTTTTGCCTCCCTAAATTGTTTAATAGGTTTGAGTTCATCAACATCTCAAAGCGTTTCAGCTAATTAAACGTGTAGTTAAGCAGCGTCACAATTTGGGGACCGCATTACATTTTGGCCCCAGGATTTTTCGGGTTGTTGCAAAATGCCCCCCTATGTCCATTTTGCAATTTGCCCCTTGATACTTTCAAATTCGTGTCGATTTACCCTCAATTTGACAGAATTTCTGTAGTTATACATAAAGCCACAGTCAATGACAAAAAATGAGAAGGTTAATTATGATAGTCATCCTTGCATTTACATATGCTAGGATGTATGCTACATAAAATGTTGATATAACAATCTACCATTGGCATTCATATGTGAGTACTATTAGTTAACATAGTCGGTGATTCGGTATCGCACATATATATAAATGTTATTTTGTACCATGTGGTTAATTTTAAAAGTATACAAAACTTCCTAAACCCTGTATGTGTCATGCGATAAAGTACTACGTCTCTGAAATTTGGGCAATCTAAGTCCTTCAAGCAATTCGACAAAAAAAAAAGGTCTTTCAAGCAAAAAAATTTTCTGGTAATGGCTATCATTTTCACATGAGAAAAGGAGGTGGAGAGTTTGATTCTCCACCTTTTCAAGGACCAAGGGTGGAGATGTTTAGTTTCACGTATAAATTTCGATTTTTATGCTCATAAAGAAATAGAGTAAAAGTTTAAAATGAATTGAAAGTTAAAGTAAGACAAATAAAAAGAAAAAATGAAGCAAGAACTTTCTATTTGGCATATTAAAGTTTGCCATGTGATTGAGAAGGGGTGACTATAAAATTGTGATTGCACATTCTTGAAAAAACTTAAATTGAATGGTAAAAATTTTATTCATTTGGCACACAACTTCATTTGAACTTCTCATCTTCATCGGTCTCTTTTCAAAAGTTAGTTACCTTGTACTTCTTGTTCTATAAGGACCACAAGTATTGATATTTATATTGAATGTATAATCAAATTATAAAATTTGTCAAATTGGTACAATTAAATTCTTTTGAGTTCTTGTATTAACTCCAACCAATTTAGTTTGGCAATTATGGATCAAAATGGTTGTTGAAGGTTGACCGAGTTGATCAAAGCCCCCCTCAAAATTTGTGTCTTACTCGTGTTTGCTGATCCCTTGACAAAAAGCTTGTGGTTTTGATTGCAATACTGTGTGAGAGGAGTGCTGTGGTCATTGTAAAGAGTGCTTTAAGCATAGAGCTGAATGTGCTTACATGTAGATAAGGGTGATTAGTTCCACAATGGTACGTTCTTGACTTTGAATCTATTTTGTTTTGGTCGGTTTCTAGTTTTTGGATTCGAGAAATAACCTTGTTGATCTTGGAACTAAATCAATCGATTTGAGGGTCAACCCAAGAATTGATTTTTTTTTCTTTTGTTTTTTCTCATTTTGTTATATATACAATTGAGGATAATAGGTCAAACATATTCAATTTCAACATATATTTTTCATTTAAAAAAGAAGAGTAAAAGACTTACTTAGAATTAACACAAAGTTGGTCCAAAATCAATTTGATTCTAGGTTACAAGTTATAAGTTCTCAGGTAAAACTGGTTGGTCCAAAGTATAGACCTTATAACTAAATTGGTCAAGGCTAGGTCCCATTTTTTGGGAATCAAGACCCAAATTGGGTTAGTTCTTGGGTTGAATAGGCCCATTGCTCACCCCTACTTGTAAATTGAGCTATAATCCCTCGTAGAGATATAAATTTACATATGTAAACCTTGTTGCTTGATTTAAATTTATGAAATGAAGCATGCTCTAGAGCCCCATAAATTGTTCTGTCCTCTTCTTTACGGAGTAAGTGGGTTCATAGTACTAAATATAGAGGCATTTTGATTATGTAGCTAGAAATTAAGGGTAGCATGGAATGGAGTTGGCTTGGTATTCTTAAATTGAGACCGACTTTAGCAAAGGTTATACAATGAATTTAGGAGTGTGGGACAAATTGTGGGATGGTATCAATTGATATGGATATGCAGGGTCAACAAATACAATTTTATCAGTGGCTAGTTTGTAGAGATAGATTATCAACAGTGGAGATCATATCATGTTAGTTGTTTATAGTGGCAATCCATTATAATTTCTATTTGGCAGGTCTGGAAAATCGAGATCATCTATTTTTTCACTACACGTGGGCTAGAAGCATATGTCATATTATCCTCGCACAACATGGAATTGTTGTTCTTTCAAAGGATGGAATGATGAACTCCAATGGATGATCAAGGCCACCAAATATTAGGATTTGATGGTGAGGCTTCTGAAGGTAACTTTCTTAGTGACCATATATTGCATTTGAATAATATGACTGTAGGCATTTCCAAAACAAGTCAAATGATCTCCCCATCATCATGGAATTTGTAAACTTGTTAGAGGGCGAGCTCCATATTACAAAAAATTTAGACCTTCCTAGACAAATTTAATGTTGGTTGCTATATGGAGACTCCCTCAATCCATTTGTTCACGTTTTTAGTTATTTTTGTAATGCCGGGGAAAGCCCCTAAGCTTTTGTATGTCATTTTAAAAATGATGCTTATTATTTTTTTTATAAAAAAAAGTATGGTAACAACTTATAGTAAGACCAACTTTGAAAGTGCAAAGTGTAATTACGTGATTGGCTAATTCTACATATTGTTCTCGAAAGAGCATGTGCTTATTTTACTTCCTTATGCGGCTAATTTTGCTTGTGCCCATTAGTATTTGGTCCCCAGCTTAGTAAACGTGTTATGAAAATCTCTAATAGCATTTCGCATTCTCTAATAGTATTTTCTAATGTTATACCAAGTATAATGCCTAAATAATCAAATTTAGAGTACACAGAATTATTACCAAATACAAATGTTTAGAAAACATTTTATAGGTATTAAATGATGTGCGCAGAGAGGGATTTAATCTTTCCTATTCAATTAAAATATCTCTTTTGTAAATTCGATTGAAGTGATGTTATATGACCTCTGATATGACTTAGTGGAGTTAAATGACAAACAAAATTGTCTTAAATTGTTAATAAGCATGTAAATAAAATCGCAATCATATAATCAATTATTGACGGAATAAGCTTTAATGTTTCGGCCAATCACGCTTGTTTATCACAAGAGAATTATAATGAAGACACTCTGGACATATTTAAACACCTCTTTTGCTCGCAAACCTTATTTGGCACGTTTGTTTAAACTTGCGGTTTTTTTGTCACAGCTAGTTAAAAAATAAACCTCCATTAAAGTGCGTTTGCAGAGAGTAGAACCTCCTCCGACAATATAAGATTTTCATGAGACTTATCTCGAGCATCCATTACCACGCTCATCAGAACCCGTGATTCTGATTTCCGACCTACCGCGAGTACACCAACGAGTAACAATTTTCAGACCATCTTGCTATCTCATAGCCCTAGCCGGTGGGGTCTCTTCAATAGGTGACGAAAGAAAGCTTTGTTGAATTTAGATCTCTAAAAGCAATGGGGGCCTAATTGATAGAGACGGTGGAAATCATGGGGTCCAATTGGAAATGTCACAGAGATGGGGGGTGAAATCATATAGCTCAAAGTAGAAGTTTCCCTTAGAGAGAGAGAGAGAGAGAGGGGAAAAGTACAACCAAAGAAAAGGAAAAAAACACACAAATCGAACTGAAAAGTGATGTGAGAGAGAGAGAGAGGGTTAGACTTTTGCACTCCAGGTAGAGCAGGTCTTTGAAGAGAGAGAAAGAGAGAGAAGGGAAGAGAGAGAAGAGAAAGCAAACCCTCGAGTCCCCCAAATGTCAGACCGGGGGAAGGAGGAGAAGAAACTGAAGAAGGCCCTCTAAAATTCTGCTTCCCCACTCCCGAATCCTCACTCTCTCTCTCCAATTCACTGAGCAAAATCCAATCTTTCTCTCCTTCTCTCTCTCTCTAAAAATTCGTTCTTTGTTGTCTTCTGCTTTTCTTGAGATGAATCCGAACAAAGTGGAAGATGACCTTTTTCACCATCACCACAACCACCACCACCACCACCATCACCACCACCACCACGACGGCGGCGACCTGGGTGGCCCGCCGCCGCCTCCTCTCTTGACCCAATCTCAGGCGCCCATGCCTCAACCCGATCCCCCCGACGAACCCACCTTCTCCCTCCCGGAGATCGTCCTCTTCCGCACCTCCGACTCCGAGTCGCCCTCCCCATCCTCCGACAACGAGGACACCGTCTCCCAGCCCTCCTCGTCCGCCGCCGCCGCCGCCGCCGCCGCCCCTGCCCACGGCGCCCACGCCCAGGGCGAAGGCGGCGGGGACAAGAATTCCCACCATGCCCTCGCGTACATTAGCCCCGAGCCCCACATCTCGTCCCAATTCTACACCTTCAACGCGGAGTCCCACTCCCTCATGATCCGGTGCATCCTCGAGCGCCGCCTGGCGACCCCCGCCGAGATTCGGGCTGCCACGCCCTTCTCCGTCCTCAAGTCGTGGCGCGCGGTGTGGAAAGACCGCAACGAGGACACCGCCTACCTCACCGCGTGGAAGCGCATCCAGGAGAAGCTCGCCGCCCATGTCGACCCCCTCACCGGTAATAAGTTCTTGTACTTCAAGAATAATTCCCAGCAGTTCGTTTCGCATATCAATCAGTGGCAGGATATTGTTATGAGTTTCCATGGGGATGCTGATTTGAAGCATTTGGGGCTGAAGGAGACCATAGAGAGGATTAAGCAGGTGTGGACCGTAGGTGCCAAATTTTATGGGATCCCTGAGAGTTATATTAGGGTTTGTGTTGCGGCATGCCTGGTGTGTAATAGTTCATCGCCTGGGTCTGCGATTAGGAGCAAGCGTCGTAGGTTTGAGTATACAGAGTCATTTGATGTGCCTGCGAAGGAAGTGCCCTCTAGGTTGCAGCAGCTGGCAAAGAAGCATAAGGTTGTGCTTTGCATTAGGCAGAAGTATATCAGGTATAAGCCATTCATGGCTGAAGTGAAGGATTATGCTTGTCACAGGGCAGGGGAGCCTGCAACGAAGAGGTCAAGGATGTTGAAGAGGGAGCCTTATGTTTCGAAAAGATGTGGGTGTGGTTTTCGTATTAGGGCAATCGTTCCCATTACAAATTATAATGAGAAGGATAAGACTTTTGTGTATCAGGAGGAGGGTATGGCGGTGTTTAAGTTGTATGCAGTGCATTCGGGTCATGAACCAGGACCATTGGATGGAAATGCGAGGATCATGCACCGTGTTGTTGGGCACAAGAATGGGCTTTTAATGGATCAGGACACTGTTTATGGGGTGAGTGAGGAGATGGAGAATGATGGGTACGGGCTGACTGGGAAGGATGATGGAGATTTGCAGTTTACAGTTTTGCAGCAGTTACAGGAGCTCAAAAATGAGCTTGGGTTGTTGGAAGGAAGAATTTATAAACTGCCTCAAGAGCTGTTGGGTTCGGTGTCTCATGAACTGTTTGATATTGCCAATAGAGTTAGAAGAATAGGCGAAGAAGGACCAAAGTCTGTTGGGTTAATTTCAGACAAGCCGCATTCAGATGATGTGAAGGTGTGTGACAATGACATGGCTCACTGGGGTGATCCCCACTCTGAACAATTATATGGGGGTGGAAAGGACACAGAATTGATAGATGATGATGAAGACTGTTTTTTGCCTCTTCGGGATGTCGTCTCTTGGGAGCAGATAAGGGCAGACTCTGCTAGTCAAAAGGATCTGATGGCTGACCCTTGTAAGCCTGAGAAGTGGTTGAAGTGCGGTGACTTTGAAGATAAGGGCATTCTTGATTGTGAAGATACCAAACTAGGTAAGCCCATAAGACATGATGAAGGTATTGTTGGAGATGAAAGCCTTGTTGGTATACAGGTCGATAGCTTTTACCAAGAAAATCCTAAATGGTATGATTCTCCTTGTGGGTTGGACTCTGGTGCAGATTGTGGAGATAGTGGATATAGGCATGAAGAGATTGTGTAGCATCCTGGAGTGCTGCATGAATCCCATTTAACTTAGTTTTGGGACAATTATTTGCCTATTCATCCCTTCTCAAAGTTGGAAGTGGGTTGTAAATTTCTGTATACACAACATTGAGGACTCTCACATGCTTTTAGGTGACTTGCTGCTTGTGTCTCTAATTAGTCCTGTAAAGTAGAGCCTAATTGGGTTCCTATGCACATACCCTTTGTAACTACTTATTAACTCTTTCGCTTTCTCTTCTAGTCGGTTTATTCCAATACTAAACATGAGTGACCCTGTCTTTTAAATTGGAACTGTTGTACCCATTATATGTGTCATGACTGCTTTCAAGCTCTTTTGGTATTCTGTCAATCTCTCTTCTTTTGACTGTTTATACTTTTCCCTTTGTGTTGCTTATGTCCCATGACCATGAAGGGAAAATTTGTCTCACCCACTGGTCATCTAGTTATTGTTGGGCAGTGACATGTGATTCTGCATCCTAAACCACTACTAGTCTCTGGTTGTGTTGCAACTTTATTGGTACCTTTTTTTAGGCATTGTGCAAAAGAATTTTATGTGACAAGATTCTTTGTTCATGGTATGAATTTTAGCCTTGATGTTACTTTGCGGAATATATAACAATCCATGGCAGGGATTGGTTGACACTGTTCTCGGGATGTGTCTAGCGCTGTTACCATCTTTTTTTTCCCTGTATGGCGGCCCTATTAAGGATGGAGCTTGTGCTTTCAACCCTTACGAAAATGTCAGTTTATATTCTAAATTTTCAATCTGATCCCAGAGATCACATCAGCAATTCTTATGTTCACTTCATTAAAGTGGCATAACTTGGAAGCATGGCTTGATAATTTTGGGGCATTGAGGTTAATGTACATGTCAGAAGAAAAGAGATGCCTATAGCTGAGTGCAATTTATTCTATTCAGATTGTCACTATATTGTCACCATATGGGGACAATATATCAGTTCTTCTTGTTAATGCTTCTTGGCTCTCTATCTTCTGAAGAATATTAAATGCCCAACTTATGTTGGCATAGTTGTCAGAAGCAAAAGAGACCTAGAAAATCATTTGTTAGATGCGTGTGGATTTTGCTGATAGCATTTTTCGGTCCTGATTTTGGTGGCCATGTGGTATATTTGCCTTTTTAATGAACCTTCTTACCAGTATATGCATGGTTTGTGCCTCTTGGTGATTTTCTATGGTACTTCCTTGCACTGATTTTATCATTAGAAAGAAAGAAGAATAAGCAGCACGTGGACATTATGATTCTATTGCTGAGTAATTTTAAATCACATATAACATGTCAATGTCCTGGGTAGAGTCTACTGCAGAACTTTTTTGAGCCATATTTATGTAAAATAAGTCCATTTTATCTGGGTTTCTTTTGAGAATCATGGCTTGTGAAAATTACAGAAATTTTTTGGTAAGGATGAAAAATACAGAATTTTGCTATTTACTTTTCAGTAAAAAAATGTAAAAGGAGGAAGATTATTCTTCCTTGCAGATCAATGTTTCAGTGTACACCCATTGAGCACAGATCTATTTTTAAAGAAACCACTTCATGAGCCTGGATATTTAGCACTTTTTACTTGTAGAAAATAAGCGAAAGAGAAGAGATCAATTAATCCAAGTATCCATCATAGGGTATGCAATCTCAAGAAAGCTGCCCGAGGCTTAATTTAATTCATGCAAACCTAATTTGATTTCATCCCTCCTATCTAATTTTGTACATGTGCGATTGTGCATTATCCCCTAGTTTACTCGTTTACTGCGTTGTCTCAGAAATTTTCAGGGCAACAATACCATGCCTTCCTTATATAAATAGGGCGTTTGTGATGGTGGTCAGCAACCCCACTGAAAGAAGTGAAGGCATGTCCTTTGTTGTGGAATATGCCGGAAAGAAAGAACTTGAAGGATAATGAATTATTGTGATTCTACTGTCTAACTTGGAAACATGTTTGTTCTTAGTCTTACTTCTTAGTTCTTGGCCATAGCTTGTTACAGAATTTTACGTGGCCTTGAGAAACTATCACATTCTGCATGAATGAGCGTTACACTGCACTTTCAGGTTGGCAAATTGTTAGGAAATCGATGTTGATGTCTCCTTTCCGTTCTTAGAGGAGGCTAGTGTTAGTGTTTCATCCGTGGGTTTGGGATTGGACAGACCCTTAAGTTTGGTTCAGATGTCACTTCAATGCCCTTTTGTCCATTAGTAGACTTGGACTATTTCTGCAGGTCCATATCCCGAAGAGACGGAGTAGATGTACTGCTATTGGAATGAGTATTTGCTACTGTAGGTTGAGGTTTTGCTCCATCAGTCGTCTTTATCGTGCATTTGAGATTGACAGTCATGTATGCCAGATTATGGTTTTACCACCACAGTAGATTGACTGTACATTTGTTTCAATGAGATTCTTGACCAGGAAAATTCCTGCAAGCTAGCGACAGCTATATATTCGTTCGGGATAATGTCTGACAGGTATGTGGCACCCTATCTTTATTGGTTCTCAATCAGGTAACCACTTGATGTGTCTGTCATCTTAATTTCCATCTCTTGGACATACAGAGCAATAGGCTTGAGAAGCCAGATCCTATTACCTTATGCTTGTTTGATGTTTCTGGTGTTGTGCTTATCCTGGAACAATGGTTTGCCATGTACTAGTCTGATTATATTGTTTTGGAGTCTGGAACTGTACAGATTTATCCACATCCTCTGCACATTTTCTTCTATTTCAATTATCATCTTTTCTCTTGGCACTTAACTCAATTGCATTTGGAGGTATTTCCATCATGCTTTATTTGTTTCTGAATATATGTATGCGCTATACTTTGTTAGTCTCGCAAAGTTGAGGCGTTTCTTCTTGGTTTGGGGGTTCTCTTTGTGCTAATGGCAAGTTATGTGCTGGTCTTTTGTCACTAAGATCAATGGTGACATTTGTGTTGGTTGAGTGACGATATTCTTTGATGATATACGATGTCATAAGGTGAACAGGAAATTCTTTTTAGGATTTCTAGAGTGTCAAGACTCCCTTTTAATTGGCAAGTGTGTGAGACTTGAAACAAAAATTATGCAACTTTTGAAGGACACTGCAATGTTCATATGGTTAGCCATATGGTTAGCCTTCTGGGGTTAAACTTGTCATGCATACTTTTGGTTGTAATAAGCACGAGCTTTGTTCCTTTGCTAAGCATGCATATTGTTGTTTCCTTTCAAATAGAACATAATATTTCTGTTAAGTGACCTCATAAATGGTGCGACAGATGGGCCTCTGCGTGGAGTCGTGCTGGATTTGTCTTTCTCGATTTGGAGATTCAGAGTAATCAGTAAGTCCAAGCTTGTAAATCCCCTCCTCTATAAGTCGTCTGGTCATTGACTGAGCACAATGTTATTTACACGTTAGCATAGTGTAAAGTAAACCAGAGAATTTGGCCTTGCCCTTGTTATCCTCGTTTTGGTTGCTATTAATTTGTGCGTCATTTCTTCTCATTATTTATGCCAAACAGCACAATGTTCGTGGAGCACCAATGGACTTGCACGTGCAGAGGGACTTTAGAAGACTCAGATTCCAGGCAACTTGGCCGTTCGTCGCTGCAGTAATTTCCAGCCTTTGCGTTGATTCCACAGGGTCGACATGATTTTTCAGAAGAATAAGCATGTCATGTTGACGAGAAAGTGAAAAAATAGAACGAAAAATACCCTTTGAGAGAAAAGGGGATGAATATTTGATCTGTTTGAATGAATGAACCAGCGTAACAAGAAACAAGAAATAGGGCCGAGCAAGATGGATCAACCGAACTGAGTTAGTTCTAGGTGGTTCTATCTTGATCCCATGAAATTGGATCCGGTGATTTCCGGCTTGGTTCTCTATTCTTTGATGGGAATCGAACTAACTATATATATTTAATTTTTTTACTTTCTTAAAACAGCAACTAAAAATCCTATTTCTCCTTCTCTTCTTGCCTCACGTGGCTTATATCTCTCGCCTTCAAAAGCCAAAAAGAAAAGAAAAAAGAAGAAAGTACCATAAACAATCGCACCGGTCACGGTTCTTGCACACTTTGATTCGCTCTCCTCATCATACGGTCGTCATTCTCGCTTAGATTCTCAAGCATTTGCCCTATATTTGTACATATACTTGCTCTTGCTCTTTCAGAGCTTCCTAAATTACCAAACTTAGCGTGCATCTCTGTCGTTGGGTCGTCTTAGGGTTTCCAATCGGCGTGTTCATTAGAAGTGGCAACCTCTTTTTTAGCACCCATGGTTTCACCTCCAATTGACCACATTGCCGTACCCAAACCCTAGAATCTAGTGGGCGCTTTCTCTTGCTGCTTTCAACTTCCATTTTGAGTCTGTATAGGGCGCAATCATTTGGTTTCGCAGATTTTCTTTGTTTTCATAGGTAGAGGAGCGTTAGGTGTAATCGTGGTTTTGGTTTGTTTAGCAGATTTTGAGTTTGACTGGTTTCATTGTATTGGACTGGTCAGTCAAGTCTAATCCCTCGTTACATAAATTGGAAACCAGTGCTTTTGGTTTGGTTCTTGATTCTTGAATAGGACTGGACTAAGTTGAGAACCAACCACCTTTAACAAGAAAGATTCAGGTCCATATTTGGAATGTGTTAGTAAATGAAATATATGGTAAATTTCTTTTATCTATTATACTTTAACTTTCAACTTATTCTCAAATTTTTGCTTTGCTTCTTACAAGGCGTGAGATTTGAAATTCATACTTAAAATTAATTGTCTCTATCCTAACCCTCTTAAGAAGATAGGATTTAAACTTTTCATTTCCCTTCCCATGTGGGAAGGATAGCCACTAGGACAAACCCTAGTAGTTACATACAGTAATTTTTATCTTTTTTATGGTCGGTCGGTTAGATATGGTAATTTGCCTAGTCATGAATCACAATTTGACTTGAATTAGATTGATACAAATGGATTTTTGATGGAATGTTTCGATGACAGTTGAGAGATTCTCTGATAAATCACAATCGTTGATGATTTCCTTGGAATGATTAGCCAATTCGATTATAAATATTTTAATTTTGCCAATATAATTTTAAATCTTTTGTAAATTTGGCAATATAATCATTTTGGCTAAAAATCGCTAATGTAAACGTTGCCGCCATCCTAAGTGACATGACTGGTGTTGATGTGAATAATTTTTGTAATTTTTATAAATTTTAACTATTTTATTGTTTTCTTCCTTTTATTTTCTTTTTTTCATTATGGCCAGCGATGGTCATTGATGGCTAGTGATAGGGGTGAACATGGTTCCAAGTTAGAACTTGAAGCCTTGAATTGCACCGGTTAGGAACTTATAGATTTCAAGTTCTAGAATATGTAGGGTAGGTTCTAGGTTCCAAAATTTGAGAAACCTATTTAGATGGGTAGGTTCTAGGTTCTAAGTTGGTAGAACCTGGACTTGGAACCTATAACCTGGAATCTAGAACTTGGAACCTAGAATTTGGAACCTAGAACAACTTTTTTGTTTTTCTTAGTCTAAGTCTTCATGTGATCCTGAGATATTTCATAATGTTTAACAATGAGTATATAATCTGGAACCATTAGTCTTAACTTCTATTTTATGATTGAGAAATTTATTTTCATAGACCATGAAATCAATGAAAGCTCCAATTGGTTCTTTGATGCAATTATGATGTTTTTATATAATACAAGAGTAATCAGTGCATTGAAAACTATAAAATTTCCTTAACACTATTTGCCATGTGCAAATGGACATTTGTTTTTACGCAATCGATAATAAAATTCTTGTTCATTTTTACTATTGCATTTATTTTCATTTTGCTTAACTAAAGATAAAAAAGAAGAACATGTTAGAATCTTGAATTGACTTTGGAACCTGTAACAGGGTAGATTTTGGTTCTAGGTTTCCACAGATACACTCTAAGTTCCAAAAAATGAAAAACCTGTATTTGAGAATATGTTCTAAGTTCTAGGTGGAACTTGTAAGCTTGGAACCTATAAAGAACCTAGAACCGCTTACATCTAGCTGGCGAGGGTCAAGTTTGGCATCCCAGCCACAATAGAAAAAGAAAAAAAAAAGAAATATAAATAAGAAAATTTTTATAAAAAATGTAGAAATTTTTTACAAAATTACAATATTTGTCCACTTTAACGTTAGCCATAGCGCCGGCATGCCACTTAGAATGGCGAGTGCCCATGTCAACCATTTTTGGTCCAAATTGGCTAGAAGGTCTACATAGGCAAATCATTGAAAGATTTATAACTAAATTTGTCAAATTTATATATGTACCTATGTCTCAATGCTTTCATGCATTGATATTCATGTAATCAATAAATTTAGTTTAGGATTCTACTTTTACCCGCAACTTACAAGGTTAGCATAACATATAAGAAAGTGCTCGGATCATAGATATCTAAAGTAAGTTTTTTTCGTTTTAAGAAAGCATGTTTATTACATAAAAAAACCAGAAAAACATGGTTAGTCTTGACCTTACCGACACTCTCGTTGATTAGAAATTGGTACAAGGTTTAGTCCCCATCAGGATCGCCTGTCATCTTTGACTTTTATCAAAAAGGTCACCCTGGAGATAGAGCTGGTCTATGGGAAAATGATTTGGTGAAAGATAATATTATTGATTGACTATTTTTACGATAGAGCACTAGCAACAGTTAACTTTATTTCACGTAATGAGTAAATTACTCCCAGAACCGCATCTGCAGATACTACCAAATAGCAGCAAAACCTGCCAAAGAACGTATTGGGACAAGGGGAAAAAGTGTGAAAGTGTTAAATGTATTGCATTAATGTCAATTTTATCTTAAATCTTTTAATGGTGTCAATTTAGTTCTAAATTTTTGATTTGATGCTAATTTAGTCAATTTGATTAATTTTGGCCGGATATTGTTGACGTGACACTGTTGATGCTGACATGAATAATTTTTATAATTTTTTTGATTTTTTATTATTTTTTGAATTTATTTCTTTATTTCTCTCATTCATTTCTTCTTTCTTTTGCTGGTGATTGGCCATTGGCCCCGGCAAGGCCGAGCCCGGCAAGGGATAGCCTTGCTAGATCTGGCATGAGCGAGGTTGACCCTCGATTGGACAAGGGCAGCGGGTGAGGGCTAGCCTCGCGCAGGCCAAATCTGGCAAGGTCGGCCCTCACCAAGCCAGGGCAATCTCGTTGAGCATTGCCCCCAAGCGAAAGTGACACCTAGCGAGGTTGCTTTGGCCTTGGGCAAGGGCCGGCCTTGCCAGATTTGGGCTCCCCGTGGCTACTCTCGCCCAAACCAAATCAGGCAAGGTTAACCCTCACTAGGGCTCGGCCTCGCCATGGCCAAGAGAGGCTAGCTTGCTTGGCCATGGCTAATGGCTAGTCACCGATGAAAGGAAGAAGAAAGGATGGAGAGAAAAAAAAAAAATTGGAACAAATATTAAAAATCTAAAATATAATAAAAATTATTCATGTTAGTATCAATGGTGCCATGTAAGTCAACCAACATCTATATCAACAATATCTAGCAAAAATTAAGTAGAAAGACTAAATTGACACAAAATCAAAATGTTTGACTAAATTGGCATTAATAAAAGATTTATGACTAAATTATGATAAATACAATAAATTTATGACTTTTTTGATATTTTTTCCATTGGATAGTTGTTGAGATGTGACATTGAATATGGATGGGCTCACTTGTCCTCTGTCCAACATTTTGTTCGAAAGAGCTAGCAATTATACAACCTATAATAAGGTCACTAAAGTTTCTAACAGAAGTTGCGATCTTGGTAACACGTTCTTCTTGTTTGCTGAATGTGATGGGACAGGGAAGCCAAAGCTTGAACCACAGGCAAAACGAGGCATGGATGTTTTCCCTTTTCTTTTCTTTTTTTTTTACGTTGTCGCGTGTGCAGTTTTCCCAGATCGAACCTATTGAGTTTCGCAAGCTGTTCATGGAATGGATAGACGCAGAAGCAAAATGCCCTTGTCGCGAGAGCCTCAGTCATACAATTTGCGATGCATGTGAGAGAAAACTGTGGTTTGGGCAGCATGCACAATTTTTTGTTCAGTATAGAGCATCTCTTAAATATATATGTATAGCTCCTGCACAGCAACAATCACATTGCTCAAGAAACTGAATCACAAGAAAGACACGCCTTTAAGGGGCGTTTGAAGCATTCCAGACAGCCCACGGTGAATCGCAGGCTGTCAAAAGAAAACAGCGGCCTATTGAGTATTTACAATTCTTTAGTCCTAAATTTTATTCTCTCTTATGTCCATCTTCTGTTTTCAGGTTGAATGAATTCTGTTAAGCTAACTATGGCCAAAGCGGCTCTAACGAGGTTGTTGCATTTCTCCAAGGAACGGAGATGTAAACTCTCCATACTCCACAGCAGGTGAGATTTCCGCGATTTAATAACCACGACAATCTCCAAAGGGTGGAAATCCTTAACTTCCGCAAGTGAAACTTACAGCAATGCGCTGCGGCAGGCAATCCTACCATCTTCCAAACCCTCCTTCTATGGTAGACTTTAGGTGCCTTGACATTAGTTGTCATGATGTGTTTTTGACTTTTTCTTTTTTTTCAAGCAAGACCTTCCTTGAAACAACTTAAGGAGTTAAAACACTTATTTCTACCGGAAGGTCAGAGGGTTCGGAATGTGGTAGGATTTCCTACCGCAGCACGTTTGCTATAGGGTCAACATGCCGACGTTAGCTTCTCCACCCATTGCCGTGGTTATTAAATCGTGGTAAGAAAATATCGCCTGTTGCTGAGTGTGCAGAGTTAACATCTCCACTCCCTGGAGCAATGGAACCACCTAGTTCAAAGCCGCTTGAGCCGTATTGTGCACTGTCTTAGCGTATTTGAGTTTGTTCGGCCTGAAATTAGAAAGGAAGACAGATATGAGAGGGAACAAAAAAAGATTTTGGACTAAAGAATTGTAGATACTCATCTGGGCTGCTGTTTTCTTTTGACAGCCTAATATTCATCGTTTGCTGACTGAAGTGCTTCAAACTCTTCTTGAAGGCGTGCAGCCAAAGACCTGATTGTAGCTAGGGGTGCTTTCTGTTCTTATGGTTGAAGAGATAGGCGGAGTACACAGATTGCCACCACACGGAGTTTATAAAGACGGTAAATGGTTTGATAGAGGCTTTTGTTTTCATGACAGAAGAGTGACTTTATTTAAACTACCTCCCTCTCTTGCAATGAAAATCATGTTAAAAAGGACAGCAAATGGTTGAACAGATGCTTTTGTTCTCATGCTAGAAGTCTGACCTACCTAAAGTCCTCCCCTCCTCTCTTAGAATGACCATCATGTTTTGACTTTTGCCAGATCATGGTGGTGCTGTGCATTTGTTATTTTCCATGGCCCATCGAACTAAGATGGTCCTTCTCGAGGAAAAGACTCCGAAGCAGGATCATGTCCAAAATGTGAACATCGTGAGGAGGTCGGTAGTCCATGTGCATATGTGAAGATTTGGTGAGGTCAGAACGTTCGGTCCTACCATGTTGTCAAAAAGAAAATCTCACCTTATTTATCCTACCAACCGGCATAGCGAGATTGATATTAAATTTGCAATACGTTGAGACCAAAATTGTTTTTCCTCTCCACCAAACACATGCATATTATTTGCGAATCCTTTTTCTTTGCTAACATAGTGAACATATATAGTTTGCCAAATCCAACCGGGGTGGTTAGGGTTTGGGCCCGTCCTAGGGGCTTGATCGCATCAACGACATTCCATCACTTTAATATCTCATTTGATTCCAAGCTCCTGTTAGTGGGCCCGAAACAGATATAGACTACCTGAACAAATATGAACGTGGAATATGGTCACTCGCTTAGTGGGCTCGTGAATATTTTCATGTTCACCATGGGCCTGTGTTCTGTTTCGCCCTGTTTTTGTAGTGTTTGCCCTAATGCTTTGTAGTCCTTTTGGTCTTGTGGTCTTTGGGGTTGCTTTTAACCTAAAATAAATTTAGGTAATTAAACGTTTAATTGCGCATAGTTTAGGAAATTACCAAGATCGGTTTATCATCTCAAACAACGGTTGGTGGCGAGGGGAAGTGAGGATTATACCATTGCCACGTTATGCAAGCTCTAAATGTTTGATACGCAGAGGGCAAATTATTCTGAGTGAAGAATGGAGATCTTAACTCAGGGAGAGAGATGCCATAATCATAATGCCATTGTCCCATTATGCAAAATGATTGTGGCCACTATGGGCTGTTGTGTTCGGTTTTGGAGAAATACAAATGCTTTAGGGATAAGATAGTTTTTTTAAATGTAAATAGTGTTTGATACTTAGAGGGCAAATTATATTGAGTGAAGAATGAAGATCTTAACTCAGGGAGAGAAATGCCATAATCGTAACATCATTTTCCCATTATGCAAAATGATTGTGGCCACCTTGGACCGTTTGGTTCAATTTTGGACAAATATAAATGCCTTTGGGATAAAATTATTTTTCAAAATGCAAATAGTGTTTGATATATTAAAATTTTAAAGTACATTGAGAAATAAATTTAACTTAAATGGTGTTTGGCAAAATCACACTGTGAAAATCATTTGAACTGTTTTTTTAAAAAACAAAACTAGCAAAACTCAGTGGCTAGGAGGGTGAGCAATTTTCCAGCAAGGCTAAATATGGTTGTTGGCATGCCAAATCTTGCGTCGGCAACCTCGCCTAGGTTGTGCAACCCCAAGCAGCAATCACTTGAGGTTGGTAAACCCCAGGCCACATCGTTTGAGGTTGAACGACCTTAGGCGAGGTTGTCGGTGTTAGATTTGGCTCACCGTCAACCACATACAACCTCATCAATGGCCTAAAGCCTAGCCACTGACGTTGCGTTAGTTAGGGACATTTATAGAATTATGATAGTTGAGTAAGGGCAAAATTGGAAGAAAAAAATTATATACACATTATGGAAATGCATTATTCTAAAGGACCTTCAGATTTACGGTGGGTCAAAAGCCTAATGCAATTGCATTTCCTAAAAGTTGAGTAAAAAATGAATTGAGCGTTATTTGCATTTGCCCAAAGGACTTTATAATCCTAAAACCCATTTGTAATGCTAAACCAAACCAAGGCTTATATCTTATTAGTGGCAAAATATTTGACACTTTTCATATTTTCTGGCATTTGGTTCTACTTTTACCCTTGAATAGTCTCGTCTGTGTTCTGCAATTCCAGCGCGAAAGTTCAATCCCATCGTCGCGTTCATAATGCATGCTTGTGCTGGATGGGCTTATGCAAATTCGCCGCACACGATGCGGGAGCAGACGTAGCTTCTGCCTAGTTTAGAGCCGAATATGGACCAAGTAAATAAAATGTGGCGACCATATACTTAGAAAAACGTAATCGATGAAAAATCTTAAAGTGATCTTGGAAGAATTTTCAAAAGTTGTGTAATCGTTTTGTTATTCGAAATCGTAGGTAAACTTAGTTTATGAAAAAAATTAAGAAAAATTTATAAAATAACTTAGAATGTGAAATTTTAAGTGTCCCAAAGAGCCTCATATGCTACCTTTTCCCCCTAAACTCAAGAGGTGGTGGGGTCGAACTCATCCTCACCTCCCACGTTCCCCAAGGTCAACACGATCGTTCTGTGGATCACTCGACTCCAATCACTGATTGAGAGATTATGAAGTAATTAATTAAATAAATAATTAACTAATTAATTCATTAATTAATGTAATTTCTAAGCATCTTCCTCAATATTGGCAACCTGGCGGTGCCTCCTCCCTCCCCTTTTTGACCCCTTTTTCGCTGTGTTTTTATCATTGATGAGACCTTGCTTGCTCGAGGCCTTTTTGAACTTTGATGGGGCTGTCTCCCCCTCTACTTTCGCATCGACATCTCACGATTTCGCGATCTACACGTCGTTTCGACAGCCCCCTTTCGTTCTTCTTAATTCAGAACGAGCGACATTGATTAAGGTATGCAGCATGTCTCTGTCTGAAGCCTTGGGTGTGGGGCGTGTGTTGACCGCACGAGCGAAAGGAGGGGGCAGAAAGTGGGGCCCTAAATTACAAATTGGGCTCTTGACAAAGTCGTGCGAGGAATTAGGTTCCTGTTTTCAAAAGCTTCGAGCAATCCCAATCTTTTAATTAGGAAAAAAGATTGTACGGCTTGATTTTATTTTCTTAATTGTGATTACGTGCCAGGTTGGGGTAGGCAGTCCCTCCTGGGTTTCTGGGTGATTGTTTCTTGATCTCCCAACAGGCAAGACTATAAAAATATGCATCGAGTACCTGTAGTTTTTGACCACACATCTTTATAGAGAGATGACTTTGTTGTGTGTGTGTGTGTTTTTTATAGGTTTCTGGTAGATTAACGCGGTTTTGTGCTAAACTAATTACGTGGTCACGAAATTAATTAGGGATGAGCCGTCGTAGTGGATGTTATAAGTGCGCTAATACTTTTAAACATGGTTCACACATCTTTTTTCTAATGTGTAATCTTAATATTAATGTTAATGGAATGTGATAAATAGCTCTTGTTCGTGGGTCATACAACAGCAAGTCATACTTGATTACTAAAATCTAAAGATGGATCTAGAACCAATTGCTTTATTGAGGGAAAATTATTAAGAAAGTTGTAAATTTATTGTATGGTAGCCAATTTAAAGGGAAAATTATCAAAATGTCATAAACCTATTGCAATTGTCTCAATTTAGTTATAAATCTTTTTTTGGGTCAATTGAGTTTTAAACTTTTTGCATTTATGCTAATTCAATCTATCTAATCAATTTTGGCTAATTGGCGCTGGCATGTGTCACGGAGCAGAGGTTTCCGTGGTCAATGGGGCATTCGTAATCGAGGATAAACGACCAAAACGCCCCTCGGAGGATCCAAGCACTTCCGGAACATTTTTAGGGGCGAGATTTTCTTGAGTCTTCTAGAATATTCCTAGAATATTTCCAGAATATCCCTAGAATATTCCCAAAATATTCTTAGAATATTCCTAGGAGCGAAAGATATGATAATTAAGGCGGTTGGGAGCAATCCCAAACGATCGACCCGTTGCTCATCTTATGTGGTGTAACTAGAGCAGATGTGACAATTTTTAATAATATATTAAAAAAATTAAAAAAAACTTCCCTTCTCTTCCTTCTTCCTCATCGGCCTCTACTAACCAGAGGTGAGGTGCCTCGCCATGGCTAGGTGAGGTGCAACCTTCGCTAGGCTAGCACGATGCTGCCTTCATGGCTACTAGGGAGGGTTTGAGGCCGGATGAGGCACAATCTCGCTCTAGTGAGGGTGAGGCTTGTCAATGGCCGGAGAGAAGGAAGGGAAGGAGGAAAAAAAAAGGGAGAAAGAAAAGAAAAAAAAAAAGAAAAAAATTAAAACATTATTAAAAATTGTCAACATTAGTGACAGTTGGCCAAAATTGGACAAATGACCGAATTGGTACAAAGGTAAAAGATTTAGGACTCAAATAACAAAAAAAAAAGAAGAAGTTTAGGATTGAATTAATACAATTGCAATTGGTTTATATTTATAATTTTCTCCCAATTTAGATCTAAACTTTTGAATTTGACCAATTTAATTATGAATTTTTTGATGATTTTTCATTGTAGTTATTCCAATCAATTTTGGATGGAAAATTGCTTGGGGGAAGTTAAGTCATCATTTGAGAGATCCTACGAGTAGGATTGAAGGATGATTTGAGAGGCCACCGCAGCAATTTTATTTGTTATGCACAATTTCTTAACTCAATTTAAAATTTAATTTGAGTCATAGTTTAGTCAATTCTCACTAATCTAAATGCATACGTGCGGATAGATCCTTAATATATGATTGGTTGACCTATCAAGCAAAAATTCGAAGATGATAACCTAGATCACAATGGATTCACGCGTAAAATGAGATTGCAAATCGCTAGAAGTGAAAAAAAAAAAAAAACAACAAAGAGTCAAACCCTAATTAACAAATTGAAATATCCTTAGTTAGAGAACTCCAATAGAATAATAATAATATTTAACATCATTTAGGATGATGTGGAGGATTAGGATGGCACGTAGAATTTGACTAATAGATGTGGACACATTGGCTCTAATACCATCTTAGAAAGAACGATTGAAAAGTTTAAACTTATTAATGGAGATAAATCGCATGATTATAAAGAGCATTTAAAACTCGTTGTCAAGTGATGTGTGATAACACTTCAACATTTTGGATAACTAATAAAAAGGAAATAAAAATACATAACTGTATAAGAGAAATTGATGTGAATAATATGTTGAGTGCTGATTATCAATTATTAAATGAACTAATGGACATAATATAATCTTAATGCTAAATTATTAGAATAATACCAATTCACTCTTAAATGTTTTAATTTTATCAATGTAATCCTAAATTTTCGTGTGAAATTCTAATGTAATCTTTGTAGCTTTTGACCAATTAGAGTGCATTTAGTAACATTTCTATTCATGGGAATAATTTCTATTTAGAATTAGTTTTTTATTTCTATTCCTTGAACGAATTTCAAAGTAGAAGAATCCATTTGGAAATATACAAAATTTTATTTTCAGAATAGGAATATAACATAAATGCATTTAATACAGACCAACAAATTTATATTTTGAATGCTTTTATTTAACTATAAAATGTCAACAAAGACTCAACAATTCATGTTCGGATAAAACTAGACTTTTGAAAGACTTAGTTGATCGGAATATTCTAAGACAGCCTTAGAAAATCCAACAAAATAGTTAGTCAAAAATGGATGACTGGAAATGGTAGCAGAGAGTTCTATTGGTTTATATTTCACAATATGAGAAGGTTGACAGTAAATCTTTAGGCATTATAATAAACAAATGCGTGGACCTTTTAAGTTTTTTTAGTTGCAAGAACAAGAACAAATCTTACTTGGTGGAATGAGCAATGACAAAATAACATATGGAGGCATTCCTCAAGTTGGTGTGCTTATTTGCATAAACTCATCAAACCTTTAAGCAAATGACATTGAAAATCCATGGAACACGAGCTTATTCAATTGCTATGAATACAAGATAAATGATAATTACATTAACCAATTTCAATTAGTAAAGTCCATAGGTACGTCATAAACTCTATGTCTTCAATAGCTTGAATTGTTTGTTGAAAGTTTTTGAAGAAAGACAACTTCTCTGGTATTTTTTAAGCACTTCAACATTCACATCCCAGTTAAAGTGGATTATATAAAGTTCTTGAAAGAGGAAGGTGAAATTGGAATCATAAACACGTGCTTTTTAAATTTTAAAAAACATTCCGTCATTGGCTTATTATGAGAGAGTGGTTTGACCTATGAAATAGAATCAGAATATGTTATGATTTAGAATTGGATGATCTCAATACGATTGATTAAAGAAATGTTGCCAAGCATTTAAAAACGACTTTACAAAAGGAAACACAAAGTCTTGGAATCTCAAGCATATTGTGATTCCTTGCCATTTTATTTGCAAGATTTTCTAAGCACATTTATCTCAGCTACCTCCTCATGCAATGCATCATTTGCACCCTCCACTTGGCTTGATCCAAATAGGTACTCCAGATCTTCATATAAGGAAAATTTTTTGATCATTATGTCTTGGTCATGAATGTAATTATAGAAAGCACAACATACAATCACAATAAGTTACTTTCAAATGGTAAGTAGAGTCATGTATCTCAAAATGAAAAAGTGATTCTTTAATGTACCAAATGACTTCTCAATAACATTCCTTCTTATAGAATATAGAGACACGATTAATCTTACATCTCTAAGGAGCTTGAAAACTCATGCTAGAAGAGATATAAATAAATATTTCCCAATTGGGAAATAAAAAACAAAATGAGCGAAAACTCTATTTCAATCCTAGCCTAGTTATAATGTGACTGACCATTTGCGTGGAAAAAAATTAACACTATTCTCTAGAACATGCAGTATTAGAAAAAGAATATGACTTCAATGTTGTTACTTGCCTATGAGGAGTTTAAAGTGTTGCACTCTCTATTTTCTTAGAAGTTAGCCATTGCTCACGATCCAAAAGACTTGTTCAGAGCCATCTAATTTTCTATCAAAACAGAATTGCAAATGATCTTGAAGGATGTCTCCAATAGAATCTTAAGGAGAAGACAATTTAAGCAAGACAAATTCACTTTGACTATGTGATGACATGTGGGAGAGCAGTGAGCAAAACTCAGACAATAAGATTAATCAGGACAGCGGCAAGCATATTTATTCTTCATCACAATAGAACATAACAAAGTAGCAAGCACAACACTACCGAATCAATAGAGCTAATATCAGTCATAGTTGACATTAACTCACATTTCTCTATAAGAAGATAAAGATGAAAAACCAGATCTCAGATTTGCAAAAGCAAGGAAGTGATTTCGGTCAAATCATGTGTACAAATTGGAAAGTCCTTGCCACTTCTTGTGCAAATCAGCGAGGGTGACCCTTGCTCGTGGGAGGCCCCCTCAGATTTGCGAGTCAGCATATCTGCAATTTCACTCACCTCGAAGTCATGCCCACACGGTTGAAGCTTGATTTGAGGATGGTGGTGAAGAAGAGTGTTGATCTCAGTCACGCCCATGCTTTGCTAGTGAAAAAGACGTCTTCTCTTAGTTTGTGTTGATTATGTAAGGACGAGCATTAGTTTACACTGAACTTGTTTCTCTAAAATGATGATATTTCTCTTTTTATTCTCGACCACGAAAAGGTAATTTTTTTAATTCTTGTTTATGTTCCAAATTTATTCTCTGGCCACTGATCTATCTCGGGAGATAGAAAAATTAACTAATGTGCACAAGTAGATTTATGTTCTTTCTATGTTGAGGAGAATAAAAGAACAAAAAAATAGAGAAATAGATCAGTTACCGAATATGCCTTACCATTGGAAATTACTGGCTCGTTGACATCGACAACTTTTGGATTACCACGTTAGTTATTTCCGATAGTAATTAACTAGAAAGATTATATTAAATTTTTGTGCAAAGGTTTAGGACTATATTAACAAAATTGAAAAATTTAGAGTTGAATTGATAATTTTTCCCCGTTATCCCCCAAATAGAAAAGATCAATTCAGCACCGCAACCAACAGGTCACCACAAAGGAATTGCTCGATGAACCCTCTTGTCCCCTAAAGTCGCATTAGAACGTCATTTGAAAGACGCGCACGTGTTGGGTTCGCCTGGCTTGAGTGAAGCTCCTGTCTCTGCTTCCTTGACGCGATACAAAGACCGGACAATCTCCGGACGGCGCGGTAGAAGCTGCGTTACGAACTATTAAAGAATTTCCCCCTCATCTTTTGACTATGACTTCGTTGAAAATTAGGAAAGAAGATTTCTAGAAACTGTCGCATGATGGTTCGCGATGTTTACTTCTTTTTGACGCAAGTCTTTTATGTTTTGTCTGCTGCAAGTTCTGTTTCAAGGAATTCAGGAAAAGAAGAGTAGCCTGGCGGAGGGTTTGCATTGTTAAAAGGCGCATGCATCACATGACATGACCACGTAACATCATGACGTGACATATTTTTATAACAATGATAGCAAAGTTTCGGTCATGTCAACCTATCACGTTGTGTAAGCATTAGCTGGAAGAAGTGTTGTTCGGATTTAGGATTTATCAGAAGCAATTTCTTCTATTATTATGATCGGCCTATCGGTGACGCACAAGATGGGGCTAGATCGCTAATGCCATCCTTTGGATGCGGAAATTTAGCATGTTGACTTTCATCCTTGTGATGGAACATGGGGTGTAAATCGAGATCATATGAATGAGTAGTAGATAAAAATAAAAGATTATTGAGTGCTTTGAAAAAGAAGATTATGATATTTAGTCCAGGCAATTTTGAGAAGAAAGTATTTTGTCCCATGATATCTGTGTTGTGATGGTTTTATCATTTTATGCACAACAAAAATCCGATATATTAAAAAAAAATATGATATATTAAATAAGGGAAATCCCATCTAAATCAAAGCATGTTAACATATCTCATTAGACAACCTTCATTAAGAAAATTTAAGTCAATAAGTTATGTCCCTATTATATTAACTGACTCTGAATTTATCCAACGTGGGAGCTCATCTATATCTCATCACACATATACCTCAATGGTAAATAAGGTGTTGCAATGTAATATTCTTTTTTTCTACTTTTGATCTGGTTAGCTATCTCTTTATGTTTTAATTAATATATTTAAAATTTATATTATGTGGATCTCACGAGAAGCGCACAGGCTTGAATACTAGCATGGACTAGGTGTAGGCACACTCGGATCCATGGTAGATTTGTTTAAGCCAAGAGTTACTACTTCTCAATTTGAAAAAAAAAATACCCATTTTTGTTAGAAAAATGTCCACTTTGCTTGGGAATGACGAGAGGCTTGTCTGTAAAGTTGAAACTTCTACCTATTTTCTGACTTGGCGTGTCCATGGACACTCCAAAGTCCTCCCAATTCATCAAATCCAAAGCACCACCCCAATCCCCAACAGGGACTTACAAACCGCGGGGCCCATTCTCCCCAAAAGAAGCAATTCAAGAGAATTATGATCATTCTGATGCTAATGGACTCCATTACTAGGTTGGAAAACCACGACCGTACTAAAGATAAAGCTCTGTTGGATTTCCTTTGTTAGGATAGTGCTCTTGCCGACTGATCACAATTCGTAAAGACCCCACGATTAAGCAAAGACCCATTTCATGCTGTCCCAATAAATGTCTGCGAAAAAATAGGTTTAATTACATAATGTAGATAGATAGAGAGAGAGAGAGAGAGAGAGAGAGAGGGTGATTTTGTCACGTAAAGTTCAGCTATTCGAGCATCCTTCGCCTTAATAGTGCAGTCTGTCTTCTAAAGGGGACATGAGTGGGTCACGCATTACCAAATCTTAAATATTTAAGCAGATCAACTTCCTAGAGCAGTGGTAGGGAATTCGGGGCTAGACACGATTTCGCCAAATCTATAGTGTACAACTTGAGAAAAAAGATGGAGCACGGGGAAAGCTGAGATTATTCCATGATTTATTTTTCCTGAACCTTACACATGAATTATTGGATTTGGAGACACTATGAAATCCATTTTATGTCAAAGCGAATCCCCAAAAAAGAGGAACAAGAAAAAGAAGAATCCATCCATTTGCTACGAATGCATTCCATGATGGATACCCAATTCATGGTTACTTATTTCATTTCTCAATGTAACTCTTTTTCCACATATATAGTGACTTCATTTCATGTCTCGTTTTTTAAATAAGTAGGCCTTATTTTTTACTTTTCTTTTTTTAATTGTAATTATGAGATGGAAGAAGTAGAGAATTCTGGTCGGGAGTGTGTTGATTCAATTTCTTTAGAGTAGAGAATTTAAGCATAAATCTTTAATTGAGATGGCGCATTTCAATATATTTCATATTAATGTTTCCTCTCCAAATCGTAATTTGAACATTTGGTTACTTTAAAAAAAAAAAAAAAAAAAAAAAGCGCGTAACAGTCGAAGGAAAAAAAATTAAGGACACGTCTTTCATTGGAGAGAGATTTGCTTGAGTGGAAAATAGACTGGAAAGATTTTGTTTTTTTAAATTAAAGTAGTTGAAAAATTGGCTATGTACATCGGCATGTTTGCTTCACGCAAACAGCTAAAAGCAAGCTTGCTTTATCGCGTGGCTTTAAAGACTCCTTCCACCATTTTAATTACAAAACCCCTCCATCGTCATCTTCATAACCCCCAAAAACACCAAGGAAACCAACCAAACCAAACCAAACCCTAAAAACCCGGCTCCTTGCTCTTTCATCAAACTCCCCTCATCTCCTCCAAATGACCCCACAAACCCCCACCATCCGATCATAAATCCGCTCGGAGAGATGAGCTCGAACCCTAGCTCAAGCGCCTCCGGCCATGGTGAGAACGCCACCGCCGGAGGCGGAGGCGGAGGTGGAGGCGTCGGTGGACCCTGCGGAGCATGCAAGTTCTTGAGGAGGAAGTGCATCCCCGGATGTGTTTTCGCGCCTTACTTCGACTCCGAGCAAGGAGCGGCTCATTTCGCTGCGGTCCACAAAGTTTTCGGGGCGAGCAACGCTTCGAAGCTGTTGCAGAACATCCCAGCCCACAGGAGGCAAGAAGCTGTCGTGGCGATATGCTACGAGGCGCAAGCTCGCCTTCGAGACCCGGTCTATGGATGCGTCGCCCACATCTTCGCGCTCCAGCAACAGGTAATAAAACCTATTTACAAGAATCGACCCAATTTTTCAACCTGGAGAGAATCACAGATTCTTGTTCCAAGAGGTTGACTTTTTTCCTTTTTCTGGAAGAAAGAGACGATCTAAGTCTAACAACACGTAGACTGACTAGTTTCTGATATGATTCATTTAGGTTCCTAGCTTTTCCTAGGGTTGCAGAAACTGAAACTCGAGAAAGGAGAATGAATCATCGGGAAACGGCGAACATTTAGAGCATGCCGTGATATTTGGCATGAGCACTTTATGCTTCGCAGAAACCCAGAAAAATTTTCCCGACTATTGAGTTGTACAGATCATGCGGTCGGCGGTTACTACGAGTGCGTGAGAGTCTGTGTGCTCTCTCGTCTGTTTGTACTAAGTTTCAGTGTTCACGTATCTCGTCTTTTCACGGTTATTAAGGAAATGGTCGGTTTCAACGTCTGGATTGGTTCGCCAAAACACCATTGTGCGAGCATTAAATGTCTTCCTTTCCTTTCCTTTCCTTTCGGTCACCTTTCTTGTCACGATAGCCCACTCACTCAGCAGAGTCAACGTTTTTTGAGGTTCGAGTGCAACATCGTACTCTGTGGATATCTGCCATTGGTTTTCTTATCCTTTTTTCGGTTGTGCACGTAAAATGATCTGCAAAGATATCCTGACGATCTTATGCTCTCTTTGATGCCCGGTGTTTTTCTAATGTCACGCATTTTATATCGTTAAGAGTCTGTGAAATGGAAACATTTATAGATCATAGTACATGTGGAACCCTTCATTAATTACTAGAAGTAGCATCTTTCTTGCGATCAATTGATTCATTGATTGTTTCAACATTCTGACAACATCTTAAACATGAATTGTTTAGTGTTTTTCATTAACATATCATACGGTCACTTGCACCAGAGTTGACAGAAGTTACTATATGGTCATGATTGGCGATTATTTTCTTCTAGTACTGGAAAAAATAAAGACTATTATTGCCTTCTAAGCCTAAGAGAATGCCTAGGAGAAGGCCCGGAAGCAACTAGGGTAAACTTTGTTACGATTTAAGATGTATCTAACTTAAGTTGTGTATATATTGCTGCTTTTAGATTTAGACAAGGCATAGGTAATACACATTTAAAAGAAGAACATAGTCCCCTAGAGAGATATTAATAAGTAATGACTCTGTTTGGGGGTGATGGCATGCATTCATCCAAAAGTTTATAAAACATAATACATTTTTGGTTAATAAATATAATAAATTTGACACATGTCAATTAAATAACCATTGGGAGTTATCCTAGTGGCCATCATTTTCACATGAAAATGAGGAGGTGGGGAATTTGATTCCTCACCTCTTCAAGGGGACTAGGGGGTGGGGATATTTAGTTTCGGTATAAGTTTTGACTTTTACATTTTATAAAGATGCAGGACAAAAGCCTTAGAATTGTTAGAGGTGGGGGTGTTTAGTTTCAGGTATAAACTTCAATTCTCACACTTTACGATGAAGTAGTAAGCTTCGACTCCCACACTTTGCGAAAAAGTAAAAGTCTAAGAGTGAATTGAGAATTAGAGTAAAAAAATTGTTTCTGTATTGAATTTGGTTTATCAAGTAATATGGCAAAAATAGGTGGGTTGTTAACTAAGTGTTTATTGAGCAAGTGCCTCCTAGATAGAGTCCACTAGATCAAGCAAAACAATTTAATCTCAAGAATTTGTGAGATTCAAACTAATTCCTACTGAAAAACATTATTTTTACGGCTGTGTCCGCCACATGGCCTCTAGACCAAATTTATACAACATTTCTTGTGTTTATTTGAGAGAGAAAATGTTTAGTATCTCGTTCAAACAGGAGACAACAAATTTCAGGATAGGATAAAATATTCTTCCGACGAATTATGCTGGCTACTAAATGTTGTCATTACTGACTTAATTGTAGTCGACAAACCTAGAAATTTCCTTACCCAAGGCTTGTCTAATTAACTCTAAGCATATGAATTTCCTTTGTACCCAGGTGGTAAACCTCCAAGCCGAGCTTTCGTATCTACAAGCCCATCTTGGACCACTAGAGCTACCGATGCAACCGCCGCCACCCCACTTCCAATGCAGTTGCCGGTGGTGCCTCATTCTCTCTCTATAGCTGACCTTCCAATTCCGTCGGTCTCGCCGTCCATGCCCGCACCATACGATGTATCGTCACTTTTTGATCCGACGGCGCATCCATCTTCATGGGCAGCCGGCACGCTACTGCGGAGGACAATTGATCCACGTCAATTCAGTGGCAGCAGCTCATTACTGACCACCATGGGCGAAGGAGATGGCGATCTTCGAGCATTGACAAGCGAACTTCTCAGCGCACAATACCCTCCCCGACTGCCAGATGCTTCACCGTCGCAGTGCACCTCTAAAAAAGACTAACCTTGATAATGGACTGGACGTTTGTTCAAAGCATTGCATAGCTCATACAAGCAAGAACGTTTTTTTCCCATCCTGTTCTTTTAGTTGCGATCACTTCAGTAAGTGATTATATTTTTTCTTCTAACTTTTTGGTATTTGACTTAATTCTGTGCCTATTCTTTTTGAAGAGTTAAATAGGAGTGTATGAATTCGGAATTGGTTGTGTTGCATTAACCCCATATTGCAACCAAAGAAGCAAAACAAGCAAGAAAACGTTTTGAATGATGCGAAATATATTTCAAATGGTTTACAAAATGAGTACACTAAACGACGTGGTACACTCTTGTTGAGTGCCGACTATAATCCACTTATTTAAATTCTTGCTCATAATTTACATAACATAGTATATTAGTTCAATATTTAAAGTTTAGTATGCATAGTATCATTCAAAATTTTCTTTCTATAGATTGGAGGGCATGGAATTGCCATCTACTGTTCTCATAAACTGTAAGTGGAGGCAAATTTATTCTCTTGAATGGTTTCTTGATTAGCTCTCTCTATCGCCAGATCACTAGATGTACTTTACTTTTCACCTTGAGTTATCATCACATCCAATCATGTTGAAGGAGAGAGTATTATACGTATTGTATTCTCTTAATTAAAAAGTATTACAAGAATACATACAATAAATATGAGTAACCCTCTCAACATAAAATTAACTATTGACTATTTTACCCTTATTATTATTTCCTAACACCCCCCTCAAGTTGGGACGCAACTTGTTACATAAAAAATTCACTCTATTTCCTTGTAAAGAGTTGGTAAAAATATCTGCAAGTAGATCCTCCGTTCTTATATGTTGAAGAGTGATCTCCCCTTTTTGAACTTTTTCTCGTATAAAGTGACAATCAATCACAATGTGCTTAGTTCACTCATGGAAGACAAGATTGTATGCAATATGAATAGCTAATTGATTGTCACAATATAATATTGATGGTTCTAATGTTGACATCTCAATCTCTGACAATAACATCATCAACTAGAGCAATTCACCAGTCACATGTGCCATTGCTCTATATTCTACTTCTGCACTTGATCGAGAAACCACATGTTGTTTCTTGCTCTTCCAGACAACTAAATTACCTCCAAGAAATACACAATAACCCGATGTAGATCTTCTACTAGTAGAACATCTAGCCCAATCCACATCAGAAAAACCTATGGTATTTAGATGGCCATAATTCTTGAAAATTAGTTATTTACCCGGTGCACCTTTCAAGTATTTGATAATTCGAAGCACAGCATCCCAGTGAGTAGTCTAAGGAGAACCCATGAATTGGCTTACAACACTAATAGCAAAAGATATATGATGGAAAGATAATTCAACTTACCAACTACTCTCCGATACTTTATTGGGTCATATAATAATTCTCCATCTTTTGCATCAAGTTTCACATTGGGTTCCATAGGAGTATCAACCGGTTTTGCTCCAATAAGTCCAATCTCATCAAGAATGTCAAGAACATATTTTCTCTGGGTTAAATATATACATGTATGCGAGTAGGCAACCTTAATACCTAGGAAATACAGCAGATGTCCCATGTCCTTAGTACTAAATTGTGTATACAAAAATTGTTTGAGTCATTGAATACCATTTGACTCACTGCCAGTAATGATAATATCATCCACATATACCACAAGAAGAATACAACCAGCTGAGGAGACTGAATTGAAGACTGAATGGTCTACTTGACAACACTTTAATCCAAACTTGATAATAGCATCACTAAATTTACCAAACCAAGCACGAGGAGATTGCTTGAGTCTATACAATGCCTTATGTAAATGACATACTAGATTCTCCCCCTGAGCAACAAATCCAAGTGGTTGCTCCATATACACCTCTTCAGCCAAATCACCATGTAGGAACGCATTCTTGATGTCTAATTGATGAAGAAACCATCCAAAATTCGCTACTAGAAAAATAAATACACGAACATATGAAATTTTGGATACGGGAGAAAAAGTGTCATTATAATCAACACCATATGTTTGAGTATATCCTTTGGCGACCAACCATGCCTTCAATCGATCTATGGTGCCATCAAGATGGACCTTAACCGTGAAAACCCAATGACAACCAACAAGCTGCTTTCCCACAGGAAGGGTAGTAAGCTTTCAAGTGCGATTCTCAATGAGTGCTTTCATTTCATCATCCATGGCTTGTCTCCAACCAGGATGAGCAAAAGCTTCAGTAACATTGCTAGGCACAGAAATAGAGGACAAAGATGAGACAAAAGTAGAGAAGGTAGGAGACAAACAACCATAAAACAGAAAGTTGCTAATAGGGTGACAAGTATGAAGACAATCAGACAAACCTCAATAAAGTGTATAATGATCCATAGGACGCCCAACACAAGATCGTGTACCTTTTCGAGTAGCAATGGGTTGATCAGGATCAGGATTAGGATCAAGATTAAAGGATGACATAGCAACTGATGAGGGATCAGATGAATCAGGTAATGGACGTACTCCTGTAATGGGAGTTATTCATCATCTATGGTAAGTTTAATCAGTAAACTAAAATCATGTTGACGATACTGGGGGAAGTGAGATTGGTGGAGGAATCGATAAGACACTCTCGTCATTGTTAGGAGGCACTATAGAGACTGTTTGAGTACTATAGTATGGCTGGTCCTCCAAAAATGTCACATCTGCTGATACGAACACGCGACGACTAGTAGGATTGTAACATTTATAGCTCTTCTGAGTTCGAGAGTACCCAACAAAGACACATTTTTCAGCACGAGGAACCAACTTATCAAGATCTGGAGTTAGAGAATGAATGAAACAAACAGATCCAAAGACACGTAGGGGTAATGCAAAAGAAGGATGATTTGGATGTAAAATAGAAAAAAAGTGTCTCCCCCTAAAGAACAGAAGTTGGAAGCCGATTAATTAAGAAGCAACCCGTAAGAATAGCATGGCCCCAAAATGTTTTCGGTAAATGCATGTGAAACAGAAGACAACGAGCAACGTTAAGAAGATTGCGATTTTTACATTCAACTACACCATTTTGTTGTGGTGTATATGAACAGGAAGTTTGATGAATATGCCATAGGAATCAAGAAAATGTTGAAAACCAGAGGCAATGGCAAGATACTCCTTGGCATTACTAGATCATAGAGTTTTCATAGAAGTATGATGTTGATTTAGCACTTCAAAATGGAATTGATGAAAGTAATGAAAAATATCAGTACGATCTTTTATTAAGAATAACCAAGTCATTCGGGAAAAATCATCCACAAATGTAAAAAAGTACCAAAAACCAGATGTATCAGAAACACAACATGGACCCTATATATCTTAATGAACCAACTCAAATGGACTAAACACACGACTCTGAAAGCAAGAAGGAAAAGAGACTCTATGGTGTTTTCCAAGCTAACAAGCTTCACACTCAAAAGTTCTCACAAACTCAGACTTTGGAAACAATCATCGAAGAATGTTTGGCGGTGGATGACTAGCACTACAATGCATCCGATATACATTAATGGATGTGTGCTTCATAGCTGCTGCAGCTATCACCTTCTTGTCTATATAGTATAGGCCATTTGATTTATGTCCCCCACCAATCATTTGTCTAGTCCTCAGATCCTGAAAAACACAATGAGAAATAGAAAAGGTTACAAAACAATTTAGTTCTTTAGTTAATGAACTAACATAAATCAAATTATATGGAGATTTGAGATGAATGGCGGATGATAAAAAATTAAGGAACTCAAATGAGCATATCTAGTATTAATAACTTGGGAAATTGAGCCATCAGCTAATGTAACAGAGTTGGACACCCCAAGAGGTGTGGAATGTAACAAATACAATAATTTAGAGTTACCAGCTATATGATGAGTAGCTCAAGAATTTATAACTTAGGAATCTGACATTGTAGAAAGTACACAAGATGAACTACCTTTTGAGCTATGTACTAGAGTTGCAGTGGGAGCTGAAGTTCCTATCACCTGTTGGGAGCGAATCCAAGCCTCATATTCTACACGTGTCAATGTAACCGAATCTTTTGTATTCTACACATTAGTAGGATTTGGTTGAATTGGTGAGGAAGAATCTTCTACTTCAGCAAATGCAGCAATTGTGGGTTGAAGCTTTGGATGGAGCGTGTAGTAGTAAGCTTCAATATGTCCAACTCTCCGACAATGGTTACAATATCGAGAACTATGGCTACCAATACTTCTATCACAACCTCACGACTTCCACTCTAAATAAATCAACATCCATGACCTCGATAACCACGACCACAAGCTCCACGTCCACTAGAGCCATGAGAAATCATGGCACTTGTCTCTAAAGTTGTAGTGGAGATATTGTCAGTAGGTGTCAAGCACAAGGCTTAGGAGAAAACCTCATCAACTGTAGGAAGGGAGCTTTCGAACATAATATGCTGATGAATGGATGAATATTCAGGCCATGGTACTTTAAGAAATAGTATCACTTGAAGATCCTCCCGGCATTTGACTAATACATTCGGATAATTGGAAGCTGGAAGATAAGCATCTAGTTGTTGGCAAAGTGTAGTGAAACAAGCATAATGTTTAGATAGAGATTGATCTCCACGCTAAAGATCAAACGAGGCCTCCCATGTGTCACACACTTGTGTCATATTATTTTGGCCAAAATAAAGTAGAGCACATTTATCACAAACTTCCTTAGGAGAATTACATTGAATGAAGTGAGGGCTAATCTTCGAATCCATACTATTCCATAACAATGTACGAATCATTGCATCTTCGACAATCCAATCATCTACTTTACTTTTATTCGAGGGGAGTGTAGATGTAAGATAATCATTCTGTCTAGTTGCAGTAAGATAAACTTGTACGGTTTTAGACCATGATGGATAGTTAGTGCCATCCAACTTGACAAATGTCAATTGAAAATGCGTCAAACCAATAGATGATGCCCAAGCCATCAGAATTAACTCCATTGAGCTCCAACAATGCAATTAGCTAGACAGGTTGAACACAAGAATCAACCAAACCCAATAATCAAGTACTTAACTCCAGTTGTGCGATCAGGCCACAAAATAACAAATATAAATGAAGGTTCAATTGATCCACCACTAAGTCAATATACTTTGCCGAAAGGCCATAAAATCATATAAACCGACATTTCAAAGATGACGGGAAACCATTCAACACTTGAAAGATTACTATGCGCATACCAACCAGCACTTTAAGAAGCGATATACTCCAATGAGAATCCATATAAGTATACTGGACAACATCTTCTGATGCCCTCAATTTAGGTCAATTTTTTTTTCTATGTGTTTGTGGTGAAACCTTGTAGAACCGAATGAAGGCTTCCAAAATCCTCAAGATAGATGAAAACCACAGATTCTAGATCACAAGACACAAAAGACCAAATCATGCAATCGGTCTTCAATCTCGTCATCAAGAAAAAAGGCTAAGCACATACTAATTTTGATGGATGGGTTTCGGCGATTGACGCTGGGCAGTAGTTCTATCTAGATCTACAAGACATGCATCGATTTGAGGTAGTGGGTGACGACGAGGATGCCAGTGAGAGGCAATGACAAGGGTGACAACTAGTGGCTACGATGAGGGACATATCTGGTTTTGGCGATGGCGAGTTGATGGGTGGACGGTGACAACGGTGGACAGATCTTGGTATGGAATTTGAACCTTAGAGAATCTGGTGGATGTGAAACTTCAGCAAACCGGTGGACAATGACTAAATGACAACGGGGCGTCCTCTCTACCCTACTGTCCATAAGAGAAACGTGTTGTGGCGACAGTAGCGGAGGATCTAGATCTGGCGACGACGGGCTGTGTTGGTGGTGGGGTTGGAATTTTTATTTTTTTAACTGTGCTCTGATACAATGTTGAAGGAGAGAATATTCTACATATTGTATTCTCTTAATAAAAAAGGATTACAAGAATACATACAATATATATGAGTAACCCTCTCAACATAAAATTACCTATTGACTATTTTACCCTTATTATTATTTCCTAACAAATCATAATGAGCAAAACACTAACACTATGCACCTCTCTCTATCTCTATCTCTATCTCTACAGCTACTCAATAGTTAGCCATCTCAATTGTCGTGGCCCTTTCAATTTGGTTGATGGAAACCTTCTCTCTCTCTCTCTCTCTCTCTCTCTCTCTCTCTCTCTCTCTCTCGCAATAACATCATTGACTACAATCTTTCTCAAATCCGCCAAGCTCCGTCTCATCCCTCTCAACAAGCCAATCATTTATGGTGTCGCCAAACAACAATGACTGAGCAAGCAGTGATGGCGGTAGGGATGTGGTGACCGGGAGGGATGAGGGTTTTTGGCGACATTGGTTACTATGTTTGTAATCAATAAAAATAAGCGATACAACAACTAGAACATTTAATGGGACAGTGACCCTTCATCTAGTATGATTGTATCCAATACTAAGTGCATTTGTTTTTTAGCAAATAAAAGGTTTGAACAACATTTTTCTAAAAATAATCGCTTCTATCACTTATAAAAATAAATAAAGGAAAAATATTTACATCGTCCACGAAGGTGTTCATAAATGAATTGCCGTTGATGAAGAAAACAATTTTTACTGACTAATTCTTTTAAGCGATACTATCAATAGTTTTTAGGAAATTATTTTTCAAATCATTCATTTTTTGCGAAACAAATGAACATGACTTTAGAGCTCATGTGCCTCCAAGGACCAAAGTCACTCATGTAGTCCTGACTTAGTAATATCACAGATTGAAGCAAAGAAGTTTGGAGGAAAGGGTTTTGAGTTATGGAAATTAAAGATGGAGGCCTTGCTCATAGATAGAGATTTGTGGCACATGATCAAAGATGATAAATTTAAGGAGAGTGCCAAGGAGAAGAGGAAGGAGTCCACGTCCACTGAATTGAAGGAGTGGAACGGCATTGATCGGAAGGTGTGAAACTTAATCTGGCTATGTCTTGTTGGTAAAGTACTATGAACATGATCTTTGAGAAGCTGACGAAGGATCTCTAAACCAAGCTAGGAAGTCTTTATCAAAACAAGTCGCTCGTGAGTAGGTTGTTTTCCACGGAAGTGACTGTACAACCTTTGGATAAGTGAAGGTGATTCTTTTCTACATATTTAAATGAGTTTAATATCTATTGATGTTAATCTAGATGAAGAAGATAAAGCATGTACCTTACTTTATTCACTGTCGAATTCATGGGAACATATAATTGTTTCGATTGGCATTGTGTTAGTACACTATCCTTTGAGGACATTGTAGCTGCTTTGTTGTCTAAGTAGATGAGAAGACATAGTTTGATAGTGCAATGAATGGGGCTCTTTTTGTAAGAAGAAATAGTGAACAACTTAAATCCAGATTTATTGGCAAGAATAAGTCTAGACAAAGATCTAAAAGTAGTGATCAATAAAAAATAGAAAAAAAAAAGAAACAACATGTTGGAAGTACAAAAAGGCTAGAAACTTGAAGGATTGTATAAGTAAAAGTGTAGGTCCAGAGATGTGAGATGAGGTATCATCCTCTAATATAACGAATGATGATCACAACTACATGGGAGACATGTCTAATCTACAATTCATCTCAAAGTGACTGCAGTGCATTGATAATTAATATTGACGCCTCATAGAGATTGGTTTTGTTGTTATGATTCACATCAAGGAGGAACTATAGAAATGACAAATGACACGATGCTTGATATTGTTGGTCACGAAAAGGTGAAGTTGAAGATGAAATATGGGACAATAATCAAGAATCTTCCAGATGTGATGCATATTCCCGGTGTCTTATTTTTGTGGGAACTTGTCGCGACCTACTCTCAAGTGCACCACCTAGGGGTTCAACTAATAGATTATAAATTTAAACTTAAATCAAGCTCTCTCAAGCTCATATCAATTTGTGACTTAAGATCAAAGTTGTTAACATGCAAATATTTTTCAATTAGGAGTCATCATTGATCTATTTTTTGATTGGTGAATTAAAAACCCAAATAAAATAATAGAAGATTTACTTTGCTCCTGTGAACTAGAGATTGTGAGTATAAAGACTTAGGATCTGTTTCAAATCTTGTCTGTTTTTTTGTTTTTTTGTTCCTTGAAATAGAAAAAAGCAAAATTTCGTTTGATATTGCCAACTGATTTTTCTATTCCTAGGAATAAAAAGTTGTTCTTAGGAATAGATTTGGAATATAAATGAGAAGTAAACAATAGCTTCTTGTTCCTAGGAATAATTTCTAAAAACTATTTCTTCGGTCATTGCTCGTGATCGATCGCCGCCCACCGACCATCACTTGTCAACCTCCACCCGTCAACCGCCAACCGCCAACCGGTGACCACCAACCTCTGCCCTTCACTTGGCGATCGGTAGATAGCAAACCGGCGACTAGTGGCACGGCGTTTAGTGACCAACGGTCAATGACCATTGACCCGGTGATAGGCAGCGGGTTGCGGTGAGCGGCAACCAGTGGCTTGCAGTAGTGGTCGCCGATTGCCGCCGCCACCAATCACTGCTTGCCACCCACCGCAAGTGGCCATCATCGAGGGAAAAAGAAATGAATACTTTTTGTCCATACCAAAAGCATTTCTATTCTTTTTTTATTTCTTTTTTTTATTCCGAAAATAAGAAATTTTTGTAGTTACCAAATGCCTTGTTTTATTCAAAAATTGTTCTAGGAAGTAAAAATAGAAAAAAACTATTTCTCAAAAGAAATTATTCCCAAGAGTAGAAATGTTACCAAACGCACTATTAGTTACAATAAATTTCTCTAATGCCCTTTTGGTACATTCTTTATATAAAAAAATATTTAGCAAACAGTTTTGATTCATTTTAACCTATCCACTAATATGCAAGGTGATCATACGGGTACACAACATTTATTTAATACTCAAAAAAGCAAGTGAGTAAATTGCTAGCACATGAAAGAAAAACTTACCTTGGAGCAACGAAAGTATCTACAATGTTAGTTAGAAAATCACGTTATCAACCTAAATATTCCAATTAACACACAATTCACTCAATATTTTTTAGAGTATTCTCTTGTTTATATGAAAACCAACCTATATGAAATGCATGTAATGCAATTAATCTAAATGCAATGATTTACAATGTATGTCTATTATAACGTGGCATGCAATTTCTAGTTAAACTACTCTACATGACATGCAATTTAATTAAATGACAACAATGCAGTTTTTAATGACGGACAAAATTGATATGCAATTATTCTAGCATGACAGACAATTACATGAACCCAATGTACAATCACTAAATAATATGCATGACATGGCATGTATAATGACTTGGATGGTGACATGAGCATGGCATGGTATTGATAATATGGCATGATGATATGGCAAGGATGATGTGGCATGGTATGTGACATGACATGATGTAACGAGATGACATGGCATTGATGACGAGGCAAAATTTGATGCATGGATGATGCGACTCAAACTATATGGCATGCCAATGTTTTTTTTTTTTGGTATTTTCTTTTAAATTAGAAATTAAAAATTACCCTAAATGAATTATCAATATTGAGATAATATATAACTTAAACTAAGAAATAATCTATATTAAATCCTAATCAAAATTGAAATATAATTCTAATCTTTAAAAAGTTCTAACTAAACATGCAGGATTATTTATGAAAATCTATTCAAATTCCACCAAATTTTTTTGTATTTTTTTAGTAGGGAAACAATTTAATTCAAATCAACAAAAATGGCAAGAACAATCACCAAATCATCCAAAACACATCCGCTCCATTCAAATTAGGTAATGAATAAAATCAACGATCATATCTAAGTGATTATAGATGGGATAGAAGTTTTTCTGTGGGATTGTATATTGTGGTTGAGATCGGATTGCCATCCATATGCACATTGTTAAGTTAGGATAATTCCTAATTGAATATGTATCTTATGATATCTTAGGAAACATGCATTGTCTCTTAAATATTTGGATAAATCATCAACAAAATTGACAATAAAATATTTGAATCAAATTCTGAAGTTGATAATTACCTAATTTGCGGATTTCATTTCCACGTCAGGACGATGAACAATTGCTCGGGATCGGTGACTGGCGGTGGTGGGGGCTCCCCGATACATGGCTCGGCACGGCAGCTCACGGTGACCGGCGATAGATATCTCATATCAACTAGCTTGGTGGGGAGACTTCGAGACCTGACTGAAATTGTGGTGAGGAAGTCAAAATGGGTGCGTATTTTGAGACTCGCCGAATTGGGTGCGTTCTCACTAGTGGCTTTTTCTTGTCTTCAAGCACCACAACTCCTGTTGATTTGCTTTATCATACTTGGACAAAATCAAAAGAAAGCAAGCCACCGTAGCAATCTACGGCTATTAGCTCTCCCTTTTTTGGCTTTCTTCTTTTCTAGTGCTCGTTGCCTAAAATTCCTCTTGTGGGCGTCGTCTTACTACTGCATGAAGAAAATTCGCTAGAAAATCGGTAACTTGCTGGTCTAAACACGCTAAGGCAGCAGGAGCTCGCGGATGTGCCGTGGTGATGGCGGAAGTTGCTGGTCTTCACAACGGGGTCTCCTGGGTGTACCAAAACTCACCAAGAACCCCTCGAGACCGCTGAGTTCGTTGATAGATCAGCAAAGAAAGCGGGGAATGAACTTGTGGTGATGCTGCAAATGAGCTTTACGTATAACGGGAGGCTATGGCGTAGGACAGCAACAAGAGTTCAATGAGTGAAAGCGATCGCGAGAGAGAACTTCTCTCTAGGTTGTATGCCTGTGTTGTGTCCTTCACACTCTCTTCGTATGCTCAAGTGTTTTTTTTTAAGACCTCCCAGTGAACGTCTTCCTCTCTCTTTCTCAACACCACCCCCCCCAAAAAAAAAAAAATTTTTTTAAAAAAAAATTGTCCAATTCAATATGTGACGCCCTCTGTCAAGTTTAGGTTTATAACTTTGCAATTAAGAATCTTAAAAGATTGGCATTTATAATGAAAAATTCGACTCTTAATAATGTTCATGGGCTTGGTTAAATTTCCTCTGATTCTGGGCTAAATCCAACTAGCTAATTGAATGCAGAACTACCCATTAAAGTTCATCCACTCTCAATCGGGCAAATATTCATTTAAATGAAATATGCTCCTAATGACTATATACAATTTAATAAAAATTATTTTTTCTAAGGGTCGGGGTCAATCCCTAATTTTTCTACAATGAATAATCAAATAGATCACAAAATTTAAGTGCCAACAAAACTATGGAAAATGTTGGCATTACTTTCAACAGCGACAAGTATTCATACAAGCAAACTTGTGAATCTACAGTAATCACTAGAGAATAATGGTATGGAAAATTATGGAAATTATTGGGAAGCACAGTAATCAGTGGTGAGAGTTCCATCGTAGAACAAGTGGAAGAAGATCCTTTGATGCATGGCATTAGAGATTGGGTCATGTCAATAAAAAAAGCTCGATGACCCTAACCTCAAAGAAGATGGTGGAAAGAATCCCGAGCTGTTCTATGGGCTCGAATTTTGTGAACATTATCTACATGGGAAACAGAATAAGGTATCTTTTAAATCCATAGGAGGGAGAACGAAAATATTTTGTGTCCAACCTATAGTGATGTCTTTGTTCCCACACATGTTGCACCATTTGGAAAATCAATATATTATGTTTCTTTTTTTAATGATTATTCTAGATTTGTGTGGATATGTCTCTTGCAAAGGAAAGATGATGTGTTTGAAAAGTTCTGCCAATTCAAAGCTTTGGTGGAAAATCAATTTGATAGGAAAATCAAAGTATTGTAAACTAACAACTAAATGAAATTTGATCAATTCTATGTGACTAGTGGCATTGCAAGGCAAAAGATAAAGCCCTATTCACCTTAGCAAAATGAGGTGGTAGAGAGGCTTAATCGGTCTCTCATAGAGAAGGCAAGGAGTATGGTAAGTGGGGCAGATTTAGCAGTTGAATTTTGGGCAAAAGTAGTAAATACCATGTACTATTTAAAGAACAGGTCTCTCACCTCAACTTTGAAAGGTTAGACACCATTTGAGACAATATTATGGAAGAAACCAGGCATATCCCATATTAGAGGGTTTGGTTGTGAAACATATGTAAGCATGCCAAAGGAGAAGAGGAACAAACTTGAAAGCAAGTTAGAGAATCATATTTTCATTGGGTATAAGGATGGTGCAAAAGGGTATAAGTTGTGCAATCCTAATACTCAACGTATCATCTATAATAGGGATGTGGTGTTCAAAAATGTACAACAAATCAAATTGTTTAACAAGCTCCTAAAAAATCACAGAGGGTCAAGTTAGATACTGGTTTGAATGAAGAGACAAAGGCTACAAAATCTAGAAAATAAAATTTTAAATTTCAAAGCTGATGAGCCTAATAAGGTGGATGACATGATAGATTCTGAAATTGAGTTTAAAGTTGAAGTAATGCCTGAACCAATCTTAAGAAGATCCACACAACTAATAAGACCATCTAAGAGCTATACCTTGTTTGTCAATAATGAGAATTATGCTCTAACCATTACAAGTGATGATCTAAGTATTGTTAATGAAGTAAGAAACAAGGAGAATGCTCAATAGTGGGAGAAAGCCATGAAAGATGAGGTGGACCCACTGGATAGAAAACAAAACATTGAGTTTGGTGAATTACTTGCTAGTCAAAAGGTAATTGGTGGAAAGTGCATTTTCAAGAAGATATGTGCAAAAGGAGATAAAATAATACAAAGTTTGTTTGGTTGCGAAGGGATACCCGCAAATAAAGAGAGTCAATTATGGTGAAATTTTTTTCTTGTTATTAAATTCCATGAGATTTATCTTATCTGTAGCAATTACATACAATTTAAAGGTAGAGCAACTCGAAGTGAAGACAGTATCCCTCCATTGTGACTTGAAAAAGGTCATTTACATGAAGTGGTCAAAATGGTTTGTTATCAAAGGAAAAAAAACATTTTGCTTACAAATTGGACAAGTCTTTTTTGTGGTCTAAAGCAATCTTTAAGAATGAGGTACCAACAATTTGACACATATGTCTTAAAGCTTGGCTTTGTTCATTGTGATGTTGATCATTGTATCTATGTGAGGAGGTTAGAGGGTGATTTTGTTATATTAACCTTATATGTTGATGATATGCTACTAGTAGGAGCAATTCAATAATGATATGCTACTAGTAGGAGCAATTCAATAATGATTAGCTCTGTTAAAGGATTGTTGGCAAAATAGTGTGAAATGAAAGATCTAGGCCCAACAAACTTCATCTTAGGCATGTAGATAAAAATGGGGTGTGAGAATGGAAAGTTGTGGCTAGTTAGAAAAGTATGTTGAAAGCATGTCAAAAAAGTTCAACACGGCAAATTATAAACTAGTGAAGACCCTATGTCTACAAGTTTAAAGTGATTAGCATTCCAGTGTCCCAAGTGTTAGGGCTAAAACTATTAGCTAGAGAGGACAAATAGGTGATTGTGTGGAAATTAAAAAAATTAAAACTAATATTGCAAAAGGACAACATCTGATGACTAAATATGCAGTGGTTAGATATTATTAGTGTGTAATTAATCTATCACAAATAATATAAAGATTTTAAGGGATAGAGAAATGAACACAAAAATTTATAGTGGTTTGGTTTTGACAAACCTACATCCACTCTCCCATGCAGACAGTTTAATGACTGAATTCCACTATATGAATCAACTAAAGATTACAAGATATAAGTATTTAGTACTCAAGCACGTGTGAACAAATCCTCCCATACTCTCAACCTCTAAGTGATTGCACAATTTAGCTCATAGATACAAATTTTTTTGAACGGAATACTCTTCAGACTTTGGAATTGCAAGCTTTGATACTCTTCATTTTCTCCCTTTAGCATCATGACCTTCTTTTATATTACTCACTATCCAAGTTGACCGCCGGACATATCTTCAAAGGATTATCTAGCCAATCTACCCATTGGACCTGAATGTTGCTTGGAAGATCTGATCACTTCAAAGTTGCCAAGAATGAAACTTCCTTTGAGTCAGTCACCCATACATGAAGTCAAATACTTCATATGGAAGAAACATTTCATTTCTAGTCGATTGTTCCAAGAATTCCAAATCTCCAATTATAAGAGATTTTGGTTGACATACTTTTAAATATATATATATATATATATATATATATATATATATATATATATATATATACTCATGCAATGGCTAATGGTATGAAATGGATTCCTTGCTAGGCTAGGCAAGGAATCCATTTCATACCACTAGCCATTGCATGAGTATATTATCTCATTTTAGTTGTTGTATCAATGTCCATAAAAAGAAAAGGAAAAGGAAATGATTACAATCACAACTTTAGTTCTGATTGATAACATATTATCATATCAGACTTTCCCCTTGAAAAATAATCATTGTTATTAACAAAGATTTTACTAAGGATAAGTTTTGTTAATCTTCAAAATTACTCGGGAATATTTTCTCAACACTAAAATTGAAGAGGAAGCTAAAGAGATGGCAATAGTCCCATGTGCAAGTTGAGAGCTTGATGTACTCAATGGTGTGTACTTGTCTAGATATTGTACAAACAATTGGAGTATTGAACAAATATATGTCTAATCCAGGAAAATAATATTGGATGGCAGCAAAGTATGTGCTTCATTATCTTCATAGTTCATCTAACTTTGAGCTACATTGTGAAAGCATGAAAAACTCAAAGGGACATCAAGCATTATAATTAAAATGCTTGTGGATGCTGATTATGGATATGAAATTGATAGTAGGAGACCAATCAATAGATTTTTTTTTTCCTTATTCAGCAAATGTATGTATTGGATGAGTAAAAGGCAAGTCATGGTGGTTTTATCTACTAGGACAACATACATAGCCCTTACTCATGCTGCTAAAGAAGTGATTTGGCTGTGTAGATTATGTAAAGAGCTTAGTTTTACACAAGAAGTGAACATTGGATGTGATAGCCAAACTGTTATATTCTTAGCTAAGAATCCTTGATTTCATGCAAGATCATAGTACATCAACACACAATTTCACTTCATCCGAGAGAAAGTGGAAGAGAATGTTGTAGTATTGGGAAAAGTTGTCATACAAGTTGATGTAACTAGTATATGCACCTAGAGGGGGGGTGAATAGGTGTTTAGGAATTTTACGCACAACTAATATCAGATTATTGCAATCCACAAACAGAAAGTAAATAGAGAGAGTTAGAGAAGATTGCAAACACTGATTATAGTGGTTCGGCTTTAGACAAGCCTACGTCCACTCTCCGGCGACCAGCCAATCGGCTGTATTTCACTATATGATCAACGGTGTTTACACACTTCCGAGTGTTTATACTTGGTGAAAATCTGTCTCACTAAGTCACTCTCTTTTGTAATACACTTAGATCACTCAAATACGCTCTATGAACAACAGTTGAAGAATGGAATCAGCTTTGGAATAATGTTCATCTGGTCTACTCCCTAAGTCTCAACCTATCCTTAAATACTCTCCAAGCCATATTCGACCGTTGGCTCTTTCCGTAAGAGTTCCGTCTTCCCTTTCCTGGGCAGACTATATAAGGCAAGTCTTTTTTGACCGTTGAGAGAAGATCGATCCCCTTAGATTCTGTTCGCCCATACAATCGAACTGGCTTCCATAAGTGCTCTATTCTTCTTTGGAAGTTGTCCACTAATTGATCCTGTAAATTAGATTAACAGAATCAACATAAATAAGGTAAGTGAAATACTCTACCGTTGGTGATCTTATCTTGTAGATACACCTTAAGTCCGACGACTTTAAGTTCGAGTCCGCTTAGAATTTCGCCTGGTACGGTCGACTTTAATTCTCGATCCGGTACGGTCGACTTTAATTCTCGCCCGGAAGACTCTTCCGTCCGAAGCCGGCGACTCTAAGGCACCCCAAGCTTTATCTTCTCGCTCCCAAGCGACTTTAAAGCCTAAGTCTTCATGAGTTCTTTTTCTTCAAGAGTTTAGTAAGAATCTCAATCATGAAATGTTTTGTGATCATCAAAACTAGGAGTTTCCTCAACAATCTCCCCCTTTTTGATGATGACAAAACATTTCATTCATATGGCTTTCAGTTCCTGCAAAATATGGTTAGATAGAGCCTATTTCCAAATATCCTGCACAACTTATAAGAATAGCTCATATCAACTCTGTATGGATAATACCGCAAAGAACATAACCTTATTTCATCAGAGCATATAAGACAATACTATCAGGCATTATAGTATCATGCATTAACATCATCAGAAGCCAACTATGTCATGCATCCAACTGTCAAATCATCAACAGTTAATAACCATCAAAAGTCAAAAGCCATATTACTATATTACTCTCCCCCTTTTTGTCAACCTCAAAAAGAATTAGTCGATTGAACGCTTTCTAAAAAAAAAGATGTTTTTAAGAAGATTTCTTGTTAGGGGTCCGAACAAGGGTGAAATCCTCCATATCCGATGTAGACTTTTCAATCCTGTCAATACATTGATTGACCGTCTTCTCAAGAGTTTCCAGTCTGTTGGTGAAGGAGGTTTCCATTGCAATCTGCCGATCCTTGATCTCGCTAGAAGTGCGAAGATCTTCGATAATCAGCATTCCTGATGAAGCTTCGGTATTTGAATTTCAATATTTTCAAGGATGCTCCCCCGAATTGATGCTTCATACCGTCCTTGTTGCCCTTCCTTTTCCCTTTCTTTATCTCCCTCTTCTTCTTCTTCTTCTTCGTTTCCTCTTCTTCTTGATCTTCTTCTTTCCGGATCTTCTTCCTGGATCTTCCTCCGGATCTTCCGCCAATTCGATACATCATTCTTCTCATGTTCTCGTGTTGAGAATGTTTTCGCGTTTGTTTCTCGCTTCGGTTCCGACATTCTCTCGAGAAGTTTGACGCATATTTGCCGAATTGCGGAGATGCTTTCTTCTTCTTCTTCTTCATCTACCGAGAAGAAGTTGTCTTCTCCTTTTAGAGCTTGGCTCGATCGCTACCTCTTTACCTTTTCTTTTTGCTGTCTCTCGCTCTAGCCAATTCCTTTTCTTTTTCGTCTCCAAGTCTCTGCAACGTCCTTCAATCTCATCTTATTGATCATCTTCATGTCAATAGCCATTGTGGGAAGAGTTTTAGTGCTGAATTTACTGGGTATGTCTATTTTTAGATGCTCAAAAAATCCTTGTCACTAAAGCTCCATAGGGTAACCGCCCTTTCTCCTTCGACACCGTCCGATACATGTGCAAGAATATTGTGTGAGGCAAAGTGAGAACAAGACTCCCTTTTCAATAGCCCACATTAACTTGGCCTCAAATTTAGATACATCAGTTTTTGATGAGGCTTTTGGACGAATACAGCTGATAATAATCTTATGCAAAATAGTTCTTGCAGAAGTTAGAAGAGGATAAGTGATAGTGGCCCTTACGCACTTTGTAAGAAACTTACAAACCGTTTCATAGAGACGCTATAGGCCCGAATGCTCCTCTTTCAACTTTTATAATGTCAGCCAGAGTGTCTGTACTAACATCATAGAACCTGTCATTCACATTGAATTGCATTCGATCTGGAGAGAGAAATGTTAAATTCGAGTAAAAATATGCTGTTAGTTCAGGATAAACAGCAGCAGAATCAGTGCAAAATTGGTCCATCTGCAATTTTTCAACGCTTTCCCGCAGATTTACTTCAAGAAAGATCCGATAATCAAAATCCACAATTCTCGTGGTTCATGATTCCTCGATCCATCGGTCCGTTGAAGAAGGTTTTATGTTCTCCGGATCGAAATAATTTCCCGCCTGTATTACGAACTACGCGAGCCTATACCCATTCTAACTTCAAAATTTCTGTATATGTTCTCATCATCATCCTTCATACTATCCTTGCTTTTCCCTTTATCACTCACTTGTTCTCAGCGAGTGACCGGTGAATCTGGCCTGGCCTTGCTTGAATGAGCCCGAGTTCATTCGCATATCCTTCCTTTCTTAAGAAGAACAATTTGACATCATCTCTAACATTTCTCTGACTAATTTCTCATATCTCCTCAATATTACATGAGGGCTTTCGGTCGGTGTGGGTAGAGTTAGTCCGGACGTACCTCTTCGTGAGTAATGTCGTTCTTCGATTGTGATATGATGGCTCTTGAAGATTCTTCAGATTATTTTGAGAGGAGACTCTTGGAGAATGTTCTTGGGTATCTTCGAGGTCTCAGTGTGAGATCGAAATGCGTCTGTCCTCTCCGTCGACTCTTCTTCCTCCTTGCCCGCCGATCCCGTTTGACCTCCTTCTTGGGGATGGAGATCTTGATCTGGATACGGAGGATCTCGAGGCCATGTTCGAAGAGATTTGGTTTTTGGAGAAGATTGAGATCGATTTAGAAAGAGTTTTTCTCTCGTTAGGGTTTTTCAAAACGTTCAAGAGTTAAAAGAGATCCCGACTTTATACGTTTTTATACCCCCTCATTAGAAGAACAAATGAACAAATCGCGATTCAAAACAAATTAAAACGGCAGTTATTTTAAACTCAAAATATTCAATAAGCACATGCCAAAAATATACAAATTAATCATGTAGATTAAAGAAACTTACCAGTGGATTGACCATTGAATTAAGGAAATAACATACCTTCCCAAAATACTATAATTTCCTTTTTCAATAGTCTGTCCCGCACGATTCCTTTTTTCTCGTACTTTGTCCTGCTCTTATAGGATTTATAAAAAAGGTTTAACAATATTTAATTTCCCACTTATTGAATCGAATGTACCTTTGTCCAGCGGCTTTGTAAAGATATCTGCTAATTGATTCTTAGAATCAATAAATTCCACATATATATCTCCATTTTGCACATGGTCTCTAATAAAGTGATGTTTGATTTCAATGTGCTTTGCTCGGAATGTAGAATTGGATTCTTGGTGAGGTTTATAGCACTCGTATTATCACATCTTATTTCAAAGGTGCAAGCTTCTTCCTTTCCATAATCCAATAGTTGCTTTGTTTCATCCATAAAATCAGAGCGAGCAGCTTCCAAGAGCAACATATTATGCTTCGCAGCTGACGAGCCACGTGTTCGCTTTTTAGAAGACCATGATACCAGCATTTGTCCAAGTAATCGGCATGTTCCGATGTACTCTTCCCCGTCTACTTTACATCCCGCTAAGTCAAGATCTCGAGTAGCCAAGGAGAGTAAAGTCTGTTTTTAGGGAACCACGGACTCCGAGATGGATAAGTAGCTATGTACTTGATAATACGCTTTCGCTACCGTGTAAGATGAGATTCTCTTGGATCTCGCTTGAAAACGAGCACATACACATACACCGTATATAATGTCCGATCTGGATGCAAAAGAAGATAGAGAAGAGACCCAATCATACTTCTATAAGATTTCTCGATCGACTTTCTTTCCGATTCATCATGATCAAGTTTAATGGAAGTTGACATTGAGTTTCGGTCTTCTTGCGCTTTTCCATCCCAAACTTCTTAACCAAATCTTTGGAATATTTCTCTTGATGAATGAATGTTCCACGTTTTGATTGGTTAATCTGAAGTCCTAGGAAGAAAGTAAGTTCTCCCATCATACTCATCTCGAATTCCTCCTGCATAGACTTTGAGAAATTCTTGCACAAACTTTCATTAGAAGAACCAAAGATAATATCATCTACATAAATTTGTACTAAAAGGATGTCCTTACCTGCTTTCTTGATAAATAAAGTTGTATCAACCATACCTTTCTTGAAGTTGTTGTCTAATAAAAACTTACTGAGTCGTTCATACCAAGCTCGAGGTGCTTGTTTCACCCATACGAGCCTTTTTCGGTCCAAAAACATGATCGGGCTTTCTTGTTTCCTCAAACCCGGTGGTTGTTCTACATAGACTTCTTCCTTGATGAACCCATTTAGAAAGGCGCTCTTACATCCATTTGAAATAGTTTGAAATTCGATAACAAGCATAGGCAAGTAAAAGTCGATTGCTTCTAATCTTGCTACTTTGGAGCATAGGTTTCATCATAATCTATTCCCTCGCATTGGGAATAACCTTTGCCACAAGTCTTGCCTTATTTCTGGTGACTTTTCCAAGTTCATTTACTTTGTTTCGAAGACCCATTTGGTACCGATAATTGTCCGTCCTTTTGGTTTAGGAACTAATTCCCATACATCATTTCTCTTGAACCGATGAAGCTCCTCTTGCATTACCTCTATCCAGCTTTCATTTTCCGAGCTTCATTAATACCTTTGGGTTCAATTTCAGAAATAAGTGCAACAATACCTGTATCCTTTTTGTTCCTTGATCTGGTTTGAATCCCCTCGTTGATGTTTCCGATCACGAGCTCTTTGGGATGACTAGACTTATGCTTCCAAATAGCTTACGTTCGAACTTCAAATTATCGAATCTTCTATGGATGCAGAAATATTAGGCTGAGTTGATTCTCCTTCATGAATTCCTTCTTTGACTATTTCCCGAGAAGATTCTCGCTATGTTGAAACATGATCTTTCTCGGTACAAAGATCGGTACTAATTCTTCATGCACCGTAACACTTTGTTTTGGAACTTCGCCTTCGAAACTTTACATTCATGGATTCTTCCACCGCCCGAGTGTTTTTATTGAACACTCTATATGCTTTTGCTAGAGTTTGAATAGCCTTAAAAATACCTTCATCTCGACCTTTCTTCAAACTTACTAGGTTGACGATTAACATTTTTAAGAATATAGCAAGGACAACCAAAAACTCGAAAGTATGAAACAATAGGTTTTCTTTCTTTCAAAATCTCATAGGAGTTTTCTCAAGAATAGGTCTTAGAAAAATTCTATTAATAATATGACAAGAAGAAGTAGAAACCGCTTTCCGCCTGTAACCGAGTTGCCACCTTGCTTTCTATAAGCAATGTTCGCCATTTCCCGCAGAGATCTATTCTTTCTCTCCACAACTCCATTTTGTTCTCGGAGTGTAGGAGATGAAAAAGTATGCTGTATACCATTTTTATCACGTAAGTCTGAAAAGTCTTGATTCTCAAATTCTCTCCCATGATCTGCTTTTGATACTTGAAATAGAGTAACCTTTTTCATTTTGAACCTTCTTTGCAAAAGTTGAGAAAATGAGAATGTATCTCCTTTGTTTGCAAGAAAAAAATACCCATGTAAATCGAGAGTAATCGTCTACAATCACAAGACAATATTTCTTACCTCCGATGCTATAAGTTCTGGTAGGTCCAAACAAATCCATGTGAAGAAGTCTGTAACACACGGTTAGTGGATATATGCTTTTTAGATTTAAAAGAACTTCTTACCTGTTTTCCCAAAGGTGTGCATGTCGAGCAAAGTTCTGTTTTCTTGTAATTTAGTGAAGGTAAGCCACGAACAAGCCTTTTGTTGGCAAGCTTGGAAATTTGTTTCATGCCGACATGTCCAAGTTTGCGTGCCACAAATCTCGCTTCATCTTGGGACTGATAAAAGACATTTTGTAGTGTCTACATTTATATCCGTAAGATAAATGTTCCCATGTCTTCGTCCAAGAAAAGTCCGTGAAGAGTCAATGCTTGTTCCAACATAAGTTCTCTTTGAAGTTTATTCTCAAAACCAAGATCACATAACCGGCCGATGCTCGAAGATTGTAGTTTAATCCTTTGACTAGAGAAACGTTGTTGATGATTAGGCTGCCAATCTTGACAGCTTCCCAGTCTATAATGTTTCCTTTAGTATTTCCTCCAAATGAAACTGTTCCTCCCTTAATTTTCTCAAATTCAATGAACATCTTTGAGTCTCCAGTCATGTGTCTCGAGCATCCACCGTCCAAGTACCATTTCTTCTTTCTTTTGAAGCTTACCTCGCAATGTTTACAAGAACTCATTTTTTCTTTGGTACCCAAATTTTCTTGGGTCCATTATAGTTAGTAGTATAAGCTTTTTCTATCCAATTCTTTTGAACAGGTCTCCAATTTAGGACATTTGTTTTCAAAATGTTCTTTTTCTCCACAATTAGAACATTTAAGATTATTCTTACCAATGGGTTTAACAAAATTACTTTTGAAATGATTTTTGTAAACTTGTCGAGGAGGTCTCTGTCTAATTCTTTCCTTGACTTTGGGAAAATCAATCAAGGAATCATTTTCTTTATAAAGCCAAGTCCCGACTTGTCATAATAAGGAATTTGAATAGAAAGAATATGCTGAAGGGTTTTTGATCCTTTTGAGAACTTTGTGGTAATATCTAAAAATTCCTTTTTGAGAACATCATTCTCTTTTTGCAAAGAATCTTGATTTTCCTTTGCTTTCAAAAGATCCTTTTGATAGATTCATTTTCATTTAAAAGAACCTAAAAGGCAGTTGTCACACAAGTGAATAGTGCAGATTTTTTTTACTAGGGTAGAGAGTGCAAAAAAGTTTTAATGATTTGCAACTATGTTGGGTCTAAAGAAACATGTGAAGTATTCACCACGTCGAGAATATTGTGTTGTGATTCATACTCTCCATTGATAGGAAGACACGGGTGTCTCGCTTTAGTAGGGTTTTGGAGGGCAACACCTCCAGCCACTAGAAGGCTTTTATAGTTTGAGCTCGTATTTTATAGATAGTTTAGATAATCTATTTTTTCTTATAATCTATTTTTCTTGTAATTGAGAGTTGTAACAAAGAGATGGGAGGTGCTAATTACAATAGAATGTGGCTCTATTTTAAGAGTAAATCTAGATAAACCTTATGTCCCAATTTCTTTTTCTAACATTTACTCTCTATTTTGTTGTGGTCCTAACATGAGTGACGCAAGGCATAACTCAATTCACAATTTAAAGTATGAGTACAACTCATAAACACAAACAAGGGCTCAACACTCTTGAAGCACGTAGAGATAAAGTTGTAATATTTTTCAACGTCAGAAGCTAATTACAATTAAACTTAACTTGGATGTAATTAGCTTAATAACTATAAAGACCTAATAAAAAACTAGAAACTTATATAAAAGGTATATTATCTCTCAATATGTTATAGAGAATTTAATTAGATGACTAATAAAAAAAATAAAGTCACTTAAGTATCTAAGAAATTAATCTAAAAATCCTAAAATCACGGAAAAATCATACTATAATCTTGAAATTTATCACCTCCAGCGTCATTCTCCCCCACCGGGTTAAAAACTCAACTTTGAAAAGTCGCAAGATTTGAATCATACTGGCCGCAATAGTAAAGATCCGTCCTCAAATTTTGAAGTGTTTGACGATAAACACGTCTCTCCATGTCACCACCAAATTCTCAAACGGCTTTTCCGAGAGAATTTTGAAACTAAAAGTTTCGATCGGATCTTCAAAACATGCAGGTATGAATAAATGGCAAAAGTACCAAAAAAGTCATAAACCTATTACGTTGATACCGGTTTAGTCTTAAATTTTTTAATTAGACTAATTTGATCCTAAACCTTTTTCACATTGGTACCAATTCAGTCCATCCGGCTAATTTAAGTCGAAAATCGATGACATGAACGTGAAGCAATCCTATGTAGCATCGTTGGGCAATCTTATGTAATATTGCCGGCACTAACATGAATATTTTAAACTAATTTTTTAATATTTTTTCAATTTTTTAATTTTTTAATTTTTTAATTTTTTTCTTTTTTTTCTTTCTTGTTTTCCTATTCTTCTTCTTTGGCCTGTTGCTGGTACCAACCACAGGCAAGGGTTGGCGTGGGCGTCGTGGCCCTCATTAGCCATAAGCGAGGGTCACCCTCGCCAATCTAGCGAGAGCGAGACCCTTGCGGCCCGGGCAAGGACAACCCTCATCAGATCTAGCAAGGGCTCGACCCTCACCACCCCGTCCTCACCAAGTCTGGTGAGGACGTGGGGGCCACCCTCACTAGATTCGGCGAGGCCACGACACCTTCACTAGCCCGCGCCTATGGCTGGTCACCGGCCATGGCTGATACCGACCATGACCCAAAGAAAAGAATAGGGAAAAAAAGTAAAAAAGTAAAAATAAGAAAAAAGGAAAAAACTAAAAATTAAAAATCATTAAAAAATTATTTTAAAATGTTCACGTCAACGCCGGGGCGTCACATAGGATCACTAGCATCCACGTCATCGATTTTCAGCCCAAATTGGCCAGATGAACTAAATTGGTACTGATGTGAAAAAGTTTATAACTTAAATTGATTTAATTAAAAAGTTTAAAACTAAGTTGGTACAAATGCAATAGGTTTAGGACTTTTTTTTGTACTTTTCCAATGAATAAATCAATCCTTCATCAAATTTCACACCCTTTCCAGTCCTAGTAATGACATTATACCGGTTTTGAAAGCTTTCCTCTGAATTCGAAGTTCGTTTGTTGCGAGTTAAGTCAGTATTTTTCAACAGTAATATCCTCAATAGGTCCAAAATCTGGATCAACTTGAGGCGGATGAGTTTCAAGAATCATCTCTTCTTTGTTGTGAAAAGACTCCTCATGTGGAAATTCCACTACAAGCTATAAATCCTCTCGCTCGTCAAAAGGAAATTCACTATCTTTTGCTTTTCTGAATCATGATCAGGACCCTCATGTGACCGCTCTATTGCTATTTTTTTCTCAGTAATCTGGTAATCAACTATCGATCTCAATCAAACCCGAAAATTTGGATTCCTGATGGCTAGAAGGCTTCGTCGTAGTAAACCCTCAGCTAGCTTCATATATTTGAAGGAATATTGAGGCGCACTCCCCTGCACCTCACAGTTCTCTCGACATTATCGATGAAAACGGTATTATTCAGTCTTATCTGCAAAACTCCTGTTTCAGAAGCTTTTGCATTCTCGACCAAGTTCTCACCAGCGTTTTGCATTCCCTCCAACAATCCTCTGTCAATCTCTCCCACCATGAAAATGCTCTATCCTTCAACTCTTGCTTTACAAGCTTTACCTTTCCATGCTTTGTGAGATCCAAAGAGTGAACGAACTTATTTAGCTTTGGAAGCCAATCAACAAATCCCTGAATACTAATATATTCATCAAAATCAAGAAGGTATATCCATCACATTCATGTTACCGCCAATTCCCATTGAAACCAACATGCGGAGGAGGATGAGATAGTGCTTGTAGAGGATATGCTATGGAGAGGAAATGTCTTTTATCAACAAAAGTATAAAGGAGTAAGAATAGAAGAGACTAAGGAGTAAGAATAGAAGAGACTACGAAGCAATTTATAGTTGTTCGACTGTTCCACTTGATTTACTTCACTATCTCAGTTTTAACAGCTCGATAACAAGGCTAGAATCCACCATGCAACTCTTAAGGCCTTTCACAATGTTTACAGGGTGATTGCCTCTATACCGAGAACACTGTTGTTCACTCTACAGGTAAACGCACATGTTTAAAGGACTCCTTTTACGATGAATATACCAGAGGTCTCTCAAATAATACGCTCAAATTTCATCAGGTTTTTCTCTAATGAAAAAACACAGGAAGTAAGAACGAGTTTCTTAGCATTTTTAATCCCCTTGGCCACCTTCAACTCTTAACTTTTTCAGATATCGCCCTTCAATGCTCTCTTATAGAATATTGATTTCGCCTGGCTTTTACAAATACATAAGCACGAGAATATGAACAAGTTTCAGAACATTTTTTGTCCCCTCGGCCACTCTGAACTCTCACTTTGACGCGTATAGATAGCCCTTCGAGTTTCCTTATGTTAGAGATCAAATGGTTCAGAGTGGCTGTCATACAGGCTATTCATAGCTCAGAATATTCACCTGAATCTAGTTAGTGTACCTTGCCTGTAATAGACCAAACTGCCTCTATGGAATTACCTGACACTTCCCATGACATCTCTCTGTGGATTCCAAGACCTGCAATTGGCACCAAAGTACCAGTTTGAATTTGAATTAAATTCATTTAGAGTGTTGTCTTCGTTTCCAAGTACATGGAGTGTTGTCCACTCCGTTTATAGCATGAACTTCCTTTACAATGCGATATATCCATATTTGGCTATTTCATCTAATCTCAATCTGTTCACTTTCTTTGCTTAGGCCTTTCCAAGTGTATTGACGTTCTCATGTTATCCAAGTTGCTCTCTTTCTATATGATCCATCCAAGCACCCTACAATTACATGTCTCTCGTTTTCACCAAAATCCAAAGGTCCATCCAACTCAAACACTTTTCACTCAGTATCTTTCTCTCCATTTATAGAGTAAGGAAGCCTTTCACTAGCACGAACGTCCGGTTTTTAACATAATGTGTGTATGAATTTGTATGTGTAGAGAATATTTTGTCTGCATGCTCAAATACACATATTAGTATATATGAAATAGGTTGTCATCTTCAAAATACATAGGGACTTTTCCCAACATATTTTATATGTAATCAACAACATTATCGCAACATTGAAAGAAAAAAAACATTTTCCAAGAAAATACTCGGTGGGAAGAATTATGGCTGATGCAAGAATTTCCCATAATTGCTGGGTTGCAACACTCAATTTAGGGTTTTTTTTTTAGAACGACGCAAGCACTATATTAAAATTTTCCAAGGAATTACTTAGTATGAAGGGCCATGTGAAATGCTAGAATTTAAACTCATTAAAAATCAAAATAAAAACTCATTAAAAATCATAGTAATTTTTTCTTCTTCTTTTTTCATAAAGCTCATGGTATTGAAGGAGTCAAGTAAAACATCCAAATTTGGAAGCAAAATGAGTGGAAAGCGCAAGAAAAACTTTCTTCGCTAGAACAATGATCTACCTCTTGCAAGAGCTAGAAATTCATAGGGCCAAAGCCGGCCCATTATTTTGCGAGACTTGGTTACCATTTCTTTGCCATGATCATGTTAGGCTGGGCTTATCCACTGGAAAAGACACCCCCAAACTCTCTTGGACGGCCCATTCATTTACAATCAATCCCTTTTCTTTTCCTTTTTCAGGAAAAAGAAATTAAGATTACCGACTTTTAGGTCTACGCCAAAATTCCCATTTTCAGCCAATTTTGGAGAAGATACCAATCGTTATTACGCAAAAAATTCACCTTTAAGCTAAGGAAGTTTATGTGGACATGTCCGTGTATATTAAAGACACTTAGAAGCTTTTGACAAGAGAAAATACAGTCTTTTCTCATTTAAATGACGATCAAAAATTGCAACAATTAAGTGGTAATGAGACGAGAAACAAGTCCAAAAATCACATGCCCTTTTCAAGTAACTCCATACACTTCATACGTGGGCTCCTCGAAAGGGGATCGAGTGGGATTGTAGAAACCAATTACAAAGGACAAATCCATACATAAATGGCATGAAAACGCAGGACAGTTTACATCGGCCTCCCACAAGATCATGAATGCCGGTCGTGTGACTATGGTTCAGATGCATTCAACGCATAACTCGGTCAAATCGAATCACTCCTCCAGTCGCGGAAAGAGCCCAAACTTCGCCGGCACTTCCGCTTGATGCACCGTTTCGCTGGCGTCCACCAAATTCTTTGGCCATTTCAAGAAGGATTGAGTCAGTGATGGCCCAGGAAAGGAACAAAGAGGGCTGAGTCAGTGTCTCAGACCAAATCCCTCTCTTTTTACTCATTAAATTACTAACTATGACTAAGTTTAGTCCTAAAAATAATCTTAAACTATTCCGTTTGAACTTTGGAACGTGAAGATTGGGGGTCTTTTTTTAGGGAAGGGAAAGAAAAACTAATTCTCTCCGATTGAAAAAATAGTGGTGCAACGGCTCATACTACTTGTATGAGGGGTAAAAACAGAGTGAGTGAAAGAGGGTTCCGATGGTAAATCATTTTTCCTTTGTTTGGAGGAGAAAAAATAACAAAGGAAAAAATTAGAAATAATTTAAGTTCCGTTTGTTTCATAAAAAATGATTAATTGAAAAAATATCTTTCTAAAAACGATAGCTTGAAATAATTGGTCGACGAAAATTGTTTTCATTATCAACTAGAATTTATGTTTAAATATTTTCATGAACAATAGAAATATTTTTATCATTCATTTATTTTTATAAACAATATTAGCAATCAAGACATTTTTAAATTATTTATATTTTGCAAATTAAATATCAAGAAAAAAAGTGGAAGATAGGAAACTAAAATTAAAAGTGGCCGATTTCCGTGTTTTAGGATGAGGCGTCACTAATTTTTCTACTAGAAATATCTAACAAATAACTTCACATAGAAAATTTTATTTGCTACTTTTATAAAATTTTCAATATGGCATTAATAAATCACTCCGTGTCTGACCCCTTCTTTCCTATCACTTATTTCTCCCGTTTCGTCGGTTGGACTCGTACATCGATCCTTCCAACCATCATAACTTTCCATCTGCCAACCTCTTATCTCTCCTTCTCCACTGCACCTCTCTCCAAGAACTCAAAACAGTAAGGAAGAACTTCTCTAGCCATGACCGATTCTCTGAGAATTTGGTTGAGCTCTCTCCGGCGAAAGTGCAACTCTTTCCTTCACGAACTGAAGCTCCCAAACAAGGCATTCGCCGGGCACAAGAGATCAAGAAATCCCAAGATTCCACCGTCCCCATCATCTTCGAAGTTCAACTCATCGACCCCGTCTTCATTCGCCGCGAGCGAGGTCTCCGCCCAACTGAGGCGAGTGTTCGAGCTCATCGACGCCGACGGGGACGGCAAGATCTCGCCGCCGGAGCTCGGCCGAGTCCTCTCGCGCCTCGGGGCTGCGGCGGCGGAGGCGGCGGACGAGGAGGCGCGGGGGATGGTCGAGGAAATGGACCGCGACGGGGACGGGCGCGTCGACCTGAACGAGTTCTTGGTCGCGGTGTCGAGCGGCGGGGACGACGACCTGAGGGAGGCCTTCTCGATCTTCGACGCCAACAGGGACGGCCTGATATCGGCCAAGGAGCTGCAGAGGGTCTTGGCAGGCGTGGGATGCGAAGCGGATTGTAGCATCGAGGATTGCAGGCGCATGATTAGAGGGGTCGACAGGGACGGCGATGGTTTTGTGAATTTCGAGGAGTTTAGGTCGATGATGGGAGGGTGTGTTTCTTGATGTTCTCGAATGATGAATTGGAGATTTTCATCTTGCGAGGTAAAACTTTCGAGATTATTTTGGTATCAGAGGAAGCGGTGCGGTTGCTTCGGTTTTTTTTTTTTGGTGGGGGGGCGTAGGTCCACGTAAAATGCAATTTTATAACCAGGCTATATTAAAATGCAAAACTTGACTATTGTTCTGTTGGTTGATTAATAATTGCATTTATGTGTAAGTACATATATGGTTAAATATGGTAAAAATATGTTGTTTCGGCTCTCAAAATCCATCGTTTAGACTCGGAGAAGGGGCTTTTCTACTTTCGGGTCTTTTTTTGGCACTATTTTAATTTATTTTGGGATTATTTAGTAATTCCCAGGATTAGGATCCTGATGGTAGTGCTTATTGTTATGCTTTATTAGAACATCAAGTTGCCTCTTTCTCAAAAATGCGAAAAATGAAACTCCACGGGTAATTATGAGTCCATGACTAGTGTATATCATTTCCGTCGTGCCAATGTCTCTGCATCTAGGAGTGATTGATCTAGGGTGGGTAGGGTCTAGACCTTGACCTTGTACTTGATCTTGCTATAATTAATTTTCCTTTTTCGGATCATGTACTTTACTCTATTTGTATTGGATCATATTTTGGACCCAACTTTGTTTTTCCGATCTAATAATAGAGTCTACCCTGTTTCCATTGGAACGTATTTTACAACTGCTCGAAATCCTATACGGCGTCAAATTTTACATTAATTTGTGAGAAAACAACAACATAATCCTCCTAACTTGCATTGAAATATAAAGCACATGTAATCAATAAGTACATGAAGTTTTTGACTTAACAAAAAACTAAAGATCCACAAGGCTAATTATCATAAACAAACATCATAAGATAAAGTAAAAATCCTAACATTGCATAAATATTATCAACAAACTGATTTTTATTAACAAGGTAAAAATCGGTTCCAAAACCAATCCAGTTTTAGGTGGGTCTTCGCTTAGAACCGATTCCCGAACCTATTTTCAGGCGGTCCGATCCGGTTGCATACCCCTATCTACGTCTTCTCAATGTGAGAACATTAACATTTTAACTTTCAATATTTAGAGGATTCAATTCTTTTTGTGCATAGGCGGTACAAAGGAGAAATCCAATCTTATACCACGTGCCATTTATATTGAAACATTTAGCACATAATTCTTGTAATTATTTATTGACTAATTATGTCAAACGATATAAGTGATCATATCTAAAAAAAAAATTTTTTAAAATTATTTATTTTTTACGAAATATTGAGTCCATTTTCTTTGTCCCGTTATCCCATTCTCCTATCATTCAATGCAAAAAAACAAAAAACAATGAAATTCGAATTCTCTCAATGACTGAAATATTCTTATCGTCTGCCGAAAAATGACATTCAGACAAAACGGACAAATCAGAAACCAGCGACACAACGTTTTGGACTATTCCAGGTTTCTTTTTTAATAAAAAGGAGAGAAAAAATAAACTAAAGAAATCGAATTGAAGAATGCCGTGCGCTGGAATATATATCCTCATCATCTTCCCGTCTTCCTATGTTGTCGTCAGGAAAAAAAAAAAAAAGAACGAAAATAAAGGGAGATTGTATTATCCATTAGTGTTTTTTCTGGGACCAGTATCCAATGTCGACGGGTCGATTTTAAACAAACAAAAAAGGCAAAAAAATGCGATCGGTCGAGTTTGTTTCAAAAATGCAGCTGGTTATCTGGAAAATCGATTTTTGTCGGAACTTACTAACGCAAAAAAGATGTTAGGACGCAAATGTGATCAAACTTACATTAGTAAAAGAAGTTGTGATGAGTAAAGAAAATTACCAAACCTCAAAGCGCAACAGTTTAATATAAATTTCCATAGAGTATTGCCTTTAGTAGAATATTATGAATCAAGAGAAGTATAAAACTTACGATGACTAAAGAAAATATAACTAAATATTGGCGCTTGAACCTAAAATTATACGTTTGGATATGAAACCTAATGTTGGTACTTGGGTCACGGATTCAAGATCAAGTCTTTGGCAGCCTATCTTGGAGCTCATGCCCAGGTCCATCAAGGCTTGGGCTCAAACCCCTAGTGCCTATACTTGATGCTCCAACACCAAAGCTCAAGTCCATTAAAGCTATGTTTAGATCTCAGACACTTGAGATTAGGTTTCAGCCCTCAAGCCCGAGTCCACAAAGGCCGTGCATGGATCCTCAGCGCTTGGGGTTGAATCATTGATTAATGAAACATTTGTCCTTAGAAAATATCTTTTGAAAAATCAAATTTTTAATTATTTTTAAAATTTTCGAATTTTTATATTTTTTTGTTTTTATATTTTCTTTTATTTTATTTTCTATTTCTCAAGGTTAGTGCGCTCGAGCTTCGCTAGATGAGCAAACTTCGAGTTCATCATATACCAGAAAATATTTTTGGGGCCTTCTTTAGATTTTAGTCAAATATTGGAAAATAAAATTCCTGAAAAATGTTTTTTCAAGAATGGTATATTTTTCACGAAACAAATGAACCCTTAAAAAAATTTCACCATGGAAGAAAATTACAACAGGATAGAAAGGAAAGTATGAATGAGATAGTTTATCACAATAGGAATAACAAACTTGGGAATTGTATAAGAAAGTTTTGTGTATGTTACGAAGGATTTGACTTCATAAGAAAAATTTCCATCAGTAGGAAAATCACCAACGGAAAAAGAAAGTTAGGGTCACTGAAGCAAAACTTACGAGAACTTAAGAAAACTTATTATCATTTGGTGAACGTTACAAATTAGTACGAACGAAAGTTAGGACTTGGATTCTCTTTTCTTTTCTTTTTTCTATTTTTTTGACGGAAATGATCCATGATTTCTATGTTTCTTGAAATATTTTAAGTTAAGCAAAAGCAGTCACCAAACGGTGATAAAACAAGATAGACTAGATGTAAATTTCATAATTAAAATCGGATCGTGTTTTTCATTCTCAATTAAAGAAAACCTTCCTCCATTATATTTTTGATTGGTTGATTAGCATAACTCCATCGACTCACCAGTTTTAACCTCAAATTAAGCTGATAAATATTTTTTTTTTAATTTTTAAGTTTGTCCATATTCTTTTTCAAATAATGTTAACAATACCAAAATTCATATATTAAGAGTCCATTTATTTCACAAGAAACTCATATTTTGAAAGATATTTATTTTTTAAATGATCACTTGTATGGCCTATAAAAATAAATGAACGAAAAACATTTTGACGATTTGCCAATGTAATTCATCTGACTAATTTTAGTTAAAAATCGCCGATATGAATATCAACTATCCTACATGATATGACCAGCATTGATATGAACTTTTTTTTTAAATCGTATTTTTGAATTTTTTATTACTATTTTTCTTTTTCTTTCCTTTCTTTTTTTTCCCCAACTGTCGGCAAATCGTTGGCCAACCATCACCGATCATAGTTGAGGGTGAGCGACCCTCTCCTAGTCTAGGCAAAGGCGTTGCAACCCTTGTTGGCCATAGTCGAGAGCCTTTGCGCCCTAGCTAACCACAATTGAGGGTGTTAAGCCGTCACCCGGATCCAAGAGGGCCGACACCCTCCCCTATTGGCTAGCAAGGGCATTAGGCCGCTACCCAAATCTCGATGAGGGCCCTTGCCTAATGGTCAATGAGGACATCGTGGCCCTCGCGAACTCGGAGTTGTAAAAAAAGAAAAGAAAAGAAAAAAAATATTAAAAATTTATCCATGTTAGTGCTGGTCGTACCACGTAAAATAGATGGTCTCTATGTCAACGATCTCCTATCAAAATTGACCTAATAGACTACGTTGATAAATCATTAAAAGATTCAGAACTCAAATGATACCTTGAAAGGTTTAAAACTAAATAAACATAACTATAATAAATTTACAACGTTTTTAAGTTGGAGAGTTTCGCTCCGTTAAAAATTGGGGGGTTGGGGACATGGCCCATCCAAATTTGCAGTTCATCCTCAAGTTTTCTCTCATCACCCCTGCTGTGAATGATATCAACCTAGTCGCCAATCAAATCACTAAATTATCACTTGTAAATTATGTGGCCGCACTCAGTAATCAGCTTTTAATTGAAATCTCACCTTTTACACAAGAATCTCTCATCCATGAGGAAGCATCGAAAGTGACAATTGCGTTTTCACTGGAGAGCATATAGGAGGGCTATCCCTGAGAAATCACATCATGATCACGATCTCAAATTCTAAGCAAAACGTAGATAGTATTAGTGTATCAGAGGATGTCGGGGTGTCTGTAATTGCACAACTTGTGTTGCACATTTAAGACTAGATCACCAGTTTAGGGCTGGTAGAGAAGAAGAATGAGTCCATGAACCACCCAAACCCTAATTCTATGTCAGATAATAAGAGACCCACCTTATCTGAATCGGCTCAAAGCCTTGTTCTTCAAAGGCCTACAATGGAGCTGCATCGTTACTCTTCGGCCTCGGTTGGGCAACTTATCGATTTAGGTTTTCATTCATGCAACCGGATTTTTCGTGCGATATAGATATAGAAATAAGGTATGATTAGCGCAAATACTGAACTTCTAGATCATGGAAAAACATGTTCATCTTCAATATCCACACGTGTAAGATCTGGGCCAAACCCAATGGGCCTTATCCTATTGAATCTCACTAGAATTTTGTTCACCAAAACTACTAAGAGAAGATATTTTTTTAATTAAAATGCGCAAAAGAGCTAAGGAAATTATATGCTTCAAAAACTTATTTAATGTATATCCATCTAACTTCTCACATCCCATGCTGCTTGAGTGTGATAGATTATTTTGCAATGTACAACCTTCGTACTTCCTCAAAAAAAAAAAAATACTAAAGACATAGTAGGTAAGTAATCATTATGTTTGCTTGCTTGCTCTTACCAAACCCCAACTCTTTATTTAAGTGTAAATTCGTTATAAAACAAATCACGCAAGTCAAAAGATTATAGTTAGTAGAAACCAGAAACCATGTGGGAGGACGAAGCATTGTTTAATTCGCGATAACTTTTGGAATGTTTAAGGAGCAAGAATCCAGCGAGTTATGCCTTTAAAACATATTAAAATAAGGAACATTATACAGACCTAGAAGACTATTCCTCCAAAGATAGTTAGCATTCACTAAATATAATAAGCTGTGAAATAAACTGTTCGCCAAATTATGGCCGAATAATTTTTAAATCGTTAGCAGCAAATATCTTGTTCTTGAAGATTTGCGTGTTTGATTGTTTGGCTCTTCCATAGAGGCAGGAATCACTGCATAGATGCTTAATTAAAGGGATCGTACATTGTAATGTTGATAATGTCTAGCTACATAACAATAATAAATTTGGGGAAGGCTAAGTACAATTTTCTATGCTCGATATGTGAAGGGACCGGAATTTCCTCTTTAAAAAGAACATTGTGCTCTCTCGGGCACCACTTGTGTAGAACACGAATTCCACGGTAGGGAAAAATGCTAATAGAAATGACTAGTTAATAAGTATGTTGCAAGAATAGTGACATCTAAAGTTCGATTTTCATCCTCTATCAAGAAGTCAAACTCAAAAAATTAAGCTAATAGGTGAAGAGAGAATGCATAAATATGAGGCCCATGTTTATATACCCCATTGGAAAACTATGTGTTATATTTTTAACATCGCTTCTCATGTGCAAGCCGAATTAGAAACGATATATGAAATTGAGAAACAGGAGGCCGCACACGCGAAATAAGTTAAGGTGGGACTTGCTTTGATGCTGTGTTATAAAGTTCAATAAAAAACTTAATATTTTAGAAACAGTTGGTATTAATCCTAAAAAAATTATCACGTGGTATCAAAGCTTGTAATTCGTCTTTCATGGATTGCTACCAAAGAGAGTTTGCATTGGCTTCTCTATATTCGTGAGTTTGATGGAGAGAAGTCAGTGTAGCGTAAGAATGAAAATGACAACCGTATAGAAGGTTGACTTCCACGGATGCAAAGACAAGGAGGAGGAGGGACGACCTCTGAAGGATTATCGAATGGCGGAAATGGCTCAAGAGTATTTGGAGTGGGATCACCAAAAGCACCTGCCTCATGATTAATACAAGAGAACACTGGAGATAAGAGGGGTAGGAGTAGAGTAAGGAGTACCATTTTCAAGAATTAGATCCAAAGAAAGATATGCGAACAATGAAGTAGTGGGTGACCTGAAAATGACTAAAGAGGAAAACATCTTTTTTTTATATCGTAAGGTAACATGATGAAACACACGAAAACTTTTGAATACTGGATTACTACATATATAACCTTTGTGCTCAATACCATATTCTAGAAAAGCAACATAAATGTGGACAAGGATCTAATTATGTGCGTTCATAAAGTTGAAGACACAAGAACGCCAAAGACTTGAGAAAGGTTATAATTGGCAACACAATCTATATAAAACTAAGAGTGATTGGTTCTAAGTTTCTTACAAGTTCTACCTGAAACTTGAAACTTATATGTCCAAATAGGTTCCTCATTTTTAAATGTGGAACCTACTTTACATACCCTAAAATTTATACCTATCTATCACAGGTTCCAAAGTTGCTTCCAATGTCAAACAGGTTCCTTCTTCTTCTTTTTTTGTTTCATTTTTAGTTAAGCAAAATAAAAGTGAACATAACAACGAAAATTAAAATTTCTCATTTGTCGATAGAAACAATCCATAAAGATGAATATGTAAAATAAGATAAACAATAAAAAAAAATTCAAAACATATAACTTCAACTTAAATTATAGAATTTCAGTCATTAATCATCCATGAAAAATTGCTCCAAATTCTAACCACTTGAGATCAAAAGAAACAACAAAGATAGTTAATCATTTAATAATAGTTTTAAATTAAAATTATTATTTTATTAGAAAGTCTCATCATATATAATCATTCCACTTCCACTTGTAAACTTTATATACTGATAATAATCTTATCATTAAAACAATCCATATTTGAGAGAGATAGAATAAAACATTCACTCAATAGATATAGAAAGAATTACAATATAAAAAGATAATCTCCTCATTCTCATTTCACCTAGTTTGGTTCTAGTTCTGGGTTCCTACTTCAGTTCTCCCAAGAACTGAAAATCGGACCGGGTGCATTGGAACTTGAAATTGTACCGATTCCATGGTTTACATTACATTATTCTTTAAATATTAAGAGTCTACATGATAACGCTTCTCGGAAACAATTGTTGTTTGTTCTTTTATTCTCGGGAACATAAATTTTTTGTTCCTAGGAACATTTTTTTATTTGGTAAAATTTTTTCCCCCAAAACAGGTTTGGAGTAGAAATCAGAAAAAAAAAAAAGTTACTTATTGTTCCCGGAAACAATTTTAAGAAACAGTTTTTTTTTTCTTTTTTTTTTTTTTTCTCTTTCTCTTTCATTTTCTTCTTCTTCTTCCTCCCTCCTCCCACCCCCCTCGCCACCCCATCGCCACCGCCGGCGAGGTCCGGCGATCCGATGACGCCTCGCCGGCTAGGGCATGGTCCGAACAAGCAAGCTCACCGGGCGATCTCTGCAGCCTTGCCTCGCGCCGGCCAACAAAAAGAAAGGGAGGAAAAAAAGAAAAAAGAAAATTAAAAGAATCAAAAATTAGAAATTTTTACCAAACGCATTTCTATTCCCAAAGTAAAAATTTTGAATAGTTATCAAACGCCTTAAATGCTCAAAAATTGTTCTTAGGAATAAAAACAAAAGGAATGATTTATGAGCAAAAATTGCTCCCGAGAACAGAAATGTTGTCATCGCACGCCCTAAATTCCCCATAACTCTCTCTAACTTACTCAAAGCAATCTACAAGGATCACGTTGACAAAAAAATACCTGATAACTCTCTCGATTTAATTTGCAATGATAAATCAAGAAAAAGAATTCACGTGGGCTTGGTGTACTAACAACATGTATACTTTCCTGCAATAGTCACCCGTAAAGAGTTATTTTTCGGAGAATCAATAATTAGGAAATCTCTAAGATTATAAAGTCAAAAAATATTTCCAGCTATTTTCTGGTATTCCTACTTCTCCATCGATAAGTTTCCTTCGGCTCAATAACATGTCGATTCATATATGCCCGTTCATCCTCCTAACGATGAATCAATACGTACTGCTGATCAGAACTAAAGTGATCCGATTTGGACATGTATCACGAATGTGCAGTTTGCTCGTGCAAAGGGGATAGTTATGGTTATTTACTTTAGCGTCCAATTCATCATTCTAAAACCTTAAAGTAAAACATTTTAGTAGTGAATCAACATTGGCTACACACGATGCATAACCTTTTAAGATAAAAATTGGCTACATGGTCTGTATAGCTAATATACATCGATACATATATATACAAGAGACTAACTTAGCTTCAAGGGAAGCTAAAAGGATGAAAAATACTTGAAGCATGCGAACGCCAACACGTGAGGTGAAAGAATGAATAAGACACAAAAGTATCAGATAGAATCAAATTCGAGACCTTTTGCCTCCGGCATCAATCTGTAATCCCTCGGCTTGCAACCACACCAGTCAGGCCTCCATTAAAAGGAGTACCAAAATGGTGACTTTAAGGGTGAATTTCCCCATTCATGCATCAACTCTGTCTCTCTACCCATGGGCGTTACATCTGCACCATCCATTGTCCTCGGCCTAAAAAGTTAGGGCTCACCCGTATTACCCCGTGTGATGCGAGGAGCCATGACCCCACCATGCTAACTCTCATATCGCACGCATTCCCTCCAACAAACCCTAGCATTTTACACCTCGGGCTGCTTCCATATTGTGACGACCGTGCAAATACCATCTTAAAGTCAAGCGCGATTGATTATTATAAAGTACTTAGGCCGTCATAGAACCACAAACTATGTAATCATGTTTTTGATATTTTCGACTGCAAACATCAAAGACGACTTTAAGCATGTTCACTTCTGTGAAGTCACACAAGATTGGATGACGAACGAAGGGTAGAAACATATTCTCAAAGCACTATCTATCACCAATAGATATCCAAAACCCTTTAGGTCTTCGCTAATCTGGAAAATATAGCACTGATTCTTTCGAATTCCTATATATCACTTCAATGAAATAATCTGAAAAAGCAAATTTCATCTCGAAGTTTCCCTAGACAATGAAACTAAGAAGATTGAAGGTGGACCGAGCAAACAAGCTACTAATATATAGAGCTCAACGAATGAAAAGAATTTGGCACAAAATTAGGTTCTTGATAAGAAGCATCAACAGATTCCAATCTAAATCGGCCGTTGACATCTAAGAAACGCGAAAGGGCGCGATCGAGGCTGAGGAGGATGACCAAGAATGATTCCAAAACAATCACTATCCATCACATGACAGCCTCAGTTTGGTCGGCTACATTAATTGAACTAAGCCCCTCTAATATAATAATCCCTCCCCTCCCTCCTCCCAAGCCTCGATGCTTTCACCTTTATATCTTCCCCGATTAATTAACTCGAGTTTGAAAGCTTCCGATTGGCCATTCGTCGAGCATGACAATCTCGAAAACCCACTTGAACTCAAAAGCAGCTAGTGAGAAAGCGAGAACATGCAACATCATTGTGTGGTAGATTCGAAGTCACGAGTGCTCTCCACATGAATTGCGTGTGGTCCATGGCCTCTAAGATTTAGCTTTAGTGGTGTTTTGATTTGTTTAAAGGAGAAAGAGATTAAAGGGTCTTCATTATTTTATTAAGACGGTAATTGACAGGAACAAGGGTTTCCAACACTTGCCTCTAGGGTTTTGTTTAGCTGGGCTGTATATCTTCCTTCTTCTAAGGGGAAGAAAGGGAAGACTCTGTCTTTCTTGGGTTCCTGAATTTCTTCATACTCAGAAGATGAGAACTGAGATTCTTACAAGGGAACGCCGTGAAGAATACGATGTTTAGAGGTCGATTGGTGAGCTGAAATTTGGTGAAACCCATAATCTTTTCTAGGATCGATGTTTGTATAATTACAATGTCCTTAATATGCTGATACTTATGCGGAGTAACCAACTTGACGAGGATGACGTACATAATAGTGGTAGAGGGTTAAAATGGATATATGTTGTTGATCAGCAATTGTCCAGATACCATAAACTCTTCACCCTAGCTTCGAGCCATCTGAAGTACATGGCCGAATCCACCATGAAGTATTGCATTTTTTACTTACCTTGCTAGGTGAAGACCAAAAAAAGTTTTGAAACTAGAAAGCAATTTCAAGATTGTGATAAAGAACAAATATTGTTGATCTTGTTTTAACATAACTTTGGAAGAAGCTCCAATAATATATGTTGTTAGCGTTGGTCTTGTTTTTCAGAGAGGTTTATCTGCAGTTTTGGCTGCACTGTCAACGATGCTGCCTTGCGACACAGCTATGTAGTACCCTAACAAGTGACAACCTTCACCATCTCACCGGTCACCAAAAACCAAACCCTAAACTCCACAAAGAGGGGAAAGAAGCGGCAGCGGCAATGCTTCTCGATGGAGCTTGGACGGCAGCAGATGACAGAACTTGACGTGCATGCTTGTAATGTAGAGGACCGAGCAAAGGAAGAAGAAAGAGAACGGAAGAAAAGAAATAATTATGTGTTTAGTCACCAAAATGTATTATTTTGCTTCCTAAATCCAACTATAGAATCTAGTGGCGGTAGCATTAATGCTGTAGATTGGCATTAGCTAAACCCTTTCTTCCCTTTTCTTTTCTTTTTTGGGACAACAGCAGCTAAACCTAACTCTTCTTCTCACCTTTGAACATTGAGCCAGTTCTACAAGCAAATACAGAAATCATATCGTTCGATGCCCAGCATTAGAGATTTTTTTCCATACTGGCAAATATTTATAAGTTTTAGCATGTGCAAAAATACATAGTCAGTAAAAAAATGAACGGTAGCATTTTTTTCATGTAACTCTTTGGTAATTTACCAAATTTTTCATAAGATCATCGACTATTTTATAGCTTGCAAATTATAAATTTTTGTACTAACTTACCAACTTTTATTTGCATAACATACTAACGCTTCGAATTTACTCACACCTATGATGAATTATAAACCATAATTAGAGTGATTCTCTGACTTTTGTTTGATTAAATTACTAATTAGATTTGTGTTAACAGCTTTCATTTAAGTTACTTATTAATGTTTAATTTTTTTCAGTTTAGTAAATTTTCTATTAAGTTAAGAATTTTTATTTGTCTTGGTTAGCAACTCTTGTACATCTAGTCACTCTTTTGGAAAATACCAACCTAAATTCTGCAACTTGCCAACTTCTTTCCCACTAAATTAACACCTAATAATTAAGTTACTAATTCTCATTTGAACTCCTACCGATGTTTATCTATTATTTCATTAATATGCCAGCATTTCTTATCGCTTTCAAACTTGTATTTGTATTTCCTAGCAACAACTTAAATTTATCAACTCATTTTAGACATTACCAACCTTAATTAAAGCGATTTATCCACTTTTTCTCCAATTAAATTACCCACTTTCTTTCAATTATCAATTTTTCGCATCTTTTACCAACTTTTATTAACTTTTCCTAACCACGCCCAAAATTTACCAACTCTTACATAATTTTCTAACTTTAATTTAAATGATTTAATTAACTTTTTCAATTATTAACGTTATCAAGTAGTTCTGCTTGACCAAACTAATATGAGTTAGTCTCCAACATTTATTTGGTTTTTAAAATGCTGTCACATTGAGTTACTTAATCGGAAAAAATTGTGTAAGTTACTCCAATCAATATCAGATATTTCATATAATAGTTGGCAAGTTAAAGCGTGGATAAGAAAAGTGAATAAAAATTGCAAAAGAAGAATTTTTTTATCAGAGATAAGAGAAATTGGTAATTGAAAACTAGATTAATATTAGTAACTCACTCAAATAAGTCTAAATTTTGCAAATCTTGTTGGTAACTCAAATCGTAAAAAAAATGTTGAAAACTATTGAAAATATAATTGATAATTTAAGAAATGAGTTAATCCCAACCCTAAAGAAGGGGAATGTTGAGAAGTTACGGAAGACATGCGTTGTGTACTAAGTAACCCTTTGTCACACCTTTGTAGCATTTTACCATAAATTATAATTAAATCATCAATTCAAGTTCTAAATAACTGTAAATCGGTATTGAAATTCATTACGGGTCACAAAATGTCTAATTTAACATGGAGACACCAATTAATGAAATCATACATGGATGATAATTAGGTGAAATCATGGGACGTAAAAAGTACCATACGACAATTGAAATAGGATCCATCTGATCCAAGAGTGAAGTCGAATGAGGTACGTACAGGCTCTGGCTCGATGCCCTGAACGGCATCTACCTCCTCCGACAAAGGGCATCAAAGGGTTCGTGGGTTTCAGCGAAATTTGAGGTGGGGGGAAAGGTAGATAGAAGATAAGGGGATATGAAGCGGTTGGTGAAACTCATCTCGTCACTCCACTCACCACTTACCGTTCCCCCAGTTTTATCCCCTTGGTCATTCAGTTTTGGATTCATCGATCTCATTGGACCCTTTTTTGACTCACTCCATGTCTGCACATATATTCATCTGAGAGACCCCTCTCGTGCCCTTCCCTCTGCAGAATCCAGGCTTTTGTCACCCATCTGTCAGCGCCTCCCACGCCTCTCTCTCTCTCTCTCTCTCTCTCTCTCTCTCTCACGCTCACGCTCACAGCCACGGCCACAAAGTGCGGAATATTATGATGCAAACAAGGCACAAGGGCACGGGCACTCTTCACGACGCGGTCAAACCATGCAGTGTCTTCGTTTGGTGGGAGACGACGCCAGCTTGTGGCATCAACAAGACACCCAGCGCACAGCAACGCCCATGCACGCACGACACGCACAGACACGGGGGAGAGAGAGAGAGAGAGAGAGAGAGAGAGAGAGAGAGAGATTTATTGCAGCTGTTGCTGCTGCAGAAAGGGTGCAAAAACTTAGGTGCAATTAAATGGGGCATTATTGGGGCAAACGTAAGCCAAACATGTGGCATCTATGTGTCAATTTGATTTTTAGCGATTGTAATTCACTTTACAGGAAGGTTGCTTCTTTTTCTTTTTCTTTTTTCCTTCTCTCAAGATTATTTGTAGAACGAGTCTTTTTCACTTGCGTTAAAAATCCAAAATCGTAATCGGTCCTTAATAAATTTAGATACTTCCATGGAGGAGTTGGAAACTTTCTTTTGTGGAGCCAAATTGTTGAATATGGCTTTCATCTACCGTGTTTTCAGAAAAGCAAAAAGATTCTAATTTTATGTAAGTATATAGAGAAAAGAACATCTTCAACTTATGAATTGAATGTAATCGAGCCCTAAATTTTTTTTCAAATCTATATTATAATCAAGTTCTAAGCTATTTCCAAAACGTCCATCTCTTCCGCGATTCTTGCAACTCGCCTTGTCCTGCCTTATCTTCGACTACTCGGATAAACATACACCGCGGTCAACGCTTTGCTTGGCTAATCGGGCCAGGAGGGGAAAAGGAGAGAAAGCAAAAGAAAGGAAGCGAGAAGAAAGAACCAAGAGGAACTTGATAATCTCCCTGTCATTTGGATGCGCATGACAAGAGTGCTGATGTTGATTGCATAAGGAAATGATTAATTAATAAACCCAAGTACCCTCTGTCCTTTTTGGGCCGTCGCCTTTTGCGAAAGGTGGCTTTTTGAACTGGGAAAGAAGACGTGAGTTGTCTCTATTTCCTTCATTTTTCTCTCCATGGTTTTGGAGGGGAACTTTCTTGTGCTCTGGACGAGCCATGTTTCCCTTTGTCTCTGCCGATTCGGTTTGCTTTTGAGTGAATCTTTAGCCTTTAGCCTCCCTCTTGCTTTGGCCTTTGGGGTTAAGTAAGAGGCGAGTCTAGTAAAATGAATCGGTACCGTCAAATTTGATGGAATCCACCAAAGTTATATGCTTTCTGGTGATATCTTAACTATGTGCAGCGCAAAAAGAAAAAGGAAATTCCTCCAATTCCTTCTATGACCAATGATTATATCTATCGAATCACGTAAATTTTTATCCCTTAAACCGTATTATTCCTTGTCGAATTTTTATATGCGTGGCTTATAGAAAGAAAGAGAAAACAAATAGGATCCTTGGGAGATGGATGTCCCAAGGGCCTTGCAAATCACTCCATGGAGGCTCTTGCCTTGCAGGCCACGAGCATGTAGGTTGAGAAAATGAACATCAAGCAACCACAGCACTTTGGGCATTTAACTATTAGAAAATAAAGCAGCCAAAAAGAAAAAAGAAAAACTTTGACCTAACTAATGTCGCTCATGATTGGCCGCTTCATTTGTTTGAGAAAAAATGAATGATTCGAACATTATTTTATTAAAAATGATAGTTTCTATCATTTGAAATAATTATTTAATATAAAGTATTTTCATTATCGATAACAATTTATGCCTAAACATTTTCGCAAATGATGAAAATATTTAGCATTTATTCATTTTTATAAATGACACAAGCAAATTGCTTGTAAGGAAAATCTTTTTCAAATCATTCATTTTTCATGAAATAAACGAAACCAAAATACTCATAGTCATTATAAGGAAATAAGAATTTTTATATGGTATCTATACATGCTGCATTTTTTTTATTAAACAAACCTATTTTTATCAATGGTGGGTCTATATAATCTGTATCATTGGTGGCGATCCAGAGATTACGTGACTCTATGTCTTGAATCTTTGCATTTACATATTGTAAAAACACAATAAATTCACGCAAAAGGAAAGGGCCTATATTGAGATGATTAAGGGTTAGGTAGGACCGTCAAACGTCGGGATCACGTATTATAATCCATCAATCAGATTCCACTGGGCGATTCATACTTAAGTTTGGATAATTTTATTTATTTGAAAGGTGGAAAAATATCTCTCGTAGTGATCTTAATTGTCTCTATACATCATATTTTTGGTTAACTTAAATATATATCCGACAAGGACAAACGAAGTTTCATGTTTTTGTCCGTTGCAGTAGGAGGGTAATATTAAAGTCAATAGGATTCTCCATACGAAATTTGCATTAGGAAAATCATCAAGTGGCTCTTTGATCGCTTTCGCTAAATATCGTCGGTCTGTTTCAATCTTTGCCTTAGGAAGTCAACGCAGCATTTTGGGGTCTAGCTTGACGATTAGCGCACAACGTATATTGTAATTCGTTGGCTTTATCTTACCTAATCAGGAACTTGGCTGCTTCAACGAGAATAATAATTCAGTGGCCAGCCAAGGAAAATAAAAGAAATGGGAAAATAAAAATATTGCCTTTGTTTGATATAAAGTTGGTTATTTTTAATTTTATTACTCGATTACCTGGAAAAGCTCGTTTGATAAGTGAAAATAGAAGGTCTCTCCAGGAATTAGATTTTATTTCCTTATATTTCATGCGAATTATGAGAATAAGATTTTTGCTCGGTTATATTACACTCTCTCGTTTTCATTCAGAGAATGAGATCGGATTCGTTTCATCATGCATTCAGCTTGACTGAGATAACACGTCTTCTTTCAATGAGTCCACATTTCTCCAATTAGTTCAGCCCCCGATGAAAGATCAATTGGTAAGAAATTCTTAGTGAATAGTATCAAAAAATTCCTAAACCCATTATAATTTTGCCAGTTCAATCATAAATCATTTTAATTGTGCTAACTTTTTTTTGGTCAGAAATTGTGCCAATTGAGTTTAAACTGTATTACAATTTGCCTATTAAATCCTTCCACTCAATTTTGGCCGAAATTGTTGATGTGGATGTTGGTTATCCTACATGGCATGGCTAGCTTTAATGTATATAATTCTTACAATTATTTTTAAAAACTTATTTTTATTATTATTGTTTCTTTTTCTTTTTTCCTTTCATTTTGGCCAACGACCTTGTTGGCCGATGGGCAAGGGCCAACAAGCCCTCACCAAATCCGGGCACAGGTCCCCTCCCTGGTCTTGGGTCTCAACCCTCACTTGCCAAAATGAAAGGGAAAAAAATTCAAAAGTAAATAAAAGAAAAAAATTCAAAAAATTATTTAAAAATCGTCCATTTCAACGCCACTCATACCATGTAGGATGATTGGCATCGATGTCTACAACTTCTGCCTAAAATTAACCAGGCTTAATTAGTACAATTGAAAGATTTATAATTAAATTGGCCCAATTACAATAGATTTATGACTATTTTTGTACTTTTTGCAAAATTCTTATATGCTTCAAGATCAACATGCACAATATTGTTGGTTGCACGGTCCACTCGCTCAATAATATCATGAGACTACTAATCTCTCGATCCTATAATTCATTTTAAAGAAAATAAGAAAATTCATAACACTTGTCCCTCAATGATTAAATTCAACTAGCGACATATGTAGAAAATTAACTCAAAGTTCTTGGACAGCCCTCAAGATTGACTAATGCAATGCCTTTTTTGCTAAGGTCATCTTGGAAACATTGTGGTGATGCAACCAAACACAACTTTCTTGAACCGAAACCCACTCTATTAGATCAAGAAAATTAAGTCAATCTCAGCCCATCTAATCAAATTTGATAGAGATGGACTTATCTAGTAAGTATGCAGTTTATACTTTCCTCTAGGCCCTAGTAGACTTTAAATTTTAGACTATTTTTGTACTTTTATAAAATTCTTATATGCTTCAAGATTGGCATGGACAATACCGTTGGTTGTATAGTCCGCCCACTCATTTATATCATGAGACTACTGATCTCCAAACTTACCATTCATTTCAAAGAAGAAGAGAAAATTCATAACACTTGTCACTCAATGATTAAATTCGACAAGCAACACATGTAGAACATTGACTCAAAGTTCTTGGACAACCCTCAAGATTGACTAATGCAATGCCTTTTTCACTAAGGTCATCTTGGAAACATTGTGGTGATGCAACCAAACACAACTTTCTTGAACCAAAACCCAATCTATTAGATCAAGAAAATTGAATCAATCTCAAACCTTTCTCTTCTACTCAAATTTGATAGAGATGGACTGATCTAGCAAGTATGCAGTTTATACTTTCCCCTAGTAGACTTTAATTCACTGAACTACTTTGAGATGAAGCCAAGCACGATATGAATAGAATCCATTTTTTTTTAAAAAGAAAAGCTCGACAAGAACTCCTATTGCTCATGTACTTTACACGCTCAGAAAGATTGTGGTGCAGAAATCCTGGGATATTATGTCATTCAATCTTGTCCAATCGTTAAACCCCACCAGATTATTGAGCAATTTCATGCAGATTTATAAAGATGAGGCTAAGAAAGAAGGGGGTTATAAATATAAAAAAGATAACAATTAAGAAAGGTAGAAAGAAACAAGGAATATCCTAAGCAAAATCAGGGGACCCTCATTCACTTTCATCACCATCATCAATGTCAAGCACCAAGAGGTGCCCATTATGTTAGTGAGAGAAAAAGAGGGATGTGAGAAATCTTGTGTGGATTTTATTAGCAGCTAACTTGAAAAAAATTATCATTTTACAGAGAGTTCTCACATCATATACAATCACCTTTTTGAAAAATAAGTTAGTTCAAATTATGTATGCTTGACTTTTGCATCAAAAGAGCTCTTTACCATGGCTCTTGTTTGTCGTCTTCTCTTATATCTTCAACTACATCACAAATTCAAACCGTAAAGCAAATGAATTTTTGCTTGCTTAGGTGCTGCTACTTCTAAGAGCTTAAAATTGGTGATGTATTGAAAGGGTTTTAGGATTGTTAACAAGTCAAATGATTATAGGTCAAGTGCAATATTTTGCGAGACAGTATTGATATTTGAATATGGTCAATACCAAATCTCATCTTCTAGTTAATAAGTTATTGCATGATTTACAAATGATGTAAATCGATCTTGTAATAAAGTAAAACAATAACAATATATATATAAAGAAAAAGGAAAAGAAACCTTTTCGTGTCCAGAGGTTGGAGCCTTGGAGGCGTTTTTCGAGTTTCCTTGAATCAAGAGTCGCCCTTAAGACACGCTCTGACTCTTCTGATCCACATTGTCCCTGAGCTAAGCGTTGGCCCCACGCTCCTCTCTCTCTCTCTCTCTCTCTCTCTCTCTCTCTCTCTCTTCCTGCAGGCTGCAGCCACAACTTCTGTTCGAAGATAGCACGCCTCGGCTCATCTCCCACCTCCTCGAGCTACTCAGCTCAGCGGCGTCCCCATAAAAACATAAGGAGGGTCTCGTGTCCTGATGTGTGTATGGAGCAAACTTAATACATTGGATCAACAAATTCGCCATCTTTCTCACGACACGGTCCTCGAACTCGACCAAACTGCAGAAACGATTATCTAAATAAAGATGTAGTAACTAAGGGAATTCTCCGCTGTTTTTTCGACATCAGACTTTTGATAGACTTTTCATCCATACGTCAGTTTCAATTCATTCCAAAATGACTGAAAGAGCTAGGTGGGAAATTTCTACAAGTTCAAAGACCATTATAAGCTCATTGTAAAACATGGTCTTATGATGATTTAGTATTAGGATGTGGAGTCCAAAGCTTGTGATCGTGTAGTTCTTTTTCCCATGTTACATCCTTAATGAGAGGGTGGTGAATGAAGAAAAGAAAAAGGTGATTGGTCTTTCTATTTGTTGTGAACCTCGCCATTCCTATTTTTTATTTGACTTCACATTGAATGGAACGAACGAACTTGCAGGCCCTCAATTTCTTCAAAGCTTTTCCCAACCACGGCCAATCCGCCACGGTTGGAGTTTCGAAACTCCATCGGCCCAAAATCACCTTTAACTCATATCAAAAAGCTTAATCTTTAAAGAAGATTATTAAATATTGATTAAATTATTCAGATAATGATCTATGGAAAAAGGGCGTACTATATGGAAAACTATAAATATGTTGACAAGTTTTTTTCTTGAGGGACTAGGGCGGACACGTTTGTCACAATTTCCAAACAATTGACTTTTGCAAATAGTGCTCTTATATGAGGTTAACCCCATCAAGTCCATTCGATAAAGTTTTCTATGTATTGTGCTTTATATGTGTGGTAACTACACTATCAAGTGCAGCAGTTTTCTGTGTATGATGACACATTTAGACTACAGACACTCTACTTAGCAGGTGCTCCCATTCTAAGGTACTTTTAACAAAATGAAGAGATTTTAGGCGGATGTTGTTTTTATGATAATCTTAGATCGACCAATCCAATATTTGATTGATACATAATTGATTGAAGGCTACTTGAAAATGGTGAAAATCAAGAAAATTTTCTATTTTTTCATGAATATCGCGTATATTGCGACACTGAATTAGCTCTCATTCCTTCTAAAAGGAGCATAAAGTCTTGCATTGGGTTGAAACTCTCTTTATAAAAGTCAAAAGAGCCTTTTCATAACTGGAGCAATCACGGAATAGTGATCAAACAACATCTAAAATATGTAGTAATGGATTGAGATCTTATGTACTCACAATGATACCAACACCACAAAATTATTCAAATACCAAATCAGTATTTCTATCATTTCGCCCTCTACATTGCCATACACCCATTTGGCTTGCTCTCCATCGTGCCGGCTCACACTTGGCCCTTGTTGTCATCCCAATATCACCTTGTAAATGGTCAGCCCTTCCCCCTCTTCCATTCACCTCCTTAGCACATCAGCGGCTATTGTGCCATGTCATCACCTCTCTCCATCGTGTTAGCTCGTCACTTGCTTAGTGTTGCCCCCTGCGAGCTCCGCCACCATTCCCTCCTTCTCTCCATGCCATCATCGGCTTAATTGGAGTAAGATATGTATTCTAGGTGACACATAACTCATTAATTTAAATTTCTAAGCGAAAATGGGCCCAATTAAATATGTTGACAATCTTGAACTCTTATGATCCTTATTGACAATCTCACCAAACGAAGGTAGCCAGTTCTTGCTGTGCGCTCTTACAACGTATGTAATAAATTCTTAAACTAGGGCATCTCAATCTCGTAACCAATCGCCGGATCTTCCGTAATGTGCACAGTGGTTAACCGAATTGCCATCACCACCACCTTAACAAAGTCTTGAGTTGAGGAAGCGCAATAATGATGTGGACCCCACTCGCGAAAATGGAGAGAGAAGGGAAGGGAGGGGGGGAGGGCGGGTCCCGCTCCACCGCCCATGCGCACTCTGATCTGTCCGAACCCCAACCCGAAAAAAAATTCATCAAACCAAAGGGCTTCAGCTGATGGAGAGAGAGAGATTGACCTAACCCTAACCCAACCAACCCAAAGCTCACTCCTCCTCGTTTCCCATCCTCTGTCTCTCTCTCTCTCTCTCTCTCTAACCCCAAACCCTTACCAGCAAGACAACCTCCTCCTCTCTCTCAGCTTTCATGGAAGACACTTGAGAAACCTAAGCAGAACAAACCCCATCACCACCCGCTCTACAATCTCGCTTCAATTCAGCTCGAGATTTGGTGGGCGCAGCGAGATTCTCCCTCAAGAAAGCTCTCTCTCTCTCTCTCTCTCTCTCTGAAGCTCATCTCCACCAGCAGCTCCCAAGCAAGAATTGACGACCAGAAAAGATACAAGGCAGTTCTGGGTTCTTGAGTTTTTGTGTGGAAAAAGGGTAAGAATTCACCAGTTGGTATTTGCAGAAGAGATACCGGAAGCAAAGCCAGAGAAAAGAAATGGATCCTGTGACAGCACACGGACGTCCTCTTCCGCTTCCTTTCCTCAGCCGAGACCTCCACAGCTTTACTCCTCATCACCAATTCCAATCCCACCACCACCAGCAGAACTCCGAGGATGACAGCCTCAGCAACAACAGCAGCTTCGGCCACGGCCAGAAACGGGATCGCGACGACTACTCCTCCACCTCTGCCGCCACCACTTCCCCCGGTGCCGATGGGAAAGAAGCTGCCAGAGGAGGAGGTAGAGAGGTCACGAGGAGGCCAAGGGGGCGGCCGGCGGGTTCCAAGAACAAGCCGAAGCCCCCCATCATCATAACCAGGGACAGTCCCAACGCCCTCCGCTCTCACGTCGTGGAGGTCGCCGGCGGTGCCGACATCGTGGAGAGTATGTCGACCTTCGCAAGGCGAAGGCAGCGTGGGGTCTGCATCCTGAGCGGGAGTGGGACCGTCACCAACGTCGCCCTCCGGCAGCCAGCCTCCCCAGGAGCGGTCGTGACCCTGCATGGGCGGTTCGAGATCCTGTCACTGTCAGGGTCATTCCTGCCACCCCCGGCTCCACCGGCACTCTCGGGATTGACTGTGTATCTGGCGGGTGGGCAGGGGCAGGTGGTTGGAGGGACCGTGGCGGGGCCCCTCATGGCGTCAGGGCCGGTGGTGATAATGGCAGCCTCGTTCGGGAACGCTGCTTACGAGAGGCTCCCGCTCGAGGAAGAGGAGGCAGGGGCGGCGGGGGCGAGTGGCGGCCAGTTGGGATCGCCCGGAATGGTCGGACAGCAGCAGCAGCAGCAGCAGCAGCTAATGCCTGCAGACGCGAACGGAGCATTATTGCATGGTTTTGCACCGAATCTACTGAATTCATGCAATTTGCCAGGTGAGACATACTGGGGAGCTGGTCGCCCTCCTCCTTATTGAATTAACCCAAAGAATGAAATAGATTCCGCCCCCATTTTTCTTTTAATGTGTTCTTCGGATCTACGTTCTATCTTCTTTTTCTTTTCTTTTTTTCTTTCTTTCTTTTTAAATTTGACTTTTCTTTCTAGTGACCTTTCCTTCCTTCTACTTTTCTTCTTGTTACTTACTAAGATGTGCTGGTCTTGATATTAGTCATATGGTGTTTCGCCTCTTATAATTGATTTGAAGAAGGATGTGTAAATTCAAAGAAGATTCTTTTGCTGTTGGGTTTTGGTTTTGATCAAAGCAGCTGTCTTTCATCCAGATAGCTTCGAAATGAAGAAATGGCAGAATGTAGCCATAAATCTCTCTCTTCCTTCCATTCATTTATAGTTGCGGTTCCGGTGATCCCTCATGTCATAGTTTCTGTGAAAAAGAAGGAAGATTTTGGACCCCCGAAGAAAGGTAGATATCGAAACGAAAACTCAAAAAAGAGGAGGAACCCAAAGTTGGGGATAGTTATAAGTACCCAATGCGGGCAATCATGAGAGCAAACACATGACTGCACACGCACAAGTACCATATTTTTCCCCAACATCATCATTTGAACCAAACCATAAGCCCCCCCTCCCTCTCTCTCTCTCTCTCTCTCTCTCTCTCTGTGAACCTGTCATGATGATGGTGTTTCTGTACATGTCTTCATCATTGCTATCCAGTTCTTTTTTCTTTCTTTTTGAGGGGATGCACATGTTTCCATTCAAAGCAAGCGATAACTCCTATTTTTAGCGTGCGTTCTTGAATCTGGGATGAGCTATACGAAGGGTGTAGTCGGTCTCTCTCTCTCTCTTCCCCCACTCTTTCTCGTTCTTTCTTCCTTTTCTTGCAAAGTTTGGGAGAATGGGGAGGGCGGTGGTCTCGAATGGTAGCAGGAACGAATGGGTCACACGTGCGCTGGCTTTGCGAGAGAGAGAGAGAGAGAGAGAGAAGAAACCCAAAAAGGGTTTCCTTTCCGAGGCTGCTGCATCCGTTCCACTGTGGTTCCAATTAAAGAAGAGACAATGACCAAGACACACACTGATCCGACCTCATCAAGCTTTTTAACTCCCCAGTCTCCACCTTCTCTTTCTCTCTTCTCTCTCTCTCTCTCTCTCTCTCTCTCTCTCTCTAAAGGACAGTCCAGTGTGGTGTGGCAATGGCATCGGTCAGAGGAGTGAAGTTCGGGAGGGAATCACTGGGCAAGAGAGGTCAGTGTAACCTATTGAATGCAGCTTTTGTCTTGTTGCCTCCTATATTACACGTTGTGGGGTGGTTTCTTTTTCATTCTTTGGTCGACATCGTGGTTTTACGGTCGATCTAATTGTTTGTGTTGCTCTTCCCATCTTCTTATCGATTCTTGGTTTCTAGGGTTTTTCCTTTACCTGCACGTAACACTAATTAGAAATTTTTATTTGGTTTATTGGGAAAGTGTCGGGTATTAGCATGATTTTCTAATTTAGTTTTTCCCTCTTTAGAGTCTTGATCTCGATACTCTAATTACACACATTGCACGAGACTGGTGCCTGCTCTCTCTACTGCTAGTTTTGCAATGATAAGAGCTCTCTCTACTATTGACTTGAGATCATCTTAATGGATCAACTCAATTATCTAAAAATCGTGATTTGCTAGTGCGAAATAAATCTCGATCGCCCATCTCTCTTTCCTAATCACTTCACAAGATTTTAGGATATAGTGTGAGCTAATTCATAACAAAAATAAAAATTGAGAGGATTCATATTGTAAAAAAAACATGTGATATAATAAGATTCATCACGTCATGTAAGGTTTTTAAAATTTTCAAAGAAGAACTTATCAAAATCGATGTTAAGCTGATTATTAAATCTCAAAAAGTAATGACATTATAAATGGGATAATTGAGATAAATACATTAGATAAGTTGTTTAATTTTGAAATTAACCAAGTAATAAAGAAAATGATATTTGAAATGCAAGTGTGAGCTGAGATTCACACTATAAATTCAGAGAAGGATTCATTCATCACATGGCCTAAAAGATTTTTGATCTTATCATTAACCAAAAACCCTAGAAATAAAAAGACCAAAAAAAAATTAAAACAGGGATATAACAAAACGAAGTTTTCAACTCAAGTGTAAAAAGCAATGAGAAAATAATATGTCCATAGTCCAAATATGTCTCATCTGCTGGTGAGCTCAGAAAACAGTGGTTGGAGCTTGTAAAAGTAGAGTAGTGATTTGAGGATCCATCGATATACTCTCGACTTTAAGTTTACAAAACTATGTCAAATTCATGAAAAAAAACAAATGCATTTAATGCAGCTCGTTGATCTTAATAACCAATGCAAAGTGCATTATTAGCATCGTCAAATATGTCCATTTGATTTGAATAATTTTTCCCCTCGTGAATACATATGGTTTTACAGTCGAACTAATCCAGCTATATCTAGGCAACTCAAGTTTCATCAACATAACATTGCGAGGGCGGGTTTAGTTTAAAATCAAATCATTTGATAAGTTAGCCTAAATTCGCTCTCCCCATGATCCGCTATTCTATTGTTCTGAATGGTCCACATCTACATATACGTGAACTTGATGGTCAATTTTTGCGGTTTAAATTTCCCATAGTCATCATATACAACAACTAGAATCACTCTCCTAACCTCCAATTCACTCCACTTTACTGTTCTCATACCTAATTTAGTAAGCCAAAAAGGATAAAGGCAATTAGAAGAGACTTAATCTGGCTCATCGATAATAATCTACCGAATCACGAGTTGTCAAAAAATTATCCAAAAAGATGCAGAGACCATGAGGGACCGAGACTAAGCCAATTAGCAAGAGCACTCTCTTAATAAGTGAAGCCAAAATTTCGCAATGCACATTATGAACTCAATCTGACTAAAGTAGCTTAGTCCGGGATGTATCAAAGGGAAAGATTTGTCATGCAGTCACTGTTGCTTGAACAATGGCAACGATAGAGGAAGCTGCTCTGGGGCTTGACTAGGGGATGCTCATCGCCGGCTGTGTCATAACCTAGAACATTTGCCGATGAATAAAAGGGAAGAGTGCACACCGCATGCAAGTCCCATACCAGATGCATCTTATCAGAAAGTTATCCCCCACCCAAGTTTCTCTTCCTTGGGTTTCTGATGATCCGCCCATCTCATCTCATCCATGCCGCTTGCGTTGCATTCACAAGCGCGACATTGTCCCATCAAATTCCAAACTATGTCCATCTCGACTGCCTGGTATGAGCATTCTTACCCAATTCCACGGTGATACTCCTTTCACACACGCCTTGCTGAATGAATTCAGTAACCTAGTTAGGCAGGGAAGGAAAAAACGCATGTTCAAAAGGTTCTTATTCAACCCTAACATTTGCGCTCATCAGCAAGCTTTGATCAATGAAGATGATACGAAGATAAACAATGTCTTGAGCAGCCCTCATGAGTACGCAAAGAAATTATTAACAAGTAACAAACAAAGAAAAGAGAATTCCAGAGAAGAGAATGTTTGAGAAAGACTGTTATTGCTGCTTTGATAGAACAATTACTAGTTCAACAAAAACAGCGAACAGGAAAGAAAAATAATCGATAATAGATTGTGAGAAAAATGAGGAAACCGATAGGCATGAGGTCAATGAAGCTATTCTTTGATTATAAGCCATGATCCAATTGACTCTGCCTATAAAAAAATCCTCACATACAAAATCAATAGAGCATGCCGCAAGCACAAACCCTCCCTCCAGTTCTTGTTTTGGGTTTTTCCATTAGAAAAAGATCCCCCTTCCCATGTAAAAAGGAGTAGGTGGAGGGCTCGAATCCCCACCTTTTCAGAAAAACTGGGGTGGGGACAATTTAACTTCGAATGTGAATTTCAACTCATGCCCTACAAAGAGACGGGGTAAAAATTTTCTACAGTGAGAGTGAAAGTAAGAGTAAGGGTAAAATAAAACAAAAAAAAAGGGGTTAATATTCATTGCTCATGACAGATACAACAAATGTTTATATACACAGAGGATGACATGTCAAGTGGCTCTTACACAAATATGCTGTCAAAAGAAATTGACTTCACTTTAATTTTCCGAGCCCGAAAAGAATACAAAGCCTCTGACCTAACAACTCTATATATCTGCTAGCTCGGCACTGCTAGACAACAAGATGGCTGAACCAACCCGTCTTTCTATAACCAAAAATGCTAGCACAAGTTGCCCAATTTCCCCTAATTCAAACAAGAACCATCTCTGTATCACCGGCCAAAGTGCATATCCGCATAAATGATCTCCCGACTGACCAAGTAAAACGTTGTATACCAGATCAGTATTCTATCCGCATAAATGATCTCCCTGACTGACCGAGTAAAACGTTGTATACCAGATCAGTATTCCACCCGCAGCCGCCTTAACTCTGCCCGGAAGGTCTGGCTTGAGTTCAAAGTCTTGCGGGCAAGATTCCTTATGTCTTCACGCGAACAGTCACGTGAGATACGAACAAGTTCCCACAAGGCACCGCCACTAACCATATCCTTCGCATTCACTTCTGCAGTTTGTTCTAATCATCAGTTTAAAATTCATACTTGCAACTTACCAGAAGGTAGAGATAATTTCCTTACCATGTTGTGCCAGGTGGCATAGAGCAAGCTCTATGTGGCGCCTAATTGGAGCTGCTTCATCATTGGCATTGTGCACAATCCATGGAAGTGCACCATCTTCAATCAAAAATGATCTACCAGTCCTTATCCCTGTGGTTGGCAATGAAACACTGTCATCAGCTACTTTATGCAAAAGCTAATGTCAGATCATACCTATTCTTTACAACAATCAGAAACTCAAAAACTATTTCACATTAACCAACATGCCCCAGCCCTCTACTGGGTGGGTTGGGTCGGGTTTGGGTTGGGTCATAAATGGTCCGACCCAAATTGACCCATTAACCCGTTTATAACCCATTTAAGCATAGTATAAAATTTTTGACCCATACCCAACCCATACCCAACCCAACCCATATTGTTAAAATATTTCTCTATCTAACTAAACTTAGAAAAACTTATTCTTGTAATCTTTTTTAAAGATTTTAAACTTATTTAAGCTTATTAACAACCCATGTATTTTAATCTTTTTAATTTTTAAACTCATTATATATACACATGTCTAAATGGGTTGCAGAAGACACTGTTCTTCCTCTGGTGTAATCCAGGAGATAAAAATAGGTTGCTAAAAACACATTTGATAAACAGCACCAAACTTTAGCAAATTGTTACTCATGGAGTTAGTTGAGTAGCATTGAATGTCTACTAGAAGTTCTCAATATCCATAACTCTACCTACTATTATGCCCCAAGATCTATGGTAGAGTTAGTTGAGTAGCATTGAATGTCTACTAGAAGTTCTCAATATCCATAACTCTACCTACTATTATGCCCCAAGATCTATGGTGTACCTTGAGTAGCCAAACGGGACTCGCATTTTGCAAAGTTGGCAATCCCACGAGCAACTTGAGATAATACATCAGGATGTCCACATCTGACAGTTCCCAGCAAAGCCCGTATACCACCTTCAGTCCTCAGCTTCTGCTGGAGTTTGTCTGGTCAAGGAACACATTGTTCTCAACACGTCAACTAAATACATAATTAGGAAAGATTGAAGAAACAGAATTGCAACACAAACACCTTCTAATGCATACTCAATAAACTGAACTGCATCATGTACTATACTGTAGAATACCCTGACAGACAACATAAGGACCTTAAAATTTGGCTGCTCATAACAATGCCCGCCACCCTTTCACCTTATTCCACAATTGAAGTGGGATAAAACAAGAAAGATTATGAATCTAAGGGACTCCACTCCTGATATTCAGCACTCAGATTTCCCTAGTTTCTTAACTTGGCCATAAGGCCAAGCCTGTTTTAACAGCCCTGGCAATAAAACAATGTCATAAATGTACACACAATACCATCATGCCTGGTGGTTAAGGCCCCATCATTTCTACGAATGACCAGCATTTACATGTGCTTATTTCCAATACCATGATTCACCAAGGGTGTAAATGGCTCAAACTATTCATTGCTACTTATCAAGATTCCCTATCCTGTCAAGCTTCCAATTGTTATTGAAATTAACAGCTTGAGTCACGTTCAAATTTCAATTTAAGCCGAGCTAAAGCACATTTGACTCAGTAAAAACAATATCTTAATCGAGTAGTTGCTTGCTTTTACATTTTTAGGGCACTTCCAACTACGGATATTTTATTTATGAAGGGTATCAAAGTTTGCACCTTAAAAGGGTTGAAAACCTTAATTCATTCTCTGATTTAAACTCAAAGCCCAAAATGACCTGATTTCCCAACTGAGAATTGGTTGCCTTCGGATGATCACATCCAGTCAAGCTTGGGCTTAAGCACGAAGCACAATCATACTTGAGTCAACCATTCAGCAGCAGGTGTTCAGGTCAAGTTCAAACAATTAGACCCCATGACTCACATGGCGCACTTCTAGATAATATCTAAGGGGGCTGGGATAAAAACCAGGGATTTAGGGGTTGCTGTTTACAAATCTGCTTCAACTATGGAGGTTTTTCACTGACTGAGGTAAAATCTGCATAATTTTGTTTTGCCTTTGAAATAATAAAACATCTAGGGTCTACTATTAATCACCTTTTTACAGGTAAAAGGAGGATAATAAAAATAGATTACTTTCATACACCTAGCAAAAAAAATTACTTTCATAAATGTTAGAATATTTAAATAATAAATCACACATTTATCTAATAACTTAAACTTTTAGAATAGTCGGTTGTGGTCCCACAAAATCTCATGTGATATCAAAGCAGGAGGTCTTGATTTCAAGTCTTTCTAGACTCCATTTGCCTCCCCAATTAAATTTCCACACTTAGTACTAGGCAAAAGACTAAACTAAGTGTGAGAAGAATTGCTAGAATATTTAAATAATAAACTATGCATTTATCTTGTTAGAATATATAAATAATAAATCATACCGTCATCTAAAAGCTTAATTAAGCTTTTAGAACAGTCAGTAATGGTCCCACAAAATCTTACATGGTGTTAGAGCTGGAGGTCCTGAGTTCAGATCTTACCAGGCCCCATTTACCTCCCTAATTAAATTTCCACGCTTAAACTAGGCAAAAGACCAAATTAAGCGTAAAGGGGAGTGTTAGAATATATAAATAATAAATCATGCCGTCATCTAAAAGCTTAAACTTTTAGAACAGTCAGCAGTGGTCCCATAAAATCTTACATATCTAATAGCTCAAACTTTTAGAACAATTGCAGTCCCATAAAATCTCACAATAACCAAAGAATGGGCTGCAGTTCTTGCATCTTTAAGGGTTAAGAATAAATGCAGCCAAACTTGACAATGGCCACACTTCTCTTCAACATCTGCATATTATATTTATAAATGACTTTGAGAAGCACTATAGGCACTATAATACTTGCTTCTTAAATATAGGGAGTTCAATATTAATTAAAAATGGATTTTGGAAACAATAAAGGCAAGTGCAAGATGATTTACAAAGACAGAGCTGTTAGCAAGTACTCATGGAACACGTCAGTTGAGTCTTTTCTTAACTCCTACATCTCAAAGGTAAATAAACTGTGATAATTCTCCTTTGTCCTCAATGATGTCAAATGAAATTAACAATTATCAGTTAAGTTTGGAAGGGAGAAAAATCAATAGTGTCCAAGAAGCTGAAACTAAACTCCCCACACCAATGCTGTCATCATCAAATCTTTGACATGGTATATCAAAGATGAACTAGGATGACAGTGTTAGCTTGCACAAAATTATGCAATCACACGTGACATCAAATTTTAAATGAAAAGTAGGAAGCCAGTACAGAACTAATGACAATTCTTGGATCAAAGCTGCAGGAGCTAATAACGGGTTCCCAAATGATGGCCATAAAATAAAGGCTTCACACATCAAGCACTAAACTTCATGCATCATCATCCTGGAGCTCCCATATTCAATACAAAGAGAGTGAGGTTTCAAAGCAAAGGGATCAGGCTAGAGAGATAAATGTACCGTTGCCACACAAATTTGCAATAGCCCCAGCAACCATGCGCAACGTTTGTGGATCCTCTGCATTAGCTGCTGTCATAGATAACAAACTGATTCCCCCTTGAACCATTATGAGTTCTTGATTGGCTTCTGCACAAATATCAAAGCAACAAAAGGGAAAATAATGAAGTCAAATAGAACCCTGAACGAACACTCACCCCACAGAAAATCCTCAAATAGCAAAGATTTTGAGGAGTAGGAGGAAGAGAAGAAGAAGATTCAACCGTTACCATTCATAGCAAGATTGGCTATAGCACCCGCTGCTACCCTGCGGACAGTTTCATCCTCATACCGTCTCAAGAGCATGAGCAATGAAGTAAGACCACCAGCTTCCACAATCCTTTCCTGATTTACTTCTGTAGAATGCATACACAAGAACATTGATTAAGTGTAAAAACAAGGAACTTTTATGAGTCTAAACACAATCAAATGAAAGAAAATAACCATTAAAGTTCCAACAGGACTATCCCACCCAAGAATCAGGGATGAAAAGATTGTCACAAGCACCAAACCACAGTGTTGTCGCTTATGAAAAAGAGTCAGTTTTCTCTAATATTTCATTCACATTTCAACAACATGAAGACAGTTAAACATCAAAGCTGTAAAAATTTTAGGCAGTTCTCTCCCTATCACTATTTGACGTTAGCCTCCTGTTTAGACTATGAATTTACTGTTTTTATGTTCCATCCCATTGCCACAGTAGCCTACATCTCCTATTGCAAGAAGCCATTTTAAACGACTCAACTTCTTGATAAACAGTCGGTAATTGAATTTATGAGGAGAATTTGACAAGAGTACATACTCTGAAGCATCTGATAGGTCAACTTTTGGCATTTGGTCCAACTACTCAAAAAGGTGAAATGGCAAAAAATTTCTTCTCCAACATAAGAGAGCCAATCTTTGTATTCAGAGAGGAAACCGAGCAACAGACTGTTGTCCTCGAAAAGGCCTTGGCAAGATTTTGTTAAGTGAAATATGTAGGAGCAGCACATGCTCTTCAATTAGAAACCCAAAAGAACAACCACATAAATGGAAAAATTCAACTAAGTAAAGATCAGTACCAGACTGTTAGAGCAGCCGCAGCACTCACAGTCAATGAACTGAAACTTGAACAACACAAAAACAACACCAACCTAAACAAAGGCCACATATCCATCCCAACCATATTGATCGAGAAAATTAATTATGAAGATACAGACATGCTCCCACAAAAAGGGATGAGATTCAATTCATATCTGATAAGAAGTTTCAAGAGAAAGATGGAAATCCACCTTCAGCAGCAAGGTTGGCCACCACCTTCACAGCGTGAATCCGTACATTGGCATCATCTGACTCCAGGAGAGACAATATCTTCTGCAACCCCACTGTAGATTTGGTTGTTGAGTTGATGCATTAGAAATGTGCAATTTTACTTTCATAGACTAATTGTTCAACCTTCTCAAAGTTTGTCCCTTACCTTGCTCAGATAGTGTGGCAGCTGATGCCTTCTGCCTATTTCCGTTGCTTCTATAATGGGGATTCTGATCTTGAGATGTTAGAGAATTTAAACCATTAAAAGAATCTCTATATGCACCTCTGTCAAGATATCTTGGCTGCAGAAGGAAAAACATGTGATCAAATGTCCCACCAATGAACATTCATTTAAGATGGTGATTTCATGCTAGCAAATATATAGTCTTTTTAAGATGACTAAACAAGGAGTTTTCTCACAACAGTAAACATACTGCGAAACGTCAGTATTTTCTCATTATTTTCTACTTCTGTAGTAGCAGGGATCTCTGAAATGGTAATTTTCATAAGATAAAGAATAGCAAGATATGCTTAGTTTTCACAAAAGAGTACCTGATCGGTGTCAAGAGTCATTTGCAGTAACTGACTTCGAAGCATTATAACTTCTTCCTCAAGTTTCTTTCTTTCGTGAACCTCATCCTCTAGATCTTTGTGAAGCCTGAAAATTTCACCACCCCCATTTTCCTAGATACATCACATCCAAGTACAAAGCAATTATAAGTTACACAATGTCAAAAACTGACAGGTATTCAAATATCCAATCCCTAATAACAATTAAAGTGTAGGAGATACCCTAGGTTGTAAACATTGTGCCAATCGACTCTTGAGATTGTTAACCTCTTCCTCAAGTGCCTTTCTTCGAGAAATTTCATCATTAAGTTGCCTTCTGATTTCAAAAGCTTCCTCAACTGACGAACCCAGGCCCTGCAAAAGTTTGTCGAAAAATTGCATTTGCCACCATGAAGATCATATGCACTCACATATGCACAAGTATGACACAGTTCAGAATAAGTTTATTTTCATTTGGCAATAACAAGAAAGGGTACATTAGAACTCATCTCTATTTGAAATTTCCTTTTAGGAGGTAATTGATGTCGATGGATGAAATTTCATTAAAGCAATTAACTTGTACTGAATAGAAGACTATTATAGATCTTAAAACAGAAGCAATGGATAGTAGATACTAGTGGAAATTCAGAGGTTTAAAATGTTTCAGACAACTAAACCATATGGTATCACTGACTGAGAAAAGCAACACTTCAAAATTTTAGAAATTACATATTCACTGAGTGATGCAGCAATAAGTGTAATATGTAATCAGAGATACCAGTGTTTATGCAGAGAAAATGAGCATGACCTGCAGTGGTCAGGAAGTGCTACTTGCTTAGATCACTAGATATGGGTTTCCAACTACTAACAACCCGAGTGCCAAGATGTGGGGGAGGAGAAGTACCTCTTCAATGTGTTTATCATCGAAGAAGCCATCTCGGTTATGTTTGCGCTGATTTGACACCATCCTCTCCTCCAGCTCCTTAATAGATTCCATGTATTCCATCTGACATTTCAACTTCTCCTTCTACGCAGGTTAATCATCAAATCAGAGAATAAGCCTAAACCAGTCTAGGAAACCCAAAGCAAAGACTCCTATTTGCAACAACAGACCCATCTGTTGATAATTTTTTGTGAAATTTTGAAAAAGATGCAAAAACTGACTTTCCATGGACATACTACCGGCAAGAAAATGTGACATACAGTCACAGTTGCATATAGATAACTGGACAAACCTCTAATGCATCTGCAAAGTTCCTCTCAACTTCAGATATTCTGTTCTGAGCTTCTAGATTCATTCTTTCAACCTCATCTTCAAAATCTTTCTGAAGTCGCTCATTTTCAACAACAAGCTTGTCCAACTGAATCTCGAGCTTTCTTGAAAGACTTTTGTAATCAAACTCTTCCTTTATTTTCAACATGTTTTCCACCTTCATAGCCTATGACAGAATAATAAATAAATCAATAAAACAACAGTGAAAACTTAAATGGCCACAAGTCAACTAGTCAAGGTATAGATGTATAAATTAAGTTACCTTAAAAGAAGCACAACAAAACAGTCAACAACAAAAAAATTCAAATAGAAACAAATCCAGTCTCACAAAGTGAAGTAATAATGAGTGAGTGTTGATACTGAAGACAATGCATTAATAACCACATTACAACTAGCTGAAAAGATCGTAATAAATTAAGTCCAACTAAGATCAGTTATTAATTAAGCCCAACAAAGTGTTACGTGAGACCTCACCCGTTGGCCAAACAAAATGGTACTTGTAGTCTCTCCTCTATGGCGTGGAGATGGACCAATAGTCACGACAAGTGACGTCCTTGCTGTACCTGAAACCAACATAATGCATGTCAAAATTTTAATAACTTAACTCAGACATCAGAATTCATATGTATATATCAGGACTTCCATCTTTTAGCTTCCAAGTCGCAGCAGTTTTTATTTCTTTAGACAAACCACAGAAGGAGATTAAAAGTGTTTGCAGAATACATAACAAGATAAGAATTTCATTAGACCGGGATTTATTAATTCAATCATCTGGCTTAATTGTGCTGTAAGTGGATAAGCATGAATACTTCACCAACAGAATGCATGTCAACATTTTAATAACTTAATTCAGACAACAGAATTCATATGTATATGTCAGGACTTCCATCTTTTAGCTTCCAAGGTGCAGCAGTTTTTATTTTCTTTAGATGAACCACAGAAGGAGACTAAAACTGTTTGCAGAATACATAACAAGATGGGAATTTCATTAGACTGGGATTTATGGATTCAATCATTTGGCCTAATTGTGCTGTAAGTGGATGAGCATGAATACTTCCAGCCTAGTCTCTTCCTCTCCTTTGAGATCTGCTTGAAGTCCAGCAGATGCTTATATATTCATTCAGAACATAAAGCAGCAAAACATATTACCTCCAAACGAGTCTCTGAGCAACCTTGTTAGCTTGGAATCACGAACTGGAACATGGGAACTATTCTCTGCAAGGGCATTAATGCACTTTCCTAGTGCACTCAGTGATAGATTAATGGATTTGGCTTCCTCTAACATGTGGCCCTCACTTCCTGCAATTCATTTTTATTCAAACCAAGTAAAAATTTTGAAATATCTATATAAACTATGCTATAGATAAGAGCATGTGCTACACACTGCAATGATGAATAGGCATGACTACCATAAAAGAAGCAATTGCAGCTTAGAGATTACATGATCGTCGTGATTAACCAATTGTACAAAAATAAAGTTCAAGAGGGAGCCTTCAACTGGTGTTGAGATGTCAAGAGAAAAAGATTTACTCTAGAAACTAATTTTATCAGACAAAATACGTCATCTAATATAGAAGAGACGATTTACATTTTTGGTTTATTTTCTCTCATAAGCTCTTTTTCCTCGATAGGCTTCATGAACTGACATTAATCTCATTTGAATTATAAGCTTCAAGATGTGATCTGATTGTCAATCAGTACAATCAAAGTGATTGTAGAGTTCTGCTACTGTGTCAAACTCATGCACTGCCGCACACGCATACAAAATATAAGTCACTTTACTTCTTTTGTTTGATGTGTCATGATCTTGGGGAGTGACACATAGGTTTTTTAGAGAGTGAAGATTCCCAGTGAGAGAGAAAAACAGTTATAACGTTTATGCAGATTTTTAGCAATGAAAAGGCTAGATCAAAATGTGTACATACCTGACTTGTGAATACGCTCTGAACCTGCCAAATCCACTATAACCAGCTTACTTTTCCGCACAAGTGGCTTGGAAGGTTTAATAAAGTGAGAAGAGTTTCCATTCTCAATTGAAGGAGCATCTTCTCCTCCTGTGACCGACCTCTTGACATGTACCTAGACCAATCAGATCGGACATCACTTAACCATAACAACTAGCTAAAGAAATACTATAGATGCATCATCTTAGAAAATTAATACAGCTGATAAATATGACATCGTAATTCAATCAGTAGAAGCAAACAGTAAGCTAAAATAATTACCATCAGTATAGCATGGCTACGTGAAGATTCAGTATTCAACTTCGTATTAGCCGCAATGCGATGAGTTTCTCCTATTCTTAGTAACTCGAGAAAACTTCGCTGATCATTGATTTCTACAAGGGTGGCCCCAGGTAGTGACACATCCCCAGTTTTTGGATCTTCAACAATGGGAATATTATCATTTGAAGGATCAAGAAGATCCTGTATGTACTCCATGTAGAGCTAAACATGATTTAATGAATGTTAGATAGGTCACCCAAGATTATAATTTCACATAAAAGGATGAACAAAGAACACTTTGGAAAATCTAAAAGGAAATTAAACAGATCGAATGACACAATCAAGATTATAGCAACCTGTAAATATGATACAGAGATAGAATCAGTATCTGGAGAAACATTTGCAAGAATATCCTCCATTGAGCGGACCATAATTCCACGATCAGCGGTATCTTCCTCCCCTAGTCGTCCCAGAGTAAAAGTCTTGCCTGTTCCAGTTTGACCATAAGCCATCACAGTCCCATTGTATCCATCTAAAACACTCTGCATGATTGCAAACATTAGAAAATAAAGAGCAGGGAAAAAACAACCCATAACCTTTTCTCTTTGATCAGTGAAAAATCAGTAAACAATTACATGCCTATGGTTACATCTAAAACACTCTGCATAATTGCAAACATTAGAAAATAAAGCGCAGGGAAAAAACAATCCATAACCTTTTCTCTTTGATCAGTGAAAAATCAGTAAAAACAACCACATGCCTATGGTTACACATAGTAAATAGTGCCAATAGTCTGCTTAAACAGAATATCAGAATGACAGGTGGACAAACAAATCTCCCTCACAGAATCTACATCCAGTAAATCTTTTAGAAGGTTGTTTTGATTGTTTGGACATCACCACAACTAGTACCATAGATCAAAACATACTTGTGTAAGCAATATTGGCCATATATGTTGATATTTGACTTGTTAGTTTTCAAAATTACAATCTCTAGTCATGTTTCAAAATCTTAACTTTCGAAAGTGTGATATGTATGCTTTTTGAATATTTAGAGAGAATATTTCATTCTCACACTAGGAAACATTTTTCACATATATTTTGACTCGAAAGCCAAACCCATCTCCCATTTCTTTGTCTTGAGCTGCTCTCACCCCCCCCCCTTTTCTCTCACCCCCTCCCCCTTTCTCTCTCTCTCTCTCTCCCTCTCTCAAATTGTGAAGTTTTGCTTACAGTGTAAAAAGGGAACATCCAAATGGGTTGAGGAAGAATTTTTTTAATTAAAATAGATGGGGGATCAAAGCAATTCTTTCAACATTTTGATATTGGAAGCTTCAGAAACCACATCTTCCAAAAATAACTACAAATGCAGTATACATCCAATATTAAAGAGCCAAACTCTCAAAAAAAATTATTATATTTACCCCATCAACTTTTAGCCTAAAAATTTCTTGTAACCTTTATTAGAGGAACTTTTAGAAGAAACGAATTTATTATTATTTCAGGTAAACGTTTAGAAATGCAAATAACAAGGTTGTTAAAATCGCTTTTTTGAAGATTACTCTGGTCTATAAAATCAAAGTGCAAGAGACAATCCTGAGATTGTAAGATTTTACAGTTATCAAGGAAAAGCTGGAAATTTGTCATCCCCATGGTTGAAAATGAAAAAAGCATTAGACAATAACGCAATAAGCATTAACAACAGCAGACAATTATCATTCATGAATATATAGAGCAGTTCTACAAAGCATAATAATGCAATGTAAACTGAATACCAACCACTCCATAATTCCACAGTTCAAACTTGCAAATAAACGGTAGGTAAGCTTCAAAGAAAAACCAAGACACTAACAATATAGATAACATCAAAAGCACACAGAATAATGCAGAAATATTTAAATCTAGAATAAATAGTGATGAACATTTTTTCAACATATAGATTATGGTTGCAACGTATTCTACCATCTCCACCATCCTCATCAACTTCATCATAGAGTCAAAATCATACTATCCTATATAAAATAACTCTTCTTTTTAGACATCACTTCCATTTACAAGAAAACATAAATATTTTTCACATCAATAATTTTTCCAAGGAAAAAATTGTAATTTTGTTGGGACAAGAAACTAACGAATACAATTTCAAGCTAAAACAGTACATACAACCTACTAATTTTTCATATAAAATGCATGCAATGCGCCTGCTTCTAGTTGTTTAAAAAACATTGACTTCTCCAAGTCAGATTAAATGAGTATCATTCAGGTGCTAGGTCATTGAAGAGCATATTTAAGACCTATCTATAACAACAATTGAAAAACAAAACTTCTGATGCATTACCTAGCTCTATTTTTTGTTTCCAACAATAGATTAGACCAACAATTTTAGTTAAATGGGACATGGTAAAATAGAGATGATTTTACAATTTTACAAGATTTTGACAAGATTGAGATTGTTCAACCATTTTAACATTGTAACATCATAATTACATCTAGATTTTACGACAATTATACCAACTTAGGATTTTCAGATGATTGAGATCATTCAACAAGTTTGGGGTTGTAGAATTAAACGATTTAATACAGATTTCAACAACCATGGTGAGGAATACATGATTGGTTTATATTTCTTCTTTAATGTAAACTTTACCATTTCATACCTTCATTATTTGAGTTGAAATTACAAACCAAACCAACCACTTCTCACCTCTTCCTGTCAACATATTTTGTGTAGCTGGTGCTCTTTTCTGAGACTTAAACAAAATTGTTGCTTCATACCTTAACCTTTAATGCTATCGTGATAGTGTGTTCTTGCAGGAAAAAGTACAGATTCAAATCAAGTGACACCACAATTTTTTGTATCCTATGGGACAATGTCATCTTCTATCAATCAATTTCCTTGCTTTTGACACCTGCCATCTATTTCGGCTTTTGCAGCTTACAAGCTTTCACTTTAGAAGTTATCACACATATGGACTAAACCAAGAGCTCGGGCAAATTCAACAAGGCAATCCTCCCACATCCCCCACAGGATTTTATTATGAAGAGAAAGTAGAAGTGACAAGGCCAAAAACCCCTTGCACAGGCAATTTAGTAGACTTAATATTATGACAAATTTCTCAAACAGAGACTTTGGAACAATTTAAGCAAAACATATATCATGCCAAGCACCACATACCTCAACAACGGGCTTGGCAACTACTTCATAGACACGCTTCTGCGAAGCATATTCAGTAAGAACCTCATCAAATTCATAAGTGTCGGCATCCCAGTTGTTTTTCCTCAGCTTCAACCTTTTAAGCTGAATTGAAGTAAGCACATATCAGTTGCACTAGAACCAATGCCAAAACCAAATCAGAAGAATAGCAAGATGATGGGAACCAAAATGCTAAATTAAAGATTTAAACTAGGATCACCTCCGGCTGCAACTCCACACAATCAGCAAAGTCCGCATCTGCTGACATTTCTTCAGCACTTCGCGGCCTCAACCTTATAGCTACTCGAACTCTTCCTGGAACTGGCATGATAAAGAATTTCAATTCACATTCAAGAATTTTGTTGGTCCGGAGTATTATTCATCAGGGCCGAATCCCCAAAATATGAATTCAAGTCCTTGTCAAAGAGAATAGCACAACAAAAGGTTTCATCTCTACAAGGTACGGCACAACTGAAGAGACTAGCGCACTAATTTCCAACCATATCTGAGAACTTAATTCAGGTCGCTACACCTGTAAAAATGCAAACTTACAACCAATTATTGCTGGACTCGTGACTAACACTACTACTATCCAAGCAGAACTTAATGCAAGTTAGTAAATTGATCGCATTAACATTATCTTCGTCCAAGAAATTAAACTTTAGCAGCTTACTCAGAGGAGGGAAATACTTCAGTAGCATACTCAGCGGGGGCAAAAGAAAACTCAGCTCCACAGTGAGGATATAGACCAAACTCCCAACAACATCCAATTAAAAAGACTCCAATTCACTTCACCATGTACAAATCAAGATAACAAGAACAAAAAATCACTGCATAAACAACAAATCGAACGCAACTAACCTCCATCCTGATTCTTAAAAGAGCCTCCCCCGCCGCCTCCGAGCGACGCGGGGCTACTCCTGCGGACGGCGGATCCGGGAGACGAAGACGGAGCGAGCCTGGATTTGAACGAGGACTGCCTCGCGTTCGATCCCGAGGTCTGCGCCTTCAGAGCGCCTCGAGGAACGCCGCCGTTCCGGTGCGCGCTCGATGCCATCGCCTCGGGAGGAACGCGCCAGTCGTCGGGAGAATCCCCCCAGACCACTCACCACATTGCAGGAGGAGGGAGCTCGACGGACGCGTCGGAGGGGGGCGGCAGGAGAGGAGCTCCCGTCCCGACGGGGGCCACTTCGGCGACGGCCGGCCGCGGCGGGGGAGGGCTCACCGGAGGCGAAATGCGACCGCGGAGGCCACCGGACGGGGCGGGGTAGGGGTGGGAAGCCCGGTCGGAGCTCCGATTCGGCTGACTGCGTGCGCTGCAGCCTGTACTGAGCTGGGCAAGTACGCGCGAGGGAACGGGAGAGAGAGAGAGAGATTTGGGGGCCGTGCGGGAGAGATTTCAAATAAAAGGAGAGAGAGATAGAGCACGGAGGTGGGACCCGACCCGACCCGACCTGACCGGAGTACGGCGCTCGAAGCCAGGATGAGTAGATTTCGGAAGTGACGGGAGCTGGTTAGCACGGAGCGGCGGGATGGAAGAAAGGACGAAATTGCCCCTCGGCCCGTGAACCATCTTTTGGCGAGCCGCACGCGCGCGCCGACCTGCTTCGCTTGCGCGAGCGCGTGGGGAGAACGAGAGCTCGGCGCGAATTTAAAAAAAAGAGGAAAAATGAAAAAAGAAAAAGAGGGGGAGTGCTTCTTGATTTTATCACAGTGAATAATACGCTGTCGGAGAGGCGGAGATTTTATTTAAAAAATAGCGAATTTATTTTTTCTTCGTGATATATTTATTGCGGGAAAAAGAAAATTATTTGCGGATGCTCGCCACCCCGACATGTACGTGGGATTGGGAATGCCTGTCCGGTCGTTTTCCCTAGTAAATGCTACGATAAGGCAGAAGAAAACAGATGTTTCTTATTCAATTTCGAAAATCATGCAACACATTTGAAAAGACCCTACATTTAAAAATCACGAGGTACTTGATTCAAATGAAAGTCAGGTATCACCATTTCGAGATGAAAGGGAAATGTGCTAAGTCGTACACTGGAGTCTAGAAGTTGCATAATTTATCTAATTGACATTTGTCAATTTTGTGGTTGTATGAGCGCGACTGCAATATCTTCATATATCTGGATTAATTTTTTTGAATTTTTATGACAGAAAAGTGATAGAATTTCCAAAAAAGCTAAAGGCAATGATGATATAAGAATTTTAAGATGCCAAAATGAACTCAATTAGTCAATTGTACACAAATCATGCTACTATTGATAGGGCATTTCTAGCTATCTATATCCCAATTACACACATATGTTATCTTTTTGCATGGAAACAAGCTTGGGATAGTAAAAACAAAAAACAGATTAGAAATGGAATTGTGTAATCCAAAAATAGGTTTGGTTATATCACTAGTTTCATTCCCTCAAAGCCAGGGCCTCAAAGGAGAAATAACATCAACCTGGTCTCTGCTTCATAGTTTGGCAGCCCTGGATATGATTCTCCCTTCTTCTTTTCTACCACATCCTACTAAACTACAAAATGCAATTGAAATCAGAAAGAATTTTGGTTTCCGAATTCTTACTCGGTTATATGTTATTTGAGACTAAAAAAAGGTTCGCGATGATGCAGATATTGAAATTGAAACTGCCATTCTCAATGCAATTATGATGGAAAGTACTTTGGGGTCGCTGTTGCAAGGTTTAGGTGTTGTCGAGATGGGGAAGGAAAATAAAAAACAGAGAAAAAGAGGTAAGACGTAGGCGTCCCGAAAGTTCATGTTTACCAAATCAAAGCCGCGGTCGTTCCTAACGCGATAAATTAAGTCATAAAGTTGTGATGTCTGCATAACTTTGCATGTACTAACGGTATCAAGTCACTGTAGTTCGAGGGCATCTCACCGTTTTGTCCGTCGACCAGCGGTTGGTAAGGAGCAGGTTTCGTGCGTCGGATGCCCTCTCGATGATTTCCTTGAGGTTTCTCCCGATTCCTTTTGTCTGCTCGTGCACGAGTCCAAGCTGGTTTCATCGTTTCCTGAACGTGATTTCAGCGTTGTTCTGCTCCTGGTAGACATCATGCACGGACCGTGGTCCGTTTCTTTTGATGAAATCGACGGGGATTTGACGCGAATGGAACCACGAACTGGGTTGTAAGGCCCAGAGAAACAACAAATTATCAGAAAAATGGGTCCAATATCCCCCATCAAGTCTCTTGGAAATTTTATGTTCGGACGTAGCTCACCTGAACTTTCATTAGTAAATTGTATGTTTTTCGACAAAAAAGAAAAGGCTGGCCCCCTTATGGGGTCTCTGGTTAGCAAAGATAGGGGAGGTGGGAGTAGAGGTGTCAAAACATATTGGATCATCTATGAATTAGTTAAGCTTTAATAAATTGATTGTTAATGAGTTTGGTTTGTATTTATGTGTAATGATACCCATTTAAGTTACAAAGATTATTAGTTGACTCAATCCATTAAAATTATATCATCCTCTTTGAACAATTTTTTTAATTTCTATCTTTTTTAATTTTCGATATTTTAATAATTTTTCTTCTTTTTCATTTTTTTCTTTTTCTTTCCTTTTTTAATCTTTTCCCCTTCGAACTTTGGGATTGGATGGTCATAGCTTAGGAACGTGAAGCCCTCACCAGCAAGGTGAGGTTTGCGACCCCCGCCCAATTGCATGGCTAAGCCTCGAGTTCACTAGATCTAGCAAGCCGATCTCACCGATTCCCTTGCTGGTCGTGCGCAAGGGCCACAAAGCCCTTATCGACAAGGTGAGGTTCACGGCCCCCACCCAATCACACTAACGAGCCTCGAGCTCACTAGATTTGAGAAGCCAATCTCGTAGGTTGTAGGCAAGGGCCGCAAAGCTCTTGTCAACGGGGAGAGGTTCGTGGCCCCCCACCCAATCACACCAACAAGGTCAAGCTTGCTCGCCAACGTCAAGGTGAGCTCAACCTCGTTGAAATTAGGCGAGCTTGAGCCTCGCTAGCTTGTGGTGAGGCCAAAGCTCGCTTATCGTTGGCCACAACCATCGTGGCTAGCAACTTAGTGAAAAGGAGAAAAAAAATAATCAAAATTTCTATTTTAAAAATAAAAATAAAAATGCTTTAAAAGAATGTATAGAAAATCAAATCAAATTTTCCATACCAAGTGGAAATTTTTTTTAATTCATTTTCAAGTTTCAATCAAACATCGGAAAAATATTATCATATTCAAAAATATCACATTTTTTTTAAAATAAATGAAGTCTTAATTTAAAAATCTAGATATATCCATTAATTTTGTATATGTATGGAAATGTATTAACAAAATAGATTTTTTTTAAATCATAAGAAATATTTTTTTCTAGATTTAGTTAAATATGGAATTATTTCAACAATGAAGGTTGAGTTAGGTAGGGTATGGATTGGGTATGGCTTACTAAATTTACATTAATAATAAAATGGATCATAAACGGACTAATTGATCAATTCATGTCGTAATAAAATAAGTCATAATCGGATTAATTGGTCAATTCAGGTCGAATCATTATTGACTTGACCCTCCCATTTGACAGGTTTAATTTAAGCCAATTTACAATCCATTTAACTTATAAAGGTTATTAGTTGACTCAACCCATTAAAGTTATATCATCCTTTTTGAATAATTTTTATAATTTCTATTTTTTAAATTTTCGATATTTAAATAATTTTTTCTTTTTCTTTCCTTCTTTTACCTTTTCCCCTACAAACTCTAGCAATCAACTAATGGCCGAGCAAGGGCTGTGGCTGAGGACCGTGAAGACCTCATCAATAGGGTGAGGTTCATACCCTTGTCCAATCACATCGACAAGCCTCGAGCTCGCCAGTCTGGCAAGCCAAGTTCATTGATTCCCTTGTTGGTAGCAGGTTGCACTCGTCCAATCACATCGGCGAGCCTCAAGCTTGCCAAATCTGGGAGCCAAGCTCATTGGTTGTGGGGAGGGGCAACGAAGTCCTCATTGGTAGGGAGAGGTTTGTGACCCTTGCCTAATTGCACTAGTGAGCCTTAAAGCTCGCTAGATCCGACGAGGTCAAACACGCCCGCTAACATCAAGGGGAGCTCAACCTCGCCAGATTTGGCGAGGTGGAGCCTTGCCTAAGGTTGGCTTGGCCCGTTGGAATCTATCAAGTTGGAGACTTGCTAGCCTATGATGAGGCCGAAGCTCACCTACCATAGGCAACAGCTGTCATGGCCAACAGCCTGTGAAGGGGAAAAAAACATAAAAGATAAAGAAAAAAGAATAATTAAAATTTCTATTTTAAAAATAAAAAAAAAATGCTTCAAAGGAATGTATAGAAATTCAAATTAGATTTTCCATACCAAGTGGAAAATATTTTTTTAATTAATTTTCAAGTTTCAATTAAACATCAAAAAATATAATCATTTTTAAAAATATCACATTTTTTGTGAAATAAATTAAGCCTCAATTTAATATATATATATATATCCATTAATTTTGTAATTATATGGAAATGTATTAATCATATTGGTTTCTTTAAATCATAAGAAATATTTTTTTCTAGATTTAATTAAATATGAAATTATTCTAGCAATGTGGGTCGGGTCGTGTATAGGTTAGGTTGGAGTATGAATCAATAAATTTACATTAGCAATAATTGAGTCATAAATAAGTTAATGAGTCGATTTAAGTTGAACCATTTTTATGATCCGATTCACCCGTTTGATAAGTCTAGATGGGAGTGAATGGCAACAATAGAGGATGAAATCTATGAAGAGTGTTGACCCTAAATATCACTATGTGCATATGGACATGGGTTTACTTTGGTTTTCAAGTTTTGAACACTAACTCGATGCACTGGTCTTATTATTAAATCAAGAATGGGACTGAACTAGTTGGTTTGGGGCGATCCCCATCAAGAATCGTTGGGTTCTTGATTTCAAGGATGGTATTGGTACTGGACGGATGAAACTTGGCTCGAGTATTTCATTTTCTTCTATTATATTCAGCAATGAAGGAATAGTTTATTTAATTCTCGTACGGAATCATTTGTAGAATTTCCTTGTAGAAATACTTAATTGAAAAAGGAAAAAAGATACATTGTCGATTCCTAAGTTGACTCTTAAATTGGCCCGAACCTATTCCAAAGCCAAGTGGGTACTGACTCTGTTCGATCCTGTTTGGGAGCTTCCACCCTAAAATCCATGACGTAATTAGTATAAATAGGCATGTTTTATTAAATAGGATTAGTACAACAAAAAATCTCAAACAGTACACCGTGACAAGTTTACCTCATAGTAATTTTTTAACCACAAAGAATTTCCAATTGATACATTTGTGACAATCTTACATTTATATTGAATTAATATCACAAAAATTATAAATTGATACATTTACAACGAGCAAAGAGTAAAATCTCAAATCACTACACCCGCGTCTGTCATCTTTTAACTCAGCAATTGACGATAAAATTTAATAAAAATTAACGGATGATAAATTTGTCATAAATAAACCGATTTGAGATATTTAAAATAAATTGATTATGTGTAACAATTTTAAAATTTTGGTTTTATTAAATTAAAGAAGCCCACAGATTCTAAAACAGGAACGGTCAAATTGGCGGATTCCAGCCTTTTCTAGGGTTTGAGCATGCACTCGCCCCGCTCCCCACTCTCGTCTTCTCGCTAGCCTCCCTCCCTCTCTCTCTCTCTCTCTCTCTCTCTTCTCTATCTGCAACAGGACCTGCTCGCGTCCCGACCGCCGGAGAAGACTGCTCCGAGGTCGCAGGATTCTCCGCTCGGCGCGACAGCCGCAGACGATCGGCGATTCGGGAGCGCGCATTCCGTTCGGCGGGTTCGCCGGGGAAGTGACCGTTGCTCGGGGCTAGCGATCGTGTTGCGGCGATGGACGCTTTGAGGAGCTACGGGGTTTGCTTGAGGGAACCCGCTCTCGAGTCGCCGCGTCTTAGAACGACCGGTGCTTACAAGAGGTATAGCTTGTAAATGACTCTTTCCGTGACTGGTTATTTGTGTATGGTTTTGCGTTGGATGACGCAACGTTGTATTGATGGGTCGACCGCGTTCTCAGTAATTTGTTCTTTCCGACATTTTGTCTGTTTAGGCGGCGCTTTCTTTAATGTAAGATGAGTTCTTTGTCCTATCCAGTATTGATTATGACTATTGCTAGAAGAAAGCCATTGAATTTGACGTTTTCTGCGTGTGCCGAAGATGGTTGAGTGCAACCCGAAATGAAAATTCAGTTTGCTCTTTCTGAAAGGGCACTGGGTCTGTCATTTATTCTCCTCTGTTGTGCATAATTGATGAGAACATGTGTACGTAATGAGCAGAGTGAGTTCGAGGATTTTATTTACCGTGGAGATTTGTTCCAATGACAAAAATATAGAAATGATGAAGTGGACACATTGGGTTTTACAACTCGTGCATGGAATAGTGATTTTTATAATGTCACCAGATAGGTAGTGGATTAAAAGAAGTAATTTTGGGCGACTGTGTTAGAAAATTGCGCTCTTGAGATTCTTTATTTGTGCTTTGGATCAGTCACTCTGCCCATAGTTTCTTGAAACATAATCTCTTCATTTTGTTCTATGTAAGAGGATTAAAAGGGGGGCATTACAAGTTTCTGGCCACCTATACAAATGGCCCTTTTTTTTTTGGTATTTGCTGAGTAATCTATCCTTTTATCAAGACAATTCCATGGAATAGTTTTACTTTATCACATGCTTGGTGTTGTGATAAAAATTTCTGGTATGTGATAAACACTTTGGGCAGTTCTATCTAGTTTAAAGGGATGTTGCTAGAGCAGGTTACCTTGAGTTGTGTATTCATTTAGACAGATTTTATATCTCTAACAATGATCCTCCTCACGTCAAGCAGGAGGAATGCGCAATGGAGGTCTCCACGTGCAGCTGTTGTTCCTAATTTTCACCTCCCTATGCGTAGTTATGAAGTTAAAAACAGGTAGGCCATCTGAGAATGATGATGGTGGGATCATCAGGAGTATGCTGCAAATGATGGATATTTTTTTCTTCTTTTCTTGTTTGTTTTTCATGGTTATTTGAGACATAGTTCTAGTCCTTGCCTGCTTTCTGTATGGGCTTCCATGTGATGGCGGCTTTCAAGTTCTCCTGCATCCTACCGAGATTTACTATGGTTGGAATCGTATTAATAGCAACATATGTTCCCCAATTCTTGTTCTGCTAAGAAGTTGATAAAACATACTCAGCTGGCAGCCAATATCTTTCTTCCTCATTTGATTGAATTGGCATCTGCTATCATTAACCCATGTGTGCTCCTGCTGCATTTTATCAAAGTTCTTGTGTTTTCCTTTAGCAACTTCTATCTAATTTAGAGGAAGAAAGTGAAGAGTGTTTGACAGAATTGAGAGAAATTCTGTGATATTACATCTTTGAGATAGTGCATACCTTAGGAACCAAGGTGTCTGGCATGTGCTGCATATATAAACAGTACCCTCCCTTTTCACTTTGATATATGTGTCACTGTAAGCATAGATATGAATGATTTGGTTTCTTATAATTTGTCAACGATTGTTTGAGTAGTTAAGTTATAATAGGTTGCTGTGATGTGGTTGATTTTGATTAATCATATGGTTTGCATACTCCTCATATGGCTTATAGGTGGCAATATATTTGAACAGAAATCTGGGAAGACATCAAATATGCTGAGAATCTAGACTGAGGCTTTAAGATTTGCCACTTTGCTTGTGCTGTTTCTTTAGAAAAATTCCAATTGAGAATATTCATTGACAGATTTGGATGCTTCTCCTGTGCTAGCACAATCTTACTTTTTTCAGTTAGTTCTGGTGGTGTTTTACAACAAGGGGGCAGAAGGCTTGCATTGTACCTGGAACTCAACCACTTAAATGCTATTGAGTTATTCGTGAAGAACATTATAATTGCACTGCTGTTTTTTTTTTCTTTTTTGGTCTCTTTGAGTGCATTTTCCTCTCTTGTTTTCATCATGAAAATGACTGCACTTATCAACTGACAAGATGACAATAGGTTTTGTATAGCTTAGTTTTACACAACCAGTTTCTGCTAGTTTTGGAATGGCTACATGGTCAGAAAATGCAAGTATCTTTTTTTTTAAATTATTTATACTTGCAGGACATCAACAGATGATATAAAGGCTCTTCGATTGATAACGGCCATCAAGACCCCATACCTACCTGATGGTAGATTTGATCTTGAAGCATATGACGACTTGATTAACATGCAGATTGTACAAGGTGTAGAAGGTGTAATTGTTGGTGGCACAACCGGTGAGGGTCAACTGATGAGTTGGGATGAGCACATCATGCTAATTGGTCATACAGTTAATTGTTTCGGTGGATCAATCAAGGTGATTGGAAACACTGGAAGCAACTCAACCCGTGAAGCAATTCATGCCACTGAGCAAGGGTTTGCTGTTGGAATGCATGCTGCTCTCCACATTAATCCATACTATGGAAAAACCTCCTTGGAGGGCTTGATCTCTCACTTTGATTGTGTGCTGTCTATGGGCCCCACCATCGTATATAACGTGCCAACAAGAACTGGCCAAGACATTCCACCCCGTGTCATTCATGCCTTGGCTAAGAGTCCCAATTTGGCGGGCGTTAAGGAATGCGTTGGGAATGACCGGGTTAAACAATATACAGATAATGGCATCGCCGTTTGGAGTGGAAATGATGACCAGTGTCACGATGCCAGGTGGAACTATGGGGCTATGGGAGTTATATCTGTCACTAGTAACTTGATTCCAGGATTGATGCGAGAACTCATGTTCGGAGGGAAGTATCCTTCTCTTAACTTGAAGCTCATGCCTTTGATAGAGTGGCTGTTTCATGAGCCGAACCCCATTGGCTTAAATACTGCCCTTGCCCAGCTTGGAGTTGCAAGACCAGTTTTCCGTCTACCTTATGTACCGCTTCCTCGGGCTAAGAGGGTGGAATTTGTTAACATAGTTAAGGAGATTGGGCGGGAGTATTTTGTGGGAGATAAAGAAGTTGAGGTCCTCGACGATGATGACTTCATCTTGATTGGTCGGTACTAGTCCGGTGAATCTGCATCCTGGAAACTGGTTTTTTGCTGGGAAAATGATGTCAAGGAAAACCAAATAGAGAAGAAGAAAGTGTGTAAGAGTTTTGCTTATGATGTTTGTGGGTTCGATGTGGATATGTGGCTGTGACTACTTGAGTTAATGAAATATATTTTGTACCAGTAGATTTTGGGTGACAACAACAGGTGTGCTGATTGGTTAGTAATTTTTGCTTTGAGTTATTACCTGTGTTAGTCCAACGGTTTATCGACCCTTTCAGCTGTAATTTGTTTCGATTTTAGGACATCAAAGGAAGTTCTTCCATCTTGCATTTAATTTGCGGGGCATGGCTAAGGATCCTTAGTTATGTAAGGACAACTTTAGGTTTCCCTGCATAACTTCACCCTTAGTCTTGGGTGGCTACCCACCTGCAAAGGCCGCCTCTGGTAGTCCCCTAATTAGACGCCTAGTCAAGTTGCGTTTTTTATTTTAATGTGTGGGTGCTTGCATACCTTGTACTCCTTATTGATAGGTAAAGCTTTTCTTTCCCACGACTTGAGAATATGGGAGATGACAGTGTGGGATCTTTCACGCTATGCTAGAGTGGATCTCTTGCTATTTCTTCTTCCTTGATCATTTTAAGGACCTGCTTTAAATCTAAGGTGTTTCCTATGTTAGTCCAACAGTTTGAAGACCCTTTCTATTGTAATTTCTTTTGATTTTAGGACATCAAGGGAAGTTCTTCTATCTTGTATTTAATTTGTAGTTTCTGCTATTTCTTCTTCCTTGATCATTTTAAGGACCTGCTTTAAATCTAAGGTGTTTCCTATGTTAGTCCAACAGTTTGAAGACCCTTTCTATTGTAATTTCTTTTGATTTTAGGACATCAAGGGAAGTTCTTCTATCTTGTATTTAATTTGTAGTTTCCTTAGAGTTTTTTAGTCTTGATTTATACGAAAATAAGTGCCCGAATTGAGAACCACTTGAATTGATTGAACCGGCTGGTTGGGTCTAGTTTTTGGTGAGTGCAGATCCAATTCTTAGTTTCAAGGGAGAAACGTATCGAATCAATTACATATATATACATATTTTTTAAAAATTAGTAAAATCTGAACTAAATATTATTTCGTCCCGTGGCACCACAAATTGAAGCATAATGGTTTTTTACTTATCGCTACTTCTCTTAATATTTTAAGATTTCTCACTCTTTCATTGTATATGAATACTCTTTAGTGGGAAAAAAGAGAGCAATAGATTCTATTGAACCAAATCTATTTCGATTCTCCCGGTTTGGTTCCTATGAATTGGACCAAGAACTGATCGGGCAATCACCCCAATTTGTAATAATCAACATTATTGGACCGGGAACCGATCAGACGATCACCCCAATCTGTAATAATCAACGTTGCTTGGGCGATGAAACAGCTTCTATGTTGACAGAGAAGTAGCATCTATCATTTATACCGATGACCATAGTCACCTCCTCCACTTGCCTATGCCACCACCACCATCCGCCACCATCGCCACCGATCTATTGGGAACCTTTGATCGATCATGAGCCATGCCTCGTCCCGTGACAATCAACTACTTTGAAGTTTTCGCGAGGATGGGAATTTTCTATTTCTGTTTTTTTTTTACCCTTCTTTCTGTTTGGTTTAGGTCGTTCGTGGAAAATGCGCCGACGAAAAAGCAAATTCCATGTTGAACTTGAAAGCAGTGTCCTGTAGCACAGCCTCACCACCGCCATGCACCTTTGGAAGTCAAACTTGGATATTAAACTTCGTATGGATCAATACAACCTAGTGCTTGCTAGCTCGATCGCTACACTAGAGAACTACAGATGATAAAACAAAGTACGTGCAAAAAATTAATATGAATACGCTCACCCAAGAAAAAGCAGAGCCGTGGATTTTCCTTTATTCCATCCCCACACCCCTAACGTTTACTCTAGTTTAGAATTCATAAAGGTCGATCTTTTAATCGCTGTCGTCGTCGATTCATTCGATTTTTCGTGTCATGTGTAGGTTCCGAGAGTCGGGTTTCAGCTGGTTTGGCGAGTGAACTTGCCCTGGAGCTGAACGAGCAGAGCCCTGTTCTCTCGATGGAGAAACAGAGCTCTCTGCCTCAGCCTCTCGTTCGCCTCCATGATGCTCCGGTTCTCCATGTACAGCCTCAGGTTCTTCATCTCCATGTCCTCCTTTGCGCCCACCAGCCATCTCTTCGCCTCCTTCTCTTCCTTCGACGATCTCCTCGTCCTCCTCTTCCTGCGACAATAGAAACGGGGAGCCTATGTTTATATGGGTCAGAGCATCTACTCGCGTACTTGATAAAGCCATGAGAAAAGAGGATGCATTGGAAACTGCAATCGAACGCGCGCCCCGAAGTCGGTCTTTTTTCACGAAACCCATTTACGTAGACAGGGAGAGACTAGCGGAAAGGACCTGCTCAGCGAGAGAACGCGAAGATGACGTTGCTTCAGTTGCCGCCGACGGAGACTCCATCTCGAGGAATTCGTACGCATGTTCAACCGCATCCCCCAGAGAGACAGAGAGAGAAAGAGAGAGGGGCAAGAAGAGTAATGAACGGAGGGGGAGATGGGGGGTCGTTCGGTTATGGACGAACCGGTTGTCCGCGACTCACTGTGCGATGAGGAAAGGAGGGAAAGAGGGTCAGATATATAGCTGGAGGAAACGTGTTTGCTAGTGTTTTTTTTACCGTCGTGGTATAGAGAGAGAGAGGGTTTTCGTCGCAATGATGGCAGAGGGAGACTCATGATTACATAGGGGCAGCTAATTGATGGAAGAGTACAGAGAAGAAGACGAAGAGGGGCAAAGATGATGGCTTTACTTTTCTCCTCTCTCTCTCTCTCTCTCTCTCTCTTCATTTCTAAAGAGAAAAAAACTGTGTTGCTTTTCTGGTCATGATAACAAGAGAAGAAGAACCAGCAAAAACTGAAAACGACCCGCTTCTACCTCGCCACTTCCACCCACGAATCAAACCTTTTCATTCGCCTTATGGCTTTAGGGAAGTACGCCTGAGGCTCCTTTGCTAATTCTGCTGTAACGTTGGCGACACGTGCCATTCATTTGCGATCGTTGCATTGCCATGCCACCTCCATCGCCGTCGCCGCCGGTGAAGCCGCAATTTCTGCTCCAGGCCAAGCCGTCCCTGTTTTGCCTAAAGTCGTCGAGTCTTGCAACCTTGGAGGGAACGCTGCCTCCGGATCTAGGAGACTATTTATGCATACGATCTTGAAAAGAAAATTCTAATTCTTAATGCAATTATGAGGCCTTACCTCGAGACCTGTTGGAGAGTCATGAGCTTATAATGAAGCGAAGTTGAGATCGATGATATCCCTTTTAAAAGTGTTTTTACCTATGAGAGTCGTCGCGATAATTCCTCTAATGAAAGTGTCTAGCTTGATAGTGTTTTTTATTTTAACGTGTTAATGTTCAACAAGGTAAGAATACCTTGAGAAATACATAGATGCCACCATTTGGATCCCTTTGTGGAAGTAAGTTTCTCCCCAACAATGGCTTTAATAATGATATCGATGGTGTAAGGTCATATACATACATTCATGCATACATACATAAATATAAATTTGGGTGTGTTATGAACTTTAGATTGATATGAACTTTAATTCAATATGCAATATGGTAATTAAACTTTAGCTCAATGTTCATTTGGCACATGTTATGAAAATGTTTGACGTTGTCATTCCATTAATTCAAGATCAATGACAACATGGAACATTTTCACACAATTTAAGAAATAGATTGAATATATATTAAAAGTTTACAGTTCACATCAAACATTTAGAAACCATATCGAACAATTAAAATTTCAAAGACCATATTGCACATCAAATCAAATTTAATGATCATTTGTCATTTTTCCCTATAAACTTTCTCAACATATATCTTATTTAGAAATGTCACAGAGTACATCATATATAATCTTTATCAGTTTACCAAACTACTTTGCAATGGCCAATTAAATATTTAAAAATGGACATGCTCAATAGCTTTAATACAGTGAAAAATCTAAATTAGTATATATATGACAAATTTATCATAAATTAATTATTTGATCCAAAACTAATATATCTGTAATAAATTTACCCTACGTTAACGAAAATTTATAGAGAATAAATTTGTTATAAATATACTTATTTGATATTTTTGATGGTAAAAAATATTAGTTTAAGGTAAATTTATCATATATGTTTCAGTTTTGGGTTCTTCTTGATATTTTTTTTTTTTTTTTTTTTCTCTAAGAGATATGCTCGTATTAGATTGACATCACCCTCAAGTTATTGTCCTACTTAATTTTACTAGTTAGCTAAAAATTTTGAGCCCTTAATAAAGTCTATCATGGTGACTAGTGAGTTCATTTTAACAAGTAGTTTAGGAATTAATTCAACCGAGGACTATATAGCTTTGCCGTGAGCCAATTTGAAGGCAACTTTCACTTTCTAGGAGTTGAAAACTCGTACCCTATAATGTATGGGGAAGACAACTCAGGAAAATGGAACTGAGATAAATGTGAAAATTTCAAACTATTATTTAATACTCCCGATTGAAGCAATTCGTCAAAAGGCCATGTTTATAATAATATCCAAGACGCGTACAAGTCAAGGAGAGAGAGGGGGTTTGGAAAAGAAGACGTGGAATTTTCTGAAAACATCTTTACATTTTACACAGCTAAGAATGTTTCCTTGTCGGACGAATAAAATCCAAAACTTCAAGTCAGATGCTCTGTTTAAGGTTAATCATTGGGATTTATTAAGTTATGCTAATCGTGGGGACCATATTTTAATTAATGCTGAGATTTTATTTTGGATTACCAAACTAGAGAGAAAGAAAAAAAATAAGTGCAAAGTTATCGACACTTATGCAGAAAGTTAATCTAATCATATATGATTATCATGGGATGACCATGTTTACCTAATGAAAAATGGTGTGTATACTAAGGAATCTTGCTATAGTTTAGCCATTAAATAAAGGTCTTGATAAGTTTCGATTGACCAAAGAGACAATTGAAGTCATATATTGAATTATTGGCTCTGTTGTATATTCAATACAAAAATTCCCACATCAACTAGAAAAAAAGTTGAGGTAAGATCTTTTGATACAGGTCATAATAGGTGGCTCTAAACTCGACATCTAGAAATATAGACCGGACTTAATATGTTTATAAGACCAGCGTAACATTCCATGAGCCTTCAAGTGGTCGGATGGTCTTGCCCGTGTCTCTCACTCGTCAAAAAGAAAAAGGGTATGGAAAAATGAGAATTCATGGACGATGTTCTTCCTTGGAAAGCAAGCGCCATGCATGTTATGAAGCACAGAAGGCTTGACTTCTCGGTTCATGTCTTCTATAATTGTTATTTGAAAGGCATGTATAAATAGAGAGAGAGAGAGAGATAATGATGAGACCTCTTTGAAAGTACAAAAGGAAGACCACGTGAGAAGAAGGCGGTCTTCAAGTGCAGGCCATAAGAAGATAAAAGAGGGATGAGTGGGAAATGGGGGAGAGTTAGGGGTAGGCGAGAAGGAGAGCAGTCAATGGGGTTAGGTTCCCTTCTTTCGTCCCTTTTCTCCATGCAATCGAGTGCCCCTCCCCCCAAAACCATGCTCGGTTTTATGGAAAACGAAACCCCATCTTTGGCCTCTTCTTCTTCCTCCTCCTCATCATCACCCAGCTCTCTCTCTCTCTCTCTCTCGACCCCCACGCATCCACTCCACTGCAAAAGTGACCGTGATGATGATGATGGTGGAGGAGGTGGTGGTGGTGGTGGTTTTTGTCCAACTTGTTCTGGTCCACTTTCACATGGCTATCCTACAAATCAGCTGGTTCCCAATCCAAAGTACGCAGCCCGATTGAATCTTTTGGACATTGTGCGAACTTTTATACATATTGTCTGGTGAGAACAGTAAGAGATGTTGGTCATGTGTTCACATTCCATCATTTAATACCGTGTGTAATCTAATCTCGTCTCAAACCCTTTTCTAGGAAATTGATTTCTCGGCAAAGGCGACTTGGACTAAAAAAAAAATCGCCGGTAATATGTCGCTTAGTCTTGGCGCATAACAAATTCATAGTAAGTAAAGAGAATCTCCAACAGTTTTATCATATACTATTATATCCCACTTTTAAGAGATTCCAATTATTTTTGTCCTCTCCAAATATCCTCAGTTATTTATGAATATTATAGCCACGAGTGAATATATAAGTTAGTAGTTGTATATTCTTTCAGATATTTTAATCTTGAAATATGTTTCTTTTTTCACATATATTTGCATATTGTTTTTTTGTATCGTCCATTTATATTATTCATCTCTTCCTATCATTTAACGGTTCAAATCTTCCGCAATTAAATGATTTTTCGCTTAATTTTTCGAATGCCAATTTCTTGCATCGTGCAACCCATATGCAAATTTGCTAGTGTTCATAGAAAGAAAGAAATGGGTTTTCCTGAGTTAAGGTATTAAACAGTTTAAAACTTTTTTCTTTTTAAAAAGACATCTTCCCATTGGCAATGGACCTAATTATCAAAACAAGAGAACAAGGGAATATTCCACATACTAAGTAAAGTGCGTTGCTCATGAGTCATCTATCTTATCTGTAGATGCCGACTCATAACTTATCACATAAGACTTTACGTCCAGTCAATTGCTCCCGGCTTGGACATGTTCATGTTCTCGACGTCTTTGCTCCAGCCTCTTAGCTTGGTTTCGCCAGATACCTCTTTATCTCTTAATGAAAAAGAGTTTTTGTCCGTTTGGGTCCTCACCCAAATTGTCCATACTGATCTTTTGGAGTTGGCTCTTCCATAAAGAATAGCATAGACATAACATATAATGATCCACTAGGAACGAAATATAACTAAGCGATTGGACAAATCTTGATGAGAATACCAACCCTCTTCCTTTATAATCACCTCCAATATGCTTTTAGGAGCAGTACCCAGTAAACTCTATTGTTCCTTAATCCCAAGTTAATAATTATTGGAGCAATAGACCAACGTGAGACATAAGATATTGTCGTTTGATATCCTAACTTTTCCATGTCATATTCTTTGATCTCTGTTAGGCTGTTTTGCAAATGCTTTATTTACAGGGATTATGTAAAATAATCATTGTCTTTTCTTACATGGTCAACCCTAAAAGCTCTATCCATCTCCTTTATTAAATAAGTTTATACCCAATACATTAGGCTATGTGCATATATAAATTGGAAGGTCCAGATGTAACAAATCGAAAAAGGTGGGGAAACTACACCACTTAATGATGGTGCTTTTGAATGAAATTCATTTGTTAAGCCATTTATGTAATTGAGGACTGTCTACTCATTCCATTATGTATATATCTATCAACCACTGTATATATCCTACTATGGAGTTTGGTGTTTACGTAGTCAACCTGGAAATCAAGCTCATCTCCTCTATTTTCAAAAATTATCTCAATTGCCCTATGTGTGGACGTTTATACACCATATTCTCTATTGATGGTGCACAAAGACTTTTCGAAAAAGTTTTCCTTCGATAGTACATCCGATTTATCCAGAAGTTAACCCCCTGGAGTTGATATGGTTCCTGGAGCTTTGGAGCGTTTCCAACTCAAAAATTGAAGATCTATGATCCCACAAATTTGTGCATGCAAATCACTCCAGGTCAGCACCGCCTACAAACCTTTACTTAATCGGTTCGTGGGGCTTGCAAAATATTTCATGGGCTTTTTAGTAGTCGGATCTCCACATTTGTATCCCTAAATTACAAAAAAGATAACTAGAAGTGCCTTTTAAATTGAATACATTTGATAATTGTTATATCCGTCACATGGAAAACTCAAAGATCATAGTCGAAAAAGGATAATTACACTAATGGTCCTCGAACTTTGGTCTAATATGTAATGTCGTCTCTAATTTTTTTAATTTATTTAATAGTTTCTGAACTTTAGTCTAATGTGCAATATTGTTCTTAAATTTTTAATTTGTTCGATATAGTCCCTAACCATTTAATTACCAATAAGCAAAAACCGATACTATTTCTTTCACTTTCTTCTCTACAATTTCACAAGCAGTACCATTTGATAAGGACTCTGCATGAACTTCTCTGCATTTATGGGGTCCATGTAGACCACCACCACATCACCATCGTCGTTCAAATTCAAGATGGAAATCTCCATGTCCTCAGTGTAAGTCGATCATGCAGTGCAATCGATTGCCCTTGAGATATGTGGAGGGCCTCTCATTATCTTCACCTTCTAACTCTTACCATCCCGACACTTTTACATGTACAATAATGGCGTCTGAGAATTATACACAATATGGTGCAATATCGAATGCGACAAGTTGACGAAAGAGGCCAAACCCTACAACTCCTCCCTCTACTTTAATTACGCTCGGGAGATTATGTCTTTGGAAAACCAGAATCGAGGCATCACTGGAGATGAAGGCATAAACCCTATTTTCGGCAGGAGTAGTTGAGTGGGGATCGATGGATTTTCTTCTTATAAATTGATACTAAGCTAATTTAACAATAGTAGTAATAATATTATTTACGACGCCTTATCTCACTGTCTATGCACATTAGTCAGATGATAAAAACATGGATAGTGACGGCCAAACGGCGTAACTAATGCGAAATGAAGGTGTGATTTATGTGGGGTTTCCGGTAATTTATATATAAGCTCGAGACCTTAAACAAAGACGTGGTTTAATAGTTTGAACACCTTTATCATTACCCATTTCGTGCATATGAGAAACATGACTAACGAATATTAGGTCTGAAACTAAAGAGTGGAAACTGATTAATAAAAGAGGTATCGTAGTGTAATGTTCATAGTTCCCTGAAGTACAATTTTCCTCAATAGTTTATATTTTTTAGTAAGTTGACAGGGATCTTTGCCATATCTATAATAATGGCATGGGAGTCATGCAGCATTCACGTGGCAAAATGTGACGGTGTCTCATAAAGGGATTTGAGAACTGGAAGCAACGGCAAGTGCATGAATGCCGCACACATACGGGGAAAAGAGGGGCTAGTGGGAATTGCATATGAAGATAAGACTTGTGGACAAAAAGTACAGGTCGAAAAGCATGAACTCGACCCGAAAAGAGTCAGAACGGATTGATTAACCTTCGTCCAATTCAAATCAACCTGACTCGATCCATCCAATTGCCAAGTCAATATAGGATACTCATACAAATTGCGAACAAGAGAATTTCGGCTATGTTTGATTCAATTTTGGAGGGATGTAAAGCTATTTCCCTAAAGATTTTCAAGTCAAAGTGTAATAGCTTAAAACACATATCGTTTGGCTAAGGTGTATTTTTGTATAGTAGCTTTGAAAGTGAAAAAAAAAATTCAAATATTTACTCTCTCTGTGTCCATTGTCTCCATCGTCAATTGGGGAAAGGAATAAGCCTAGGTGAGGGATCTGTCTCCACTGTATCCTCTGTTCATCATTTTCTCCGTTCTTTATCTCCATCTTCTCTACATGGAAGGCCCTCTATTCACCGTGAGCCCGGCGAGGCATTCAAGGTCGCGAACCTCGAGCGATCCAGGTGAATCTGGTGAGGACAGTCCTGCTACCCTCTCCATCCATTTAACAAACAATCACCCTCTCTTCCCCTAGCTCTACATCTCGAGATCTTTCCATCTTGAACTCATATCTAGCTGCATAGGCCTCACCTGGCATTGCCCAACCCTCGGCTAGCATCTACCAATAGAGTATGCAAAAGAATTGGGAATAATCCGGATCGCCCATAACCGAATAGGATTGGTTTAGAATCGGTGATTCTCATGGGACCGATCCGATTCTTGATTCTAAGTGTTGAATTGCCCACCCGAACCGGATTTGTATACACACACATATTTTAATTTTTTTGTTTTAAATTTTCAAATCAAAACCCTAGTTTCTTCTTCCGTCTCTCCACCTCTCCCTTCACTCATCTCACGGCCTCACCTCCCTCACTCTCGCTCTTGATGGCCTTTGGTCTCGTCGATCCCTCTCTCACTCTCACTCTAGATTGCCTCTGACCACGTCACTCCCTCTGTCGCTCTTGCTCTCCATTGCCTTCGGCTTCTAACCTTATCGCTCGCTCTCAAGTTCCATGCCTCTTCCAAAGTGGGGACAATTCAATTGATTCTATGGACCCACCTAATTTAAGTCTCAGGTGGGTTCATGAAACCAATGTGTTGTTCCCAGTTCCAAATTTTGAGAATCGGTCCATAACATTTAGTTCCTAGTTTCAAGATGGGCCATGGAACCAATCATCCCTATCTGTCGACCCTCGACTATTGTCGTTTGACCCTTAGTCGGCATCCTTGACCTCCTCTATAAATTTCTACTGGATGATTTCAAAGTTTTCTCAAATCTGGCCACATGAGGTCTCCATCGGCATCACCGACCTTCTCCTTGGGCAGTGGCTTTGTCTTTATGTTTGGCCTTTAAGGGCAAAAATGGAATATGAGAAAAGTCGTGAGGGTAAGATGGGAAGAAAAAAGTCATTAAGCCCTAGAACTCCTCAAAGTGATTTAAAAATAATTCATTAAACATCTCAATTTTTTTTCCAATGGGCTTTGGCCTCCAAAACTCTTTAGGAAAGTTGAACCAAATTCAGCTTCAACGTCTTTGAATCCACTTTACTTCCTCGAATCATATCTTCTCAACATTAGAATTAGGTTATTCATTTTTACATTATGGACTCCTACCAATGTCAATTTATTATTTGAGTGATTCTAGAGGGCACTAGTAAGTGTTTTAAGTCCATAATAAGCTCAGCTTCATGCAAAATTCTACAAGAAGCCCATATGGGCTAATTGGCTAAAAGCGGGCTGGCCGATTTAACTTACTTTTTGGGCCAGGCTTACACGTTCACTTCACCTCTTTTTAAATGTCTCTTCTCTCTTTTATTTTCTTTTTTTGGGTGTTCATTAGAACAAAGTATTTTATAGAAAATTGCATTAAATTACAGTGATAATGTTGTGTAACCGGCTAATCGCCATTTCTCATGTGCTATGAATCACATCCTACTAAGCACTGCCTAACTTTTGACTAGTTCATTACATTAAGTAGATTAGCTCATTATATTACTTTTTATGTCATCGTCACATAATGTAACCATCACATAAAATACATTCTCCTTAACTAGAAACTTAAACACATGAAAAGAGCACCTCGAGCAATAGTTATATTTCATAGGTCCTGATCTAAAGATCTCCACACTGATATAATTTCAAATTTTCTTAACTATTAAAATAATTCATGAGAATTTTATTTTGATTATGAAGAGGATATTAGAAATTATTGAATGAACGTGCTACTATGTGTACTAATTTGAATTTGGACTTTAAAATTTCATGGGCTCCATGAGAGACCCACCAAGTTTAAAGATCTATATTTAGACTGCTACATGCCCTTCACTCATCGAATACTTGGGCCAATATATCTCTGATACCAGCGAGTTAAGCTCGACCTTGAACAATAGTTCAATGCATTATACACTATCTACTTCACTGGACATTCATAAACAAAATTTATTGATTGATCGAGTTAAGTAGAGCTTGAGCTTACTGGAAACTTGATTAGACTCGAGCTCGATCGAGTAACGAGCGGCGTCGACTTGATCACACTCCAAACCGATATAAATTTCGGATATCACGAGTCGAGGCTACTCTTTTGCTAATTTAAATATAGGTCAGTCATACCAATTCCTTCCCGCCACCGTCCTTCAGCTATTCTTGGTCGAAAGGGGATAGCTATTTCCGCTATCTAATTCCTTAATATGGGGGGAAATGATGATTTTTCCCAACTTGTAAATTCCAAGTAGGCATCGTCCCTTCTCTTCTGGCACGAACCCGACGGACATCATAACGAACCAGATAGATCGCCACCTCGATGCTGTCTCAATTTGCATCCTCCACATTTTCTTCCTCCTCCTCCTCGGCCTCCTCGGCCTCTCTTCCGACGAGTAGCACGAATCGAAGAGAGAACGCCGGCCATGTACTGAACCCGGCATTCGTAAGAACCGGGCGCGTCCTTCCTCCCGCTCGCAGCCGTCCTCTGATGCTATAGCCTCTCGTGGGATCCCAGGAGAGTTCAATTGCCTAGCCATGAGGATGGAGCAATAAAGCTACGTGATGGAGAGCGACCGAGATGGAGACTACGTGAGATTAGAGGACGGGGAGGATGTCGACAGCAGCGCGAGGAATGTGGCGGCATCGCCGGATGTCTGTACGAGTAGCGGAACATGGTGGGGGTGTGGGGTCAAGGAGGTTGGGCTGTGCCTCTTGGCAGGCGTCTCGGCGGTGATTATCGTCCTTTGGCTCGGCCCGCCGCTCATGAACAAGGTAGTCTCGCATTGATCGGATAACGATAAATCCACGACCACGAGCTGATCTCTCCTCGGGCCAATAAAGCGCAATCGCTGATGCCCGTGTCTGAGTTTTTCGATCGATGTAGACGCTGAGCATATACAGGCACTTAGCATTTCTGAAACACACGAGCGAAACTATTGAAAGAATCACGAATCCGACATGACGCCAACACGGCTCGTTTTGAAGATTTTTCTTGGAAAAAACACATCATTCATCATGTCAGCTAAAACACGAGCTGTTCTTACTGGGACGAACGGAGGGTGGGATTCATATTGTCAACACCACGTTAGATATGCAGTCACCAACATAGATTGGTTGCATATTTGGTGAATATCTTTGCCCCCCGGTTTTTCGATGGATGAGGTTCTTGGTGAATTCTTTTGGCATTGTTGACAGGCCTCGACACCGAGTCTGTTAAGTCGTAAATTGATCGAATGCTCATCGGAGTTGCTTGGTTGATGACGAAACTTGTATTCATATTTATCGTTCCTTCGCACATTTCGAAATGCAATAGCCTATACGATGGACAAGGACAGTGATATTCGCAATGGTGAAAATATCAAAAGCATTATGCATCTGATCACTCGGACATGAACCCTAACTACTGTCATGATAGTTCTTGGACCTTGATTAATGGTGCATGTGATATATTTCTGGTGATTTCTCTCGGCTTTTGCAGTTTAAATCCTTCAAAACACGAGCAAAACACCTGGTTACTATGATTATCTCGGGATTTTCCGGGCTTCGATCTGCATCATTTCTCTGATATTCCAGCTCTTTTCTAGGCGGTCGTCCCGACTATCAATTGGGTGATGCGAAGCTTCGACCGTCCGACTCTGGCGTTCCTGATTTTCGCCACGACCGCTCTATTCCCTGCCTTGATGGTGCCGTCTACGCCTTCCATGTGGATCACCGGGATGTCCTTCGATTATGTTACTGGGTTCGCCATAGTAATGGCCGGATGCGCGATCGGCATAACCCTGCCTTATTTCATCGGTTTGCCCTTCCGGCAAAAGATTCAGGTACATGTATCTCGTGAACTCTTCAAACCGGTCTCCGAGAAGATAACCATTTCTCACGGGTCACTCTTATCTTTCCAGAGATGGTTGGCCAGATACCCGAAGCAAGCGGCCGTGCTACGACTAGCCAGCGAAGGGAGTTGGTTTCATCAGTTCCAAGCGGTGGCGTTGATCAGGATTTCTCCATTTCCGTATATGCTGTTCAATTACGCCGTCGTCGCTGCAGATGTTAAATACAGTCCGTATCTGCTGGGCTCATTGGTCGGAATGGTGCCTGAAGTCCTTCTTACTCTCTACGGGTCAGAGCCCTTCTCCATTTTTTTTTTTCGGATTCTCATCGTTCTTGTCGACTCCACGTACAACTCTAATGCCGGGCAATGCCTGCTGCATATCGACATGTGAATGCGCTTGAATCGGCACTCCAGAAAGTTTTATGATTCTTCAATATGACTTTGATCTCGATGTCTGTCTGTTTAACGGGATCGAACTCTGTGTTGTTCAGCGGGAAGTTGATTCGCAAATTGGCAGACGTGACGGAGGATCATCACAAGGGCCTTTCGAAGCCGCAGGTAGCTGTCAATCTGGTCGGGTTCAGTGCGAGCGTGATCGCAATGGTGACGAGCGGCCTATGCGCCAAAGTGCGGCTTGAGGAGCGGCGGAGGAAAGAGGAGCTGATGCCGGGTTAACTTGGGAATGCGTGAACAGACTCGGACACGGAGCGCACTCCCCCCTGAAGAGCTTCGGCTTGAATTTCGAAAGCAAAAGGAATTCATAAGATGCAGATTTCGAAAGAAAGACACTGAACGTGCGCAGCATTGTTTGTAACACTAATGTTTTCTGTCGTTTGGCTGTGGAATCGTCGCAGTTTCTCCAATCTAAGCATTTCGATTCATCAGTTTTCAGCAACCTTTCCTAGTTTAATCCGAACGTCAAGATGGCGAACAAAACGAAAAGAAGAAACAGGCCCTGGGGAGAGTGGAAAGGACCCCATTGATGTCTCATTGCAGAAGATTATGCAGATGCAGAACTTCAGCTCGCGGTTCAGGAATGGACGCAAAACTCCGTTGTTTAATTTGTCAGGATAATTATCCAAATAGTTCATGAACTATGGTCAAATGTGCAATGCCATCCCTAAGTTTTTAATATGTTCTACCGGTTCATGAGTCTTAACTCAATGTACAATGTCTTTTCTAAACTTTTAATATGGTCTCTAAAATTCTGGCAAATATTTAATGTGGTCCCTTAACCATGTGAAATTATCCAATGTAAATTCTTTCATTAATTCAAGTTCAAGGATAATTGAATATTTTGATATAGTTTACGGACTAAATTAAATATGTATTGAAAATTCAAGAATCATATTGAACAAATTAAAAATTCATGAATAACATTATATTAAACTAAAGTATATATATCACATTGAACAAACAAAAAAATTAAGGAACGACATTGCATGTTAAATTAAAGTTGAAAAGCGTGTGTGTTGTTTTCCCAACATGTTAACTATGATTGTATCTGCCGAATCTGAAATTAGGGTGCAGGTTCTTGAATGCTTCTCTGATCGGACAATTTAAAATGGATTTCTCTTCCGTGTTAATAGATTTAGAGAAGAGTTTGTAAGTATCAAAAAGCCGCTGGTAAGAAAAGTTACCGGTCATTTGCAGACTTTTATTTACATTTCGCGCCAAAACCATAAATTTGTCGACCATTATATAAAATTACCAACATTTACATGAATGACTTATCACTTTTATCTTCAATTAAGTTACCTACTATTTGGCTTATCAAATCTCATTTGGTTTTCTTATTACCAATCTTTATTTTTACATTTTAAATTTACCAACTTTTCTATTGAGTCGCAACATTTTTTTGGCCTTTCTCGTCGACTTTTTGAATTTACCAACTAGTTCTGAAAACCACCAACTTCAATTAGAGTGATCACCTCATTTTGCATTTCTAACTCCTATTTGAGTTAGTTGCCATTGTTTATTTGATTATTTCTCTAAAAAATACCAAATTCTCTTATACACGATAAAAGTAAAAGCCTCTCTTATTGTTTAGCAACTTTCTTAAGGCAATCAAACAGGTGAGGCTTTAAAAAAACGTTTTGGTTCTAAGGAACTAAGGCAAGACTCATGGAATGGAAAGACCAAAGAAATGACAAGCAACAATCTCAGCAAAGATCCGAAAAAATCTGCAGAGGACCAACAGGAGGCTTGCACTCACAAGAATTTTAGTAATTTGAAAGAACTAGGTGAAACTTCCTTTCTATGGCCACTTTTGGAGGTATATCCGATCGTTGATCAATACGGAGTTAAGGTTATTGACAATGAGACTGATAGATGATGCTAGTTGATGTGATCAGAAGATCCTGAGAGGTCAAATCCAAGAAATCAAGGGTGAATGATTGGACATGGAAGGAATTCAGCAGATAGAATGGGCATCCTAAAGACGAGGATGGAAGTAGTTCAACCAGAAGTTGAAATGAGAACATACAAGTGAAAATGATGGATAACAAACGTAAACATCACTGAATGTGTATTAATTGTTATACAAGTGATGCAATAGAAAATGGGGGAAAGCTTTGTATATAAGTTACGTCCTAAAGGTAGCATTTACTCGTCCTCAGAATTTCTCTATGCAGATGCATACACGTAGTGCTGCAGTATTTATAATTATACCTATGAAATGGTATTTTACCATCCAATGAGACATAACAACAAGAGCAATTAGTATCTCCACTTAGCGTGTTTCTTGGCTGGGAAGAGCTTGGTGCTGAGTTTCCACTATTGCCTTGAGCACTAAGGGCTGCAGCTGCGGCCATCCTTCTCTCAGCAGCAGCCGCTCTCTTTTCCCTCTCAGCAGCCTGTGCTGCCTTCAATTGCTCCTGAGTAAGGATTGAGAGGAAAAGAACACATCGATACATCAGCACTAACTTCACAAACGATCTCAGGGGACAATTTTCTGGATGATATCAATGAACCAAACTTTGCACAAATGGGCAATGTTAGAAGCAGCAGAAGAGGGGCAGAAAAGGATAGATCAATAGCAACTCCTACAAACAGACAAAAATAGAACTTGGTGAAGGCTTGGCTTCTTGAGATTGTTTTCTTACCTCTTTGGACATTTGAGAAATCCCACTAGGTTGAGACAGTCCTTTCCTAGAAGATGTATCTCCAGGAGCTTTCACGTCATTTTGAGAGGCTGCTGCCTGAGCCTGGATTCACCCATTTGAGAAAAGGATGAAATAAGAAAGTGACATGATAGCATGCAGCATACCAATGTCAGTTGCCACTATAGGCAGTTGGTAATACTAAATAACACTGGCCTAGGGCCCAGGCTTACATCAGAGGCACAGCTAATGCTTGTTCAGAAAGGCAGAACACCACAAGTTTCTAATAAATGCGATAAGTGAACCAATCCATAAATGACATGGGAAAACCTAAAATTTCAATCCTTATAACCTAGCTCTTAGGTAGGAACCTAGACAAAATCGAGTGAGCTCATTTTTTCCCTCACTGTTAAAAATAAGGAAACCAAACATCATTCTCTTGCAAAAAGGCCAAACAAACATGCGCACGAACAATCACAAAAAATGCCAATAATCTTTCAGAAAATATTGTCATGCATTCCAAAGGCCTCTTAAATTGCACATAATCTGCATCTAGGGGGAAATGTGTAGAAGAAAACTACAGTGACTTAGAGAAAAGATAAACAATTTAAAGAAATTACTATAAGTATTAGAAAAAACAACTAAGTACACACCTGAGCTTTCTTTTCTTTGGCCTTGCGTAGTTTCTTCAACTCTTTTGCTCTGGCTTTTCTTTTGGCATCTTTCTCTGCCTAAAAACCTCCAGCAAAGTTAGTAATAAGCTTGACTGTGTAAAATAATGACTTGACTGCTGTAACAAAGGATGACAGAACAACGGGAACACAGACAAATAGAAGGTATCACTGACCAAGAGTAGGATTGACACTAAAAAACATAAAACAAATGCTCACATAGAAGACCGATACCAAATGTTTCAGTAATAGATTTTTAAAGTTTAAAGTACATCTGATGTGACCAACACCACTAATGCCTTCATCACACCAAAGAAAGATATCCATGTTTAAGTGAAATTGTAGAATGAACGAATTGAGACTCTTATAATACAAGACAACATAATGTATTGGAAAATAATTCCACCCAGGACCAACTATAAAAAGTTTGACAAGATAGTCAGCCAGACAGACATTAAATCCTACAGTATGAATGCTTCAAGTATAAAACTCTTGTAGAACTTAACCCAAATCAATTGCTGATAGGAAAAGAGAAGAATTGACAACAACTAGGAGCACAACCACAAAGTAATTAGCATGGAGCATGAAATCTACCTCCTTAGCAGCTTGGGATTCTTCCATTTCTTTCGTTAATGCACTGGGTACTTTAGCAGCATGCCAGTCCCACTTATCAAGGTTTGAGGCCATAAAACGTCTGTAAACATTTCTCACTTCCTTTTCACTTGCCAACATATATGGTGTCCGTCCCCTTTCATCTTTTGCACAAGGGTCCATCCCCTCTTCCAGGAGTTCCAGAACCTTCTGAGCATTTCCCAGTTTTGTTGCTTCATGCAATGGTGTCAATCTACCAATCACTTCATTATGGTCACTGTCACTTGATATTAATGTATCAGGCTTTATGGGATCTGAACAAGTTTCAATCATCTCCATATGTGCCAATTTTTGACCCAATTCATCCTTGATAGCAACCAGCTCATCATGGACCACAGCACTGTTGGTCATAGGTGACTTATCTGCTTCCATCAATGTTATTTCCATCTCACCATTTTCATACGCGACTTGGGTCAACTGGTTATATAAACGTTTGGCTTCTTTTAAAGTAGGTCTCCGAACATTAAAGGAAATGTTACGTATAACAGAGTGAGAATGACCAAAATATGGCTTCTCTCCATTGAAAAGAAGCTGGCGGTTATTTGAGGGCGCATAAATGAAAACAGTGGTACAAGCATCAAAATAAGGCTTCCAAGAAAGAAGTAACTCTTGAATATCCTGGAACACAGAAATATTCAATCTGTCACGGATACAGACATAGCTATGTTAAATACATTACCAGATCTTCTATTTGGTAATCATGCATAGAAAGGGAAAAGATAGTCATTCAGACACTTTACTTATATGCTCAGGAAACATCTATGAAGAAATAAGGAAAAAAGACTTGATCACCCAAGACCAATAAAGATTTATGGAATAGTATGGAAACTCTGAAACAATAGCAGTCAAACTGGAAAAGACAAGTACAGCAAAACTCCTTTGAGGAGATACAATCAATTTGTCCCCCATGTTTATTTACTTCTTTTCTTTTTTTTCCGTGTTTAAATGGGCTTTTACTTCATCACCAGCAAATAGTTATTTGTGAAGCATAATATTGCAATCGCAGGAAATTGCTAAGTACTTTATCAAAGAGTCTGGCAAGATACCTTTTTTAAGGCAAGTTCATTATACCGCCGAAGTGAGGCTCCAGCAGAATGCGCAGCTCTGCCACCTGCATCCTTAAGCGACTGTTTCTTCCCGGCCTTAGCCCTTACGACATATCTATATGCAAAGAATATGAATTCAGAGAACATTTCTTCCACAAGTATATTGTTGTAAGGAGGGTTATTCAGTGTACAGATCATTACTTAGTACAAGTGAAAATGAAAGTTAACTCAACATGAAGTGAACCTACATTATTATGAAAGTTATAGATGCATAACTGAATGATCTGAAACTTTGAATGTCCACAGTAAAATCCAGTTCAGTTTATTTTCAGATTATTTAACCTTTCAGAAAGTAGAGAACTGACCTATGGAATGTCTTGTGAGCCACAACATTATTACCATCAAAAACACATCCAGCAAAGTGCCCCCCACTGGCAAGCAAGACAATCCTCAGACGAGTATTATCCCTTGGTTCATGAATCAGATCGTTCAGCTTCTGAATGATTACATTCACACTTAATGTGGTTAAGGAACCGCTGTCATAAATGCCGACTGCTTTACCATTATCATAGAGAATCACTTCAGACTCACTCTGAATTAAGGACTTCCAGACGGAAACTATTTCGCCAGTCTGAAGCTGCAGAAATATCTTCTGCTTAGTCATTGCATCCAACCCCTTATTAAATTCACTGTGTAGCCGGGGTCCCTGCTCAAGTTCATCTTCCGAACCTGATATGCTTGATATCTCATAATCGTTCAATGAATCAGACGCCAGCTTATCAAAATCCTCCTCCTCCATGATATCTTTCCCAGCAACACTCAGCTTTACCTACACAAATCATACATGCTAATTTGTCACAGTTTATTGGTCAAATCTTCAACTCCAAGCAAAATGTTCACGACGACTCAAAGAAAGGGGGAAATGGGTACTTTTGCACAACCAGCATCCTGGATAGTGGACATACCCATATGGCGCATGTTCTAATCTATCCATTTAGAACAATAACAAGGTCATGCTTCACATAATATCACAATTACCAATAGATTGCATAAGTTCTTCCTCAAGCTTCCACCTTGAATTGGATTACTTTCTAGTTCTTAGCCTGGGGAAAAGCCTCGTGCAAGAGCGATTTCAGAATTCCAGGATCCACATGGTAGACTGAAGTCCAGCCACAGTCCACGAATCAAATGGCCCCAAAGCTTACTACGCCTAAGAACCGCCAGCCAAATTTTTCGGCCATCATCATCATCAAAAAATATTCAAAGAAACACTCTCGTCATTCTAAGCTACGACCAAACACAGCCGCATCTACCTAATCCTCAGAGAATCGACATAGCAAGAGCGAACAGGGAGACTGCAATAGGTCAAAGGAGCTCACATTGAGGCGATGGAAATCGGACTTGAAATGCGAGCGCTGGTCGAGGAGCGACTCGAACTCGGCCTTGCAAGTGTTGCACGTCCATCTGGCCAGGGCAACGCCGTCCCCGGAGCCCTTACCGCCTTCGCGGCTATCCTCTGGGGCTCTGAGGTCGGAGGCGAGAGAGGCCTCGGTCTCGGAAGGCAGGACGAGTGCGGCGGTGGCGGCGGTGGCGGCGGCGGCGGCGGTCGTTGATGAGGCGGAGTGTGGAGATTGAAGGAGGACGCAGGATTCGAAGAAGCCGGGCGGCAATTCGAAGACGGACTGGTGGCCCTTTCCCGCCGCCGGCGAGGCGTTCGGGGCGGTGCCGGTTGTGGCGGCGGCGGTGCCGTGGGGATCGTCCGCCATCGGCGTTTATTTGGGAGGATAATTACCAATAGGGATGGCTTTTCTTATCGTTGGGCGATTGTATACGTGTGGAATGATGTATGCGTCATTAATTTTATTTCGGAAAAACCCACAAAAAAATTATGGTTGTAATACTATTCCTTGCTTCTCATTTTATCTTTGCCGGATCTTAGAACTTTACAGTAATTAACATAAATTTCGACTATCTTATTTTTATGTATCATACAACTCAATAGGTGTTATATATTAAGTTTGAAGATATTATATTCAAAAAGCATAATGATGGGATTATGGTACTTCGACTACTTTATAACAAGTTAAAGTCGAGGGACGAAATATTCAATGAATGTTAAGAAATATTTAGGGACCATTTGATTTGAGAAAATTTTCAAATTTATACATATATTTTTTTATTTGTCTTGCTCCTCGAGAATCAAACCCCGACCTTAATACTCTTGCCACCAATTCCTATACCTCCAGGTTTGCATGCCCGTTGGGCCTTTGAATTTTCATTGTCATTTGCAGGATTTTCACTGAAAATTCGTTTGGTGAGAAGGGTTTCCAAAATTTGTTTACAGTGAAAACACGGAGAATGGTTTTCTCATTTTTGCCTGCTGTTGGATTATGACTTGGAGACGTTTCCTCTGTTTTTAGTCCGATTGAAAACTGGGGAAACGCTCATATGAGCAAGAACAGCCCCTTGTCCTTCGTCAACAACGACGACGTTCTCTCTCCGCTCTCTCTCTCTCTCTCTCTCTCTCTCTCTCTCTCTCTCTCGCCTTGACAGTTTCCTTTCATGGCTAATGGTGGACTCAACAATTCACCCGTTGGTGCAAGCAGTAAGGCCAAAATGTCGACAATGCTAGTAGTGTGCCCGACTGCAGTTAAAGGCCATGTCATCAATGACAACACTTTTCTTTGAAAGTTTGCTCAGCAAATCGCAACGTAAGAAGGATTTCCTCTTGAAGTCGCCTTTCTGCAACACTAGTACATGGGTGAACCCTGATCAACTTTGCATCTCAGCATGCATCGTCTCGGTTAGGAAGTCAATGGCCTGGATTTCAAAGCCCTAATTAGCAGAAAAAGGAACATCAGCAAATGCTTCTGTCTCCGACAAAATGTCTCGACTCTTTGCTTTTTCATCCTTCTGACGAACAAACATCCATTTACAACACACACGGAGGGCTAAATCACTATTTTGGCATCCTATGATCCAATAGACCCTGTACTTGGATCCCATCCTAAACCTTCGCAGGCAAAGCAAACTTACACTAATTGCAGATACCCTCAGGATTTGCATTCTTGGTGATCCAAGGGTGATCCATTATCTTCTGAAGAGAGAGCCTCTTCGAAGAGTCCTTAACCAGAAGCTGCAAAGGAGAAGGAAAACAATTCAGTAAGCCCTCGAACATACCTGCTGCCACCAGTCCTGGCAATGTAACAAGAGAACCGAATGCTAATATGCTTATCACCTGGCAAATAAGATTCTTGGCTTCTGATGATACATGAGGAACGGGAGGGAAATTCAAATCCACCTTCATTATCCTGCATTCAAGTACGAGTTACGTGTTTTGGTTTCTCAGCCAGGGAGCAAATATAAAGGACTCATCAAATTTCTACCTTTTAAATGTATCACTTTGGCTCTCAGCCTCAAATGGAGGGGCACCGTAGAGGAACTCATAACAAAGTATGCCCAGAGTCCAGTTATCTACAGCATGATCATGAGCTTTATTTTCCACCATTTCCGGTGCCAAGTAATCTAAGGTCCCACACATGGTGTGTCTCTTACTCTTCGACTGTACAGACCATCCGAAGTCTGCAATTTTCAGCCTACCCTGCACAGATAACCTGTTTTACCATACGTCCATGAAATATTTTTCCCATTGAAGATTTATCCTAGCTGACCTATAATGAAAATGATCTAACCAATGATATAATGGCCTTTAATACAAAAGTCCACTTTTACCGAAGCTCAATATCAACAGACTCTAAAAGATAAACAAAAATTCCAAGCTCCTGTTACTGTGAGCTGCAACATGAGAGGGTAAATATGCAAATGATTGTTCAAGCAGAAACACCTCTAAATGACTTGAGTTATGATTAATATCTCATAACTGGATAAATGACTTAATTGTATGGAAATCATACATAGGGATGAAGCAGGACAACATAAGGAAGATATGAGAATTAAGAACCATCACCCAGTTCCAAAGATCTTGTAGCACAAACTAAACACTAAAAACAGGTTCAGCTTTCTCCAAAAAGCAAGAATTCAAAAAATTAATCGTCCAATCATAGTCTCAGCCACATACTTCAATGTGTGATTCTTATAAGAAATTGTTCCACAAGCAGATTCAACGAAACCCAAACAATTTTTTTTTAAAACAGAAGATGTTACAATTAAGCTTTTCATCTACCCTCCCATATGAACATGAAGTAAGCATATTTTTTTCAAGAAAACAAACCAACTGAAGTACATAAATAGAATTGGGCGAGTACCTCATGATCAAGCAACAAATTTTCCGGCTTAATATCCCTGTGAATCACATGGTTCTCATGGCAGTAGGCCAATGCTTGCGCAAGGCTGGCAATGTACTGAAGTGCAACAGTAGAGGCAATCAAAACGATGCGGCTATCCCCATAACCTAACTACGAAATAGCATCGACCACAAAGAATAATCCTGCAAAAAAGAAGTAAGGCATCACCGTGGCAGCATGCTTCTCATTCAGACGCCCATGCTTCCTCAGCACGTTGTACAGCTCGCCTCCATAAGCAAACTCAAGTATCAGAAAGATGCGCTCGCTGTCGTGAAACCAACCGTAGAGGCGCAGTATGTTGGGGTGCCTGAGGCTAGTCTGGATCTCCATCTCTCTCCTCAGCTGATGGTGGATCCGGTACTTCTCGATCTGCTCCTTGAATATCACCTTCAGCGCCACTATGTACTTGCTCTAAAAGCCGAAACAGAGGCAAAAGAAAACAAAAATCAGTTCGAAACTGCTGACCGTCCTAAAAGGCAACCAAATCTAGTCATCTAGGAAGAAACGAATGCCGAATCCAAGTCCATTCGCTTCGATAGCTAGACAAATGAGGACAAAAGGTAGCGCGCGATCCGACCGAATCGAGGCGAAATTCCGGAACGTCCGGAGCGAGAACATCGATCGGACCGCGCGAAACCGCCGCCCTGTTCCGGCACGGTTAGGGTCGCGCATGTGAGGATCGACGCGCGAACGAATTCGAACTATCGCCGTCGTCGTCGTCGTCGTCTTCGGCGGATCCCGCTGCTGCGAATCGGAAGAGGAGAGAGGAGGAGGAGGAGGAGGAGGACCGCAACTTGGCGGCGGCGGCGGCGGCGGAGGAGGAGGAGGAGGACCGCAACTTGGCGGCGGCGGCGGAGGAGGAGGAGGAGGAGGACCGCAACTTGGCGGCGGCGGCGGCGGCGACGGGGGGGAAGTTACCTTGACCTCACGGGCGAGGTAGACGCGGCCGAACTTGCCTTTGCCGAGGGGCTTGCCGATCTCGAAGTCCCGCAGCGACCACCCGCTCCTCGAGCTCCCCTGCGGCATCATCTCCCTGCTTGGAGCTCGCGCTTCTGCGAATTTGCTCGCGGTGGTCTTCAGCGTGGGAGAGGGAGAGAGGACCGGAGGAGCGAGAAGAGGGAAGAGTCGGGAATTTGAAATCGCGGACGTTTCACCGCCCAAACGACGACGCCGTAGAGAAACTACTTCATCATCCGATAGTTACCTTTAATATCATAAAAAATCACAAATTAATATTTATGTGAGAAATTTAAATCAAAAAAATTATAAATTTTTTATGTGAGAAATTTAAGTCAAATTTAATTTTTATCATAAAAAACTCCTTACCTTAAATTGATTTTTTGATCATCAAATATCCCAAATTAATACATTTATAACAAATTTACTCTCTATTAATTTCTAAAATTAAATTAACGCAACGAAAACCCACAAATTGAGGCTAAAATCTCAAATTAATATATTCATCAACGTCATCTAATTCAATAATTTGACAGTAAGATTTAACGGAAATAACGAAAAATAATTTATCATAAATCTATTAATTTAAAGTCTTCGATGTTCAAAAATTAATTTTAAATAAATTTATTACAATTATACCAATTTAATTTTTTTTTGTAATATTAACCATATCAGTTTTGATTGCACATTTATTATGTTTTTAGTGTTTTATTTTATTATGCTTATGTATGATCAAATAAATTCACATGTCTAGAAATAAAATTAAAAAGTAATACGAAAAAACATTTTTCATAAGAGAGAGAAGCCACTGAAAACAAACATCGATTAAATAACTAAGGACACGCATAATAACGCTTTTGTTGTCGGAACAAATTTTGCTCAAAAATGATTCTTTTTTATTCTATTCCCGAGAACAATTTTTGAGCATTTGAAGGCGTTTGGTACCCGTTCAAAATTTTTATTCCCAAGATAGAAATGTGTTTAGTAAAATATTAAAATTTCTAGTCCAAAATATTTTCTTTTAATTTTTTAATGGTTTAAATACATTTTTCTTTTTCTTTTTATCTTTTATCTTTTTATTTTTTATTTTTCCCTCCCTATTGTGGCCAATTGCTGCCGCTAACGGTGGCCGACGACCGGCTGGGCGAGGTTCGGTGAGCTTAGCCTCGCAAATCTAGGCGAGGCCGAGCCTCGCCGATGGCTAAGCCTTGCCAGTGGCCTAGCGAGGCTTGTTGGTGGCCAAGTGAGCTCATCGGACCTCGCCTAGCCACTCGCCAGCGATGATGGTCGGTGAGCGATGATGAGGCGACAGTAGGCTGAGGGAGGAAGAAGAAAAGGAAAGAGAAAGAGAAAAAAAACTGATTTTTGAAGTTGTTCCCGGGAGCGAGAAGCAACTTCTTTTTTTTTTTGGATTCTACTCCAAACCTATTCCAGGGAACAAATTTGTTCCCAGGAATAAAAAATTTACCAAACGCATTTTTGTTCTCGAAAACAAAAAATCCGCCGTCGAGAACAAAAGAGCAGAATCAGTTATTCCCGGGAGCATTACCATGCAGGCCCTAACTTAGCCAAATCCCCAAACCTGATTTTCTGTGCTCCTAACAGGCCTCCAAATAAATTAGCTCGACTCCTCGATCAATTATGTTTAAATAAAAATCAATTTGAGTTCCCAAGTTACGATCGATCCTTGATTGCAAATTGCTAACACGTTCTACTCGAAACAAATCCTAAAGTTTGCACCGTGTCCAACGTATGGTGCGCTTTTTCAGATGCTATAAATGAACTATCATTCTTCCCCAACAAAATTGGAAGCCCCCATCAAAAGACTACAGAAGAAAAACCAGAGCAAATCAAGCAGTAAGATTAGCAGCGTACGCATCACATCCATGATTCGATACCAAAGTATCGGAATAATATACACAATGCGACATGGCTCAACCGAAGAGCACGACACAACAAGTGAGTTACTCGATGTGAATTGGGATTTATATACAAATTAATCCATTGCTACACAGTTTACATATCTGCATTCAATTCAGTCGAGCTCTGCATCGGCAATGACTTCTCAACAAGCCTCGATGGGCATTCACTGAGGAACCGAGACAAACCTTTTAACTAGAGCCGAACTCTCTGTTCCACTGCTCAAGCTCCTCCCACTTGCTTCTCTGTAAGCTTGGTCTAATCACGGTCATCGCCTTTTGAAAATCTTCATATCTAAGAGGCCTTACCTGGTGAAAACAGATAACCGATCATGCGAAACAAGGTATTCATAAGGTAAACAGGACGATGAGAGATTTTCATGGAGTTGCACCAAATGCAATGCTGATTTCGAACTATATGCACAGAAGCCCTTGTGCATATCGCAGCAGTAAATGGAAAAGCTTCAAACATCAAACTAAAATTCACAATGTTCCATGAAGGCTGATACTTCCAGGGTTGTGTTAAAAAGAGGTGAACAATGGTACATGAATCAGTGTTCCTTATGAAATATAACCGTGAGCATGCTGCATTTTACTGGAAAATAAATGCTGCAGATTTCTCCTCATTGGATTCTAAAACCAGACAGCCGCAACAAAGGATATTTAAGAGATGTGTATGTGGTTAAGGTGGGTACAAGGATGACGCGATAGAAACAATTAGTCGATAACGCTCCTTCTATTAGGCAACTTGCCCAATAGTCAGGCAAGGTTTCCTATAATCAGGCAACTGATAAAAACAGAGTCACCTCAGAACACACATAACTTCACTATGTGACCTCCAATTCGCTCGATTCTCACGTGTTGAAAACCTCGTAATCATGAGTTTCTAAGATCACTTATCAGATAATTTTTTATGGATCCCAAGTTCCAAGGCCAAGTTTGAATGAGGGAGGGCAGTTCACTTTGAGAATGTTTAGTATGTGACTTGGGTGACTTTTTGCCCCCAACTTATGGCATTTGGCATAAAAACTAAGAGCTAAAAGCAAGAAGCTAGGTGTCGACTTCTAACTTATGTCTTTCAAAGGGATGAGCATAGTTTAGTTTGGCTCATTTTGGAATCCACACTGAAACTACCAAACCAATTGAATTCAATAAAACCTAAAATAAACTCCAACCAAATAAGGATTTGGAACTGCACCGAACCAAGCCTAACCAAACAGAGCTTTTGGTAACTAATTAGCTATGTAATCTTCACTTAGGGTAGAATGTCTGATAATTTAATGATTACTTATAAAATGACAAACCAATCTGAAAAATTACAAATTCAATTCAGTTTAACTTACAGTTCTAAAAAGAGCCCTCAAATCAAATCCGAACCAAACAATTTCAGTTCAGTTCTGTTCATTTAAACTGTTTAAAACTGTTCCTTGCTCATCCCTACATTTAGTTAACAAAATACTAATTTAAATAATTAAAAAATATTTAAACAACTGAGTGTAGATTTTCGACTTTTAGGAGATTTGAGGAGTTACAGATTCACATCATGCACAAAATGTCTAATTCAATTGTTAAGTGGAAGACAATCACTAATTCAAGTTTCTGCAGCCGAAGTCAAACAAGATAAAGAGACAGTAAAACACAGTTAGCCATAGATAAGCTAATTTCCAAGCTCCCAAATATTGAATACAGTCCAGAGATCTTCTTCTGGCATGAAAAAACTCACTAGGTTTGTTGCCAAAATAGATCGAACAACAGGACTATAATATCAAACTGGATTTTTTTCATTAGTAATTATTTTTTCTTCACCCTCACAGAAAACCAAAATTCACAACCTAACTTAGACACGGCCAAATTAATGTTGCATTTAAGCCAAATTGTTACCAAATCCGATTTCTTTGTTCCCAGAAGAACAGACTAAATGTAGATAGTGGCTAGATTATACTACCTGATTTGCCTTGACTTTGAGAATATTTGTTCCAAGCTCCCTTATTGGCATCATAGCAGCTTCTTCACATAGGGCTTGCAGATCACTTCCAGAATACCCTACGTTGGTAGTTGACATAAATTTTATGAGGGTACAGTAATGAGAGTTGCCCCCAAGTCGACACCGCAAAGCATCAAGGATTAGCACGAGCAAAGAGCTAATTTACCTTCTGTATCTCTTGCAAGTCTTTCCAAATCTCCACCTGCAACATGATAGATATGAAGGTAAATCTTTCTTTCAGCAAAAAAATTAAAGCAGCACACCAACTAGAAAATGCTCTAATGACAAAACATACATCATCAAATGCAGAAACCAAAATACTTTTTTTGTAACTGATACAGTGAGAATACATGTAAGTATGAGTGGATGAGCAGGGATAATTTTTTTCCCAAAAGGCCAGAAGAGAATTGAAAGCTCAAAAGAAAAAAATTCAAAAATATCACTCAGAAAGAATTTCTTCTAAATGCGAATAATCATGGTAGTGCAGGTAATGGCCAGTCACTTAAAATGTAAAGAATCAGAGAAGTTTTAAACAAGCAAGTTGTAAAGTAAGCAATTTTGGCTTCATCAGGCACTAATTATGGCTTTGTACCATCATAAAAATCAGGTGACTTTGTTCACAATTTGAGCTTTTCTGACCTAATTGTTGCTAATTGGACAATTGCAGAAATCAAGTGCTACTGCGTCAAGGTGAATCCTTTTTTCTTATGAGCATCCTACCTATTTTTTACAGTTCCAGCATTCACCAGAATAAGCAAGAACCCCTCCCTTTTTATTTCTCCCAATTTTTAAGGCAAGTTCAAATGAATTTCCATCACCAAGATAAAACCAATAAAGAATATACATCTGAAACTGCTCAGCCAAGTAATTCTAGAATCAAGCCATTAAGAACCTCCTCACAACAGTCACAATGGCCACAGTACAGAACCTATCACCCAAAGCTAATTGTGCCATTGAGAAATGGACTACTACTCCAAATCTATTAGCTTTTTGGTTTCTGTCTATCAGTTGACCTCCTGTACTTTGGGTAGAATGTAAGATCATCCTCTGTATCTATCAGCTATTTGGTTTATGCCTATCAGTTGACCTCCTGTACTATGTAGAGGATTCTGTTACCCCAAAAAAGTTACAAGGTCAAATTACAAATGGCTCAAAGTGCATAAGGTGTCTAGACACTTTCCCCAACAAATCAACAAACACAAATAATGTAGTTCTTTAAAACTGGAAATCTATTTTGCAAAGAACAGAGTAAGAACATGTATCCTTACTAGGTAATGAGAATGACTGGCCCTTGAGTTTGTTTCTCAAAAGAAGTCTCCTGACATTTTCATCTGGTAGCGGTATGTAGATTCTCTTCACCTGTTTATTTTCAAATTTCAGAGTAAAATCAGTCCAGTACCTCAACCAAGGGCAGTAAAAGTTGACTATCACATCAAGATTCTTCCTATTCCATATCCCAAAAGCATAGAATAACAATTGGAGTTGCACTTCAATATGCATTCGCTACGACAATAATCACCAAAACTGAGTATTAGGACAAGGAGACACCAACTAAGATATTAAAAATAAGAAATGAGCACTAGAAAAAAAAATTAACACTGTTCCTCAACTATAATCAATGCATTAACCAAAAAGAAAAAAATCATTCAATAAAAGAGCACAGATGCAGACTTCCATGTCAATCATGACTACCAAAAAGACAAAAATGCCATTTAATAAAGAAGCACAGATTCAGACTTCCATGTCAATAATGACTATAACAAACAAAGACAACCGTGCAACCAGTCACATCACATCCAAACACTAGAGCATATATAAGTTGGCAATTAGCGTCAGAAGCACAAAATACTACAAGTAATCAACATAAGAGTCATCACAGACTAGAGTCAACTTTGCCACTATTTCCTGCTCTTGCCAATTAAGATTACTCACCAGTCTCCTCAGAACAGCATCATCCAATTCCTGTGGCTTATTCGTAGCACCTGCATTTGACACAAGTCATGCTAGTAAAGTGAAAAGAATAAGCCACACGATCCAATCATACATCTTAAATGCAGCAGTTCAGTTGCCATTAACTTCAAGGAGTCAGTTAATGACCCAAATATCAGACAGCAAATTCCAAATATACAAGATAATGTCCTCTCAAATTGGTGCATTACATATTTAAAAATTCTAAAGGCAACATAGATCTCTGCACATGGAAGGTCTTAAGCTTATTCAACATCAACATACAGGCAAGAACCATGTCCTCAATTCATCCAAGAGATGAAGAAGCCTTTAACTCGAAAATTTCTAGAGGCGATCATAGCATTTAAATAGGTAAAGTCCAACCCATTTAGACATTCCAACAAATTGTTGGATTATTTACAAAATGTTCATGAATCAGTTGACAAAATTAAGGAGGTATACCTCCACTGAACTACATCAATGGGGACAAACATCAGAAAATAATTGCATTTCAGCTTGTGGTTTAGTCAGAAAAAAAGAAAAAAAAAAAAAACTGACATAATGACAGAAGACATTAGCTTTGCCCAAAAAACTGGAAGGACGAAAACTAAGTCAACTAAGAATCGGAGCTCACCAATGACAATCACCAAATCGTTAGGATTAGAGGTAACCCCGTCAAACTGTATTAGGAACTCTGATTTCAATCGCCGGCTAGCATCATTCTCATTTGCTAATCTTGTAGACATTATGCTGTCAATCTGTTCACAATCGAGAAATATCAATTCCGACATAATTTCTATAATGTCACCATGCAAATATAGAATATGTCCAACAAATCAGATAATATAGGCCAAGTCCATTGAACAAGTTCTCATGAATAATTCAGATCCAAATTTTCAAACCAAAGGCATCATCACACAGATAGACCCAAAAAAAAAAACATTATAGCCACATATAATTTCATTAGTTGATGCTAAATACTGTCAATGGTACCAAATGTCTGATGACCCATAAAGAGATTGCAAATAGACATATCATGCAGTGCTTAAGACGAATACCCATTGGAAAACATTTATCACTCCATGCATTATCCTCCCCCCCCCCCCCTCTCCTCTTCACCCCCAAAAAAAGGAACAAATAAAAAGCACACCCACAAAAAGGAGAAAAGCTGTAATAGAGACCATTCCCATCAACACATTCAGAATTTGAAAGACTAAGCAAAGCAACACTATTCACTTTATGGTATTTGGCCTTGAAAGAAAAGTCTGAAATATCATGTGGCTTTTTTCCTTCAATTTGTAGTTATCTTCATTTTGAAGTGCTATTTCAAAATTAAAATCTCTGAATAGTAAGAAGAAGCAGAAACTGACAATGCAGTTCATATAGTTTGAAGGCTGTAGAGTCTTTACATACTTCGTCCATAAATATAACTGATGGCTGTCTGGAGATAGCAACCATAAAGAGAGTCCGCACAAGCTTTTCAGCTTCACCCACCTAGTCCACGAATCACAAATAAATAGTCAATTATGTATTGCAATTAGTGGTATATAAAGAGAATCCAGGTGAAAAGCTAACCCATTTCGATGTTAAGGAAGAAGCAGAAACGTTAAAAAATGTTGCCTCTGACTCTGACGCAACTGCTTTGGCAAGCATGGTCTTTCCATTACCAGGTGGACCAAATAAAAGCAGACCTGCAGAACAAAGTCCATAGTATTCACCCATTAGACAAGAGACCACAAGTTGATTACACAAGAGCATCTACATGTATCAGATCAAATATTACCTCTGGCTGGCCTTCTCAGACCCGTGAATAAATCTCTTCTCTTTGTTGGCAAAATAACCATTTCCATTAAAGCCTGCTTAGCCTTGTCCAGACCAGCTGAAACAGACTTCATTGGTACATCACTCAAGATAGTAAAACCCAACCAGCAATGTCCACTGATAGAGGAATCAAATCATAAGTTCTTACCAACATCTTCCCATTTGACCGATGGACTTCTATCCACTATTGCAGTATTTATCATTTCGACCAGTTTTGCTTCATAACCATTACCAGAATCCTGCGCCGGTTTTGCACTAGCAGCTTTCTCTGTCTGACTCCTCACTGGTCTATTGTTTCTACCAGGAGGAGAATTTTGAATGGCATATCTAAGACCATTTGATGCTGTTGATGAAATTGGAGCGGCATGTGCACTAGTTAAGGTGCTCTGCATACAAGTTAGGAAAAAAAAATTGAACTAAAAGTATCCATTATCTAGCTCAATCGCTTGAGAATGACATACTTTTGGATAAATGATGCACTATACTTATTAAAGTTAAAAATAACGATGGGGAGCAAAGGTCTGTTAATTTTCCAATGGAGACAAAAACATTTCAAAGAAAATGATCAAGAAGAAGTAGCCAGAAAAAGACTAACATGCAGAGTCATTAAGCAATTATTCAATTTAACCTATATGTACAATGTTGTACAATGTTATGATACTTGACCTATGTTGGTCATGTTATGAAATGTCATTTTCAGGTATTTGAGTGGAAAATTATAACTCATTTCACATGATTTGTAATTCTCTGAAGTAATGATTCCATTCATAATTGATATCTTCACTTGGCATCTGTGGTGCAATGCCAATTGAGTTATCTTGGAGAAGAAATCTAGAAGAACTATATATGCAACAGCAGACACACCTTGCTTGTCGATGCAACACCTGTTTGAGAAAGACAAAGGACAAGTAAGAGATGAAAGAGAAAAAGAAACAACAGATGAATGGCAACAGTTCTCCTAAAAAAAAAGTACTCAACGTACCTGCTCTCCGACATAAAACTTGCAATCTATCCGAGACTTGATCCTGCCAATTTGATATCTTCTGTCGGTAGGATTTTACCTTCTCTTGCTCCCTGTAGAAAAAACAAAAACCTGTTAATTAGACAAATGCATGAGTACCACCAACATCCTTGACAGAAGGAGAGAAGAAACAAAAAAATTAAGGAAATCAAATGGAGAAATTAATTCCCCAAGTTTATATGCAGACTTATAGACATGCTGTGCCTCTTTTGCATATGAATTAGTATTATTCCACTTTCTCAGTGAGATTCAGTTCTGTTGAGTTATAAAACAATATATTTTTTTATCTCCATTCAAGAAGACCTTATTCATGAGCTTCTTGTGAATTATGTACTACAATAACTTTTCTGCACTTATTGCTGCAACGAACACTTCCCAGCCAGCACTTCTGTACTAATCCACAGCCATGTCGGTTGCCTATTTAGGGCAAACAGGGCATAGTCTCATATGTAGCACATCACTGAATGTATACTTTTTCCTAACATCACTAGCTGATTCGATATAGATATAGTCCAATCACCTCACTCGAGCACATACAAGGACTTTAGGGGGAAGCACGAATGCACGAGCGCATGCTCCGATCATCACTTAAACAAGATGATTCTTGTAGCCAAAGCTAGCTAAATTCTCCAACAAAGATAGTTCTAGGAGCTAAAATTAGCTAAATTATCCAGAGCAAAATGGAGCCAATCAATGCAAAAGGCAAACCACACTATCCTCACGCAAACGGCAACTGCAAGCACAGGAAAAACCAACAAGAAACCGCGCTCAAGCTCCAGCAATCGGCTTACCGGGAGGTGATATACGAAGGCACCGGGGTGGAGCTGGCTTCGAGCAGGATGCGCTGGGCGTTCCGGTAATGGACGATCGCGTCGTCGACGAGCCCCCACTCCTCGGCCCGGACCGCTCGGGCGATCTCTTCCTTGGCCAAGTCGAAGTACCCCTTGAGCTTGTAGGCCGTCCGCTCGTTCGAGACCGACGTCGCGGCGCCGGCATCGTCCATGGACGGAGGAGGACGATCGGGGGGGCGGAACCCAGGCGATGCTGCCGGCGGTGGGGCCCGTAGGGGGAGTCGCCGTCGGCGAAGATGGAGCTGAGGGAGTCGATGATCCCCCGGAGGAAGCTCATCGCTGCGAGAAGCGGATCAAACCGGGTCGAATCGGATCGAATCAATCAAGAGAGAGAGAGAGATTACGTGAAATTGACGTTCCATTGAAGAACTCATGGCGGAGTGCTCTTGATTCGAGGAAGGGGAAGGCGTCTGTTTGTGCAGTCCAATTGAAGAAAAACCAGCAAAATTCCAATTCAACTATGGCTTTCCGAAAAAATTGCCTTATTAGTTTTTCTTTTTCTTTTCTTTCTCTCTTTTTTTGTTCCTTTTTTTTCCATGATGCAAATAAGAGAAATTCAAATCCAACTTATATATTATATCGAGACTGATATGACTTGGTATATTATTATCGAATCATAATTATTAAATGTTATAGAGCATTATGGAGTTAATAGTGACGCGAATTTATCAGTTAGCTAACGAAGGATGAGATGATTGGACTTCGATTTCTTCAGTTTTACATTTACTTAAAATGTAAAATTTTCCTTTTGTTATTGGTAAAATGGACCGGAATGGGCAATTACTGATGCGAGAGTATCGGATTTGATGAGATAATTATTTGAGCCCAACTCCAAATTAATTGATTTGTCCGCTCAATTATTACTTACCCAAGCAAAAACAAATTTCAGCCACAGATTGATTCAATAGGGTCCAAGTTTGAAGAAGTTCATTTTACATGTTAGTTGTCAGCTCACAAGATTAGTTGTTGATTGGATGCCAAGATGTTGATTTATAAGTTTGTTATCGATTTCAAGACCACAAATTAACTACCTAGCAAATGAAGAGTGTTCTAATCAACTTCCATTGATGTTTGTCTCATCTAAGGTAGCTGTCCAACTACCTTTAAATGCATATAGTCATAGTTGTTAAGTGTCTTAATTGCATTACCATCGTGTCGTTGGTTATGAGCTTCTAAATCTTTGTCATATGTTAGCTGATGTGAATACTTCAATAGCCATTTGGATTTTTTAGGATTCCAAGCCTCGTTTTCTTTTGTTTTGTAGGATATCTCTATTCAAGAAGTAGACTATTTTTTTTATCAAACTTATTTTATTCTTACTCTAATTCTTACTCTCAGATTTTTGCTTTGCTTTGCTTAGATTTGAATATGTGGAATTTTCCCCAATTGAATGAATTCCGTTATTTCAATTCTTTATTCAAATTTTTTAGGCAATAAACCTAGGAGTCCTTTATCTTGGCCAACGATTCTCCATTTTCTTTAAAAAAAATTATTTCTAATGGAGCCCTTTTGAGTTCCACCACCTCATTCCGAGTGTGGGCAATTATTATATCTGCCTACCGATGGTAGCCATTTTTGAATAAATGATGGGGAATCTACATTCTCCCAATGGCCTCCTAAGTTGCCAAGTGAATGTCTTTCTTCTCCACTTAACAGTTTTAACGTCCCAAAGTTCACATGAGACCTTTCAATGATCTACCTAGGTTCATATTCTAGAGTCTTTTATGTGGCATTATCTTCTACATCACTTAAAACAAATCCTCGTCACGGATCAATTGATGTCAAGAACCATCCCTAAGTTGTTGACATGGGATTATTCCTCGAAGGAAATAAAGATATATGTGCTATTTATCACCTATGTCAACAATTTTTAGTTAAAATTGATCAGATTGACTATATTAACAAATCATCAAAAAGATCTAGAATTAAATTATTATAATTAAAATATTTAGAATTAAATCGACAACTTATAAAAATAAATATGACTAAATTTACCAACTTAAAACATCTAAACTTATTTTTGTAATTTCCTAGCGAAAGAGAGTGTCGCAGTACTTAAAACGATGTTCGATTAACTCCTTGCACCTTACATTAACTTCGAAATCATCGTTTAGCTTCGAGATGCCGGTACATCCTTCCGAAGGCGCACCTTACAAACACATGCGGTCGATGTTGCATTTGGTAGCCGGGATAACATCGCGATCGCCAAACAGATTTCGGTCCGAACAGGTACCAAGTTCCCCTCTGTCCTCAGCATTAAACTCTCGCCTGCCGTAGCGGAAGATACGACACTTGTCATGTCTCGTCACAGGACCTCTCGTACCAAGTACCAAGTTCCAACTCCCGTCCAACGCCAACACGTGCACGGGCGAACGAACCAAGGAACCGGCCCACGAAAGGGAGCGAACCCCATATCGACGCCCACCCGATCGCTTCCTCCTCCGCTGCCCTGCTCCGGACATGGCCCCGGGTTTCGCCTCCGACCCGGTCTTCTTCACGGCTTCGGCCCTGGTCCTGGCTCTGGCTTTCGCCCATCTCTTCGCCAGGACATGGAAGCGTCGTCGGAGCGAGACGGCGGCGGCGGCGGCGGCCAAGAAGTACCACCCCGTCGCTGGGACGGTCTTGAACCAGCTACTGAACTTCCGCCGCTTGCACCACTACATGACCGACCTCGCGGGCAAGCACAGGACCTACAGGTTGCTCGGCCCTTTCAGGAGCGAGGTCTACACCTCCGACCCGGCCAACGTGGAGTACATGCTCAAGACCAACTTTGAGAATTACGGCAAGGTATGCGTTGGGATTCGGGGGTTGATAATGGATTTCATCAAGTGCCCATGAATTGTTGGTGTTTATGAGTGCCTATGGGGCTCTTTGTTCCTAGGGGGAAGAGAGTTCACTCTGTCCAAGTTTAGTTCTCTGCATCTGTTGATTTAAACGACTAGGTGTCTGTGGTCAACGCGCCTGCGTCAATGAACATGTATGGCTTGGATTTTAGGGACAAATATGGAAGAAATGTTCACGGTCACTTACCCATTTCAGAGTTTCAATTAGTCTCCGTATATATATATATGCTATGAATGTGGCCGCTCTGAACTACATCTACTGATTTTGAGTTGTTGGTAAGGATGGAATCTTAATCCTAGTAATTAATTTCCTGCAAGTGGGATTTTGGTTGCATCTTTTGGATAATACGGAGGGCATGCGTTTTGAATATTTGATACTGTCTCAAACATGTTTAACATACTAAAAACAACATCACATCGATAATTCTTGCCATTCGGTGCTGATGGGCCAGTGACTGGTTATCATCTTGCGATGCTGGCGGTGCTACAAAGTTGGGTTCCTATTTTTGGCATGGCAGCGTGGGTGGTTTAGTTCTTCTAATGGGGTGGTTGGGCGGATTCCCTTTAGAGCTGGTGGCCATGGTGAAATGTCTGTGGTGCCCAACCAAAGTTCATGGCATGCTGGGCAGCTTTCTAATTGTGGTTCCTGTTTGTTAGCCAATAGCAGTGACGTTAACTAAGCAGATGCCAGACGGTCAATTAACGTTAAATTTACTAGTTCAAAAGAATATGAGTTTGCACTGGTTAATGGGGTTTTAAAATTTTGTTGATTTCATTCACGCAAGAAATCTACTTAATATGTATGCTTTGAAAACTGGAATCGTCAGAACAAGGGAAGTTTTCTTGATAAGATTTCTGGATTTTAAATGAGCTGCCAGAAAATCAGATGATAAAAAGCTGGTTATTCATAAAGATTTTAGTGCATAAGCCCCAAGTCTGAGGATTGCATGATATGACATAAAAGTTAAAACTGTGCACAGGGATGGTACAACTACAGCCTTCTTAAGGATCTATTAGGGGATGGAATTTTCACAGTTGATGGAGATAAGTGGCGCCAACAGAGGAAAGTGTCAAGCTATGAGTTCTCCACAAAAGTATTGAGAGACTTCAGCAGTGTAGTCTTCCGAAGAAATGCTGCTAAATTGGCAAATATTTTGTCTGAAGCTGCAAGTACTAACCAAACTGTAGACATACAGGTAAATTTTACACTATGAAATATGATTCAGCTAATCTTGCTCTAGTTTCTTCATCACACACACACACACACATACACACACACACACACACATATATATATATGTATGTATGTATGTATATAACCAAATGTTTTATGCAGGATTTATTTATGAAGTCAACTCTGGATTCCATATTTAAAGTTGCATTTGGAGTTGAACTGGATAGCATGTGTGGAACGAGTGAAGAGGGCGCTGAATTCAGTCATGCTTTTGATAATGCAAGTGCAATGACCCTGTGGCGATACGTTGACATCTCCTGGCAGATTAAGAAATTTCTGAATATTGGATCAGAAGCAGCACTGAAGAAAAACATCAGAATAATCGACAATTTTGTGTATAAGCTCATTAGGAGGAAGATTGAGCAAATGCACAATTCGACAGATGATCCTTCTGTAAGTTAACAATCCTCTGGCTCCGTTTTTTAATGGAATATCATGATGGCATGTTGCATGGATCTTGCAGATGAAGAAAGAAGACATATTGTCTAGGTTTCTCCATGTGACAGAGACTGACCTGACATACTTGCGGGATATAATACTCAACTTCATTATTGCTGGCAAAGACACAACTGCAGCCACGCTTTCCTGGTTCATTTACATGCTCTGCAAATATCCAACGATACAAGAGAAGGTTGCACAAGAAGTAAAAGAAATGAGCAATATCAAAGAGATTTCAGATTTTGCCAGTTTTGCTGCGAGTATGGGTGAAGAGACTCTAGAAAAGATGCAGTACCTCCATGCAACGATTACAGAAACTCTCCGGCTCTATCCTGCTGTTCCAGTGGTGAGGAATATCTCCATTTTTTCTTTCTGCACAGTCCAAGGGAAAGCTTGTGATCCTAAATTTATTCATAAAAGATATATAAGTTTGCATTATTGAGTTATTTGATTGTCAGTGGGTAGTCACATTAGCTTTGAACTTCTAAGGATTGACCCCCTAGGTAAAGGCCATTTTTCTGTGGGAAGTAGACCTGCGCTCAAGCCTCAACCCTTCCCTCATCTTAGCTTGCACAAAATGCATTCAATCCCCTTCTTTGTTCATGTAGAAAATGATAACAAAGATGATCATTTAGAATTTTTGCTTAAGCTCTTGTGATCTTATTCTTTAATTTTGTTACAGTTGCTATTAATTTGCTTTTCAATTTAGACCTATCTATTGGCTTTTCAAATAAAATTTGAAATCATTGTTCAATCAGGATGCAAAAATCTGCTTCTCTGATGATGTTTTTCCAGATGGGTTCAATGTGAGGAAAGGAGATATGGTATCCTATCAACCTTATGCAATGGGCAGAATGAAATTCATATGGGGCAATGATGCAGAAGATTTTCGTCCAGAGAGATGGCTGGATTCAAATGGAGTATTCCAGCCCGAAAGCCCTTTCAAGTTTACAGCCTTTCAGGTCAGAAAAAAATGCACTTAAATTCATTTGCATTAACCTGGTCGGACCTTAACCACTGCGGTTTGTCCTGGTAGCCTCCATTCTCACATGAGAAGGGAGAGGTGGAGGGTTTGAATCTCTACCTTTTCGGAGAGTTGAGGTGGGCATGATTTAGCTTCAAGTATGAATTTCGACTTTCATGCCCTGCAAGAAGATAGAGCAAAAGTTTGAGAGTGAGATTAGAGTAGGAGTGAAAAACCCAGGCCGATTTTCATTTGCTGCATGCGCCTTCAGTTGGACCTTTATATTGGGTTATTGCCCGAATTAAGTAATCCGGATAGTAACAAAATTACGTGCATCATCTCATTCGTTTCTTCATCATAGACAGTCTTCATTTCAATATGAACATCTACATTCAAGTTCTCTCAGATCAAGGAAACAGACTATTCGAATATTGACCTATAGCAAGTGTCAGCCCAGTTCTTCCCCCTCCCCCTTTTAAGTTTTGTTTATCTTAGCGTCTATTGTTGCTTAGCAGGCTGGACCAAGGATTTGTCTCGGTAAAGAATTCGCTCATAGGCAGATGAAGATATTCTCCGCCATGTTGCTGAGCTGCTTTACATTCAAATTGGCTGATGAAAAGAAACCTGTCAACTACAGAACGATGATCAATCTGCACATCGATGGAGGTCTCCATGTTTTAGTCACCCGCCACCCGCAGACATGATAGTTAAGTTCACCAATCTGTTAATGCTGTATATGTTAATAAAGTAATGGAAAAACCCAAACAAAAAAGAAAAACCGTCATTTAATCATGCAGACCCTTTGTTCCACTACAGTTCTGCAGTCTTCTTTCTTTGTGACAATGCTTGTCCATAAATGCAGACTTATATCTGATTCGAGTATTTGCAAAGACGTTGCGTATCTTCCATTTATTGCTTTAAATTTCTCCCGGTTAAGTTTGAAGAATTCCGAAGATTCTTATTGATAAGTGCTATGATGTCTTCACAGAAGGTTTGATTGGTAAAAGTGGTCGATAACTCGTGGTGAACACTGTGCTTCAGATGGTGTTTCACGATGAATAACTTCCCTGATTTTTCAGGTGAAACACGACTTTCCTTGGCAAGTTGAGTTGCCAATACAAACAGAATATGGAATGACCAAGACAGCAAATAATGCAAAGAAGCTACTACTGTTTAAAAAGTAGATCCTCACCTTCAACTCCAAATGAAAAATATACTGAAAATGTTTATTGAGAGTGTATTTATTTTACAGAAAATTTTTAATTCGAAAATTATTTTTCTTCAAACAATCGCTTATATCGCTTAAAAAATTAATGAATGTAAAGAATTTTCATTATCCAGAAAGATGATTAGGTATAAATTATTATAGATAATGAAAATATTTTCTGTTGACTAATTTTTTAAATGATATAACTAATTATTTTTTGAAAAATATCTTCAAATATAGAGGTTTTTTTTTAAAAAACAATCACACCCTTTTAAGTTCTCTCGGGTGGATGAAAGGAAACAAATGCGTCCCCGATCCAATTGTCAAACATGCCGAAAAAGTGCAATAACTCCAACTAGATGATTTGGTAAGAGTGAAATACTTTATCCCCTTTATCCCCGGACGTCCATATAATGACCGAGTGATCAAGCGCCTCAATCAGACGTGATAGTTCTCTGGTTCGAATCCTGGTGTCTTACACTCAGGTAACCTCGGAGGCCTTGACCTCCATTCTGTACGTGTGGCGGGGCGGCTTGCATGTACACGAAGGAAAGTCAAGCTGAATATTCCGAGGCTCTATAGTGATAGAACAACAGGTAAATGCTCGTATGGAAACTTTTGAGCATCAAAAGAGCAGGTGATCCCTCAAATAAAAGATAATTGCAAGATCTTCGAAATTGCAAACAGGCTGCGTAGATCAGAGTAATCTTCGTCACATGTCTTCCTTGATTTCTGGGCCGTCAAAGATTTGGATGTATTTTGCAGATTTTGAAGATGTGATTTAAAGACTTTTCCTTTTATCAATTTTTTTCCTTAATTATGTTATTTAATTTTAGTTATTCGATTATTTCCTAAATGACGACCACCCTATAAAAAGACGTCTAAGATATTGTATTTGGCACTTAATTATTCTGAATAAAAATTATATTTTGGAATTCTTTTCAAAGAATATCTTCATTTGCGTCATTTAGTATCATAGTAGGTCTCTCTTGTGATAATAGCTAATAACATGAATGATAATCTCCTCGTAGCTAAAGGCCATGAAAACAACCCTGTTACATAGGTTGAGTTCAACCGGTTTGCGAACCAAATTGAAGAGAGATTTCAAGAATTGCTTGTTGCCATCCAGCATTTGTCTACTAACCCCATATCTGTTAATCTTCTGACCGAATGTGCTCAGGACGCTCGAGTCCCAAAAATAGCTATGGAACTTGGGGCAAATCCCTGATAGAGGCGACAAGCTTATGTTGAGGACTCTGAAGAAGGAAAATAAGAAGAGTTCCTAGATGGGCCTATTCGTGGAGGCCATTGGAATAGGGATATTGATGAGACCCCGAGCAATATCAACTTAAGGTTGACCTTCCAACCTTCAATGGCAACTTGAATATTAAAGACTTTCTTGATTAGCTTTGGGAAGTTGAGAAATTCTTTGACGCCATGGAGATCAAAGAAGACCGCCAAGTAAAATTGGTGGCATACAAGTTGAAGGGTGATACCTCGGCTTGGTGGGAGCAAAAATATATGGCCCGATGCCGACAAGGAAAAACTCCCATCCGAATAAGGGATTGGATGAAGGAAATGTTGAAGGTTCAATTCTTCCCAATTGATTATGACTAAGTATTATTTCAACAATTCCACAATTGTAAGTAGTTGAGCTGTCGAAGCCTACATGAAAGAGTTTCTCTGACTTTCTACCTACAACAACTTGGCTAAGTCAGAGGCACACAGACTACCAAGTACATGAATGGCTTGTGACTTAACATTCAAGATAATGTTTTAGTACACCATTTATTCTCTGTTGAGGATGCCTAAGAAATGGCCTAAAAGATTGAGATGCAATTGAGAGAACTAGCCCCATTAATCAGGCTAACAATTATATTGCCCGAGGATGTTCCAAAATCCTCTAACTAGCAAATTAGCACTATGAACTTAACCAAATCTTAGGGAATACTGCTGGGGTGCCCAAAGAACCAATCACTGCAAATAAACATAGCGCTAATCAGAATGCACAGAACCCGTATGTTAAGGAGGAAGATGACTAATGTTGTCAAGCACAATGACAACATTTACGAAGATGATTGGGTGGATGAAGAAGAAGTGGATGACGAAGAGGGTGAGCATGTCAATTGCGTTGTTAATCGACTATTTACTTGCCCCACGAAGAGAGAACATCCAGCTAAATAGTCTTTTTCGTGCCCATTATACCGTCAACGACAAAGTCTGCGATGTAATCATTGATAGTGGAAGTTGTGAGAACATAGTGCCCAAGGCCTTAGTGGACCATTTATAGGTAAAGACAGAATCACATCATTTCCTTTATACAATCAAGTGGATTCGTAGAGAGGCCGAACTCAAGGTAATGTAAGCATCTTGTTTACCTATTTCAATTGAAAAGTCCTATAAGGACGATATTATTTGTGATGTAGTGGAGATGGTGTGATGTTTTGAATTTCTATCCTATTTTAGGATCATATGAAATGGTGATATTAATTATTGCCTTATTAGTACGATTACTCTAAATTGATCATTCATGAGTTAACGGACTTTTTGGAAGTGCAACTAAGGATCGATATATGTACAATCAACAAATTCAATTAGGAATGGACTGTTCAACCATAAAGATCCAAAGGGAAATAATACCACTCTGTTACTAGTCTATTAGTGAACGGAAATAAATTGATTTAATAGAGGTATGGAACCGGATTGTGGGTGATTCCGCACGACTTTGATACGAACTACAAATAACGTTAAATCGATTTATTTTGATCTTGTACTCAGGATTATCAATTGAACCCCCAAGATTACATGACAATCAAGAGTCATTCTTGGTTTGAGAATTCACTTAAACGTAGATCGAAAAGCTATCGACCACCGGTCAAATGTAAGGAAAACCCTAAAAGGGTGCCCGACAAGCTAAATTGTACTACATTCGCAATTGATTCAATTTAACCCCAATTTTTAATTGGAATTTTGGGTATCAACTTTTCAAGAACTTCACTACTAAATAACTGGATGTCGCCACATTTATTCTCGGGTTTTTCAGTGAGCCACAAATTGTCTGAAAAGGAATTTTTAGACTGGGAATTTGGGTCCGCAAGTGAGCCGGCCCAAGGCCAGTGGCCCAATGGGCCTAGCGCCTATCAAGGACAACCCAAAGAGGGCCCAAGCTAGCCCAATTTCCTTCTCTTCAGCCCATGAGCCTTCTATTCTAGAAGCTTTGTTTGTGTGGTCATTAGTTGTTTTGATTGCTTGGTTGAGATTCAAACTTGTTGAACAAGTTGCTTAGGCTTCTTGGGCAAGTTTGCTAGTTCATTCTCTTCTCTCTCTCTCTCTCTCTCTCTCTCTCTCTCTCCTCACTGGTTGATAGCCCTCCCCAACTCACTCTCTCTCTTCTCTTCCTTTTCCCTCATTTTCTCCCTCGTTTCACCACCCCCTACTATTTGCCATTGTTGTCATTGTTGTTGCCTTTCGCCAAAGCTGTTGCCACCGTCCACCGTGCAGCTGCTATCATCCAGAGTCCAACTATAGCCCACCGGCCGCTACCTATCATCGTCAATTGGTGCTATTTCGCTAGAATCTAGCCACCGTCCTTGTCCTCACCGTTGCTCCGGTGTCGCTGAAATCTTTGAGTGTATGAGTTAATTTTTCTTTAAGAGCAGTTTAATTAAGGTTAAGTATGATTAGTGATTAATAAGGATTATTTATGGTTAAAGTATGGTTTATATGCATGAATTATGCTTAAGTGAGATTATGATAAGCTAATTATGATTTGATTGTGCTTGGTGGTTAATTGATTGGGTTTATGATTAATTAACATTATATTATATTACTAAGCTTGCTTATGATTGATTAATATGGTTAATGGATGATTAATATTATTTAATTATGATTAATTATTTATGGGAATAATTAATTATAATTATATTATTTTATGGAAATAATATATTATTTTGTGGAAATTGTTTAATTATTTATATTATTAATATATTTCGAATTATTGATTAATTATGGATACTTAATTGTTTTTGGGAGAAATAATTAATTATGATTATTTATTGATAATTAATTAAATTGAGCAATGTTTATGTGTATTTAACTATTGCTTATTTTTCTAAGGTTGGAGGGTATTTATATGCTATAATGTTGGGTGGCCTTGATTTATTAAGGAAGGGTTTTATGAAATTAAATTACTTTGGTTGGGTAATTATTTATAAGATTGATAAATATTTATAGTTATTTTATGGGTGTTAATTATTTATTAGAATAATTGACTAAAGTATTATATACTTTATTAATGAGTATTTTGGGATATAATCAAAGTTTATATTTGTTTTATGGTAATCAATTATTTATGGGAATAATTGATTATCATTGATAGTTGATGCACGTTATTGGTTATCGTTAATTGTTAAGCCACGTGATTGATTATCGTTATTTGTTAAAGTACGTGGTGAATTATTGATGAGTGGTTGAGGCACGCGATTGATTATCGAAATATTCATTTGTGGACAAGTTATCGATAATAATCACTGCTAACTACTGTATTAAGTACTATGTGAATATTAGGGCGTTAGTCAGTTGAGACTGATTGTTGGATTACAACTTCAACAGCTCTGTTGTTGGTTATATCTGGAACTGTTGAATTATGCAAGTTCATGTGACTATTGATTATCATTGCATTGCATTATACATGTGTTAATTGCACTAGCATGTTGCATCGGATCATGGTTGCATTGGCAATAGAGAAAAGAAAGAAATAAAATGGTTGATGGTTGTGCTATATAGTCACATAAAAGGGATCCCTGGCGTTGCTAGAAGACTGCTGACCCTTGGGATTGTGCCATGGCCTTTGGCTCGTTTGATTTAGGTCGGTTGTCTAGCAATGGTTGGATGCTGAGTTGCGGTAGAGGTTGAATCAATACTCCTTTGAGAATGTTGTCTAGGGGAAGGCCCATGACGTAATTGTGCCCAAAAGGGAGGCGATGCTTAGTTTTTGGACCAGTAGACCGCCAACCATAAGATTGTGCCGTAACCCAATGGGTTGTAATAATCGGAACACGTGTGGATGTTGATGCATGAGAAAGTTTGATGGGTGTTTTGATTATGTGAATTGCTTGTTGAAATGGTTATGGCTTTAGTTATATTATATTTTCAGGATACATGTGCTAAGGCAAGGTAAGATCGCATGTGGTTGTATTTGATGGCTGATGGTTTATATTGTGGTTGAGTTTCTTGCATGTTATTAGATAAGGTAAAACAGAGATTGCTTTGCAATTGACCTGCCATTGGTATTAGCTTGCCTAATTAGGTTGCACTTGATGCGAGTGGAGTTCTTAACCAAGGCTTAAGACTTTAACTTACTAAGTTTATCTCACTCCGTTGTAGTCAACATTTTCAAGGCCCTAATATAATGCTGTACCTGGTAAGGTTTGGTGTCCCCATGGACATAAGCACCATCGTCACTACGGGACGCGATTTTGTTTACAAATAGCATTTGACAACGATATAGGTGGACGAGGGAGAGAGAGATCATTATGTGCCACACATATTCAAGACGTGGTACGTTAAGGAGGGGGACATAGTGTATGATCCTTTGAGAGATTATGACAAGCCTCCATGGCACAAGGGGGATTGGGTGATAAGATGTAGGATCCGATATACCTCGATCCCCCTAATAGCGTAGTGATGGACCCTTCGTCGAGCGAGTCTGACCCTTTTGAGGCCAGTGATTAGGCACTCGATGCCTAATCCCTTTTTGACTGACCCTTCCCTCCTTTTTGGTAAATAGTAAGTTAGTTAGGCCTAGTCCCTTTTTGTGATGGCCTTTAGAATACCATCCAAAGAAGGCTTGTATGTTCCCCGGGCTAACCTTTGCAGATAAATAACATGTGCTACTATTATTTTATTGCTGTGTCTTTTGTCATCCCTACTTGATGTTTGACTGGGTGTGTTTGGTATCATTTCCAAATGTATTTAATGACAAGATAAAATGAACTGGTCGGTAACAGAACCTGAGGTGTCACATATTTCGGACCACAAGTGAATTAGGGTTGTCGCGATCTCGAGGGTTGGGGCATGACAAATGGATGCATGCCATGTCCTACTGGGATGACCATGGTAGTATGACGTTGATATCACCCACAATGCTCGAAAGAATACATACTCTTTTGTGTGGAAAAAGACAATGATTACTTTGAAGCCGAAGAATAATGCTCCCCATGCCCCAAAGAAGCAAAGTGCAAGCATTATGCTAAACGTCGATAAGCATGAGGGTGTGTACATGATCATGGAGAAAGACGATCAACAAGTTATTATTCTCATTCCTGAGGCTCTTCAACAAACTGTTGCAGATGAACACCGTTGCCTCAAAGTATTTGCTAAGGGTGACAAAGTGATGGTTTACCTCCACAAGGAACACTTTTCTATTGGTACATATAACAAGCTAAAACAAAAGAAAGTTGGCCCTTGTCGAATTGTGAAGAAAATTAATGACAATACTTATGTTGTTAATCTTCCAAGTGACCTCAACATCTCCCTGACATTCAATGTAGCGGATTTATTTAAGTATCATTCTCTAGATACTCCCCTTTATCCTGATAATAACTCAGGGTCGAATTCTTCTAAAGTGGAGGAGACTAACGTAAAACGATAGCTAAATGCTTATATGAAAACCTTCATGCATGAAAAAAGCGGGCGATCCCACAAATCAAGGATAATTATAAGATCTTCGAAATTACAAACAGACTACACTAGTTAGGACAATGCTTGATTTCAAAGTCACACGTCTTCCTTGATTTATGAGCCGTTAAAGATTTCATGTGTTTTTTACAAATTTTCAAGATGCGGTTTGAAAACCGTCTCTTTTATCCATATTTTTTCCTTAATTATGTCATTTGATTTTAGTTATTTGATTATTTCCTAAATGGCGACAATCCTAAAAAAAAGGCACCTAAGATATTGTTTTCCACACTTCATTATTCATAATAAACATTGTCTTTTGGAATTCTTTTCCAAGTATAACTTTCTCTACGTCACACGGTATCTAGAAAAAAATAATACTTGTCCCCTTAATAGTATATATGCTTGGAAAGAAAAGCTACAACACTTCCCGCCTCTACTGCTCCATTTGTTGATGTTTCTATTCTTACATTTTTATGTTCTTTTGTTTCCCAAAATAGCAAAAGAACATAAATAAGCTTGGTAACATCAATTAATTATTATATTCGCCAGAAAGAAAAAGTGGCAATGACATAAATTTTGAATAGAAACAAGAAGTCGAAAAAAATTGCTTCTTGTTCTCAAAAATAATTTTTGGAATAAGTCATTTTCTTTCTTTTTTTTCCCTTTTCTTCTTTGTCCTCTTCTAACCAGTTGCTAGAGCCCTGTCGGCCACTGCTCACTGCCGCTCGCTAGTTGCCACCATATGCCATCACTTGCCACCATCGCCTGACGATCAGCTAGAGGAGGAAGAAGAAGAGAGGAAAAAAGATTATGAAAAAAGAAGGAAAAAAAAGAAAGAATCTCAAAAAAAATTTAAAAAAATTACAAGAAATCCTATGTTACAAAAAAAATTGCAAGTCATACCAATCACATTCATGTTCTTTTTCTATGCTGGAAATAAATATTTTGTGTAGTTATCAAACGCGTTTTATTACTCAAAAACTGTTTTAAAGAATATAAATAGAAAAAAAAAACTACATCTAAAAAAAATTATTTCTGGAAACGAAAATGTTACCAAACGCACCTTACAAGTCCTTTCTCATCCGAAGAGGATTCTCCTAAAAGTTGCACAGCAAAACTTCAAAAATTTAATTGGGGTCAACATATAGCAAATCAAAGGTAAATAGCAAAAGTTATAAAAATTAATTGAAAAATATTTAAATTGAGCGGGGTCAATTTAATGGTTTGTTTTTATTTGAATAAAGTAATAACAATAATGAAATAATTATATGGTATGAGTAAAATAGAGCATGTACAAGCATGGAATATATACTCCATTATTTAATAACTATTCAAAAACCTTGATTTTGTTTGGTTCATTAGAATTGCTTCGAGGAATTTAAGGTTAAAAAGCATTCCCTATATAGAGATTAGATATGTGATTTCTAAATTACTCACATTAAGCAATATGACATTACTAGATTTATATCTGAATTGGTGATAATTTTAAATTGTGATTGATTGGAAAATTTGGTCATCCAGAGCGTTCAATTTGATAATTTTAAACTTATGCTATTTAAATTAAGTTGTGGAATAACTTTAACATTTTCAATTTCTATTTAAATATTAATAACCAAAATAACAATAATACTAGTACTCGATAATAATAATTGGAAAGACATAATATATATATATATATATATGTATGTATATGTATATCTATAGTGAAAAGCAGAAGCTATTATTTTGGTCAATTGTCGTGGGAGGACTCCTCTAGATTTGGAGAAAATTGCAATTTCATTAGATAGATAATTTGAAAACAAATTAATTATTCCTTTCAAATGAGCGCATTCCATGAGAAAATATTGGCTAGATTCATTTTTAAAATTATACCGTGGATATGGGCAATTAACTAACTATATGGTAACTTATTATTATTTTTTGTGGAATCCAATGAAAGTCCTATTTCTCATATCTCAACATGTGTATTAATACAATCTCAATAATTTAAGAGTATGCTCGGCGCAAATGTTCTCATAATAATAAACCAAATGGGAAAAAGGGTGTTATGGTTCTTAAATGATGTTCGATCAACTCCTCACACCTTATATTATTTAGCTTGGTGATATCATGACTTAAATTAAAATAAATAAATTTTTAGAATAGTTAGTCATGGTTTTACAAAATCTCACTTATAGAACATCATGAGTTTGAATCTTTCTAAGTCCCTATTTGTCTATGGGCAATTCATATAACAACTTAGCTTATTTCATCATCACAAGATCCATGGGGAAGACCATTGTCACAAGATCCTTTAGACTATAATGACTTCCAATTTGCACTCAAGTCTAGACCTTGACAAAGAAACTCCATTACTCTAGCTCGGGTATTTACCCCAACCTAGTATTCCATCAAGCTTCATTGATGCTCTGACCAATCCTCATCAAACTTCAAAAAGACAAAAGTCATCTAAATTAAAAGCAGAAATTGCTTTAGAAATTGAAAAGGTGGAGAAACTCCTCAAAGGACATGCAATAGTATGAAGATAGACTTGAAACATGTACTTTTGGTGAGTCCACTAACATCGTATCAAGTTCTCATTAGCTTCTAGAATCCATAGAATATGACTAGCTCGAGGCTTTGGAAGTTGAAAGACTCATCAAGGAATATAGAAAGTAGAAAGATGGGGACAACTCAACTCGGGAGATAACATTGAAAGAACCATTCCCTAATTACGATATGTGAAGGATGCAAAAAATTTGGCTTGAATTATTGTAGCAGTATTTTCATAACACTGTAGCAAGACTACTCATGACACTATAGCAATAATATTCATCACTATAGCAAACTATAATAATGATGTAGCAGAAGTGAAAATTGTGTGATATGAGTTTGTTACATGTAAAAGTCACGTAATATAAGTCTGACAAAAGGTGTGTAATATGAGTTTGTTAAAGTAAAAGTCAAAATATGTACAAATTATTGGCCATTGCCATAAGGAGTCTTTGTAAATTATTAGCGATCTCTAGAACTTCACCAATAATTAGGTGTTAAAGGGCAAAACGCACTCTCCTTAAAAATAATTTTGTGTGATTTGTTACGAATCCTTAAAAATATTTCCTATCTTCCTTTCTATCTAGTATGCTCCACACTTACCACAATGTAGAACATATGCATCAAAGTTCTGCTATCATAAAATTTTCTATGACATGAGTCAAAAAATTAAAAAAAAATTGGTGGCTAATAGGCAATCTATATTCTAAGGCCACAAGAACCGTACGCATGGAATAGCATACTTGTAAAGTCGAGCATGAGTTATTCTATGATTCTCAGGAGGTATCGTCATCAGAATATGAGTGTCAAATAAATCTCACAACTTCAAAATATTCATTGTAAAATCGATTATATATAATTCCATGGTTCTCAAGAGGCATCGTCATCTAAGTATGAAGGGAAAAGAATACTATGAGTGTCACAACTTTCGTACAGCACTTACTTTAGTGCTGATTTTTTTTCACTCACTTGAATGTCACATTAGAGTAAAATTGTTCACTTAAGTGCCAATTCCGGCGAATCCTTCATGAATTTTTGTTAATTTTTTAATTTTATCTGTACTTTGCTTCTTTCTTTCTTTTTACTTTTTTTCTTTAGGTTAGCGAGAGTCAACGATGACCCTCATTGGCCATGAAACCCTTCTCAATGGCGCCCTCACCCTCAGCCATAAAGGCCCTAGGTGAGACCTCAACGACCCTTGCTAGCTCTAGGCAACTGTGGGTGACGCTACCTAAAGCGGGTGAGGCCCTCATGGCTTCACCCGCAATTAACAAGGTCATGAGGGCCCTTATTCGCAACCAACCAAAGCTGGCAAGGGCCGTCGTGGCCTCACTTGAGGTGCACCTATGGTGAGGGCAAGGCAGCCAGAGAGACGGCCCTCGCCTAGATCTAGCCGTTGAGCAAGGTCACGATGGCCCTCGCCAACGGCCGATGAGGCTCCAACGTTCTCACCCATAACCTTCGCGGTCGAGGGTGAAGTAACCCTCACCTAGATGGGGTGAAGGTTCCACAACCGACGATGGCTACCGATGACCCTCGTCAACTCTAAAAAAAAAACTAAAAATACAAAATTCAAAAAAATAATAATAAAAATATTAAAATATTATTTACTAGTGGCCACATTAGCTTTTTCGACAGGGCAAATCGAAAATGGCACTCAAGTAAGTGACAAAAAATTTCGATACTAAAATGAGCGCCATATGAAAGTTTTGGCACTTTTAATATCCTTAACAAGTATGACTATGAGAATAAGGCTCTATTTGGCAACTTGCTAGATAGTAATTATTTATGTTCTTTTATTCCCGGGAGTTGATTTGGAATAGAAATATATTAGGTAAATTTTTTTGTTTCTAGGAACAAATAGATTTGGAATAAAATCAAAAATAATAAAAAGTTGTTTCTTTGTTCTCTAAAACAATTCCAAAATCACTGCCAATTTTCTTTCATTTCTCTTCCATTTCATTTTCTTCTTCTTCCTTTTGGCAGTTGCCTGCCTCGGCCATGGCCAATGACTAGCCAAATGAGAGCTTATGAGGGCACAAGGCCCTAGTGACGTCAAGCCATGGCAAGGTTGGCCGGCCCAAGCCTCTCTATGGCTAGGTGAGGCTTGACCTTGTCGGCCCATGGTCGGCATCGTCCTGCCACAAGCGAGGCTCGGCCTCACTTGCCACAGGCAAGACTTGGCCTCACCAACTTGCCATGGGAGAGGCTCGACCTCGCCCACCCAAAGCGAGGCCAAGCCTTGCCCAACTCACAACGAGGCTCAGGTTGACAAGCCTCGTTGTAGCTTGGCATCGTCGGCCCCGAGACACTCTGGCAAGATCGTCAACCTACTAACAACCAAAAAGGAGGACAACTAAAAAGGGAAAAAGAAGGGAAAAAAAAGTAAAATGAGGAAAATGTAATAAAAGAATATAATTTGAACAAGCAATTTTAAGGGTCTTACCAAACGCATTTGTATCCTGAAAATAAAAATTTTGGACAATTATAAAATATCTTCAAATGCTTAGAAATTATTTTCGAAGATATAATAAAAAAATTATTTCTATTTCGACCGCATAATCCGTGGCGCTTCAAAATGTCCATTGTAAAGTCAAACGTGAGTGATCCAATGATTCTAAGAGACGTGTCGTCACTCCACGTCCTTTAATTAGTAACACGTACTTCAATATTTCCGTCGTGACGTGACTTTTTTTATCTCACCACATGGCCTGTCGAACTACCTCGTCTAGTACGACCAAAAAACAAATAAAAAACTACCTCTTCTAGCGTAAACACAAACAAACAAAACAAGAACCAGCCAATAAAAAAAGCTGCAATCCCCCAGACCCCTTTCACTCCACTTTCCGCTGCCCGCTCCGAACATGGCCCCGGATTTCTTCTCCGACCCAACCTTCTCCACGGCTTCAGCTCTGTGCTTGGCTCTGGCTTTTGCCCATCTCTTCGCCAAGGCATGGAAGCGTCACCGGAGCAAGACGGCGGCGGCCAAGAAGTGCCACCCTGTCGCTGGGACGGTCTTGAACCAGCTCCTGAACTTCAGTCGCTTGCACCACTACATGACCGATCTCGCGGGCAAGCACAGGACCTACAGGTTGCTCGGCCCTTTCAGGAGCGAGGTTTACACCTCTGACCCGGCCAACGTGGAGTACATGCTCAAGACCAACTTTGAGAATTACGGCAAGGTACAATTTGGGGTTCAGGGGTTTATAATGCATTTCATGAAGTGCCCGTGAATTGCTTATGTTTGCGAGTGCCTTATGGGAGAAGATGTTGATAAGGATAGAATCTTGATCCTAGTAATAATTTCCTGCAAGTAAGATTTTGGTTGCATCTTTTCGATAATTCGGAGGGGAATGCATTTCGAATATATGATAATGTCTCAAACATGTTCACCATACTAAAAACGACGTCAATTCTTGCCATTCGGTGTTGATGGGCCAGTGACAGGTTCTCCATTTGCAATGCCGCTGGTGCTAGAAAGTTGTTCCTATATTTTGCATGGCAGCGTGGGGGCTTCAGTCCTTTTAATAGGGTGGCAGGGGGTTGTCTTTAGAGCTGGTGGCCATGGCGCAATGTCGGTGATGCCCAGCCAAGTTTGTGGCATGCTGGCAGCTAGCTAGTTGTGGTTGCCGTTTGTTAGCTAATAGCAGTGATGTTAGCCAAGCAGCAGCCGGACAGTCAATTAGTGTTAAATTCACTAGTTTAAAAGAATATGAGATTGCACTGATTTATGGGGTTCTAAAATTTTGTGGATTTCATTCAGCCAAGAATCTACTTAATAGGTATGATTTCCAAAATATTCCTTGATATCACTTCTGGATTTTAAATGAGCCGCGAGAAAGTCGGATGATAAAAGGCTGGGCTATTCATATAGATTTTACTGCAGAAGCCCGAGTCCGAGGATTGCATGATATGACCTAAAAGTTAAAGCTTTGCACAGGGATGGTACAACTACAGCATTGTAAAGGATCTTTTAGGGGACGGAATTTTCACAGTTGATGGTGATAAGTGGCGCCAACAGAGGAAAGTGTCAAGCTATGAGTTCTCCACAAAAGTATTGAGAGACTTCAGCAGTGTAGTCTTCCGAAGAAATGCTGCCAAATTAGCAAATATTTTGTCTGAAGTGGCAAATAATAACCGAATTGTAGATATAAAGGTAAATTTTGCAATCTCAAATGTGACTTGGCTAATCTTGCTGTAGTTTCTTCATGATATATATAACCAGATGTTTTATGCAGGATTTATTTATGAGGTCAACTCTGGATTCCATATTTAAAGTTGCACTTGGAGTTGAACTGGATAGCATGTGTGGAACAAGTGAAGAGGGCGCTGAATTCAGTCGTGCTTTTGATGATGCAAGTGCAATGACCCTGTGGCGATATGTTGATGTCTCCTGGAAGATTAAGAAACTTCTGAATATAGGATCAGAAGCAGCGCTGAAGAAAAACATCAGAATAATTGACAATTTTGTGTATGAGCTCATTAGGAGGAAGATTAAGCAAATGCACAATTCGACAGACAATCCTTCAGTAAGTTAACAATCCTCTGGCTAAATTTTTTTAATGGAAATATCATGATGGAATGTTGGATGGATCTTGCAGATGAAGAAAGAAGACATATTGTCTAGGTTCCTGCAAGTGACAGGGACTGACCAGACATACTTGCGGGATATAATACTCAACTTCATTATTGCTGGCAAAGACACAACTGCAGCCACGCTTTCCTGGTTCATTTACTTGCTCTGCAAGTATCCAATGATACAAGAGAAGGTTGCACAAGAAGTCAAACAAATGAGCAATGTCAGAGAGATTTCAGATTTTGCCAGTTTTGCTGCGAGTATGGGTGAAGAGGCTCTAGAAAAGATGCACTACCTCCATGCAACAATAACAGAAACTCTCAGGCTCTATCCTGCAGTTCCAGTGGTGAGGAATATCTTGATTTTTCTTTCTCCACAGTCCATGGAAAGCTTGTGATCCTAAATTTATTCGTAGATGATATATAAGTTTGCATTAGTGAGTTATTTGATTCTCAGTGGTTAGTCACATTAGCTTTGAACTTTTAAGGGTTGGGCCACCAGGTGAAGGCCATTTTTCTTTGGTGAGTAGACACACGCTCAAGCCTCAACCCTTCCCTCATCTTAGCCAGCACAAAATTCATTCCCCTTCTTTTTTCACATAGAAAATGACAACAAAGATAATCAGTTAAAGAGTTCTTTTTTTTAGCTCTTGTGATCTTATTCTTAAATTTTGTTACGGTTGCAATCAATTCGCTTTCAATTTACACATATCTGTTGGCTTTTCTAATAAATTTTGCAATTATTGTTCAATCAGGACTCAAAAATCTGCTTCTCTGATGATGTTTTCCCAGATGGTTTCAGTGTAAGGAAAGGTGATATGGTATGCTATCAGCCATATGCAATGGGCAGGATGAAATTCATATGGGGTGATGATGCAGAAGATTTTCGTCCAGAGAGATGGCTGGATTCAAATGGAGCATTCCGGCCTGAAAGCCCTTTCAAGTTTACAGCCTTTCAGGTCAGAAAAAAAATGCATTTAAATTCATTGGTATTAACCTGGGCCGGACCTTCATTTGCTGCATGTGCCTTCAGTTGGACCTTTGTATTGGTGTATTGCCAGAATTAAGTAATCTGGATAGGAACAAGATTGCGTGCATTATCTCTTTCATTTCTTCTCTATATACAGTCTTCATCTCAACATGAACACCTGTGGCAAGTAGCAACCCAGTTCTTTCTTTTTTCCTGCTTAAATTTTGTTTCTCTTAGCATCTATTGTTGCTTAGCAGGCTGGACCAAGGATTTGTCTCGGTAAAGAATTCGCTTATAGGCAGATGAAAATATTCTCTGCCGTGTTGCTGAGCTGTTTTACGATCAAATTGGCTGATGAAAAGAAACCTGTCAACTACAGAACAATGATCACTCTTCACATTGATGGAGGTCTCCATGTTACTGTCACCCGCAGATACAACAGTTAAGTTCAATCTGTTAATGCTGTATGTGTTAATAAAGTAGTAGAAGAACCCAAACAAGAAAAGAAAACTATCATCTTGATGCTGGAGCATTCCTAAACGTCAGTGGTTCTCTGAAAGAGTTACCGATACCTCGTGTTGTTACCGATACCAAGTGTACTTCAGTGACCTCGCGTTTGAAGAGTGTCTACATTCCTTGAAGGTCATAAACTCAGAAACATTGGATCAAGCAAATCTTGGATAAATGGACCCAACAACATTTATTTCTTATATTTTCAAGGTCTAGTAAAATGTTGTCTAAAGTTTCTAGAGTGCTTATTTAATCGTCGATGTTATCCAGTAAGAGCAGTTTATCTTCCCTATAAGTACTTTTATCTTTCCAGAGAGTCTTAGTAATTACTCATGGTTGAAGGGTTGTTTCAAGTTTGTCTATATAAGCATGTTATGGTGAAAAACAATGTAGACTTGATTTGAATGATAATTCATTTAGCCTTTGACTTGAAAATAAGAAGGATTTCTTGTTGTACTCTTATCTCTTAAGTGGATTCCTATGAGTGACGAGTGATCTATCCAATTTAGTTCTCACTTGTATTACTTCCTACTTTTGTACACTTTATCCAGCATCAAAAGAATGCAGACCTTCTGTACCCACTATAATTCTGCAGTCTTCTTTCTCTGTGACAATGCTGGCCCATAAAAGCAATATATTATGCAGGCAAAATGATGTCCATACTTACCATCTGATTCGAGTAATTGCCAAAAATGTTACATACCTTCCATCCGTTGAACTACATATATTCCACTTAAGTTTGAAGAATTCCAAGGATGCTTATCGGCAAATGCTTACTTGAAGATGGCTGAGCATGATGATTTGTGTTCCCTGAGTAGATTAGACGTCCTGCATTGGGTGGCTCAAGTAGTTTTAATGAATATATGAGCTTGTGATGAATTCGGTTTGAGCTGTGTGGATGGAGATCAATTGTGTAAACTGTCCTTTCACTTCATTACTGCCTTCATCATGATACTGTCTTTGATGTTAAAAGGGAAGAAGGTGCAAGCTATATCAGTCAGTAACTTGTGGCAAAAACTGCACTTCAGACAGCGTTTCACGATGAACGACTCCCCTGATTTTTCCAGGTGAAACTCGTGAGTTTCCTTGGCAAGTTGCACAAAGGCGACACAAACAGGAATACGAAGACAGCAAATAATGCAGAGAAGCTACAGTTGTTTTAAAAAGCAGGTATTCGCCTCCTGAACCAAATGAAGAACATGCTGAAAGGTTCATTTAACTCCTTTGGAGTGGATCGAAGGGATACTTGCATCACTAACCCAAATGTCAACCATTCCTGAAAAGTGCAATGTCTCCGACCCAATGGTTTGGTAAAAATGCGATACTTGGCCAAGCGCTTGAACCAGATGTGACAGATACTCATGTTCGAACCTTGGCGGGGCAAGGCGGTTTGCGTGTATACAAAGGAAAGTCAAGCTGAAGATTCCGAGACTCCATATCATCAAGGTAAAAACAATGCAGTCCCCTTGGCCAAATGGCAAGGACGCCTGAAAAGGGCAATAATTTCAGCCTTCCATGCCTTCACCGAATTTTCTCTTCAATGGATAAAAACAGAAGAATACATATCCTTTGGGCCAAATTCCAAACATGCCTGAAAAGGGCAAGAAACTCCAATCTCATTGTTTTGTTTTTGTCTTTTGTTCTTTTCTTCCTTGGATGGACATTGAAAGCTAAGCGTGCATTTGGTAACATTTTTGCTCTGAGGAACAATTTATTTTAAAAAATAGTTATTTTCTATTTCTATTCCCTTGAACAATTTCTTAATAAAACAACACGTTTAGTAACTACACAAATTTTCTATTCTCAAAATAAAAAAAGAATAAGAATGCATGTGGTACAACTCATAAATTCTCTATTCTCTTCTTCTTTGGGAGGCGATGGCAACTGACAACAGTGGTCACGAGTGGCAATGACCGCAACAGAAGAGAGGAAAAGGAAAAGAAAGAAACATTTGTCCTAGAAATTATTTCCAAAAACAATAAGTTACTTTTTTGCTACTTCTTGTTTTTGTTCTATTCCTTTGAATAATCTATTCCTGAGAATAAAAGCACTAAAGGGCATTACCAAATGACATTCTATTTTGCTATTCTGAGGGAAAAAAAAAGAAAAATAGAGAAAAAGAAATGTTAACAAATAGTGCCTAAGAGTTTTCAACTACAAATGACAAATGTTTCAATGCATATGTCCTTTTATACGTTGTAGCTAGTAAAGATCCCAAGTCCTCTTTGGTTAAAGCGAACTTGGATGAATTGCCTTAGAAAGATTCCTTTGCTTATTGTTGTGTTGAAATGCATTCATTTTCCTCTTCCACCATATAAAGCCATTAATCTTCAAGAACAATAATCACCATGGCCTCCCTCCCGATCCCCGTCCTTTGCCGGTCATCGGAAACTTCTTCGAGCTTGGCGAAAATCCCCATAATGGCCCCCTCGCCAAACTCTCCAAAACATATGGATCCATGATGATCCTAAAGCTAGGGAGCATCACCACCATTGTCAATATCTGCCGGAGGAGCCGAGCAAGAGTTAAGCAACCAAGTACTGAATAGCTGGCCCCGGAGATCACCATGAATACTTGGTTTTGTCCATTCCCATTTCCGACCATGGGCGTAAAATAAGAAGCACATACTATTCAAAGATGGCCTCTCCCGGAATCTTGATTCCGATTAAGACCTCCTCAAACATGGCACATTTTCCTATCCATGAATTCTAAACATTTTGATATAATCAGAAACCACGTTGGCTATATTATGCGGCACAGTTGGTGATAACGTGGACAAACTTTATAATTTCTTTTTTCACTATGGGCCAGAAACCCTCACATCTTTGCGATCTAAGTTGTTACTCTATTTTCCATTTAGGTTCAAGTGATCAGACTTTTAGTTTTTAAATTCGACTGTGATCGAACTTGGCATGTGTTTGGCATATGGGAGATTTGCTTATTCGTTGGTTTTGTGGTCCATCTACAACCCAATCCTAGATAGTGCTCGCTACGTGCAACCAACCCTATCTGTCCTTAGCTCCATGCATCGTTAATTTTGGGCCTTGAGAATAAAGTAGTAAAATCTCCTTTGGATTTTTTGTTACATCTCGAGCAAGAACTTGAGCAATACCTGGTTGATGCACGATCTGGTCTTGAGGAATTTAACAAAGCCCCCACCTTTCTAGTAAAATCTAAGTGTGTGAAGCTTCTTAGAGGGATATGAGAAAATCAAAACCTATTTATATTATATGAGTTTTGCCAGTATAAAAGTTTTGGACGATTATGGGTATGACAGGTTGTTGTAAATTATTAAATTCTTGAAATAATGGACCCCACAATAATTTATAATTATTTTTTATTTGGTTTTTTTGCAATCCGAAAGAGACTGTTATTCTCATAGTAGATTAAACATCTGTCACCTAATCAGTTCTCTTAAATTATAAGATGTGATTTCTTTTTTTTAATGAAGGATGATTGTCCATAGGTGGGGGGTTTAGTTAATGATAAGTATTTGCTCACTATGGCAAGTGGCCATATGTCATGATTAGTGTAACTTCTTTTGAATAGTGGCAATCAAACCGTGGTTAAAGGCCATCGGACACTCGGTCCCTAGATAGTGATAACATCGTTGCCTCCTTCAATAAGACGAGATTTAAGTGGAGTCTAGCTATACCCATGGAGAAGTGTCACTCATCTTGTCGAGGGGAAATTTATAAATAAATAAACAATAAGGTCTTGAATTTATCGTATTTATATCGATTTAGTCATAAATATTTTGATTGTGTCAATTAAATTATAAATATTTTCACATGCTGTCAAATCCATTTGGATAGTTTTGAGCAAAAAGTGCTAACATGGTGGTTCAATCAATGCTAGTTTTGACATTGATTTGGACAACTTTATAAAAAATTTCTAATTTCTAATTTTTTTTTTTTTTTTTTCCGTTTTCTTTTTTTATTACCTTTTTGCTAGTTGTTGTTCTTAGGTGATAGCTAGCCACTAGCAATAGGTAGAGAGGGTTGGGCAAGGTCACCCTTGACAACCACAGGTGAGAGACAATCTCACTTGCATGAGGGTTGCCTTCGCCCTACTTGAATGAGGCCGCCCTAGATAGCCACAATTAGGCAAGGATCGCACTCACCAGATTTGGGCAAGGTGGCTCATCCATGACCAACAAGGGCGACTAGGCAAGCGTCGCCCTCAACAGCACTCAATAAAAAAAACATTAAAGAAAATAAAAGAAAAAAATTAATTTATGAAAATATTATTTAAAAATATCCACGTAAGTGCTGTCTATGCTATATAGAGTAGTTGGCGTCCATGCCAACAATTTTTCGAATCAAAATTAGTAGAATGGATTCAATTGGCAAAGCGTTAAAAGATTTATAATTTAATTGACACAATTGCTGTTTAAAAAAAATGACATAATTGAAAAGTCTATCACTAAATTAATAGAAATGCAATAAGTTTCGAATTATTTTGATATTCTTCTCTCTCATTGGGCATGATAAGGACACGTCGTATTGTCCAGTCGCTAGCCCAAACCATCGTTATCAATACCTAATCACTAGCATGTGTGCACTCCAAAGTCAAATTCAAAAACAAACGAAAAAAACCATTAAGTTCTAGGGCCATTTATATACATGCCATTGATGCAATGAGCCCACACAATATTTTACAATTTATGTGAAAAAAAAGGTGAGAAGGGGTGACCGGCATAATTAAACATTTCATTATTATTAATAAAGTAGCAAACGCGCTATAGAATGTTGAAATTGACTCTTGAGTCATAAAAACTCGATATTACCCGTGGCCCAAAGGTTCAAGTCTAGAGAATCCATGGTCATTAGTCATATCAAAGTGCTAGATTCAAAATCGATCCTCACAAAGTCATTTTGTGCACAGCACCCCGTGGATAGTTTTTAACTCGTGATCTCATTTTCACGATCTTTTACCTTGGGTAAATCATATCATAAATAATCACATATCATGTCAAATCGATAGAAGTCGCATATGGGATGCACAAAGTAAGACGGCGACAATCGAACCGATCTGCTAGACAGAAGTGCTAATTTCTTTTTATTAAGTACAAAAGTGCTAACAACCTCTTCGTCGACATAAGGATTTCACGTCCAAAGGAAAGTGTGAGAACGCGCCCAGCACGCCAGTCAACAGCAGCTTCCTCCTCCTTAAAAAGTCAACTCCTCGTGATCAAAATCAATCATCATCGTCAGTTCAAAACCTCTCCCCATAGATCAGAGACATCAGAGCTAGGCAGACCCACCTAGACCGGTCCCGAAAAGTCGCCAGATCAGACGCATCGCGATGGCCGCCGCCGCCAATCCGACGGCCCTCACGCTCTGCCTCTTGCTCGCCGCCTCCTTTTCCTCAGCCGCCGCCGCGTACGCCAACTACACCGTCGGCGGCAACTCCGGCTGGCTCTTCAACGAGACCACCAACGCCACCTCCGCCAACTACTCCACCTGGGCCGCTTCCCAGACATTCAACCTCGGCGACTACCTCCGTAAGCGCGCCTCCTCATTTCTCAACTCCATCTTAAACTTCCACCGCACTGATTGATCCGAGAATGTATGCTGCTTCGCTCGAGCTCAGCTGATTATGGTGACGATTAGGGCAAAGCTCGCGTTCGATTGTTGCTAATTTCGACGCCCCGATTCGTCGTGAATCGCTCGATTGGGGGATTTTCGAATCTGATTTTGTTCCTGATTTGGTGATCTGTGTGCGCGCAGTATTCAGCACGAACACGAACCAGACCGTGATCCAGACCTACAACCTCACGACCTACCAGGCCTGCAGCATCGACGACGCCTCCGACAACGACACCTTCCAGTACGACGGGGGCAGCAACCAGTTCGGGGAGGCGCTGACCGTCCCGGTCCCGTTGACCCGCGAGGGCCCGAACTACTTCTTCTCCGACGCCGACGACGGCGTCCAGTGCGAGAACGGGATGCGGTTCGAGATCGACGTCCAGCGCGGCTCCGGCCTGCCGCCGAGCCTCAACCAGCCGCCGCCGCCCCCGTACGCCGCGCCGCCCGGCCCGGGCGCGGCGAACTCGCCGCCCGTCGCGGTGGTGAACTCGCCGGAGAACAGCGGCTCCGGCGGGGGCGCGGGGGTACGCGGGGCGGCGTGGGGCGGCGTCTGTTTGCTGCTGGCGACTCTGTTTTTCTGAAATTTTCTTTTCTTTTTTCTGACTTTTTCCCGAAAAGCGCGGGGCACATGTGGTAATTTCGGTGTTGTCGGAGGGCTTCCATGGAAATTTCCGCATACGCGTCGATCGGGGCCCTGTCCTTTTCAGTTTGGAATATTTTGGGCTTTTTTTTTTTGGGGGGGGTTTAGTTGTCGTTGAAATTTGTCATATGTTTCGATTAAATTACAGAGATAGTTCGAAAAAAAAAAAATAAGGACCATTTCTTTTCTTTTCTTTTCTTTTTTGGTTGCGCGGTCGGTAGAATTTTCAAATTCGTCCTGTTCTTCATTTAGTGTCGGCAATTGGTTTTACATCGCGTTTGCTCTTATTGAAATAGTTGTCTGGAAAATGACATATGAATATTCTAGGAATGTGATGTCACGAAGACCGCCTAACAGCTACGTTTCTGTCCCTATTGATGCAAAGGATTTGAAAACTCTAATCACCAACCAAAGATAAAGCTTATGAAAACGGAATGTTTCAAGCCGTGATGTAAGGGGAGGGATTTGATCTAAATCTCGCCCTCCCTTCTCAGTTCATTTTCCTTTTATTTCCTTTTATTTCTTTCCTTACTCTACTGATTTAATTTTAGATTTGGGAGTTTTGCTCTCCGATCTAATTTTAGATTTTGGAATTTTAATGAATAAGTACTACGCTTTCAATTTCGACAGTATTCATGGAAATTTTAGGGTCAAATCTGTACTCATTTAACGTGTTTTCGTTCAAAGCTTCGGCAATTCGCACATTGGTTTCAAGGCTTGCTCTCACATGTATCATATATGAATTTCTTCAACATATTTATGTTGTCTTCAAATGGGGATGGTGTTGGAAACGCTAAACCTAGGCACATACTAAAAAAAGACAAAATTGTAATTATAGATGAAGAGCTCAATCGTATACTCATCATTGATAGTGTTGTATGACTCAATGATTGACCACTGATCTTTTCCCTTCAATGGAGTCCTGGATCTGTTCTTGAAGGACGAACTTGTGACTGTTTCTAACTATTATGCTCTAATGAAACGCGTTTTTGGTTTTTTGTTTGTTTTGGAGCTCTATGGACTTGCTTTGTTAATGTGAATTTTAAGTTTCTCTTTCATGTATCATTTTGATGATGAATGAAATTTTCTTTCTAACCAAAAAAAAATCAAAGATAAAGCATTAAAAGGGGCTGAAATACCATGAGTGACGGTCATTTTGAGCCATTCGTCAAGTAACCCGGTTCGATGCGGGAGATGATATGGTGGGATCTTGTTGTCATTTGGTGTCGGGTACGATGTACTTGAATGGATGGTCGTTTGTTATATAAGGCGAGAAGAGAGCATAGGAAATAAGAACGATGCATACAAAAATTAACTGAACTTTTTCAAATAGTTTAATCAGGTCGGCGAGAGGTTTTTGTTTATGTGATCGGATATCTAAGCTATATGTTCTTTTATTCGAGTGGGTCTTCTTGAGAAGAATAAGCCAACATTACAGTTAAATGATAACAAGGTATTCTACGTAACATTTTAAAGATAAAAAGTACTTAGAAGTGATTAATATTAAAATAGTACATGTCTCAGTAGAAGAAACGAAGAAGAAGGGATAAATATTACCAAAAAACCCATATTTGTACATATATGATAAATTTATCAAAAACCAACTTTTTGACCACCAACCAAGATCAGTATACCCGTAATAAATTAATCATTTATTAATTATCCTTAAATTTTATTGTTAAATTACTAAGTTAGATAGCACATAACAATTGATAGATGTATCGATTTGATATTTTACTCTCTATTTTGTTATAGGATTATTAATTTGTGATTTTTCATCGTATTAAATTAATTTAGAAGCGGTGAAATATTACGTGCACGACGGTCCTTTGTCGTGTAACTTGCTTCGACACGTGAGATGATGTGCTGGACTGTTGTTGTTATTCGGTGTCGAGCATGATGTACTTGAATGAATGTTCGTTTGTTGATTAACGCGAGAAGAGAGCGCAAGAAACAAGAATGATGCATATTAAAAGTCGCTGAACTTTTTCAAATAGTTTAATCAAGTCGGCGGGAAAAAAATTTCCCTTATGTGATTGGATCTCAAAGTTGTATGTTATTTTATTCAAGTGGGTCTTTTCGAGAAGATTAAGCTAACATTACTGTTAAATGCTTATGAGGCGTTTTATGTAACATTTTAAAAATAAAGAGTACTTAGAAGTTATTAATATTAAAATAATACATGTAAAAAATAGAAAAAAATGATTAATATCATGAAAAATTTCAAATTTGTATACATATGACAAATTTAGTCCAAGTTAACTCCTCAACTACCAAATATTTAAAACTGATACACCTGTGATAAATTTAGTTTTTGTTAATTTTTGTTAAATTTTACTTTCAAATTGTTGAATTATATGGCACGCGACAATTGGTAGGGATAGCAATTTGAGATTTTACCCCCGTTTATTGTAAGTTTACCAAAATATTTTTTTCGCGTTATTAATTCAATTTAAGAGAAACTAATTGACGGTAAATTTGTTACATATGTATTTGGGATTTTTCATGTTGTCACAAATATACCCATTTGAGATTTTCACAATATTAACCCAGAAAAGAAACTTGAAAGAAATCAAGGGGCTTGATGGGTTCACAATAGGGGTGTTAGAACCAAATTGAAAAATTGAAATCAAAATCAAACCAAACTAAATCGAACTGAAATTTTGTACGTTTTCGATTCGATTCGGTTTCGATTTGGATAACTAAAAAAAATAACTATTAACTTTTTCCATTTGGTACAGTTAACCGATCTAAATAGAAATTCTCAAATAAAATTCAACTATCGATTTAAAATCTCTTTTGTTCCTCATCCCTTATTCAATTCAATTCCAAAAAGTAAGGCAAAAATTGGAAAACCAAATCACCGAATTGAACCGGGTTTTCGATTCAAGTTGGATTTGCATCTTATCGATATGGTTCGATTAGGATTTTCCAAAAATCCAAACTGAACTAAATCGTTTACACCCTTATTTGCATGACTTCAACCCAATTTGGCTCAGGCAGGGCTAATTGGGCAAAATCTGGCCCTCGCAAGGGTGGTGCGATCCTAGCCTAAATGTCCCCTATGGAGCCCCAGCTCCATGACAGCCGGCAAAAGCTTGACCATCCTCGTCAATGTGTGGGAGTCAGTACTGTGCGTAGTCGCCACCAATTCTATTAAAAAAATGACATGCTAAGCCAATTTTACAAAAAAAAAAAAAAATAGTTCTTTATAATTTTAATGATTCTCTTTAAGTATATTTTCTTAGGTTATTATCATAGGTAAACTCATAAAATATTTATTTGTTCTTTTGGTTCTATTTAAATTCAAAAAAAAATTATTTTCCCACGAAAAAGTATATTTAGATGTTGAAATATCGCGTAAAAACTAAGTTGACTTCAGATGTTGACGTTTATAAATCATTACAACTTTTTGGTGTTTAATAAATAAATGGAAATTTATTACTATACATGTTAATATGTATTTAGCAAGTTAATGCGAATATATTTAAAACTCAATTGAGATAGAACTATGATACCAAAAGAGCATTATCGGTTATTGATCTTTCTTGCACACAATCGAACTCGCCAAAAAATCTAGGTTTTTACAAATACCACTAATTGATTTCATTTCAATTTAGGTGGTTAAGTAACTTTCTCTGAATACCTAAGATTAGGTTGACTTAGGATCAAGTAGGTTAGCTTGTGACTCTAGATCAATTAGTTAGAACCTTATCATCCAATAAGTTGCCTAAACCTAGAATTGGAAATACTTTTGGGCACATCGGATGTAGCAAATTTTTTTTTCAAAATGCTAACTTCTTACATATATTGCGAAATCTCATGATGAAATTAATGTCATTTTTTTCATTTGAAAAAAAAGGATGGAATATTTTAAATTTTTGTAACTTTTTTAATTTGTGACAAATTAAATAAACCAAATATACGAGGTTGCAAATGGAAACTTGATGTCGACCTCGCTAACGATGTCTTCTTTTGCTATTATTTTAATAGGTAGAGATAGGCTCGAGAGAAAATTCAGAGAGGTGGGACCGACAAGATCCTTAATTCATGGAATTTATTAAGAAGGTCGAGAGATGAAGTGACTATTAAATAATTTAAATTAATTAACGTCCAAAAGTCAATACCGTTGGCACATAGGACTGTAGGGCTATTATTTTTCTCAATAATATTGGGGACAAGGAGAAATTTTCCTCAGAATTACTCCTGTAATTTGAGAAAAAGAAATACGTCCGTGTCTTTGATATTTTTCTTGGTGACTTGACATATTGATTTCGATATTTCTCCTTAAATTTAAATGGTTTAATAAGAAAATCGGCCACGACCTTGCTTTGTTATTACAAAGGCATATCATCACATTTACATTTTATAGTTACTAATTCATACTAGACATGTTAACATGGATAAACTCTGTAAAATGATCCATTTAAAATATAAATTAATCATACATGGATCACTTCAATTTTAAAGAGCCTACCTTAAATCGATTTAAAATTTAAAGGCTAAAATAAATAAGTTGAATTTAAAAACCATTTCCAACACTCTCTCTCTCTTTAGTTTTATAAAAATATTTTAAAGAAATCGAAATTATAATAATTTTTTAATTTTTTAGGACGAGCTAGCTGGAGGCGATTAGAGAAATACCTTATAAAAGTAGGTAGCGATTGACTAAAGAAGAAGGAAAATGGAAAAAAAAAAAAATAAAAAAAAAATTAAACTTTAGGATTTAAAAAAAATTAAAAATGCGATTTAAAAAATAAAAATAAAAATATATTAAAAAGAGTGTTACAAAGGAAAATCTAATCTGAAAATAAATTCGGAAAATATTTTCCGAATTTATTTTCAGATTTTAGGCAAATCCTATTTTCCTAAAAAAGTAAAAAAAGTAAAGCCTCAATTTTTATAAAAAAATTATAAAAATTGTCAATCATATTTATATTGCATAAAAATATTTTAGCAATATTTTTTTTAAAAATCATAAGAAATAAGTTTTCCAAGATTTGGTTAGATAGAATGAGTCAAGAATGGGATGAAAATTTTATATTACCAAACAGGTTAAATGGCTCAATTTAAGTCGAATCATTTATGATCCGATCAAACCTATCCATTCGATCGGTTTAGTCCAAACCAAAACATTATGGTCACATTTGGTTGGCTAGATGAAACTCTAAATAATCCTATATGGTATTTGGAGTAATGCGAAATCCAAACATGGTAAGATATAGCTCAAATATAGTCCGGATAAAAAATCCTCCCACTTAGGACATAGGATAGACCCAGTTAAGATATACAAAATTTGGAAAACTGAAAAATAACACGCGTCCGTGCTTGTTGATTGCTATTCCACTTCACCACGAAAGTCGTCGGAGCAGCTATGCTCCGTCTGATAATGTCGAAGCTGCCGAATTGGCTGTCGGGGACCGGATCAGCAAGAGGTGTTTGCGAGACTTTTAGTGAATGACATCGTCTGGGTCAGTTAGCGAAAGACGCCTTCTGGACAGCAGGTAGAGAGCAGCATGCATTGACGGGGCAGCAACGGCGAGCCTCAAGCGACGACGATGACAACCGGTGCGGCGGCCTGCTAATCCCACCTAGGAGCCTCGTCGATCCGACGACATTACCGGCAGAACGAGTTGGAGTGCCACAGCAGTAGAGGAGGGCGTCGATGGTAGGGCTGGCAGGACCGGTGGAGAACTCAAACTCGGGTGTCCGACGTGGATGGAAGATTGTAAAATGGCAAATAATTTCTAAGATGGTTTTGTTTTTAATTTTAATATTGCAAATCAAACACTCATTTGGACAATGCTTTTTGGATTCATGCTCTATTCGGACATCAACAGATATTGAATGGGATATTTAAAATCACATCATATCCTTATCCTACTTGACATTATTCTATTCAATAAAAATGTCTCAATGACCAAACGTAGCCTATTGGGTTATACATGGAATCCACGTAACTTCTCTCAAATCTGACGATTTAACATATATACTTGGTGCACCAAATAACTTTTGAGAGAATCGTCTAGAAAGTCTTATAACATACGATTGTCAATTTAATCCTTAATTTTCAATTTAGTCATAAACCTTTTGACGATCTTTCGATTTAGTCCATCCAACCAATTTTGATTGAAAATCACTAATGTGACAATCTAGTCAGCACTGAACGTCTTATGTGGGATGACCAATAGCTAATGTGGACGTACCGTCGTTTTGCAATTTTTAAGAAAACTTTCTAATTTTTTTCCTTCTCATCTTTTGTTTTCATATCTTCCTCTCCTCCCTTTACTGGTCACAAGCAAGGACTACACTCCACATGACTAGCTATGGAAGAGAGGAAATACGAAAAAAAATTAATTTTTTTTAAATATTAAAAATTTACAAAACAATGTCATTTTGTTTATTACTAATTATGTCCTATAGGGTGGTCGATATTTAAATCACCAACGTCAGTGATTTTCTATCGAAATCAATCGAAATGATTATATTGAAAAATCATTAAAAGATATAATATTAAATTAATTAAATAGAAAAATTCAGGACACTTCCGGGCGTTTTGGACCATTGCGCCGATCATGACTGCCGACTTCAATCGTGATAAGTTGAAGCTGCGCACGTCTCCCCATCCAATCATGCCTCCGTCTTGTCTAGTCGATCGGGGCATTTCATCCCATTTATCTTCACGCGTGTTCCACACGGGGTCGACACACCCCAGAATCGAATGAGATGGTCGTGCTCATTATCCGCAGCGACAGTAGGAAAGCGCATGCAACATTGTCCCCATACCAAGTGATTGACCCGGCCCTTTTATTTTGATCATTAATCGATCATAGATTTGATATAAAAAAGTGAAATTTCGCTCTCTCATAACTTCCTCTTCTTCTTTTTTTTCTAACTTTTCTCTTAATTTTTCATTTAAAGTACCATTTTTTTCTTAGTTTTCTCGTATTAATATTACGATTCGTAGATCGATTAAATAAGTAAAATTTGGTATTGATGGTAGGAATTTTATCTTTTTATGCATGTGAGATATGTTATTCAGGGATAGAAGGAGAGGTATAGACAAAATTTATGGAAAAAATTCCGGTTTACTATGTCTTGGTCATGTGCATGGTATATATTAATGAAATGAAATTAATGGAATAACACTTGCCGGAAAAGTGCATGGTATATACTTGAATAAGTATCGTCCTAAGATACTAACGTAAAATCAAATTCCCCTTAATAATTGTGAAGATGATAGAAAAATATTTTAAATGTCTGTTAGAAAGTTTGACTCAAAAGTTTAAATTATATTATAAAAGGGAATTGAAACCTTGTATGTAAACAATGTGGGATTGTACTCAAAACTTGCACATAAGCTAGAATGACCGGGACAATCGTGTTACGCATGGAATTATAAAAGACCCGAGAGCCACAAAGGTGCGATAAACCTTGGGCATGATGGGGTCGGATAATTTGGTTTTCACATTTGTTGGAACGTCTAATTCAAAAATTTCGAGCATTGGACTAAATGGTTGGAGATGTATATAATAGAGCCACGTGGCACTACATTTAGGGCCCGTTTGGTTCAACTTTTGGGGAATGCATTTGCATTTCTCCAAGTATCTTTAGCTCAATGGGTATTTGGTGAAAGCAAAAGTGTTTGGTAAATTGAGTTTTCCGAAATGACTTTAGTGTAAATACAGTTTAGTAAACTTGCATATACAAATAACTTTTCTTATTTTTTTAATTTTTTTTTTAAACAAGCATGTGGCTGGCCAGATCTGGCCACGGGCGTTGCTGTCCGGTGGCATCGCCTGAGGTTGACCTCAGGCGCTGCTGCCTGGGCGACCTCTAGCGGCGACCCCTGGGTTCGCGCAACCCAGGTGCGTCGCACTGCGACCTCCGGCGACGACGCCTGTGTTCGCGCGACCCAGGCGTCGCGCCACGACCTCCGGCAGTGATGCTGGGTTTGCATGACCTAGGCGCGTCGTCACGACGCCTGGGTTTGCGCGACCCAGGCATCCCGCCACTACCTTTGACGGCGACGCTGGTTCGGGCGACCCAGGCGCGTTGCTGCTGGAGGTCGCGATGCCTGGGTTCGCACGACCCAAGCATTGCGCTGCAACCTTTGACCTTCGGCGACAACGCTTGGGTTCACATGACCCAGGGCGCGTCACCGCCGGAGGTTGCGGCGCAACGCCCGGGTCGCGGGAACCCGGGCATCACGCGACCCCAAGTGACAATCGCTGGGGGTCGCGCAACCTCCGACGGCGGTCGCCGGAGGTCGCACCCAGCAACGGTGGCCACCGTCGGTCGCGCTTAGCAACAGTGGCCGACTCGGTTTCTAAAAAAAAAAAAAAAAAAGTCAAAATGTTGACTTGCATTCCACTAGCATTCCAAATGCTAGCATTTGGCCAATGGAGTCCTCAAATGTTGAACCAAACGGGTTTGCATTTTCTTAAAAAAGCTTTAGGAACTTTCGGGGCAGAAAGTCTCTAAGAAATCAACCAAATAGGGCTTAATATCTAACAAAGCCTATTGGTGTAAATATTAACATGTTTTCTGCAGTTCTTTTTTTTGTCAAAACGTTTTCTGAAGTTTAAAATATAAAATATGTGAGGGACAAAATTTAAAAAAAAAACTGAAATAGTAAAATCCCAAATGCATACTAAAGTTGAGAGATGGTATCACTATCATGCGTTAGTGATAGTTAAGTTTAGTAGGGGCGTCAATTCATAAAGTTTGGTCGGTTTCAAAAAAATGTGATGTGAGATCGCCATAATGAGCTCAACTGTAAAGGACATGGATACCCTGCAAACATGGATTATTATTATTATTATTATTATTATTATCTCTAACTCTATATTCTCTCCCGGAATTTTACTTTGCTTCTTTGTGGGGTGGAGTGTCCCACACATGTGATCCTAGCATCCCCATCTTCCAATTTCGTTATCATTGGGCCGTTTATCTCGTGGGTATCATAAATTAACTTCATCACCATGTATATTTACTGAAAAATGACCGAATTATCTCACTTTTTTTTTTAAATTTTCTTTAAGGAATTTACATAAATTATCGAAACCCATGTTAATCCTCTCTCTTTCTAGTGACGCCGGACGGGTTCTTGCTCTTCTCCGATTGGCTTTTCCAGGGATCCGTGGAAGAAAGAGAGAGAAAAGAAAAAAAAAAAAGAAAGAAAAAGGAAAGAAAGGCATTCGCCTTTATCACGTGCCTCTAAGTATCCCTATATCTACGGTTGATGCAATTATTAATCTTTTCTATCGAGATATTTCACTATCTGAGTAATTAATTAATCAATTAATTAAGTTAATTAAAGTGGATTTCGGCGATCCTGACTTTCCTAAACCGGGGCGATTCTTTCGCGACGGTTGCATGTTATTTCGCTGTCGGGACACGATTCCTTATCCACAACCACGTAAAAATGGCAGCGCACAAGAAACGCATTAAGACAAAACTTAAAGGCTTCGGTGGGAAATCCCCATCTCGCCCTCCGGCACCGCCCAATCATCATTGAAGGAATCCAACCAAAAAAAGTAAATCATTAATGAATAATAAATAGAATATGGGAAATTAATGTAAGGGAAGAGTTCAGATATCCGAAGGGGGCGAAAGTACAAAAGTGCCCCTCGCTTGCAAGAAATGAAGAGATCATAGAGAACGTACATATGATTAGAATGGCTTCGTTGGATAGGTAGTAATGTAAATCCTCTCGAATTAGAGGCCGCTGGGGGTTAGAGTGTCGAGCTCGCTGCCCTCTAATACAAATGTACCCGATGCGCACAAGCGAGAATCGGTCGATCCAAAAGCTTTGCAAGGCTCATGAATTTCACCCATTTTTGTGGATTCTCTCCAACCCATTTCCTATCGGTGATTAATGTCCTTATAAGGATAAAAAAGAAAGAAAATGATATAAATGATTCATGAATTTTAATTCAAAATATAATGCGGTATTCGAAAATTTTAATTTGTTTAGTGTAATTCTTGACCCTAAAACTTTCTTATTTGTTCAATGCAGTCCATGGATTTTTTATACATTTTCAAATTAGTCTTTAGACTCGAATTAATGGAAGGACAATAACATATACAAAAAGTGCAAGGACCACAATAAAAATATTAAAAAGTTATAGGAACGCATTGCGAATTGGGTTAATATTCATGGACAGCATCAAACATCGGGTTAAAGATTATGGATTGCATTAGATTAATTGATAATGATAACGTAAAAAGAAAAAAGAAAGAGCTCTAATGCTTTTATAATTAATTCAAAGCTGTGGTGCTTTTGGTGATTAATCCATAGACGGAGGGTCAGAATTGACCGAGCGAGGAGGACGGACGTGCAAAAAAAATAAAATTGGAAAAGTCGAAAGCGAGATCAGGAAAAGAAATAATAAAAAAATAAAAATAAAAAAAGCGAAAAATTGGAGAGCCACTGTCCACTTCCGTCCCTGGCCGACGCGAAATACTTTTTTTATTAATTTCCCCCCTTCCCAATTTCGTTTCGTTCCATTCATGGCAGCGCCATTCGTATCTTCTCCCAGCTCGCCACATGCCCCCTCTCCTCCTCCTCTCCCATAATCAGTCCCCGCGGTGAAACCGACGCTTCTCATTCACCTTGTTCCTTTCTTCCTTCTTCTTCCTCTTCTTCTTCACTGCCCTCCTTCTAGAGAGAGAGAGAGAGAAACCAGTAGAGAGAGAAAGTGGAGAGAGAGAGAGAGAGAGAGAGAGAGTTATTGCCTGGTGATGAGTTTCCGTTAGCCGGCCGATCGCTTCCGTTTTCCCGTTCCCTCCTTTCGGATCTCAATTCACCGCTCCCCGCGTTTCTTCTACTGTAAGTCCCTCTCTCTCTCTCTCTCTCTCTCTCTCTCTGGAGCCGTTTGGTGCGGTGGTGATCCCGGCGCTCGGTTCGGCTTTCATCGAATTCTGCGGCGGCTTGATTTTCGTCGGTGTTGATAATTCGGAGGCGTTCTTTTTCTTTTTTTTTTATCTTTTGGAAGGAGGTTGGGAAGGGATGGGGCTGATTTCGGGAATTCTCATGGGGACGATCTTCGGCATAGCGCTCATGGCCGGGTGGCGCCACATGATGAGGTACCGCAGCTCCAAGCGCACTGCTAAGGTGAGTCGAGAAATGTTCGTTTCGTTCAGTCGTTTGACCGGTCGGAATTTTTTATTTTTTTTGGGGTGGGGAAGATGATGATGATGAGCTCTGCAGCGTGGAGTTGCTTCTGTTGCTTTTCAGTTTGTTTTTCGGGGTGGAAAGTTAGGTGAGCTGTTTGGAACTGTAGCGTCCTTTCCGAGATGTAGTTTCCGAGTTGTTCGGTGGTAGGGGAGCTATGAGGACCTCATCCATCAGCTTGGCTTAGTTAATGACTGAATTATCATCTGGCGCTGAGAATTATATGCATCATGAATGTTTCTTTCGATCTCCAGCAATTTTCAGGGATATAGAAGGGGCACCGAAATTCGGACTTGTTTGTTAGGAAAAAACCCATCCCTTCCCCTATCTTTCTATCCAAAAAGCGGATCCTTTAGCCTATCTGCGTTACGATAAAACCGTATTTCCTACGAATTTCTTGACTGGCTAAATGCGTTTATGGTGACGAAACAAACAAGATATTCCGGGGTCGTGATGGTTGAATACCCTGGTTTATGCGTGTGTACTGCTGGAGGACTCTAGATACTTTGGTCAACATAGCTCTTCCAATATTTGTTAAGCTTTATGACTGGATTTGGTGGCTTAGGAAATCGAATGTTTCTGCTAGAAATCCTACAGAAATTGGACAACGAGTCTTTCTACTAATGCATAAAGTACAGGGGCTCTGTTTGTTGATGAGATGCACATGGTTACTATCTTCTTCTGCTAATACCAAAGTCTTCTGTTTGAAATGATATGTAAAATTGATAGATGACATGGCAAGTCCTTTTTTATGCCCTAATGAATGGGATAAATTTTCAACGGACAAGATATGCCAATTTCACTTGTCAAATGAAGACACCAGCTTTTAAAGATTGGATCATATGTGGCTTAGATAAGGTAGATCAAAAAGCTTATGCAGCATTCTTGGGGCTCTTTACTCGATTCCATCTCATCTCAATGATTTTTGTTATATATTGAACTACCCTTTCATAGCTGGTCTCTCCTCCCTATAGTGCAGTTATATTTTACAGTGTGGGTCTTGCCCTGGAAGATGTTTCTAGAAGATTTTCAGTTAGTATATGAATATTAATAAGTATCATTTTGTGCATTTTAGTTTCATGAATGCATGGTTCTTTCCAACACTTTATCAACGTTTTCAGGAAAGTGTAGCAATTTTTATTTGTCTTGTAGGCTGTCGACATCAAAGTACTGGGGTCCCTTAATAGAGATGACTTGAAGAAGATTTGTGGTGAAAACTTTCCAGAATGGATATCTTTTCCAGTTTATGAGCAGGTTGGCTTCTTTTTCCGGGGATTCCATCTTTCAATATTGAAGATTGGATATAATCTTGAATGTGTATTACATGGCCTATTCTGTCTGTTTTCTTTTTCAGCAACAGAGATATAATTCTTTCCTCTGCATAATGCTTGTGAATCAGTTGGCATGATAAATTTGAGATGATGCTTTCTTTAGTGATAGTTATTATCCTTGAATATCCCTATGTGGAACTCTAAGACAACTTTGTGACTTGTGATTAGAAAGGCTTGTCCATTTCCTCGGGATATGGTTTGTAATGTTATTACTCTGTTGTGACATTGTTCTGTGTGTCTACTGTCTCACAGGTGAAATGGCTGAACAAGCAACTGAGCAAATTGTGGCCCTTCATTGCTGATGTAATATACTTTATCCTTGTTTCTATATGCACATCTGAGTCATTGCATATTAAGCTGCATCTTTTACTTATGAATTTTGATAACGTACCTGTTCTGGTTCTGGCAATAGAACATGCTAACAGGCACTAAGTTCTGAAGCTTGCATGCGCACACATTGACTTGAAATATAGTATCCGTGGCATACATGGTTTGGAGATTTGCAGTTGGTTTTGATACCCCCAAAGTGTATTGGATTTGGATTACTTTGTTCTTTTTTGCATTGACTTTTCTTTTCACTTGAAAGTTTTGCTTTATATATGGTAGTTTGTATCTTTGACTGAATGAAATGAACCAAGACTGGAATGGTTTGTCAAAAGATGAAATGTGCTATTGATCTATCATACTGCAAGTTTACTTTATCTCAGCTCAAGTAAAATGTTTGCTTTCTGTTCGTCAGGCAGCTACGGTGGTGATTAAGGAGTCTGTGGAGCCATTGTTGGAAGATTACAGACCTCCGGGAATTACTTCATTAAAATTCAACAAGCTTTCCCTAGGAACTGTGGCACCAAAAATTGAAGGTACTGAGTAAATATGCCATCTTTGCTGCATTCCTGTCTTCTTGAACTCATATGTCTCCCTTGCTTACTTGTAGTTAGTTTTAGTTTCAATCATTAAGCTGAATCTGAAAATAGGTTTTGAGCTAACTGGATTGTATTTTCTTTTTCAACTGATTTTGACAAAATTGAGACTATAGTTCCTGAAAGATACTCTATTCAAACCTCAAATTTGTTCTATTTTGTGCAAAAAGGTCTTAAAATATATATTACTTCCCTCTATCATACTCTTCTTCATCGCTGTTGTAATTGTCTCCCCTGAGTTCCTTGTTATGGTTTTGCACAATTTGATTTCAGAATGTTTCAAATCATCAATTTATACTTCAATATTCTTTTGGTCTGAGACCGAGTCTAATTTTGATGTTCATTGCTCATTTTGCTGGTGTGAAGTTGTTATATAGTTGGTCTCTTTTATTAACCCATTTTAAATAATGGCCTATTCTCCTTCAACTATTTATTCCTTTATATGATTATGTTTTAAGCCTTGTTTATCATCAATAATGTTTGCTCACTGTCCTCATTGATTTGTATTTTGAAGATCCTTTTTGAAGTATATCTGCTGTGTAATTACTTAGGTATTCGTGTTCAGAGTCTTAAGAAAGGTCAGATCATAATGGACATTGATTTCCGATGGGGAGGTGATCCAAGCATCATTCTAGGAGTTGAAGCTGCACTTGTTGCTTCAATACCCATTCAGGTTGGTGTAGTGTATCAGCCTGAGCATTCTGTTGAAGTTTATTGTACCATCAGTTCTCGACTTGCACATATTCGAGCTGATTTATAGGTCTGAGACATGCAATTTTAATAATGCTTTCTCATCATTTCTGCTTTTCGACAGTTGAAAGACCTTCAAGTTTTTACTGTAGTTCGTGTCATCTTCCAACTTGCTGAAGAGATCCCCTGCATTTCAGCAGTTGTTGTTGCATTGCTTTCTGAGGTTAGTATGTGATTACTGTTGGTATTTTAAAATGCACCTTTTGTGCATGATAGTAGGACCCTTTTTTATTAATTTTTTTAAATTTTTTTATACCCAGCTCCTTGACTTAGTACCAAAAGATAGACTTCATAGTTGTGGCAGTTAAGTTTGAGAATGAAACTAACTTTACTTTTCAGTTTTAATGATAAAGAAAGTGAAAACAGTTTTTGATTTTCAGTTTTGTGTTTTCTTGAAAAGGCATTTGGTTTATGAGTATGAGGATAGTCCATAGAAAGAAAATTGGAAAACATGTTTGGCTATGTGTTTACATTTTATCTTTTTAGTGCTGACGTTATAACGTGAGTTATCTTAATTGTCGTATACACAGAGAAAAAGCTCTTATTGGTCAATGCAATTGCATTACTGACTTCTTTTGCTCCCCCCTCTCTCTCTCTCTCTCTCTCTCACATGACGTTTCATGGAAGCTTCATGAACCCTCATACAAGCTTAAATCAAAAAACTCCTCCAGGTTCACAACAAAGAGGAGAGTATTTTTTTGCTGAAACATGTTTGGGAATTCTCTGAAGTCAAAGAGGATCTAAACTTTCGCCTTTTATTAACATATGAATTGTAGAAAGTAAAAACTATTTTAAGCTTGTTTTTGTCCCACTTATGATATGGCCCATGATGTGTTTGTGCTGGAGCCTTCTATAGCTGACTGGAGGTTGCCTATTTCTGCAGCAATTATTGTTTCCTATAGTATTTCTGGGAATGACTAATTTTTCTCTTAACTAATTAAGCCAATCCTTCATTATGAATTCCTATGTTCAATATGTTCCCTGGAAAGATGAGATCTTATGCTATATATATTTAGTTGGACTTACAAGAGGTAGTTTCCATGACATCTCTGATACTTTTGTGCCAATAGCCTAAACCTAGGATTGACTACACTCTTAAAGCTGTTGGTGGAAGCTTAACAGCCATTCCTGGACTTTCCGACATGATTGATGTAAGTTTTATCTAACTCATCGCCCAAACTTGTCTTTCTTGTCACTGATTATTTTATTAAGGGCGATGAGTTTGAGCCATTCTTTTGTTTATCTCTAAATTTGGCAGGATACTGTAAATTCGATTGTCACAGATATGCTTCAATGGCCTCACAGAATTGTTGTTCCGATTGGGGGTATTCCAGTAGACACAAGGTAAGTAGACAATTCTTGGTCTTTTCCCCTTTATTCACTCAAAGTTCTCCATAATGTCAGTCTTCTTCATCAGAAGTGATGTTTTCTGCCATGTACTGGGGAGAAACCTAATTCTCGGCAGTGTGCAGAACTTCAAGTATTTAGACCTATGTGTTTGTTTGGAAATTTGAATTACGTGTGCGAGGGAAATTTTCAATTTCATAAAAGCAAGAATATGCTAGTTTGGTTTTTCTGGTGTTTATCCCACATGTTGGCATTAGTAATATTCCTCATTGGGTAAGGAGCGTATTTCTCTCTTTATGATAGTGTGTTGTTTCTTTTATACCAGTGTACACTTAAGTTAGCTCAAGTTTGTAAATTGGTTGATAGCAAGTTTTGCCTATATTTTTGTGGCCTCATGCTGATGGTGGTAGTTACTGATTGTGGTGAATGTTTTTTTCATAATCGGTTGTGGCTGCATTGCATCTTCAAGTATGTATCTTATGCTGGTGGTGCTCTTTATTGCTTTTTAGTATTCATCTCATAAAAGCTCTAATTCTCTCTTGTTGGGTTCTTTCTTGGTTCTAGGTCTTGGCTTGTATATATGACACTCTTTCTGTTTATGCAGTGACTTAGAACTTAAACCTCAAGGAAAGATAAGTGTTACGGTGGTTAAAGCAAATGATCTGAAGAACATGGAAATGATTGGAAAGTCCGATCCATACGTTGTTGTGCATATACGACCCATGTTTAAGGTTAAAACAAAGGTTGTAGATAACAACCTTAATCCTGTTTGGAACCAAATGTTTGACCTTATTGCAGAAGACAAGGAGACTCAGTTTCTTACTGTTGAGGTACTGCATCAAATCCTCTTCTCCACTTTTTTTCCTTCTCACATGTGTTGTCGTCTTTCTCACTTCGATGCATACTATGTCTTCTGGAGTAGGAGCGCTGTGTTATTGTAATTTATGCTTACATTCTATCTCCACAGTTGTCCTTGTTCTGTTTGTTTGCCTCTGTGCCAGTGCATTGCTGGACTTTTGTGTGGTTTCATTTGCCGTTGAAGATGCCGATCTTTGAATACTAGTTCATATCAACAAATGAGAAGCTCACGATGGGTTCTTTGTTTTGTCAGCACGATCTATTCCTTTCTGTGGCTATCTATATAACACCATTGTTTGTTTCTAGATGGAAAGAACATCAATGAGATCAAGTTTTTAGCTACAGTAGAGTTTTGGCTAAGAATTTGAGGAGCCTCATGAGCTAGATCTGCCCCCAGTTCCATGAAATGATAAGCTTCAATAGGAGCTTAGAGTATTTCCCTGTATTCTGTGAAATTCCAGACTGTCCATAACTCTGAAAATCAAGTTGAAGTTCGAACGTTTTGGAAGGTTTAGCTGCATGGTTGGCAGAGTCCAATGCATTGCACTTCCAAATGGTGAAATTTTCACTAGTTTGATGCAGACTAAGTAGAATTTCTTTTTTCCCCAAAAACCAAGAACTTGGTACATCTGCTGGCCTGACTTTCATAATGATTTGTTAAAGATTAAACTTTTGGGATGTAAGAAAGGAAGGGGCGGGGGGTGTCGGAGGTCGGGGTGTTTCGATTCTAAGATTTAGATTTGTTGTGCTGCCGAGCAATGAATCTCAGTACAAAACATGATTGTTATTTCTGAAAGTAACTCCCTTCTTTTGCATGATTTAGGTGGTCTTGATGTTTGATGAGATTGTTGGTTTCTGTATTGAACCCTTGCAAAATTATTTTTGCCTGTTGTCTCGTTTTACCTGAAGGATTCAGTATTTTTAAAGCTTAGTATTGTTGGGCGAATTTCCTTTCCGAAATTTGAGTTGTCTGTCAGGGAATTGGTCCTGGAGATGTAACCACATCAAACGGACTATAGAAGGCAGGAACAGACATTAAATCATGGAATGACATAGGAAAGAGGCGAGTGACAAAAAGAGATTGTCTAGATGGGAATTATTGACATATTTTCTGTGGTACCATGTGAGATGACCATTTCTTGAGGAAATTTAAGCTAACTGGAAATGATGAGTCCACCATATATGTATGGCATGCTATTTAACAATGATTTTAAGATTCTATTCACTAATCTAAGATTGTTGCTGCAAATGAAAATGTTAGCAATAGCACGTGGTAAGTTGCAGTTCTATGTTATTCTTCACAAGCAACGCTTCTAATTGTGCTGTCCAGGCTGGATTTCATGCAGATGCTTCTCTTTCTTTTGTGGTTTTCTTCTTATGACCGTGCCCGAGGTTTGGTGTTACGGTCATGAATGTACTAGCTTTATCTACTAAGAGTTCATTGCAGTCTGCTTGTTTGGCAATCTTGATCATGTTGTATTGGGTTTAGGTTCTGTTGTCCCTGCCCCTAGCCTCCTCCCTTCTTTGTGTGTAGGCATGCTTGCTTTTACATCCACACGTTTCTACTCTTATGCTCACCAATTATTGGTTTATCACCATGCCGTTTGCTTAGAACACTTCCTGAACAGGTTCTTGACAAAGACATCGGTCAAGACAAGCGACTGGGAATTGCCAAATTACCTTTGATCGATCTGGAACCTGAGGTAGCAAAGGAAGTCGAGTTGAGGTTGCTTCCGTCACTCGATATGCTGAAGATAAAAGACAAGAAGGACAGAGGAACAGTAACTGTCAAGGTAGACTGATTTGCCATAGTCATTTGGAATGCAAGTGACTTTAACTCATGGACCCTGATTTTTAGTGCGCTCTTGATAGCCTAAAAACCTAAGCAATTCTCCCCATTATGCTGGAACCTACATTGTTGCTGTTCTTTTTTTTTTCTTTCCAGTTCCACGGAGGCCCGTTTATTTTACTATTGTCACACTTCAACTTTCAGGTTTTATACCACCAATTTAACAAGGAGGAGCAGCTAGCTGCTCTAGAAGCAGAGAAGAGGATCTTGGAGGAGAGAAAGAAACTGAAAGAAGCAGGAGTAATAGGAAGTACCATGGACGCACTTGATGGAGCTGTCGGATTGGTGGGTTCTGGCGTCGGATTGGTGGGTACGGGTATAGGTGCTGGGGTTGGGCTTGTCGGAACCGGCATCGGTGCTGGGGTTGGGGTCGTTGGAACCGGGCTTGGTGCTGGAGCTGGTATGGTCGGGAGCGGCCTTGGAGCTGTGGGAAGTGGCTTGAGTAAAGCTGGGAAGTTCATGGGACGGACCATCACGGGACAATCCGGCAACAAAAGGAGTGGCACCTCTACCCCAGTTAACAGCTCCCAAGAAAATGGTGGCGCAAAGCCACGGTAGTGTCTATATTACATGCCGTCTTTGTGAATTTACCAGCATCTTCTTTTCTCTTCCCGATGATTGGGATCATTCTCCTCTTTTCTGCTGTTCCATCTGCTTCTTTTGGAATCCGGTTGCAAAGTAATTGCCGTTGCTTATTCTAGTTAAGCTGTATCATCCTGTCGTCTCGTTAGCTTCTGTCACAAGTAACTTCAAGCTCAAGAAAAGTACTTGTTAGGTTTAATGTTTCATTCCTTGTGTTAGATTTAATATTCTCGCCGGGCTTTATACTCTGCACATGGGGGAGCAAGCTTTAATTTGTTTTCCTTCTCCATGCACGCCGGCCTCGGTGTCACTTATGGAGTTAAAATTGAACGGCGCACGGAAGTAATTGTTCTTTGACAAATCGTGATTTAGAGGGTTCTATTTTCTCCTCTCCCCTATTGAGTCGGAGTAGTGCACTACTTAGAACGACGCCAAGCGAACGCCCATCACCAAGCGAATCATACTAAAATGAAACGGCTCCGAATTTCATGAAAGAATATTTGTAACACGAGAAATCGCTGCTGGCTTTTTCCATCCTATAGAATCACGCCATTAAATTCATTCTCGCGGGTGTTCCTTATTTAGGTTCGATTCATTTTCACGTTGCTTAATGTGTGGTTTCCTCAATAACCCTAACCCTATACTTCATTTCCAATTCTGAGCTGCTGCTTCTTTCTCCGCACGGCGTTTCTCTTTTCTTCCTCTTTTTGCCAATAGTCTTGCTAACGATAATTAATGTGGTTGGTGAGACGACATTCATCATCATCATCATCTACACTTCCCCAGCAAGACAGAACCGACGCTTGCAGATGCCCCCCTGTTCGACGTAAACGTGCAACGCCCGTGATTGGAGTTAATTGAGTTAGTTCACGGTCAATAAATATAGGGTGGGCCTTCTGCTGGATCCTTTTAAACAGTTTTCTTGTCAAATTTGTTGACTCTTTTACAACTCGTGATTAATGCCATTGCAATAGGCATAGCCTATATCTTTAAATTAAAAAAAACAGTTAGGTGATGGTCTTTAACATATCGTGAGAATAGCATTTTTATATCATAAAAAAGTCAAATTAAGAGTCATTTTCTATATGAATTTATAATTCACAATAAATTATTATATTCTCGGTAGCTTTTATATTAGCAAACTCCTTTAATTAATTCATCAGTCGTAATATAAATTAGTCCCTTTTCCAATCTCCATCGCCACAAAAAAAGAAGAAAGAAATGGATTTTCAAGTCATTTAAACCGCGCAAAAAAGTAGTTCCTCCCTCCACCTAACCTCACTCATATTCCATCTCCTACTCTTTCTCCTCCTCCATCGTTTGGCGATCGTCGGCCGACATGGACCCTTACGCGTTCCTCAAGCTCTCCCCCAACCCCGACGGCTCCGTCACCCGCCTCTCCTCGCCCCCGACGGCTCCCGCCTCCGCCGCCCCAGACTCCCCCGACCCAGCCCTCTCCAAGGACCTCCCCCTCGACCCCGGCCGCTCCACGTTCGTCCGCATCTTCCTCCCCGTCCCGCCCCCGCCCCCGCCCCCGCCGCCACCGCCGCCCGGCTCCCCGTCGTCCTCTACTTCCATGGCGGCGGGTTCGTCCTCTTCAGCGCCGCCTCGCGCATGTTCCACGACTCCTGCTGCCGCCACGCGTCCGCCCTCGGGGCCATCGTCGTCTCCGTCGAGTACCGCCTCGCCCCCGAGCACCGCCTCCCCGCCGCCTACGACGACGCCATGGCGGCCCTCGCGTGGCTCCGGTCGCAGGCGCTCGATGCCGCCGGCGCCGAGCCGTGGCTGAGGGAGCGCGCGGACTTCGAGCGGTGCTACCTGATGGGCAGCAGCGCGGGGGCGAACATCGTCTACCACGCGGCCCTCCGGTCGCTGGACGTCGATCTGGCTCCGGTCAAGATCCGAGGGCTGATATTCAACCAGCCATACTTCGGTGGGGTCCAGAGGACCGAGTCCGAGCTGCGGTCGGACAACGACCGGATACTGCCCCTGCCCGCGAACGACCTCATGTGGTCCCTGGCGCTGCCCGAGGGCGCCGACCGGTCCCACGAGTACTGCGATCCGACGGCCGACGGCGCGGCGGGGCGCGAGAAAGCCGGGCGGCTCCCGAGGTGCCTTGTGAGGGGCCACGCCGGGGACCCGCTGGTGGACCGGCAGAAGACGTTCGCGAAGATGCTGGAGGCAGCAGGGGCGCGCGTGACGACCAAATTCGACGAGGGCGGGTTCCACGGGGTGGAGCTGTTCGACCCGGCCAAGGCCCAGGCTCTGGTGGAGATCATCAGGGATCTCGTGAACGTCGATGCGGTTAAATCCATGATGTGAATCGAGCGACCGATGATGCTTTTCGGTGCGTGTGAGCCTTCCAAATCTCGTTATTTCTTTAGGTTCCTGTATTCAAGAGTTGAGATGCATCATAATTGCGACGGATCTCTCCATGCTATTAAATTCCCACTTTCGATATTTGGTTCATTGCCATAGTTTACATATGCAGACTTCAAATATAATGTTCATTACCATCTCCCCCGCCAGCCATTGGTTGGTTGAGGCTCGCTAATAATGATGATGATGATGATGATGGTGATGATAAATTATTTAAAATTGTCTACATTAGTATGGATCATACTATGTAGGCTAAATTAGCTGGATATATTTGATTAGCAAAATGTGAAAAAATTTATAACTCAATTAATTTCTGAAGTAATATTGAGATTTACCTCAGTATCTACTCTTCACATGTTAACTCCTATTTTTAAGGGATTTTTGTGATTTGAGGAAAACCTAGAGCGACAAAATCCCTCCAAAGGGATGACACGGCCCATCAAATGGCTTGGGCCGTCTTGCACAGGGCTCCATCGACTTTGCATTGGGCCAATCCCGCTATTGCCACGTGGCAATTGCAGGTCGGTCAAGATCGCGATCCAAAATTTTCAAAAATATATTGGGGATTTTCCTGAGGCGAGTCAAATAGATGGCCAACGTGAAAAAAATCACGACACCTCCGTAAAAATAGATGCTGATACAAGCGATTCTTCATATATTGAAAAGTATATAATCATATCTTCATGTTTTATAACCTGATTTGTGATAATATTAATCATTTCGACACTTGTGAGATCACATGATCACGGCTAAGAGTTGTGATTTTGGGTGCTCCGGCCTTTCGATTTTGGTCAAATTAAGTACAGTTGAAAAGCTTATATGATGCATGAACCGATTTTACCATTCCATTTAAATTTTGATTACGTTGACTTTTGGTGATAAATTTGATAAAGCCCCAATAAAAAAAATTAGGTGTCTACGATGCCATTAACTTAACGTTTACTTAGTCATGGTTTTTTCTTTTAAAATTTTTATGTTTATTTTTTGCTAAGCATATGCGTTTTTTTTATTTTATTTATTTAATGCCACAATTCAATCCATGATTTAAGGAGAGGGAAAAGTTCATTTTTACTATGTTTATGGGGCGAGAGCGATAGAAGCGCGTCAGATAGAAAGCCCTTTACAAGATTCTCAATTTTCCATTAAGAAAAACCAACTTGATTTAAAAGAGACGGGGTTCGACGAAGAAGAAAGACATCGCCATCAAAGACTTGGAATTTGCCCTAATTTCTCAAAAAGGGACACTATAAATGTAATAATTTTTGTACAACATTCATTTGAATGTTAAAAATTTTTTTGATCATTTGAGTATTATAACTTTTTAAAAAACATTAACACAAGTGTTATTCCATGTTGGATTTTTGGTATTTGAATGAATTTTTTTTTTAAATTAACATTTAACTAATCGATTAAAAGTTATGGTGTTCAAGTGAACGTTTTTGAAAACCATTAATTGCGAAGCGATGGAAACGATGGAACCTATGAATATGTAAGATTCTATTGAAAAATGAATCCTAATAATTCATTAGGTGGGATGGCGGAACGAACCAGGGACCAATTCATTTATTCCGAGAATTCATGAGCTAACCCTACAACTAAAATAGATATTGAAAGAGTAAATATTCGCCCGCGAAGGTTTTTCTTAGATTACTCAATCTCCTTTTACATTACTCAATCTTGTTCGATCCGATATGATAATATGATCAAAGGCAAAACAAAATAAAGATTCGTTATAAAAAAACCACATTATCTCATTATCTAGAAATAGGAATAATTATCTAGAAAAAAAATACATGTTTAAGTATATATCCAAACATGAAGCCGGAATCGCTAGTAATCGCCGGTCAGCCATACGGCGGTGAATTCGTTCCCGGGCCTTGTACACACCGCCCGTCACACTATGGGAACTGACCATGCCCGAAATCGTTACCAATTATAATATATGAATGGTTGAAAAAAAGTTATGACACTCGGAATGAATATTTAAGTGGTTGAAAAGATACTCAAAGTGAGTGCCGTACAAAAATTACAACACTTATACTGTATTTATTTCATATTCTCATATCCTAACTTGTTGGTTAAAAGAAAAGGTAGGGCTGGAAAGTAAATTGAGACAACAACAGCATCTCGTAAGTTTGATAAAAGAACTACTGGATCGATTCTCTACGTCATTCAACCATAATGATGTCGACTAGGAATAGCGTCGATTGGACTAGTTCGAGCCTTTCTATGACAACGGAGTTCCATTTTGTCTATTCTAATGCTTTCCCAGGTTCCCATAAGTCGTCTCAAACTTTAGAAAAGATGAAAGCCTGTGGAAACCACCGGGTCACATTCTCATATGAAGAGCATTTTCTCATCTTTTGAATCATCGAGTGATCGGGGCTATGGAAATATATTAGTGATGACATGATAAGGCGATGATGATAATGAATTTATTTGTCTCTAGACCAAATTAGTGAAATAGTCGGTTCAGATCAAATTTTGGTTGAGGTGAAAATAGTCCGACCCAAATAGACTCATTTAACTCGTTTTGACTCATTTCCATGCAATGCAGATTTAGTGATGCATAAGCCGACCCGACCCATATTATTAGAACATTTTCATATTTAACCCAATTTACAAAAACTTAAACCCAAATTGACGTGAGAGTGCGGAATAAACAAGTGCGGGATCGAATGAAGGCAAAAAAGAATGAAGAGAGAGTAGAGTTGGGTTAGGTCTAAATAAGTTGTAAATCTGTTTATAATCCATTTACAATCTTTGTTAGCTTTAAACACGTTTACGACCCATTTACTTGTCTAAATAATTAACATATTTATGATGCATTTAACACCATTAAGAAATGGGTTAATGACTCATTTTGACTTATCTACTCTAGGCTCAAGCTTCCGAAGAGGATACTTGAGGGAGGTAAGCCCAAGAGCAAATCTTCTGGAACTACATTCCTAGATTGACTCATCAATGAGTGCTGCTAAGTTATGGTAAATGAAAAATCTTCAAAGTGCAAAGTTGCAAAAACGACGCCGACTCATTAGCAATATCTGCTAACCCCTAGTTGATGGTAGTTGGTGAAATGCTTTCTTAATCATTCATCTTTCATAAAATTCGAGATTTCATATCTGATTATGAAATTCGAATGCTACGATGGTCTCTATTTCTGATGTCATTCAAATTTGTACTGTCGATCGTGATTGAGGTCGTTGTCGAGGGCATTGACTGGAGTCGTTGTCGTTGTCGTTCAGCCAAAACTGTCCATCACTTTCTTGGACGGTGGTTTAATTCTCCGAACCGGACTGCGTTGAAGCTTCCTCAGGAACGTATACTAGACGGTGGAAGCTTGCTCCCTAGAGTAAATCCTTCCGAAATTACATCCACCAACTCATTTGAAACTCGCGAAAAAGTAGTTCCTCGCTCCACCTAACCTCACTCATATTCCATCTCCTGGTCTTCCTCCTCCTCTTCCATCGTTTGGTGATCGTCGGCCGGCATGGACCCTTACGCGTTCCTCAAGCTCTCCCCCAACCCCGACGGCTCCGTCACCCGCCTCTCCTCGCACCCGACGGCTCCTGCCTCCGCCTCCCCCGACTCCCCCGATCCGGCCCTCTCCAAGGACCTCCCCTTGACCCCGGCCGCTCCACTTTCATCCGCATCTTCCTCCCCCGCCCCGCCGCCTCCGCCGCCGCTGCCGCCGCCCGGCTCCCCGTCGTCCTCTACTTCCATGGCGGCGGGTTCATCCTCTTCAGCGCCGCCTCGCGCATGTTCCACGACTCCTGCTGCCGCCACGCGTCCGCCCTCGGGGCCATCGTCGTCTCCGTCGAGTACCGCCTCGCCCCCGAGCACCGCCTCCCCGCCGCCTACGACGACGCCATGGCGGCCCTCGCGTGGCTCCGGTCGCAGGCGCTCGATGCCGCCGGCGCCGAGCCGTGGCTGATGGAGCGCGCGGACTTCGAGCGGTGCTACCTGATGGGCAGCAGCGCGGGGGCGAACATCGTCTACCACGCGGCCCTCCGGTCGCTGGACGTCGATCTGGCGCCGGTCCAGATCCGAGGGCTGATATTTAACCAGCCATACTTCGGTGGGGTCCAGAGGACCGAGTCCGAGCTGCGGTCGGACAACGACCGGATACTGCTCCTGCCCGCGAACGACCTCAAGTGGTCCCTGGCGCTGCCCGAGGGCGCCGACCGGTCCCACGAGTACTGCGATCCGACGGCCGATGGCGCAGCGGGGCACGAGAAAGCCGGGCGGCTCCCGAGATGCCTTGTGAGGGGTCACGCCGGGGATCCGCTGGTGGACCGGCAGAGGACGTTCGTGACGATGCTGGAGGCAGCAGGGGCGCACGTGACGACCAAGTTCGACGAGGGCGGGTTCCATGGGGTGGAGCTGTCCGACCCGGCCGAGGCCCAGGCTCTGGTGGAGATCATCAGGGATTTCATGAACGTCAACTAGGTTAAATCCACGATGTGAATTGAGGAATCGGGCGGCGGCGGCGGCCCGTGCATGAGAGTCTGTTTTTTAGATGCTCCGGCGACCGATGCTCTCGGTGCTTGTAAGCCTTTCGAATCTCGTTATGTCATTAGGTTCCCGTATTCAAGAGTCGAGATGCATTATCATCGTGACATATCTTTCCGTCATTTTAGATTTTCAATCTGGACATTTGCTTCGCTGCGATAGTTTAAATATGCATATTTCAATATAACGTTAATTGTCAAATTTTATAGTCATATTGTATATGATCCGTTATCATCACCGGCGCACTCGCTGGGCAAGGCTTGCCCTCATCAGCGCCTGGTTGGGGCGAGCTTCCCGACGTTGCTGGCCCTCGCCATTGGTCGGTCAACAAGGCTCAAGGATTGAAGAAAGGGCAAAAAGAAAAATATTAAAAAAATTAAATGTTATTTTTTTGGTTGGTAAAAATATCATGTTAAATTGTCCATATTAGCGTTAATCATGCAACATAAGACAGTTATGTCCACATTAGCGATTTTTGGCCAAATTGATTGGATCGACTGATTTGGCAAAATATGAAAATATTTAGGATTTAATTGGTAAAAAGTACAATAAATATATGATTTTTTGACAATTTTTTCATAATTAGAGCTACACATTTTCCTCTAATTGTTTTAAATATCTGCGAATTTTCAATCGGATCAACTTTTCATATTGTTATTCCACATCTGTGTTCTAGGAAAAGGCCAAAAAAGTTAAAAAGAGCAAGAATTTCTTCTATCGGCAAGTTAATGGGATTCCACATAATCATCCTCACAGTTAAAATTATTTTAATGTTAATTTGTGTATTAAGGTAATTTTTGACTTCTAACTTTTTTTACTCATAGAATAATGTTGGTTTTTAAATCAGGATATTTGCACTTATAATGGCATGAAAACTCAAAATTTAATTTGGACTTTGATAAATAAAATAGTGCAAATGTCCCTAGTAAAGTTTTAGTTTATCCCGTTTGTTTAGTGGGTGACTGACTATTTATATATAATTTAAATAAACATGAATGAATGGTGGGTTTTTGGCATTATGGAACGATCTTTTTTCTATTAATTATTGATTCATTAAGCGATGATTGCCAACCTTTGCTAAAGAGTGCAAATAGTCCCTTCACAATTACCTGTCTCAATCCAGTCTACATGGATTGAATCTATTATGACTGTTGATTATGTGGACTTTACATGCAAAACCCATATGATCATCGACTGTGATCCCTTTGAGTTTGTGGCCCCATGTTTAGGCAAGACATTCTCCCTCCCCCTCCCCCAGTTTTCTTTTGTGTCATCAACGTAATGGTAGATACTAACTTACCAAATTATGACATCGAAAAAGTGTATTTTTCCTAAAAAAATTATGATATTTGAATGAGTATCAAACAAAAGTAATGATATTTGCGGTGCCATTATATCCAAATTAATTTGGTAATCATAAGAAGAGACAAACGTGGACAGTGAATTGGGACGAAAACGGCATCTCATAAATTTGACGAAAGGGCGACCGGGTCGACTATCTGCATTGACCGGACTAGTTCGCGCCTTCCCACGAAACGTGGTTCCACGTTTTCTCTTATTCTAATGCTTCTTTTTAGGTTCGCATAAGTCGTCTCCAACTTTAGAAAAAAAAACAGAGACGAAAACCTGGGTAAGGCTGCGCCTTCCCTTGCCCCCGAGCTCTGGGTGGCTGCAGTGAGGCCTCCACGGCCACGCCTGGAGGGCCCGCGGCGAGAGTGAGATTGTTCTCATCTAGATCTAGTCACGAAGGCCTTAGGCGATGCTGTCGCAACCTCGCCAGTCGTAGGCGAGGTTGTGATTGCCCTCCCTAGTGGCCGGCGAGGCTCCAACGGCCTTATCCATGGCCTCCATAGCCGAGGGTGAAGTGACCTTGGCGAGGGTTTCATGGCCAGCGACGGTAAACAATGACCCCGCCAACCCTAAAAAAAAAAAAAGCTAATAAAAAAAATTCAAAAACTAATAGTATAATATTAAAAGAACATTAAAATATTGTCCAACGATGCCACATCAGTTTTTCTAGTGGAGCAAATCGAAAGTGACACTCAAATTATTGATTTTTTAAATTTGTAACATTCAAGCGAGCGAAAAATATTTTGTGACACTCCTAGTATTCTTATTCCTAGGATAAGGTGACAATGATTATGAATTCATCCACCTCTAGCTAAATCCATCAAATGGGTGTGTTGGGACGGGTCGGGTCGGAAAAATTGTTTGACCCAAGTAGATTTATTTAACTCGTTTTTGACTCATTTTCATGGAATTTAAATTTAGATATCCATATCCGACTCGACTCATATTGTTAAAAAAATTTATAGTTAACTTAATTCATAAATACTCATACCCAAACTAAGATAAAAGTGCGGAATGAGTAAGTGCAAGATTGAGCGAACGTGAGAAAATTTGAGAAGAAAATAGAGATAGGTTGGGTTTAAGTGAATTATTTATGAGGCTCACTAGTGGCAGGCGAGGCTGGCTTCACCAACTCTAGCTAGTGGCTGGTGGGGTGTTCAAATCATTCAAAATGAACTCTATAAAAGGCAATAAAGCCAGTGAGATTGACCTTGCCAATTTTCAACAACTAGTAAAGAAGGAACAAACTATATATATGTTTAAAATTATTCACACAAATATTGCCCATGCTATTAGAACGGCTAGCGTCCATGTTAGTTATGTTCAACTGAATTGGCAAAATACAAAAAAGCTTATGACTTAATTGATCTCTGAGATAACTATTGGGGTTTACCTTAGTAGCTATGTAACAATTGCTTAAGATTGCAATCCAAAATTTTCAAAAATATATTGCAGATTTTCCTGAGATGAGTCGTGTAGATGGCTGGCATGAAAAAAATCATGATACCTCCCTAAAAATAGATTAGGGAAAATTTCAAAAAAGGACCCAAAGTAAGCATATTTTCTCAAATAAGGACCCGAAGTGACCGTTGTCTCAAATAAGGGCCCAAAGTGGCTAAACCAGTCTCAAATAAGGATCTCAAATCGTCAAGCAACCAAATGTTTCCCGGCCGGCGAGCGTGTGACATTTCTGGTGGCCAGAATAAGGGCAATTTTGTCAAAAAAATTAATAAAATTTAACAAACCCTAAAAACAAAACCCCCAAACTCTTCACGTTCTCATGTTTTCTTCTTCTCCGTGTTCACGTTATAGAGCTTGTCGCGATCGACGAAGCTGAGCTCACACGTCGCGGAGGCCGAGCTTGTCGCCGCCAGTGACGCCATGGTATGGCTCAATATTGCCGCGAGGAAAAGAAGAAAAAGCAATAGCGTTGCCAGCAGCAAGCTGCCGCCGCCACGGTGAATCGCCTCCATTGCCTCCAGGTAGAGAGATCTTTGGGCGAGCTCAACCGCTCAATTCCATCATGAGAGTTTTGTGGAGGATTGCGAGAAAGAAAACCCTGAGGGCTGAGAGAGTGAGGTGGAATGCGAATCCACTTTCACGAACCCAATTGAGAGACATATAACATTTCGATCTCAAGGACCCACATCTTGGGCACAATGTGAATCCACTTCAATGGAGAGAGAGAGAGAGAGAGAGAGAGAGAGAGAGAGAGAGAGAGAGAGAGAGAGAGAGAGAGAGAGAGAGAGGGGCAGGCGAGGGGGGTGCTGGCACGTACCTTTAGAACTCGAAAAGTCAAGGATCTTGCTCCATTAATAAAGAATTTGGATTCTCTGAGTAAGAGGGGACAAAGAGCCTAGAAAATGAAGTGCAGAAAAAGAGCGTGAAGAGTTTAGGGCTTCTGTTTTTAGGATTTGTTAATTTCTATCAATTTTTTGACAAAATTGCCCTTATTCTGGCCACCAGAAATGTCACGCCCTTGTTGGTCGGCGAACATTTGGCTACCCGACGATTTAAGGTCCTTGTTTGAAACTGATTTAGCCACTTCGGGTCCTCATTTGAGACAACGACCACTTTGGATCCTTATTTGAAAAAATAGGCTCACTTTGGGTCCTTTTTTGAAATTTTCCCAATAGATTATGATAGAAGCAATTCTTCATATATTGAAAATTTTATAATCAGATCTTCATGTTTTATAACATGATTTTGATAATTTTAATCCTTTCGACAATATGTGAGATCACATGGTCACGGCTCGGAGTTGCCATTTTTGGTGCTCCGACCGTTCGACTTTGGTCAAATTAAGTACAGTTGAAAAGCTTATACGGTGCATTATCCAATTTTACCATTCCATTTAAATTTTGATGACGTTGACTTTTGGCGCTAAATTTGATAAAGCCACAAAATAAAAAAAAATTAGGTGTCTACGATGCCATTAAGTTAACGTTTACTAAGTTATGGTGGTTTTCAAATTTTTATTTTTATTTTTTGCTAAGCGTATGCGTTTTTATTTGTTTATTTATTTATTGCCACAATTCAGTCCATGATTTAAGAAGAGGGAAAAAGTTCATTTTTACTATGTTTCTAGGGTGAGAGAGATAGAAGCGTGTCAGATAGAAAGTCTGTCACAAGATTCCCAATTTTCCATTAAGAAAAACCAACTTGATGTAAATGTCCCATGTGATGTCTCTATTAAAAGAGACGGTTTGACGAAGAAGAAAGACATCACCATCAAAGACTCTCGGAATTTGCCCTAATTTCTCAAGAAAGGGACACTATAAATGTAATAATTTTTGTACGGCGTTTGTTTGAATATTAAATTTTTTTTCCAAATCGCTTAAATATTATAATTTTTTTAAAACATTCAACACAAGTGTTATGCCACCTTAGATTTCTAGTATTTGAATAATTATTTAAAAAAAATTAACATTTAACTTATCGATTAAAAGTTATGGTATTCAAGTAAACGCTTTTGAAAACTTATAATAAATGAATGATTGAAAAAAAGTTATGACATTCAGAGTGAATATTTGAGTAGTTGAAAAAAAAATTATGACATCCAAAGTGAGTACAATACAAAAATTATGACATTTATATTGTATTTATTTCAGATTCTCAAATCCTAACTCGTTGGTTATAAGAAAAGGCAAGGCTGGAAAGTAAATTGAGACGACAATGGCATCTCGTAAGCTTGACAAAAGGACTACTGGATCGACTCTCTACGTCATTCGACCATAATGATGTCGACTAGGAATAGCGTCGATTGGACTAGTTTGAGCCTTCCTATGACAACGGAGTTCTATTTTGTCTATTCTAATGCTTTCCCAGGTTCCCATAACTCGTCTCCAACTTTAGAAAAAGATGAAAACCTGTGGAAACCACCAGGTCACATTCTCATATGAAGAGCATTTTCTCATCTTTTGAATCATCGAGTGATCGGGGCAATGGGAATATATCAGTGATGACATGATAAGGCGATGACGATAATGAATTTATTTGTCTCTAGACCAAATTAGTGAAATAGTCGGTTCGGATCAAATTTTGGTTGAGGTGAAGATAGTCCGATCCAAATAGACTCATTTAACTCGTTTTGACTCATTTCCATGCAATGCAGATTTAGTGATGCATAAAGCCTAACCCGACCCATATTGTTAGAACATTTTCATATTTGACCCAATTTACGAAAACTTAAACCCAAATTGACGTGAGAGTGCGGAATAAACAAGTGTGAGATCGAATGAAGGCAAAAAAGAATGAAGAGAGAGTAGAGTTGGGTTAGGTCTAAATAAGTTGTAAATCTGTTTATAATCCATTTACAATCTTTGTTAGCTTTAAACACATTTACGACCCATTTACTTGTTTAAATAATGAACATATTTATGATGCATTTAACACCATTAAGAAATGGATTAATGACTCATTTTGACTGATCTACTCTAGGCTCAAGCTTACGAAGAGGATACTTGAGGGAGGTAAGCCCAAGAGCAAATCTTCTGGAACTACATTCCTAGATTGACTCATCAACGAGTGCTGCTAAGTTATGGTAAATGAAAAATCTTCAAAGTGCAAAGTTGCAAAAACGACGCCGACTCATTAGCAATATCTGCTAACCCCTAGTTGATGGTAGTTGGTGAAATGCTTTCTTAATCATTCATCTTTCATAAAATTCGAGATTTCATATCTGATTATGAAATTCGAATGCTACGATGGTCTCTATTTCTGATGTCATTCAAATTTGTACTGTCGATCGTGATTGAGGTCGTTGTCGAGGGCATTGACTGGAGTCGTTGTCGTTGTCGTTCAGCCAAAACTGTCCATCACTTTCTTGGACGGTGGTTTAATTCTCCGAACCGGACTGCGTTGAAGCTTCCTCAGGAACGTATACTAGACGGTGGAAGCTTGCTCCCTAGAGTAAATCCTTCCGAAATTACATCCACCAACTCATTTGAAACTCGCGAAAAAGTAGTTCCTCGCTCCACCTAACCTCACTCATATTCCATCTCCTGGTCTTCCTCCTCCTCTTCCATCGTTTGGTGATCGTCGGCCGACATGGACCCTTACGCGTTCCTCAAGCTCTCCCCCAACCCCGACGGCTCCGTCACCCGCCTCTCCTCGCACCCGACGGTTCCTGCCTCCGCCTCCCCCGACTGCCCCGATCCGGCCCTCTCCAAGGACCTCCCCCTTGACCCCGGCCGCTCCACTTTCGTCCGCATCTTCCTCCCCCGCCCCGCCGCCTCCGCCGCCGCTGCCGCCGCCCGGCTCCCCGTCGTCCTCTACTTCCATGGCGGCGGGTTCGTCCTCTTCAGCGCCGCCTCGCGCATGTTCCACGACTCCTGCTGCCGCCACGCGTCCGCCCTCGGGGCCATCGTCGTCTCCGTCGAGTACCGCCTCGCCCCCGAGCACCGCCTCCCCGCCGCCTACGACGACGCCATGGCCGCCCTCGCGTGGCTCCGGTCGCAGGCGCTCGATGCCGCCGGCGCCGAGCCGTGGCTGATGGAGCGCGCGGACTTCGAGCGGTGCTACCTGATGGGCAGCAGCGCGGGGGCGAACATCGTCTACCACGCGGCCCTCCGGTCGCTGGACGTCGATCTGGCGCCGGTCCAGATCCGAGGGCTGATATTTAACCAGCCATACTTCGGTGGGGTCCAGAGGACCGAGTCCGAGCTGCGGTCGGACAACGACCGGATACTGCTCCTGCCCGCGAACGACCTCAAGTGGTCCCTGGCGCTGCCCGAGGGCGCCGACCGGTCCCACGAGTACTGCGATCCGACAGCCGATGGCGCAGCGGGGCACGAGAAAGCCGGGCGGCTCCCGAGATGCCTTGTGAGGGGTCACGCCGGGGATCCGCTGGTGGACCGGCAGAGGACGTTCGTGACGATGCTGGAGGCAGCAGGGGCGCACGTGACGACCGCGTTCGACGAGGGCGGGTTCCACGGGGTGGAGCTGTCCGACCCGGCCGAGGCCCAGGCTCTGGTGGAGATCATCAGGGATTTCATGAACGTCGACTAGGTTAAATCCACGATGTGAATTGAGGAATCGTGCGGCGGCGGCGGCCCGTGCATGAGAGTCTGTTTTTTAGATGCTCCGGCAACCGATGCTCTCGGTGCTTGTAAGCCTTTCAAATCTCGTTATGTCATTAGGTTCCCGTATTCAAGAGTCGAGATGCATTACCATCGTGACTTATCTTTCTGTCCTATTAGATTTTTAATTTGGACATTTGGTTGGTTGCGATAGTTTACATATGCATATTTCAATATAACGTTAATTGTCATATTTTATAGTCATATTGTATAAGATCCGTTATCATCACCGGCGCACTCGCTGGGCGAGGCTTGCCCTCATCAGCGCCTGGTTGGGGCGAGCTTCCCGACTTTGCTGGCCCTCGCAATTGGTCGGTCAACAAGGCTCAGGGATTGAAGAAAGGGCAAAAAGAAAAATATTAAAAATATTAAATGTTATTTTTTTTATTGGTAAAAATATTATGTTAAATTGTCCGTATTAGCGTTAACGGTGCAATATAAGACGGTTATGTCCACGTTAGTGATTTTTGGCCAAATTGATTGGATCAACTAATTTGGCAAAATATGAGAATATTTAGGATTCAATTGGTAAAAGTACAATACCTTACCAAAAAATTTTTTTGGTAAAAGTACAATAAATATATGATTTTTTGACAATTTTTTCATAATTAAGCTACACATTTTCCTCTAATTGTTTTAAATATCTGCAAATTTTCAATCGGATCGACTTTTCATATTGTTATTCCACATCTGTGTTCTAGGAGAAGGCCAAAAAAGTAAAAAAGAGTAAGAATTTCTTCTATCAGCAAATTAATGGGATTCCATAGAATCATCTTCACAGTTTAAATTATTTTAATGTTAATTTGTCTATTAAGGTAATTTTTGACTTCTAACTTTTTTTACTCATAGAATAATGTTGGTTTTTAAGTCAGGATATTTGCACTTATATTGGCATGAAAACTCAATTTAATTTGGACTTTGATGAATAAAATAGTGCAAATGTCCCTATCAAAGTTTTAGTTTATCCCGTTTGTTGAGTGGGTGACTGACTAGTTATATATAATTTAAATGAACATGAATGAATGGTGGGTTTTTGGCATTATGGAACGATTTTTTTTTCCATTAATTATTGATTCATTAAGCGATGATTGCCAACCTTTGCTAAAGAGTGCAAATAGTCCCTTCACAATTACCTGTCTCAATCCAGTCTACATGGATTGAATCTATTATGACCGTTGATTATGTGGACTTTACACGCATAACCCATATGATCATCAACTGTGATCTCTTTGAGTTTGTGGCCCCTAGTTTAGGCAAGACATTCTCCCTCCCCCTCCTCCAGTTTTCTTTTGTGTCATCAATGTAACGGTAGATACTAACTTACCAAATTATGACATCGAAAAAGTGTATTTTTCCTAAAAAAATTATGATATTTGAATGAGTATCGAACAAAAGTAATGATATTTGCGGTGTCATTATATCCAAATTAATTTGGTAATTATAAGAAGAGACAAACGTGGACAGTGAATTGGGATGAAAACGGCATCTCATAAATTTCATAGCTGAGGGTGAAGTGGCCTTGGCGAGGGTTCCATGGCTAGCGAGGGTCACCGATAACCCTTGCCAACCCTAAAAAAAAAAACAAATGAAAATAATTTCAAAAACTAATAATAAAATATTAAAAGAAAATTAAAATATTATCTAGCGATGCCATGTCAGTTTTTTCGGCGAGGTAAATTGAAAATGGCACTCAAATGATCGATTTTTCAAATGTGCCATTCAAGCGAGCGAAATTTTTTTTGTGACACTCCTGGTATTCTTATTCCTAGGATAAGATGACGATGATAACGAATTCATCCACCTCTAGCTAAATCCATCAAATGGGTGTGTTGGGATGGGTTGGGTCGGAAAATTGTTCGACCTAAGTAGATTTATTTAACTCGTTTTTGACTTATTTTCATGCAATACAAATTTAGATACCTACATCCGACTTGACTCATATTGTTAAAACACTTTTATATTTTAATTAATTCATAAATACTCATACCCAAATTAAGATAAGAGTGCGGAATGAGTAAGCGCAAGATTGAGCGAATGTGAGAACATATGAAGAGAAAATAGAGATAGGTTGGGTTTAAGTAAATTATTTATTACCATCGCCCTCGCCGGCCACTGGCTAGTTGACGCTCGCTAGTGGCAGGTGAGGCTGACTTCACCTGCCCTAGCCAATGGCTGGTGGGGTGTTCAAATCATTCAAAATGAACTCTATAAAAGGCAATAAAACCAATGAGATTGACCTTGCCAATTTTCAACAATTGGTAGAGAAGGAAGAAATGAAAAAAAAATTATTTAAAATTATCCACACAAATATCAACCATGCTATTAAGACGGCTAGCATCCATGTTAGTGATGTTCGATTGAATTGGCAAAATGCAAAAATTTTATGACTTAATTGATCTCTGGGATAACTACTGGGGTTTACCATAGTTTGCAATTGCTTAAGATTGCTTAAGATTGCAATCCAAAATTTTCAAAAATATATTGTAGATTTTCTTGAGATGAGTTGTGTAGATGGCCAGCATGAAAAAAATCACGATACCTCCCTAAAAATAGATTATGATAGAAGCAATTCTTCATATATCGAAAATTTTATAATCAGATCTTCATGTTTTATAACATGATTTGCGATAATTTTAATCCTTGCGACAATATGTGAGATCACATGGTAACGGCTTGGACTGGTGCTCCGGCCGTTCCACTTTGGTCAAATTAAGTACAGTTGAAAAGCTTATACGGTGCATGATCCAATTTTACCATTCCATTTAAATTTTGATGACGTTGACTTTTGGCGCTAAATTTGATAAAGCCACAAAATAAAAAAATTAGGTGTCTACGATGCCATTAAGTTAACGTTTACTAAGGTATGGTGGTTTTCAAATTTTTATTTTTATTTTTTGCTAAGCGTATGCGTTTTTATTTGTTTATTTATTTATTGCCACAATTCAGTCCATGATTTAAGAAGAGGGAAAAAGTTCATTTTTACTATGTTTCTAGGGCGAGAGAGATAGAAGCGTGTCAAATAGAAAGTCCGTCACAAGATTCCCAATTTTCCATTAAGAAAAACCAACTTGATGTAAATGTCCCATGTGATGTCCCTATTAAAAGAGACGGTTTGACGAAGAAGAAAGACATCACCATCAAAGACTCTCGGAATTTGCCCTAATTTCTCAAGAAAGGGACACTATAAATGTAATAATTTTTGTACGGCGTTTGTTTGAATATCAAAAAAAATTTCGGATCACTTAAATATTATAATTTTTTAAAAACCATTCAACACAAGTGTTATGCCACCTTAGATTTCTAGTACTTGGATAATTATTTTTTAAAAAAAATTAACATTTAACTGATCGATTAAAAGTTATGGTATTTAAGTAAATGCTTTTGAAAACTTATAATATATGAATGATTGAAAAAAAGTTATGACATTCAGAGTGAGTATTTGAGTAGTTGAAAAAAAAAAATTATGACACCCAAAATGAGTACAATACAAAAATTATGACACTTATATTGTATTTATTTCGTATTCTCAAATCCTTAACTTGTTGGTTATAAGAAAAGGCAAGTCCGGAAAGTAAATTGAGACGACAATGGCATCTCGTGAGCTTGACAAAAGGACTACTGGATCGACTGTCTACATCATTCGACCATAATGATGTTGACTAGGAATAGTGTTGACTGGACTAGGAACAGTGTTGACTGGACTAGTTCGAGCCTTCCTATGACAACGGAGTTCCATTTTGTCTATTCTAATGCTTTCCGAGGTTCCCATAAGTCGTCTCCAACTTTAGAAAAAGATGAAAACCTGTGGAAACCACCGGGTCACATTCTCGTATGAAGAGCATTTTCTCATCTTTTGAATCATCAAGTGATCGGGGCAATGGAAATATATCGATGATGACAGGATAAGGCGATGGCAATAATGAATTTATTTATCTCTAGACCAAATTAGTGAAACAGTTGGTTCGGATCAAATTTGGATTGAGGCGAAAATAGTCTGACCTAAATAGACTCATTTAATCCGTTTTAACTCATTTCCATGCAATGCAGATTTAATGATGCATAAGCCGACCCGACCCATATTGTTAATTTACGAAAACTTAAACCCAAATTGACGTGAGAGTGCGGAATGAACAAGTGCGAGATCGAATGAAGGCAAAAAAGAATGAAGAGAGAGTAGAGGTAGGTTATGTCTAAATAAGTTGTAAACCTATTTATAATCCATTTACAGTCTTTGTTAGCTTTAGACACATTTACGACCCATTTACTTGTCTATTTACTTGTCTAAATAATTAACATATTTATGATGCATTTAACACCATTAAGAAATTGATTAATAACTCATTTTAATTGATCTACTCTAGGCTCAAGCTTTCAAAGAGGATACTTGAGGGAGGTAAGTCCAAGAGCAAATCTTTCGGAACCACATTCCTGGACTGACTCATCAACGAGCGCTGCTAAGTTATGGTAAATGATAAATCTTCAAAGTGTAAAGTTGCAAAAACGATGCCAACCCATTAGCAATATTTGCTAATCCCTAGTTGATGGTGGTTGGTGAAATGCTTTCTTAATCATTCATCTTTCATAAATTCGAGATTTCATCTCTATTATGAAATTCGAATGCTCCGATGGTCCCTATCTCTGATGTCATTCAAATTTGCACTGTCGATCGTGATTGAGGTCGTTGTCGAGGGCATTGACTGGAGTCGTTGTCGTTGTCGTTCAACCAAAACTGTCCATCACTTTCTTGGACGGTGGTTTAATTCTCGGAACCGGACTGGGTTGAAGCTTCCTCAGGAACGTATACTAGACGGTGGAAGCTTCCTCCCTGGAGTAAATCCTTCCGAAATTACATCCGCAAACTCATCCGTTCAAGGATCACTAAATTATGGTATATGATAAAAATTTTGAAATGTGAAGTCACCGACAACCGGTTCATGGATCTGAGCCTTATTAGTAACATTCGCTGATTCTTGAGTCGACATCATTTTGCTATTGATTAATGAAAAACGTTATTGGCGTATGCTTTCGTAATTGCAAGATTTCGCCATGGAACGCAAATCAGATACGTATTGAGAGTACATCCGTATTGACAAATATAAAGCTAACAAAAATGATGGGGGTAATGCTAAAATTGTTCCTATACCCTATTTTACGAATGTATATTCGGTCTTAAATTTCTCAATTTTTCTAATGTAACCCTAAACTTTTGCTCGGGATTCTAACGACCACGTGAGCTCTACAAGCGAAACCCATGTGATTAGGGACTGTGATCTTTCGAGTTTGTGGACCTAAATCTAGGCAAGACATTCTCTAACCCTCTCCCTCTGTTTTCTTTTGTTGTGTGAATGTGAGGATATATATTAATTTTGATGTAAACTTATCAAACTATGCCATTGAAAGATTGTATATTTTCAGTGAGATTGAATATTGGGGAAATTTTCATATTTAACAGCTTGTATGGAGTGGATTAACATAGATCGACCGATGAATTTTCCACAAGATAGACACCCCTTCTGGTTTGAAGGAAAAACAAAAGGCTCGGCATAACTTTTTAAGAATGAGTTTTAAAAAAAAAAACCCTTACCTTGAAGAAAAATGGGGAAATTGAACTCCTATTTGTGAAGGGATTTTTATGATTTGAGGGAAACCCTAGGGCCAACAAAATCTAATCTAAAGGAAGTAAGACGGCCCTTCGAATGGCTTGGGCCGTCTTGCACAGAGCTCCATCGACTTTGATTAAGGCCAAGCCCACGCTACCTAGGGTTGGCCCGGCAATGGCCACGTGCCGGTTGCGGGTTGACCGAGACTTAGCAATATCAATTTCCCTTTTTTTTCTTATGGATTAATACTATGAAAAATTCAAAATCGATATATTTATAATAAATTCATGCCAAATTAATTTTTGGATTACCAAAAATCTCAAATTAATATACATGTGACAAATTTATTTAAAAAATTTAAAAAATTAAAAATTGGATAATTTTACAAAATAAAAAATATTTAAGATTTCGATTTTTTAAAAAATAAAAAATAAAAAATATTAAAAGGAGTCACAAAGGAAAATTTAATCATTTTTATATCAAATAGAGGAAAATATTTTCCCATTTATATTCAGATTTCAAGCAAAAACAAAAAAATATTGTAATTTTTTTGAGAAAATACTTCTTGAAATATATTTTTTAAGAAACAAATGAAGGCTTAATTTTTTTTTTTTAAAATGATAAAAATTGTTCATTAGATTTGTATTGCACGAAGGCATTTTTGCAATACCATTTAAAAAAATTATAAGAATAAGTTTTCTTAGATTTAGTTAAATAGGTCATGTATATGTTGAAAATGAATCGGTCGGATATGAGTAAAGAATTTTGCATTACAATAAATGGATTATAAATGAGTTAAATATGTCAATTCAAATCGAATCATTTATGAGCCAACATAAACATGACTTGATTCACTCATTTGACATGTTTATGATTGATCAATTCCCAAGGACTCAAACACGGTCGGAAAGCACCGTGCTTCCACCTTCTCCGATGGTTCTGGTTCTTGAGGAAGCAAGCTTCGATGCCGCTGTTCCCGTCCTAGCCGTAGCCGCCTAGGTGAAGTACCCGCCTATAAAAAGTCCCCGTCCTAGCCGTAGCCAAAGCTTTGTTTGGAATATGCTAATTTGAGCTTGCGAAAACTCGAAAAATGTGGCTATCACTGGCGAATCGAACGTGGCCGAAGAACTTTGGCTAGTTGCCAGAACTAGGGGCTTTTAATATCACTGCCATTTTACATTTTTTTGACAAAAATGTCCTTATTCCAGTCACCAAAAATGCCTCTTACTCACGGCTAGAAAATATTTGGCCGACTAGCAAGCTAAGGTCCTTATTTGAGATTAATCTAGCTATTCAAGTTTTTATTTGAAATAATATTTACTTAGGATTCTTGTTTGAGAAAATAACTATATTTTGAGTCCTTATTTAGAATTTTCCCTTTGCTTGAAATATTAAAATGAATCATCTCTTTTCATAACCAAGAGTCACATCTTTTTTTTAATTAAGAGTCAGGTCTTCTTAACCAAAAGTCATGTCTTCTCTTAATGAAAAGACACATTTTTTATGATAACAAATTATTTCAACAATCCTTTACTTAGTTTGTTATCCACACTAATTTACATAAATTCATACATACATGAAGGTATCTATTAAGATTTGAACCTTCAATTAGTGTAAATAATTCCATTAACGAAATCAGGGGTAGATAAAACTTTGAACCATGATTTTACTTGTTAATCAAATTATTATACATATGAATTTATACACATTCAGTTAGAAATTTCCTATGCTTAAGTACTTTTACAGCCTTGTGCTCCTCCTAAATTTATTACATTAGCATTGTCTTGCTAAAACCTTGAATTTCATTAAGAGTGTTTTCTTACACCCATCCTCTTAACTTTCCATGAGTACTAATCTTGTGCCTCGATACCCGATCATTGTCAAGTTACAATAGCTTCTTGTTGGGTTTCATTAGAAATTATAAAGTTGGGTTTCCACTATGCTTGACTATTATCAATTGGTCTAAGACCCATTCTCTTAGCAATACTGCTTATTAAACCTATCGAGAGTCTCTTAGTGAATGGATTAACCAAGTTACTATTTATTCAAACGTAAATTACCGAAATAACTTTATTAGTAATTAATTGTCAAATATATATTCATGTCACATATGTCTAGATTTTCCATTGTATATTTTATTGCATGTCTTAGACATAGTTGCCTCACTATCACAATGTAAAGATATGATTGTCATTGGTTGTGGCCATAGCTTTTTGTTGAATAACAAATTTCACAGCAATTCCATTTCGTTACCAACTGTCGATAGTGATATGAGGTCATATTCCTTTGTTGAATGAGTTATACATGTTTGCTTCTTTAAAGCTTTTCTTCTCATAGTAGTCTTGACTTAAAGCATAACCCCACTATGTAAAATATTATGGATAACTAAGCCATAAAGTTTTTTATTAATAGCTATTGTGTGCCATAAGTCAAATTGTATAGACCTGTGATGTGATGTTCTCATTGGCATAGGAGGAAACGTACCAGAGGTAGTGTGATACATTCGCCATAATACGTATGTCATAGAAGGCAGCATGTCCCGTCTTCTCCTTTGAAACTGCAATTTTCTTAGAGCCTCCAAGTTAATTACACTATCTTGGCTAAGGCCCTTTTTTGTGCCATCCATAACGTTCTTCTGCCTATGCCGATGCTTGTAATAATCATCATTTAGACCTTGTATCCAACATCATCATCTCGTCCACAACTGCCATTGGTGACCACGGGACATAGAACATAAGACAAAGAAACGATGATTCAGAAAACAAATTCAATCGTTGACTTGGAAAATAACTAACATGAGTTATCCAAGCCAATGTACTTTAGGCGAATGAGAAAACGAAACCAAATTGCACTAGTATTTATGAGCATTTCATTGAACGATTTGTATGCACTGAAAGGTTCGAATTTTCTCACTGAAATCAAAATTGTTTCTCATTATTGATATCACAAGCCTTGAGCAATGGCTCACTAAGATCTGTTTTGTGGCCATGATGATGACCATGCTCATGATGGTATTCCAGAAATTCTCCATCATGATAGTGGTGGTGATCATCGGATGTGACTTTGGATTTTGGGTTATGTCCAGCATGATCCTTATCATTATGGTCATGGCTTCCATGGTCATGACTATCTTCACTTTACTGTTGGTCGTGGTAATGGTCATTATGACCATGATCGTGATCATGACTATGGTCATGACTCAGTAAGAATGACAATATGAACCACTAAACCAGAGGCAGAAACAACAAACATAAGAAAGCCTTAAACATCACCTGTATCATTGATTAGCCTTGCAATGGCTTCATATACAAGAATCTCAGCAAGAAGCCATATCATTTAAATAGACACAAGAGCGCCAAGAGTCGCAAGTATTGCGAAACTCGAGCGCATCGCCTCTTCAATTGAACCTGATTAAGATTCACAGTAAGTACGATCCGATCTGCTTTTTCTGATCTTTCTTCTTTGAAAATCTTCATGGTTTTCTTTATCCGAGAAGAGGTCGGTGGGGGCAGTCTTCCAACCTCCAATCTCTTTCTTCTTTCTCTGCTTTTTGGAATTTCGGCTTCAGATTTTGGAGAATCCCCGGGAATGAAGCCACACAAGACGTGAATCCCTCCACAAGATAATGAGGATGAATGTTTTGCTTAATGCCCACAATCAACCGTGTCCTTTTCTCTCAACAAAGTCCACAATCTCTACCGACTAGACCGAGGCCGACTTGAAGAGAACCAAATTATCTTGCAGTGCTTGCACCACTAGCAACAAATCGTCCACGAGCATGCCCTGCGAGTGACCGAGATGCATAGCCGGTCCACGTGCCACGACCTAAGGCCTCTCCAAGAGCTTTTACTTTCGATGATCGACTCTAACTCCATTGTTGCACAAATCATCATACTTTGGATTAAGGATAGCAAGCAAGTTGGGGTCCAAAATGTAGAAGATACATAATTCAGAGAAAAGTAGAATCATATTGTCCTTCCAACAGATGAATTTATTCCATCATATGGATCAATTTGCAATATGTCGAGATTGCAAGCGTTTGATGCAGCTGATGTCTCCATCTCCAAAGCTGCAGAAAAATGAATTCAGCAATTACTCGACTCTCTGAATTTCAACTTGAAAGTGTTAAAGTTGCATGTATGAAAAGAGAAGACGAGAGTTCTGAAGTAGATGCATTTCTGAATAGTTGCAATTATTATAAACAATATGTGAATTGATTTTTACTTTAGACAACCAATAGATACACCTCTTGAAAAGAGGTACCTTATCCCCAATTATCACCACTTTTTATATCAAGAATAACTTCCCCTCATAACTATCGATAATTTCCTTTTAGAAAGAAAAGTCATCTCTTTTCATGACAAAGAGTTATGTCTTCTTTTGATCAAAAATCACGTTCTCTTAACCAAAGTCACATCATCTATTAACCAAGAGTCACGTCTTTTCTTAATGAAGAGACACCTCTTTTATGATAACAAACTATTTCAATAGGTGGTAGGTTCCATGATCATCCGTCATCAACTTCGGACTGTTTCTTTATAGGAAAGCTGGCTTCGACTTTAGTCTGGTCGCTAAGTTTCTTTTGAAGCACAACTCAACTGTGAAGATGAGAAAATGAAGTCACTCAGATAAGAAGCATGCTATGATAATCTGGAATGAGTCGCTTCCACATCAAGGAAAGGTGCCTATTTTGTGTCATGATCTTCACGGAAAAGTGCCGGAATGCGAAAAGGTGTTAGAACGAACTACTCGAATAAGATGGGATGCTGAAGTAATCAGAAATGAGTCACTTCCACATCAATGAAAGGTGCCTACTTTGTGTAATGATCTTCTTGGAAAAGTGCCAGAATGCGACATGCCGATGAAAGGAACTCACTCTAATTAGACGGATGCTAAAATAATCAGAAATGAGTTGCTTGATCAATGAAAGGTGCCCATTTTGTGGAATGATATTCTCAGAAAAGCACTGGAATGCGACATGTTGCTACTGATCTTGAATAATCACATTTCATCTGCTACTGCATTATGTTTAATCATACAAGTATGTCGCCCCCTTGACCAACTCTTCTAAATCATGTCTTTTTTATTTCCTTCCTGTTACTTTCTGCTATCCGAGTAAGAGGCCGTGCGAAAGAGAGTAATTCAAAACGATTCATATAGATTTACATATTTAAAGGTTGTATCATTTTCATGACCTGTTCTAGAACATGTGCATCTAGACAAGAAAGCTAGTCTAGTTGTTAATAGATTGAAATATACTGTGTCCCAAGAAAACAACTGAATAAACCAAGAAAATCTGGTATTTGGCAGCAAGACATCAGTCTATAATCCAGATATTTTGTGGAATTAAAGTTCAAATGCTAATACAACTGCAATAACCACAAGTTGAGGTTGCTAATACAACTGCAATAACCTATTTTGCTACAAAGGCCATGAACTTTGTTGAGAATGAGGTGCTGAAGGTAAGAGAAGGTTGGCAAGAAGTGAATGCCGTGAAAGAAGATTTTGACTGCATTAAAGCCATCCTACGTGATGCAGATTCACCAGATGAGGGTAGCCAATTCATGAAAGAATCGGTCAGGAAACTAAGAAATCTTGCGGATGACATCAAAGATGCTCTTGATGAGTATAAGCTACTGAAGGCACAACATGAAGCCCAGGGGATCCTTGAATTTCTACAGAAGTCACATAGCTATGTGAAGAACTGGAAAGCTTGCAGAAGGATCATGCTTCAGATGAGAGACATAAGTTCCAAAGTCAAAAGTATCTGTGAAGAACATGAAAAAGTTTGTTACCTGTTCAAACAAGATGCAGAACAAGGTTCGAGCTCCACGTCTACATCCAGCATATGGCACGAACAGCATGGAGATGCCCTTCTATTGGAAAAAGCTGATCTAGTGGGTATTGAAGAGCCCCAAGAGCAACTGGTGAAGCGGTTGGTGAAGGGTCCGCCTGAGAAAGAAATAATTCCAGTCGTGGGGATGGGAGGTTCGGGAAAGACTACCCTCATAAAGCAAGTCTTCGATGATCCAGCAGTGAAGAAACACTTCACAATCTGTGCTTGGGTCACTCTTTCTCCATCTTTGAGGACAGAAGAAGTCCTCAGGGACATGCTTCAGCAAATCGCTAGCAGCATCATGGAATCTGTCCCCAGTGAACAGATGCCTTGAGTTCTGATTTACTGAAATTGATGGTCAAGAGCTTGCTGCAAAGAAGAAGATCGAGGTACTTGATCATTCTTGATGATGTGTGGCGTGTTGATGACTGGGATGCAGTCAAATATGCATTTCCTAACAACAAAAATGGTAGTCGTATAATGATGACTACAAGGGATGTCAAGATAGCATCATCTTCATGCAAGGAATTTGCCGGAGAGGTCTACCACATGAAGCCTTTGTGCGCTGAACAATCATGGAAGCTTTTCTGCGTGAAGACATTTAAGGGCGACTCATGTCCTTCAAATCTGAAGGAAATATGTGAATGCATTTTACAGAAGTGTGAGGGGCTACCATTGGCAATCGTTGCCACTAGTGGCATTTTGGCCACAAAGGACAACAACAAGATAGACGAATGGCATCTAGTACATCAAAGTATTCGTTCTGAAATTGATGGCAATGATAGACTGAAGAACTTGAAGAAGGTACTTTCTCTTAGTTTCAATGTCTTGCCTCACCACCTAAAACCTTGTTTCTTGCACTTGAGTGTATTCCCTAGGGATCAACAGATCGAGCATATGCGGTTAATCCGATTATGGGTGGCGGAAGGACTTGTTGAAACAAAAGAGGGTAAGACACTGGAAGAAGTTGCAGAAGAGTACCTTAAGGATCTCCTAAGCAGGAGCCTCATTCAAGCAGCTGAGCTAACTAGCGATGGAAAGGTCAAGATGTATCAAGTTCATGACCTCTTGTGGGAAATTAGCAGTATGAAGTCTGAAGATCGAAACTTTGCAAGTGTGGTTGATGAACAACACACAGTTTGGACAGATAGAGTTTGCCGCCTTTCAGTACACAAAATACTTCAATCTGTACAGCAAAATGAGCCGCTGCAGCAACTTCGCTCTCTGTTCATGTTTGGGGTAAGCAAATCATCCTTAAATAGAGTGCTCTCTTCTGGTCTCAAACTACTCAGTTCTAGACTTGCAAGGTGCCCCTTTGAAAAGGTTTCCAACACAAGTGATCGACTTGCATCTTCTCCGTTACCTAAATCTTAGGTGCACCAAACTCCAAACACTTCCAAGTTCAATAGGAATGCTTCAGAACTTGGAGACCCTGGATCTTAAACACACATTTATTACCATATTGCCGGTAGAAATCACAAAGCTCCACAGGCTTCGCCATTTGCTTGTATGTCGCTATGAAAATGTTGCTTATTCACACAGTAAGTATGGCTTTAAGACCCCTGGAAAAATTGGGGTCCTTCCATGTTTACAAAAGCTATGCTATGCAGAAGCGGATGATCAAAAAAGCTGCATCTTGATCAGAGAGATCGGGAAGTTGATTCAGCTGAGAAGGTTATGCATTCTGAAGCTGAAGAAAGAAGATGGAAGGAAGCTATGCCTATCAATTGCCAAGTTGACCAATCTCCGTGCACTATCAGTTTCTTCTTTTAAAGATGCTGAACTTGATCTGCAAAACCTTTTTTCTCCTCCACAGCTCCTTCAAAGAGTGTTCTTACGGGGAAAATTGCAGAAATTGCCACATTGGATTGCCAAGCTCCACAATCTTGCCAAGCTTAAACTGAAATGGAGCCACCTCGAGGAAGATCCAATGTTAATCCTCCAAAGTTTGCCCAATCTCATACACGTTGAGTTACTTCAAGCCTATGATTGGCATAAACTATGCTTCAATGCTAAAGGGTTTAAGAAGCTCAAGATATTAGGTCTTGACTGTTTTGAGGAGCTTACATTCATACAGGTAGAGGAAGGAGCAATGCCTTGCCTTGAAAAGTGGAGCATCCAGCGATGCAAGTGTTTGAAAAATATCCCATCAGGAATCGAGTATCTCAGCAAGCTCAAAGTGCTGGAGCTTTTCGACATGCCTGATGAACTAATCAAGAAACTTAAGCCAGAAGAACAAGATGAAGAATACAGGAAAGTTGCACATATTCCAGAGCTTAGTTATGGCTACTGGAGAAATGGTGCTTGGGACGTTAAATCAGTTGAGACGGCAGCCAAGAAGAGAAGCAACCTTCCTCCTTGTTGGAAGTAATGCCAAGAGTTGTATCAAACGAAGTGCCATTTTATTGATTTGTGCTCATGTATATATCTACTGACAACCACTTTCATTGAATCATCCTTGTTGTGCATAAGGTAGTTGTCCATGTAGCATAGCCCTGTACTTCTGTTTGGTTAAAAAGAAGTGAATTCTGTTTACTTGGATGTTGTTTATGCAATGGAAGAGTAAAAGTAATTTGATTAGAAAATATGATAACTTTTGTAGAAGTTTGGTTTAGTTGCTGATGGTTTAAATCATTTTCTTAAATTTTGCTAAATTTTTTCTAAGCTAGATCCTTGTTTTGAGTTTCAAAAACAGATCATCATCATGGTGTGAGCTGGGTAAATTGACTCATTAAATGACTGTGTCTTGCATAGGTTGGGTCAATATAGAGAAAAAAGCTCATCAGATATTATGTTTATTTAGGCCTTGTTTCTGTTATAGCAAAAACCCTCCAACTTGAGCACCTGTAAATTGTGAATTTGCAGCAATATTCAAGGAAAATCTGACAAGCAAACATTGATTATTCATGACAACTTCCAAGTGTATTTGGAAATAAAGTTCACAGAGTTGGAACAGCTCCAACAATGCCCTCTCTAATGATTCTGCATCTACAGCTAAATCATTGAATGGCACTGCACTTCAATCTTAGCATGCGCCAAGCTACAGCAGACTCTTTGCTCCTCCTATTACTGACCAGAAAACATATGGTAGTGCATTTTTTTTTTCTGGTAATCAGATGGAAGCATGTTCTAAGTAGTTGATGTCACGTGCTATCCAAAAGTCTTCTTCATATGCTCTCAATCTGTCAATATCTAACCTAAATTTTCATATTTCCAAACCGCTGACTGAAATGGAAACTTCTGTTATCTCCATCATACCTTGTTAGCTCTTTTTGAAAATACTATCATAAGAAATTTTACAGCTTTACAAATATTCACATTTCATTTCGAGCATAGACGCCACAGGGATAATCAATAGTGATTCCAAGAACATTTTACTCCAGTAAAAAGAGCACCTTGCGCTATGCACAGCTGACACAAGTACTACTGCTATTTTGGTTATGTTTTGTTTACTTTTTCTGAGAGAAGGATAGAGCAATCAAAATTGTTGGGCTCTGAATTTCAAAGCATTGACAAAACTAGACTCAACACATTCTATCTGGGAATAATCTTGAAGCTACGTTCATCCATCAAAATCAGAAAAGAAAATTCCTAACACTTTGTAGCTGAGACTCAGCAAAACAGCCATGATCTAGACATGGGAAACAACAACCTGAGTTGGGCTTAGTGTTATAATGACAGCAAACTTTCAAAGAACCAACAGCTCCTACAATTCCAGAGGAGAACTATGCTGCTACCTTCACTGCTCGAAGCACTTTGAAAATTGCTGCCAAGAGAATTCATTTCAATCTCCCTAAAAGTTATCTAAAATCAAAATCAACAATCATGAAAATGATAAGAACGATAAATGAGGGGTTGGTTGAAAAAAGTACAAGAGACATGGAAGATAATCATGCTCCTTGTTTCATTTCTATCACCACCAGAATTGTCATCCTGTCAAGCTTGAAGGAAACATAGAATCTTGAGAACAACAGACATACCTCTTCCTTCCCTTTCCTAGGTAGCAGAACCTTCAGTTAGAAAGCACTCTAGTTCAGGCAAGGATATCAGCTTCTTTCTTTTTTTGCGACAGACTACAGACATGCTGCTCCACGGCTCACTCCTTCCTAAGTTGAATGCATTCCTGAGTTCAGGGTTCACAGCAATATCTTTCAGGGAACTGGAGCAATGAAAAGCTCGTCAGAGGAATAGATTCTGAGTAGATAAACGATATATTTCTTGGGAAATAACCAACGAGAATAAGTAACATAAATTTGGGTACACCATCGATGGGTTTTGATGGTGACTACAAAACAATGCAGCAGAGTGGACTTAAGCATATATAACTCAAAATTCCAGTTTCTTGGAGAATAATCTCGACGAATTCAGACAACACTTAATCTTCACCGAGACAATGACACATTAAGGGTGAAACTAGTGCGCTTGAACAGAAGAAATGTCACGGCCTGTTGGAATTTCTCTAAGATGAACAAGATTAGGTAACTCATCCAGGCAACAATGCATGATGCATGACTCCTTCATTTCAGTAGAGTTTCCAATTGACCAAAATCATAAGGAATGCCTTCAAACCTGATTCCAAAGGTTGCTGCTGCAACTAGGGGAAACTTTAAAATGGTTGAAAAGTTAAAACTCAAGATTTAGAAGCGAAGGAGTCTCCTCCATTGGTAACACTAAGCAAGAATGAGAGAGAAACATGAATGCTAAGCAATCATTGGGAAGTTCACACAGAGCAAGGTTCAATTGTACCATTCGATCGAGATCTTGGCAAAGTCGATTTTCAGCAAAAAAATTGGTTTAAAGCCCCGGTAAAAAATCAGGTGTCCGCAACACCATTAACTAGCTGTTTAGTCGAGCTATGGTATGGCGTGATTATGTACCGGAAGTGGGAAAGAAATCGAATTACAGTTTGACGAAGAAGACATTCTCATCACCATCCTTAACTTACGGTATTTCGTAGAAATTAAGATTATCCAAATCCCTCGAACCCTAAATTTAGGTTGCGAGACACCGAGATCTGATTATAAGCTCTCAAAATGCCTCGAGAATCACTTGATCGAAGTTTTTCTCCTTTTTCGAGGGAGAAATCACCATAGTTTTCATCTCGACTGTGGATCCGATTATTTCACGAAGATTTGTGACCTTGTGATTTGAAAGACTTCTACAATAGTCGAAGGACCAATTTGTACATGACAAATCCTAGTGCCTCATGATTACAATTACTGACTATAGAGAAGATAATTTCACTATCATGCTACTCGAAAAGTGAGGACATCAACACATTAGCATATTAAATCAAACTTTTGCTTGATTTCCTACACTATCTAAAGAAGGAAAGTAAGTAAAGCGCAACGCTCGCCCCACGCCCCCACACATCAACACAAATTACTTTTTATGAACTTTGGAACGTTAAAATTCAAGAGTACTCCCGTACGAGACGTGCAAACACCATCACATTAAAATAATGAATGCGGTTCAATTGAACGTCTCATTAAAGAATTACCATAGACAGTCTTTATAGGTGGATAATCACTCGGGTTTGAATTGAAATAGTGTGGCGAAACATGAATCCTTCCCTATCATGTTAACGATGTTCAAGCACCCTGAAGTTCTTGCTCTTGAATTACAAAAATCCTATCTTGCTGCACACCTGTATGGGTCAAGGGGAGTGGAACGGATCTGCAACAGTGATACCTTCTTACCTACGCAATCTTTCGATTTTTTTAATTTAAATTTCGGAAAAACAAGAGCAAAAGGACAAAGAAAAAAAAATATGTCTTTCTTTTTTTTTTTTATTTAAACTTTTCGGCTTTTTATTTCTTCTCTTTTTCACTGCACTGCCATTCCTCCCTTGGCTCGTTTCGTATCCCCACTTAAAAGCGTGGACGAGTAGAAAAAAGGCACACTGAAAACCTCGGGCCAATCCACCACCACCATGGGCGGCGGCGGACGCGACGAGCCTCCTCCGGGGAGCTCGGCGAACGGGGGCGAGTACCTCCTCTCCCTCCTCCGGCGGCCCCCCCAGCTCCAGCCCCAGCCCCAGCCGCCGCCGCCGCCGCCGCCGCCGCACCAGCAGCAGCAGCAGCAGCACCCGTACCACCACCCGCAGCCCCTGACCCTTGACCCGGCCGTCGCCGCCGTGGGCCCCTCGATCGGCTTCCCCGGCCCGCCCAACGGCCGCGATTTCTCCTCCCCGCCGTGGCCCCACCACGCCGCCGCCTCCCCGCCTCCCCTCTACCCGCACAGCTTGTTCGGGGTCGCCCCCGGAGGGAACCAATTGCCCGCGAATCATCATAATCAGGGGCTGCCCGTCGATGAATTCAGGAGGCTGGGGCTCGGAGGGTTTGATGAGAGAGGGGTCGCGCCTCACAATCTCGCTCAACAGTTGAACCAACTGCATCAGCAGCAGCGGCTACTGCAGCTGCAGCAGCTGCAGCGTCAGCAGCAAGAGCAAAGCCTGCGGTTTGGCTCTTTTCCTCCTAAAATTATACCTTCCGAGGTTGTTTCGGTTGAAAATTCAGTTTTTGACTCTGCGAGAGAGCCTAACATAGGTTCCGGCAGTAGAGGCAATGATAGGTTTGAGAAAAATCGGCAATTTAATCCACGGGGTAATTCGGGCACTAATGTCAATGCTTCTTGGCGTGGGAATAACGAGCTTGGTGAGCGGGAGAGGCGAGCCGTCGGGCGGGGAAAGCAGAACCACGCTGGGAATGATAGGCATATGCCACCAGGGTTCCCAGCGAAGCCGAGCGGAAGAGGGAATTCGAGGATAACAGATTTTGAGCGTAATGTGGATGGGGAAAGGAATAATCGGAGTGAGTGGATTCATAAGAACGTGAATTCAAATGACGGGGATGTGACAGTGAGGAAATTTCACTTTGATGATCATAGAATGCCTAGCAGAAATTCAGGGGGGATACAGCTGAGCGAGCAGCTCGATCGTCCTGGTCCACCAACTGGGAGTAACCTCCATTCAGTTTCTGCCTCGACCATAGAGGAGTCTGCTGCTCTGCATAGTGAGGTTGTTGAGAACGGCGGTAAAGGAGACAAAAGGGGACAAGGGACCGCAATGAAGAGAGCTGGTAAAGTAGGTGCTGATGAACCTGATGATTTGCTTGAGGATGAACTTGATGAGAAAAATGAGAGAAGGCAGCACCGAAGTCATCGAGAAAAGGTGACACTCTTTGTGCTTCTCATTTAATATGTTTTAGTGTGTATTCAGTGGTGTATGTTTTAGTGCGTGGGGAGGGTTTCTTAGTTGAATGTGGTGTGGATATTGTATTTAAACTGAAATCAAAGCACTTATTTTTTATTTTCGTAAATAAAGTCAACTTGTGTGAAGGGCTTTTGTGACACTTTCCTAAATGATGTATGCTGAACTTGTATTCAGTCAACAGCTGTAATTTTAGTAAAGGAAGCTTTTATTACTGGATAGTCTAAGGCATGTTTCTTTTTCGCTTACTTTGTATTTGCTTTAATGGCATAACTAGAATTAATTTTGTCCTTACGGGGCATGATTTAAATTTGTTGCGGGCCTTGCTGCTGTGGGTTAGCAGTAGAGTGTGTCATTACGCCTATTTGGTGCCACTTCATTTATATTACTTCTGTGGTGAAGATATTTAAATAAATTAATTGTTCTTCTGATGAATTTGAATGATTTTATCTACTTAAAAAGTAAAGAAAAAGTGGTGTGTGATTACTGCTTGGGCAGACTGTTGGCTTTTTAGGTAGGGGGCTTTACTCTTCAAAAAAGAAGAAAAAAATCTGGGGGTTGATAGTAACATGGAAAGGGAAGAGCACGGTGCCAGATGTGGATTAAGTTTACCTTGAATAACTGGCCTGATTGTGATCAGATCTAAAAATGACATCATCATGAGTTCTCAGGTAAAATGGTGGTTTAATAACATTTAAAGAAAATCGGGAGTTTTGATAGTAATATAATCAGGAAGAGTGTGGTGCCAGATGTGGGTGAGTATAGGTCATCTTTTGTTTCAGAAAGTACGTGTGAGAACTTGGCATGATTGTGATAGGATCTACAATTGATGTTATCACGGGTTTCACCTTAAATATGTTTCGATTGAGAAACTTGCAAATTGAATTATGACACTTAAACTAAATAATCCTGTGAAAAATGAATATCTAGCAATTCTATTTCTGGGCTCTTACTATCTAGTGAGAAATCAAGAGCACTCTATATATTTAGTTGATTTTTACGAATTTAGTTATGATATTATTAAATTATCCATATAAAAGTAAAATTGACATCTTACATGATTTCGTGCCTGGAAAATCAATTAAGAAAAGCCAAGAATTGAATTTATGTCAATTGTATACTGTATGCGATTGGCTTATATGGGTAGTGGGCTTAAGTCACTTTGTGGGACAAGAACCTGTGTTTTTCATTAGTTTGGAAATGCATGACAACTGGTAGCTTCATCGAAAAAACATATATGTAAGTATATTTATTGTAAAAATCCATGTATTTTATTTACAGTGGTTAAGGGAGGTTCTTTCTTATTTTTTTGCCAACTTTTCTCTTTCTTTATTGTACCTTCCTGTTTTGAAGAAGGATTTTTCCAAGAACCCTTTATATTTGTGTAGTTCGGTCTTTCCTTCTGATATAATTTCCTTTACGCGAAATACAGACTGATTTTCATTGGAATCCCAGTTCACCGTTTTCCGCCAATTGTTATATATTTGCTCCCTATCAAGGTTTTGTCTCAGTTTTTATGTTTTTAAATGCATATTTAATACAATGACACATGCTTTTTGAGTCATCATGTTAGACATTGGAATAGTTTTTTATTCATAGAACTAAAAAGTGTAACAAATAATTTTATTGGATGGAAAACTGTAGGCTTTGTGAATTGAAGGGGTAGCTATTATTCAGCCAAAGTACAGGCTACATAATGCTCTCTAAATATATCAGGAAGAATTTTGGGTTCACTTGAATTTGCACTTGCTATTACCAGGATTTCAGGTCAGACTCCAGAGGACAAAGGCTACTTACACAGCGAATGAGGAACTTTAAAAGTTCAATGGAGTGTCGCTGGGACATAGACAGGCTGAATGCTCCCTTTCTTGCAATTTATGAGTCCTTGATACCACCTGAAGAAGAGAAGGCTAAACAGAAGCAGTTGCTGACATTGCTGGAGAAATTAGTCAGCAAAGAGTGGCCAGAAGCTCGGTTATACCTGTATGGATCATGTGCCAGCTCTTTTGGGGTTTGCAAGAGTGATATTGATGTGTGCCTTGCTATGGATGCCGACATTGATAAATCGAACGTTATACTGAAATTAGCAGACATATTGGAATCAGATAAATTACAGGATGTGCAGGTGAATCAAATTGCTTCCTTTTGCTGAAGTGTCCCCATTTTTGTGATGCTAGGGGATAAATGGAATATCTGCCTTTCTGATATTTCAATTGTAGGAGAAAATTCTTATTCTTTCAAAAGAGAGTATTTTTAAGCGAAAATGACCTTAAAGTTGTCATGTTAAGTAATTTATTTGAAAAGATGCTTGAGTGCTGGCTTAGAGAAGAATATGGAGTCCCTAGCCAAATTTTATCTTATATCCCGATATTGTTTTTCAGTTTCTTTTTGCTCATCTTATGTTTTAGTGTGTCTGGACCTGGAGTAATCTTCTTTATGCATGAAACAAACATACTTTTTCTTGCCACTTTGTTCTTCTTAAATTTGATTGGGTGATACAGTTTTCTGTTGTATTTTAGCAGTAACACTTCTGCATAGAAGTTGTCTGCATGGAAAGCAAAGCTCTCGCCATCTGACACTACTTTGTCTTGTTAGGCTGGAGTGGAACTTTACCCACATCTAGGTTTAATTAGGTAGAAGATGACACCTAAACATTAATTCCCTCAGGCATCCTGAATGATTACTAGCTCTTATATCTATTTTACCTTATGCTATGTTCTGTGATTCAATGTTAACTGTCTGAGGAGTCCATAGTTCTATACCCAGCATGCTTCAGTGTACATAGCACTCAGATAAATTTTATCATTTTAGACTTGTTACAGAGATATATTTTGACTTGCTTTCAGGTCTACTTGCTGACACATTTTAATTCCTCAACTTGAAATTTCTTACAGGCACTAACCCGTGCTAGGGTCCCCATAGTAAAGCTTATGGATCCAGCTACAGGAATATCTTGTGATATATGCATTAACAATGTCTTGGCGGTGGTTAATACGAAGCTTCTGCGAGATTATGCCCAAATAGATGTGAGATTGCGGCAGTTGGCATTTATCGTGAAACATTGGGCAAAATCCAGAGGAGTAAATGAAACTTACCAAGGCACATTATCCAGCTATGCGTGAGTCAGCAGTTTGTGGATTTTTTTTGTTTCAATATACTGATACGACAATAACAAAAATGTTTAGGCTATGGCTGTTATTAGACTCAGTCAGCCTTGACATGTGTTTTGGGGACTACGGCTTTTTGAGTAAAATCCAAGGAAACTCTCTGGTTTAGCAACTAGTGAGAACGAGCTTTATATTTATATTTCCTTACATATGTTTTTTGTTAGCCAATTGACATGTTACTCATGCAGGTACGTGCTGATGTGCATTCACTTCTTGCAACTGCGTAGACCTGCTATTCTTCCATGCTTACAGGTATGGACAGTATTTGCTTCCAGAGTCTGATAATATGATTCTCTCTCCTTGTGTTATTGTGGATGCTGTTTCTTAAAACTTTCTTGCTTAACTTATATTCTATGTGCCTTTTCATAAGTTCTCCTTTCTAGGATTGTTCTACTGATGCTGTCCCATGTTTCCAAAATCTCAAAATATCTTTTGATTCATTTATTAATGAGGAGTTCGGGGCATATTGAAGTGATATAAATGGACAAACTTCTTGTTTGGTGTCATAAATTTTACTGTCAACATGATGTTTATCCTTTATGTTTAAGATTGTAAGTTGTCGAAACCTATACAGCTGTTTTTCTCTTTAGTGAATGGCACATTGACAGTGGATGAGATGGTGTGGTGAAATACTAAGGAAGGGTTGATGACATGTTGCTAGGCAGCAGTTTTCTTTATGATGGGAGTGCAGTATTCCTTGACCACTCATTCTTCTTCCCGTTCTCTTCAATGAATTCTGTTTTGTTTAATCATTCTTTCTCGAGTCCTTCTACCTTCTTTACAATGTTTTGCTTTCCGAACTTTCGAATTTTTGCCTTTCAGACTGAGAGATGATTGTTTTTGTTTGGGATGTGGTATTGGATTACATATTTATCAGCTTATTCTACCTGTGTATGAAGTTACAATTCCATTGTTAATCATCTTAGCTGTGCACTTCATGTCATGTCTTTTTGCTAGTGCAGGAGATGGAGGCAACCTACGTTGTCACTGTTGATAATATAGAATGCGCTTTCTTTGATGAAGTGGGAAGCTCAGTGACTTTGGATCACGTAACAGGGAAACCATTGCGCAGTTGGTGTGGGCATTTTTTCACTATTGGGCATATTGTCACGATTACACAAATACTGTCATATCCATTCGCACTGGAAGCTTGCTCAGGTAAGATTTAGATACACGGGTTCTGATAAATCTGGTCACAGTCGGCAGAATTGTCATTTATCATGCCTAATTTGTGCAGCAAGCGGACTAAGGACTGGACAAGGAGAATCGGGAATGATCGCCATCTGATCTGCATAGAAGATCCGTTTGACGTCTCGCATGACCTGGGAAGAGTTGTGGACAAGTTCAGCATTAAAGTACTGAGGGAGGAGTTTGAACGTGCTGCCGAGATCATGCAGTACGATGCAAACCCCTGTGTGACGCTGTTCGAACCATACATCGCCTCATAAACGCAATGCTTAATTTAAGCCAGGTTGATATGTAAAAATCCAATGCGTCTTATTTAACCTGTAAAAAGTCCTCTCTTTAGATTTTGATTGGGACCTTACCTTTGTTCATAGTCTGTATTCAAAGCACGATTGCCTTTTTAGTTTTTGGCTTATGGAATTCTACATGAAGGTTTTCTGGGTTATGTCAATTGTAATATTCATAAGACTTATCTACATAAAAGCCCTTTGGAATGAGCTTTGTAGTCATCTTATATATTTCCTACTGTAAATAGAAATTTTTTTCTCAGATTTCTCCATGTCGTAACGAGCCTGCCAACATCAATAGTGATATAATATCATTAGAGATGCCCACCGGCAAAGATAGTCCCTTTCCACCTATTAAAGAAGCATCTATGTGCATTTTTTAACTAACAACTAGTCAAATGCTAATTGTCAAAACATGTTCACCATATGGAGAAAATTGTACAAAAAAATCTTGAATCTATTGTGGTTTTGCTAACTTAATTCTTGATTTTTGAATTTTGTCAATTTAGTCAATCCGATCAATTTTAATCGAAAATTGTTAACATAGAAATTAATCATCTTACGCAATACAATCAATATTAGCATAAATAATTTTAATGATATTTTAAATTTTTTTTAAAAATTTTATTTATTTATTTCCTTTTTTTTTCTATTGTTCTCTTTTCCTTCTTCTTTTTCTTTTTTTTTTTTTTTTTTTTTTTTTTCTTCTTTTTTTTTTTTTTTTTTTCCCTATTTCCCTTCTTCTTTTTTTCCGTCAGCCACTCCTAAGCCTAGCCTAGCCTAGTGACGGCAGCCCACGCTCTTGCCCAAGTGAGGGTGAGGGTTGACAACCTCCGTGGTGTTGGCCATTGATAAGGCCCAACAGGGGAAGGTAAAAAGGAAGAAGAAAAAAAAAAGATGGAAAAGATAGGAAAAGAAAAAATAATAATTTTTTTGAAAATATTATAATATTATTAAAAATTAATCACATCAATCTTAGGTTATGCCACGAATAACGATTGTTATATATATTAGTGATTTCCGACCAAAAAAATCGAGATAAACTCAATTAATAAAATTAAAAAGTTTAATACTGAACTCATAAAAGTATAACATATTTGGGACTTTTTTTATAATTTTCTCAAGTTTACAAAATATTTTGTCTTTTTTTTCAATTCTATTATAACTCCCACTCTTAAAATTTTGCCCTACTTTCTTGTAATGCGTAGGAGTCAAAACCTACGCCTAAAACTAAAACATCAACATCATAATCCCTTAAGAGATTGGGAATTTGAACTCCTCATCTCCTCCTTATGATAAATTTTGTATTATGGTTTTCTTTCTGTAGAAAATTCATGAGGTGCACTCTATCTAAAAATTAACCTTTTTTTTTATGGAGGACGCTATGTCCACCCCCTTTATCACTAAATCCACCTAATTTTCACTAAAAAGACAAAATAGCCCTCTATCATTCAATTGTGGTCCAAAATTTATTTACTTCCCTTTTTTTAGTATTTCTATATCTATGTTGGATTTACTTACCATAATTGATAATTTCATTTGTTTGGATTATGTTTATTGTAGATTTTCCATGTATATAAAAGGCATTAATTTTTTTTTATTGTTAGACTTTGTTTTGTCGAAATTTAATTAATGATATAGTTTCCAAAACAAGTTTTTTTTATGCGTTGCTAATCAAATTTATAGATAAATTGTTGCGTAGAAATTTTTTTAAAATTAAGTAAAATATCATTATTTTGGATTGACAAAAATTAATATTATCTATGAATTATTTACAAATATATATATATATATATATATAAATTAAGATATGTCGTTGTGCACAATATTTTTAGTGTATTCCTAGATATTCCTTTAACATCTTACATTCTTAAAATTATCTCATCAATATAATAAGAAAAAAAGATAAATTCTATGATATAGTAAATAAAGAGACTTGATATATATATTTTTTGATATATATATTAGACTAGTGAAATCAATAGAAGTTTCACCAAGAAAGTTAAAAAAGTAGATAAGTTACTATAAGATTAATGATGAAAGGAGACTTTCCAGGTTCAATTCAATATCCAAAACGTCTTTTTCCTTATTATTAGTGAAATAATTATACATGGAGCATGTAAAATATTATAGGAATATCTAACAATTCACTTTTCTTTAATACACTAAAAAAATATGAAATACTTACTTCTATTAACTATCCTAAATAGAAAAGAAAATGTAGAGAAAAAGGAGTAAGGTCATCATTTTAGACTACACGCAATTGAAAGATTGATGGTATTTTTGTCTTTTTAGCACAAATTGGAGTGGATATAATTATTTAAGGGATTAAAATAACGTCGCCATATGGGATTTGAGTGTCGAAATTTATATCTAAAATTAAATTGTTTCTAATTCAATCCCTTGTCATATACTCTTTCCTACGTGAAAATGGTGGGGACAGGAGCAAATCCAGTGGTTGATACTAGACCGTTGGACCATTGGGTCCTGCCATGTTAAACGGCCCCATCCCGACACGACACGACAGGAAACCTTAAACGGCCAGATCGAAAGTAGCGGCAACCGAGGGTAAAATGGGAACGTCGGTGCTATTTCTGAAATCATCGCTGTCATCATCACTGTCCGAACTCCATCGTCACTGACCTCCCCGACCACACCCGACGGCCAGGCCATGGAGATGCCCCGTCCCGACCTCCCTCAGCTCCTGGTCATCAAGCCGCCGGGGCTCTTCAACTACGGCGACCCGTTCGCCGCCAAGTTCGCCGTCCTCAGGGCCTGGGAGTCCCCGCTGCCGCTCCCCCGCTTCCTCTCCGACCACGCCCGGTCCGCCCCCGCCCTGCTCTGCTCCGCCGCCACCAGGATCACCGCCGCCGTCCTCGACCTCCTCCCCTCCCTCCGCATCATCGTCACCACCAGCGCCGGCCTCAACCACATCGACCTCCCCGAGTGCCGCCGCCGCGGCGTCGCCGTCGCCAACGCCGGCGAGGTCTGCTCCGACGACGTCGCCGACGCGGCCGTCGGGCTGGCGGTCGCCGTGCTCCGGAAGGTCTCGGCCGCCGATCGGTTCGTGCGGCGAGGGCGCTGGGCTGAGGAGGGGGACTTCGCTCTCGGGTCGAAGGTCGAATCTTATCCTTCTCCGTTGCTTTCGTACGTCTGTCCTCTCTTGTTTTGGTAGGAAATTGGGCGATCAAGAGGACGTAGCAGGAAGTTTTGGAGAGCTATTCATGCTCGAAAATAACTAAAAGGAGTGTGGGAGTAAACACTGGGAACAATTCATTCGCCGTAGACAGAACCAATCACGTTTCAAGATGCCATTTTTGCAGAATGCAGTGCTTTCGTTGTGTCGTTTTCTGATCTATAAATAGGTCAAAACATCACAGGTTGTGGGAACGAATCAATCGCTGAGGTAATAGACTGAACCAATCACGTTTCAAGATGCCATCTTTGCAGAATGCAGTGCTTTCGTTGCGCGGTTTTCTGATCTATAAATAGCTGACAGCATCAGAGGTTGTCCCTTGTTGATGTCTCCAATGGGTATATGGCTAATCGGTTCTAGAAGTAGAATCTAGTCTAATCGGCGAACTTCTTGTTGTTGTTGCTTAGTCGGTTTCTGATGGATTGGATAATGTTTCTGAATCAGCTGTGCTCCTTCTGCTTCTTTCATAGCTTGGGGGTAGGCTTTTGCTAATAGGAAAAATGTTAAGTGAGATGCCACATCTTTTGATGTTCAGCAAAGTGAAATCATAGCCTTGATGTGGTGAACTAGACCAGAATTGGAAGTAAACGCATAGATGCAATTTATCCTTATTTATGGACTTGGAACTCAGATCTAATCTCTTATTGTTCCTCAGTAGCTCAGTGGTAAAGTGGTCGACTGTTAACTGACTAGTCGTAGGTTCGAATCCTGCTTGGGGCAATTTGTTTCATTTAGAATTAAAGAATTCAGAATGAAATGGTTCACTTTGACTGTTAAGAGTAAGTAACGTAGTTTGTATGATTTTCACATTTCATGATGCCATCTTGCGGAATGTAGTGCTTTCACTGAGTGTTTTTCTGAAATGTAATTTGTATGCTTTAGAATTTAAGTGGGGTTGACTGGTCAGGTTGGTCAATGCTCGATAGATTATGTTATGGCTGAGAAAAATTACAGCAGCAAAACTTCTCTTTTGCACAGAGAGAGATGGAGAAAACAGAGCATGAACATCATTCAGCGTTGAAAAAAAAACTGTCTTGTACAAAAACTAAATAAGACCCACTTTGAAACTGCTCACAAACGTGCAACACAGAACTGCACACAAACTTGTTCCACTTCCTAGAAAATAGCTAACAAACCAACTGCCTAACAAATAACTTGACTGAGTCAAAGAAAAACTAAAATGACAGCACATCAACAGCAGCATTGAGACACAGCTCCAACAAACTCCTCCTTGGATCAGTTGCTGCTGCAAACTCCTATTTTCTCTCTTAACAACTCAAATCTTCCAGCTTGTAGTGGCTTTGTGAACATGTCTGCAAGCTGATCTTCAGATCTACAATAGACCAACTTAACTTCACCACTTTGTTGTACTTCACATAGAAAGAAGAATTTTACTTTAAAATGCTTGGTTTTGCCATGGAAAACTGGATTCTGTGATATTGCTAATGCAGCCTGATTGTCTACATTAACTTCAATGCAATCACCAGAATTAAACCATAGATCCTTCATTATTTTCTTCAGCCACAAAGCCTGATTTGCAGCTACAGTAGCTGCTATAAACTCAGCCTCTGCAGTGGACTGAGCTACAATCTCTTGCTTTTTGGAACACCAAGAGAAACAGGCAGAACCAAGAGTGAAGCAATACCCAGATGTACTTTTCATGTCATCCACTGAGCCAACCCAGTCACTATCAGAAAAGCCCTGCAACATAAACTTCTGACATCTCCTAAACTTCACACCAAAGAACAATGTTCCTTTGAGGTATCTCAAGACCCTTTTTGCAGCAACCAAATGCAACTGACTAGGACTACTCATGAACCTGGATAGAACACTTACAGCAAGTAGAATGTCTGGTCTGGTTGCTGTAAGATACATGAGACATCCAATCAAGCTTCTATACATAGAAGCATCTACTGCATCCGTTCCATCATTCTTCTGCAGCTTCTCCTTAGCAGCCATAGGAGTGCTTACACTTCTACAATCTTCCATCTGAAACTTCTTCAGAATTTCCTTCATGTATTTTTTCTGACAGATAAAGATCTCATGTGAAGCTTGTTTGACTTCGAGACCCAAGAAATAAGTCATCTTTCCTAAGTCTGACATTTCAAAAACTGCAAACAGCCCTTGCTTCATCCTCTCTATCAGTTCCACATCATTCCCTGTCACCAATAAATCATCTACATAGAGTGACAGAATTACAACACTGTGATTCACCCTCTTGACGTAAAGAGTGAACTCACTCAAGCTTCTTACAAAGCCAAAATCCTGCAAATATCGATTTATCTTCCCATACCAAGCTCTTGGAGCCTGCTTTCAGTCCATATAGAGCTTTCCTCAGTCTGTATACCTTCTCTTCTTGCCCTTTGATACTGAAGCCTTCAGGTTGTTCAACAAAAATCTCCTCCGCGAGCTCTCCATTCAGAAATGCAGACTTGACATCTAACTGAAATATAGGCCACCCCTTCTCTGCTGCAACAGCTAATAGTAGCCTGATTGTATCAAGCCTTGCAACAGGAGCAAATGTTTCAGAATAGTTTACTCCCCATATTTGAGCATACCATCAGGATTAAGTTTTGTTCTGAACACCCACTTAACCCCAATCACATTCTTATCAGACGGTCTGTCAACAAGCTCCCATGTGTGGTTTTTTTGAATCATTGCAAACTCCTCCTGCATTGCTGCAATCCACCTTTGATCCTCCTTAGCTTCCACAAAGTTAGATGGTTCAAGCACCGCCACATTGCTTCTTTCATAGATTTCACTCTTACTGGCAGATTATCCATACTATCTTCCAATCCATCCATAACTTCATCAACCTCTACAATTGTTGCAGGTTGATGTTTTGCATATTGCCGTTGTCCTGCATTCTTTTCTTCCTTCCAATTCCACTCATCTTCTTCTAGAAAAACAACATCTCTGCTCACAATCACCTTTTCAGCATGATACCACTGTTATGGCTGAAAAATCCTGTAAGCTTTTGATTGGAGACTATACCCAATGAAGACACCAAGTTTGGCCTTTTTATCCAGCTTATCCCTCTTAACCTGAGGAACATGAGTGTAACACAAACACCCAAAAACCTTTAAATTCTTCACAGAAGGTTTAACACCATACCAGACTTCGAAAGGTGTTGATCTCTCTAAGGCCTTTGTGGGCAATCTGTTCAATAGGAACACTGCAGTATTAGCTGCCTCTGCCCAGAACTTCTTGGGTAACATCTTCTCCTGCATCATACATCTGGCCATCTCCATAATGCTTCTATTTTTTCTCTCACTGACCCCATTCTGTTGAGGTGAATAAGGGGCAATGAATTGCTGCACAATGCCTGCTTGCTCACAATTTAACTTAAACTTGTGAGCAGTATACTCAGAACCATTGTCAGACCTAAGCATTTTAATTTTCTTCCCACTCTGATTCTCAACTAAGGCTTTAAACTTTACAAACACATCAGCAACTTCCGATTTGGCTTGCAGAAAATAAATCCAACTCATCCTAGTCATGTCATCTGTGAAAGTAATGAAATACCTGCTACCATTGAGAGATGACTCAGACATAGGTCCACATAAGTCTGTGTGGACTAATTGCAGCTTCTCACATGCTCTCCAGCCTCCTCCTTTGAAAGGAAATCTGGTTTGCTTGCCAAGAAGACAAGTTCTGCACTGTGGAAATTCCTCCTCCAAACTTGGCAAATCATCTGCCAAGCTATTCTTTTGCATAAACAACATGTTCTTCCTATGAACATGCCCAAGCCTTTTATGCCAAAGCTCTGCGTTTTCTTCTTTGCACTTTAAAGCTATTTGTTGCATCTCTTGTGGCTTGAACATGAAGCTCTTGTCTCTCATTGGCATTCTCAGCACTTCTTTGCTATCTGCATTATCAATAAGGCATTCATTCCCTTCAAACTTCACCTTATAGCCCTTCTCAACTAATTGACCAACACTTAACAAATTCTGGTCAACTTTTGGCACAAAGAGAACATCACTGATCAGCTTCACCTCCTGATTTCCTTCAATAGCCACTGTACCCTTCCCTTGCACTTCAATATATTGTCCATTGCCGATTCTGACTTTGGACCTGACTGACCTGTCTAGACTCCTAAACAGCTTCAAATTGCCAGTCATATGATTGGTACAGCCACTATCCACCAGCCATGCATCATTCTCAACAGAGGAGCCAGAAAAGGAAGCTACAAACAAGTGTTCTTCCTCAGTTTCATTCACTGCTATCTGTGCTTCTCTTGCTTGCTGGTAATTATTCTCTTTGCAGATCGCTTCCATGTGACCAACCTTGTGACATCTTCTGCACTTAGCATCAGGCTTTCTCCAGCATCTAAAGGACTGATGATTAGTTCCACCACAGTGTTGACAAGGCTTCTTGTTCTTCTTCCATCTGCCAGACCCACTAGAACTCCCTTCTTTTGCTACAAACTTGGAGTCACCTGCATTTCCTTTGAACTGATTCCATTTCTTCCCTTTGCCTCCATCATTGGACTTCACTTTAGCTTGCAATGCACCCTCTACAGGCTCTTCTCTTCTCATCAATCTTCTATGCTCCTGTGCTTGCAGGGCATTTAACAATTCTGCAAGCTTTATGTCAGCCAAGTCTCTTGTATTTTCCAGAGAAGCTATAGTGGCTTCAAACTTTTCTGGAAGAGACACCAGGATCTTCTGAACCAGCCTTTCATCCTTCAAGTCAGTCCCTAAGATTCTGATTTTTTCGGCTATTTCAATCAACCTATCAGAATATTCTTTCACTGACTCTGAATCCTTCATTTGCTGTCTCTCAAACTCCCTCAAGAGATTCAGCACCTTCATGCTCCTTATCTTTTCATCTCCCTCATATTCATCCTTCAAAAAATCCCATATTGCCTTTGCAGAATCACATCTCATGATCCTTGTGAAGATAGGGGGTGAGACAGCAGCATACAGGCAAGACTTTGCCTTGGCCTTCCTCGTGATTCTCTCTTTATGGTGCTTTATCTGATTCAAGGTCGGATTGTTTGGAAGTGGAGCAACCTCATAATCATTCTCCACAGCCTCCCATAGATCATGACTCTCCAAGAATGCTGTCATCTTGACAGCCCAAGCTTGATAATTTTCTCCAGTAAAAACTGGAGCAGCCATTGCGGAGAATCCACTCGATCCCGCCTCCATCAGCTTTTTCTTTGCAGATTGGAAGCAGTTTTGACTCACTTACCCTCACTTCACAGTCCCTTAAGATCCCACAGAAGCTCTGATACCACTGTTATGGCTGAGAAAAATTACAGCAGCAAAACTTCTCTTTTGCACAGAGAGAGATGGAGAAAACAGAGCATGAACATCATTCAGCGTTGAAAAAAAAACTGTCTTGTACAAAAACTAAATAAGACCCACTTTGAAACTGCACACAAACATGCAACACAGAACTGCACACAAACTTGTTCCACTTCCTAGAAAATAGCTAACAAACCAACTGCCTAACAAATAACTTGACTGAGTCAAAGAAAAAACTAAAATGACAACACATCAACTAAAATGACAGCACATCAACAGCAGCATTGAGACACAGCTCCAACAGATTAGACTCGTGCATAACATAGACTTCAGTCGTGGCAAAAACATCTCTGTAGGGATGGGTTACCTCTACTTCTGCCCTGGTAATTGGCTGGTTTTGGGGAGATGGAGGACTTCCGTCGCTCAATGAGATTAGTGCAGGTACTTAAAGGAAAATACTTGAATGCCAAGGAGCAAAAGAAATGTGAGAGAGCACGGAGTTGCTTTCTGGACCAGGATCCCATTTATTTTTTGCTTCTCTCTTTGATGCTAACAAAGAACCGTTGATGGACTAAATTGCATATATGTGTCATGTGAATTGTGGATTAGAGCTATTTTTGGATATATCGTCACTCGTTACCATCTCGGGATTGAAAAGAATTTTCAAAGTGAAGTTTTTATCTCATCAATCACAGAATCGTATATTTCAAGGATTCTTGTTTAACTTTGATTAATTGTGGCATCAGTTGGCAGGCAAGCGAGTTGGTATTGTTGGACTTGGCAGTATCGGGTTACAAGTTGCAAAAAGGCTGGAGGCTTTTGGATGTCCTATATCATACAACTCTAGGACAAAGAAGCCATTTGTTTCATATCCCTTTTACGCAAATGTTTATGAACTCACCGCAAACAGTGATATTCTCATTATCTGCTGTGCCCTAACCGAGCAGACTCACCATATGATTGATAAGTCGGTCCTTTTGGCTCTTGGGAAAGACGGAGTTCTCATTAATGTTGGCCGTGGTGCCATTATTGACGAGAAAGAATTGGTTCAGAGTTTGGTGCAGGGAGACATCAGAGGTGCTGGTTTAGACGTGTTTGAGAATGAGCCCAATGTTCCCAAAGAATTGCTCTCGCTGAATAATGTCATCCTATCGCCGCATGTAGCTGTCTTCACCGAGGAATCTTTCCAGGATTTGGCTGAACTTGTGATTGCAAATTTGGAAGCTTTCTTCTCGAATGAACCTTTAATTACGCCAGTCATTGACAAATGATGGAGAACTTATTTCGAGTTGTGTCGTGTTTCCCTTCAACCATGTTCTTAACACATTCGAGTCTTACATCTCACTTGAGTGGTCATTTTGGGTGTTAGCTGTATATTCCCACTAGTATACTCTGTAAAAATTGCTCATGCAAGGGCATGATTCTGATGTCAGTGTAAAATTTTCAATTAGCTCAATTGTAAAATCCTTCCTGTGAGGCACTGTTTGCCACAGCACCGTCCCCCTTCTCCTGGCATAATGTATTTTGTTTAAGGTGATGGTAGAATTGTCTGTTGCCAAAATCGCACTTTTGTGTGTTAATGGCGATCTATTGCAGTCTGAATTTTGACTTGTATAACTGAAGCTAGGGAAATTATTACTTGATAAGCGAAAAGTTAACCGTGTAACTGTGTAACTCGCGCTGGGGTAAAATAAATTGCAAGCTTCACGGTGGAATGAACAAACCATGCCCAAACTCTCTGAAGTTTCATATAACATACAACAAATTTGCTTCATACTACATTATTAGTACTGGTTATGAAAATCAAAGATACTGTAATACTAAGAAACACTTACCCTCGTCACTTATAATTATGCGTTCTTATATTTCGATTCTTCAGTCTTTCTGGGCACAAAAACGTAAACAAATTCACGACATCTGAATACTTTATACATCGAATTCTCTTCGTCATCCTTCCATCACAGGTTGATGAAACAGAATCGATACATGGCCATATTGATACTACTCTGAATTTATTGCTTGCACTAGGATAATGCTTCAGTGGCGGTAGAAATTTTCTGAGAAAAAGAGGGGAGGGAGGGAGAGGAGAGAGAGCATGCCTGCCTCGCGATATTTTGAAATTTCGAGAGGCTAGGGCTATATCGTTAATTCTGAAAAGGTGGGCGCCTCGCTCTGGTCTCTGGTGGCCCGATGAACAGACCGGTCTCCACCTCCGAACTCGGGCTGCTCTCTCTGAGCAGTGGACTATCCCTGCAGTCATTTGCTCTTTGTGGGGGCTTGATTCCACACTGCCAAGACAGATCATTTAGTGAATTCACTGTTGATGAGAAAATTAAAAACCATTGGAAAACAATATCCCAGAGATTCCTCTAATCAATTGGTAGCAAAATGGAAACGAAAAAGTTATCAGCATAAAGGAGATTCTCCAATTAAGGCATATTCTTTCCTTCCCCTTTTTTGACTGAAATAAGAAAAGAACCACAACTTCATGATGATGGTTGGTAATCAAGCGAGAACAAGGTGTCCCAACCGGTTATCTCCATCAAAGGAAGGATTTTCAGAGATCGGATCTTACTGCCACGCACTGAGTTATGCTGTTATAATGTTCACCAGTAATCCCGTTTATGCATATGACATATTGGCAACGCATGTGAAACTTGGTAAGGATCATTGATAGTTTGAATACAGAATTAGATGTCACCTTCATAGACTTTTGGAAGCTTATATAGCTGTTTAATTCCATGACTTTCTATAGCCAATAATCGAACATAAGAGAAAAGGAAAAAAAGGAGAAGACTTGGCATGGCCTGTGGGATGAAAGAGGAGGTTTACCTTCTCAGTTAAGATTGCATTCTCAGCTGTTAAGATTTTCTCCTGAGCCACATTTAAGCACAAACAAGTTAATGGAAGATGAGAAATCGACCGATCAGCAAATATTATACTGCTGCTCACTGATGTAGTCAAAGAACTCACTATATTCCTTCCCAGGAAGTCATATCGTTACTTGAATTCTCTATTCCCGGCCACAAAAAAAGGCAAATCAACTAATTAAATGTCAAATGATACGACAGTATAATACCTTCTCTTTGAGCTTGTCAATCTGCTCCTTGAATACCTGAGTCTGAAGCACAACAAACATGATTGAATTGTTGTTGAGATTTACACACTAAAACATAATTTCTTTTTTGTTTGGGCAAACCTTTCTAGCACGGATGCTGATAACGCTCCGTTCTAGCTGCTGTTCAATCTGTTGCAGTTCCTCTATCGAGCATGATCCTAGACCTTCGCCAAGGAGCTTCCTGAGGAGGGAATGTAGACACTCATGAGAACTGTACTCCTTACAAATGTAGAAGCTGATACAAATTTAGTGAAAACTATTTTTAATATCATTTGACCTTCTTGAATCTTCCAGGAGTTCTATCTTCTTCATCATGTTTGCAGCTTCATCCTTCAAATGCTGTGTTTCAAGTTATGCACAGTCGCACGTAAGAAACAATGGTGGGTTGTTTTTGTGAGGGCTACGGAGAAATCCACACAATTCAACCGGTCAATATACCTCAACTGAAGAACTGGGTTAAGCTAGGGTTTACACATTATTAATTGCTCCTTGCATCATGAGTCTGGTGCAATTTCCTTGCCTTTAAAAGGCTTGGGCACTGATGGAGATGCAGATATGTCCAAGACAAATCTGCATAACTATCAACTTTGTCCAAGACTTGAATCCTAATCATCCTTGCACTAGGGATTGTATCTCATTGCTATTTAAACGTCAATATCTGTAGAGGTTTTTTGTGTTCACACTCATGTCTTTTGGTTTGGAAGTTCCTAATTAGGGTTTGCATGAGCTGGATAGTTTCGCACCTTTTTTAAGAATGTGCAAGTAATTTCTTTACAAGGTCACGTTATTGGAGCATGACAGTTTATCAGATAATTGAGAGCTTGCCAGTGCAGATTGATAGTATTAAAAAAGTCTAGCACACGCAAGTTTCACTACATCTAAATAGTATAATGGGAATAGGAAAGCAAGGTGCTATATCCAAGAATTAATTTGCTTTAATCCAAGTAAGATTTAAATGGTCAATCAATTGCTTCAAATGTTTAAGCAGACAAAACGGTACTCTATATCAGAAAATACATCTCCATATACAAGGCTCTTCTAATGATACAACATTTCACTAGGTAAATGCGCCTAGAGTAATGCTAACTATGGTAAGACCGAATTATAGAATTGATATTCTAAATGATATAGCTGACTCTTGTGTGAATTTTTAATACAACCCGCTTACACTCACTTCACTTAGTATACTGACTATGGATCAATCTCTAAATAACACAAAATAATTATCATATACTTAACATACAGTCTTATCTTGCCATCAGAAAACCTTTTACGACAGGTGAATGGTAACTCTTTTCTTTTTCATTACTAGCTGATTATGCCTACAATGTATCAGTCATTTATGAGGTTCCCTGGCATTAGCTTAAAAATAAAAAAAACACAAGAAACCCTAGCCTTAATTCACAATTTCTGTGGTCAATGCCAAGTTTTCATGACATCAATCTTTGTGAAGGTCAACTTTGTTTCCGTGATGTTGTTGGTTGGAGGAAGAGCAGTAGACAGCGGGGCTATGACAGTGCCAGTGAGTGAGGCCAGGCTGAGATCAGGGTGGAGAGAGAACTAAGTGGAGAGGGATGACTGAAGATTAGGGTTTTTCGTTTTTTGAAAAATTGCCTCCCAATTGCCAAGGTGTATGATTTAATGTGCATCCACAAATAAAAAAGCAGGATGGAGATGTGTATAGTGCATTTCAAATTAAGTTGACCACATTGTGGCCTGGACAAAAACTAGAGAGGCTGTTTAGTACAGCTTCCCGCAATTGTTTTGTCTGCAAAAAGGGGTGCTGCAACTTATGAAGGTATTTGGCAAATATAAGAAGCTGTCTATGGCACAGTAACCTATGGCAGCTTTTAAGAAGCTGTCTCACCCAGTTTTGATGTGATGCAGCTTTAAAACATGCATTACCAAACATAGAATTAAACCACTTTGCAGCATAATTGCAACTCAACACAGCTACAATTTAGCCACAGATATATCAAACGGACTCTAAATTATGGAAAAATGATTCAATTACATGAAAAACTCGACTTAAAGATGAGGCTGTCAAAACTAATTCATGGTTATAGCTGGAAAATCATTGGTACCATCATCAATAACGACACTGTGAACACCAATCCTCGACATCAAACATTTACAAACTAGGATCACTCTAAGTTGATAATTAAAAATGCAGAAGGAAAAAAAAAATGCCAACTCCCCAATATATCCAGAGGGTTTAAAGTGCCTTTGTATAAGCTAACTTATCTATTTTTTCCTCGTCTAAAGTTTTGGTAATTTGTTCTTTAACTCTTTCATCATCCTGCAACTACAACTGCTAAATATACAACTAAATTAGCCAAACTAAGTTATCCGTCTTCCACCTTAATTTGTTGAACAATGTGAGATAATATGAAAAACTAAACCACCTTGATAGACGCAATAATTGTAAAGTTGGGATGAGAAATGGAAAAATCTAACAGGTTTAATAATATGACCATATGCATTGAAAAAGGAGAGAACCTGCATATTTTCTTCCACTGATTTGTTGCCTGTTCTTGTGTCCTTTGTGTGCCTGTGGTACCGCTCTATGGTTTCGTTCATGCTGCATGATTTTCAAAGTAAAACCCAATTAATTTCTTCTATATAAACATGGTTATCTATGTTCTTCAGTGAATAACTCAAACAGAGAAGGCCAAAACCGCAGATGAAGTCGGCTCACTTAGCCTATGACTTCCTAAGAAAGCAGGCTATCAGGTGGTTGATGAAACTATGAAGCAACTGTTATGTTATATGGATGTGGAGTTAATCAGAACTCCTTGAAGAGGACTTGTGTTCTTCTTATTCACTTGTATCGACTGACTTTACTGTGAAGCAACTGTTATGTCTTGTGGGATCATCTCTCATTGGTAAATCTCAGTCAGTCCCCATGATCTTTCAATCATTTCACCATCATTGTGACAATTAGAAGCTTCTTCTTCGCATATTCATTGTTTTCCACTCTTCTTGGCACAAGATTTCATAATGCTTGGAAAGTCACTTAACATTACTGGCATTAGCACGGGATTTGGAAAGAAGAAACCTTCGATATAGGGGGAAGTTATCAACAACAATGACCAAGAAACCTGTATGGGGCTTGTTTAACTTGAGCTCAGTGTAGTGATACTGAATTTAAGACAACTCCTATCATGATCCTTTACACTGGACAGTTATTGCAGTCTTGAATTGAAAGAAACAAATGCTAATGGATTCAGAAATAAGGAAACATGGTTGGAGGTGAATTCTAAAAGCTCAAACCCCCATGGTCCATCTTCTTTTTAAGTATTGCTTCTACTATTTACTCTTGGATTGTTTGTTTGCTTTGATTACGTGCACATCTCATGTCCGTGCATAACAGAGAGTGTCCCATAGTGTGGTTGATCTAAACTACATCCTACTTAAATTTCTACCAGCTGACCTTTTAGGACCAACAACTCTCCAACAGTTTTGATGCCACCAACACCTTTAGTAATGTCAAGCTTTCATCTTAAGATTATAATGGATCACACTGGGGAGATTGAAACAGAAAACCTTTTGCTTTGGAATGAAGTTTTGGGTTACTAATTTTGGTAAATTTGGATGATTGGAGCGGGTGCTGAGGCCATTTTGGCATACTTAAAAGCATATAGGTTTAACTTTTATTGGTTGCTTGGAGGCAAATCACTGTCATATGATTACAGTGACAACAATTAAAGTTATTAGCAGTAAATATACATCATGTAATATATGCTAACTATGCTTTTGAAGAAATCTAAAGATCAATATCATTAAGGTGCAAAACAAACATTTCAGAGGTTAAAGCAGTGCTAATCATTTTGATGAAAGAATGTAAGAGAAAGTAGAACATTTTCGTCCATCAAGGTTCCAGAAAGAAGCGAATTCACTTTGAAAAGTCAATGACTCTTTATGAACATCAGATTAAGTAATTATAGCTTGGTCTTATGGTACACATAGAACTTCGAAGCCGACAAATTTACTTTTATTTAAATAATGAGATTCTTCTTAGCTTATTATGGGAAAGAGAGGGAAACTTCAACAGACCTAGTTTCTTCAATCTTAATCCCACATTGCTAATGTAGTCTAATCATACATTGCCAGTGCAAGAAAGTGACAGTACATGACCTCTATAGAGAACTTTTTGTTGTATTGCGCCTCATTAGGTTATGGTTAAAATCCCTCTAATTGGTAAATATACTTAGCTGCTCAAGTACTATGAGTGTTTAAATTCACTGCAAGCTAATGATGTATCAATTGGTGGAGATAAGTACACCTGGAGGACAAGGAACCTCCGATATAAGTTCACTCAGTCGAAAGCACTTTAACTACAGACATGGATATGCAAGGTGAGACTGATGCTCTCTAAGGATCCGGTGAGAGTGGCCTATGCTGGACAGAATTCAAGGAATTGCAGGAGAAACCTAACAGGTCATGATAGGAGATCATACGCAGCCTACTAATATTTTTCCTTACAATAACCGTTCCATTCACTCATCAAGTTATGAATGCCCTAGATGTTTGTATCATTAAATCTTCATCACTGTATATTTAGTATAAAGTACATCAGCACACCTAAACCTCTTCTGGAACACTTACGGCTCAGACCACGCCCTTAAAAGTTTCAACTGTGACATTTAGATAGACCCTCAAACTTATATTATTCCACAATGGAAATCCTCCTTATTTGGTCTGTAAAACTCAGAATACTTCTTATAGCAATGAAACAATTCCAAATAATAAAATTCCACATGCTCCAAATTTGTGCCAGAAAAACACAGTTAAGGCACTACAAGCTGTTGAGCAAGAATGCACAGCAAACGGTGAGAAACTAGACAGACTTTACATGAATCATCTAAACAAAATCAGAAGAAAACTTTGTTAAACACACCCTTAAGTACTACTACTTCTCAACTTCACCCAGTTGAAAACAAAGAAGACACAAACAAAACCCTAATAGGGAACTTTAGAAATCACAAATGGACCTCCTGAAAAAGAATTTTATGTTAAAAAATCCCCATTCTGGTCACCTCAAAGTCCGTTGGGCAGTGTTAACAATCAGAGGTAGACTTGCGAAAATCCAAGTCACGATTAACATAAACTAGAAGAGAAAATTTGTAATCATGTAAATGCAGGTTGAAGTGAATATCTGTTATTATTTTGGATAGTCCTATCCTTAAATGACATCATCAAATTAAAACTGCTCAAATACCAAAGTAGAGGGTTCTTAGTATCATGGATGAAAGTTTAGCAGTCCAATTGTCAAACATGTAAACCTTCAAGGGATCTTGATACATTAAAACCCTCTTCATGTCCTATATATTTGGAACTCCTTACAGTTAATACTATCTAACATATGCAGCATAACAATCTAACATTAGTTTCCTGGGAAGAAGAGTGGGGTCCTTTGATACATAAGGGCAGAAGATATCTAAGTGTAGACTGTTGAGATTGATCATTTTTGTGGGTTACTTAATCACAAAGTAAAAACAAAGAAAAGAACACGTGCATGGAGTTGGCAAATTTGTGCATAAGGTAAAAAACGAAGCAGAGTCCAAGATACGTTGCTTAGTGTAAGCTGGAGGTGCCACAGAAAAAACTAGAGACAGAGACAAATTGACTGAGACATAAATACTTAACAATGAAGGAAAATTGAGCAAGTCAGCAAGATGGAAAAGCACTTTGGTACCAGATTTCTTGGGCATTAGAGAGGTCGAAGAGGTCTCTAAAGATGGACCATTTATATGTCTTGTACCCTAAGTCCAGAGGGAAAAAAAAAAATAGGGCATCCGAGAGATTGTGTATTGGTGACAGAGAGCACCAATGTTAGAATGAGTGCATTTGATAGAAATGGAGAGATAGTGCTCCAAGAAATCTGGGCTCGTATATTGGAGACAAGTGTACCAGTAAGATTTTCTATGTTTGCAAAAGAAAGATATTGTTTGTTTACACTGCGCACTCAGCATAGTCAAAAACAAGAAACGACTGGATTGCTGAATTGATAGTATTCACTTAGAATTTCTTGGTAGGCATTTCACAAAAAAAGTAACAGAAGTCGACAAGTATCTTGAGATGCATTTGTTCATACTTCTTGAGTATATAACTGAATATTGAGCACATATGCAGCTCGTTATTGGCGATGGTAAGTGGATGGATATGATGATGTACATCCTACACCCAGTCCAGATTCAGGGGTTTGTCTTCCTACTCTTTAAATTTTATGATATGAATTTAAGAACTGAATAAGTGATGGTGTGGATGTCCGGAGGAAACATATTTTAACTGACATTTTTTTAATAACTAAATGGGCATTACATCTCGTGGTGGACATAGTTCACATCATTTGGAAACATGTGGATCCTATCAGGTACTTGTTTGTTCCTAGCACTCACAGACACTCAATAAACTATATGAAGCTATAGGTTCAACACCAAGGAGGGAATCTGTACATGCACCAGCAACTTCATCTTAACCAATTTCTAATAACAATTCAATGGAATTAGAATAATCTCTCAAATACCAACCTAGACATTGATTTTCGCCATCACCACTTCCAATTTTTCAGACAAACAACATATCTTCGAGAAACAAGGATTTATGGCTTATTCAGCACTTTCGATGTCTTTCTGGAAGAGGAAGTTTGATGATGGACAAGTATTTCTCTAATGATAGATTTGAATGTGTAGAGGGCATGGCATATTGGGAGAGTAAGTTCTTTAGGATTTTGTGAGGGCAGTTACTAGATTCTTCAACTTGAGGGCAAAACCAAATAACCATATACTTTGGTTTCAAAAGATGCATCTCTCCTTGTATGCAACCTATTACTTTGTGTTAATATTGGTGATCCATTTTTCAACAATTTTCTAGACTATCTAAACCTCTAAAAGCACACGGATCTTTCTCTACTTAGGCAACAAGTAAAGCTTGGATAAGGTCAAAAGGTCTATAATTAACTTGGATACGCATAGCTTATGTTTGTACCATTGTTCCATGAGTATGTCTGGTCAAAATGAGCAGAAAGAATCCTTCGGTCTTGATGGGTACAGACCAACTAAAAAAGATCATGCACTCTACCACTTGTATTAGATTAACTATTCAGTAAAAATTCCATTTACTTTGTTCCATCGTTGCTTCTTTGCTGAAAAGCCCTCACATACACACCCTTTCACATAAAATTTAAACCAAATAGCAACACCAAAATCCAGAACTTAGGTTCTTGATTGAGGACTGTTGGGCTTAGAAAAAACCCTAATCAGATTGAGCAAGCAAATGGGATATCAGGAAAGGAGATGGGAGTAAGAATCAAGACCGAGGAGAATAGGGAAGATGACAATAATTGACAAACCCCAATTAGACTTCTTGTATTGAGCAGCTCTAAAATAACTATATAACCTACCTATACACATGGCTAAAATCTTAGATGACTCTGCTGATAAGAGTCTAATGTGAAGTGATCAGCCGCATATCTACAAGATCAATATGTAGATGGGTAAGGGAAACTCCCAAATTGTGGAATATGTGTGCTTTGGCTACCTAGCTCATCGACATACAATTTTTATCCTCATGGAAAAGTTCTGTTTTTACAGCTCGAATGGGATAACGGTGCATTACAATTCAGATTAAGCATGGCAAGTATTACATCAGCAGATACTGGTACTGCAGAAGTAGGTACAGGTTTCGATGATTAGGTTTGGTACTAATATAGGAAGCTTCATCAATGTATTCCTAGTCATAAGTTGCATCCGCTGTCCAAAAGGAAAACAAATTACATTGCATCAAGAATCTCTCACTAGATCTTGTCATTTTTACTAAGAATGTCACCAGGTCCCTCAATTTGTGGTCTTTTTAATTTGTTCTTTTACACAGTGAATGACTTGATTATAACTATGTGCCCTAGCCAAATTCACATTCCGGCCACAGATATAAAGAACTTAAATCAACCATACAGGATCTGACTTGACACTTTGTAGATTATGCGCATGGCAGATGTTAGATCTCTACTCTTTGAAACACCAGCAATCTCATGTTTGGACTACCTACTCAAACTTCTGCTCAAATCAGATCATAGTTGCAATGCCTCCAGAATTGCAGTAGCTCACAATATTTCTTAAGGTGGCTCACCTAGCTTTTAGGTGCTGCAGTTTCAAAACATGTACATCCAAACATACAAGTCACGACCTTTCATAGCAATTTTTTGTAGCTGACGAGCTCTAATAAAGCCCCCATTCAAATATTACTTGCCATGGCTTTATCACATGGTTAATCATTCTTGGTAAGGTTCCTACTCAAGAAGGCTAGCTTCAATTTTCAATGTGGATTTTTCTCTTTTCTCTTCTGTAGTAGGGATATTCAAAATCCTAGCTCGACTTTTCTCCGTCAGTTTATGCAAACCAGCCTTTCTGCCAACATCAATTAAGGCTCTACTCCTAGCCTGGCGTAAGTGACCAGCAAGGTTACTCTAAGTGGAAGATTTAAATAATCGTACAAGGGATCTTTCTTTAATGAAATTATTAGAATATTTATATATGAAACTATATTTTCATTTAATAGCTCAATCTTTTAGAATAGTTGGTAGTGGTCCCACCAAGTCTCACATGATTCAAATCTTTATAAATCCGTTATTTGCCTCCCTATTATATATCTATAAACTTAGCACTACGCCAAACTCCAGTCTAAGTGTGGAAGGAGCATTAGAAATTTAAATATTAAATTACACCTTCATCTAATAAATTAAACTTTTAAAACAATTAGCAATGATTTCACCAAACTTATAGAAAACAGAAGCAATCTTCCCTTTTAATGTATAGTATCTCAATGCATATGGAGTAGAGCTCTTGAGCTCTATCATGTTTCTTGTCATGTCAACGGCTAGGGAGATGAATCTTTGCGAGCTAGGAGATGCTTGAAGGGCAAAGTTACTAAGAAAATTTTGTTGAAGCTAGTTTGGTTCGGATGGGGTGTTGCATCAATAATCTTCTAATGATTCTGATAATAGACACGGTAATCTTAGTCTTCAATATTTTGCATTTACAAGTCTCTAATTGAGCTTTGCGAAAATTGATACATGTATGTGATTTAGCTGTATTTCTTAGGAAGTAAGATGAAGAAAATATCCAAGCATGTGTAAAACATTAAAAAAAAATCATAAAAGAAGGAATATGTCAGTGAATTTTTTTCTGTGATAAAAGAAAACCACAAAAAATTATCTGGCAATTTGGTCTAAAAGAACGTTGAAGCAAAAAAATACCAAATTTATTAGTCTCAATGACTTTTCAAATCAAATCATGATCAAAGACTTCGACTCAATTTGGTCTAGTTCCATTCATTTGTATCGACTATGAAATTTTCTTGAACCTACTATTATTTTGTTTGTTAGCATTTCTGAGATAGGAATGTGAAGCATATTAAAGCGAACTTTAAGTCTACAACATAATGTGAGTGATTCTTTGATAATTTGAATCTCCTAAATAAAGTTACACACTCAATATCTGGTTATGCACTCAGTAGAATATGTTATAAGAGTCATGAAATCATCCCTGGATTTCTGACATTTCCTTCTTGCAATTTCTAAATAGCCCTCCACCTATTGGCTTTCACTAAAATTCTCAAAGAAGAGACTTCAATAGTATTTTAAGTTTACAAAAGGTGTTGAGATGAGTGTGTGATGGTTGTATATAAAATTTCACGTTGGAGATTTGGTGTGTGGTTTAACAATCAATATATATTCTAATTGGTCTATAAAATTCGTGGTTGGGTTTTAACTCTCTCTGTCGGCATTCTCTCCAAGTGCAATTATGCATGTTCCACGGATATTGGAGTCAACAATTGACTGGTGGCACACTAGAGTATACGAGGCGTTTAGTGGATATCAACGATGGAACCCTATGATAAATGTAACTTTCATGCAGCCCTAGCCTTTCATGGTTCGATTTGGCGGAAGAAACCTAGGGCAAACTTGGTTGCTGTGTTCATAATCTCACACAAAAGACGATGCTGGAAAAATCTCACATAAGAGATTAGGCATCCTAAACTAACTAGTCAAAAATGTAATGGAATCAAGCTTTGACTCTTTCATCTTTCGAACTTTTCTGGAGTTATATTAAAGCATAAATATATTTTACATCAATCTATATGATAGCTTAAGCTTTTGGAGATTGTTGCAGCGTACTCAAGTTTGTGATAGTATTAGAAGGAAGATATATTAAGTTGAATCAGTTAGACAACCTATTTTTCCTAAAAAAAAAGCTTAAGTTGTTAGGAGATGAATCAATCATGTATTTCTAGTAGACTACTACCCCTCTCATATGTAATTAGGCCTTACAAGTGCAAGTCAAATTTGGACGGAACCACGTTAACAAAATTATGGACAAAACGGGAAAACAAGCAGAACAACAAGACGAGGAAAATGGAATCCTTAACCTATGCTCTAATACAATATTAGACAAACATTTTTCCCCTAAAGTTTATGCTGTTAACAAACGGCCAACGATATTTTTATAGTGGATTACTTAAAGGAATCATTGCATTTCTATTTTACTTAATTTTGACTTTATTATTGGAATGGATTTCAGGCACTATTATGGTGGCACTTTGCATGCTTAGTGCTTACCGCAAGGTGCTGGGTATAGTTTTCATTAATCATAGAACCTATTCTTTTAAGTTTTATGTATAACCCTAATCGTACATTGCTCATGCAGTCAAAACACACCATGCCTGTGCAAGAAAGTGACGCTACATGACTTCTATAAGAGCAATTTTTGTTGGATTGTGCTTCATAAGGTTCTGTTAAAAAGCCCTATTGGTAAATACTCTCAGCTCCTCAAGTACTGTGAGTGTGCAAATTCACTACTAAACATGTTGGTGAAGGAGATAAGTGAACTTTGGGGACAAGGAACCTCAAATCTGGGTCACTCGTCAACGGCATATTAACTACGGACATAGATGAGCAAGGTTTGAGACCAATGTTTTCAAGTTTCCAGTGAAAATGACTGTATACTGGACAGAATTCAAGGAATGACAGAAGAAACCTAACTGGTGATAAGAGATCATACGCAGCCTAAAATAGTTTCCTAAACCACGCACATCAAAGTTTCAACTGTAACACTTTGATAGAACCCTTCGACTTATATTATAGCACAAGTGACGAAATCCTCCTTAGTTTGGTCCTTAAAACTCGCAATGTTAGCTTAACTTCTATAGCATATTAAAAATTCTGCATAGAAAACTCATACATACTCCAAATTTGCACCAGAAAAACATTGTTAGGGCACTACAAACTGTTGAGCGAGCACACCGCAACAAATGGAAAGTGAGAAACTAGACAGATGTTAAGTGAATCGTCCCACAAAATTAGAAGAAAACTCTCTTAAAATAGAGCTCCAAGTGCTAATACTTTTTCTCAATATCACCCAGTAGAAAACAAACAAGAGACGTACAAAACCCTACTAGGCAGCTTTCGAAATCGCAAACGGTTTATGCCCATCACACTTAAAGAAATTAAACTTAAACCCCCCTCTCTGGTCACGTTAAAGTCCGTTGAGGTTAACAAATGAGGTAGACTCAAAAATCCAAGTCACAATTAACATTACTAGGAGAGAATCAATAATCCCAAAAAGTGCAGCATTAAAGGTAACTTTTCTAATTAGTTTAGGGTGGTCCATTAAATTAAATGAAGGTCATTAGCTTAAAACTGCTCAAATACCAAAATATGGGGTTCTTAGTTTTACAGATGAAAGTCTTAGCGGACCAAGTGTTAAACAAGTGAAACTTCAAGGGATCTCCATATATCTTTTAAACCCTCTTTATTATGTGGAACTCCTTGCTGGTAGTGTAAGATATCAAACAAGCTTCGCTATGCCCAGACAAAAAGAAAAGCGATTAGGTTGCTGATTTAAGAGAACTGATACAAGGACTGGGTTGGTAGGCATTTCACAAGCAAGTAACAAAAGTCAACTATTATCTTCAAGATATTTCTTGAGTATAAAACATATGCAGTTTGATATTGGTGATGGTAAGTGGAAGGCTTTGATGACGTACATTTGTCTTCTCACTCATTACGTTGCTGGTTTAAGAGGAACTGATATAAGGAATGGGTTGGTAGGCATTTCACAAGAGACAGAAGCCAACAAGTATCTTCAAGATATTTCTCGAGTATAAAACCCAATATCAAGCTGCATGCGCGTATGCAGCTCCATATTGGTGATGGTAAGTGGAAGGCTTTGATGATGTACATCCTACATCGTGTTGACATTCTAGGGTTTGTCTTCCCACTCGTTTATTCTATGATCTAATTTTAAGAGCCTCGCGTATGCAGCTTGATATTGGTGATGGTAAGTGGAAGGCTTTAATGATATACATCCTACATCCTGTTGAGATTCTAGGGCTTGCCTTCCTACTCGTTTATTCTATGATCTAATTTTTGAGAGCCGAATACAGCGAGGATATGGATGTTTAGAGTAAGATTTCTTAGCTGCCAATTAGTAATAAGGAGACTTGCATTATCTCTCCCAGTGGACATAACCGTTTTAATTTGTGATCCAATTGCTAGTCTTCTAGGATGGAATATGCAGAAAAGTCTAAAGAAATGCTGAAGTTCCTAGTACTGTGTAGATAAGAAAGAAGTAAAAAGAGATCTCTAACTTTGCAGAGATATTTGCAAAGCTAAGTCGGTTGTAATTGCCTATTAATAGGCTTATAATTCAACCATTTGTGCATGTGGGATTTAACCCTTCACCGTGTGAGGTGTAGAGCTCATATAGCCTACATCTAATGCACCCCTCCACCAACACCTCCATCAATTGTATTTGTACAACTATTTAACACCTCCATCATCTATATTTGTATAACTATTTTGTTCAACTAATAAAATTATTTTTTCCTTTATCCCATGACCTTTATCCCTTGAACTATCCTACCTTGTCCCTTATCCATCCTCTACCAAATACATACTACACATATACACTTGCACACATCACTAAACCAAAAACTATCATCAATATCAAAACTATGCTTCCACACATTCAAGTAAGATTTTTTAGCTGACAATTAGTAATAAGTAGATTTGCATTATCTCTACCAGTGGACCTAACTCACATCATTTAAAAACAGGTGGATCCTGTTAGATATTTGTTTGTTCCTAGCACTCACGGAGAATTTGGTGAACTATGAAGTTGTAGGTTCATTACCAAGGACTGGCAATCTGTACATACACCAGCAACTTCATCTTAACTGAATCCTTGTGGAAAAATTGACAAGTAAATGGAGTTAAAACAACCTCTCAATCAGCAAAAATCAACCTAGACGATGATTTTTGACATCACCACATCCTATATTCAGGTTGTTGAAAAATCTCCTATAATCTCTCCCTATAATCTCTCCCTAATTATTTGGGATATTATGTGATATTATGTGATTTGATTCTGATATTATTTGATTTGATTTTTGATTTTGTTAGCTGTAAATTAGCTACCGATAGAGATTAGGGTCTGTTTAGGATTTGGGTCCTCTATTCCTGTATATATACAGCTTGTAATCACTCAATGGATAATAAGAAAATACATATTCTACTCTACATGGTATCAAAGCCTGGTTTTCTAAAATTCCTGCCTCTGTTTCTTTTCCACTACTGCTGCCTTATTGCAGCCTTTTGAAGCCTTATCGCTGCTATTCTGTTTCAGCCTTATTGCTGATTTAACCAGCCTTATTGCTGGTTTCAATTGTGTGATAACGACCCTTATTACTTGATCCCTTCTTAGTCTCCCACTATAATCTGTCCTTTCAAGTTGCTGGAATGGAAGATTCAGGGAAGGCTAGCTCCAACCAAACTAGGTCCTCTCTTCAGGACCAATCCAACTCATTGATTGGAGATTTTCCCAACATGAAGGAGTACCGACTGAATGGAAAAAATTATCTCCAGTGGGCACAGATTGTGAGGACGTTTCTTAAAGGAAAAGGGAAGATCAGTCATTTAGAAGGCACCGGTCCAGCACAAGGTGATCCCAGGTTTCAGGCATGGGACGAAGAAGATTCCTCAATTATGTCATGGTTGTGGAGTTCAATGCAACCTGAAATCAGCAAAAACTACATGTTTCTCCCTACTGCCAAGGACATATGGGAGGCTGTTCGCCAGTCTTATTCAAAAGTTCAAGATGCTGCAGTAATATATGAACTCAAGACTAAGGCTTCAACAACAAAACAAGGTAATCGTTCTGTTACAGAATACTACAATCTCATGAGGGGTCTCTAGCTTGAAATAGATCACAACCTGAATATACAGATGAGGTGTTCTGAAGATACTATTACTCTCCGAAACCATATGGAGAGAGATAGGATTTTTGAGTTTTTGGCAGGTCTGAATGCAAACTTTGATCAGATTCGAGTTCAGATTCTCGGAAAGAAGCGGCTGCCATCCTTGAATGAAGTCTTTTCTACTGTAAGAGGAGAAGAAAGTCGACGGACTGTAATGCTTGAAGACCAACTTACCGAAGGATCCGCCATGAAAGCAATTCAGGAGGAAACAAATACCAATAAAAACAGAAGATCAGATCTGATTAAGACAACAGACAATGATGGTTTATGGTGTAGTTTCTGCAAGAAACCACGCCATACAAGAGAAAATTGCTTCAAGCTTCATGGAAGAACGCAAGTGCTCAGCAGAGTTAAAAGACAGCCACAAGTGCACATGACTAGTGAAGCTGCCCCTATGGACCAATACAAACGTGTCAGTGAGGAGATATTTAACAAAGAAGTTGGTAAAATTAAGGCTCTTCTCGACTCCCCATCTAAGTCTTCTGATAAGTGTTCATTAGTCCAATCAGGTGCATGTCTAATTTCTGAAAACTCAACAGCTTCTCAGTACCCTGATTCATGGATTCTTGATTCAGGAGCAACCAACCATATAACACATGATCCCACTAAATTCGAAACTTATAAACCATCACCGGAAATAGGAGTATTACCATAGCAGATGGATCTCCTGTTATTGTAGCTGGCCAAGGAACCATAGCTCTAAATTCCTCACTTAAACTCGATAATGTCCTTCATGTTCCTAAGCTATCCACCAATCTCCTTTCCATTCATAAACTTACCAAAAATCTGAATTGTAAGGTACTTTTCTCTATTGACCATTGTATTTTGCAGGACCTGAAAACGGGGAGGACGATTGGATTTGCTAAGGAACGGAATGGGTTCTACTACCTTGAGGATTCAGGCAAAACTAGTTGGTCTCTTGTGGGTTACAATACCTCTTACAACTCTTGTAATCCTATCCACTCATCTCAAATTTGGCTTTACCATTTCCGGTTAGGACATCCACCATTTAGTCTTCTTAGGACTATGTTTCCTTCCATTTTTAAAGATGTTGCTGTTGAAGATCTTCATTGTGAAGTTTGTGAACTTGCAAAACATCATCGTGTTTCATTTCCTTTGAATAATAATGCTAGAGCTTCAACACCATTCTCTCTTATCCATACTAATGTGTGGGGTCCATCTAGAATTGCTAATTTTACAGGAGCTAGATGGTTTGTCTCTTTTATTGATGATTGTACTCGCACTACATGGCTATATCTTATGAAAGACAAATCTAATGTTCAATCTATCTTTCAAAACTTTCATACAATGATAGTCAATCAATTTGGAGTGTCAATCAAGAGACTTAGGTCGATAATGGGAAAGAATATTTCAATCGGTATCTTGATCATTTTTTCCAAACTAAAGGTATTATTCATGAGTCTTCCTGTGTTGACACACCACAACAAAATGGAGTAGCCGAAAGGAAAAATAGGCATCTCCTAAATGTTACTCGGGCTCTCCTCTTTCAAATGTCTGTCCCAAAGCATTTTTGGGGAGAAGCTGTTTTGACTTCAACCTATCTTATTAATCGGGTTCCTTCCAAAACCTTAGGAAATAAAAGTCCCTTGCAGCTCCTATCTACCTTTTATCCTGATGTTTCCCATAAATATCACATTTCCCCTCGGGTTTTTGGCTGTGTTGCATTTGTGCATATTCATAATCACAACCGAAATAAACTCGACCCTCGTGCTCTAAAGTGTGTTTTTATTGGGTACTCTAATACTCAAAAAGGTTATAAATGCTATGACCCTTTGACACGTCGAGTTTTTATCTCTATGGATGTCACTTTTAATGAAAACCAGTCATTTTTTCCTTCCCATCACTATCTTCCTAATGAAGATAGTGGGTCTAATGACAATAGTGGATTTGGACCACTACCTCTATTATCTAGTGCATCACCCAATCCTACTTCATCTAATTCAACTTCGTCTCCTTCCCCATCTCTATCTAGTCCTAGCCCTCTTAATCCACCTAGTCCTTCATCGAGTCCATTAAGTCCCCCGTCAAGTCCTTTGCCTAACTCATCATCATCTTCATCTAGTCCTCCTAAGAATGAACCAACTAAATTGCAAGTTTACTCAAGAAGGACAAAGCTCAATCCAGAACTGGATCAAGTCCCATCATCCGAACCGTTGACAGGTAATGAAATCACTCACCCTTCTTCCAATGAATTTGAGTCAAGTGATTTAGATTTACCTATTACCTTGAGAAAAGCTACTAGGAAGTGTACCCAACACCCTATCTCCCAATCTGTGTCATACCATAGACTATCCACTCAACACAAAGCCTTCATTACTGCTCTTGATTCAATTACTATTCCTAACTCGGTACATGAAGCTTTTGAGGATAGGAATTGGATACAAGCGATGATGGAGGAAATGAACGCATTGAAGAAGAATGATACATGGGAAGTTGTGACTTTGCCCAAAGGCAAGCAACCGAGTTGGATGTAAATGGGTTTATACCCTTAAGTACAAAGCTGATGGGACCTTGGAGAGGTATAAAGCAAGGCTGGTCGCAAAGGGGTACACCTAAACCTATGGGGTGGATTATCAAGAGACCTTCGCACCAGTAGCAAAGATGAACACGGTACGGGTGCTACTTTCTCTTGCAGCTAATTTTGATTGGTCTTTGCAGCAATTTGACGTGAAGAACACGTTTTTACATGGAGATTTGGAGGAGGAAGTCTTTATGGAGCCTCCACCAGGTTTTGACAAGGACTTTAGAAACAATCGGGTGTGTCGGCTTAAAAAGGCTCTATATGGTCTCAAACAGTCCCCAAGAGCTTGGTTTGGAAGGTTCACGAAGGCGATGCTCGACATGGGTTACAAGCAAAGTAGAGGGGATCACACCCTATTCATCAAACATTCAAATGAAGGTATGGTCACAGCTCTACTTGTATATGTAGATGATATAATTGTGACTGTAATGATGAAGCTGAACAAAGATCCCTTAAGAGCAGTCTTGCTCAACAATTCGAGATCAAAGACCTTGGAAAGTTGAGATACTTCCTTGGAATCGAGGTGGCCTACTCTAAGAAAGGTATCTTTATATCTCAAAGGAAGTATGTACTTGATCTTCTTAAGGAAACAGGATGTCTCAATAGCAAGGCGGTGAACACTCCTATTGATGCAAACCATAAAATGGATGGACAGGGAGAGAGTGGCATAGTTGATAAAGGGAGATATCAAAGGTTAGTAGGAAGGCTCATTTATCTGTCTCATACTAGGCTAGACATAGCCTATGTTGTGGGAGTTGTAAGTCAGTTTATGCATGATCCTAAAGAAGAACACATGCAAGCTGTCTCACCGGATTCTTCACTACCTCAAAGCTACTCTGGAAAAGGTATTTTGTTTAAAAAGGGTGACAAACTTAAACTTGAAGCCTATACTTGATGCAGATTATGCTTTGGGTCACCAATAGATAGAAGGTCTACATCTGGCTATTGCACTTTTCGGGGGAAATCTTGTCACCTGGAGGAGTAAAAAACAAAATGTGGTTGCTAAATCTAGTGCTGAAGCTGAATTCGGGGCAATGGCAAATGGGATATGTGAACTTTTGTGGCTCAGGATTGTCATTGAAGATCTCAAAGTGGAACACGAAGAAACTATGAGACTCTATTGTGATAATAAATCAGCAATCAACATTGCTCACAATCCGGTTCAGCATGATCGAACCAAGCATATTGAGGTAGACAGGCATTTTATAAAGGAGAAGCTTGAATCCGGTTTGATCAATACTCCCTACACTCCTAGCAAAGATCAACTAGCAGATGTATTAACCAAAGGCCTACCAATGTCGAGATTTCAGGAGATTATCAGCAAGTTGGGCATGGAAGATATTCACTCACCAACTTGAGGGGGAGTGTTGAAAAATCTCCTATAATCTCTCCCTATAATCTCTCCCTAATTATTTGGGATGTTATGTGATATTATGTGATTTGATTCTGATATTATTTGATTTGATTTTTGATTTTGTTAGCTGTAAATTAGCTACCGATAGAGATTAGGGTCTGTTTAGGATTTGGGTCCTCTATTCCTGTATATATACAGCTTGTAATCACTCAATGGATAATAAGAAAATACGTATTCTACTCTACACAGGTTAACAACACATCTTCAAGAAACAAGTATTATATAGCTTTTTTCAGTACTGTTGATGCCTTTCTGTAAGAGGAAGTTTGATGGATAAGGAAAATTTTCTTTTTAATGATAGATTTGAACATGTAAAGGGGCCGGCACAATGGGAGAGGTCTTAAATTTTTAGGTTATTGCAAGAGCAATTAATAGGTTCCTCAAATTGGGGGGGTGAAACTGAACTTCAGTCATTACATTTTTTGGTTTTGAAAAGTGCATCCATCCTTGTATGCAAGAAAGGAGAGCGGAAAAGAGTCAAAGACTGAGAAAAAAGGGAAGAAGCCAATAATTGACAAACCCTAATTAGACTCCTAGTATCAAAAAACTCAAACACTAAACGAGCCTGCATAAAAATGGGATAAAAATCTAATATAATTGTACTGATGGGAGTCTAATGTGTGTGATCAGGCAAATACATAGAAGATCAGTATGTACATTGATCGTAACCATGTGGATACAGGTAAAACAAAGTCTCAAATTGTGCAATATGGTTGCTAGGCTACCAAATTAGCTCATCGATGGCCACAACTTTTTAGTTCTCACAGAAAAGTTGCAGACTTACAGCTCGAATGGGATTATGGCGCATCAGAGTTCAGATTGAGCATGAGGGAATCCTAAGGGACTGGTTTTTGATGATTATGGTAGTTAGCTTCATCAAGGTATTTCTAGTCAAAGGTCACATCTTCTTCTCAGAAGGAGACTAAATTACATTGCATTAGGGAATCTCTAATCTAATCTCATAAGTTTGACTAAGAAAATCTCCCTATTGTAACTCGCTATAATAACCAGTTGCATGTCTCTCTTTTCTTGTTTGCATTGTCAGTCTCGTTAGCTTCAGAAAATTTGAAAGCTGCATGCCAAAATCCTGATCAGGTCCCTTCCTCTATAGTCTTAATAGATTACCAGGTCCTTGAGTTTGGTGCCTCTCCAATGAAGTTAGATTTGAAGCTTTCTTTTACACAGTGAGTGAGTTGGTTATAAGAAGGTGGCTTAGCCAAATTCACACTGCAAGTCACGGATAAACGGCAGTAAAGAGTTTAAATCGACCAAAGAGATTGACTTAATGGTAGAGAAATGGGCATTTGTGTAGATTATGTACAAGGCAATCATCTGTATTTTATACTTTCAAATAGGGAGAATTGTAAATTTAGTCTTAAACTTATTATAGAGATTCACGTTTAGTTATAAACCTTTTAATTGAATCAATGCAGTCATAAATCTTTGGATGAAAATAGAAAATAGAGTAAGGTCGCCTAGTATCAAAGATGATGACCTATAACAAAGACAATGAACATCAAAGAAGGAAAAAAAGAAGATTGACAATGACCAGAAAAGAAGGAAAGAAAACACAAAAGCAAAAACAAGAAAAATCTTAAAAATTAACAAAATTGCATCATTTTGTCTAAAACTGTCAACGTTAGATTGCTGATCGTGACACGTAGGACAATAGCGATGACTGGATTGCCACGTTATAAAATTGAGGCAAGACTTGGCCAAGAGGACTTGATTGCATTTCCCCTCAGGATTTAGTTTAGGACTACGTTGATTTATTGAAAGGTTTACGACTGAATTTAGAATTCTCCCCTTTCAAATACAAACAATCTCATGTTTGGATCATCCACTCAAACGCTTGCTCACACCATATCTATGATAGATAATTACTGTGTTTCTTAGCCTAAAGTTTAGCTATCTGAAGTGGAGTTCCTACACACTCAAGACGTTTCTCAATTCTGTGCTGCATCAACCATCTTTTGTTGATTTAAATAAATAAAAAATTATGAAATTTGATTATGACAAGCGATAGACAAAATATTATTCTTAGGCTTCAGAACTTAGCAGTCACAAATCTCTTCCGGTTCTTAGACGTTGGTTTGCAAAACATCTGATGGATTGATGTCATCTCTGTCCATTTCCATTGGAACTTGCCTTTTTGGACATTGAACTTGATGATACCCACAAATACGATGAATACAAGGTGATTTGATTTGTTGGTTGCAAGGTTTTTCGGATCGTATGTTTTGGCTCTAAAGTGACATTTGTCATTACCACGCGTTTCATCATTTCGGGATGCAGATAAGATGCATTTCATCCTGGGAAAACCTTTCAGCGTATGAAGTGACAAATCTCCATAAAATCAACTGAAAAAAACTAATGGACAACTGAAAAAAACTAAAAAAACAAAATCAACAAAAATCACCATAAAATCAACAAATCTCCCTTGTTAAATAGGAAGCTCGTTATTCATTCTAAACCATTAAAAAGATAACATTCACAATACAAACATTCAAACTGGTCTAAGATATAATGGCCAAAAATATGGGGTAAAGTTCAATTAATTGCTCCTTTATTTGTACAGTAAAAACAAATATTTCAAACCTAGAAAGAAAAAAATGATTATGTAGTTTAAACTTAATTTTAAGTAAAACTTTGTTTGTAGTTTAGAATCAAAGGTAAAATGTTAGTGACTCACTTCTGTAACCAAAAAAACAAACTATAGAAACATTATCTTTGTAAATTCATTTAAAAAAATGTCGAAGTAAAACCAGACCAAGTTCAACAGTCTCATTGTCTTTCAAATCAAATTGTTAAAATTGAAGACTTCGATTCAGTTGGGTCCAAGGCTTGGGAGATACTATTATAGTGTATTTACCTTACATAGCTGAGCATCCCCCCCAAACAAAAAGAAAATAAAGCTAAAAAATCAATGAAGACTATGGAAGCACCGTGCAAAGTAAATTTCCTATTACTTCAATATATCAAATGGTCCAGCATGTTATAAATAATCACATAAAAGATTTGAAAAAAAATTGGGAGACATAATTTTTACATTTTATATAGACATGATCAATTTTATTTTATGCAATTTTATTTTATCAACAATATCAAAAGCCAATTTTTATTGTGTATGATAGAGGCTGCGAAGCATAATATAGAAAATCATATACATGACATGATGATCTCTTGATAAATTATTACTTGCTCAATTTAATATGGTTTCAGAGTCAAAAGATATCCTACATTCGATTTCTAACAATTCCTTTCTGACATTTTTTAATTTTTCCTCAACCGGTTGGTTTCCATAAGAATTCTCATGGAATGCAGACTTCCTAATCTTTGTTGGTTGACTTGGTCCAACCAAGAAAGGAAGTACATTCCATAGTTAGCTAGAGAGATACAAATGGAGGGCCATCCTAAACTAACAAGCCGAAAAAGGCAATGGAAGCATTATAAACTTATATTCTGATTGGAGTCATTTTTGCTTTTTATAAAAAATTTACTGTTGCTAAACACTATACACCCCAGGGAATTATAACTTGGGTAAAATTTAACATAATCAAGAATGAATGTAACTGAGAGTGTAGTGATCAATGGATTGAATGGTGAATTTATGAATAGATAGATTCATCTATCATTTGCATATAATTTAAATCTTGAATTGAATTAAATCATATGATACAATACAAAATCAAGAATCAATTGATACCATGCTATGTAGGAGTAACTTAATATACGTTTTCCACATCTAGGGACTGCCATTAAAACGATATCTACCCTATTAAAGAAAGACATACTATTGCAACTCTATCCCAAATCATACGACTCACAAAGTACATGTCATAACTATTGGAAGTTATCACAATTTGTCCACTCAATGTACATGCAAGACCTACATTATGCTAGGCAAAGGTGAAGGGGAGAGGAGGATTTTGAAAGGGCAATTACTATGATAATTAGTATTATTGACTGGATTAGCGCATTGAGAAAGTACAAGGACAACGAGAATTTTTCGGAATGGGAGAGAACAAGAGTCAAAAGCTATTTCGCTCAACTACACTGACAAATGAATTTCAGTGTTCCTTCATAGGAAGATTTGAAACAAAAGCAACCAAATTTCACAAATAAGTTGAAGGAGGGGATTAAGTTTTAACGTTTTCTTTCTCTGTATCTGAACATTGATAGGCTCTTCTTTCTTGGTGTGAAAATCGTCCAAAAACTGTCCAATATCTAAACAACATGCTACATTGTTGTTGGTGCAAGAGCTTAATATTCCCCAAGGAAGAAGAAACGAATACGAGTTAAATAAAGAAGATAGAAAAAAGAGTTAAAAGACTATTGAGAAATGCAAGTAGAAGGACAAGAAAGATGATAGTTATGAATCCTACTTGGATGGTTGATTGAAAGAATAATGTAACTGTCATTAAATGAAGGCTCAAGTTAATTCCATGTTCAAAGACTCCAAATTAAAAGCCTAAACTGCTAAGTGAAGACGGGAACAAGTTTGCTACAACATCCATCAAATGCATAAAATACCACTAAATCAATTTCTAGGCTTGGAGAGGAATGAAGGATCTGAGAGTTGAAAATAGGACAACTTGGTATACCCATACAGAAACGACTAACTGTTGTTGGTCTTACAAGAAGAATGCTTTCCTAGAGGAAAAAACTAAGGTCTTACAAAGGTTGAAGCTCATAAGCAAAGCGTTGATCAACTGAATCACCTTCGCTCAAGGTGTGAAATGCCACTCGATAGGATTATACTGACATGTAAAGTTAGCAACTTTCCAATTTTGTTGGCACTACTTGTTCTAATTCATCACTTAACACCACCTTGGATTCATCTGATAATTCCAACTTATGAATCAAAGTATATGATTAAGTTGTTTGTGGTCCAAACTCCGAGATATTGAGCCATAGCAGTATTTATCCAGCCTAGGTTAATTCTCTGACTAAGAGAGGCGCACAATGAGAAGAGCTAAGACGGCTAAGCCAAAATGACACTTTCCTAAAGAGAAAGTGAACTTCCTTAGTATCATGTCAATGATGTAAATATGGACGTTAGGTCATTGACTTGACTACCTGAGGAAGATTATTGTGTCTAACCAAAACTAACAAATCTATAGACATAAACATTGTTATGAGCATCACCACAGATTCTGGAAAGGGCAGTCTGAAATCCCCCAAACAAGACATGATCGCATGTTTGTAATAAACACAAACAAACGTGAGGAGCATGCTTGTGCCGAATCATATTTGGACTCATCACTCTTATTTTCTTAACATCAATCATTTTACACAATGCCACTTATTAATTACATGGTAATTGCATGAGCTTTTTTCGCCGTTATGAGAAAAGCATTGCTTAGGAAGTAGCTTGATATCGATGTGAAGAACGTCAGTCCAGCTAAAAATTTCGAGAAAATGTGGAAAGAGAGAAAGATACGGAGATCATAAAAAGCAGAGAGGAGAGAACATGGATGAGATCCATATGCTAGTGAACTCAAAGCAAAATTTGCTTGACATTATTTTGCTAATCTCACTCGGCTATTTTGAACAGATCAGCCATGAATGATCAAAGGACATGAGTGAAACTCGAGTGCAATAAGAAATCATTTCAATGTCTATCAAAGTTCAGCGCTTTATGCAATTCAACCTCCAGAGTAATTGTTACGGCCAAGAGATAATATACTACGGACGAAGATACGAGAAGTGAAGGAGTAACGAGCGAAAAGAAAGAGTTACAGTCGTTGAGATCTTTTGGTGTTTTGTGCAAACAACAAAGGAGGATGACACGATAAGGAAGAGAAAGGGATTGATTGGTATATAATAAAGAAAAGAAAGAAATCATTAAAGGCATCAGTTGATTAATATAAAAAAAATTATGTTTTGGTAAGAATGGTTGCTAATCTTAAACTCCACAAAAAAAATTAGGAAAGCATAGAACTTTATAGTACTGACAAAGACCAGTGCTTTAAGTTACAGCCACACAAGGCTTTTCAATATTACCCACCTAAAAAAAGGAGTTGAGAAGCCATGATACAAACAGTCCAATCTCACTTTAGGCTGTCAGGAATCAATGAGTGCTTTGCATGTATTGCACCCGTGATGCTAACCCTAGCAGTCTGCTAAAGTTGGGTCAGTATGAGTGGAAATGGATATTGTCAATAGGTACTTTGCATGTATTGCCCTCGTTATGGTAACCCTAGTAGTCTGCTAAAGTTGGGTCAGTTTGAGTGGATTTAGATTTTGCTTCTTCTTTTTTACTTGGATATACTTGTAACCCTTTTATATGTGTCCTTTTTTAGTAAATTTGACATGTTATTCGACTGCAAAGATTGTAAAACACAAGTAGGTACTCCAACTCATCCCGCCCAAGACAGAAAGCACTTGGCCACGAGAACTGTTTTTCCATGAACTAATGCCCATCCTAGTACATCAGTTGGTACGATCTCTCTGTTCCACTATAAATAGCTAATTCACAAGTCACTGCTGTTCCAATTTTCCCAACAAATAGGACACAAAAGCATGTGCTACTGTCAATGTGCTGATATGAGGAATACCTACATGTTAATAAGTTTGCTTGGGAACCCTATTTTCATCTGTGGAACATCTTCATATGGTTAATTAGTTGGTCAATAACATTTCCAGCTCAATGATGCTTGATGATGTCCACCAAAACTCAAGGCAGTGAAATTCGTACCAAGAAGATGGGCTAAACAAACACATGAAACTGCGTTCTGAAGCTTGTTTTGTGGATTGTCTTCCCTAATAAACTGGATGAAATAATCTGTGTCTTTCCTTTCCCAAAAGGACATTATAGACTCACTCTGAGAGAGAGAGAGAGAGAGTATGGTAGCCCTAAGCAAGCAGAAAGAGAACCATCACACACATTCTGCAATTGGAGGAACACACACTACTAAATTGCTAATTATACTTAAATCGGGTGATGAAGATAGAAGAAGAAAGCAAAAGCAACGCGAGCTAATACTACATGAATACGTAATAATTATTTAGACTATTATTAAGAGGAAAAAGAAGGGTGAAAGTTTTTCCATGCCTGGAACTGGCGAACTCATACAGCTTGCCTCGTGGCGAGAAGATGATCAGCGCGACCTCGGCGTCACAAAGCACGGAGAGCTCAAAGGCCTTCTTGAGCAGCCCATTCCGCCTCTTCGAGAAGGTCACTTGCCGGCTCGTCGCGTTCTCTATGCGCCTCATCAGGGTCTTCCCTCTCACCATCTCTACACAACAGTCACCCTCACTAATTCCCAAAAGAAAGGACGCACAAACACATAATTTAGGCAAGGCACAAAATGATGAGTGCACCAACAAGGAAATGAACCGAAAAAAACAGCTTCTTGTTCTTATTTTTCCCTAAGGGATGTGATTTCTCAGTGAGGAATGCAAGAACGTGGGTAAGGAAAAAAGGGTATTTGAGAAAATGGGCCAAAATTGACTGGCTGAGAATTCTACACATGTGTGTGTGTGAAACTTCTGGAATGAGAAAAGAGGGTTGAGAGAGACCATAAAGACCAAAACGTCATTCGAACCTAAATGCTCAAACTCAAGTGCTGGTTCGCCGAAAGAACAGGGTGAAATCCAAAACCTTTAAAAGAAAAAATAGCTGAATCAGCTTAAAGATTAAAAAGAGTGAGCTTTTGCTAGCATCGAATCAGCCAAGAAACTTGGAGGAGGAAAAACCTGTACCTGATATTTGATGCAGCGAATTTAAGGATTTCCCAGCAGAGATCGAGGAACAAGAAGAAAGGATTCGAGAAGCGAGCGACAGACAGACCCAGGTGAGTCCGATTCGATTCAAGAAGAAAAGCTTTTTCTTCAGCTGAAATGCTCCTCGAAAGACCACACACAGACAAAAGGGCGACGAGAAGCGGATAAAGAAGCTGGAGAAGGATCGACCTCAAGACTCGACTTCACCGAGGAGGCAAAAATCAAGAATGCTTTCGAACGAATACGGAGGACGCGAAAAGAGGCCAGAAATGGGAAAGCGAGAGGAAAGAGAGAGGGGTAGGAAGAAGAAGAAGAAGAAGAAGAAGAAAAGTAAAGGGGGGAAAATCCTGAAGATTTGTGTGATCAGTATTACCCAGAGAAACGATGAAGAGCCCCAAAGATAATTAAGGGAAAAAAAAAAAGCTTTTTTTGGAGGGGGGTTGTTGGGTGGGCGATTGATGGATTCTCTCAATTCATTGACAGTCACCAAATGGGGAAGCACACACAGTCTCACACACCCACCTTTCCCTTTTCATATGCCCCCTCCCTCTTGCTTTGTCCAATCTCTCTCTCTCTCTCTCTAAAAGAAGAAATCAAATTATGTTTAGGTTTTGCATCGCAAAAGGGATGTGAAAATGGGGACTCCCCACTTTCCTTTTTGCTTGTTTTGGTAAAACTCACGATGCAAGACCCCAAAAAGCATCTGTCATACAAGAAGGAAAAGTCTCTGTTGATAATGAAGAGAGAGAAAGTCCACAGAGAGAAAGTCCCCAGAGAGAGAGAGAGAGAGAGAGAGAGGAGCGAGAGCGAGGTGGGCTTAGCTTTCTTTTGCAATTTCTGATGTGCGGGAAGAGAGAGGGAAAGAGGAAGAAATGGAAAAAGGTGGCCAATAGGGGGAGATGGAAATGGCAAGCAACAGTACAATGTTAGAAACATGTCCACATCGCCCGTACATGTCCGTACGTTCGAGAGCAAATGAGGAGTCGAAAACACACCCCGGCCCTACCCCTCGACCTGTCCTCGTCCCTTTTTCTTCTTCTGCTCCATCTTCCCTTCTAAAGTTTCTCACGTTATCCTGGATTAATACCGGAAAAGCCCTGAAAATATCTCACTTGCGAAATCAAAACCCCGCATGTTTTATCGTTTTATCAAAAAAATCTAAACTACAGCAGCATCAAGCCCACGCCCTTCCCTCAAAAAAAATTAAATTAAATAATAATACAAAAAAATCTCAAATTGATATATTTATAATAATTTATCTTAAATTTATTCTTTTATCCCAAAAATTTTAAATTGATATTATTATAACAAATTTAAAGTGTTTATAGAACGTTTACGTTACCGAGAATAATTATTTTCATAAATTGTTTTTATTTTTATTCCATCGATGAGTTTCTAAACATAAAAGCGTTTTTTAGTAACTACATAAAATGTCTATTTCCGGAATAAAAAAAACAACAAAATGAATTTGATACGACCTAAAAATTTCTATTCTCAATTTTCTTCATTTAATTATAAAAATATCGATGGAGATTTAATAGTTCGTGTTTGGATAAAATTGGACTTTTGTAATGTTTTAAATGATCGGATATTCTAAGATGATCTTAGAAAATCCAACCTAATAATTTTAAAAAAAAGGATGGCCAAAAATGGAAACAACAAGTCCTATTGGTTTAGTAAATAAATGTGTTTATAGGCCTTTCGTAAAATTTTTAGCTACGAGAAAAAGAGCAAATGTTGCTTGGCGGAATGGGCAATGACCAAACAATTGAGGATGGAGGCAATCCTAAAGTTGGCATACTTATTTACACAAACTCATCAAACCTTTAAACAAATGACATCATAATTCCATAGAGTATAGGCTTATTTGACTGCTGTGAACACAAAACAAATGGTAATGCAAAAGACTCATTCAGAGCCATCTAATTTTCTATTAAAATAGAATTGTTGATGATCTTGAAAAATGCTTCCAATAAAATCTTAAGAAAAGAATACATCTCCTCTTAGCAAAGTCGCCAAGCTTTTACAACCTAGCACTGTCTCTACAAAAGATGGCATTCAAAAATCCATATAGCAAGACCCTACGAGCTTATTCAATTTTGAATCCAATTTTCATCAAAATATTTTCACGTTTTTATGCTCAACTAATTCTAAAGTAGAATTAACACTAAAATCTAGTAAAATTACTCAAAATCTAATTTCTAATTTTTTTCCTAAATTTCTCAATTTATTTTTATTTTTAATTCAAAAAAAATGAGACTCGGATCGAGATAAGAGACTGGACCTTGTTTTGATTATGTAAAGACAAACATTAGGTTCATTGAATTTATTTCTCTAAAATGATTTTGTTTCTCTTTTTGTTTCTGAGAACAAAAAGGTATATTTGTTTACATCTTATTTAATTCCAAATATATTCCCTAAACACTTTTCTATTTTGAAGAACAAAAAGATTAATCGACATACACAAATGGATTTTTTTCTTCTATTTTAAAAAACAAAAAAAAAGAGAAATATAAACATTGCCAAATGTGCTCACCCTCCTTAGTTTCTATTAAATTAGATTAATGTCATAAAAACCATAAATTAGTATACCTGTAACGAATGAAAGGTAAAACATCAAATTAGTACACTCATAAATTGCCACGTGTCGTCCAACTCAGTAAATTGATAAGAAAATTTAACATAAACTAACAGAGACAAATGTACTAATTTGAGATTTTTCGTAATATTAATCCAAACTTTTTATCACATTGGTACAAGTTTGAGGAATTAATAATACAAAAAAAACAATTAGTGTGTCAATAAAATTTGTTTGTCAAATTGATACAACTTTGAAGGTTATGGTGACGTGAAAATTATTTATGTTATTATCATTGCGATAGACATAATTTAAAATTTGCGGTAGTATTTGTCTGTCATATATTCCAATAAAAAATAAATTGAGGGACAAAGAAAGAAATAAAGAAAAGGGAACACCACTCACACTCACACTCGCTCCAAAATTCCAAAGAGAGCACTTCTCCACCAACTATCCATCCACCCATTATTCTTTACTTTCTTTTTCCACCCTTTTTTCTTTATTTCGCATCGTAACTATGCAATTTTCACGTTCTGTAATTTCAAAAAACTTATTCCATAAAGGGGAAAAAAGAGTAAGTTGGTTGAATCGACCAACCAAGTCGTTACTCTAGTTATGATAAAGGTCGAGACCTAGCAACCACTGATATTGGATTTGGGATGGATGAGAGTGACTTTCTTGATGTGACAACTTTTTTTTAAAAGAATAATGATTATGCTTATAACAAAAATAAAATATATCGAGTTTACAAACAAAAGATCGAGTTGGTAGTCATATTAGCCATGACCGGCACCACTCATGAGAAGTTTGGAGTTATGTTTCTATAATTAGAAGCACGCATGGTCGTCTATTGATATCTCGGCAAAGGCCTTTTAATAAATATACTGATCAAATGTTACCCCCATTTTGTCACGATTCTAAGTAGTTTTGTTTTTTTTAGATTGATTCACAAAGATTTTTGTCTAGGCAATTAAGAATGGTATCAAAGCCACGTCTTATTCAAGCGCACATCTTGTAGAATTATATCTGAGCTGGATTAATTTAAAATTTGTGCACTTGCCTACATGATTTGAAAATTACAGGCCACTAGCAAAATATTTTGTTGGTTACTTAAGACGACTTAGAAGCAAAGAGTATATGAGAGAGGCTTGCATAATTTATCTTGTGAGAAGGGGATCGCTTTTGGCCAGCCATTCTTGCCGAGTATAGTCGGGTCAAGATGGATAAATGGCTATAATTAGAATTTTATTGCATATATACACTTTGAAATTAGAAATGTCGGATTTTGTGGACTACTTTGAAAGTTCGCTAGAGCCCTAGATCCATATGAGCGAGAATCGCTAGATTGAGCTTAGTCAAGACGAGTCTCAGAGGCTAGTAAATATCTTGACTTGTCATTAGAGAGTGAACATGATTCTAGGATAAAATTTGGAACCATTTCAGGTTTTAAAATATGCACGGTAAGTTCTAATTTTTAAAAATTTGAGAACTTATTTCAATGGATGAATTCCAGGTTCTATGTGAGTAGAATCTAGAACCTAAAATATTTTTTTGTATTTTTCTTGATTTATATCTTCAAGTGATCTCGCGACATTCTTTGCTGTTCAATAATGAGTGTATAATTTTAAAAAAGCTGACTATTAGTCTGAGCTTTCAGTTAATGGCTGAAACTTTGACCTTGTTAATGTTTTATATATTTGCAAGTCTAAATATAAGATAATGATCATTAAATATGATGATTAATCGTAATCGTTTAATTAATAATACTAGTGAAACCTGGAATTGACCCTATAACTTGTAACGGGATAGGTTCCAGTTTCTAAGTATGCATGGTATATTATAGATTTTAAAAAATAATGAATCTGTTACATCGAATAGATTTCAAGTTTTAGGTGGCATATTTACAAAATTTGGAACCGCTCGCCTCTACTTATTATCGATAGCTAGCTATATGCAATGTTATCTGATGGCATCAAGTATGATGCTTATTTTTTTATTATTTAGATAATTTCATCGGTGGCCAATGAATTTAGTAGATCTTAAAATTAGTTCATTGGAACTTTTATTTTCACGACTGAACTTTCAATTTTCATGTTATCAATGCTCTTTGATAAGACATCGACTAGTATTTTTCAACAGATGGTTAACTTGACATGTACCGATTTGTGAATGCTACGTCATTTCCATGTGGTTGCTACGTCATTCTCTGAAGCTCGCAAATTGTTGACATCAGAAACAAGATTAATTTCTCTTTAACGATGATGTGATGATATTTCACGAGCACAGGAATCGCGATGTTAAATCCTTGGTGGATTAATTAAATGGTCAGGGAGAAAAAAAAATTGTGCAAATTAAAACCGTGAATTCCTTAATAAATGCACGTCCGATTTTGTGGACTCCTTTAAAAGTTCGCTAGGGCCCTAGATCCAGATGAGCGAGAATCGCTAGAGTGAGCTTAGTCAAGACGAGTCTTAGGGGCTAGTAAATATTTCGACTCGTCATTAGGAGGTGAGGATGGTTCCAAGTGATTTTAGGGTAGAACTTGTAACTGTTCCAAGTTTCAATGTATGCGTGGTAAATTCTAATTTCAAAAAATTGGGGAATCTATTTCAGCAGATAGATTTAGGGTTATATGTAAGTGAAATATATAATCTTAAATAAGTTTTTGTATTTTTCTTGATCTATAACTTCGGATGATCCCGCAGTATTTATTGGTGTCCGATAACGGGTGTATAATTTAGAACTACTAACCATTAGTCTGAATTTTCATTTAATGATCAAAACTTTTATTTTGTTAATGTTTTATATTATTCACAAGTCTAGATATAAATTATAGTCGATAGATTGTAACAATAAATGATGGCTATTAAATATAATTATTGATTGCAATCGTTTAATTAATAATATAAGTGGAACCTATAACTAACCTTGGAACCTATGATAGAGTAGATTCTAATCTCTATGATATGTATGGTAGGTTCTAAATTCCCAAAAATAATGAACATTTCCATCAAATAGGTTTCCAGTTTCAAGTTAAACTCGTATGGAATCCGAAACCGCTGACCTTTATTTGTTATTGATAGCTAAATTATATAAGATGTTATCTGATGGCGTGACTTATAATACTTATTTTTTTATTCTTTGGATAATTTCGTCAATGGCCATTGAATTTAGTAGATCTTGAAATTAGTTCACTGGAACTTTTATTTTCATAATTGAACTTTCAATTTTCACGTTATCAATGCGCTTTGATTGGAACTCGGTTAGTATTTTTTAACAAATGGTTGACTTGACAAACTCCAATTTGTGAATGTCATCGTGTGGCCGCTACATCGATATTTTTCTGGATCTCGTAAATTGTCGACATCAGAAACGAGACTCGAGACTCGCTGCTCTTTGACAATGATGTGATCATATTTTATGAGCATAGGGCTCACGATGTTAAATCCTTGGTGGATTGCTCAAATGGTCAGGGAAAAATGTTTTTTGTACAAATTAGAAGCGTGAATTCCTTAATAAAAGTACGTCCAATTTTATCCTTGCATGAATTTTAGCTCATGTCTTTCTTGTCTATGTGGCCAGCAAAATATTTCATCCCCCCGTAAATTTTTCTGTCGCTGAAAAAACAATAAAATTAGCCGTCTTATCGAAAAAAGTTGATCTACTATCCTACCAAAGGTAAAAGGTTTCTTCTCTCTGACCGACGTGGATGGAGTATTTTCTCATTAGTCAAGACAAGACTCCACTAATATTATAATATAGAGAAAAAGTACACGACCTGACGCATTTTGACTTTCTTCTTATGACGAAAGTGAGCATTTCTATCCCATAGGATAAAAAATTTTGACCATTGGGACAATGACATGAACTATTCACACAAAAATGATCACCGGAAATTAAATGTAATCTCCATATATTTAAAGAGCTTCACATTGAGAAGATCATTAGTCTCTATTTATAAGAGTTAGGAATTTAGCATTCTTTTTTACCATCTAGAGAGCAATGTGGTCAGCACGTTCTATATTCAAATTAGTGAGGATTCTCAAGAATAGCATTTCCAATTTCTCAAAAGGAGTGATGTTCCTTTTTCGCAAAATATATTCAAGATGATTTTTCTTTCAATGTTGTTAAGAAACATGTCTACTCGGAATCTAACTCACTAATATCATTAGGGTCATGTTTTCTTGTAAGTCAAAATGAGGGAAAGGGCTATTAGCATAGTGCTACCATAAATCGTCCCATACTTGTTATTAGAGAAAATTTTGATTAGAGCTATGGCTTCTAATAAAGTCTATTCGGACCTTGAAGGTTCAAGATTGTTCAACTCGGCACAAAGAGTAACAAAGTGCCTAAGGCACAAGCTGTCCAATGATCACGAGTTCATTCACAAGATGGCTCGGCTTCTTTCATTATAAGACCGTGTGACCCTTCTGCTATTCGGCTCCATGCTTGATGGCTTATTGGAGGTCATGTTATTTAATACTGTTTGGTATTTTTTTTTTTAAATTTCTTACCAACAAAGTGAACGTATGAGTAGGTACATTACATCGTAAGAGAAGTCATTGAATATAATAGTATTTTCTTATTTAATTGCTCGAAAGGTGTTTTGGGGTTTTTTTTAATAAAACCGAAATCGCTATATCATTTCCACCCACTTGAGAGGAAAAGTATAAATAAGCTAATCATGTGAGAAGAGCAAAACAAAAAACGAAAAACATAAATTAGTGCTTAGCTTGGAAGGTCCTTAAATTAAATTTCCATAGAGCAGGTACTTTCAACGAAAGTTGGTATGGATTTTGGTCGAAATTGTCTTCTCGGCACCTTTTAATCACATGTCTCTCCCTCCTCCCTAAGTTTAGGCTTTTGTCGTCTCTTGAACTTATGGAGGGGGGTTGTTTGGTTTGGGGGAATTGATCTATATCTTTCCCTTTCCTCCCTTGTAGCTTTTCCTTTTATTTTCTCTTGTTTCTTTTTATTCTCCTTATCTAATTTTAGATTTGGGAGCTTTGCTTTCCCAATCTTATATCCTAGAACTTTTCTCTCCAATCTAATTCTATATTTAGAAGTTTTAATGAATAAGTACTCCAACTACAATTTCAATAGTGCTCATAGCAACTAGGTGCACACCGTCGAAAAGCAAAACTATAGCTACAATTGGAGACCCGGTGTGTGCTCATCACCGATGATGACGTGTAATTTGATGATTGATCACCGATCCTTTCGCTTTGATGAAACAATTAATTTGTTCATCAAGGATGAGTGTGTGATTATCTCTATCAACTATGCTTTTATAGTGTATCTTGATTTTTGGTTTGTTTTAGAGCTTTACGGCTTGCTTTATTATGACGATTTTTTAGATTTCCCATGAATTTTTTATTGTATTATTTTGGTAACGAGTGAAAATTTCTTTTGACAAAAAAAAAAAAAACTCTCCACCCTTCTCACATGAGAAGGGGAATGTGAGGGAGTTTGAATTCTTATATTCTCAAGAAGTTGGGGTGGAGATAATTAGTTTCGAGTGTGGATTTCAATTCACATTTTTTTTTTGCAAAAAAATAGGGTAAAAATCTGAGAATGAATCTAGAATTAGAGTAAAAATACAACAACAAAAAATACTATGCAGTTTAAATAATTCGACTATTTCCACGTCATGGTAATCACCGATTTGGATGTTGACATATTCAAGTGCAATAAATTCGGAAGAAACCAATGACTTAAAAACTAAATACCAGAAAACGATAGCCCATATTACCTACAAAAATAAATAAAATAAATAAGTCAGAAAAATAGTTTTACTATTAACAAATATCTACCCAGATTTTATTTTTGTAAACATTTAAAAAATTATTTTAAAGAAAAGACATTTTCGAAATCGTGGATAAAAATACTCTTCGAACGAGACATAAAAACCTTTCCCAATAAAGAAAAAGGGTCAAAAAACAATTTTTTTAAATTTTTATATTCCATGTGCTCCACCTTCGACAATGCTTTTGTCCGGACACCTGTCGGCAAACCTGTGAGGCCTCTATGCCGTTTATGTACATTGGCTAAGGTTTTGGTCCCCCGAGGCCGCGATGGAGAAAGCCAATGGGGGAGCGGCCCGGGAGGAGGGGGGCCATGCTCCGGTACGACTGGGGACCACAGCGCGTGCTCCTGTTCCCTCTCGACATCTGCTCATCGGGTTCGGATCCTACGACCCACGTTAAATCTCGGAATTCGCGAAACTTTTTTTCTTTTTTTTTTTTTTTATTTCCTTTAGAAAAATATATATACATCTCTTGGCCCCACGTCATTCCCAAACCTGTTTGTGTATTTCTCCTTTCGTTATTTCTTTAAAAACAATTCGAATTATTTTTTTAAAATTTTAGGGTGGGAAAATTAAATTATCGCAAATCGCGGGTTTGGGAAAAAAGGAAAAGAAGATGTCGGCAAAGGGTAAGATTCGTAAAATCGAACGTTCCTTTTCTCTGTGACTGGTCGCTTGACTCTGACGTATCGAGATGCGGGGCGAGACGAGATATTCGTTGTAAATCGATATCTGGTCTGTCGCTTTGCATAAACTATCGAAAAGAGGGTTTATGGGAAGTGGGTTTTCGGGGGAGGTGGGTTGCGTATTTAATTGCGGTTTTTTTTTTTTTTGGAAGTGCTCTTTTGGTTTGAATAAAGGAGGGGAATGACAAATGAGGAATACCAAACGTTAGGACCACTTTGGTAGATGAAGTATCAAGTTGCAAAAGTGGTCCATCCAAAGAAGAAGGGATCATGTGACGAGAGGATCTTCCATTAATGGGTGGGTAGCTCATAAGGACATTTTTGTAGGGCAAAAAAGAAAAAAAGATTCTCTTGGTTTTGGTAAACCTCAAATTCCACTTGAATTCCAACATTTTCCCCCCTTCCTCCCTTTTTTTCCTTCCTTGGGAAAAAAACCCTAACTCTTCCAAACCTTAAATCTTCTGTTGGAAAATTCCACAAAGGGAAATTACATGAGTATAGTTGCTAAATATAGTAAGTGTCATATTGATGTCGATATTGTTACCGCAAAACCCAATATATCCCTTTTAATTTTGTAATGATCCTAAATAAGTTCGGTAATCGAATATACCTCTTTCTCACTTTTTTGTTTTACACTCAAAGGTATGATTTTAGTTAATCGGGTTACTTGTAAGAATACAAATTCTTGCTTAAATCTAAGTTTTCAAGGTGCTCGATCATTGATTTCTAATGATTCAAGTCTTTAGTGATAAGATCATTTTGCTCATTTGTCTTGTAATACGAGATTATGAATGTTAGTTATGAGATCATGATTCAAATCATTAACATCCACATGAATTACGCTTTCTTTTACAAAGCTACTCATTCTTGATTATTTTTGTCGATAATTTGATTGGAAGAGAATTGTGTAAGATCATTTCCAAGTACTCTAATCATGAAAAAGAATTACGCAAAGTTCTTAATATTCAAGCAACTAACATCTCGAACCTTAAACATAAAAATACAAAAAAATAGAAAATCGAAGGTCGGCAATAGGACGGCGAGAATACATGTCTGCTTTTACATGCGCCGTTTCCTGAATTCAATGCATCTGTGTATTTACTTTATTTCTCTCCTTTTGAATGAGAATCTAGGGCACGTACCCATCGTATGTGGAAAGGTGCCGTTTCCAAGCGACGATAACTTTTTTTTTCCACATAGAACATGAACAGGACGAGAGATTACATTGGCAGCAATTTTATTTTTTTTGTGGGTACACAGAAGGAAATGAAATGCAAATTATTTCCTAAAATCAAACGTGCCTATTGTATTGCCAAACGAAGTACAAAATAACTCCATGTGAGTAGGACGTAGTATCTAAACATTTCTCTGTGCCAAAATTGGCAAGTTAATTAGTAGGACAATTTCCTCCTCGAAAATTATGTTGCACTTTGAACTTAGGGTAAGAAACCAACGGTCTCCTGATATCTCTGAGTAGAACAGGGTTAGTGTTGTCCATCATAGTCTTTTGATTAGCATGTTATTATTGATCTACCTAATTCTTCAATTAAGTAAGCAGCCGTATTTTGGAAAGTAAGTGCAATGCCATTTTAGATGAGAGAAAATTTACAAAAAGTATGAATTCCAAAATATATGTTTTGGAATCACAACGGAATATTCCATCCCTAACGTGGTGATAAAGGATATAGGATAGATTTGAAATAGTTTAGAGAGATCGGGTACTATTATGACTGAATTAAAAGATGAGATAAAAGTAAAAACCCTTGAAAATATCGAGATTTTTGTGTGTCATCTGGCCTTTTATATTTCTACTGGAATATAACTCTCTTTTATGTATTTAAGAATTTTGAGGCGTGGGTAGCGATTGCACATCTATATAAAGAACATACAAAAGTAACAACAAAAGAACTTTAACGTGTATTCTTTGCAAATTCCAAAATTATTGAATTATTTATACTGTGAAAGGAAACACGGTGAGTTTGGAATGATTTTTACTTTTTAATGTAAACTATAGATCATTGAAGTTATATGAAAATTTTTAGCATGTTATAAAGCTAAGATGGTCTTTTCATTTCGGTGCTAATGTGAATCAGTTACTTTTTGAACTTAAAAATTCAAATCATATAGTTCTTAACTTTATCCCCAGAGTTTGTGCTCCGTTTCAATTAGCCTTCTGAAATAGTTAATGATTAATCATACACTAATATTTAGTAATTTGCCTCAAACTCTTATGCTTATTATATTCCTTTCCAAAATCCATTTGTAAAGAGCGTGACGTGAAAAAAAAAAAAAAAAAAAGCTAAGACCTTGCCGTGAATATATTTCTTTCAAAATCTATAGCCTAAATATTCAATTCAATCATGCATATAACTCGCCGGTGGTAAACTAACGTGGGCTGCGAAAGTGTAGGGGGTTAAGTTGATACAAACGTTCACATTTTGGACTCAATTTATAATTCTCCGGGTCAGCAATAAATCATGCGAATCGTAGCTTCTTTAGACCTTGTTGAGGTGCAATTTGCACAAGCATGGGGACTCTTTAGATAGGATTGAAAATTGGATTAGTTGAACCAAACCATGGGCCTATTTCATCCCACCATATGTCACACCGGGCTGTACAACAATATCTAGTTTTCTTGGGCCAAAATGCTTCCATACAAGATCACGGCTTAAAAGGAAGTATTATCCTTGTAAATCTGAGTCAGGCTGCCTTACATTTACATCAATCAAAGTCGTTCCCTTTTCAACGAATATTCACATTTTAATATAAAAATAGACTCTCCGTACAAATTCTCGAGAAAAAATCTAACGTGAATTGACCTTTTTACCAAGCGTTGTGATATGGTATCATAATTATTATATCGGCTCAAATCTTATGAGACTGGGGGTAATATTCCCAACATTTTGTCAGAACCTGACATGAATTGATAGGTTTTCACCCATTTTAAAGCAAAGATACTTTGTACTCATGAAAATACGAATAACCGACATGAAAATGATGCGACGGTTTAGAGTGCCGGCCCTATTCGAGACCATGTCGTCATGACATGCACCTTCCTTGTAAGGAAACGTTCCTTGAGATAAGAAGAAGCAAAGTAAAAGCAAAGTGATTTGCATCCAATTAAACCCTGGTTAGTGGTTTGCAGCTCTCAAGCAATGATAAACGGTTTTATACTGCTTTCAAAATTCCTTTGCTTGGATTGAAATCTAAGGCAAAGGGAAGCGATCGATCAAAAGGGGCTCTTTGTTTCTTCCCTTCAAACGTGGGATCTTCGTTTCAAAGCAACTTCCTCAATTGATCCGAAGTGAACAAGGAGAAAAGGACATAAACTCGAAGCTCAATCGGATTCCGGTCGACGCCTTCTTCACGTGGCTTTACAGCAGTAGAAAGGAACATGAAGTGACAGTGACCAAATTTCTGTACCTTCCTCCGAGCTCTTTAATGGATGATGATGTCTAGCACTCCGCACCTAACACGCCTCGTTTCATGAAAGCCGATTTGGACTAACGTGGACAGACAGCGTTTCTATCGTCAACGATGTGCATAGGGAGAACCGACAAGGAAATTACTTCTCAGTCTCCGTCGACGTGATATATCTCCGATGCACAACGTACTCTTTCTCCGGCGAAGCATCATGTGACTCCGACCAGCTAAGTTAAATCGCGGTCTTTGACTGAAGACAAAGCAATGACGTTGGAACAGAAGGGAGAGAAGCAAGCAAAGAACCTCATTCAAAATCACAAGTTTCTTCGGGAGAAGCAATCGGCATGGCAGTATTTCTATTCCATAAATCAATTTCTTGTTAAAAATTAATTTTTCTATTTTTATTTTCCCAAATGAATTTATGAGACAAAATAGGTATTTAATAATGATATAAAATTTCTATTTACACAATAAAAATTCGTTTGACATCATTATCAAATTTCTCCTTCCCAAGTGATGGCGATTGGCGGTCGGCGGCGGGTGGGTGATCGGTAGTGGTAATGAGAGGAAGTAATGAAAGAGTTTTTGTTTTTCACTTTTGTTCTAGAATTAAAAAGTAAAAAGTTTAACTTTTGATTTCTATTCCAAATCTATTTCTAGAGTAGAAATTTGTTCTAGAAATAGAAAAATGAAATTGGAATATAATACGTATTTCTATTCCAAGCCTATTCTCGGGAATAGAAAGATAGAGAAATAGAGAAATAGAAATGATTTCACAGCCCGCCCTAACTCTTCGGAACAACTTACGGAGAGGAGAGAGAAACCAGAAGCCGGTTTCGTATACATATAACCTTCCCTTCAAGACTTAGCAAGCGTACGTAATCGTAACCGAAGAAGAACACGAACATCATCCCTTGACGTGGTTCCTCCGATCTGGGTCGTGCCCTATAAGTGCAGGGAAAGAGTCCCTGCACGAGAGACGACGCGAAGCTCTTCAAATGCAGAGAGCGAGAGGCAAAAGAGAGAGATGTCGAGAGGAAAGGCGGGTGTCTGGTTTCTTCTCTGCCCCTTCGTTTCTCTTCTGATCTCGGGAGGCTCCACGGCTGCAACTGATGGAAACAAAGATAAGGTGTGCTCGCCCTTCCTCATGGTTTTTCATTCTGTCTTTCGTCGTCTGAACTTGGCCTGCGATACGAAGATCGGTAATCAATACATGCGCGCAGGAGTTTTACATCGTTTACTTGGGAGATAGTCGCGAAAACGGAGAACATGCGGCTCAGTCACACGTGCAACTCCTTTCATCTCTCAAGAGAAGGTCTCTCCCCCTCTCTCTATATTGCTCTACCACTACAATACTCCAGGAGAACCAATTAGTGTCCTAATATTCATGAATGAAGCAAATGGTTCTATGAACAACCGAGGACATGGAGTGGTTATCGACTTAAGTCATCAAACGATTCGCATAAAGAACTTCACCGGCTTCCATATTTTATGAAATTAAGGGGGGAAAAAGAAAGAACGAATTATCTTCATTACACCCTCTAATGCTGACTCCACATCTCTTGTTGCACAGTGACGATGAGGCGAGAGAGGCGTTGGCCTACAGCTACACCAAAAGCTTCAACGCATTCGCTGCCAAGCTATCCAAAGACGAGGCTGCAGAGTTATCAAGTAAGCCTGCTTTTCGTAGAAACGGTTTACACAAGCACATGGTAAACTATAGCGGCACCGACACCTCCGAGAGTCTGAATTTTGGCTCATTTTTCGAGTACTTAAATTCTCATCTTTTTGTTCGATTGAGTACCTCAACTTTTCAAATCATGTTCAATGTTAGGATTCCGTTGCTTACATGATGCAACCACCCTTAACGAAACCTTAAATATATTAATGCAGCGCTCGCTAACACCAAGTTTTATTAATACTCAAAACTCGTCTAGTTATATATCATTTTCATAAGGTTCTTGCTAAGGTATTAGTACCATTAAGGGGCATATTAAATACCCAGATAAGAGAAATCTATAATTCTCCAATCCATGAATATTTATCGTGCATGCATGCATGCTCAACAGACCTAGAAGAGGTGGTCTCAGTCTTCCCCAACCGATACCACGAGCTCCACACGACCAAATCGTGGGACTTCATGGGGTTTCCTCAGACGGCGAAGAGGAATCCGAAGATGGAGAGCGACATCGTCGTGGCTCTGTTCGACACAGGTTGTGATTTTGTCAAATTGATTTTGTATTTCGAATTTGCTCAATCGTTCAATTTATAAAAAATTATGTCGCGACATTTTCAGGAATCACACCTCAATCTGAGAGCTTTGCTGATAAAGGATTTGGTCCGCCGCCACCCAAGTGGAAAGGAAGTTGTGGTCACTATGCTAATTTTTCGGGATGCAACAAGTAATTAAATTTTCTTTATGCCTTTTACCAGGATATAAGAAAAAATTGTGATTTTTTAAAAAAAAATTATGCTAAATTTGGTTCTTTTTTCTATCAGCAAACTTATAGGAGCCAGGTACTTCAAGCTCGACGGCCTGCGCGACCCGAGTGACATCCTATCTCCGGTCGACATGCAAGGCCACGGCACCCACACTTCGTCCACCCTGGCCGGCAATGTCGTGCCGAACGCAGACCTTTATGGCCTCGCCAGAGGGACGGCACGTGGCGCGGTGCCGGGGGCTCGAGTGGCCATGTACAAGGTGTGCTGGGTCAGCTCAGGCTGCTCGGACATGGACTTGCTAGCCGCGTTCGACGCAGCCATACACGACGGCGTCGACATCATCTCCATCTCCATCGGCGGCATGGTGCCCAACTACACCCAGGACAGCATATCGGTCGGCGCGTTCCACGCCATGAGGAGAGGGATCCTGACCGTGACTTCTGCCGGGAACAACGGGCCAAACTTGGCCAGCGTCGCGAACCATGCGCCGTGGCTCGTCACGGTGGCGGCCAGCGGCATCGACAGGCAGTTCCGGAGCAAAGTCCAGCTGGGGGATGGGAGGACCCTTTGGGTAAGTATCGAGATTTTATTGAAGACTTCATTTTTATTTCGTAAATGGTCCCTAATTTTATTTGTTTTTGTAGTTAGAGTCATGGGAATGTCTCCTACCATGGACATACACGGGCCTCATTAAACTTCTTTGGAGGTTAATTATGCCAATCTCTAGGCTATTGAAGTGCTTTAGCTTTATATCAATAAATTCACTTATAAAAGAAATTAAAGTCGTTATTGATAGCTTATCGACAATTTTTAACACTTTGAAAATTACTAATAATTTTCTTCGACTTCTATTTGTCTTTATTACCAATGCTTTTACACTCATTTCAACTTACTGATCCTATTTGAGTGCCTTACCAACTTTGTTTTGATTCAATGACCAACTCTTATTCGAATTGTTTTTTTTTGTAAAGGTAAGCATGTATATTTCCAAACATCCACTGTACATCCTAGAGAATAACGGCACCCATTTACACTCAATTAGCAAAGGCTACTGGGTGGAAAGGTGTCGGGACCCAAATATATCTAGAGTAGCAACGGCATAGACTAACCACACAAACTCTTAAACTTCAAAAACAGCAGCATCAAATCCCCAAGATCTTTGTAGTCTTCAATTAACCATGTTATCTTGAATCAACAGCCTTGAAGCCACTTTGTCCTTGACAGTTTTGATAATATGGTGCTTCATAGAAGGAATGGATATTACTTTGCTCCGGAATAGAGCATCATTAGAGTTGTTTAAAATCTTTTATTTGAATGTTCTTAAATATGCCAAATTTTCCTGAATGAACTATCACTTTTCTTAGTCTTATTTACCAATTTTCAAAACTTACCAAGAGTAACTACTAATTTTTCTCGGACTAAGTTGCTAACTAGTTTTGGTTACAAACTTCAATTTGATTTGTTTACCAATGTTTACGTTTTAACTTTTTAAAATCTACTGACTTAATTATTGAGTTACTATTTTTATTTGCCTTACTTACTGAATTTTTAAGTTTCCCAACTCCCTTTTAAAAATTACTTCCCTCAATTATAGAGAATAACCAATTTATCTCCAAATAACTTACCAACTTTTATTTGAATTAGCTGCCAATATTTCTTTGTTCTTTTGTAAATTTACCAACTTATCTTATCTTTCACATAAAAAAAAAAAAACTTTTCTTCTTATTTACCAACTTTCATTTACCTTTCTTATCAATGGTAAAATTTATCAACTATAAAATGAAATTTGCAACCCTTATTTGTGTGACTTACCAACTATTCATTGATTACGTTATCAACTAGGTTTGGTCATTTGAATTGCTTTGCCAATAGTTATTTCTTTTTTCTTCAACTTCACCAATTTTCTAGTTGGCTACCACTTTTATTTGCATTATTTACCAACTTTTTAAGTAACTAACTCTTTTTAAAAATTAGCAACCCCTATTATGAAGTGGAGTTAACGATTAAAATGGAGTGGATTGGTTGTTGTAGGATAAGAAATTTTTTTATCGTGCAAAGCAACCTTTTCACTCGACCTATCCTACTCTTCCAACTCTGACAATCTAATAAGAAGGCTGGAAATCCACTAGGGCAATACCTTTGACAACACTACAAATGAAGATTTCTGTGTAGGAAAGACTGTCGCTTACTCTACAAGTACATGTAGTTCACTTTAAGCTCGAAGCACTTTTTTGCAATGAGTACACTATCACTCTTTTTAGAAAAAACATTTTTCTCAATGAAAATGCACAAGAAGTAAGACCAATTTTTCAGAGCATTTTAAATCCCTCGGTCACGTTCAACTTTGACTTTGACATGGAAATATGATGTTGGAAACTTTCTCAACACGTTGGAGAATTCAAATGGGGTTTATTTTGACTTTGACACGGAAATATAAATGGATTTTACCTGGAATAGATAAAACTTCCATACTTTCCTGCCTGAGACTTCCTCTGCTTAGCCAAAAATGGCCAACCCTATTTTGATTTCTACAGCCCCTCTATCGATCCTAGGGCCTGAAATTGGCTCCAAAGTGCCAGTTTGCTTTTGAGTCAAATCAATTTAGAGCTAGTTTCTTGTCTCCATGTACCTAGGGTATTGTTCATTTGGTCTGTAGCGTGAATTTTCTCTACCATGCCCGTCTATTCAGGTTTGACGACTTCACCTAATTCACATATGTTCACCTTCTATATTTAGATCGTTCCAAGCATATTAATATATAATGTTATCTAAGTTGTTCAAAGCATATGGATGATCACAAGTCCCCTCTTTATTCAACAAAATCCAAAACTCTTTCCAACTCTCTTTTACTTTCCACTTAGAACCTTGTTATCTTTTTGCAAAATAAAGAAACTCTTCACTAGTACAAATATTATATCATTACATCATCAGCACATGAACTTTTGTATGTAGAGAATATTTTGTTTGCACACTCAAATACACTTATTATTGGTTCGTTCAAAGTATATAGGGGTTTTACTCAATAAAATAGAGTGATAACAAACATTTCACTGCTTTGTTTACTAACTTGTTTTGCTTACCAACTCTTAGTTAAGTTAATTACCAATGCTTATTTGATTTTTGTTCAAATAACCAACATTTCTTATTTCTGACAAAAACAAACTCTTTCGACGAAAAAAAGGACAAAAAGCAAACTCTTATATGTTTTTCTCACCAACAGCTAAATATACCAACTAAAACATGAAATTAGGTGCATTTTCTTGTATGACTTACCAACCTAAATTTTCTCTAAGTAAATTACCAACTAGTATTTTGTTACCTAACCTCATTTGAGTTTCTTACAAATCACTGTTTTTATTTATTTATTTATTTATTGGACGGAGGCTTTGAAATTCATTACGGATCTCTTTAATGGGGCCTCCTCATCTTTCCTCTACTTAATTGCAACTCGTGTAAGGGGAAGGGACGGAGAGTTCGATCCATTCTAGTGAGTTACCACTTATATTTGTCTTGTTTACTAATCCATTTCTATGATCAAGTTACCAACTAATTTTCCATTAATAACTCTTATTTGAGTTAATTACAAACGTTTATTTGTTGTTTTTTGAAACTACTTTCTCTTCTTCTATAAAGAAAAAGCACTTCTCTTATTTTTTACCTACTTTTTTTAGTTTCCTCAATAATACCTTAAATTTACCAACTATTATGTGAAATTACCAAACTTTACTCAAGCAACTTACCAATTTCGTCCCGACTATATATTCTAATGGAAAATTAGTTTAAATAAAAAAAAATTCGAATAGGCATAGATAACTAACTCAAATAAGAGTTAATAACCTAAAATTAGTTGATAATAAGTGAAAGTTTGACAAGTCTCCTAAGTGGAATTCAATGATTTCATATGAGAGTTGGTAAATCTAAGGCATATATAGAAATGGTTAATATAAGTTGGTAAATAATAGGAAAAGTTGGTGATTAAAAGAAAAATAAACTTGGTAAGTATCTCAATTGGGAGATATATGCCAAAACTTGTTTATAACATAATTAGAGAATATTGCTAAGTTGCTCAAAGTAGGGTTAATAATATATGGAAAGATTTTATTAGCTTAAAATGTTGGTAAAAAATGCAAACAAAAGCTTGTAACAATAAAAAAAATTGCAAAAAAAAAAAAAAAACAAATTGCTGCCTATAAGAAACCCAATGAGGCTTTCCAACCGTTACTAAATGATAATTAAACGTGATAAAAATTACTGGATTCGAATTATTTAAGTTGGCAATAGAGTTAGCTGATCAAAACAAATAAAATTTGATAACTCAATAGAAAAGTTGTTAGATTTTAAAAAAAAAAGGCGATTCATTAACTTTAATAAGTAATTTGAATTAGTCCTTCGCGACCCAAAAGTCACTCTAATTTAGGTTAATAATATCATATAAGATTTAGCAAAGTCGAGATGTTGATAATGAGTAGAAAAATTGCTAAGAGGGATGCTAGAATAACGACACCGTCACTTTCATGTGGTACCGATGCAAGGAGAACCGCTCACTTTCCCACATTAAAAGCGACGGACCCGTCGCATAATCTTTTCTCGATTGCTAATTTCAAAGTATCGAGAAAAGTCGGAAAGTTCATAAAAGTGTTGGGAGTTACCAATAAGCGACACGATGTAACTTATGTTTTTTTCATTTGCCGTGTGAAATGCAGGGAGTAGGAGTGAACGCGTTCGATCCGAAGGAGGAACTCTATCCGCTGGTGAGCGGGGCGGACGCGGGGACGAACTCGAGCGACGGAGGCGCGAGTTACTGCATGGACAGCTCGCTGGATCGGGCAAAGGTGAGAGGGAAGCTCGTGTACTGCAAGTTCTTTATGCTGGGCGTTGACGCCGTCGTCAAAGGGACGGAGGGATCGGCGCCATCATCGAGAGCCAGGACTTCCTCGACACCGCTGAGATATACATGGCCCCGTCGACCATGGTGGACGTTACTCTCGGCGAGGCGATCAACCGGTACATTCACTCTACCAGGCAAGTCCTGAACAGATTTACGTCTTTAGCAAATTGCAGATCGCCGCTGTAGTTGTATGATCCTGCTGTAGCTGTAGAGGGAATCGTCTGATTAAGAAAGTGCGCATTAGCATCGATATTACATATGCTTCGGATATCAGATCATGTGATCTCATCAGATTCGCGACTCGGGTAAAGCATGCTTGAATCGGCCTAGGATTAGCTTATCATGTTCTTATGGCTTCTGGTCTGTTGTCTAGATCTCCATCGGCAGTAATATACAGAACAGAGGAAGTGAAGATTCCGGCGCCGATCATCGCGTCGTTTTCTTCTCGGGGTCCGAATCCGGGTCTCAGCGGATTCTCAAGGTCCGATTCTTTTAACCCGTAAACTACATCTTTGTCATTTCGCCGGAAAAAGGATAGAGATGAATGCCGTTAACTTCTGAATGCAATTGACATGAACTATGGAAACGCAGCCTGATATTGCAGCACCGGGGATCGACATATTGGCATCGTACACGCCGTTGAGGTCGCTGACCGGGCTGAAAGGCGACACCCAGTACTCGAAATTCAACCTCATGTCGGGAACATCCATGGCGTGCCCTCACGTCGCCGGCGTAGCCGCTTACATCAAGTCTTTCCACCCGACCTGGTCTCCTGCAGCTATCAAATCTGCCATCATGACCACAGGTATACGCGAACGACGATTAGTATCTTTCTCAAACTTCTCATTCAGGTACACAGATGGGCGAAACTATTTATTTCGATGACAACCTGCATATAGTTGAATTTAAAGCAATCATCATGGATATGAATGAATCAAATGGAGGGTTATGCCGATTACAACGTATGAAGCAAAGTGCAATGAGCTAAATGTTAAGATTCAAGGTTTGCCTGTCTGTAATGCTACTTCATTCCACCATGGCTAACACTTTGCAACTGTCTCGATTTCCACCGTCGATAAGCTAAACCCATGAGCCGGAGGACGAACCCGCACGGCGAGTTCGCATACGGCACCGGCCAGCTCAACCCGGCCCGAGCTATCAACCCGGGCTTAGTGTACGACATGGGCGAGGCTTCCTACATCCAGTTCCTCTGCCACGAGGGCTATCCCGGGTCCTCGCTGCAGGTCCTGCTCGGCCCGGGCCGACCCGTGAACTGCTCCGCCTTGGTCCCAGGGGTCGGATACGACTCCCTCAACTACCCCACCATGCAACTCGCGCTGAGAAAAGGCCGACAACCGACGGTCGGAGTCTTCGTGAGGACGGTCACGAACGTCGGTCCGGCTCGGTCCGTGTACAACGCCACGGTCAGGGCTCCACAAGGCGTGACGATCACGGTCATGCCCACGAGCCTGTCCTTCACCCGGGCGATGCAGAAGAGGAGCTTCAAGGTTGTCGTGAAGGCGGAGCCGACGCTGGAGAACCAGGTCGTGTCCGGTTGGCTCGCGTGGAAGGGCTTGCGCCGCGTCGTGAGGAGCCCGGTCGTGATTAACGGCATCCGGTTCGACGGCAAAGCGGATCGATCCGGGGTGGACTAAAGACCCGAAAATCGAAGGCGTGTGGAGAAGAAGATACAGGAAAGGGAAGGAAATTATGGATATGTAGAGCGTATGTACATTTATTTGTTCATCAATTAATGACTAACAGTGATTTTCTTCCTGAAAGTAGAAGAATTCTCGATTCAATAGAAGCTAAAAGAGTTGAATTTTGGGCACGGTGAATTTGGAATTGAATTGTTTGAAAATCTATGAATTTCGGAATATTATAGTCCGAGAATCCGATAAGTGAATCCGATCCATATTAATAGCCAAAAAGACCTAATTTCATTTACAGTGCTTGTATAATTCAGTTAGATAAACATAACTATTGTTCATCCCAATATAAAACTTATCATAATCTAGCATCTTTAAAAATGAATATTAATAACATGAAAAATCATAGACTCGTACATTTGTGATAAATTTGCATTAAACCGATTTTTTGATCACAAAATATCCTAAACTCGTACATTTATGTTTTTTTTTTTGATAAGGTAAGTAGTATAATGTTTGTTAGTTTTCATTCAATCGGATTAATACTAGGAAAAACTCCAATCCGATACACCCATGATAAATGATGGGTAAAATCTCAAATTAATACATTTGTCAACTGTTACGAGTCATCTAACTTAATAATATAATTGTAAAATTCAATGGAAATTTACAGAAGATAAATTTGTCAAAGATATACCGATTTAGGTTTTTGGTAGCCAAAAAATTAATATAAAATTAATTTATCACATAGATACTAAATACATATATTAATTTGAGATTTTTCATTTTATTAACTCTAAACATTATCTCTTTATGCTTACCAAAAAAAAAAACATTATCTCTTTATAAGCCCAATGGGGAGAGTTGGTATAAGGTTTACGTGATGGGTTCGGTACGAACTCGGCCGTCCCGATACATCGATCAGGCACCCACCCTTATAAAACTTTATTATTATTATTATTTTGAATTTGTGTAAATAATAATAATAATAATAATATAATCTGGGCGAATCCGGATCGGACCACCAATCCAGCCCCAAGAAGCGGACCCCCCGCGGGGGGGCGGGGACCACGCCGCTGGTAAATGAGGGAGAGCCGCCTTGTGAGCAGTGCTCTGGGGGCCCCACCTCGCGACGTCCTCTTGGGGCCCCCGCCCGCCACCACATGACGGCATGCGCGCCAGATTTTTCTTAGGTGGGCCCCCCCTACACATTTCCCCGCCATTACTTTTCAGAAAAAGTTTTTGTTTTTTAAAAAAAATATAGGGAGCGCATGCCGCGCTAATTTCCTTTTTTTCCCAATTCAATCTGGAATTTACCGGGTGTTTTCTATGCCCTTTCAATCTATTGGTGTTATTTGCATACATATTCTCGATAATAATGTACGACTTCTTCGCGAGGAACACCCTAATCATGATTTGATTCTACCGTATCTGACAATTTTCACTAAGGAAATAACTTAGATAAGCTAGTTATTATCTTATTCGATGTGTACGATTGAAATGATGTAAAAAGATAATTACATATTATATGGAATTATCTATATTCTATTGTAAAGTTATGGGTCAATGTACCCCCAACGTCATCTAAAGTGACATTTTCGGATAAAGTCGGTTAGTGGCCACTAAACTTTAGGGAGACTTACAAGTTGGCATTAAAACTTTTACTTATTCGTCAATTTAGAGAGATTTTCAATTGATTATCTGATCATTTATCTTTTTGGAAAAAGCTAACATTGAATCCATTGGCGATGACGTGGCATTCGGAGAATCGCACGTGCGTCGGCCACGTCGGCAATTCACGAGAAAATATACATCGATCGTAAAGAAAAATTGTGGAAATTAAACTTTCATTGACCAATTAAGCGCGAGTATCGCGGCCCGCCATGAAAGTAAGAATATCAAAGTTGACCCCACTAGGACGTAGGGGGCCCCACACAGAACTTACACGTGCGAACCCTTTTTGTAGCGCCCTTCACGTGACCACGTGATCCTTTCTCGACGCCCGATGCGGAAGAGCGCGAGCGAGCGAGCGAGCGCCCCTTCCGACGTTGTGCCCGGTCAATGCCGTCGCTCCCGATGCTCCGGCGAGGTCGTCGGCGGCGGAAGCGCCGCCGCCGCCAAATCGCCCACCGAACCCCACTTCCCCTCCATCATCTCCCCCGCGCGTCGTCGCTACTGCGGTCCGCCTGCTTGAGGTCTCGGCCGTCGCGGATCTCCAGAGAGAAATCCCGGAGCACGTGAGGAGCGCTCGCCGTCGCCACCGAGCTCGGCGCCATGACGGACGCCGCGCCGCCCATCTCCTGAGATACCGAATCGCTCCCTTGGGCTTCGGCGCGCTTCGGGGCTGCGGTCGCGTCGTACTGTTGGAGTTCGGCCACGAACGACGATATCGGCCTCGCCGCCGGCGCTTGGACGGAGGACACGTGTGGGATCACGAAATAGGCTCCGGACGCGACGGCGCTCGAAGGTATGGCCCACATGGGGACTAACCCTTGAGGGAACAGGTGGTGGTGGTGGGGTTGTTGCTGGTGATTTTGTGTTGACGGTGCGAGGATCGTCGAGCTCGGCGAGGTCGTGTGCTCGCCGACGTCGACGTAGTCGCCGTTGGCGGGTCGCTTCGGCTTCTTTTTCCCGGCGGGTCTCCGGGTTCCGGGTCTCTGGCGGCTGTGGCGGAGGTGGGAATCTTGATAGCGCCATCGACGGACATGGCGATGGCGGGGACGGTGCCGGTACCGGTGGCGGCGATGATGGCGGGCTCGGCCCGCTCGAGCAGCCACCGGATGGTCTCGCCATCGGACCTGTGGCCCAGCTCCCGGGTCAGCTGGAAGATCCGGGCGGCGCAGGCGGCCGGCATCCGGACCCTCCGTCCCCGGCCCTCCACCTTCGTGTGGCGGTCCTTGGTCGACCGCTTCGAGGGCAACGCCGCCGCCGCCGCCGCCGCCGGCATCGCGCGCAGTTGCTGAGGGGTTTCTTCTTTCCCGGGCTCTTCTTTGAGCGCAAGAGTCGAAGGGACGGCTCTAGCGGTTGAGCCAGGTTCTCGGGGCTGACCACCGGCGGCGTAATGGCCTCCGCCGTCGATTCTCAACTCGAGGGTCGTCGCGCCGCCGTGGACGTCGTCTTCCTCGCGCTCGTCCATCCGGTGCTTCCGGGTCGTTGCCATGTCCGAAGCTGAGGAGTGGGGAAGAAAAAGAAAACGTAAAAGTGGAAGATGAATTTGGAGAGGAGGGAGCTTGCTTATAAGAATGGCGACCTGTTGACCAAAAATTCCTTTTCACGAGAATATGTATATCCTATAAAAACTGGTTACCTTAATTAATTCAATAATGGAAGTTAGATAAGAAACCATGCATGACGCAATTCATATTTAAATTTAAATTTTATTAGTTAGCCTATGCGTTGATTTGAATTAGGGGCTGCACGTCTAGATTTATCAAAAGTCAAAAGTAATTTTCTTTTTACTCCTTCGTGAAATTAGAAAATGCTATTCAAATTTCAAGAGTTTCTTAAAAAATTATAGATTGATATATGTGCCGATATTTATCTATTATGATGGATTGAAATACAAGCTAGTCTTTGGATTCCCATCTTTTCTTTTTTTCCTTGTTTAGAACTTACATAATTGACACAAATTGTGAATTAATTTGACCATAATAAAATATACTTATTGCATTAAAGAAATAGCAAGTTTCTCAGGAAGATACTTGTTTTATTTCTTTGGGTGAATACCATAAAAAATCCAAAACTTTTTTTCTATATCATCAAAAATCATAAAGTTGTCCACCATGATATAGATACCAATATTTTTTATGTCATGAAAATATTCAAATTCATGTCATGTAACATATATACCATCTATTTTAATTTTATCCAAAATATTTTTGTCATATTAGTATAAGTTCGAGGCTCTTTTTGACTTGGGGTATTTGTGTTACAAATAACAAGTTTAGGGGTTTTTAGCAATGAAAAAAATAGTTTGAAGTGTCATAATTGGGCATTATTTAGATTTTTTATAGTATTAACCCTATTTCTTTTGGAGATGAAAGGATAAGACCAAGGACTATCACAAATACTTCATTATGGATTCTCTAAGTTATAAGTGGGATGCGACAAAAAAAGAAGAAGTTATAAGTGGAAACTATAAATAGAAAATTTTTAGCCCAAAGGAGTGAATTCTTTTTATTGTTATTATTAGTATTATTTTCACAATTTTCTCGACTTCGTTTCTTAGTTTGTTCCTTAAACTAAAAGGCAATATTACAGGAGACCGACAGAAGATCATAAAGGCTCCAAGCGATGCTTTTTGCGGTCAATAATGATCCGTTGCTTGGGCAAACAGTGATGGGCCGTGTGCTTCACGTAAGTTCATCTTTTTAATCTCTCTTTTGACACAAATTGAAATCCAAGTCAATCTTTGATTTCCCATCTTCTTCTTTTTTCCATTTTCTTTCATTTAGACCTTACACAAATGGCATAGAATAATTTAAATTTCATAGAATATTCTTATTGTTTCAATGAAAAAATATTTTCTTTAGAAAAGATAATCGTTTGAATTCTTTTTATGGAAAAAAGAGAGGAAAACAACATTAACGTGCATAACCTTTTATGGGAATTAATATAAGTCTCCCACATAAAAAGATATTTGATTTGAGTTGAAAATAATATCAACTAGGAATGAAAAGGTTCCTTGTTGCCAAGTCCACAATTGCTATAAAGACGATGGAAAAATAAAATTTCCTGTAAAATACATATCAAAGTTACGTATTTTTCAATTGACAAATTATTAATATTACAGCTGGCGGAGTACGCAACAATCCTGTCCAAGCCCTTTTTAGAAAGAAAAATTATTAAAAATATTTATATATAACCATTCGCTCTTCGTTTATGGTTATTTAGTTTATTTTTTTTCCTTTCTTCTTTTTCATCTTTGATCTTTGATCTGTGCTAATATGCGCTTCCTTTAGAGTCGCAGCCGCACGGCCCCCAATTTTCTTTGCAACCGTATAAAAAATTCATCTTACTTTAATAAAATAACTTTAGGGGTTAAAATCGATACGTCACTTTTCGAGATTAACGCTACCGTGCCCTTTCCGTTTTCCTAAGGTAAAGTCCACTTTATGCAACATAAATTCGTTCGCCATATATGTTTCCCATATGCTGAGGACAAACAAATCATATTTCTTGCCCCAGCTACCGACCAAAGCAGTCATCCCGCCGCCAGATTTATAATTTTTGGTGGAAGTCGTCCCGTTATTTAAGGGAAAATAATGGTGCGGTCGTACAATTATTTTCCTAGAAAATGCTATTTCACCCCTTGGAATTGTGTGTGCTCTAGCTTAGACATTAAGTAATACCAAACCCTTACGTGATGTGATGATTGTGATGAAGCGGGCTTATATGCATTATACGCATTGCATAATATCTAACTTAAGACTCACTATTCAATGTTGGATTTGCAGGTACATGGTGCATATGAAAACTCCTATTTTCTCTGTCATCTATCAATCATGTGTCAAGTTACACCCACTAGAATAGCATGTGCTATAAGTGGATTTTTTTTATAGTACGTGGTGAATGGCCCAATGGTTATGCTCCATCGTCGTTAGGGGTGAGCAATTGGGCTGTTCAATTGGAGAATTGAATCGAACTAGTGTTAATCAAATGATTTCAACTAGTTTGATTGGGCAGTCTAGGCCCTCTAGGCCCACTAAGACTGATTCTCATGTAAAATCAATTTTGAACTAGTTTCAAGGCTTGTTTTGAATTGAACCGATTTTGAACTAGACTATGTTAAGTCTCTTAAAAAATTTATCCTTTCTCTCTTTCTTATACGATCTTATGTTTATTTGTTTTGGAGGGAATTCTCAGATTGCAAGTACTAAATAGATATGCTCGATTTAAGAAAAAAACACAATGAAGAAAATGTAGCTAGTTCCAAGAAACGGCATGTTCAATTTTAGAGGGGACCAGTTCAGTTCCTAATTTCAAAATGAGAACCGACTTTGGGGAGATAAGTTCCCTACCTACTTTAGAAACCAATCAACTCTAGTAGCCGCCTCAAAGTTCTTGTCACCTTGATACCATCAAATAATTTAGCAATTTTAAAAGAAATTTAGCAAATCTTACAATAAAATTGAAAGTTTTAAATAAATAAAATAAATAGCAAAATTTATTACCATCTGTTTTAATGAGAAGTTATGGGGATGATCGGCAATGTTATGGAAGTAACCGGAAAGGGTGAAACACTTGTGGTGGTTGCAATCCTCGTCGACCATGGCTATTCTTGGCCTATTGGCCCGGCCACGATAGACAATGTCATGGAGGTAGCTGAAATTGGCGAAAAACTTGTGGTGGTCGCAATCCTCGTCGACCATCACCAAGCGTGCCCTAATGGCCTCTCTCTTCTGAAGCTCTCTTTAAATGTTGTTAAGACAACGATAAAGCGATTGGCGTCATCGGTGACCACCACGAGGTGGTGGAAGCTCCCCTCAAGCAACCGCCTCATGGTGGTTGCAGTCCTTGGCGACCACCGGCAGTGTGGCTGAGGCCTTTCTCCCTTTCTCTCTTGCTGTTCGGTAAAATTCCCCATTCGAGGGAAAAGGCCAACACCTCACAATTCCCGACCAACAACAACCACCGCAAGATAATCGTCGCCGTCGCCGGCCGCGCTATTATCGTGGTCCACATCCTTAATTAGGGAATTTCTTTGAAATTTTGTAATAGATTTCTTTCATTAATTCTCCGTTTTTTGTGAGAATGGGCCAACAATGAATGGAGCTCCCTCTCCATGAATGGTTCATATCTCAACTTTGCTTTTGTAAATTTTATTTCAACCCATTATATAAAGTCACCCAATCTATATGTCACTCGACCCATTGAATTTTAAATTTTAAAAAAGGGTTCCGCGATCCATTTCCGGCCTCTAATTTCAAGATCATCTATTCTAATGTGGTCAACATGGTCAGTGAATTTGGGAGGTTTAGACATCCTCACCTCACGTTTTGAGCAATGCATCATATTCATATGAGCTCGTGTTACAGGGAGAGAGAGGTGAAATTTGTTTATTTGTGTTAGAATATTTAAATATGAAATCACTTTTTTATTTATTAGTTTAAATTTTTAGAATAATCGGTAGTTATTTCACAGAATCTCACATTATATTAGAGCAATAAATCGAGTTCAAATATTTCTAAGCCCTATTTGCCTCATCAATTATATATTTCCATGCTTTTGGCTTAGGTATTAAACTAGCCTATGTGAGAGGGAGTGTGAATATTAAACAAAATCTTCATTTATTAGCTTAAGTTTTTAGATAATTGATAGCGATCCTATAAAATTTCACAATCTAGTCCATCCTTGTGTGTAGTAATATGAATTCCAATATGTTTGCAAAAGGAAAAAGAGAAATGAATCCTAGCATGCAATAATCTCAATATGTAGGAGATGACGGTGTGGTGTTGGCACTTAGTTTGGAGGCGGCCAAGGGGCCTTCACGGTGGCATGATTGGTCTAGAGATTATGAACGCGATTGATCTCTATAAAGTTTGAGGTCATGCCCTCGAGGGAAGTAAATACATTAAAGGAGGACCAACTTTAGAAATTTAGCTATTTAGAAACCATGAAAATTCATAATGACGAATTGTTACGATGATTGCGAAAACTATCATGAAATCAAAACGAGAAAGAATAAAAGAACATATAGATTTACGCGGAAAATGCTTGTAAGAACAAATATGGGGAGAGAAGAAGCAAAATTCACTATGAAAATTCAAGGATTACAAAAGGTAACTAGAAAAGTCTTAAAAAAACTCTTTTCTTCTCTCCTTAAAATCTAATAATTTGAGAAAAATGATATACACATCCAACACGAACGCATTCTAAACCTAAATCGGCGCCCAAGGGAAAACGGTGCTGCACGTGGGACAACTTGCTCTGAAATGGAGTCTGCTACCGTACGATCTGGAGAAGGAACAAAAGGAAAAATTGGAAAATTCATATGATTTCTCCTTCTTATAAGGTTTGATGTGATGGGACGTTGCCCTTTTGTCCACACAATGTCGTACAGCATTCGCAAATAGCAACAACTTGGTCGCTATGTTGTCGTCTCTTAGTTTGTCAAACACGAAAGGGACGTTTCTGTAATTATCGATCTCAAAGAGTAGTTAGCAAAGTTGATTTTGCGAAACAGTGCGATGACATCTTCATCCGTCGTTTAGGTCCGTTCGTCGACGACCGATGCAGGGTACAAGACAATGCTCTATAGATCAATTTTGCTAGGCAGATATTTTTTCTTGAATATACCTTTGATTGATAAGTTATAAATTACGGGCATTATTTACGTACAAATTTTGGTTCCATTCGGTAATATTTTTCTGATTTTTTTTTTATGTTCGTTTCACAAAAAATGAATTTATTGAAAAAATATATTTTTTATGAAAGAAAAAAGTTTTTAAGAGGAGGGAGAATATTTTCCACTTTTCAAGTTGGGGAAAATATTTTTCACATTCCCTCTCTTTTATTTTACACCCCTATTAGTCCCCACTTTTTTTCTTTTTCTTTTTTCTAAAAATTCGAATTATTATTACTTTATTTTTCTTTTTTCTTATTTTTTTCTTTCCTTTGTTTCCTCTCCTTCCTTGGCCAATCGCCAGCCACGGTGACGGCCGGTGATCGGTCATAGGTGAGCCTAAGCTTGTCAGAGGTGGGCGAGCTCAAGTTTGCCATTCATTGATAAGGCGAGCTCAGACTCATTGCTCGTTGGATAAGCGAGTGCGGGCCTCAAGTTTGAGGCCAGTGAGCTCGCTTGATCGACAAGCTTAAGCCTTCGGTTTGCCAAATCGACGAGCTCACACACTCGAGCTCGCTGGCCTTGGGCCTAGCCAAATCGGTGAGTTGAAGGCTTGGGCTCGTCGATCGGGTGAGCTTGTAGGCCTCAAGCTGGAGGCTTGCCTATGGCCAATCGCTAGCCGTCGTTGTGGTCGGCAACTGACAAAGGGAGAAGAGGAGGAATTTGACAAAAAAAAAAAAAAGGGGGAGAAGAAGGAAACAAAGGAAAAGAGAAAAATAATTTAATAATCAATTTTAAAAAAAATAAAAAATAAATAAATTATTTAATCAATTTTTTAAAATAAAATAATAATAAAATTATTCAAAAAGAGTGTACAGAGGAAAATGTTTTCCCTACTAAGCAATGGAAAATATTTTTCATTTCATTTTTAAGTTTCATTCGAACATTGAAAAACAATTACATTTTCCTGAAAAATGATTTTCTCAAAAATATTTTCAAAAAACATCACATTTTTTCGTGAAATGAACAGAGCTTTAATCAAAATTAAAAGTCAAGTGATGTGCATACTTGTAACTCACTAATCAAATGTATGATTCGAGGAAATTTCCTCTAGTATAAATATCAAACGGCATTTTTGTAATGAAATTACCCTTTGATGAGAAGTCTGTTTTCTCTTCTAATAAAATACTTTCGCTTACTTTGACTTTGACTTTCCATGGGGTGGACCCAATTTTGCAGAGCCTTTGGAGACTACTATCGAATCAATTGAGTATATTCTCCCTTTCTCCCTTCTCCCACTTGATTTCATTTGAAATTGATGGAGTCCACCTCACATTCGAGGGGAAATTTACACCTACTAATTTGGCAATATTAGTTTCAGCGGGTTCAAAATAAAAGACGTGTTGGCAATGTCCACACATCTACATTGACCGATTCTAAACCCTAAGATTTTAAGTGAATTATCAAAATAAATTGTTTCTTTGCCAGTACCACATAACTCAATTTGCAAATGTCGAAATCCTTGTAAATCCTATATACAAATGTTAATTTTAAGTTGGTTCCATGTACTCTCGCTCCTATGTGCTCCCAGGGACAACATGTCAATGATGTCACCCATTCTCAGGGTGTAATCCGCACTCATAATCTCGTGTCAAGATTCCCGAGTTCCTTCATTCTCTTTGGTATACAAGACACCCACTCCACACTCGCCATTTGGTGATCGACATTGACGGATCCCATGACTTATTGACATAGAGCTCCAAGAGAAGGTAAATATCTCCCGTGTTCTTGTCAAATCTTACACAAGAAGTTATTTCACGATGCATAGATCATAAGAATCGATATCATTTGGACCATTGATTTTGCACCGTGAGAGCTGCATTATTACCGGCCCAAATGGGTTAAAGTCTCCCCAACATGATTTATAAACATGTCGTCTCTTTTGCCATCTCCTGCATGGCCTACAGATCCTGTAGATTGATAACATCCGGTCCATTGATTATGTAGGCCCTAGCGTGAAGAATGCTCTAGATGAACTTGATAAAAATAAAAAAAAAACTTGATCTCCATCGTCTAATAGACCCTGCATTTTCTTTTCCTTCTCGCACAATCTGATGGCGTGGCCCCAACAACTGGGAGTTCAATGTGGACATCTACTGGGCCCCACTGGGCATGGCCCACTCTCGGTCAGACTCCATCTAATAAATGGACCCACTAGAATACTAATGGGCTACGATTTGGGGAGTTATTAGTCCGGTCCACAGACCCACTTGCCTTCTTGCTGGGCTTCATGCTCAATTGCGGTACACCCCAGCATGTTGAGCCCACTGCATGTGGTACGACAACATCATTCATTCATCGCCGTGTCCAGACCGTTTGATTTGGTGCTTTAGAATTAGTCTAGGATATGTACTTGGTATCTATAAAAGGAGTTAAAAGCGAATCGTCACCCGTAGGCACCTCTACAAACCTTAGAGGATCGGTGAGTATCATATCGCAAAAGAAAGAATCTCAATCATTCGTTCAAAACCTTAGAAGTCTTTGTGAGGTATGACATTTTATATAGAAGTTACAACCAAATACACTAGAATATGGTGCATTATTAACATAAGACATCATAGAACCCTGTCAATTGAAGGGGTGTGATCAATCTGCTCTATCAAGACCGGTAAAGGGAGATGGGTCAGAGAGCAGAGATCAAGTTAATTTCCAATAAAACCAAGAAAGTTACAACCCAGGTATCCAGCCGTGGATTTGCAGTAGAACTTTGCCAGGCATCATGTTGATTTCCATAAATCATCAAAATATCGATTCTTGTGCATCACCAGAACAGCCTCCCTTTACTTCTAGCAACTCACGAGAATGGTGGAAACAGTCCTTGCATTCTTATGTTTCTTTCCTCAGAATCAGAGGTCTATAACACAGTTCTTGCAGGGGAGCGACATGGCAAGCTCTGCTGGAGTCAATCAACCAACATTCATTGCCGTTCGCCACGAGAACCTCGTCGAGCATTGCCACCACAATGTCGTCGTCCTCCACCAGATAGGCTTCACTCTTCTTGTTATCCTTTGTCGAAATGGCAAAAGGGAGCCACACGACCCATAAGGACCTCTCTTTTCCTTGTTAAAAAATTCGAACTCTTCTCGTTTTCTCTTTTTCATTGAAAGAGGCTTTCTCTCCCTTGAAAAACTTCTCAATGGGCTTAAGCAAGATGCCGGCTCCCCAATATCTAAGGACTTGTCCATTCTTTGCTTGGTTTTAACATACATCACGATTTCTAGCCTCACTTTCAATTTGAATGAGTGGAAACGATTGATCCAAACTTAAAAAACACTTGTTTTTAGTGCATCAAAAGCTTTTGGTATTCATTCCATGAAGATGGAAGTTGGAACTACTTTAGGCAAATACACCCGGTAACAAATTGATTGAGAAGCTGATGGTAGTTGGACATTTAACTCTCTCTCTCTCTCTCTATCTCTCTCTCTCTCGTAAAGAAAGAACATCATGAAGCATCGCTTTCTGAATAAGTTTGAACGCATGTGAACATATTGATAACTTGCTATAGCATACAATGAGAACACACGATTGAACTAGACTTACTGGCCAAAAATTGCATAGCTTTCTCAATGAGTTTGGGCGCATTTGAAAAAGTTAAGCAAAGTTGAACTAGGCTTTTCATTAAAAAGAAAAATTAGAGCGGCCTTGCTCATTTTTGGGGGCCAGCGAACGCAGAGAGTCAATTAGAGTAGGCCGCTCTGATTGACTCTTTGCACTTGTTGTCCCCCAAAGAATGACTAGCATCTTGCTTTTTCCCCAATGAATGACTTTTGGAATCAGTTCTACAAACGCAAAATTTTTTAATTGTATATTTTTGGGCTAAATCAGAAGACTAAGATCAGCAGAGTAAGCAATGCGGCTTGCTCTTATTAGGTGTTCGGTGGAGATACCAAGCATTGATCTTTTTGTTTCTGTGAAATGAGAAGCTTATTAAGCAAACTGGCACTTGTAGTGTTGGTTCCTAGAATGAGGTAAGTAGTTGCTGGGCCTGCGTGGATCCAAGGAAGATCCGAGAGTAGACCAAGATGGGGATCCTCCGTTGTGTGAAGAAATTCTCTTTCCTTTGCCTTCTGTTTCTAAAACATAAGCAATTTTAATCGTGCTATGCACGAGAATAGACTTGTGAAAGCAAGGAAAAAGAAAGAGAGGAAAGAGCATAATATATCACATTACACTAGCGTACAAACCTATGTTATGCATGAGAATAGACTTGTGAAATGGATTACAAGAAATAATTATTTTAGAAATGTACTAAATCGTCAGGGTAAGAGTTTTCTGTTGCGTGCCCCTTAAGCTATAAGGGAATAATTTTACTTCAATTAAAGGGGAAAATTCAAAGTCATTTTTTTTTCAAATGAATGTTACAATGGATGTCACTTGAAGAGATTGCCATGTTTTAGTCACCCATTGAAAGTAGCCACTCATGAAAAGTGCTATGGAGCATCACTTCACATTTATCTAACAAAATAGATTCATGCTATCTATTTTAGATCTATACGACAGACATAATGGATTTTATAAGCTTAATTCTAAGCTGCAAAAAATATTGCTTTCTTTTCTTGTGAAGAACATCAACTTTTTGGTTTTCATTAACTTATGAACTTTAATAAAATAATATAATGAATGTATTGGAAATCCTAAATCATGTCACAGACTCCCTAGAGGCTCCCTCTCAATGCACCCAAATACTTAAATTATAGATTACTATTTGATGGGCCATGTTTTCCTTATTACATGCTATGTCTCTAATTAGTGGGTTACAAATATGAAGGTAACTCAAATGTAAATTTAATTAAGTTTACAGTTCATAACTTAGACACCAATTATATGGTTGGAGGAAATTTTCCTAACCTATGGAAGAAGATATTAACCATGAGTACATGCAACTACATTGCTTGAAAAATGAGGAAAATCACTTTAAATTAGATAAATTATCATGACACTCTAAATGTTTCATATATGCGAAACGTCATTCTAACATTTAGGAAAAATTAAATTACACCTCATAGCCTTGAAGTTGGTGCATGGTAGACTTTGAACTTCATAAATTTGCATTGCCTCTCCCTTACATGATTGTATGCTAGTTAACCTCGTTAAACTTTTCCGTTAACATGTACCGTGCACATGCCACATATGAAATTTCCTATATCAATTAATAATATGTAGGAATTTGAAGATGATAAATGTCACAAGTGAAAATTTCAGTTGGATTATTAACGTTGTAGTAAAGGAAAGTCCGAATTGTTTTTTCCGTGTTCATAATTATAAACTTGCTCAATTGGTAAGTCAAAAAAGTTCTCAAAGTATCACACATTTCAATTGTCGATATTGAAAATCTAGAGATGCCTTTAAATTTTTAGGCAATACAACCAGACAATTCTACTTCTCCATTCTAATTCGGAAGCTATTGGTAGTTGGAGGTTTCAAAACTCTCTCTCTATCTCTCATAAAGAAAGAACATGAAGAAGTCTTCCCCATCACTGGAGAAGAAAAAGAAAGCAAGTTGAACAAGACATACTATAGTGTAGCTGTCTAAATGAGTTTGTTGATAACTTGCTATAGCATATAAGGTGAACACATGATTGAGCTAGACTTACAGGCCAAATTACACAACTTCCTAAATGACTTTAGGCGCCTTTGAAAAAGTTGAGTGATTTGAACAATAAGGGAAAATGACACCAAAAACCCCAAACTATGCTGCAGGACAATTTTTAACTTTTCAATGCAAAAAAATCTGAAGTCTATGTCACTTGGGACACATTTATCCCAGACTTTTTAACTAAAGGGCATTTTCGTCTTTTTTTTTCCTTTTTTTCCCTCTTCCCTCTACTAAAGAAAAAGAGAGAGGAAAAGACAAAAATGCCCTTTAGTTAAAAAGTCTGGGGTAAATGTGTCCCAAGTGGCATAGTTCAGGATTTTTCAATAAACAAGAAAAAATTCAAGGTAAAATTGTCCCAAGTGGCATAGTTTGGGGTTTTTTATGGCACAAAAAAAAGTTTAGGATAAAATTGTCCCAATGGGCATAGTTTGGGGTTTTTTATGGTACAAAAAAAGTTCAGGGTAAAATTGTCCCAATGGGCATAGTTCAGGATTTTTGGTGGCATTTTCCCGAACAATAATTTCCATTAAAAAGGAAAAGTTAGAGCAGCCCTGCTCATGTTTTGGGGGCTAGTGAACGTAGAGAGGCAATTAGAGTTGGCCGCTTTGATTGACCCTTTGCATTTTTAGGCCCCCAAAGAATGACTGGCATCTTGCTTTTTCCACGGTGTAAGCAATGCGGAAGGCTCTTATTGGGTGTTAGGTAGGGATACCAAGCATCGATCTTTTTGCTTGCAGCGCTTGTTCTTGCAATGGGGTACATTGTTAAGTTGCTGAGCCTACACGGATCCAAGGAAGATTTGAGAGCGAACCGAGATGGAGATCCTCCATTGCGTAAAGAAGTTCTCTTTCCTTTGCTTTTTATTTCTGAAACAAAAGCAATTATTACCATGCAATGCACGAGAATAGACTTGTGAAACCAACAAAAAAGAAGGAAAGAGCAGAGCCAACGTAGAGTCAATTAAGGTGGGCCGCTCTGATTGACTCTTTGCACTAGTTGTCCCCCAAAGAGTGACTGGCATCTTGCCTTTCTCCCCAATGGATGACTTTTGGAATTAGTGCTACAAACGCAAAATCTTTCAATTTTATATTTTTGGGTTAAATCGGAAGACTAAGATCGACAAAGTAAGCAATGCGGCAAGATCTCATTGGTTGTTAGGTAGAGAAACCAAGAACTGATTTTTTGGTTTATGTGGAATGAGAGGCTTATTGAGCAAACTAGCACTTGCAGCGTTTGTTCCTAGAATGAGGTGCATTGTTGAGTTGTTGAGCCTGTGCGGATCCAAGGAAGATCTGAGAGTGGACCAACATGGAGATCCTCCGTTGCGTAAAGAAATTCTCTTTCCTTTGCTTTTTATTTCTGAAATAGAAGCAAGTTTAACCGTGCTATGCACGAGAATAGACTTGTGAAGGCAAGGAAAAAGAAAGAGAGAAAAAAGCATAATAAATCACATCATACTAGCCAACAGATCTATGTTATGCATGAGAATAGACTTGTGAAATAGATTACAAGAGATAATTATTCTAGAAGTGTACTAAATCGTGAGGGTTGAGAGTTTTCTGTTATATTGAAAGTGATTATATGCCCCTTGAGCTACGAGGGAAAAATTTTACTTCGATTAAAGGGGAAAATTCAAAGCCAATTTTTTTCAAAAGAATGTTACGATAGATGTCACTCATAGAGAGTGCCATGTTTCAACCACCTATTGAAAGCAACCACTCATTGAAAGTTCTATGGAGCATCACTTCACATTTATCTAACAAAATTGATTCATGGTATCTATTTTAGATCTAGACAACGGACTTATAAGCTTAATTCTAAGCTCCAAAAAATATTGCTTTCTTGTCTTGCATTAGAACATCAACATGTTTTCTTTATTACATGCTATGCCTCTAATTGTTGGGTTACAATATAAATACCACTCACATTTAAATTTCATTAATTTTACAGTCCATAACTTATACACCGATAAAAGATATGGTTGGAGGAAATTCGTAACCAAGTACAGAAGAAAATACTAACCATGATTAAATGCAACTGCATTGCTTAAAAATGAGGAAAATCACTTTAAATTAGATAAATTATCATGACACTCTTAAGGTTCTATGAATGTGAAACCTCATTCTTACATTTAGGGAAAAATGTTATTTTACCCTCACAACTTTGAAGTTGCATGGTAGACTTTGAACTTCATAAATTTGCATTCCCCCTCCCCTAAACCTGAAATTGTATAATTGTACGCTAGTTAACCCATTGACCTTTTCCGTTAACATGTACCATGCACATGCCATGTCTAAAAATTCCTATATCAATTAATAATATGTAGAAATTTGAAGATGATAAATGTCACAAGTGGAACTTTTAGTTGGATTATTAACATTATAGTAAAGGAAAGTCCGAATTGTTTTTTCCATGTTCATAATTATTAACTTGCTTGATTGATAAGTCCAAAAAGCTCTAAAAGTATCATACATTTTAATTGTCTATATTGAAAATCTAGAGATGCCTTGAAATTTCAAGCAATACAACCAGACAATTCTACTTCTACGTTCCAACTCGGAAGTTATTGGCTCTCTCTCTCTCTCTATTTAATAAAGAAAGAACATGAAGAAGCCTTTCTGTTGCTTGACAAGAAAAAAGAAAGCAAGTGAAACTAGACATACTGTAGCGTAGCTTTCGGAATGAGTTTGAACACATGTGAACGCGTTGATAACTAGCTATAGCTAAAGTGAACGCATGATTGAACTTTAGACTTACAGGCCAAATTGCACAGCTTTCTGAATGACTCTGGTGCGTTTGAAAAAGCTGAGCAATTTGAACTACACTTTCCATTAAAAAGGAAAAGTTAGGGCGGCCCTGCTCATGTTTTGGGGGCCAGCGAACACAGAGTCAATTAGAGTTGGCCACTCCAATTGACCCTTTGCACTTGTAGGCCCCCAAAGAATGAGTGGCATCTTGCTTTTTCCGAAGCGCAAGCAATGCAATAGGCTCTTATTGGGTGTTAGGCAGAGATACCAAGCATCAATCTTTTTGCTTGTAACACTTGTTCCTAAAATGGGGTACATTGTTAAGCTGCTGAGCCTGCGTGGATCCAAGGAAGACCCAAGAGTCGACCGAGATGGAGATCCTCTATTGCGTAAAGAAATTATTTCCTTTACATTTTGTTTCTAAAACAAAAGCAAGTATTACCGTGCTATGCACGAGAATGGACTTGCAAAATCAAGGAAAAAGAAAGAAAGAACTAAGCCCAATAGATCTCACCGTGCTATGCACGAGAGTAGACTTGTGAAATCAAGGCATGAACGTCTAGTTTAAAAATGTAAAGCTCCATCATGTACAACAAGAATAGCTGGAACGCAATTTGCAAAGGAGACGCGCCAGTCTTAGATATTTAGGGTCTGGAACCGACAGTAATGATTGAAAAAATTGTACCAGTCAATGCAAAACGGTGGCCCCCATCGACAGCTCAATCCCACGTATACGAAAGAAATGGCACGGGTAGTTCGCGAGGACGCCCACTTCACACGCGATGACCAAGGACGAAGTCGACGATCAGCATGAACAGACCTATTCACAGCACCCGGGGAGACCAACGCATGTGTGTACTCGCGCCTGATGTTAGCATCAAGGCCGATGGCACCGATGTGTTCAGTTTTGGTTCCATAACCATTAAAATTCTCGCAATTGCCATTGATTTTTTTTTGGTCACACGGGCTAGTTCTTTTAAGATGGGCATGTCTTTTTAGGCTTCGAGTTGCAAGAAATGATGAAGTAAATTTCTTTAAAAAACTTGGGAATTTTTTCGTCAGGTTTTCCCTCTCGGTGTTCCACATTCATTTTATTTGCTTTTTTTCTTTTTTGGTGCTATGAATCTTTTCTTTTGGTAGTGATTTTTCTGAAAATTTGTTTTATTCGTTTTTTTTCCTTGAAGTCTACAAACTTGTTATATAGCGAATGTCTAAACTTGCTATGAATTGGGCCACACTATTTACTAGATAATGAACATGTTATGCTATAATTGATCATTCTTATAAAATTGATTGCTGTTATTCAATTGTGAACATTCTATGCTTTGGTTGGGGGAGTTCTTTTCGCAATTTTTTATATATTAAATGGTCTATCTATTTTAGCATAAAATTAAAAAGTGAAAGCAAGCATATAAGGGCCGCGACTATACGACTTTACGAGGGCTTTCTGGAGATGTTTTATAGTGGGGTCCATAGTTTTGAGAATCATTTCTATCTTCCACAGCACGCGACAGTCATTTAGACCCTCCGACTTGTCATTCACGCTGCACAGAGAGAGAGAGAGAGAGAGGGGCGAGCGCTTTGATCCTTGACTTTTAAATGGGCTCCGATCCCCTCTGATTGAATTTTAATATTTAAAATCTATTTTCACCAAACCTTTCAAATGTCTAACAACCAATTTATAACCCAACTTGAAACGTATAAGTAAAAAAATGGGTCTATGCCCTATTTTGACATTTTAAAAGTGTGTCTGAATTTCTTCTTCCTTTTTTGTTTAGAATAAGTGTTGCAAAACAATTGCACATGACCTAAACTAAATTTTTAAGCAGGAAAAAAACTGGCTAAAATAAGACAAAAAGACCAAATTTGACCTTTTGGTCGCTCCTCGTGCTGAATTTGGGATACATGGCCGGAAAAGTTCGCTATTATTCATTGTTAGCCTAGCGGCACCCTAAAGTGCCTACTTTGCCATGAAATTGAGGTTTTAGTCTTATGCACGCAGATCGAAATTGTTCAAACGTTAATTTGGGAAAGAATGTTTGTTGCATTTGCTTAAAATATAGGTGAATCCTGAAGGAAGTCGAGAACTTATTTACTCTGTACCGTGGAGCATACATTTCGTCCAGGTTGAGCCCCTTCCCTGTGACCATGAGCTTTACAGCGAAAGGGAAGAAAAATGGAAGTGAGAGGAGAGAAGGAAACGACAGCAGCAAGGGACCCAAATTTTAGTCGCGAATTTTTTTTTCGATTTGTTTTTTTCTTTTGCTTTTTCGATTCAAGTGTCGCAATTTGAATAGTAAAGAATCATGTTGACGCGACTGCTCAGGACTGCCTCATATTTTATTTGGCCGAACCTGGAGGGATCGGTACAGCATTACCTGGAGCGTATGCCTTTACTCTAATAATTGTACCAGTCTGTGTGCTCCAATAATTGTACTTTCCGTCGTAGAGGTCATCTTCTCGTGCTCTATTAATTGGCCTCCCGGTCATCTTGCTGGGCAACTCGCATATAGGCGTAGCTCTGTTCTTTCATATTAACAGAGAGACTCGGTTCGTGAGTTTTTCGAAAGAGGAAAAAAATGAATCGTGATCAAGTGCTTGGGCGTATTTTTGCAGTGCTGGTTGCATCAGTTCTTCTTTATGTGGTCGCACGCAATTTTGTCAAGAGCAGGAAGAAGAGCGCGCGTCGAAAAGCAGATGATACCGGCGCGTCTAGTTCGTCCGCTGCTTCAGCGGGCAGTGACAGTTACGATGTATTCTTGAGCTTCAGAGGCGAGGATACTCGCAAATATCACCACTTTAGCACGGATCATTTATTGGAAGCATGTACGTCTAGTTTAAAATTGCAAAGCTCCTCCATGTATAACCAGAACAGCTGGAACGTACTTTGTTTAGTGTCTGGAACCGACAGTAGTCAGTGAAAAAATTGTACCAGTCGATGCAAATCGGTGGTCCCCACCGACAGCTAAATCCCACTTGGGTGGTTCGCGAGGACGCCCGTTTCACACGCCTCGACTAAATCCAGTCATTTTCTATTAATTTGCCTACTCGTTCCCTTCCAATCCATATGCATCTTCATCCTGTACCAGTACCGAAAACTCAAGCTCTGCACGGTCTCCTTGTTGGGCAACCCGAATAGAGGCATTTCATTCTTTGATATCAACAAAGAGATCGGTTCAAGAATCATTAAAGGAGCAAAAATGAAACGTGGTCCAGGGCTCGAACACAATTGTGTCGAAAGCAACAAGAAGAGCACGCGTAGAAAAGCTGATGATACCAGCGCGTCTAGTTCGTCCGCTGCTTCAGCGGGCAGTGACAGTTACGATGTGTTCTTGAGCTTCAGCGGCAAGGATACTGGCAAAACCTTCACGGATCACCTCTACAACGGCCTCATCGGTGCTGGAATCCACGTGTTTAGAGACGACAACAAGCTTCGTGAAGGTGAGGAGATTAACACCAACCTTCTCCATGCCATTGAGAACAGTAAGATCTCAATCCCGATTCTCTCTGTCAACTATGCTTCGAGCAAATGGTGCCTTCGAGAACTTGTTGAGATGACAGAGTGCAAGAAGAGCGGGGGGCACATTGTCTTGCCCATATTTTACCGGGTTGAACCAGCCCATGTGCGGCACCAAACAGGGAGCTTTGGAGAGAAGTTCTCCCATTTAAGTGAGAAGTATACGGAAGATGTTGCGAAATGGAAACAAGCACTCCAAGAAGTGGCTTCCCTAAAGGGATGGGAGTCAGAGAAAACTGCTAATGGGTATTTCATTTTCTATCGATACCTTGTTTACTTTATTCAAAAAGGATCTTGCTTGTAGAGGAGGCTATACATTCGTGTGTTTCTCAACTTGAGCTTGCCTTTTTTTTTTCACGCTTATATGCTGTAGTGTTGTGATAATTAGATAATAGAATATGATTGTTCTTCTAATCCTTTTTGACTCGCATGTTTTGTAAACAGCCGCGAAGGAGATCTGGTCAAAATGGTCGTCCAAAAAGTTTTGAGCGAGTTCAAGAAGGCCTTTCAGCTTGTTGTTCCTGAACAACTTGTCGGAATTGATAATGCAGTGGAGGATATTTTGAGCTTGCTGGATGATAACCTTGAAGCTACCCAAATTGTTGGTATTTATGGAATGGGAGGCATCGGTAAAACAACTTTAGCCAAGGTCATCCATAATACGCTCTCCGACCAATTTCAGTATCGTAGTTTTATTGCAGATATTCGAGAGTCCTCGCAGCACCATGGCATTCCATATTTGCAGGAACAATTAATACATGGTCTAAGAGAGGAAGATCGAGTGTATAATAAGGATGAAGGAATCGGGATCTTGAAATCTAGATTTAAACATAAGAAAGTCCTAGTTCTTCTAGATGATGTGGATGATGATGTTCAGATCAAAGATTTGGTTGGAAATTTTGATTGGTTTGAGATGGGAAGTAAGATAATCATTACCACAAGAAGCAAGCATGTTCTTGATAAAGTTGGGGTGAATAATACATGCGAACTGAAGGGACTTGCTAAGGATGAGTCTTTGATCTTGTTTAGTAGACATGCCTTTTTTATGGACTCTCCTCTTTGTGAATTTGATTCTCTCTCTCGTGCTATTGTGTCTACTACCGGAGGGCTTCCCTTAGCTCTTGAGGTTATAGGTTCGTTTCTATGCAGGCGGAATCAAAAAATTTGGCAAGACACCTTAAAGAAGTTGCAAAAAGTACCACATGAGAAAGTGCGAGAGAAGCTGATGATAAGTTACGACGCATTAAACGATGAGGAAAAGCAAATTTTTTTGGATATTGCTTGTTTTTTCATTGGAGAGGATTTAAGATATGCTTCCTACATGTGGGATGCATGTAATTATTATCCATGGATGGGAATTGAGACATTGAGTTTTATGTCGCTAATAAAAATTGGAGATGATGGAAAGGTGCAAATGCATGATCAACTGAGAGACCTTGGTAGAGAAATTGTTCGACAAGAAGATCACAAAGTTCCTATGAATCGAAGTAGGTTATGGGAGGAAAAGGAAGCCACGAAAGTACTTGAGAGAAATAAGGTAATTGTTACCTCTATCATTCTTTTACTCTCTTGACATGAACTTTCTTGATTGAAATGAATTGTTAGACCTCACAGTAGAAATTACTCTTTTTATTTTTTCCTTGATATGATTAGGAGGTGACGTGCCTAGCATCTGTACATAGTGGACATTTCTATTGAGTTGGAAAAAGAAGAAGAAAACTTTAATTTTAAACGATAAACTCCCAGCTAATTAGTGGTTACTTGTGCCCTTGGTGGTCAGTATTATGTTTTTCCCCTTGAATTGACCTATTGTCCTATTGAGTTGATCCTCTAATTGGATAAAAGAAGGAAATAGAAAAAGGAGCAAATAGCATAAGCAAAAGAAGGGGATAATTTTGCCATAGAAAAATAAACAATTATATATAGGATAAAAATGTGGTATGACCTGAGCGTCAACATCACCATTATAGAATGAAGGCAAAGCGATAAGTATGGGTCCATCGTTTGCTGATTCGATGCAACAACATTTGTGAAGGAAATTCAAAAGGATCGTGTTCAGGCCCTCTGTCTTGACAACTACTGGACGATGAAAGCTACTTATTTGGGGGATTCGAAGAGGGAATTCACAACTGAACAATTCAAGATGCTATCAAACTTAAGGTTCCTTATAGTGGGTGGTGCAAAACTGATTGGAGATTCCAGAAACTTGCTTCCTGAGTTACGATGGCTCATGTGGAGGGGATGTCCTGCATTCATGGCCACCAGTTTTTGTCTGGAGAATTTAGTCATACTCGATTTATCTAGAAGTGTCATTTCACAGCTTTGGGAAGGTTGGAGTCATCTTAAGGTCAGAAGGAGATCATCTTGTTTTGTCTTTTATTTCTAATGACTTATTCTTAGTGAAAATTTATCTATCATTTTGTTTTGGCAGATGGCGAATCAGTTGAAAGTTCTAAATCTTAGCTATAACTATTGTTTAGAAGTTACTCCGGATCTATCGGCCTTCCCAAATTTAGAGATATTTCAACTTAAGGCATGTAGGGGTTTGAAGCAAATTCACCCTTCTATTGGAGCAGCCAAGGGCCTTGTTTTTTTGGACTTGCAAGGATGTCACAAACTTCAAGAGCTACCCCAAGAAATGGGTAAGTTGGAAAAACTGAAGGAACTTTACATAAACAAGACTGCTATAGTGGAAATTCCTCCATGTATAGGTTCTTTGAAGGAGTTGGAGGTGCTTTTTGCTACTGATTGCAAATCATTGGTTGGGCTTCCTGATTCAATTAGTCATCTGGTAAATTTGTTGACACTTGACTTGAATTGTTGCCCCAAGTTATGTAAACTTCCAGAGAGTATTGGATCCCTCGTGAAATTGGAGCGTTTGTCATGTAACATCAATTGGTCTGCTAATGAGTCGAGTGACTCGTCCATTTGCACATTACCCGAATCCATTGGGGATTTGAAAAATTTGAAATTTTTGGATATTGGTAGAAGGAAAAAATTGAGTAATTTACCTAGTACTATTAGCAAGTTGGGCAACCTTGAAAAGTTAGATGCCTCAGGTTGTGAGAATCTGAAAGGGGAAATTCATATAGATGGGTTGGCTTCGCTGAAAATCCTTAAATTAAATGGTACAGGTGTTTTTAACTTCCATGGTACATTCGATAAGCTTTCTTGCCTTGAGAAACTTCAATTACACGGTTGCCAGATGCTTCAATCGCTGTCGGAGCTTCCTGCCTCTTTAACAGTTTTGACAGTCACTTGTCAGCATCGCACCTTTCCTCGACTTTCTCATTTAATCCACCTAAAAGAGCTCATCGTTACGAGTTGCCCATTGCTGGAATCCATGCCGGAGCTTCCCTCAGGACTATTGAAACTTCAAGTCAACCATTGTGGTGAGTTGAAAGAGTTTCCGAGTTTATCAAGTTTGAAATTCTTGTCAGACTTATATCTTAGAGAGTGTGGAGAGCTGATAGAGATCAAGGGTCTAGAGGGATCAAAATCCTTGGCAACACTTGAAGTAGATAATTCTGGGAAGTTGTCCAACCTTGATAGCCTTGAACATCTAGAATCTTTGAGAAGCTTGACTATAGTATCAAATGGTCCATTATCGAATGATGATCAAGTTCAAGACCTTGAAAAATTGAAAAACTTGAAAGCCCTGGTTGTAGAGGACTGTGAGTCCCTTGAAATACTGGACTTTTCGCAATTAACACATCTACAGTGGTTAGTCTTTCGTGGATGCCAAAATCTAGTCAAAATTGAAGGTATCGAGAGATTGAAAAACTTGGAAACCCTAATTATAGAGGACTGTGAGCCCCTTGTAAGACTGGACTTTTCGCAATTAACACATCTACTGTTGTTAGATGTATGTGGATGCCAAAATCTAGTCGAAATTGAAGGTATTGAGAGATTGAAAAACTTGGAATTTCTAACTTTACATGAGTGTGAGTCCCTTGTAAGATTGGACGTTTCGCAATTAACACATCTAGAGTCGATAAGTTTTGATGGATGCCAAAATCTAGTCGAAATTGAAGGTATTGAGAGATTGAAAAACTTGACACATTTAAGTTTGGTGGGGTGCCCATGTTCGAACATTATCAGACCTCTCGTGCTTACATAACCTGGAAAATGTTTGGGTTGACGAGCGCTCGAACCTCGCTGATGTTCCGGGAGTGCGGAAAGTCAGATATCACAGCAGAAATTGTATGGAATTTTTATGACTATTTTCCTCGCCCAATCTTCCACTTCGGTCGAATTTCGAAGATTCAAGGAAATAATTTTTTTTTTTGGGGGGGTTGTTTCAATCTCGGATGAAGTTCCGGAAATCGCAGAGCTCCGGGAATCGAGGCGTCCAAACTCTAAAAAAAAGGGCATTCAGCGATGCAACAATCTTCCTCTTCCATCGGCAACGCCTTGAAGACCTTGGCTCTCTCCATCACTCTTGCCTCTCCCGCGTGCCTCGGAAACGACCGAAGCTTTCTCCTTGCCAGGTCAGTCATTCCATTTCTTCCCATTCAAGCTTCTTCTTCTTCTCCTCCTCCGTCCTTGCACCGATTGCCGAGTGCGTGGAGCTTTCGGTGGTGGATCGAGGCAGAAATTTGATATTAGCGACGTAACAAAGGGGGAGGTTTGATATTTTAATCGGGATTATTTTTTTTCCCTTTGCATAAAATAATTAGGTCGAATTTAATCAGTTTTCCATGACAATAGCGTATTGTTTTTTTAACTTCTCTTACGTGATTCGTGCACCAGGGAAGCTAATGGAGGAGGATGACATGATGCTCGGGAAAAATCATCAATAAGTCATGGCAATGCCTTCTAACAACCTTACATGTCATAGGCATCAAGTAAGATTGCTGAATCTAGATAACCTATCAATTGCAAATCTGGGCTGTAAATTTCTCAAAGTACTGAGTTTGAAGATGATTCGCTTCCTCCCTTGACATCTATTTGGTTATGTTTATTCGCATACACAGATACTTTCGATTACATTTATCCATGAGGATGCTCAAATGGAAGGACAGTTTGCCCTCAAATAAGCCATGTTGTACTCTTCAAGGAAACCCCTTGACTTCAGTTATCTCAATCCCTTAAGAATTCTTTTCATAGTAAGTCATTAACATCTTTTTGATACACTGCTATAGTCTCTTCACAAGATTCCCTGGCCATTTTGGATTCTTGATGAGATTTACGAGTCCAATTTGACTGCAGGCAAAATATCGATCAAATTTATCCCCTCTGGAAAGATTAGCTTCAGATTTTACGTTTTGGTAATTTGAGCATTAGAATTGATATGCTATCCATGTGTATTTTTTTCCACCGATGCTTATTCTGGACATTCGAAACAGCAACATATACTATAGCATGCTATGTACGATGAAAGAAATGATGTCTTTTTAATCTGGGACGTGTAAACCAAAGAGAACTATATGTGGTGGTAGTTCTATTGTGAGATTAAGAATGAAGTGATTGTGTAAATGGACTGTTTGTTTTGGCACCAGAATGAGGGCAGAGCCGGACATTGTTCTTGCTTTGTGAGAGGTTTGGTGTCAAGACTCCTATGGAACATTTGGTAGCAATTGATTCAGTGGATAACAAATTGATCTCATGATGTTGCACCAAATTGTTGGAGCTGTTAAAAAGCCTTTCTTAGGATAGTTTTTCAGTTCTCGAAGCAGCTATTTGAATTGATGCAGTTTATGGAGGTTGCAATTTATAATCACTGTTCTTGACAGTTCAGGCAGCTTGAGACTCTGGAATGATATCCATCCAACTCCTGATTTGCTGAAGGATTAACACTTGATAGCAGTTTCCTTATGAACTGTAGAAAAATATCAACCATGATTCATGATTATGTGATTCCTAATGCGGAAGATTGAAAATCCTGACATTAGAAACAGAGGATGCATATGCAGAGTCTCATGATTTCTGCTCGAAATTCTTTTGTTCCAAAGAGAACGTATTTTGATACCTACGACAGTTGCACACTAAAGTCCAAAAAGCTGTTTGTCAATGATTCCAATGTCTTTCTTTGTCATAATATTGTTAGAGTTAATTAAGTATAGAAGTATAGAGTAGCACTTTTGATTCGCATTATTTGTCATTCTAAATTTGTATGCGGATCTTGGGTTTTGAAGTCCATGGCCACTTTATGTTATTGTTTCTGCAATTATAATCGAAGTCCAGTGTCAGTTTCAGTTACTCTTCCAATTCTACAGGAAAGGAAAACAGAGGTACCTTACAATCTCTCCTTTCTTTTTGTGCCAACAGAATGAGATCAGAGAGAGACAAACGGCAGGAAGAAAACAAAGTTGAAGAAGAAAGGGGTGATCATGAAGTGAGGTGAAGGGATCCGAGTTGATATAACCATTGAATGAGGACAGAGATTCAAGGCTTGTGGAGATATCTTCCGGCAAACAAAGCAGCTTCCATGACAAGAGAGAGGACGTTGACGACATCCTTGACATAACATGTGCTTCCTTTAGAAGTTCACCCTCTGAACATCAAAGGGTGCTCGAAATTTGGTGATGTTCAGGGACTCGACGAAGTCACAAAAGTGTACGAATGAGGGATTCGACTCTGAGCCTCAGCACATCGTCCACATCTGTTGAATTTCGAAGATTTAATGAACTGATTGGGGTCAATCTCGTGTGAACTTGTGGAGATCAGAGCTCCAGGAATCGAGGTGTCTAAACTCTAAAAGACGTTCAGCAATGTGAATAATTAAAATTATATATGTTCATTGCATCACTGCAGCAGAGAAACAATTGGTCCATGAAAAGAACGCTCTGATGAGTAGAGCACTATGGCCTCTCCGGAACGATTCATGTTTTACTTTGAAAGGTAAATAAAAGCAAAGTCACACCGTTCATGTTCGAGATGCATTGCCAAATTTTATCTGCATTTCCTACGTTTTTCTTGATAGCCTGCTATTCTATTTTTTTCTCTCTCAAGTAGTTCAAGGAATCAGGACGCCCGTCGTGGAAGTTGACACAATGCTTCAGGGGTATCCTGCTCTGGATCGTGGAAGGAGTTAATAACAAATTTACAAGGAAAAGTAGAAGGATTTACAGAAGATTAAAAACAACCGGTAAATTAGCGAACTTTTCCAAATTTTATAGGTGTGATTAGTGAAATATCAGCTCAAAAATGATTTTACCATTGTACCCTTAGATTCGTTGGTGATCAACTTTTCTTTTTCAAATTGTACTAGTGTAGCCCATCAATAGATCTACAAATATGTAGAATTAGTAAGTTACGAATTTCTGCCACTATTAAATAATTCACCGACAAGAAATTTTCTGTAGTTAATGGATTAACCATTTGATATTAGCAACGTACGAATGGGGAGGTTTGATATTTAGTCACCGAATAAAAAGACAGATTACTTTCTTTTTGTTACTTTTCTTTTACATAAAATAATTAGGTCGAATTTAATCACTTTCCATGATAACGGGGTATTGTTTCCCTTCTCTTACGTGATCCAAGAAACAGGGAAGCTAATGAAGGAGTATGGCAGGATGCTTTGGAGAAATCACTCTCTTGATAATGCCAACAGTCATTGGAATGCCTTTGAAGTACATCGGATGTCATAGCCATCAAGTAAGGTTGCTGATCCTGGGTAACCTACCATCGCTAGCAAATCTGAGTGATAGGTTTCTGGAAGTCTTGACTTTGAAGAATGTTTGGCTTCCTCACTTGATATCTATGTGGTTACGTTTATTCACCAACGCTGATACTTTTGATTTCATTTTATCCGTGAGGATGGTCAAATGGGAGAGCAGTAGCTTCAAATAAGCCATATGTACTCCTCAGGATACCCTTGAACTTTTGTTATCTCAGTCCCTTAACGATTTTTTTTTCATGGCAAGTCATTTACATGTTTTTGATACAGTGCTATACTTTCTTCACATGATTCCATGGCCATATTGGATTCTAGAGAATTTGACTAAGGGTGGAATTTCGATCAAATTCATCCTGTTTGGAAAAATCATCTTCTGATTTAATTTTTTATTTGTTCAAGCATGAGAATCTTCACGTTGTGCAAGGTGGATTATTTCCACTGATGCTCGTTCCAAACCTTCAAAATAGCAAGATATAGTATAGCATGTTATCTAAATAAATGATGTCATTTTATTCTGGGACATGGGAAACAAAGAGAACCATATGTGGAGGTGGTTCTGATGTTAAATTAAGGATGAAGTGAATATGTAGATGGACTGTTTGTTTTGGCACCAGAACAAGAGCAGAACTAGGCGTTGTTCTTGGTTTGTGAGAGTTCTGGTGTCAAGACTACTCCAAAAGATGGAGATTCCACACAGGCACCGAGCGGCATGATTTGACACTGAACGATTTGGTGGTTATCAAGTTGGTCTCATGATGTTGCACCGATGACGCAGGATGTGCTATCATAGTGATAGCTTTTCAGTTTCTGAAGTAGCTTGCTGAATGGATGCAATATATGAAGGTTGCAACTTGTAAATATTGTTCTTGACAATTCAAGCAGCTTGAGATTATGGAACTATATCAATCCAACTCTTGATTTGTGGAAGGATTGACACTTGACAGCGAGTTCCTTATGAACATCTTAACATTAGAAACCAAGGGCATACACGCGGAGTATCAGGATTTGGCAAGAACTATGTCGATTCAACGATTTCCGTTTGAAATTATTTTGTTCTAGAGAGAACGTATTTTGATAGCTAGGACAGCTGCTGGCTAGATGCCAAAAAGCTGTTTGTCAACAATTCAAATGTCTTTTCTATCGCCCTCATGGTAGAATCAAATTCATTTGCCCTCATCAGGAGATTGTTAGCATTAGTTAATTTAGTACAGAAGTATAGCGTAGTATGTTTGATTTGCATTATTTGGCATTCTAAACTTGTATGCGGATCTTGAGTTTTGACCTCCATGGCCAATATAGTTTCTTGTTTATGGAACCAAAATTGAACTCCATAGCCAGTGTCCATTACTCTTCCAATTCTGCAGGAAAGGAAAACAGGGGCACTTTACAGTATTCTCTTTTCTCTTTCCCATTTTTTGCAACAGAACAAGAACAGACAATGATAAACAGCAGAAAGGGGTGATCATGAAATGAGCGAAGGGATCCAAGTTAATATAATCCGGCAAGCAAAGCAGCTTCCATGAAAAGAGAGAGGACGTTGAGCGCATCCTTGACATCAGAGCATAGATTTCACCTTTCCATCTTCATCTCCGGCGTATTCCATCATGTTCAACCTTTGCTCCCAAATTTTTCTCATTTCAAACTCCAGACTTAACCATAGTTCTCTGTCTTCCTCCAACTCCAACGCACCTACCATCAAAGCTCCCAGTTTCTTCAACTATCATCCTGAGACGAACTTGGCTGGCTTTGATGGTCTTCACGAGTTGGAAGAGTAAGGCAAGCTCTCTCTTCACTTTTTGGACAACCCCGAGGATGGCTCTGATCAGGATTTCTTGGTCCTTTGTACTTCAAACCTCTTCATGTTCCTCATCTTTTGATCAGTGCTTTCCCGGTCAGCCTCAAGAGATCCTTTCTATTCACCAGGGTTCCATTCCAGAATATGTTTATTCAAAGAGAAGCCGTAGATTTCGGTCTTTTCAAGTTTTGGATACCAAATTATATCAGTGGTACCTTAGGCTAAAACACCACTTGGTACTGTTAGAAACTAGTATTAACACCTAGAGGGGGGTGAATAGGTGTAGCAGAACTTTATGTGCAAGTAATAACAATCGTTTGCAATTTACAAACTGAAATTAAATAGAGAGAGTAGAGAAGATTGCAAACACAGTTTATAGTAGTTCGGCTTTAGACAAGCCTACGTCCACTCTCCAGAAGATCAGCCAATAGGCTGGATTTCACTATATGATCAAAGGTGATTACACACTCTTGAGTGTTAGCACTTTGTGATGATATGTCTCACAAAGTCACTCTTTTTGGTAATTCACTAGGATCACTCAATTACACTCTTTTTCAGACAACTAGTGAAGAATTGAATCAGCCTTGGAATATATTTATCCACTCTAGTCTCCTAGGTCTCATCCTATCCTTATATACTCTCCAAGCCACACTCGACCGTTGGCTCTTTCCTTGAAAGTTCCGTCTTCCCTTTCCTGGACAGACTTTATAAGGCAAGTCTTTTTGACCGTTGAAGGTAGATGGATCCCCTTGGATTACGTTCGCCCATACAATCGAGTTCGGGCTTCCATAAGTGTTCTATTCTTCTTTGTAAGTTGTCCGTTGATTGATCATGCCAATCGCCTTGATACAACGAATCAATATAAATAAAGTAAGTGAAATACTTGACCGTTGGTGATCTTATCCTCGTAGTTTCATTCCGAGTCGATTGACTCAAGTTCCAGTTTGCCTTTAGATTTTCGATGCAGTTCGTTCGGACTTAAAATCTCGATCTGCACGGCCGACTTAAATCTCGATCAGACGGTCCCGTGCGTCAAGCTTCATCCAGACTCAAAAGCATACGTTAGTAGCCTTTGATTTATTTTGTCATCTTCAAAATATTATAAGGGATTTTCCTAACAATCTCCCCTTTTTGATAATGACAAAACAATCTCTGAATATGCAATTATGCTTTTAAATATATTGATAAATCAAAGCATCATAAGCACATAATGCAATCTCCAAAATTGAGCAAAAGAATATATAGAAATAATTGCAGCTCAATATTATGCATATAAATCAATTAGCACATATTCATATGCATATTTTCTCCCCCTTTTTGTCATAATCAAAAGGCGATAATAATTAAAAAGGGAGTCACGTGGAGAATAAATTCACATGGACATATCATGTTGATATGAACATAAAGAATATTAAATATAGCTCATATATATCAACAAAAATCTGCCAAGGAAAGAAATGAATGATATACTTACCAAATTATGTAGAACACAATTTACCTTTTCTTTCCATAGTAATCAGGGTCAAGAAATTTGCCAAGGAAAGAAATTGATGATATACTTACCAAATTATGTAGAACACAATTTATCTTTTCTTTCCATAGTAATCGGGGTCAAGATCAATTCAAAAAATCTGACATAATTAATCAATGCTCCCCCTCAATTTATTGCCTTTTCGAAATGATCACAATTCTCATCATTTCCTTTTATATTCACTTTCTCCCCCTGTCCTCATGACATAATTTGCGATAATACTTATCGCAGCTTGTTGTCTCTTTATTTCCTTTGCAGTAGCAACATTCATAGCATTCATTTGCTTTTGAAATTTGAGGTAGAAGTTTGTTTTCTCCAATCAAGCTCGCCTCAAATTAAATCTACACAAACTTAACAAACTTTCTGCACAAATGCACTTTCAATAATTTGTGAGAATTTTGTGCAATGAGTTGAGCTTTCGAAAATAGTATAAAATCTTCATAATTTCGGATCAAGCTTTCCCAACCTCATATGGAAAGATATTTTGCCACCTGCAAATCCTTGTAAAATAGATAATAATCTTTGCACAATAAAAAATATTACGCACATACCTTCCTTCAATTTTCGGATCAAACTTGCTTGATATAAAGTATCTTCTAATATTATAGCAAGTGTATGCAATAATATCTTGAAAGACAAATTTTTTCTTTGCAAAAATATAAGAGAATAAGAGAGCATAAAATCTGATCAAATAATCAAGATTGTCTATAAGCAAGATATCAATTTTAATCACACGTATCAAATTCCAACTTACAAAACTACCAAAAATATATCACACGATTCTTCCTATAATATAACCAATTATAGAATATAATTATTATAAAATTTGAATCAACTAGAGCATAGAAAGAACATTATGCACAAAAAAAAATTCTCACTTCCTTACCTTTATTACCTGCAAGAAAATAATTTATCTTTTCTTTGGTACCCAAATGAATTTGGGTCCATTTCGGTTAGAGGAAGCATCAAATTTCCAATTGATTGACTTGGATTTCTTCCAATCAAGTAGACATTGTTGCTTAAAGTGATTATGATCACCACAATTCGAGCAATTAAAATATTGAGATCCAATAGGCTTCACAAATTGCTTACCAAAATGACTTCGATAATGGTGGATCGAAGGTTTGTGCCGCAACCTCTCCTTTACTTTTGGAAAATCATTATTGATCTCACTTGTAGAATTTTTCTCTCTCAATTTAGAGATATTCTTCAAGGCTTTCTTATGTTCTGCGCATAACTCTTCAAAAGGATCATTATCATCAAGAATAAGATTTGAACATGTTACCTCGTCTTCTTCAAATTCAATGCCCGCCATTAAGCATAAATCCTCATCATCGTTGGATTCACACTCGATGTCGCTCCACGTTTCGGCTTTCTTTGTGGACTTCTTCCCTTTCGAATTGCTTCTTTTTCTCACAAGGTGTTCAGATTTTTTTATCAACGACCTCATCTCCTCATCGTCATCCTTTTTATCTTCCTCAAAATCTGCCTCATTAAAATCATCATTAGATTTTAAAGCAATGAACTTCTTACCTTCTGGATCTTCATCATTTATACGTTCCGCTTCATAAGATTGCAAAGTTCCAATAAGTTCATCAACGAGATAAAGGCGAAATCCTCAACGTCTCGCGAATTGAAGTCTTGACGTTGTTCCAATCCTTCGATAATCCTCTCAAGAGCTTGTTGACGTTCATTAGTCCTGGGACAGGTTGTCCTTGATATGCAAGCCTATTTACTATATCAGTAAATCTGTTGAACATATCTCCTATGGACTCCCCCTGTTTCATCTTGAATGATTCATATTGATCAAGTAAAATATTTACTTTGATCTCTTTTACACGATCAGTCCCTTCATAGGTAACGTGCAACCTATCCCATACTTCCTTCGCTTGTTTCACAAGAGGAAATTCGATTATACTCATTAGGAGATAAAGCACGATAAAGAGAGTAGATAGCCTTTGCATCTAAAGCTTCTCTTTTTGTTATCTCTTTTGAGATAGAGTAACAGATGATTGAAGCGTTTCACCATCCTCTTTTCTAGTAGATGCTGATACAACATTAGGATTGATTCCTTTCTCAACAACATCCCATTCCAACAGATCCTTAGATCTTAGGAATGCCTTCATATTGTTTTTCCGACATTGTACTCTTTCCCATCAAAGTAAGGTGGTGCGGTGATGCTTCGTCCCTCGCCGGACTGGTGCAAAAATACTAGCCATGAAAGATCTTTAGCTTTGAAGTAATAAACACTTCAAGATATTGAGCACGAGGCTCTGATACCAATTGTTAGAAACTAGTATTAACACCTAGAGGGGGGTGAATAGGTGTAGCAGAACTTTATGTGCAAGTAATAACAATCGTTTGCAATCTATAAACTGAAATTAAATAGAGAGAGTAGAGAAGATTGCAAACACAGTTTATAGTGGTTCGGCTTTAGACAAGCCTACGTCCACTCTCTAGAAGATCAGCCAATAGGCTGGATTTCACTATATGATCAAAGGTGATTACACATTCTTGAGTGTTAGCACTTGGTGATGATATGTCTCACAAAGTCACTCTTTTTGGTAATTCACTAGGATCACTCAATTACGCTCTTTTTCAGACAACTAGTGAAGAATTGAATCAGCCTTGGAATATATTTATCCACTTTAGTCTCCTAGGTCTCATCCTATCCTTATATATTCTCTAACCCACACTCGACCGTTGGCTCTTTCCTTGAGAGTTCCATCTTCCCTTTCCTGGACAGACTTTATAAGGCAAGTCTTTTTGACCATTGGAGGTAGATTGGATCCCCTTGGATTCTGTTCGCCCATACAATCAGAATCCGGGCTTCCATAAGTGTTCTATTCTTCTTTGTAAGTTGTCCGTTGATTGATCCCGCTAATCGCCTTTGATACAACAGAATCAATATAAATAAAGTAAGTGAAATACTTGACCGTTGGTGATCTTATCCTGTAGTTTCATTCTGAGTCTAATTGACTCAAGTTCTAAGTCTGCCTAGATTTTCGATGCTGTTCGTTCGGACTTAAAATCTCGATCTGGCTGATCGACTTAAATCTCGATGCAGTACGGTCGGACTTAAATCTCGATGGCCTCAGACGGTCCTGCGTCTGCTTCATCCAGACTCAAAAGCATACGTTAGTAGCCTTTGATTTATTTTGTCATCTTCAAAATATCATAAGGGATTTTCCTAACAGGTACATCTCTGGGAACAAGCCCGAATTGACGTACTTTGGAATTTTCTTTCTTCGACTTAATCCTAAAACCTGGCTTGTTAGGTTTTCCTTTTACCTTCTGGTCTGCCTTTGCTAACTGTTTTTTCTCTCCCTTGGGCCTCTATGGATTGTCCTCCTCGACGTATTTGCCATTATTGGTTTCTCTCCTTAGGGTGCGAAGGCTCATGAAATAGAGGTCTTATGATCCATGCATTTGAAAAATTTCGTGAGCTTGATTTCATTCATAATGGATAACATATTCGCTTGCCGTCATTTTTAGACAATGACATTGCAAGTGCTCGGACTCTTATTCATTACGATACCTAAACTCATCTTTGCCTAACAAGTATCCCAACAATCTAAATTTCGCTCAATAAGAGGCTTATGCATCAGGTCACAAAATTATTAGCAATGCGTATAGTCTGACTAGGTGAAAATGTCGAATCATTCTTTTGAACTCAAGCAGTCACATATTTGTCCTTTTTGCCCTTGTCTTTCTTCTTCTTCACTCCGTAGCTGCTGACTTTGCTTCGTCGCTTCTCCACAGCCACTATCGTCAGTTTGCAAGGCCGCCGCAAACTCCAAAACGGAATCCGTCGATTATACTCAACATAATGGACAGCGGCAATGGCTGCATATAAGGTTTTTGCATGGGAAGTTCTTTCGGTCTACACAATATTGTACATCATTCTTAGATAGCAACAGTTTGTTCGCCATGCTGTCGCTTCTAAGTTCGCCTACGTGAAAGGGATGTTGTTACGATTATTGATCTCAAAGAGTAGTTAGCAAAATTGATTTGCAAAGTTTGTGGGATAAATTTATGTTGGCCGTCTAAGCCAGCCCATGAAAGACCAATGCACCATTTGAGACACCATTCGATGAGCCAATTTTACAAGGACAGAATTTTCTTCAATAATATGTTTGATTGGTAGGTTATAAGTTATGAATGTCAGTGGTGTTTATGCTTGTAACCCACCAATCAATGCTATAAGTGGAGGGAATTTCCTCCGACCGGGCTGTAGGAAAATATGGCATATTTTGTAACTGTGAAATTACTTTTTTGAAGGAACTTCTATTTTCTCCTCTAATAAAGTACCATCAGCTACGATGGTTTTGACTTTTTAATCCTTAATATCATACCAAATCAAGTAAGTTCAATTCTCCCTTCTCTCACTTGATTTCATTGGAAATGGATGGGTTAGACTTCGCATTCAAGAGGGAATTTATACCTATTAATTGACAATATTAGGTTGAGCGAAATCAAAATAAATGACATGTTGGGAATGTCAAAAATCTACATTTAGCGATTTGTAACCATCAAACTAAGTAAAGTGTGGAAAAAGCCATAGAACTAAGTTTTTTCTTTCACTTTGCCAGTACCAAAGAGCTCAATTTGCAAGTGGCGAAATCCTTTTAGGTCGGTGCCATGCACTAAATCATTAATAAAGTTATTGTCCTCGTGCTATTATGGGCTCCCAGAACAACATGTCATCTCTCCATGGGGCATACACACACATAATCTCGTATCAAGCTTCTTGAATTCCTCTGTTGCCTTTGGGATAGAATATTCATGTGACACTTGACATTTGGTGACCTAATATCAACGGATCATGTTACTCATCAACGTAGTGCTCCGAGAGAGCGTAAATATCTCTTGTCCTATGGGGAATAACATTGCAAGTTTCGCCAGAGTCAATCTACTAACTTCATCATCGTTCACCATGAGAACCTCAATGATCATCGCCACCACGTCATTGTCAACCACCAAATTGGCTTCATTCTTCTTTTGTCACGGGAAAAGGGGCCCACATGATCCATTTTACCGCTCCGAAAGCAAGTCTTGTTCAAAAAGTTTCATTAAATTGCTAGATGCCGGTTCCTCAACATCATGAACTTGTTCGTTCTTTGCTTGGTTTTCAAATACATCATGATATCTAGCCTGACTTTCAACTCAAATGTGTTGAAGCGATTGATCCAAACTCAAATGACATTTTCTAGTGCTTTAAAAGCTTTTGATTGTCTTTCCATGAAGATGGAAGTTTAACGACAATAATAGAAACAAGGAAATTATTGGAGATTGATTCATCCGCATCTGCATACGCAGTTGCAATATCATTCATTTCATTGACTCGATCAGTGATCGGCATAGCTTGATCATTTTATAAACAAGGTACTTGTTAACCAAGAAAGATATTTCCGGCATCCTCATTTACAAAGCTCTGTTGGATGCCGTTCCAAAAATCATAAGCCATCGAGTGCATGTGGAGGACGTCGAAAAGAGAGTTGTTCATAGCATTGAGGATCACGATTCAGCAATTTTAGTCATTTTCCATCCACTTATTTGGACGCTCGATGAATTCTTCATTGGAAGAATCATCTCGTATACGCCATGCTTAGAGCATAGCCAACCTGGGCAATAATCAATCGGTAGCACATCTACGTGCTTCATCTCCTGTAGTTGAGAGCATAGAATTTCTCGAGCTTTTCCACGTCTTGAACATGTGCCTTCATGAAGACGCAATCCATTTGAGACAATAACCATGTTAAACTTGCCGTGGAATAAAGGTCACAAATTCAAGTAGAACAAAATCGAAACAGGAAATTATTGAAGTATCGGACCAAGACACGGCGCTTCCAGGAAGATACATTTTCAAGGTAGTTATTTCCCCACTACAGCGCAAAACGCTTCAGCAACAATACCATATCTAATAACACAATGCCACCCAAGAGTATGATGGTGCCCTTCAACGTGTTCCTAAATTCGCTTTTCATTAACTTATGAAAGTCGCACAATTTCGAAGTAGGCTATTGATATCATCTAATGGACTAAATCTGCAAAATGCATTGCCTAAAAATAACTCCAGCTAAGTCCCATGTGTTGGAGCTATACGAGGCTATTGAAGCCTGCCTTTGAAGCTAGAAGACTTTGTAATTGCCTGAAGTACTTGTTGATGCCATCAAAGCACAAGCACACAAACATATAAAGTGGGTAAACCTCACGTGAGGTTGAGTCACATGGCACGTTCACATGGAGATTTTACATGACTATTTACTTTTGATGATCATTTAAAATTTTTTCTAGTTCTTCGTATATAATGATTGGTATCCAAGTTATGAACCGTAAACTCAACTAAAATTAAATATGAGAGTTTTTTTATATTTGTAGCCCACAAATTAAGAGTATAGAATGGAATAAGGAAAACATGGCCCATTAGATAGTATCTGTAATGTAAGTATTTGGGTGCATGGAGAGGGAGCTTATGAGGCTGATGTGTTTTTATCCACACCTAACTCACTTTGCCTTTTGTTTTCTCCTTTTTGCTTAATTTCTCAACCGTGTAATATTTTGCGTTGCTTGCTTCCTTTCAAAATTGCAGATTGGCTTGAAAAAATTAAAAACAAGCAAAACATTAGATCCCATAATTTAACTATTTATCATTATAATAAGTTGTCTAATATAAAAAAAATAAATTGCAAAGCCAATAGTATTGGGAACATTTAGGCCAAAAGTTGAAAAAAGAAGAAGAAGAAGTAACAACGTGAGTATCCTGTAATTAAATTTATTATTTTTTGGCTTCCCATTATTTTTTTATTAAAATTCATAAGTTAATGAAAAGCAAATTGTGGATGCGCTCACGCTGAATAACAAGCCATTATTTTTTAGAGCTTAGACTTAAGTTTATAAAATCAACAATGTTAATATATAGATCTAAAATAGATATGATGAATATATTTTGTTATATAAATGTAAAGCGGTGCTCCAAAGCACTTTCAATGGGTGATGTACACGTGGCACTCTTTATGGGTAACATCTATCCTAACATTCTTTTGAAAAAAAATTGCCTTTGAATTTTCCGCTTTAGCCAAACTAAAGTTCAAGGGGCATATAATCACTTTCAATAAAATGACAATCTCTTACCCTTAATACACTTCTAGAATAATTATTTCTTGTAATTTATTTCACGAGTCTATTCTCATGCATAGTACGGTGCGATTTGTTACGCTTTGTTCTTTCTTTCTTTCCTTCTCGGTTCACTCTCAGGTCTTCCTTGGATCCATGCGGGCTCAGCAACTTAACAATGTGCCCCATTTTAGGAACAAACGTTGCAAGCAAAAAGATCGATGCTTGGTATCTCTTACCTAACACCCAATAAGAACCTGCCGCATTACTTGCGCTTTGGAAAAAAGCAAGATGCCATTCATTTTGGGGGGCCTACAAGTGCAAAGGGTCAATCGGAGTGGCCAACTCTAATTGACTCTGCATTCGTTAGCCCCCAAAACATGAAAGGTGCCGCTCTTAACTTTTCCTTTTTAATGGAATGTATAGTTCAAATTGCTCATTTTTTTCAAACGCACCTGAGGTCATTCAGAAAGCTGTGCAATTTGGCCTGTATGTCTAGCATGTGTTCATTTGATAGCTAGTTATCAACGCATTCACATGTGTTCAAACTCATTTGGAAAGCTATGCTACAGTATGTCTACTTCAACTTGCCTTCTTTTTCTTCTTGAGCAACAGGAAGGCTTCTTCATTTTCTTTCTTTATTAGAGAGAGAGAGAGAGTCAGGAGCTTCCGAGTTAGAATGTAAAAGTAGAATTGTCTAGTTGTATTGCCTAAAATTTGAAGGCACTAGATTTCCAATACAGACAATTGTAATGTATGATACTTTGAGAGCTTTTTCGAATTATCAATCAAGCAAGTTAATAATTATGTACACAAAAAAAAAGAAAAAAACAATTCGGACTTTACTTTACTGCAACGTTAATAATCCAATTGAAATTTCCACTTGTGACATTTATCATCTTCAAATTCCTACATATTATTAATTGATATAGGAATTTTCAGATGTGGCATGTGCATGGTACATGTTAACGGAAAAGGTTGAACAGGGTTAACTAACATACAATTATACGAGTTCAGGTTTAGGGGAGGGGGAATGCAAATTTATGAAGTTCAAAGTCTACCATGCAACTTCAAAGTCGTGAGGGTAAAATAACATTTTCCCTAAATGTAAGAATGAGATGGAACCTTAAGAGTGTCAAGATCATTTATCTAATTTAAAGTGATTTTCCACATTTTTTAAGCAATGCAGTTGCATTTAATCATGGTTAATAATTTCTTCTGTACTTGGTTAGGAATTTCCTCCAACCATATTTTTGATTGGTGTCTAAGTTATGGATTGTAAAATTAATTAAATTTAAATGTGAGTGGTCTTCATAGTTTTAACCCACCAATCAAAGGCATGGCATGTAATAAAAAAACATGGCTCATCAAGATAGTAATATATAATGTAAGTATATAGATGCATGGAGAGGGAGCCTCTAAGGAGTTTGTAACAAGTTTTAAGACTCTAGTACACTTATTATATTCTTTTATTAAAGTTCATAAGTTAATTTGCCTACTGGTTCATCTTGTCAGGCAACCCAAATATAGGCATCTCCCTTTTCCTATTAACCAAGTGACTCGGTTGGTGAGTTATTGGAGTAACAGTGAAACGTGATCTAGTGCTTGGGCTTTCTTTTGTAGTGTTGGTTGCGTCGGTCCTTCTCTCTGTGCTTGCACGTAATTCTGTCAAGAGCAACAAGAAGAGCACAGGTCATGATGATGAAGTACTCTTTAATCTAATTTAACTTTTTCCCCTTTCAGTCCGAGGGGCATAGAGTTGCTTTTCTTATAACGAAAATCTATTTAAGTACATGTATGGAATAATTATTACCTGTAATCTATTTCACGAGTTGTTTTTCATGCATAACACAGGTCTATAGGCTATTGTAATGTTATCTATTAAGTTTATTTATTTCTTTATTTTTCTTTACTTTTAGATATGAATATATATGTCAAGGCCATAAATGACCGTAATTTATAGAGGTTATAACAGAAACAAAAGGCAAAGGAAAGATTATTTCCTTACACATGAAAAATCTCCGTCTTGATCCACTCTCAAATCTTCCTGAGATCCGTGCATAGTTAGCAATTTAATAAACACGCAAGTACCTACCATATTGCTTACTCTCTTTATCGATGAAGTTATATGGCGCAGGGATAGTCGAGTGACCATTTGGAGCTCAAAACCATCCAAAATAGTTGAGTAATCTTCCTAATTTACAAGAAAACCACTATATTTTCCCCGTCTCGAAGTATAAATTGCAAAAATCTCGACTTTATATGATTACCAAAAGTCTTCATTTTGCATAAATGTCATATAGATAAAATGGATACCGTGTATTATGTATCATGAAAAGTATCAACAATGAGCTCAATACTTCATGCCATCACTATATCAAGGCATGAACGTCTAGTTTAAAAATGTGAAAGCTCCATCATGTACAACAAGAATAGCTAGAACGCAACTTGCAAAGGAGACGCACTAGTCTCAGATATTTAGGTTTCCGTTTGGTAATGCTCCAATTTCTTTGTTTTTCTATTCTTTTGTTCCTTGTAATAAAAAAAGAACCAAAATTCATTTGGTAACACCAACTGATTTTTCTATTCTCGAGAATAGAAAGTTGTTCTTGGGAATACATTTGGAGTAGAAATGAGAAATAGAAAAAAATAGCTTCTTATTTTTGGGAACAATTTTTAGAAACTATTTCTAGGGGACTACTCACCGCCTATAGCACGCCGCCACTCGCGACTCGCCGCCCACTGCCTGCCGCTGCCGCCGCCGTTCTCCGGTCGCCTGCCGTCGCCCCTAGTTGCCATCTGCATTGCTGCCGCTACCAGTCGCCGCCCTCGCTCGCCGGTCTCCGCTGCTGTTGGGGAAGAAAGAAATAAAAAAAATTTGTCAGTACTGAACACATTTCTATTATTTTTCTATTTCGAGAATAAGAAATTTTTGTAGTTATCAAACACCCTATTTTACTTAGAGATGTTTTAGGAAGTAAAAATAGAAAAGAACTATTTCTCAAAAGAAATTGTTCTAAAAGTAGAAATGTTACCAAACGCATCTTTAGGACCTGGAACAACAGCAATGATGAAAAAATTGTACCGGTCAATGCAAAAACGGTGGGCCCCATTGACAGCTCAATCCCACGTACCCAAAAGAAAGGGCATGGGTGGTTCACGGGGACGCCCACTTCACACGTGATGACTAAATCCAGTCATTCTCTATTAATTTGTATAAGGACAAAGGCGAGGATCAGCATGAACAGACTTTTTCATAGTGCTCAGCGAGATCAAGGCATCTCGCGCCTAATGTTAGCATCAAGGCCGATGGCAACGATGCATTCAGTTTTGGCTCCATAACCATTAAAATTCTGGCAATTGCCAATGATTGTTTGGTGGCGTTGCGAGAAATGATGAAATAAATTTATATAGATGGATGTCTTTTTAGGCTTCGAGTTGCGAGAAATGATGAAGTAAATTTCTTCAAGAAAATTTGGAAAGTCTTTCGTCTGGTTTCCCCTCTCAGTGTTCCACCTTCATCTTATTTGCCTTTTTTTTTTTGGTGCTATGAATCCTTTCTATCGGTAGTGATTTTTCTGAAAGATTGTTTTTTTCATCTTTTTATCTTGAAGTCTACAAACTTGCTATGGATTGGGCCGCATTATTTACTAGATAATGAACATGTTATGCTATAATTGATCATTCCAACAAAATATTTGGACATCAATCTCAATTGTTTGTTTGAGAAATATATATCTTGTCACTAATGTATGGTTTTTATTTGTAGATACTTGCTAAGCTTAATCTTGTCCAAATATATTGAGTAACATTATAATCAAGCATTATAAATCTTTTGCCTACTCAATTTGAGATGCCGGATAGAAGTGAAGATTCAGTTAAGGAGTGTTTGATGCAAATTGCACAACCGTTGATTTTATCTATCATGCTCAAATTTTCTTGTGTTTTTAGAATTTTTGTCATCGAAATGTTGCCACTAAACCATAAGGATATTTTTGGGAAAAAAAAAAAAAAAACCTCGAGCACTGTAGTAGAGTCTAAAGTAACACGAAAGTTTATTTTCGTAATTTTTTATATTAAATGATATATCTATTATGTCAGAAAATTTATAAGTGAAAGCGAAGAGATAAGGACCGCGAACATACGATTTTAGGAGGGATTCCTGGAGATATTTTATAGTGGGGCCCACAGTTCTGAGAACCATTTCCATCTTCCACAGCACGTGATAGCCGTTTCATACCATCTGACGTGTCATGCACTTGGTCAAGAGAGAGACGTCAGGGGAACGCTTTTGATCCTCTTAACTTTTAAGTGGGTCATCATCCACTCTGATTGGATATTTTCACCAAACCGGACAACCAATTTATAATTCGACTTCAAACATATAAGTCAAAAAATGGGTGTATATCCTATTTTGACACTTCTAAGATGTGTCTGAATTTCTTCTTCTTTTTCCATTTAAAAGAGCGTTGCAAAATGATTCCACATGACCTAAACTACATTTTTAAGCAGGAAAAAAATTGGCTAAAATAAGACAAAAAAAAAAAAAACCAAATCTGACCTTTCAGTGGCTCCTCATGCTGAATTTGGGATTACATGGCTGGAAAAGTTCACTGTCATTGACTGACTGTTAGCCTAGCGGCACCCTAAAATTGCAAGCTTTGCCATGAAATTGAGGTTTTAGTCTTATGGGTGCGGCTGAATTGTTCAAACGTTAATTTGGGAAAGGATGTTTGTTGCATTTGCTTAAAATATAGGTGAATTCTGAAGGCGATCGGTGACTTATTTACTCTGTACCTTGGAGCGTACATTTCGTCCCGGCTGAACCCCCTCCCCGTGACCAAGAGCTTTACTGCTAAGAGGAAGAAAACGAAAGCGAGAGGAGAGAAAGCAACGACAGCAGCAAGGGACCCCACTTTTAATCGCGAGAGACCACGATGACATGACAATTCGAGACAACCTCATATTTTCTCCGGCCCAGACTGGAAGAAATCGGAGCAGACAGCTGGAACTCAGTTTGCAAAGGGGACGCCCTAGTTCAAGAGAAAAGATATGTACAGTCTGTAACTGACAGCGATGAAGAGAGTCATCAATCAATAAAAGGAGCCACTGTGGGCTCTAGTTATTGTACTAGTCTGCATGCTCCAATAATTGTACTTTTCGCCCAGAGTTTTTTTTTTTTGGTCGGTTACAGAGGTTATCTTGTTGTGGTGCTCTAATAATTTCCCTCCTGGTTCATCGTGGCGGATCACCCGAATATATATTTAGGCATATTTTGTTCTTCCGTATTTACAGAGTGAACTCGGTTGGTGAGTTATTGGAGGAGTAAAAATGAACCGTGATCTAGTGCTTGGGTGTTCTTTCACAGTGTTGGTTGCGTCGGTTCTTTTGTATGTGCTCGCACGCAATTTTGTCAAAATCAACAAGAAGAGCCCATGTCGAAAAGCAGAAGATACCGGGCGTCTGGTTCGTCCGCCGCTTCTAGTTCGTCCGCTGTTTCGGCGGGAAGTGACAACTATGATGTGTTCTTGAGTTTTCATGGCAAGGATACTCGCAATACCTTCGTGGATCACCTCTACAAACGCCTCATGGATGTTGGAATCCGTGTATTTAGAGACGACGAGGAGCTTCACAAAGGCGAGAAGATCGACGCCAACCTTTCCCAGGCCATTAAGAACAGTAAGATATCGATACCAATTCTCTCCCGGAACTACGCTTCGAGCATATGGTGCCTTGGAGAGCTCGTTGAGATGCTGGAGCGCATGAAGAGTGTGGGGCACGTTGTCTTGCCCATATTTTACCAGATTGAGCCGAGCCACGTGCGACACCAAAAAGGGAGCTTTGAAAAGTCTCTCTCTCATTTAAGAAGGAGGTATTCGGAGGAAGACGTTGGGAAATGGAAAGGAGCACTCCAGGAAGTGGCTTCCCTAACGGGATTCGAATCGAAGAAAATTGCTGACGGGTATTTCATTTTTCATCGAAACCTTGTTTGCTTTCTTGCAACGGGATATTGCTTGTAGAGGAGGCTATACATTCGCGTGTTTCTCTACTTGTGCTTGCTTTTTTGTTTTTCACTCTTTACGTGCTATAGTGTTGTGATAATGAGATATAGTAGGATATGATTGCTCTTCTAATGTACTTTAGCTCGAATGCTTTGTAAACAGCCTCGAGGGAGAGCTGGTGGACAGAGTCGTCAGAAAAGTTTTGAGCGAGAAAAAGAACGCCTTTCAGCTAGTTGTTACCGATCGACTTGTTGGAATTGATGATGCCGTGGAGCATATTTTGAGATTGTTGGATGATAACCTTGGTGCTACCCAAATTGTTGGTATTTATGGAATGGGGGGCATCGGTAAGACAACTTTAGCCAAGGCCGTCCACAATAAACTCTCTAACCAATTTCAATATCGTAGTTTTCTTGCTGATATTCGAGAATCCTCGAAACGCAATGGCATTTTTAATTTGCAAAATCAATTTATATCTGATTTGAAAGAGAAACATCAAGTGCCTAATATGGATGAAGGAATTAGAATCTTGGAATCTAGATTTATAAATAAGAAAGTCCTAGTTCTTCTAGATGATGTGGATGATAACATTCAGATCAAAGCTTTGGTTGGGAAACACGATTGGTTTGGGAAGGGAAGTAAAATAATAATCACCACAAGAATAAGCTCTGTTCTTGATGAAGCTGGGGTTGAATGTAAGTTTGAACTCAAAGAAATGGCTGGTGACAAGTCCTTGATCTTGTTTAGTAGGCATGCCTTTAAGAAAGATTCTCCTCCGTGGGAATTTGACTCTCTCTCTCGTGATGTTGTGTCCACTGCCGGAGGGCTTCCATTAGCTCTCGAGATTGTAGGTTCGTTTCTGCATGGGAAGGACCAAGAATTTTGGCAAGACGCCTTAAAGAAGTTAAAGGTTGTGCCACGTGAGAAAGTGCAAGAGAGGCTGAAAATAAGTTACGATGCATTAAACAATGATGAACAGCAGATATTTTTGGATATTGCTTGCTTCCTCATTGGAGCAAATTTAAGATATGCATACTATATGTGGGATGTCTGTAATTTTTCTCCGAAGTTGGGGATTGAAACATTGAGGTCTATGTCACTAATAAAAATTGGAGATCATGGAGAGTTGAAAATGCATGACCTACTAAGAGATCTTGGTAGGAAACTTGTTTGTCAAGAAGATTACAATGCGCCAATGAATCGAAGTAGGTTGTGGGTGCACGAGGATGCCATGAAAGTACTTGAGAGAAAAAAGGTAATTGTTACCTCATTCTTTTACTCTCTTTTGACATGAATTTTCTTGATTGGAACGAATTGTTAAATCTCAACGGCTGAAATTGCTTTCTTTATATTTTTTTCTTGATATGATTAGGAAGTGTCTTGCTTAGCATATGGACATGGTAAACATTTCCATTGAGTTGGAAAAGAAGAAGAAGAAAACTTAAGGTTTAAACAATAAACTTCCTTCTACTTAGTGGTTATTTGTGCACTTGGTGTCGGTATTGTGTGTTTTCCCCCTTGAATTGACCTATTGCATTGATCTTCCAATCGGATAAAAGAAGGAAAAAGAAAGAGGAGCAAATAGCATAAGCAAAAGAAGGGAATAATTTCATCATAAAAAATAAATAATCACATATTTAATAAAAATGTGGTTTGACCTAAGCGTCAATGTCATCACTATAGAATGAAGGCAAGATGATATATATGAGTGGACTGTTTGCTGATTTGATGCAACATTTGTGAAGGAAATTGAAAAAGATCGCGTTCAAGCCCTTTGTCTTGAGGAAGGCCAAATGAAGAGGGAATTCAGAACTGAACAATTTGAGACATTGACGAACTTAAGGTTCCTTGCAATGCGTGGCGCAAATCTGATAGGAGATTCCAGAAGCTTGCTTCCTAAGTTACGGTGGCTTGTGTGGATGCCAACTCATGCATCCACGACCACCAATTTTCATTTGGAGAAATTACTCATACTTGATTTATCAAGAAGTGACATTTCAGAGCTTTGGGAAGGATGGAGCCATCTTAAGGTCAGAAGAGGATCATCTTGTTTTGTCTTTTGTTTCTAATGACTTATTCTTAGCAAAAATTTATCAATCATTTTGTTTTGGCAGATGGCGAATCAGTTGAAAGTTTTAAATCTTAGCTATAGCAAATGTTTAGAAGTTACTCCAGATCTGTCAGCCTTCCCAAATTTAGAGATATTTCAGCTTAAGAAATGTAGGAATCTGAAGCAAATTCACCCTTCTATTGGAGCAGCCAAGGGCCTCGTTTTTTTGGACTTGCAAGAATGTTGCAAACTCCAAGAGCTACCCCAAGAAATGGGTGAGTTGGAAAAACTGAAGGAACTTTACGTTGGCAAGACTACTATAGTGGAAATTCCTCCATGTATAGGCTCTTTAAAGAAGCTGGAGGTGCTTTATGCCGCTGGTTGCAAATCATTGGTTGGGCTTCCTGATTCAATAAGCCATATGGTAAATTTGTTGACACTTGACTTGAATTATTGCCCCAGGTTATGTAAACTTCCAGAGAGTATTGGCTCTCTTGTGAAATTGGAGCACTTGTCATATAATGACCATGGGGATTCTTTGGAGAGGAGTGACTCATCCATTTGCGAATTACCTAAATCCATTGGGGATTTGAAAAATTTGAAATTTTTGGATATTCATAATTGGAACAAATTGAGTAATTTACCTAGTACTATTAGCAAGTTGGGCAACCTTGAAGAGTTAGATGCCACAAATTGCAAGAATTTGGAAGGGGAAATTCATATAGATGGGTTGGCTTCGCTGAAGATCCTTAAATTAAGATTTACAGATGTTTTTGGCTTCCATGGTACATTCGATAAGCTTTCTCGCCTTGAGAAACTTGAAGTAGACCGCTGCTGGAAGCTTCAATCACTATCGAGCTTCCTACCTCTTTAACAGTTTTGAAAGTCACTTGTCAGCATCGCACATTTCCTCAACTTTCTCATTTAATCCACCTGAAAGAGCTCATTGTTAATTATTGCCCATCATTGGAATCCATGCCGGAGCTTCCCTCGGGACTATTGACACTTCATGTCTTAGATTGTTGTAATTTGAAAGAGTTTCCAAGTTTGTCAAGTTTGGAATTCTTGTCAACCTTATATCTTGGATGGTGCTTAGGGCTGACAAAGATCGAGGGTCTAGAGGGATTAAAATCCTTGGCAACACTTGAAGTAAATCAATGCGGGAAGTTGTCCAACCTTGACGGCCTTGAACATCTAAAATCTTTGAGAAGCTTGCGTTTATGGTCAAATGGTCCAATATTGAATGATGATCAAGTTCAAGGCCTTGAAAAATTGAAAAACTTGGAAGAGCTATTTGTATGGGCCTGCGAGTGCCTTGTAAGACCAAACGTTTCGCAATTAACATATCTACAGCGGTTAAATTTTTGGGGATGCCAAAATTTAGTCGAAATTGAAGGTCTCGAGAGATTGAAAAACTTGAGAGATTTAGGGTTGGCGGGGTGTCCATCCGTTAAAACAATACCAGACCTCTCGTGCTTCCGTAACCTGGAATCTGTGGTCGTTGACGAGCGCTCGAACCTCGCTGATGTTCCGGGAGCGCGGAAAGTCGCATTTCACGTGAGAGGAATGACTAATTTCCCGCCCAATCTTCCACTTCGGTGGAATTTCGAAGATTCAAGGAAATAATTTTTTTTCGAGGGGGGTTTCAATCTCGGATGAAGTTCCGGAAATCGCAGAGCTCCGGGAATCGAGGCGTCCAAACTCTTAAAAAAAAGGCATTCAGCGATGCAACAATCTTCCTCTTCCAGCGGCAACGCCTTGAAGACCTTGGCTCTCTCCATCACTTTGCCTCTCCCGCGTGCGTCGGAAACGACCGAAGCTTTCTCCTTGCAAGGTCAGTCATTTCATTTCTTCTTCTTCTCCTTCGTCTTGCTGGTGCTTTCCTGGTTTTTCTTCTTACTTGTATAAATCAGATTAAGATTCTCATATTCGTATTCGACCTCCAGATTTCCTTTCACTCAATTCGTCAAGATCTGCCTATCAATTGATAACCTTCAAGCCAGACCTCTTTGATGTGTTTACATTATCCGGCACACAAGTTCAATGCAGCGTTCTTCTAAAGGTATATTGTCATTGCTCATGGTTCTAGTATATTTGCTAATTTATAGTTGTCCTCGACTTGATCTTTTCCAGCATGGTGCTCTGTATTCATCATGTTGGAAATGGTTTATTTGATGGTTAAGATTCCAAGTCCAAGTGCGTGCCACCCGTAACGTCGAAGTTGAGAAGACAGAGGAGATCGAGTTCGAAAACAGCACGCACAGCAACGTTGTTCTTCGCGGTCAAATCCAGAGAAGTCCAATCAGCTCCTCCAGTGGCTCATAATGCTTCGAAGAAGCATGGCAAGAAGGAACGAACCGAGCAACTCTCTTTGTGTGGTAAAATTGCTGAGAGCTTATTCATCCATGATTCTTGCTCGAAGGGGCTTTTGAAGGACAGGTTGCACAAGGTACTTGAATCTGGTGAAGCCCTCTGTACATGGGCTATCTCCAAGAGGTACAGTGAATGACACCGTGAAGTTCCCCTCTTGGTCGAGTCGCTGTTGGAATCGTCTCCGGCGACGGCAGTCTGTTAACCGAGGATGGGGAAAGGGGATTCAAGCGAGGCTGAAGCACCCGCCGGAAAAGATCAAGTCGAGGAGTCTGGCCAGAGTGATTGGTTTTTAGCCATCTCTTCTGTGGACATCATGATACAGGTGTGGTTAGTAAAACACCGACTAAAAAATGATTTTTACCAACGCACCAAAAATTAGTCAGTGATCGATTCTTTTTGCAAATTATACAAGCGTGCACCCCAATAGATTTCTTGTATTATTAGACTAAAAATGTTTATAGTTAATGGATTAACCATTTGATATTAGCAACGGTACGAAGGAGGAGATTTGATATTTGAATCAGGATTCCTTTTGTCTACTTTCCCTTTGCATAAAATAATTAGGTTGAATTTAAATCGTTTTCCATGACAATAGCGTATTGTTTTTCCTTCTCTTACATGATTCAAGCACCAGGGAACCTAATGGAGGAGGATGACATGATGCTTCCGAAAAATCACTCTTGATAATGCGAAAATGTCATCGGAATGCCTTCTAAGAATGTTACATGTCATAGCCATCAAGTAAGATTGCTGATTTTAGCTAACCTGTCAATGACCATCATCAGCAAATCCAAGTTGTAATTTGCTTGAAGTACTGAGTTTGAAGGATGATTTGCTTCCTCCCTTGACATCTTTTTGGTTCTGTTTATTCACCTACGCAGATACTTTCGATTACATTTATCCATGAGGATGCTCAGATGGAAGAACAGTTTGCCTCAAATTAGTCGAATTGTACTCTTCAAGGAAACCCCTTAGCTTCAGTTATCTCAGTCCCTTTAGAATTCTTTTCATGGTAAGTCATTAACATGTTTTTGATACGCTGCTATATTCTCTTCACAAGATTCCCTGGCCATTTTGGATTCTTGATGAGATTTAAGGGTCGAATTTGACCAAGGGCCGAATATAGATCAAATTCATTCCATCTGGAAAAATCAGCTTCAGATTTTATGTTTTACTCATTCAAGCATTAGAATTTTTTATGCCATGCAATGAAGGTTTTTTCTGCTGATGCTCATTCTGGACCTTTGAAATAGCAAGATATACCATAGCATGGTGTGTATGATGAAAGAAACAATGTATTTTTAATCTGGGACATGTAAATGGACTGTTTGTTTTGGCACCAGAACAAAGGAAGAGCTGGATGTTGTTCTTGCTTTGTGAGAGTTTTGGTGTCAAGACTACTCTGAAAGATTTGGTAGTAATAAACATCCATAGCCCTTTTCCACTCAAGGTGGGACAAGGCCTCGATGGTAGAAGTAGGAATTGTGTGTGTATGTAATGATAGAGCGAAGTCATGTAGTGGAGAAGGAAGATGTGAAAGAGACACATAACGCTCAATAGGGTAAGCAAAAGAGGATTTTTGTGTACAAGAACGAGTACCTTTGCGAAGGGCAATTGGTAAATCGTCTGAACCAGGAGACATTGAGGGAGATTGAATGGAGGGCATGGAAGGGGTGGAGACCGGTGGTGCCGTGGATCTGCTTTCGCGCCGATAAACCCGCAAGGGAGGAGGTGCGGGAGAAGGACTAACAAAATCTAATGGTATATGTTGTGGGATAGGAGGATCGACTACACTGTCAGCTGAAAACTCTTTACCCTCAGCAAAATAATATGGTGTGTCCTCGAAAAAAGTAACATCAGCACTAATATATTGGGTACGAGTCGTAGGATCATAACACCGATATCCCTTTTGAGTACGTGAATATCCAAGAAACACACATTTAGTGGCACGAGGGGATAGTTTATCAGCACCAGGACGTAGGTTATGAACAAAACAAGTACACCCAAAAACACGAGGGGTAAGAGAAAATAAAGGTTTATCGGAAATAAAATACTGATTGGTGACTGATGATTGAGAACAAAGTGGAAGGCATGCGATTTATGAGGTAACAAGCGGTAAGAACAGCATCACCCCAAAATGATTTTGGAACATGCATATGAAACAAGAGTGAACGAGCAACTTCTAAAAGGTGACGGTTCTTTCTCTCCCACACCATTCTGCTGAGGAGTATAAGTACAACTTGTTTGATGTATAATGCCCGATTTGAACAAAATAAGGAAATCGATTTTTGTGAATATTCTAGAGCATTATCTGTTCGCAAAATTTTAAGGGATGTATTAAATTGATTAGTAACCTCACGATGAAATAATTGAAAAACATGTAAAAATTCAGAACGGATGGAATAATGGCGTAGGAAGGTAAGTTCATCTTTAACCCCGCTTCTTTTAGGTGTCGGAAGTGTTCATCTTTACAGAACTAGCAGCTAAACCATTAGCGTTAGCAGTGGGGGCACCATCCAGATAGTAAAGTCCATCACGTTCATGCCCTCCACCAATCTTCTTCTTTGTCTGAAGGTCCTGAAAGATGCAATAAGAGGGGTAAAATGTAATCGAACAACCAAGAGTTTTAGTTAACCGACTAACCGATAACAAATTCAAAGGAAGTTGGGGAACATGTAAAAGAGAGGACAAAGACAAGGAAGATGTAAGTGGAACAACCCCGATCCAATGACTTGAGTAGAGGAACCATTAGCTAAAATAACTTCGAGATGAAGGACTAAAGTTATTGTGGGAAGAGAATAGGTCTTGCTTACCCGTCATATGACTAGAAGCTCCCGAGTCAATGACCCAAGAAGTGTGAGGAGACAAAGTAGAAAGAAGGGCCATGTTACCCGTATGTGCAAGAGTGGCGTGGATGAAAAATTGGAAGCCTCTAGTTGTTGGACACGCTTGATAAGTTGTGTAACCATATCATCTCGAGCCGAGGCCTCAGAAGAACTACCCCCAGTTGGGATAGATGGATTTGTGTTGCTAGAAGAGATATTTCCAGCACTTCCTTCAGACATAGCAGCATTTGCAGAACTAATCGGCCGAGCCCACTTGGGCTTGCCATGCTTGGCCCAACAAGTGTCAACAATATGACCAGGTTTGCCACAGTATATACACTGACGGCTATCTCGATCAGAACTTTGTCCACTACGTCCACCACCACGGCCACAAACTCCCCCTACTCCACGTCCTCTATTAGAAAATCTACCGCGACCACGACCACCACTACTAGCCACAAAAGCCGAATTGTCTTTAGATGATGTGGAAGACGGAGGGACAATGCGCTGAATCCGACAAAATGCTTCATTCATAGAAGGAACTCTCTCTCCAAGAAGAAGTTGACTTTTCACGGGTTGCAAGTCAGCATTCAAGCCGGATAAAAACTTAGCCACTTGAAATTCAGCGCGTTGTGTCATCAGTGTTTCAAGATTAGTAGTGATGGGCTGATAAAGATTGAGTTCTTCCCACATGCCTTTCAAAGCACTATAATACTCTCCAAGAGACTTTTCCCTTGTTTAAAATTAAAGATCTTCTCATATAGTTCATAGACTCTAGACATATTTCTGTCTTGTGAATAACTCTCCTTAAGATCATCCCACACTCCTTTAGCCGTTTTGTGGAACATGACATTAGCAGCAATAGATGGTTCCATGCTATTCCATAACCACACCAAAAGTGTATCATTCTCTCTCGTCCAACTACTATAATTGTCAGAGTTTTCAGCAAGAGGGTCTGAAGTAAGATAATTGAGTTTCCCTTTGGCATTAATATAGACCTTCACAGCTTGAGCCCATAACAAGTAATTGGAGGATCCATTTAATTTAATGGTGGTAATCTGAACATTGAGATTGTCTATGGAAGACTTAGTGTCACTCATCAAGAGAGAAGAAGAAAGAGAGAAGAAATAGAGAGGAGAAGAGAAGAGAAAGATTGTAAAGCCAAAAAGGGGCAGTGGATAACACTAAACATTGATCTCATGATGTTAAAAGCGCTAAAAAGGAATTTGCAGGAGCTGTTGATGCCTTTCTTAGGGATAGTTTTTCTGTTTTTGAAGCAACCACTGGAATTGATGCAGTTTATGAAGGTTGAAATTTAAAATTATTGTTCTTGACAGTTCGGGCAGCTTGAGACTCTAGGATTATATCCATCGACCTCCTGATTTGGTAAAGGATTAACACTTGACAGCAATTTGCTTATGAACTTGAGGAAAATATCAACCATAATTATGCGATTCCTAACACTGAAGATTGAATATCCTGACATTAGAAACAGAGGAGGCATATGCAGCGTCTTAGGATTTCCGCTCGAAATTCTTTTGTTCCAGGGAGAATGTATTTTGATAGCTAGGGCTGCTGCTCACTAGATGCCAAAAAGCTGTTTGTCAACAATTCAAATGTCTTTCTTGATCGCCCTTCTGGTAAAATCAAGTCCGTTGCCCTGATCATGATAATGTTTGAATTAACTAAGTATAGAAGTATATAGTAGTATGTTCCATTCGCATTATTTGGCATTCTAAATTTGTTCACAGATCTTGGGTTTTGAACTCTGCTTTATGTTCTTGTTTCTGCTATTATAATCGAAGTCCATTGTCAGTTTCCATTACTCTTCCAGTTCTACAGGAAAGGAAAACAGAGTCACTTTACAAAACTCTTTTCTTTTTATCCTATTTGTGGCAACAGAACGAGATCAGACGGAGACAGACAGCAGGAAGAAAAAAAAGTTGAGGAAGAAATGGGTGATCATGAAATGAGGTGAAGGGATCCGAGTTGATATATCCATTGAACGAGGACAGAGATTCAGGGCTTGTGGAGGTATCTTCCGGCAAGCAAAGCAGCTTCCATGACAGGAGAGAGGAGGTCGACGACATCCTTGACTTATTGTTCATGGTAAGTCGCTAACATGTTTTTGATACACTGCTATATTCTCTTCACAAGATTCCCTGGCCATTTAGGATTCTTCATGAGATTTATGTGTCAAATTTGACCAAGGACTGAATATGGATCAAATTCATCCCATCTGGAAAAATTTGCTTCAGATTTTATGTTTTACTTATTCAAGCATTAGAATTTTCTACACTATGCGATGTGGATTTGTTCCACCCATGCTCATTCTGGACCTTCAAAATAGGAAGATATACTATAGCATGCTATGTATGACCAAAGAAATGGTGTTGTTTCAATTTGGGACATGTAAACCAAAGAGAACCATATGTGGAGGTAGTTCTGCTGTGAGATTGAGAATGAAGTGACCGTGCAAATGGACTGCTTGTTTTGGCACTGGAATGAGGGCAGAGTTGGACGTTGTTCTCACTTTGTGAGAGTTTTGGCATGAAGACTACCCCGTAAAATGGAGATTCCTTAATGTCATGTCGCAGCATGATTTGGTACTAATCTATTCAGTGGATAACAAATTGATCTCATGATATTGTACCAATTTGCAGGAACCGTTAATACCTTTTCTTAGGGAATAGTTTTTCAGTTTTTGAAGCAGCTACTTGAATTGATGCAGTTATGAAGGTTGCAATTTATAGTTATTATTATTGACAGTTCAGGGAGCTTGAGACTCTGGAATTATATCCATCCAACTCCTGTTTTGTCGAAGGATTGACACTTGACGGCAATTTCCTTATGAACTTGGAGAAAATTTCAACCATAATCATGTGATTCCTGATGCCTATGATTGAACATCTTGACATTAGAAACAAAGTACGCACATGCAGAGTCTCATTTCCGTTTGAAATTCTTTTGTTCCAGAGAGAACGTATTTTTGATAGCTTGGACAGTTGCTCACTAGATGCCAAAAAGCTATTTGTGAATAGAGTAGTTTGTTCGATTCACATCATTTGGCATTCTAAATTTGTATGCGAACCTTGGGTTTTGAACCTCTGCAGCCACGTTATATTCTTGTTTCTGCAATTATAGTTAAAGTCCATTGTCAGTTTCCGTTACTCTTCCAATTCTACAGGGAAGGAAAAACAGAGGCACTTTACAATAGTCTCTTTTCTTTTTCCCATTTGTTGCTACAGAACCAGAACCGACCGACAAACAGCAGGAAGAAGACAAAAAAGTTAAAGAAGAAAGGGGTGATCATGAAGCGAGACGAAGGGATCTGAGTTGACATATCCCTTGAAGGAGGAACACGGACTCAGAGCTTGGGGAGGTATCTTCCGGCAAGGAAAGCAGCTTCCATGACAAGAGAGAGGACGTTGACAACATGTTTGCCCTCCGGAGTTCTAAAAGTTGGCCATGCAGTTCAGTAAGTTTTGGCTGCGCTCCTGGCTCAAATAGTCATCTGCACCACATCCGGTGGGTTCCTGCCTATGAATAAAAGATCAAATTAAAGGGTCACACAATATGATTTCTTCATCATTGCCGTGGCTTAGTACATTTGACTGGCTAAATTATTTGTGAAGTTGTTGTCCCTGCACGGTTTATGGGAAAGAGATCATCTTAGTTTGCACTCTGTCATGAAAGCAAATGTTGATACTATAGATCAACATGAGTGCATTTGCTCCCCCACAATCTATTCCCTCGAAACCTCAGAACAGTAATTAAAGTTGATACTATAGACCGACATGAGTGCTTGTGAATGAAGAGATGGTTTAGTGAAATTGGGGAACAATAGAGTTAATTTTACTCAGATTTTATTACCTAACTTGGAGTCTCTTCTTTGTTTTGACCCATCAGTCCCTTACGGCATTTTCTCCACAACCACTCTGCAGTATGCTTTTTCATGAATGCAAATCCATGCGTGTATAGACGTGTAAAGCTATCGTTCACCAATGCAAGACATTTCCACATTCATCCTCAAAAAATGTCCATGCAAACGCGGGGGCAACGACAAGTCATATCGATCGATTCAACAAAGATCAAGCTGAATAAATCGACGTCAAAGCTCATTGTTTTCGGCTTGAACCCTGGCTTCGTGCTTCATACAGCAACATCAAGGCAGTCACGGCTTCTCTCCCCTAGAAGGAAAATTGTCCAAGTAATTTTTCACGTATTGTATAGATGCCAATTCAATTTTAATATTTTTTCGTCAATTTAATCCTAGACTTTTGTGCAAAATTTTAATGTAATTTTTCCGATTAATTTTTGTCAGAAATTGCTAGTGTGACAATGGTGTGTGACATAGATTGGCCGGCAATGACATGACCGCCATGTCAACAGTTCTCAGCAAAAATTAGTCAGAAGAATTATATTAGAATTTCACGTATAAGTTAATTATTAAATTTGAAAAGTTGAAATGTAATAGATTCAGGATTAGTTAGGTAACTTTCATCTCTCTGCATATCAACCGTAGAAAAGCCCACAAAACTTCTTGTATCTCAAAAATGGAGGGACTGTGTCATTTCAATAAATAGATCTCTCTTTGTTTTATTTTTATTTTTTATGTTCAATAGTAATTAATCAACCACCAAAAAACCTGCAAATGAATAGAGAATAATTCATCACATTATGTATTAAATAAAAAGTGAAATTTTTCTAAAGAAGAGAAAGCATTACTAGATACTTGAGCCGAACTTGAATTCGCAATTTCCATTGCATTATTTGCTTTGCCAGACTGTTCATTCTTGCAAGAAACAATATCGCTACTGGTAATTATTACGATCATTGCAACCATTAATCCATCCTTCACAGCTAAACTGGATGAGTTTCAGTTGTCTACTTCCACTGACTGCTCGCCTCATGTTTAGTTCTGAGATTAAATTTTTTTGCTCAATTGATAACATAACTGAAATTTTGTGAGTCAATTTCGTAGCTTAATTAGTGTGAGGTTCGTATAATTCGCCTTCTTTATGTAACCTCTTGAGTATTGTTATGGATAAGTGATTATTGATGAATTCTCTCTTATAGTCTCGGCATCGTTAGTTTACTCTATCATGGAGATCGAATATTACTGGAGTAGGTCCAATCCAGATAATATACATGCACATCGTTTACGTGCTTAATTAATAGTAACATTTTGGTAACCTACTTATAGAGGCTTCTGTGCATTAACCTATTTCTATAAAAAGAGATGTGCATGTATGTGGCCACTCGCGCCTGATGTTAGCATCAAGGCCGATGGCACCGATGTGCTCAATTTTGGCTCCATAACCATTAAAATTCTCGCCATTGCTAGTGATTTTTTTTGGTCGCACGGCCGAGTTCTTTAAAGATGAGCATATGTCTTTTTAGGCTTCGAGTTGCAAGAAATGATGATTCCTTCAAAAAAAAACTTTTGGAATAATTATTTTATGTAATTTATTTCATGAGTCATTTTATCGTGCATAGCACGGGTCTATATGTTAGTATAATGCCATCTATTAAGTATATTTTTTTCCTTTTCTTACTTTTTAGATATAAATATTAAAGTCATGGCAAAAAAGACCATAATCACGAAGGTAGTAACAAAAACAAAAAGTAAAGGAAAGTTATGGAAATATAATTCAACTTGCTTTGAACTTTTTCAAATATGGCCAAACTTATTTGGAAAGTTGTCCAATTTGGCCTATAAGTCTGGCTTAAAGCAATTGTGTGTTCGCATTAGATGCTATGGCAAGTTGTCAACATTCACAGTATTCAAACTCATTCAAAATGCTACGCTATAGTGGAGTAATTTTTCGAGTTTACAAGGAAACCACTATACTTACTTTCCCCTATATCAAAGTGGAAATTGCTAAAATCTCGGCTATATATCGTTACAAAAAGTCTTCATTCCACATAAGTATCATAAAGACAAAATCAACACCAGGTATTTTATATATTTATCGTGAAGCATAGATAAATTAAGCGATGGGTATAATTATTTGAGAGCTCAATTATTTATACCGTCACGGAACATGTATCATTCATGTATGGCACGAGCGTCTAGTCTAGAAGTACAAGCTTTACTATGTATATGTAATCGTCGTGTTCTTTTTCTTTTGTTTATTCCAAGTGGTTTCCTCATACTGAAAACCGCGTGCAGCATAGAGGTTAGTGGAGTCCCAGGGGTGGAACAGGATGGTCGCACGCAGATCTTCGGATCAAAGCAGTGGGCCCCATGAACAGCTAAATCCCACTAACCCAAAAGAAGGGGCATGATTGATTTTTTTATTAATTTGTCTACTTTTCCCCTCCCGAGCCTTGTTCATCTTTCCTCGGTCATCTTGTTGTGCAACCCGAAAAGAGGCATTTCACCCTCTGATATTCACAGAGAGATCGATTCACGAATTATTGGAGAATCGAAAATGAAGCGTGATCTAACGTTTCGGCTTTCTTTTGCAGTCTTGGTTCTGTCGATTCTTCTCTGTGTGCTCGCATACAATTTTGTCAAGAGCAAGAAGAAGAGCACCCGTCGAAGAGTAGATGATGCCGGCGAGTCTAGTTCTTCCCCCGCTTCGGCAGGAAGTGACCGCTATGATGTGTTCTTGAGCTTTAGCGGCAAAGATATTCGCAAAACCTTCGTTGATCACCTCTACATCAAGCTCGTCGATACTGGAATCCGCGTGTTTAAAGACGACAATGAGCTTCGCGAAGGTGAAGAGATCGGCACCAACCTTCGTCTGGCCATTAAGAACAGTAAGATCTCCATCCCGATTCTTTCTCAGAATTACGCTTCGAGTAAATGGTGCCTTCAAGAGCTCGTTGAGATGACAGAATGCATGAAGAGTGGGCAAATTGTGTTGCCCATATTTTACCGAGTTGAACCGGCTCATGTGCGATACCAAAAAGGGGACTTTGGAAATACCTTCTCCCGTTTAAGTAAGAAGTATTTGAAAGAAGTTGTTGTGAAGTGGGAAAAAGCACTCCAAGAAGTGGCTTCTCTAAAGGGGTGGGAATCAGACAGAACTGCTAGCGGGTATTTCATTTTCTACCCAAGCCTTGCTTACTTTCTTTCAGCAGGAACTTTTGCTTGTAGAGGAGACTAGACATGCGTGTTCTTCTCAACTTGTGCTTGCGTTTTTCACTCTTATGTGCTGGAGCGTTATAGTGTAATAAGATAAGAAAATATGATTGTTGTTCTAATGCATTTTACCTCGAATGTTTTATAAACAGCCACGAAGGAGAATTGGTGAAAGAAGTTGTCAATAAAGTTTTCAGTGAGTTAAAGAAGGCTTTTCAGCTTGTTATTACCGACAGACTTGTTGGAATCGAAAATGCTGTGGAGGATGTCTTGAAATTGTTGGATGATAAATCCGGTGCTACGCAAATTGTCGGTATTCATGGAATGGGGGGCATTGGTAAGACAACTTTAGCCAAGGCCGTCTACAATAAGCTTTTTGAAAAATTTCAGCATCGTAGTTTCATTGCAGATATTCGAGAGTCCTCGCAACGCAATGGCATATCATGTTTGCAAGATCAATTAATCTTTGATATACTGAAAGTGAACTCTCTACCATTTAGTACAGATGAAAAAATTAGGACTATGGAAAATGGATTTAGAGGTAAGAAAGTCCTAATTCTTCTAGATGACGTGAGTCATAAGGATCAACTCAAAGCTTTGGTTGGGAAACTTGACTGGTTTGAGATGGGAAGTAGAATAATCATTACTACAAGAATAAGTTCCATCCTTGATAAAGCTGGGGTGAAATGCCAGTACAAACTCGAGGAAATGGCTGAGGATAAATCCCTGATATTGCTTAGTAGACATGCCTTTATGAGGGACTCTCCTCCATGTGAATTTGAATCTCTCTCTCGTGCTGTCGTGTCCACTACTGGAGGGCTTCCCTTAGCTCTCGAAGTTATAGGTTCATATTTGTGTAGGGAAGATGAAGCATTTTGGCAAGAGGCGTTAGAGAAGTTACAAAAGGTACCACATGAGGAAGTGCAAGAAAAGTTGAGGATAAGTTATGAAGCATTAAACGATGAGGAAAAGCAAATATTTTTGGATATTGCTTGTTTCTTTATTGGAAGTAATTTAAAAATTGTGACCTACATGTGGGTTGCCAATGGATGTTTTCCGAGGTTGGGGATTGACAAGCTGAGTGTTATGTCTCTAATAAAAATTGAAGGTGACGGAGAGTTGAAGATGCATGACCAATTAAGAGACCTTGGTAGAAAAATTGTTCATGAAGAAGATTGCAATGTCCTTATGAATCGAACTAGGTTGTGGGTTCATGAGGAAGCCTTGGCAGTACTTCAAGGATATAAGGTAATTATTACCTCTATTGTTGTTCTATACTCTTTTGACATGAATTATCTTGATTGAAATGAATTATTAGACCTCACGGTCGAGATTACTCTTCTTATATTATATCCTTGATGTGATTCAGAAGTGATGTGCTCAGCATCTATCCATAGCAGACATTTTCTATTGAGTTGAAAAGAAAAAGAAAACTTTGGGTTTAAACAATAATGGTAACTCATGCACTGGGATTTAGTATTGATTGATTCTAAGTCTTTACAACTATAGTATGAAGGGAAAGTGCTACATATATAGGTCCAATGTTACCTGATTTGATGCAACATTTGTGAAGGGCATTCCAAAAGTACGTGTTCAGGCCCTTCGTCTTGACAAAGACAAGCCGCAAGGGAAATTCACAACCAAGCAATTTGAGATGCTACCGGGCTTAAGGTTCCTCAAAGTTCATAATGCAGAACTGATTGGAGATTCTAGAAGCTTGCTTCCTGAGTTACGATGGCTTACGTGGAAGGGACATCCTGCATTTGTGGCTACTAGTTTTTGTCTGGAGAAATTAGTCATACTTGATTTAACCAGAAATGGCATTTCGGAGCTTTGGGAAGGTTGGGGTCATCTTAAGGTCAGAAGGAGATCATCTTGTTTTGTCTTTTATTTCTAATGACTTATTCTTAGTGAAAATTTATCTATCATTTTGTTTTGGCAGATGGCGAATCAGTTGAAAGTTCTAAATCTTAGTTATAACCATTATTTAGAAGTTACTCCGGATCTGTCGGCCTTCTCAAATTTAGAGATATTTCAGCTTAAGGCATGTATGCGTTTGAAGCAAATTCACCCTTCTATTGGAGCAGCCAAGGGCCTCGTTTTTTTGGACTTGCAAGAATGTCACAGACTTCAAGAGCTACCCCAAGAAATGGGTGAGTTGGAAAAACTGAAGGAACTTTACATAAGCGGGACTGCTATAGTGGAAATTCCTCCATGTATAGGTTCTCTAAAGAAGTTGGAGGTGCTTTCTGCTGCTAATTGCAAATCATTGGTTGGGCTTCCTGATTCAATTAGCCATATGGTAAATTTGTTGACACTTGACTTGAATTGTTGCCCCAGGTTATGTAAGCTTCCAGAGAGTATAGGATCCCTTGTGAAATTGGAGCGCTTGTCATGTAATGACAATTGGGATGCTAAAGAGTCGAGTGACTCATCCATTTGCAAATTACCTGAATCCATTGGGGATTTGAAAAATTTGAAATTTTTGGATATTCATAATAGGAAAAAATTGAGTAATTTACCTAGTACTATTAGCAAGTTGGGCAACCTTGAAGAGTTAGATGCCACAAGTTGCGAGAATTTGAAAGGGGAAATTCATATAGATGGGTTGGCTTCTCTGAAGATCCTTAAATTAAGTTTTACAGGTGTTTCTGGCTTCCATGGTACATTCGATAAGCTTTCTCGCCTTGAGAAACTTGAAGTAGAGTGCTGCTGGAGTCTTCAATCACTACCGGAGCTTCCTGCCTCTTTAACAGTTTTGAAAGTCACTTGTTGGCATCGCACATTTCCTCGTCTTTCTCATTTAATCCACCTGAAAGAGCTCGATGTTACGGATTGCCCATTGTTGGAATCCATACCGGAGCTTCCCTCAGGACTATTGACACTTCGTGTCTTATTTTGTGGTGGGTTGAGAGAGTTTCCGAGTTTGTCAAGTTTGGAATTTTTGTCATTCTTATTTCTTAAATGCTGCGGGGAGCTGACAAAGATCGAGGGTCTAGAGGGATTAAAATCCTTGGCAACACTTAAAGTAAATGGATTCGGGAAGTTGTCCAACCTTGACGGTCTTGAACATCTAAAATCTTTGACAGGCTTGTTTTTAGAGTCAAATGGTCCAATATTGAATGATGATCAAGTTCAAGGCTTTGGAAAATTGAAAAACTTGGAAGCGCTATGTGTACAGGACTGTGAGTCCCTTGTAAGACCGGACGTTTCGCAATTAACACATCTACAGAGCTTAGATTTTGGTGGATGCCAAAATCTAGTCGAAATTGAAGGCCTTGAGAGATTGAAAAACTTGAGATATTTAGAGTTGGTTGGGTGCCCATCCGTTAAAACAATACCAGACCTCTCGTGCTTCCATAACCTGGAATTTGTGGTCGTTGACGAGCGCTCGAACCTCGCTGATGTTCCGGGAGCGCGGAAAGCCACATTTCACCCGGGAGGAATGATTATTTTCCCGCCCAATCTTCCACTTCGGTCGAATTTCGAAGATTCCACTTCGGAGGAAGAATGACTACTTTCCGGCCCAATCTTCCACATCGGCAACGCCTTGAAGACCTTGGCTCTCTCCATCACTCTTGCCTCTCCCGCGTGCGTCGGAAACAACCGAAGCTTTCTCCTTGCCAGGTCAGTCATTCCATTTCTTCCCATTCAAGCTTCTTCTTCATCTCCTCCGTCCTTGCACTGATTGCCGAGTGCGTGGAGCTTTCGGTGGTGGATTGAGGCAGAAATTTGTTAACTAGGTCGTAATTTGGCCCCTGCTGACGACGATTACAACTTGACGTGCATGAATCTGAAGTGACTAAAAGGATCTAATACAGTCGATAGGGTAATTCAAAGTCATTATATCGAAAGACTAAGGCAATTCATTGCTGCAGCCAGGAGAACTATCGGCGGTACTGGTGGAAAATTGTCATAATGGTGAAACCGTAGGAGAGAAAAGCCCTATGGATAACCTTCCATGGGGGGCTGCTATTCTGTCTTGCTAGTGCTTTCCTGGTTTTTCTTCTTACTTGTATATATCAGATTAAGATTCTCATATTCGTATTCGACCTCCAGATTTCCTTTCACTCAATTCGTCAAGATCTGCCTATCAATTGGTAACCTTCAAGCCAGACCTCTTTGATGTGTTTACAGTATCTGGCACACAAGTTCAATGCAGCGTTCTTCTAAAGGTATATTGTCATTGCTCATGGTTCTAGTATATTTGCCAATTTATAGTTGTAAGCAACTAAAACAAATACTTACAGAATACCTTGTGCGGGCTCTTTGTTCTGTCCTTAGAATGCCTATTACAAAAATTGATTATTTGAGTGTGCATTTACCAGACATTAATGCATCAAAAGTTCAATGTTCTCTGCAGTGCTTCAATGGTAAAGACCTTTCAGTTGTGTACATGGTGCTCTGTATTCATTATGTTGGAAATGGTGTATTTGACGGTTAAGATTCCAAGTCCAAGTGTGTGCCACCCGTAACGTCGAAGTTGAGAAGACAGAGGAGATTGAGTTCGAAAACAGCACACACAGCAACGCTGTCCTTGGCGGTCAAATCCAGAGAAGTCCAATCAGCTCCTCCAGTGGCTCATAATGCTTCAAAGAAGCATGGCAAGGAGGAATGAACCGCATAAGTCTTTTTGTGTGGTAAAATTGCTGAGAGCTTATTCATCCACGATTCTTGCTCGAAGGGGCTTTTGAAGGATGGGTTGCACAAGGTACTTGAATCTGGTGTCCACGATTCTTGCTCGAAGGGGCTTTTGAAGGATGGGTTGCACAAGGTACTTGAATCTGGTGAAGCCTTCTGTACATGGGCTGTCTCCAAGAGGTACAGTGAGTGACACCATGAAGTTCCCTCTCAATCGAGTTCGCTGCTGGAATCGTCTCTGGTGACAGAAGACTCTTCACTAAGGATGCAGGAGGGGGTTTCGAGTGAGGCCAAAGCACCTGCTGGAAAAGATCAAGTCGAGGACTCTAGCTACAGTGATTGTTTTCAGCCATCTCTTCTGCGGACATCATGATACAGGTGTGGTTGGTAAAACACCAACTAAAAAATGATTTTACCGACGCATCCATTAATTAGTTAGTGATCGATTTTTTTTTTTTTTTTTGCAAATCACACAAGCATGCACTACAATAGAATTACAAATATGTCTATAAAATTAGTGAGTTACAAATTTCCTCTATTATGAAAGATTTTCCCAACTGAAAATGTTTATAGTTAATGTACTTTAACCATTTGATATTAGCGACGTAACAAGGAGGAGGTTTGATGTTTAATCAGGATTATTTTTCCCTTTGTCTCCTTTCCCTTTGCATAAAATAATTAGGTCGAATTTAAACAGTTTTCCATGACAATAGCGTATTGTTTTTTCCTTCTCTTACTTGATTCAAGCACCAGGGAAGCTAATGGAGGAGGATGACGTGATGCTTAAGAAAAATCACTCTCTTGATAATGTGAAAAAGTCATCGGAATGCCTTCTAAGAACATCACGTGTCATAGCGATCAAGTAAGATTGCTGATCCTAGATTGACCTATCAATGACCATCACTAGCAAATCTGAGTTGTAATTTTCTTGAAGTACTGAGTTTGAAGATGATTTGCTTCTTCCCTTGACATCTATTTGGTTATGTATATTCGCCTACGCAGATACTCTTGATCACATTTATCCACGAGGATGATCAAATGGAAGGATAGTCTGCCTCAAATAAGCCATATTTTACTCTTCAAGGAAACCCCTTAACTTCAGTTATCTCAATCCCCTAAGAATTCCTTTCATGGTAAGTCATTAACATATTTTTTATACACTGCTATATTCTCTTCACAAGATTCCCTGGTCATTTTGGATTCTTGATGAGATTTACGAGTCGAATTTGACTGCGGGCAAAATATCGATCAAATTCATCCCATCTGGAAAAATTAGCTTCAGATTTTATGTTTTGATCATTCAAGCATTAGAATTCATACGCTATCAATGTGGATTTTTTCCACCGATGCTTCTTCTGGACCTTTGAAATAGCAACATATACTATAGCATGCTATGTATGATGAAAGAAACGTTGTCTTTTTAATCTGGGACATGTAAACCAAAGAGAACCATATGTGGTGGTAGTTCTGATGTGAGATTAAGAATGAAGTGATCGTGTAAATGGACTGTTTTGGCACCGGAATGAGGGCAGAGCCGGATGTGTTCTTGCTTTGTGAGAGTTTTGGTGTCAAGACTCCTATTAAAGATTTGGTAGTATTCAGTGGATAACAAATTGATCTCATAATGTCGCACCAAATTGTTGGAGCTGTTAAAAGCCTTTCTTAGGATAGTTCTTCAGTTCTTGAAGCAGCTATTTGAATTGATGCAGTTTATGGAGGTTGCAATTTATAATCACTGTCCTTCACAGTTCAGGTAGCTTGAGACTCTGGAATGATATCCATCCAACTACTGATTTGCTGAAGGATTAACACTTGGCAACAGTTTCCTTATGAGCTTGAGGAAAATATCAACCATGATTCATGATTATGTGATTCCTAATGCGGAAGATTGAACATCCTGACATTAGAAACAGAGGACGCATATGCAGAGTCTCAGGATTTCCGCTCGAAATTCTTTTGTTCCAAAGAGAATGTATTTTGATACCTAGGACAGTTGCACACTAAAGTCCAAAACGCTGTTTGTCAATGATTCCAATTTCTTTCTTTGTCATAATATTGTTAGAGTTAATTAAGTATAGAAGTATAGAGTAGCATGTTTGATTCGCATTATTTGTCATTCTAAATTTGTGCGCGGATCTTGGGTTTTTGAACTCCATGGCCACTTTATGTTATTGTTTCTGCAATTATAATCGAAGTCCAATGTCAGTTTCAGTTACTCTTCCAATTTTACAGGAAAGGAAAACAGAGGCACCTTACAATCTCTCCTTTCTTTTTGTGCCAACAGAATGAGATCAGACAAAGACAAACAGCAGGAAGAAAAAAAAGTTGAAGAAGAAAGGGGTGATCATGAAGTGAGGTGAAGGGATCTGAGTTGATATAACCATTGAATGAGGACAGAGATTCAGGGCTTGTGGGGGTATCTTCCGGCAAGCAAACCAGCTTCCATGACAAGAGAGAGGACGTTGACGACATCCTTGACATAACATGTGATTCCTTTAGAAGGTCGCCCTCTGAACATTAAAGGGTGCTTGAAATTTGGAGATGTTCAGGGACTGGACAAAGTCGCAGAAGTGTACGAATGAGGGATCCGACTCTGAGCCTCAGCAAATCGTCCACGTCTGTTGAATTTAGAAGATTTAATGAACCGATGGGGGTCAATCTCGTGTGAACTTGTGGAGATCACAGAGCTCCAGGAATCGAGGCGTCTAAACTCTAAAAGACGTTCAGCAATGTAAATAATCTAAATTTTGTATGTTCATTGCATCACTGCAGCAGAGAGAAACAATTGGTCCATGAGAAGAACGCTCTGATGAGTCGAGCGCTATGGCCTATCCGGAACGATTCATGTTTTACTTTGAAAGGTAGCAAGTCACACTGTTCATGTTCGAGATGCATTGCCAAATTTCATCAGCATTTCCTACAATTTTCTTGATAGCCTGCTATTCTATTTTTTTCTCTCTCAAGTAGTTCAAGGAATCGGGACGCCGGTCATGGAAGTTGACACAATGCTTCAGGGAATCCTGCTCTGGATTGTGGAAGGAATTAATAACAAATTTACAAGGAGAAGTAGAAGGATTTACAGAAGATTAAATCAACCAGTAAATTAGCGACCTTTCCCAAATTTTATAGGTGTGATTAGTGAAACATTAACTCAAAAATGATTTTACCATTGTACCCTTAGATTCGTTGGTGATCAACTTTTCTTTTTCAAATTGTAGCCCACCAATAGATCTACAAATATGTCGAATTAGTAAGTTACAAATTTCTGCCACTATTGAATATTTCACCGACAAGAAATTTTCTATAGTTAATGGATTAGCCATTTGATATTAGCAACATACGAATGGGGAGGTTTGATATTTAGTCACCGAATAAAAAGACAAATTACTTTCTTTTTGTTACCTTTCTTTTACATAAAATAATAAGGTCCACTTTCCACTATAACGGGGCATTGTTTCCATTCTCTTACATAATTCAAGAAACAGGGAAGCTAATGAAGGAGTATTACACGATGCTTTGAGAAATCACTCTCTTGATAATGCCAACAGTCATTGGAATGCCTTTGAAGTACATCGGATGTCATAGCCATCAAGTAAGGTTGCTGATCCTGGGTAACCTACCATCGCTAGCAAATCTGAGTGATAGTTTTCTGGAAGTATTGACTTTGAAGAATGATGTTTCTTCACTTGACATGTATGTGGTTATATTTATTCACCGACGCTGATACTTTTGATTTCATTTTATCCTTGAGGATGGTCAAATGGGAGAACAGTTGATTCAAATAAGCCATATGTACTCTTCAGAAACCCTTCAACTTTTGTTATCTCAGTCCCTTAACAATTCTTTTCGTTGTAAGTCATTAATGTGTTTTCCATACACTGCTATACTTTCTTCACAAGATACCCCGGCCATATTGGATTCTTGATGAGATCTGCTTGTTGATTTTGATCGAAAGGCAGAATTTCGATTAATTCCATCCTGGCTGGAAAAATCATCTTCCGATTTAATCTTTGTTCAAACATTAGAATTTTACACTATGCTATGCAACGTGGATCTGTTCCACTGATGCTCATTCTGGACATTCGAGTACCAAGATATATTGGAGCATGCTATATATGATAAAAGAAATGATGTCATTTTAATCTGGGACATGTGAACCAAAGAGAACCATATGTGGAGGTGGTCCTGGTGTGAGATTAAGCATGAAGTGACTATGTAGATAGACTGTTTTGGCACCGGATGAGGGCAGAGCTGGCCATTGTTCTTTCTTCGTGAGTGTTTTGGTGTCAGACTACTCTGAAAGATTTGGTAGTAATCGATTCGGTGGATAACAAATTGATCTCATGATGTTGCACAAAATTGCAGGAGCTGTTAAAGCCTTTCTTAGGGATAGTTTTTCAGTTTTTGAAGCAGCGATTTGAATTGATGTAGTTTATGAAGGTTGCAATTTATAATTATTGTTCTTGACATATCAGGCAGCTTGAGACTCTGGAATTATATCCATCCAACTCCTAATTTGTTGGAGGATTGACTCTTGACAGCAACTTCCTTATGAGCATCCTCACATTAGAAATAGAGTCCCCATGCAGAGTCTCGGGATTTGGCATGAACTAAGTTGACGTTCAAAGATTTCTGTTCTAAATTCTTTTGTTCCACAGAGAACATAATTTGATAGCTAGGACAGCTGCTGGCTAGATGCCAAAAAGCTGTTTGTCGACAATTCAAATGTCTTTTCTAATCACCCTCATGGTAAAATCAAATTCATTCGCCCTGATCAGGAGATTGTTAGCATTAGTTAATTCAGTACAGAAGTAGAGCATAGTACATTTGATTTGCATTATTTGGCGTTCTAAACTTGCACGTGGATCTTGATTTTTGACCTCCATGGCCAATATTGTTTCTTGTTTATAAAATCAAGATTGAACTCCATAGTCAGTGTCCATTACTCTTCCTATTCTGCAGGAAAGGAAAATAGGGGCACTTTAAGGTGTTCTCTTTTCTCTTTCCCATTTGTTGCAACAGAACAAGATCAGACAATGATAAACAGCAGGGAAAAAAAGAAATTAAACGAGAAAGGGGTGATCTGAAATAAGTGAAGGGATTCAAGTTAACATATTCCGGCAAGCAAAGCAGCTTCCATGACAAGAGAGGACGTTGATTGCATCCTCAACGTCAGAACATAGATTTCACCTTTCCATCTTCATCTTTTGCATACTCCATCGTCTTCAACATTTTCTCCCAAATTTTTCTGGTTTCAAATTCCAGATTTCAACCACAGTTCTCTCTTTTCCTCCAACTCCAACGGCACCTACTGTCGAAGCTCCCAGTTCCTTCAACTATCATCCCGAGATGTATGTAGCTCGCTTCGATGGTCTTTTGGAGTTGGAAGAGTAAGGCAGCTCTCTCTTCAATTTTTGGACAACCCCAAGGATGGCTCTGATCAGGTTACTCTTCTTCCTTACTTCAATTCTCTTCAACTTTCTCATCCTATGATCAGTGATTTCCCCGTTAGTCTCAAGGGATCCTTCCCATTCACCAGGATTTTATTCTAGTATAAGTTTGGTCGACAAGAAGCCATAGATTTAGGATTTCTTCGAGTTTTGGATACTAAATTATTTCAGTGGTACCTAAGGCTAAACATCACTTGGTACATCTCTGGGAACAAGCCCGGATAAACTAAGCTCTGGAATTTTCTTGCTTCGACTTAATCCTATTTCCTGGCTTGCTAGGCTTTCCTTTTACCTTCTGGCCTTCCTTTGCTAACTGCTTTTCTCTGCCCCTTGGGCCTCTATGGATCACCCTCCTCGACATATGTGCCATTACTGGTTTCTCTCCCTAGGATGCGAAGGCTCATGAGAGAGGTCTTATAGTCGATTCATTGAAAATTTGGTGAGCTTGATTTCATTTGTAGGACATAGAAGAGGTAACCTCGTGAGCTTGTTTTCATTCATTGTGGATAACATATTCACTTGCCATCTATAATGACATGGCAAGTGCTTGGACTTTTATTCATTACAGTACCTAAACTTATCTTTGCCTAACAAGTATCTCAACATTTTAAATTTCGGTCAATGAGAGACTTATGTGCCATGTCACCAAATTATTAGTGACGTTCTGACTAGATGAAAATGTCGCATCATTCTTTCGAACTCAACCTGAAATATATTTGTTTTTTTCCAATTAGTCTTTCTTCTTCCTCACTCCATAGCAGCTAATTTTGCTCCGTCGCTCCTCCACAGCCACTGTCATCAGGTTGCAACATCGCCACCACAAACTCCAAAACAGCATCCATCGACTATACCCAACATAATGGACAGCGGCAACAGCTACTTATAAGGATTATGCGTAGGAAGTTGTCTTTTGGTCTACACAACATTGTACAGCATTCTTAGATAGTGACAGCTTGTTCACGATGGCTGTCGTTCCTAAGTTCCTCTACGTGAAAGGGATGATGTTACGATTATTGACCTCAAACAGGAGTTAGCAAAATTGATTTGCAAAGTTTGCATCATAAAATTTATGTTGGCCATTTAAGCCCCCCCATGAAAGAACAATGCACCATTTGAGATGCCACTTGATGAGCCAATTTTATAAGGGTGGAGTTTTCTTAAACCATACCTTTTATTGGTGAGTTATAAGTTATGGACATCAGCAACATGCAAACTTAATTAAAATTGAATGGTGATGTCCGTGTTTATCACCCACTTATCAAAAGTATAATGGGAGGGAAAAGGTTAAAAGGGTTAATTAGTGTACCAAAATACTAGTTTGGGTTTGGGGGAGGGGGATGCAACGTTAAGAAAATTCAGAATATGCTATGCATCAACTTCAAAATTATGAGGATAAAATAAAATTTTCCTTAAAATGCACAAATGGGGTGTCACATTCTTCTTCTAATGGTATGGAACCTAGGGGGGTGGATGATAATCATTTTAGTTCTTTATTTTTTCTATTTTTCTGTTCTTGGGAAAATATTTAGAACAGAATTCCATTTGATAATGCAATTTTATTTTATTTATTTCTAAAGCAAAATAGGTCTAGAATAGAAATGAAAAATATAATTTTTCTGCTTTTCTATTTTAGGAACAGAAACAAAAATAAAAACTTTTCTCATCGTTCATTCTTGCTGAACATGGTAGATCATTACCCGTTTGTCCCCACCTACCGCCAATTATTGATGTATGATTTCTACATCAATGCTTTCAACTCAAGAAGGCTTATCAAACAAATTTCTATATTGGGAATATAAATCTTGTATCGTTATCAAACACGCATCTTTGCTCAAAAACTTATCTAGGAAATAAGAATAATAAATTTATTAATGATTAAAAATTATTCCTGTGGATAGAATGGTTACTATTTGAATTATAAAGATTGTCTTGATAATCTTTCTGTTTTAAAGTGACTTTCCTTATTTTTAAGAAATGTCGTTGCATTTAATCACGGGTAATATTATGCTTGGTTGGAAACAGTTTTCTCTAATTATATCTTTGATCGGTGTCCATGTTATGGACTGCAAACTTAACTAAAACTAAATGTGAGTGATCTTCATATCAATGCTTGGTATCTCTACTTGACACCCAACAAGTGCCTACCCATCGCTTACTTTGCCGATCTTAGTCTTCAAAAATTATCTAAAAAAAATAAAAAAAATAATACTAATTTTTAATTCTATTTTTAATCCTCGAAGTGGGGTTTCCAAATCACCCTGCCCGTTTGGTTGAGATTGAAATCTGATGAGAACTTCCTGGAAGAATCATCATCAAACCGATTTTTCAACAAACTGCCAGGCCTTTTTTTTTGGTTCTTCTCTTCTCCGTGGCACTAAGTAATACCAGGGAAGGCAAAGAGTCAATAAACAATTAGATCGGGAAAATGTAATTTTCTAAACACGACGGACAAAATGAACGCAATGTATTATATTTTATGAAAAAGCAAAGACAAATTGAACGACGATTGTAATTATTTTTTGAGAGCTCAATTATTTATTCCATCACTACTTCAAGTATGGCCAATTGACACATATCATTCGTTTAATGGCATGAACATCTAGTCTAGAAATTTAAGCTTTACTAATTGTACATGTAATTTTGAGAAAATATTAGGTACATTTAAATATTGTGCTTTTGAGGCCATGGACTACGCTTGGTGGATTGCGGCGTCTCCGGCGTCTTCAGAAAACCATCCAGTGAGAGACTAACAAATGAAATGTGCACCAATCACTATCAGGACACTCTAATAAGCATACAAAATCGGATTGCCAGCTAAAAGAAATCGCCTTGAAATGGGTTCAATCTCAGTCTACAAATTGAGAATCCTTCTCCCCGACTTCAAGCTCCGTTTGGAGTCTTTGGACAAGGAATCCAAGCTAGCGCCGTAATCAAAACCCTCACTCGACGCCATAACCCACGTCGACCCCAAACCCAGCCTCGGTGTTGGAAACATATTAGATTACATGAATAATAATAATAATTGTTATAAATACATTAAAAAAGATTAAAAAATAAAATGAATTGTCTAAGGTGTGTAAGCACTATCGTTAAAGATAATTCCACTCAGAGTACGAAACTCGATATGTAAAGATCTAGTGACTATCTTTCCAAGATACAATAGACTTTCTTCTATACTCTGCAGTGAATATTAGAAGAAAACATAAACAACATTATGCATTTGACACATCAATGAAAGGAGAGATAAAATAAGAACATTGTTGTTTTGATATACAGATGTCTAACAAAATTGGAGAAGAGAAATAAAGATATGTAGTTTCAATATATCGATAGCACTTACTAATTACGTTTAGAGTAACAATTTATAGGTAAAAGAAAAAGAAGAGCTGTTAAGAAACAATTATAAATAAATAAGTAATTATTGAAAAAGATGATCGTTGTATAATTGTTAGAAACTAAATCCAACGTTATAAAACCATTAGAAAGTCGTTATACGGTCATTAGAAAGCCATTATGCGGCTGTTGCAAAACAGTTAAAAAAATGATGGCTTTTATGGTAGTTATAATCTCTAACAAATATTTCAAAACTGCTGAAATATCCAATAATCCCCCACATATTTCAAAAAGTTTTGAAAGGAAAAAATAGAATAATGTTGGGTTATTTGAGAGTAATGCATTGGAAATGGTGCTTATTGGGCTATAAACCATCCATAGAAAGAATGGAATATAATTCACAAAATTACTGGTGAAGTTTGAAATTTCTATGAACTAAGAATTTCTTTTGTGAATAATAAGTTTCACCAATCACATTGCACTCCCACAAGGTTTGTTGCTCAATGTGGTTTTGCGCTAATAGTCCATACTCGTGCTTGGTTTATTTATAAGTGCTCTAAAAATTATCGCCAATAATTCTTATAGGAGCGGCCTCATTCCACATTTATATAGGTGATTCCATCAAGTGTACTCTGCAACTTAATACACCACAAACTCTTTTTCCTTGTAGTTTTGCACTATTCTCACCTTAGAAGAGACAACAATTTTCATAGTGTATCACTAGATTAACAAGTAACTTGTTATTATTCATATGAACCTAATTCATGGGATCGTCAACCACATAGGTTTACTTAACATCACTATTGATTTTTTTTGAATTGGCTTGTCCCCTTCCCCTCAATGAATAGTCAGAGGATTGGCCAAATCCACTTTTGACTTTATATAATCAATGGACATAATTCCATTCAAGCAATTGCTTTATTGTATCACGTCTCAATCGAACATGTCTCTTTTTTCCATGGAAAATTTCATTCTTTGCAATGAATATTGTCACTTTGCAATGGCTAATGTCACTTTGCAATCATAATGCATAGACACAAAAGGTGTCGATTTCATTCAATTTCCCATGAATTTGAGCTATTCTCAAAATACCAAAAAATAATAAATAATTTTTCTCTTCTCCTTTCCCTATTGACTGTAGGAGGATAATGTGTTTGCACATACGTGCTGGGTGGCACCTGAGGTTATCACCTATTCTTTCACATTACCATAATATTGGCTATGGAAATGATCGCAACAATTATATCACTAGAATCATCTGCTTCAACCAAGTTTTCTTTTGGTTTAGCAAGATTATCATTTTCCCCAAATATTTTTGTTCGGTTGAGCACCTTCATCCAGGTGAATACATATTCATTTGTGGATTTTGTCTCTTTTGAATTTAAGATCCAGTTAGCATCACTGTATTTTTTTTTTTTTTTACGGTGGAAAATTCACCCATTATGCCTCAAACGCTTCATAACACTAGAGACTGCACAACTTAAGAATCCACTTGCATGGAGACACCCTTACAACTTGCAAGCACGTGAGCGGAAGCACGCAAATGCCACATTAAAATTTTAAAAACACTAATACACAACATGTCAATAATGGGTGCAACAAAATATTAATTGCTCATAATTCTAACAAAATATATATTAGACCAAATTGCTAGTATGCACGGTCCAGCAACACCAGTAAGCATGGTCCTTAACTAGAACTAAAATTGAGCTCTAAACATGCTTAAAAGTTCCTAATAACTATTGACATGTGAGCCTCTACTTACGAACAAGTAAAATAGTCTTCATATTAAGCCAAAATCGTCAGAATTCATGTTCAATGAAGGTTGTCCAATAAAGCCAAGCAATGTCCAACAGATGCAAAGCAAATTGTACATTGACAGTGATTTTTAAACATGCTTTGAACCCTAGATAAGAGATCAGACAATTCCCATGATCATAAGCATGTAAAAGAATAATCAAATTAAGCCCATTTCATTCAAACTCGCATTTAATTGATAACGCTTAGCATATGTCTAGTCACAGTGAGAGTTCAATATGCTTGAGGCATTAAAGTTTAATTATTTAACAAGAAACCACCGCAAATTCAATTTAATTCCTTCACACATGACTATATGTATACCGGCATGATCAACATATTACCAAATCAAGATCAAATCACTGTTAAAAGTGCAATTAAGATATGAAGAGCTTCAAGAAATCATTTTCCTGGTCTCGTAGCTTCAAGCTACTGTTTTTCATCTTCACAAATGCAAACAACATAAATAGCACCTAAGCCTTTAAATCTCAAAAATCAGCAAGCATTGAAAAGAAGCAAATGAGAATTTCACCCAATTAGATGACTCCAAAACATTTAGAGCCTCTATCTCCACAATGAAGCAGACATCCAAGTGTTTGCATCGTCGGGTTCAACAACTAAAGATATGAAACAACAGAGTGGGCGCCTATAACGTTGCAATGTACCACAAGTGAGGGAATCATGAAAAATAAAAGAAGCATTTGCCTCATTTTCATTTCCACTTATACAATCAACCAGAGCCTAAGGCAATTAACCTTAAGATTATTGGAAAAATATTATATTGCATAAATAATAATAATAATCATTGGAAAGACATTGAAAAATATTAGAAAATAAAACAAATTGTCTGAGGCATGCATGCACTGTCCTTAAGGATAATTTCGCCCATCGAAGTACAAAACTTGATGCGTAAGGCTCTAGCGACTATCCTCCCAAAACACACTAGACCTTCTAGACTCCACAATGAATATTAGAAAAAAACAGAAACAGTGTTATGCCCTCCATATGTCTGTGATGCTAGTGTCTTTGTCTAACAAGAGTCAATAATCTGCAACACTCTGTCAGGGGAAGGCAAAGTAATAATGCAAATTAGTGATATTTACTAATGTAAGCAATCAGATTCCAGCGAGTTAGAGACAAGCAGAGAATTCTGCAGTTTCTCATCCTCCCATCATTGGATGCTCTACATTGTCTATAACATTGGCCATTTTTCTAATTCCATTGAGGAGACTAAACATTTTTTTCCTTGGAAAGTTCATACTCATTACTAGACCGGCTACAAGAACACTTACATCGGCAACCGAAGGAACAATCTTCATAAATCCACCCACAATGTCTAGGGAAGTGCTAAAATCTAAGTATGCTATGTCAAACGTTTTATTGAACATGTGATGGTCACCTCAGCCAAAGATCTAGATGCAGCTACAGAACAATGATTCACATCCAAATTATCACAATATCATCGAAACAGGTTCAATTCAATCACAAATCCTTAATTGGAGACTATTTTCAATTTTTGTTTTCATTTGCAACCACCTAAAACACCGCGAATTCAGTTGAATCTAGCCAAAAATTGTTACTTGTGGTGATTATTGATCGAACATCAATAAGGCAACCGCTGGAATGACTTTAAGGACAGAAATCAACAAAAGAAGAAGAAACAACTGTTGCTTGAGCTCTTCGGTGATAGCAACTGTGGACAAACACGGACGGAGTCTCTACTGAGTAGCGGTGAAAACCGCAATTATCAAAGGCCTGAAAATGTCGGAAGGAGTTAATCCAGAGCAAGAGCAGAGAGCGAAAGCCGAGAGGATTGTCTTTGGTTCGTGACATATGCAAGACAGAGCAACACAGAGTGCGCGTAGAGAGAGAGTGAACGGATCCAGAAACTGAAAAGAGCCAAGACTCCAGCAAAAGGGTAAAAAAATGGTGAGAGACTGAGAATGGGCAAGTTACAAGAACGAGCAAAGCAAAGAGGGTGGGGAGGGGAAATATTAAATCGAATTGGGGCTTTTTTGTTTTAAAAATTCTATTTTACATCTGAAACTTTTTTTTGACTAAAATACCCTTCTTTGACGGCTAGAATAGTGACATACTCACCAGTTGTTGAGCTCGGGTCCTCATTTGAGATCATTTAACCACTTTAGGCTCTTATTTGATATAATTTAGCCACTTTAGAGCTTTGTTTGAGATAAAGTCTATTCTTGATTTTTTTTTGAGAAAATGGCTTCATTTTGTATTCTTATTTGAAAATTTTCCATTTAATTGTGAAGTTTTTGTCTTTGAGTGGGGGAGTTCTTTTATGGGAGCAATATTTATATGAGGTGTGGCCGAGTTAATTTTATTTTTTAGTTTGAAGTGAGTGTTGCAAAATTATTGCACATAACCTAAACGTAATTTGTAAGCAGAAAACATTGACTAAAATAAAACGAGAAGGCCAAACTTGACCTTTCGGGTGCCCCTCTCGCTGAATTTGGGATATATATGGGTGCAAGTTCGCCGTTTTTGACCATTAGCCTAGCGGCACCCTAAGGTTGCTGTCCGCCATGAAAATGACATTCTGTCTCGTGGGAGCATATTGAAATCGTTCGAACGTTTATTTGGGAAATAATGTTAATTGCATTTGCACATAACTTAAACTTTTTTTTTCTGCTTTTCAGTTCAAGTGTCACAATTTGAACAGTAAGGGACCACGTTGACATGACAATTCAAGACTACCTCATATTTTCTCCGGCCGAACCTGGAAGGATCAGACCGGCAATAGTTGGAACTCACTTTGCAAAGGAGATGCGCTGGTCCGAAGATATTTAGGGTCGTTTAGTAACATTTCTACTCCTGAGAATAATTTCTCTTGAGAAATAATTATTTTCTATTTCTACTTCATAAAGCGTTTGATAACTATAAAAAAAATAAAAATACATTTGGTACCGATAAAAAAAAATTATTTCTTTTTTTCCCAATAGCGGCGGAGACCGGCGGAAGCACTCAAGTCAAGGTTGTTTGAAGAAGCCGGAGGTGCTTGATGTCAATGGTTGCAGATCATTGGTTGAACTTCCAACTCAATCAGCCATTTGATAAATTTGTTGACCCTTGACTTGAGTACTTGCATTGGGTTACGTAGACTTCTAGAGAGCACTGGATCCCTCGTGAAATTGCAACGCCTCTCATTAAACGGAAAAGAGATTCCAGAAAATTCCGAATTTGATAATGCACTCAATCATTGCTTCAACTTAAGCGGAATGTTGGATTGGTGGACTAAATTAAACTTGTCGGATTCAGGCATTTCGGAATTACTCGAATCCATTGGGGATTTGAAAAGCTTGAAAATTTTGAATATTGCTTATAGCAAGAAATTGAGTAGTTTACCTGGTACTATTAGCAGGTTGAGTAACCTTGAAGAATTAGATGCCACTGGATGCAAGAGCCTAGGAGGGGAGATTCATATAGATGGGTTGTCTTCACTGAGGATCCTTCGATTAAGTTCAACACTCATTTCTGGCTTCTCCAATGCATTCGATAAGCTTTCTCATCTTGAGAAAGTCGATTTATGCAACTGCAACATGCTTCAATCGCTGCCGCAAAGCATCAGAAAGCTGCCTTCTCTGCAACACCTTCGATTGACTTGCTGTAACAATCTTCAGTCATTGCCACAGCTTCCTACATGGTTAACAGTTCTAAAAGTAACCTATCAGCAGCAGGCATTGCCTCAACTTTCTCACCTAATCCACCTGAAAGAGCTCATTGTTACATGCTGCAGATTGCTAGAATCCATGCCAGAGCTTCCCTCAGGAATATTGAAGCTTCAAGTCCACGGGTGTGATAAGTTGAGAAAGTTGCCCAGTTTGTCAGGTTTGAAATTCTTGTCAAAACTAGATCTCGCATGGTGCAATGAGCTGACAGAAATCAAGGGTCTGGAAGCATTAAAATCCTTAGCAAAGCTAAGTTTATCTGTAGGATGGAAGTTGTCCAACGAACAACTAGAGTCTTTGAGATCCTTGCGTTTGATTGTGTCCCATGAGTCAGATGCTTCCCTAGTGAATGATGCAGTTCTAGTTCGAGTCCCTAACAGATTGAAAAACTTGGAAGAGCTGTGGGTATATTCCTGTAAGTCCCTCGCAAGGCCAGACCTTTTGCAATTAACATACCTGAAGCGGTTAAGGTTTTGGAAATGCCACAATCTAGTCGAACTTAAAGGCCTTGAGAGATTGAAAATTTGGAAGAATTGGATATCAGGGGGTGCACATCCATTGAAACATTAAAGAATTGGACATTACAGGGTGCTCGAAGCTTAGCGATGTTCGGGGACTGGAGAAAGTCGCAACTGTGAAAAATGAGGGATTCAACTCCGAGCCTCAGCAAACTGTTCACACCTGTGGAATTTCATAGATTTAATGAAGAGATGGGGATCAATCTCGCATGAACTTGGAGATCACAGAGCTCGAGGAATCGAGGCGTCTGAACTTTTAAAGACGTTCAGCGGTGCAACTTATCAGAATTTCGTACGTTCATCGCACTACTGCAGCAGAGAGAAACAATTGGTCCCATGAGAAGAATGCTCCGACGAGTCGAGCACTTTGGCCCCAATGTCCGCACCTTTTGCTTCGATAGGTAAATAAAGCAGGTCACACTGTTCATTATCGAGATGCATTGCCAAATTTCATCAGCATTTCCTACTTGATAACACCATTTTCCTTGATAGCCCGCCATTCTTCTATTTTTGTCGTTTAAGTAGTTTGAAGGAATGGAGACGCTAGCCGTGGAAGCACGACGCTTCAGGGGTATCGTGCTATGGATCATGGGTATAGTAAAATACCGACTCCAAAATGATTTTAATAACGTCCCCAAAAATTAGTTAGTGGCCAATTTTTTTTTAAATTGTATAAGTGGAGCAAGTCAATCCAATCTGTCAATAAATTAGTAAGGTACGAATTTCTTCCATTATTAAACATTTTCGCTGACTAAAAATATTCTATAGTTAATATATTAACGATTTGATATTAACTATGTACGAAGGAAGAGGAGGTTTGACATTTAATCACCGAATAAAAAGATTTTCCCTTTACATAAAGAAAATTTAGGTCGCGTTTAATCATTTTCCATGACGATGGGGTATTGTTTTCCCTCTCTTACGTGATTCAAGGAATGGGGAAGCTGATGGAGAGTATGACATGATGCTTCGGAGAAATCACTGTCTTGATAATGCCGACAGTTATTAAAATGCCTTCTAAAGTACATCAAATGTTGTAGCCATCAAGTAAGATTGCTCATCCTAGATGAGCTATCAATGACTATCACTAGCATGTCTGAGTTGTAACTGTGTCGAAGTACCGAGTTTGAAGAATGATTTGCTTCTGCCCTCGACATCTATTTGGTTATGTTTACTTACCTACGCGGATACTTTCGATTTCACATTATCAACGAAAATGCTCAACCCCTTGACTTCAAAAAAGCATTGCTTTAAAAAAGCCGTATGAGCTTTTGTGAAAACCCCTTAACTTCAGTTATCTTAGTCCCTTAACTATTCTTTTTGTGGTGAGTCATTGACATGTTTTCGATACACTGGTGTATTCTCTCCACAAGATTCCTTGGGCATTTTGGATTTGATGAGATTTACGTGTCGAATTTGATGGCAAAATATCAATCAAATTCATCAGGTCTGGAAAAATCAGCTTCAGATTTTCTGTTTTTATTTTTTCCAATTCAAGCATTAGAATTTTTACGCTATGCAATGTGTATTTGTTCCACTGATGCTCATTCTAGACCTTGAAAATAGAAAGATACGCTATAGCATGCTATGTACGACTAAAGAAATGATGTCATTTTAATTTGGGACATGTGAACCAAAGAGAACCCTATGTGGAGGAGGTTCTCATGTGAGATTAAGAATGTAGTGAATATGTAAATGGACTATTTGTTTTGGTGTCAAGACTACTCTGAAAGATGGAAATTACTCAATGGCACCTTGCAGCATCATTTGGTGGTGATCGATTCAGTGGATAACAAATTGATCTCATGATGTTGCCAATTTGCAGGAGCTGTCAATGCCTTTCTTGGGGATAGTTTTTAAGTTTTTGAAGCAGCTATTTGAATTGATGCAGTCTATGAAGGTTGCAACTTGTAATTATTGTTCTTGACAGTTCAAGCAGCTTGAGACTCTGGAATTATATCCATCCAACTCCTGATTTGTTGAAGGATTAACACTTGACAGCAATTTTCTTATGAACTTGAGGAAAATATCAACCATCATTTTGTGATTCCTAATGCCAAAGATTGAACATCATGCCATTAGGAACGGAGGACGCAGGTGCTACTCTCAGGATTTCCGTTCCAAATTCTTTTCTTCCAAAGAGAATGTACTTTTATAGGTAGGATGGCTGCTGATTAGATGCCAAAAAGCTGTTTGTCAATGATTCAAATGTCTTTTTTGGATCCTCATGGTAAAATCAAGTTCATTCTCCCTGCTAATGATATTGTGATTGAGTATAGAAGTATAGAGTAGCATGTTCGATTCACATTGTTTGTTCTAGATATTTACGTGGATCTTGGGTTTTGAATTCTATGGCCACTTTATGTTCTTGTTTCTGTCATATAACTGAAATCCATTGTGAGTTTCCATTACTCTTCCAATTCTACAGGAAAGGAAGGCACTTTACAAAAATCTCCTACTCTTTTCCCCATTTGTTGCAACAGAACTAGAACGACAGAGACAAACAGCAGCAAGAAAAAGGAAAGTTAAAGAAGAGAGGATGATCGTGAAGTGAGGTGAAGGGATCCGAGTTGTTATATTAATTGAACGAGGAACAGAGATTCAGGGGTTGCGGAGGTATCTTCCGGCAGGCAAAGCAGCTTCCATGACAAGAAACAGGACATCAACGGCATCCTCGACTTAGCATTTGCTTTCTTGAAACGTTCGCACTCTGGAGTTCTTGAAGCTGGCCATGCAGCTCAGTAAGTTTTGGCTGCACTCCTAGCTCAAATCGTCTGTACAACCCCTACCAGGTCTTGATGTCACAACTCTGATATATCTATATGGGCGATACGACCCATGTTTGAATAAATGATCAAATTAAAACATCACACAATTTGATTTCTTCATCATTGCCGTCCTTATGCAATTTTCCGTACATCCGATCCGCAGTATACCTTTTCATGAATGGTGAATCCATGCTTGTACAGAGTCTATAGACGTGTAAAGCTATCGTTCACCAGTGAAAAACTTTCCCACATTCATCCTCATGAAATGACCACGCGAATGCGGGGGCCAACGACTAGTCATGTTAAGCGATTGATGAAGAAAAGGCTGGGTATGTTGATGTTGAACTCACTGTTTTGGCTTGTACCCAGGCGTCATGCTTCATGCAACAAGCATCGAGGCCGTCACAAGTCCCCCAGAAGATTAACTTTCGAACAAAATTCCAATATACACCTTCCAATCAATTTTCATCAAAAATCATGACTTGGCAGTATGATGATAATTGGATCGACATTAAACAAATTAAAAATCATAAATGATATTACGTATTGAACCAATCATGCATATTTGTGTTACTATCCTAATTTTTTCCCCTTACCTAAGACCTTGACCAATGGCCAATTGACGTGTCATTCATTCCCTTCTCATTTTTCTATCACCAGCATCCAACAAAACCAACCTTAACTCTGTATTGAGACCGTTAGATATGAGAGGACCTATACCATACTTAAATGAACCTTATCATTGTCGATGGTTCAGATTCAATTTAATATATATACTCAGGATGTGTTAAAGAAGTACAAAGTGAAAACCTTTGGATCCCAAAAGAACAAATCTCAATCATTCATTGAAAACTTTTTAAAATTTGCGAGGTATGACAATTCAAATGGAAAGTACGATAAAATACACTGGGATACCACATTTTTATAATGGAGAATTGATCACTAGACAGATCAAATAACCATCGCCAGAACGGTGGTAACTAAGTCTGTAACATGCATGGGAAGCATCGTTTGGAGAAGGAAAATTCTTAACGTGTAAGGAAAGTAATGTGAAGATACTCTGATCAATAATAGAACAAAATCCACTCACTCACATCTAAAGGTTTCCTCCATCTGAACTGAAGAAACAATGTCACTCGATCATTATGAAACCAACTGCAATATTCTTCTGTACGTAGGGATCAAAACAAAGGGCTTGGCTTAAAAAGAAACAAGGAAAGAAACGAAAGGGAAGAAGAATTGGTGGACAGCATAAAGTAACGGGGATACAAGATTTTCTTCCTCAAATCCACACCCCACCCCCCCCAAAAAAAAAAAAAAAAAACCAAAGAAAAGAAAATTGAACATGATCGAATCCCAACTATGAAGTGAAGTCTGCACAATTAGAACTTCCTTCCATATGCAATCCAAGCTAGAAGCATAATCTATTTCCAACAAAACCAAGAAACCAGTGAACAATTGGGGATCTGGGATCTGCAGCAGGACTTCACCAGTTAGTGTTATTTTCCAAAAGCATCAAAATGTCGATTTTTGTCACCAAGACATCATCCCTCAACTTCTAGTAACTCATGAGGATAGTGGATACAGTCCTTGTATTCTGTTTCTGGCGGGTGTGGCGGCTCAAAGCATAGCACAGCTTTCTAAGACTTCACTCTTATGAGCCCGACATGTACGTATAACGTGTTTGGGCTCCCACAATCAGCTCTATGACTTTAGCTGCATGAGTAATGTGCACAATTGCCCATAATAAGTAGCCTTATCTTAGAGAACGTGAAAAATAGAAGCAAAATGGGAACATAAGAACACCTGTAAGAGCCCCAAAAAGGGGAACAGGTTCCAACAATTTCTCTGCTTTGTCGAGCCTTTCCCTGAAATATCAGATAAGGAATGTGGTCAGGAGATTCATTCCAGAAATGTAAACTTCAAATTGGATATTATTTCTGGTAGCTATTAGTGTACCTTGTGTATTTGCTAAAAAATGGATCTCTCATGAGGTAGAGTGCCCAGAGTAGCTTTCTTCTTTTCAACTACTTACAGGGAAATAGAACACAAGTTGACACATCTTGAGAGAATCATTACTCTGGACATTAGATGGCTGAAGAAAGGCTAGTCCAAAAGCATTGTGATACAAGCCAGGGCATGCTAAATGGACAAATTCAAATGAATGAATACATAACCTGAGACTCTAACCTCATCTTTTTCTGAAGCGGTGTACTGAAGCTTGTGGTCTTCACTACCCCACCCAGACAAAATAACTTGAGGAAAGATGCCAACGCCAACCAGATCCATAGCCAGTGAAAGAAACCAAGGAGTCCAGGACTGAGTTCCATACTTTCTAATAAACAAAACATAGATTAGTGGCCTTGCAACAAATAAGATCTCCCCCATGAGATATAAAGATCCATGAACACCCTTCTCGGACAAAATAGATGACAATGTTGATTTCTCTGCCTCCGGAGCTGTCATAAAACAAAATGTATCAGCAGAAAGGATACTACACAACCTCACCAACGTTCAACTAACAACTCCAGACACGCCTACCAATAGATTCCATAATAGCATTCTGTTGCTGCACCCTGCGCAACCATGCTGGGTCAGAAACCATTCTGGCATTCTCTCCAAATCTGCTTAATGCCGACAGCGCTCTTCCTTCCAGATTCCACCCATTTTGCCCAAAGTTATTCCTGAGAGAACCAGGCCCATTATAAAATCCGGGCTTTCTGAAATCTCCTGGTCTGGACTGTGAGGAGGAAACTTCTGATGTCTTCTCAATATTTGGAATCTCCCCGCCCTGTTGAAGCATCCTATAGCCACTATTCTGAAACATGGCTAACCTAACCACAAACCTGGTTCAAACAGACTACCAGAACATCAGGAAACTACGCAAACTATGGCTACATGGAAAGTCTGCTAACATCATCGTAACTCACTTAATAGCCTCTGTAGCTGCAATGAAGTTCCACTTCTTGGTATCACCATAATAATGTTGTGCTGCTACTTCAACAAGTGTTTCCAAGTCCTTCAATGCAGATATGCATAATGAATAAGGAAATGTAGAACGCTCAGGATGACCAGCATGGATCTGAGATGGGGTGGTATCAATTATGTGTTCGTTGATGGCAGTCATGACACCCAAGATAGCAGTCACTGCAGTAAAATGACAAACTTTCCCAATAAAACTCAATTTTCATTATACATGAGAAAAAAATATGTGGAAAACAATTTTCAAAACTCTATAAGAATAAGTGGCCCAAATTTTAATGAACATGGGCTTGTGTGCACACAGTTTGCTCATTAAATAAACCTCCACAGTTTAAGGAAGTGATGGCCTATTAGTCAATCATGCTATCATGAGTTTCTTTATACATGGCAATTTAAAGCACTGAAAACATCTTTTCATATGTTTGGTTCCACTTTGACCAAACAATCTCTCCTGGTTGCAATTGATTCAGAAAATGTCCTTCAAAACCTAATTTCAAAATGAGTAGCTAAATGTAACCAAATTCTCACACTTGTACATTCAATTCAACCCAACTCTATCTCATGGGGCAAGCAGAAAGGCATTTGATGCAGAAAAGGTCTTTCAAACCCTAAGTTGAAAATACGTAGCTAAAAGTTACCAAATTTTCACAAAACCTGCTTCTGGTCCTATCTCTGAAGAAGAGAATCGCTCTGGAAGCAGCCATGTCAAACCCTGTTCCACAATTAAATGGTCCAGACGAGATAAGAGGATGGGTCGATAAGAGTCAGATATAATCAGAAATCAGCACATATGATATTATAATTTATCTAAAACTATACATAGTCCAAACCAATTTAAAAAAAGCACACAAATAGAGCTCCCTTTTGTACGTTAGATCAAGAATATCTAGTTATGGCTGAAACAATTTGTACATGCCAGATGTGCTATGGAGTGAAGCAAATGAGACTTTTTTTCCACCCAGGCAGAGAGGTATCGATATCGATAGATTAAGTCGATTACAGATTGTAAGCAACAAGATGCACATAATTGAAATAGAAGCTAGGCAGCATCTAAGCTAGTGCTAGGCTGCAAACAGATAATACTACCAAATTTCTTGTGAAGTTAAATCAAGTTTGGAAAATGCCATAAATGAAACAGGGTGAGCAGGGGAAGAATTGCCAAAATGCAGATGGTGGTCATAGACATATCTTCATGCTTCTTTAACCATTTTTCTGTTGTCCAGCTAACATAGAGCTTTATGTCAATGCAATCGCAGACAAATGATCACTTTAAATTAGTCAACTGCAAAATCTTCCAAGAGTACAGGAGATACAGCAATGTGATAAAAATTTATACAAGAAGAAGATCCACAAGATCCCAAAAGACTTGATAATAGAATTGATCCACCAAATGATAGCAATTGAGAGCCATCTATTAATGATCTTAGGTTAAGATGGCCAAAGATAGTGATGTTGTGCTCTTCAACAAAACACACCCCTTAAAGAAGCACAATAACAAGACACTGGAACTAATTAAACGGCTTCTTCTCCTTTTTCCTTCTGGCACACATAATAATCCTTCTTCCCAAACTGAACCTTCCACCACCCAATAAAGACCCACAATAATATGAACCAAAATTTATGGTAGCCCATTCACAAGGAGTGCATTGAAAGATGGCATATGCCATTATATGGAAATGACACATACACATCAGCCAGCTAGAATAATTCCTATAGTAATATTATTATTGACAAAGTCCTCCTCACCCGGCTGCCCAGGAGCAGGCTGCATCAACACTATATAAATACTGATGAATGGAATGCAATGGGCTCTATTGTGATTGATCATCTCTTGTCATACAACTTTGAAGACACATCCAATCACAGAACTGACATAGAAAGGAAAAATAGCATATGGGAACATTCCTCAGGTCATTCATCCTATTTGTACTAATTCAACCATGGTTACCTTTTGACAAGGGATCTACTGAAAAATGCTATAGAGAGGAGAAGAAGTTAAGTAAACTTAACTTTGAATTTGGTCCTTTTCTGTGTTGTACTATGCACTTGCTTTCAAGTAAAAATAATCCATTTCACTTGATCCAATAAAACATCTTCTCAATATTTTCCTTAGAATGTCTATTTAGACGTTTGGGTCATCATATCTTTCCACATGCTTACCCCGAAAGTTTCTTGTACAAGTTGAAAACAGAAAAACAAGTCTTTTCACTTGCATATAATTTGAATAGCAAATGCTTCATTTTCCTAGCTTAAGCCTAGACCTTTCCATACTATGGAAGAAGTAACCAGTCAAATACATCATATTTTGACAGTTCCTACAGTTATCAGTCAGTAATGGTGGACACTCAATTCATCTTTCTAAGTAGATGATACTTAGCAATATCGCTGAAACTTTAAGATTGTCATGACTCTCATCAACAAGCCCAGATTGAAACAAAAAAGATTGGGTTGTCATAGTTACTGAGGTTGCAGTCAAGTCTTGAATGATGGGCTGCAAAACTGATGACATTTCTCTCAATTCCAAGTGTTGAATTCTCTTGCTTCCCCATTTCTTTTCACTTCTCGAGCAAGCTATTACTCTCTTGCCGAAGCACACAATACTACCCCCCGCACGGGTGCACGCAAGCAGTCACTTTCTGATGAAAATTAAGATTAACCACATACAAACTAGCTCACTGAGGGAAAATTAAGCAGCGTAGTTGTAGTTCTTTTGTACCTCCAACAACTTGCAACTGCCCCAGTGAAGCATTTTGTGGATTACAAATAGTGGAAGCACGTAAAAGTACAAGTACGCCTAAATTTATACAACTGGCTGATTAAGGGCACTTCTACAGCTCTCCCTTCTTGAGTTCTTATACTGAAAGTTCCCCTTCATACTCATGCTATTTCGACAGAATCATGAACAACAAGAATCCTCCTCGACGGCTGGGAAAATTTACTTCACACCAAAGTAACCCACAAAAAGACAAAAAAAAAAGAGTAAGTGTTTCAGTTCCATTATCCCATGCTCAAGTCATCACCCTATAGCATTACAAACCAAATGGTTAGTTTACGAACTTCAACTGTATAAAGCAGTTGCCAAACCCGCTCAACAGCAACAACAACTACAACAACACCAAAGCAACCATATCACGTCTTTCAATTCAACATAACGCAATAGCAAAAAGCCCCTCGCACAAATTCCTATCATCCCAATCTTTACATAAGAATTTCTACAGACCGATCAACAAAAAATAACAATATCATCATAAAATTCTCCCACCCGCGAAGGCACCAGCTCACACCACTAATTCAGCACCATCTCCATACTCCCTAACAGGATACACCCACTGCTCATGAGCCCCAAGATCAGAACTTCGCGGGGACATTCCGCGAAAGACAGTTTCATCGACCCAACCCACCAAAACTCACTCCATGCACGCACCACTGACCGATAACAGAGAACGTGAAGCGAGAGATTCGAGAAAGCTCACGTTGGCCAGAGACTCCAACGAGTGCACGTACTCCTTGTTCCGCCGAACCCACCGCTTGTAAGCCTCCATGGCCGTCGACGAACCGGCTCCAGCGGCGCTCCGCACGATTCAGGCTCCGAGCAACGTTGGCATCGATCGGATTCCAAGGTTCTTCCTTCGATGGGAAACGCGAAAATCTCTCTCGTGGAATTCCGGAGGAGGGGGAAGAACTAGCTCGAAGAACCGAGGCGAGCGAGAAGCTCTCCGAGGGAAACTGCAGAACTTTTGATCCGGTGTGGATATTTTTTGTCTTTTGCGGGGGGTCGTACTCCGTTTGTCAGCCGTTGATTGGAAAATGATGATGAGTTTTCCGCCGTTGAGATCGTTTCGGGCCCCGCTGTTTCGCCGGGGCCCGTGGTTTTGGACGGCGTAGATGGGGTTAGTGATTCGCCGTGGGCGGTCGATTTCGTTGGGATATTTTTCGCCGGGGGAAAGAGCGAGGAAGAGGATATGATGGACTTTGCGCACTCCAATGCGTGGGGAAATTTTTTTTTGAGGATTTTCGTTTTGTTAGAATTCTACCGAACGAGACAACCAGCTAAAAACAAAAAAAGAGATTAAATTTTTTAAGCCTTATTTTTTTCGATATTAATTAGCACTTTTGATAATTGAAATTATTTTCATGTTGTTAAAGCTTAATATGGCATTTTTATTACATACAACACTAATGGAACGGGAAAAAATTGGTTTTTCTGTGTACTTTTCTCCAACTCCTTTGTTGCCACCGATTCTTTATAATCCACACTTTGTATTGGTTCAGTTAAGTCTTTAAACTATTTTGAGGTGCTCAATGACATCCTCTTATTGATTTGTGCAGGTAAAATCGCTTATATGAACATAAATATAATGGAAACAACATACAAAATTCAAAAATTTGAGATACATAATCGGGTGGAATGTCAATCAACAGTTGAAGTCTCACTCGACATTGAGGTATATGACTCCGTTGTTTACCTAATATCTCTCAAGCGGATTATTATCTCTTTGGCTAGAAATTGTTGACGATTATTATACAGATAGAAAAGAAATCGTGTGTAATTAATAGTTGACCCATATTTTTTTGTCAAGAATCTAGAGATAGTTTCCAAGATTGGTTTTTATCTAATTAAGATTCATGACCATGTAATGAGACAAACAAAGATGCGGTCTCGTCCGGTAGGGTAAAGGGCGGCAAAATGTATCATAAGCCGAGTTAAAGAAGATATATTTGGTTAATTATCTCCTCTCAGATGGAACGTTTCTAAAGCCAAAAAGGAAAAAAATGCGGTAATTTGATTCTACTGAAAAGACTGTTGAAAGAGCTACTTCAAAGAGGAACTTCTAAACAGATGGATTTTGGGAGAAACAGAGACCTTACCGTCCAAATCATAGTGCATTGGGCCTCTTCCGAACAGGCCCGGCCCATTTTCGGATCAGCCCAACCCGACTCTGCCGCCAATCGACGGACCAGCCCGCACCACGGCGGACGGACTTCGACGGTTAGATTTCGAGGATGGGCGTTAACGAAGGAAATTTGATAAAATCACCGAGCGCGACGGTGAGACGAGTAGAAACCCCCATCGTCGTCTCGGTCCTAGGGTTTCCTGCCATCCAGCGATCGTCCCCCATTCAAATCCCAGTACCGAGCTTCCACCAGTACTCTCGCTCTCTCTCTCTCTCTCTCTCTCTCCATTCGTCTGTCGAAGAGCTTTCGGGTCGCGAGGTTTGTCTGAAACGCTGTTCTCCGTAGAAGCGAAGCATTAGAGGTTTTAGCTATGGCGAGGAGTCGCCTTCCGCCTTCTTGAGTCTTTTTGTACCATACAAGTTGAGGTCTTTGATTCGTCTTTGTGACTGCCTTGGCAGGTGGAATCTTGGGCTTTCCTTCGATCAAGCCAGAATGAGGCCGGTTTTCGTGGGCAACTTCGAGTACGAGACGCGCCAATCGGAGCTGGAGCGCTTGTTCTCCAAGTATGGCAGGGTGGAGCGCGTCGACATGAAGTCTGGTAATTGCTTTCCTCTTTCGGGTTCTGCTTAGGGCTTTGATCCCCACGGGAGCTCGTGTGTTCTTGAGGACGTGAGTCCGATTCGCCGTGCTAATTTTGGGTTGCGCGGTAGCTCGGTTGCCTTTGTTTAGATTTCCTTTTATTTCGACTTGATTGCGCTAATTTGACCGGCGATATGCGTGACGCCCCCGACAGGGAAATAGTGCGGCGACCTGTGATATTGTAGCCAAAAAAGAATTGAATTGAATGGCAAGAAGCAAGCAATGTTTTGGGGGCAGGAAGATTCGACTTACTGGACACATAGATGGAATAACTATGAAGGAAATTGAAATGAAATGAAAAGAAAAGCTTTTGTAGAATAAGATGTGAGTTGCACTAGATATGTGGGTCGCCTGCAGCCGAGGAATTTTCAATTTAATCGGAGAAAGTCTCTATATTTAAGTGTTTCTTTTGACGCAGGAATCTCTACTAAAGGAAAATGAGCTGAGACATCTCTGCACAACATTCCTTTTGGAAAGGAATGCTTCATGCTTGCCTGCTCTCCCGCCACATTCAGATGGCACCATACTGCATTCCTTGCACTTCCTCATCCTTCACTCATCCTCCTTACTGCTATAAGTTGCCACCTCACAAGAATCGTCATGCCAGGCTCTATCGATTTTATTGCCCTGTCTATCCATCACGACAGATATAGGGGGATCTCAGTGCATTCTGTCACGCCAAGTTCCGTTTCTGATTCGTCTCTGAATGCTGAACTGAAGCATGCTTTAGCAATGACATCTCAGAACTGAAACCTTGGATTTAGACATTTAATATGCCACCACCATGACTTAGTTCAGCTTGCCACGCCTCTACAAACTTTCTGTACATCAGCCCTTCTCATATATGCAGGTGTCGTATGTTTCTAGTTTCAGCTAGGGAAAAGGAAAATGATTTAGTTGTTTGCTTTACTGTTCCTCAAGTGTTGTGCTTTTATACCTCCCTCTTAACTTTTAATTCATGGCAGGGTTTGCTTTCGTCTACTTTGAGGACGAGCGTGATGCTGCAGATGCCATTCGTGGTGTGGATAACTTGCCATTTGGTTATGACAGGCGCAGGTTGTCAGTGGAGTGGGCTAAGGTGAGTATTTTGTTGGCATACATGTTTATATACAACTTATGTCTTGTCTTGAGCCTTTGTTTGCATCTTCTAGAACTTTGGGAGTCCAATAAATTTCTTTTGATTGGTTTTTCCCCTTCTTCTAGGGAGAAAGGGGACGGCATCGTGATGGTTCTAGGTCGGTGGCGAACCAGAGGCCTACTAAGACTCTTTTTGTTATCAACTTTGATCCCATTCGCACAGGAGTTCGTGACATAGAAAGACACTTTGAACCTTATGGGAAGGTTCTTAATGTTCGTATACGTCGGAACTTTGCATTTGTGCAGTTTGAGACTCAAGAGGAGGCTACAAAAGCTTTGGAGTGCACTCACATGAGGCAATAAATGCTCTTTATGTTTATTTATTGTGTTTTCTGCCATGTAAATTTGGAATCAGTATATTGAAGATGACATTGCACTTTTGCAGCAAGATATTGGACAGAGTTGTGTCAGTTGAATATGCTTTGAAGGATGATGGCGAGAGGGATGAAAGATATGGCAGCCCTAGAAGAGGAGGTCGACGTGCGGATAGTCCTTACAGGAGGTCACCTAGCCCGCTGTACCATCGGCGACCAAGTCCTGATTATGGTCGAGCTCGAAGCCCAGTGTATGATCGATACAATGGTCCAGCTGGCCCAGCTTATGACCGTCAGAGGAGTCCAGAGTACAGCAGATACCGCAGGTACCATTCTCCCCTTTGAAGAAGGCTTATGAATTTGCTCAATGAAGACTCTTCTTTTTTGGCCTTAATGAAAACTTGTTGTCATAACATATGTGTGGGTGATGTTCCTTGACTTTTTTCTTTATGTTTATTTGAACAGCCGCTCTCCTGTTCGAAGATCAAGAACTTGAAGGTCCTCGAGAAGCTGAGTAGAATGTGGAGATTAAATTAAATAGATAGCTGCAGACTTGTTACTTGTCTAGTTTTAGGGACTTTTTGTGGAGAATGAAGCCGTTAGGCTACTCTTATCTTTGGACCTGCTTGTTGCTTTGGAATGATCTCTGGATGATATGTTGAACCATCTTGCTTTCTTTCTTTTGGTGACTCTGAGTTGGCTGCTGTTAATTCGCCCTTCATGTGGAAAAACCTTCTACTTTACTGAAGATTGTCAAGAAATTATCTGCATCTCGTGCCTTTTTATTGGTGGGAATTGATATGTACAATTGTGGAGCACCATTCTTGGTGTCCCATGAAATGCTTCATTTTTGTTCAAAGCTTCATAGCCATGAATATAGGCATGGTCAAGAATGTAGGAGCCTAAATTTAGGCCCAATTTTGAACTTGAAAGAGCTGCTAGCTGCCTAAAGTCAGGAATTAATGTGCAAGGCTATTTGTTTCTTAGAACATTTGCGAGGTCAGAAGGAAATGCTGCTTATGGTGTGCATAATGAAGTAGATGTGGAATTTGCAACGACCCAGTTGTTCTTTTTAGGCGGATCACTATGTGTGCTGCTGAGCTACCATTCTATTTTAGCTACGCAAGTGGTTAGCATCACGGATTTTGCTGCCTAACAGATTTTGCAGAAAATGGGCAGATGCGATATCTAATGATTCTAAAGTAGATATGTAAGGTATGATGCCCATTCATACAATGGGAATGTAACCAATGAGACAGATGAGATGCAACTGGCTTTGGGCCATTCTCAATAGCTGTAGTAAATGCATCAACAGGGAAAGTCAACGCGTGGTTCACGTAGTCCTATGACTCCTTTCTAATTATTCCACTGGAAGGACCATGCGTGATGGAAAGAAATGCGATGAGTTCTTCCATCGCCTTTGTTACAAACTGGTTACATGTAAACGCAGGGGGGACACCGCTTAGTGATTGGAAAATTCTTCTGAGCTCGTCGAAGGAGCACGAGTCTGACCGGAAGCTTTGGCATGCTCCTCGTCAAGGGCCTTCTGAAGCCATCCCTCTGCATCTTCCATCAATCCAGGGCTGAGCCTCACCATCAAGATGCAGAACTCGGTTTGGTTAAGGGCGCCGTCACCATCGAGATCTCCCTCTTTCACCATCGCCTCCGACTCTTCTACGCTCATTCCCTCCATTCCTAGAAGTGCCGAATTCTTTCTCAGGCTTTTGGATGTTATCAAACCACTTCCTGGTTCTGCCAAGAGCCTGAATCCCCCACACAGCTCCGACACGAAGGTCTCCACGTCGAGCTTCTCTGCCATCACCGGCAACATGTCCTCGAACTCCCTGTCGTTGTTGGCGGCTGCCATCTTTTCTTTGGAACGGTCACTTTCCTTCTCTCGAAGCTACAATTCGCAGGCGCGATCAGCAAAATGGGCAGAGCTTTCAGGATACGAAAGAAGCGCCCGTAATGAGAAATCTAGCATACGGGTCATGTGAGAGGGAAGGAGTTCTTGATGGTGTGGAAACTGTTATGGGTTTCTATCGGCTGATATAGGCAGGGTGGTGGGGAATGGGATCCGGGGCCGATTTGAAGTTGTCAACCGGAACAGTGCTTAGGTGTCGATCGTGTAAACCACCCGTATTGGGAAAATCAACATTGGTGATAAGACCTGACCGAGAAAGAACCTGTTCCCTAGGCCCTTTATTCTCTCGCGGGGAAGGACTTGCAGGAAGGTTCCCACGGTTTGGGTGGGGAGGGGAATACAGTATCTCCAAGGTCACGCCAGAGAGAGGTAGCTTAATTTGTCCGGAGCTGCGGCTTTCTGAGAAGCTTCCTTTCTCTCCATCACTATCTCCCGTCGATTGCTTCTATATTCCTTATTCTTCCGTCTGTTCTTTTCCCAGTGACATCTGCCGTCCAATTTAATAATTCACACCCAAACAAAATGAAGAGGCGTGATGGTCGTTCCCCTTGTCGTCATCTTATTTTCGAGCGGTTCATTCATTGAATTTTTTTCTCATTTCAAAAGGGAGGTGGTGAAAAACAGGCTATACCCATGAAGCCTGGCAAAAAAGTTAGTCCACGGACAACTCCCAACATTTGATTATGCATTTGGGTTCGGGAACTCCTAAGCCTTGCCTTCCCTATGAAGCACCATGGCAAACCAGAGCGTACCAACATTAGTACGAACGGTGGCTTCCTAGTTCGATACAAGGACATATTGGCGCAATTTGTATCCTGATTTATGGCTTAGGATACGACCATGTAGATTCTTGTCTTTGTTTTAGCCAGAGACATGAGAATTTTGAGTGCAGCATTCAGTGGTAAGACCGTAATATTAAGTAGCGATAGAAGGGTCTCTCTTGCTTCTATGGGTTACATATTAGAAAAAGAAATGACGACTTTTACGCCTGATCATACTCGTGCCTCCTGCATAGACTGAAAAGCGAGAGGCAACCATATTAAAACAGAATTACGCTTCCTGATGAGAGCTGCAAAGAGAACGTCAAACAAAGCATAAATTTGGGATGGTTGGGCGGGACAAACCGCATCTAACATATTGTTCCGGGATCATAGCTCATATAATAAGATAATTCTCCCTTGTAGAAGTAAGAAGCAAAGAAACGGTGGCAAGTCACTTGACAGGAGAACCCAAAGTGTACAGATGTATTGATCAGCCTAGGAAAACCGCAGCAAGTGTTATTATTAATGAGTAGTTAGCTTTTTCTTTGCCATCCATCGCTTCTTGGTGGCCTCCAAAGCTTCCTCTCTCATTCTAGAAAGTTCAAGAAACCAATGCTGGTATTGTGCTTCGATTGCATCTAGTTCCAACTTCAGCTCAAGGTCCATGCCTTTCTCCGCAGATGATAATGAAGAACAGCTGCTTGTGAGGCTCATGACATTAGATACTCCGCTCAAATCTGGAAAGGACGATGTCGAGTTCCTCAGAAAGTCATTCATTTGGAAAGAGTCTCCAGCTCCGCTATCATTCTCAGACAATTTGCAATCCTCATAATGAGAATCCCCAAATTCCTCGGAGGTATACTCACTCGAGTCATTGCCGAATCCATCCATGGTACAATCTACGAATTCAGCTGCTTCATCATGTTTATGTACTAGCATCTCTGAAGCAACCGATGCTCCTGATTCTTGATCTCCCAAATTAGCCAGGTGTTGAGACGAATAATAACCATTGTCATAATCGGTTCTGCCAATGCTATCATAAGAATCACCCCCATTGCCTTCCAGCCTACCATCCTGCAGACCTGCGGGTAAAATGAGACCATCGTCTTGCTTATTCACCAGATCAGCAGGCACGCTCGTTAGCATTGAACCCAACAGGCTACCTTCTGAGACTTTATCTTTCCCATGAACTGAGGAGACTCTGGGTACCGCCACTCCATCCAACATATGACTGGAAGAGGGCTTCCAACCAGGTGGAAGTCTCATTATTAGATAGTCAATAAACTCAGCAATGAAGGTGACATCATGATCTGCCAACTCCAAATGTTCAACCATCTCCGCCGCCACTGAGAGTGCAGTATCACTATCAAGGTAAAAGAGAAAATGTATATTTCTGACTCGACCTGAGAGAGAGAGGAGCAGCCAATTACATCTTGCAAATTTTACCACAGTCAAGGTCGAAGAGATGCTTCAAGGGAGAAAGAGAGAACATTCGAAATGCATGTGAACTAACCAGCTGAGTCAGCAATACGCAAGGTCAATGAAACAGTGTTGTCTTCATTTTTCATTCCTTTCAGCCTGAACTCATTGTAGTTATTCATCCTCTGAAATTCCAGAACGGGGCAATGCAGACTCTCCTTGTTGCTTCTGCCACACGTGCTTAAGGACAGCTGCTTATAGTCGGTGTCAACATCCATGGATAGAGGACCCGACAAATCTAATGACCCGGGACTTAAATTAGGCAGTGACAAAGGATCGCGAGTCAATTCCTTTCGATTCTCAGTTTGAAGGAAGGCGTCAGTCAGAAGCTCCTTTGCTGAAAGCCTTTCACTGGCCAGAGCGAGACATTTCTGAATGAACTCCCTAATTTGAGGATCACTCACCTTACTAAGAGAAGCAGGTTTTACCCCCTGCAGCAAAGCACAAAAGTAAAACTAGATGCTCCAACAGAAAGAGATTAACTAGAACTTTTAAAGATGATGAACCATTGAATGATTATCGGTGAGTTTACCGAGGTAACTTTCTTATATATCTGAGCCGCATTTATGCATTCACTGTAGGGATATTCACAAGTAACCATCTCCAACATGCACATCCCAAAAGAGTATACGTCGACGAGTTCGTTATAGTTCTCTTCGTAAAGCTCTGGTGCCATAAACTCAGGAGTTCCTGTCGCAAATACATAAATACTAAAAGAGTTCATCGAATTTACTATCTCAAAGCAGACGAACTAGTCTCTCACCTATAACACTTCGAGCTGTTGGTTGCTGCATAACAGTTGCTAACCCAAGATCTCCAATTTTAACTTCTCCATGATTTCCATTTACAAAAATGTTGTCGCACTTCAGATCTCTGTGAACGACTGGAGGGTTGTGACTATGAAGGTAGACCAGACCTTGAAGAATCTGCCTTGCCCAATTTTTTATTGCCTTCATGTCCACATTTTTATGCTTCTTGCGATACCTGACAGCCAAAAATTGCATGATTACCTTAATTAAGTTCATAAAGCTGACCTGAAGTGACTGTTCAGAGGAAAGGCTTGAATAAGAAGAAATAAAATGTTATGAAATAAAAATAAATAAACCAAACAATGTGAGTAAAATGGACAAGAAACTCAAGTGAACCTACTGCCGCAAGCTTCCCGATGTGAAAAGCTCAGTAATCATGTTTATAGTTTTCTTCTTGTCATCCACCCAGGAATCGTAAAACTTCAGGATATTTTCATGCTTCAGCATTTTCAGCAAATGAACCTCCACATACAGTTTTTCCAGATCTTCTGGTGACTGCAAGACATCATCAATTTTGACTTGGTTCCATGCAACTTCTATTCCTTCGACTTCATCAAATGCCTTATATCTGAAGCAGAAGATTTCCTGGTGTTAAGAAAATTCTCTTGCCAAACAACCGACTCCATATGGATGTTGCAAGAGCTTCTTAATAAAGTATAACAGTTTGAAACTTCAATAGGAGAGTGAGGTGAACGAGAGATCATACACAGTCTTGAAAGCGCCCTTGCCCAAGATCTCGCTATACTGCGACAGAAGGAAAGAAAACACCAATAACAAAAGCTGGGAAAGGAGATGATAAAACAACTTTTGCAGTCCCTATTACATAATGTATTCGACCGAGTTTTGCTCCATGAAAGTACTACTGAAACATGCATAAAGTGCTAACATAACAACAGTCAAAACTTGACAACCATCCAAGATAATATTAGTGGTCAAAAGCCAGGACCATGAAATTGAACATTTGATGCAACTAAAAGCTGTTGTAGAATGCGATGTGCCATGTCCACAACAAATTTTGATGTTGCTTGGTGCTGCAGATCAATCAAGGAAACTCAAACATCTATAACAGCATAATTTTCCGCACTTATAGGCGGATGCTCGCCAGCTCTTATACACAATTGATTATACAATGTAATACCTATTGAAATCAAGCATTTGATCATAGTTGCTAATCCAACTTCAATGTCATTCCATGAAATGAATAGAACTCAGGTGTCATTTATCAAGAGCACGGACAATACCCGAACATAGCGGCCAGCAGGATCCTTCTCGACATAATCAGAATCGGAATCATCGCTGCCACCCCTGAACATGCTGGCGTCACTGGCAGGAGGGACGGCAAGGGAAGTCATTCCAGCCAAGAACCACGCAGAAACCAGGAACACGAGGAAGAAGCAGGCGGCGAATCTGGGAATTAAGAAACGGCGATGGGTCAGAGGAGCAGTAGCCGTTGATCGACCCCACGAGGAACAGAACAACGATGGCAAAGGAATGGATGATGGCCCTTCGGTAAAGAATAGAATGCCGATCCCCGGGATTGGAGTCGGCATCCGCAAGCAACGTGGGATTGCTGTTGTTGCAGTCGGCAGTGCCGATGGAGGAGGAGGAGGAAGAAAGGAGGAGGCAACGATGAGCTTGTCGTGCGCAGAAGCCCACTTGCCGCGCCACCTGCATCCACCATATTCTCACGCCAAACCCAAACCAAAACCAAAACCAAAACCAAAACCAAAACCCATCATTCGTTCTTCGAGCTGATTCAAACCCGCCCGTCCCCACAGACAAAAAAGAGAAAAACAAGAACGTGATGTTCCATAGTAAAAAGGGTACGACGAGGATCCGAGGTGGGAGAGAATTCCGGGGCGACTGAGGGGGGAGAGAGGTGGGAAAAAGAAAAGAAAAGGGGAGGAAAGCAATGCAAGAATGGAGGTTAAATGAACGCCATTATCGGGGACGCAGGAAGGTGAGCGTGCGCCAGCGAAGGGATGGCCAACACATGTGCGGTCGATCTCGCGGTTACTCAGTTACCATCTTGTTCTCTGCAGTTTCCGGTTCCCACCATCGAAGGCGCGACAACAGATAACGAATATAACCAAACGACGCCACCGCGGGAAGGGAGTTTCGTAACGACATGACCGTTTCGGACAGCGAGCGAGGGGCCTTCTCAGCCCACGATTTCATGTCCATAGCAACGTTAACAAAGCCCAGGATCGGACAGAGACTTTGTCCCAGTTGTAAGGCTCGTTGAAGGTGAGTGACCCAACCCAAGGACGATTTGCAGACAGGAGTCAGGCCCAAAGACCTATCATAGATCCCCTTTTTCCGAGCAAGGAATTTGATAATGTTGTTAGGCTCAAGCTATTTCCACCCGCCGAATAGCTGCAGAGGCACGATAAAGTTCGAATTGTTTGAAATACCCCTCATGACAACTTCAATCATGGTAAAACCGATTCATTTAGGGGTGAGCACCAGTTCAAGGTGGACCCTAGGCATTCTAGATTCAAGATTAGGATACTAAATCGAATTGGTGAACCAACCTTTAAATGATCCCATTTAAACTATCTTTGTTGTTTGTTTTGTTTTCATGTGGTTATAAGTTAGAGCAATTTTCTATAAATGAAAGAGGAATGAAGTTTTATAATGTTTTATGTTACGTAACTTTTTATTATTTATTTTATTTTACTGATTTTTCTTTTCATGGGTTGTTGCCTTTGGCAAGTGGAGAATTATGATGCTACTTTACCTTTTGTATTGCTTGACTAAGGAATGAGTATGATAATTCCCTGTTACTTTAGGATTCTATTTGGCTTTTACTGGTGTTTTACTTATCGTTGTTTTGTTGCTAACTATCATGATTCTAAATATTGTATAATTATGGTTCTAAAAACTAAGTTTGTCTTTTTCAAAGTTTGTCTTTTTCAATGAATACAATCAAGAAAAAACAAAACAAAACAAAAAGAAGAAGAATAATTGACCTAGACCAATAGAGTGAGTTTCAAGTTCCCTGAAAACCTGGGAATTGGACTAGACCAATAGAGTGGGTTTCAAGTTTATAGGATTGGTTTCAAATTTCAAAATCTTGGAATCGACCCCATGTGGATGGGTTCTTCACTCTGGGGTTGGATTGACCCAACTTTAAAACTGCTCACTCCTAAATTCATTATATTTTTTTTTTTATAGGAACCCTCTAAAATTTGAGTAATTTAATAAATCTAATCATTTGAATTCCATTCTTAAAGAATGTTAATAAGGTTATGGTGTTCAGAATATTTATTTACAATCTCTCCCTAAAATATTTACCAATAATGATATGATGTCATATACAAATTTTATTAGATTCTTTTGCGAGTGAAAAGATGTTTAAAGTTGTGAGCTGTTTATACTTATAACTTAACTTTAAAATATGTTAATTAACAAAGATTATCAGCAAGACTCAAACTCATTGCAAAAATATCCTTCATAGAATTCAGCTTAAGCACATTAAAAATTATAAAGAGACGATATAAAGTTGGCATAAAGGCAAACGGAAAATAATAAAGAGTGGTCAATAAAACAGTAATTTTTTAATCGATATAAAGGGTCTTGTATTTTCTTGATGACATGTAGCTTTTTCATACACAGTTTCAATCAATTAGTTCTTTCAAGATAATTTCTGTCTACTCAATAAGTTAAGATGTGTTATAACCATTCAGAACGTGGAAATAGGGCCACCCCTCTATTAACATGATCTCAAAGGTTTTTTTTTTTTTTAGAGGGGGCGGCGAGGGTGGGGAATGATTAAAAAAAAGGGCATCATACTAAAGTCCCGAGTGTAATACCTAATTCTATCAATTATGTCAATGATTATCTATTTATCATGCATTGTACTACTCATGTGATTATCCTTGTACTGCTCGTAACAGTTGTACTAGATCGCACCTAAGGTGTTTTTATTGATTAAGGTCTATCTATTCATCATGCATTGGACATCTAATGTCCTTCCTGCTCGTATCAAAATCCATTAATTAAACAGGCTCTTAGGTATTGTCCTAGTTTAATTAAGCAGAAATTATGTATATCATAACCTCGTCCAACATAACATGTGAAGATCTCCGATTTAGATAGATCCGGAAGGTTTAGTAATGACCGAAACTCAACTTATGTGCGAGGATCACGTGAAATCTCGAACGATTATTACATGTTCGCATTGAATGGATCTTATTAATGAGTGTTTTGAATGCATTTCTTAATCTTATTCAATATAGGACAATTCGAATATTAAGTATGGATTACATATGACATAAATGAAGTCATGCGCATTAAAAACTATAAAATATTCCGCACCGATTATTTAATAAATGCTCGTGAGGCATTTGTTATTGAATTCCGCTCCATGTAATTAAAATGGTTATTTGAAAACTCTTTTCCTCTCCATAGCCTAAACTAGTGGCCGACCATATATTGTAAAATTGATGATGACTGATTATTGGGAGGAGTAGCGGACAAACAACCGGAAGCTATGGTGTCTCTCCTCTACTTTCGTTTTCCTACAGGGCAAATGGAGACAAAACCCGACCAAAAAATGAAGAAGACAAAACCGGACCATTCGAACGGGTGGGCCTGAGTGGGGATCGATTCGAGATTGGATGGATTAAAAGTAGGTCCGGATCACATTAACTCATTTAACTCGTGCTTTGATCCATTTTTACGTGGTATAGTATTAGCAATCCATACTCGAATTGGCCCTCCCTGATCTCAACGCATATCCCTCTCAAGTCTCAACCCACACACCAATTCTTATCAACTTCTACCCTTAAAAATAGAAAATAGCATATTGGGAAAAAAACCAACTATAAATAAATTAAACATGAAAAAAAAATTAGCAAATAAGAAACTATCAATTGTGATTTTTACGTTTTGCAATTGATTGCATCCATGTAAGGTATATATTATTGTGCTTAATGCTTTTAAATAACTGGCCACCATTTGAATAATCCGATGTGCATGTTTGAGACTAAAATGTGATAATATACATTTACTCCTTATAAAATATAACTATGAATTAAATATGGATAGACATATATCATATTATTTGTGTAACTTTCAATGATAAGGTAGTCCAGAAGATTCATTGTAAACCAGGAATATTCATAGATTTTAATGCGCTCAGGTTTATTTAAATTCATGTAGAGATATAGTGAATTGATAAACTGCATAGATTTGTTATACCTAGAGATAGGATAGTAAAATGGATCAAAAAATTCCGCTATCACATGTTTCATATCGTTCTTGTATGTGTAATAATTTGAAATTTATATCTAGTGATTATGGTGAAATCGGATACTTTAATCTATTTCTTTGATTGATTTTTGTTTATTTAGTTTCGAAATTTTACTTTTAAAATTGTCAATTTTAACTTATTCTCAATTCTATTTTGATCCATTAGATAAATTTTAGAATCGATCTGTTTCGAGATGCGTACAAAATGGACTAGCAAAATCAAGGAATAAACCGTAACCCTAACAAAAGAAAAATAGAACATAATAGAAAAAAGAAACAAAAATATAAATTACACCAAACAATTTGAATCAAGGAACAAGAATTATGTCATCACTTTGTCTTCTCTTCAAAATATTTGAAAAACTCTTAAAATAATGAAAAGCAATCTAACAATAAAAAAACTAGCTGTCAATGGTATCCTATTTATGGTATGTATTCAAGAATCCTATCATAGGGCAATTGCTTGTTTCTTTCGCATAAAATCAAGGAATAAATTGCAAAATTCTTGATTTGGCATCCACTGTCCAATGCTTTTTGATTTGAATTTCTAAATCACCAATGTCTTCCTTTCTTTATTTTTGCCATCCTTTTGCTTTATTTTCTCCATGTCTCATCATGCTACATAAACAAGGAAAATTTAAGTAAATAGAATGAAATCCAAATATTTTCTCATAGATTTTGCATTGTTTGTTGCCTAAAATATATAAATAACTCTATTTTTATAGAGTTATCAGTATTATTGTTGCAACCCTCTCAAGACGAACTCCAAGGAGGTTTGACGGATTGCCAAACCCACACAAATGCGAGGTGTTGCTCGTGCTTGGCATAAGTTCCCCCAAACCCTTTTGATTGTAATTTGGTTTCCTCGATTAATTATGAAATTTTTTTTTTTTATTTTTGGAGTTACCACTAACTTTTTTGGAAGCTGATTAGGAGTCAGGTAAAGCGTGGGAGGTCACTTTACATTCACAAATTGGGGATTTGAGTATGAAGACTTGAATATGCTAATCTCTTTCAATACCTAAACTCACTTTATTTATGCCATGCCATGCAATCTTATCAAGTTGCGAATCCTCAAGTATCATTCATTAAAGTGTTCCTGCACGGTTGAGCACAGCCAAACAAACAAAGCGAATTTTCAAAAATCAAAGCAGAAAAAAGATGTAATAAGTAAAATTCGATATGAGTTGAATGAAGAATATACATGGCTTTATTATTGCGCTCTGAGATAGGAACCCGTGAGCGTTGTATAAAAGAATCGTGCAAGTCGAGACAAAGTATGGATGGAATTTCTTATCATGAAATCTACCAAGTGTTCGAAGAGAAAACGAATACATATCTAAATGTGCAAGAACAGTCAAATATTAAACGATACCTAGTCATGCAAACATGAATATTCCCTCCTTTTTTTAATATGAAATCATGACGTTTAATTCCTACACTCTCTCTCTCTCTCTCAAATGAACTTTCAGATTAGACCACCCTGGCCCAGATTAAGGTCCCTCAGTCGCTTCACGACAAGCTCGCGCAATCATACCTGCAAACAGGATGAGCAAGGACGAGAGGCAGAGCAGAGGCGTTCTCCCACCACCACCTGCAGCCGCGTCCGCGCATGTCAGACAGGGTACAGCAAGTTCCAAGGCCGTCCGCCAAACGCGAGCTAGGTCATGCCCCTTCTGCAACTTCCGAAGGACAACTCTCATATCTAACGAAAAGCTAGTCTCCAGAGCCAATAGTGACTCGAATGATCGATACGAAAATTTAGCCAACACGGGTGACCGGCTTGAAAACGACGCCTGCTTTCCGGAATGGACGCGAACGAGAACTCGAAATCTCTGGGCCCTTTCTCTCTTGTTCATAAGTGATTCTCGAGACCTTCTCCCAAAAGGGTCTTTTCCCTGTACCACCACAAAACTTCAGACTTGCATCCTGTGGTTGCAACACCAGAAGATCCAACGTGGTTGACAGGTGAGGGGGAGAAGAACAACGATTACCAAGCAACTGTGCCATAAAATCTGCTGTTCTTTCTGAATGAATCCGTCCATTTCCTGCGTATTATCTATTCTCTGCTCTTCCTGCTTTCTTGCGCGCCCATCTCCTTTTCTTTCCCTATTTTGTGTGTCCTCTCTCTCCTTGCTTTGCCTCTTATTCTTTTTTCTCTCCTTCTTAAGCTAATCTCTTATCCTCTGACGACGCACGCACCGAATGCTCTGCCCATTTTGCTTCATAGACCGTCCATGCCTTAGTTTTTCTTTATCATTTCTCCGTTTTTATCTTCGTATCTTTTTGGAAAATAGATTCTGAGGAAATTAATCCCGTTCTAGAAGCTGCACTAAAAGGTTGAGTAATTCAAAATGCAAGAACTCGACCTTCAATAAAATGAATTCGTTTAATCGAAGTGACCTATTTTAAACCCAGCCGGGCAATATATGAGTGGAAAAATGAGTTATTGGATCCGTTTCGCCGCCTCCAGACAAAACTGAAATCCGCCAAAGTAGGTGCAGTAGTTATTTTGTTACATATACGCAGTCGACAACAAGGGAAGATAAATCGATTGCTATATCATGGATGGCTGTAGAGACATCCTTAAATTTAAATGATCCAAAGTAACCCTCACGAAATTGATGAAACGGGCATCTTTCCTTGACAATTTTTTCTTCTGCTCAAATAAGAGAAGTTTTGCAGATTCATTTTTTTTTACGAGAATTCTTTTTAAAATTCAAGTATTGAAAATCTTTTGCATTGAAATTCTATTCTAATATGATAATAATGATAATAAATCTATGGTGTTCAGAACATATATTTATAATATCTCTATGAAGTTTAATCTCGTATCTCCCTATCATACACAATTCTCTGATATAAATTCTTTTTTTAGTAGACATGTTTTGGTTAAATTTATGAACCGTTTATGCTCATAATTTAACTTTAAGATATATTAATTAACAAAGATTATCGACAAGATTCAAACTCATTGCAAAAAAATCTTTTATAAAACAACATCATTCGATTAGCACAAACAATCTTGTATTTTGCATCTGTCATTTTAATCAATTTGTCCTCTTGCGATTATTTTCAATGACCCAATAAGTCAATGTGTAGTATCATCATTTAAAATATGAAAATAGCGTGAACCTAATATTCACAATATACTGAATTTTTGCATTTTTTGGTGAATGAAAGAAAAAGAGCATGATACCAAAATTTCAAATTAGGTATCCTGCCTAATTCTGCCCCAGTGTATCTAATCATCGTGCATTGTACTTCTCATGTGATTGTACCCCTAGCGTTAGCAGCCGTACTTTGTACATGGACAGCACCAAGGGTGTTTATGTTTTCGTTTTCACTTGTTGCAATAGAAATAATTGCAGCGTGGCATCCAACGGTCACTGCTTATCTTCTCGTATGCAAATTCATCAATTAATCGAAGGGAAGTTTAAGGATGGCCATCCATTCAACTTACACGCGAGGGTGCAAATCATTATATGTTTGTATTGAATAGGTTTTGTTGACGATTGTCTCAAGACACTAGTTAACTATATACTCAAATATAGAATCTCGTTCAAATTTCAAAGTGTAAATTGCATACAACATAAGTTAGACCTGTCAAAATGGGCCATAAATCAAATTTCTTAACTCATATAAGATAAATTGAGTTTTATATGGATTAGTTATATTCATTGAATATGTGTTAAATGGGTTTAAACATAAGATAGGTATTAAATGGGTTATAAGTAAATTCAAATGATCCACACCCTGCAAGCAGGCAGATCAAAAGTCTTAAAGGTGAGAATTAAAGTAGGAGTGAAGTATGACCAACCAAAAAAAATAAATCTCTTATATCCCTATCATCCACAATTCTCTAATCTAAATTCTTTTTTGAGTGGAAATCTTCCGGTTAAATATATGATCCATTTATGCTTATAATTTAGCTTTGAGATATATTGATTAACAAAGATTATCAACAAGATTCAAATTCATTGCATAAAAATCTTTTATAAAAGTCAGCTGAAGCACGTTAATAAGCACAAGAGAGGAAATAAAGATCATATATAAAAACGAAAGAAAGATAATGGAGGGCCGCAAATAAAACATCATTGGATTAGTACAAGCAATCTCGTATTTTCCATATGTGATTTTAATCAATTTGTCCTCTTGCGATTATTTTTGTCGATCCAATAAGTCAAAGTGTTTTACTGTCGTTTAAAATATGAAAATAGCATGAACCCCGTTATTCACACTATACTGCATTTTTGTATTTTTTGGTGAATGAAAGAAAAAGAGCATGGAACCAAAATTTTTACTCAGGTATCCCACTTAATTCTACCCCAAGTGTATCTAATCAGTGTGCATTGTGCTTCTCATGTGATTGTACTCTTAGCGTTACAACAGTCGTGCTTTGTACATAGATAGCACCTAGGGTGTTTTTATTTTCGTTTTTACTTGTTGCAATAGAAATAATTGCCGCGTGGCATCCGACGGTCACTATGCTCCCTTCCCATCTCGTATGCAAATTCATCAATTAATCGAAGGGTGGTTTAAGGACAACCAACCATTCAACTTACACGCGAGGATGCGGATCATTAAATGTTTGCATTGAATAGGTTTTATTAACGAGTATCTCTGAGCAATGGTTAATTATACTCAAATATGGAATCTTGTTCTAATTTCAAAGCATAAATTACATACAGCGTGAACTAGACAAATGGGTCACAAGCCAAATTTCTTAACTCATATATGATAGATTGAGTTTTATATTGATTAGTTATATTCATTGAATGGGTTATAAATAGGTTCAAACATAATATGAGTATTGAATTGGTCATAAATTAATTCTAAAATAGATCATAAATGGATTTACAGCTTAATTAAACACAATTCACCTCTCTAACTCTTCATTCATTCTCTCTCACCCTCATTCAATCTCAAGCTTGCTAGTTCTAACCAAATATGGGTGGGTGAGGTTCGGGGGCCTTAGGCGAAGGTCACTAGGCCTGCACAATGACCAGTGACCCTTGTCCAAATCTAGGAGAGGGATAGTACAAAAAAAAATCTGTAAGTAACTCAAATGAGAGTTGGTGACTAATACTAGTTAGAATTTTATAAAATAAAATTTGATAAAGTCATTCAAATAAAGCTTGGTAATTCTCATAAGAGTTGGTAAATCCAAGACATTTGTAAAAATAGCAAAAGATAACAAAAAGTTGATCTCATAAACCGTCGAGAAGAGTTAAGTGATTTCATGAAGGTGTCACTAAGATATCAATATGTTAATGAAAAATTGTATGACCAATAACTTTATTACTGACCGTTCCTTGGTATTCAACAATTCTTTCGGAAATCTACCAACACCGAAGAAAAAAACCCACTTTTTTTGGGAACAGAACAATAGAATGGTCAAGAATAAATAAACGGTAAGCAATTCAAATGAGAGTTGGTAACTTAAAGTGGTTAGGATTTAAAAGAAAAAAATTGATGAGTCGCTTAAATAAAGATCAGTAAGTTCTTGTAAGAGTTGATAAATTTAAGTTATTGATAAGAAAAAAAAATAAAAGGTAGTGAAAGATTATGAAAAAAAAATTATTACTTGTAACCATCGTAGAAAATTATAGGGAAAAGTTACCAAAAATCCTAGACTATACAATGTGACATATTTACCCTAAACTTTTTCTGTAACATCAAAAACCCCAAACTTATATATGTGTAATACATTAACCTTCATCAAAATTCTATTAATGAGAACTGTTAAAAATCTGTGTACATAAATGCCAAAAAGCAAACAGTCTTAACATGATGACCATGTCGTTTAAGTGAAATAAAAACGATATAACTAGCTGAAAAATTATCTAATGGAACCTTAATAAATAGTAAATATGCCATATAAGTACAAATTTAGGGTTTTTTTATTTCACAATTTTTTTTTATGGCAAATATATTACAATTGGCATTATTAGGGGTTTTCGATGTCACAAAAAATGTTGAGGATAAATATGCCAAAAAAAATATAGTTTAGGATTTTTTGTGGTTTTTTCTCAAAATTATAAGTTGATAATAGTCTCAGTAGTTTATCTACAAATTCATCGAGAATTGGGGTGACCGGTACCAACTTTTTTTGTTTTTTTTGGTTGCCTCTCCACTCTTTTAGAAATCTATCGGCACGGAAAATGACCCCTTAATTTAAAAACGCAGTAATAGAATTTTCCAGGGATGCGTGGATGCTGCGAGAAAGGAAGAAGGGATCCGCCATCATCGCATGATAGAGTGCGTTGATGAATTCTCGAAAGCTCTAGTTCGGGAGGATCTTTCCATAATGCTGTTAGATTTTCGATTAGTGTCACTTCCCCTGTTTTTTAATCTTGCTAGCGTCTGTATAAACTCCGGCTACGGTGTGTCTGTGCGTTGTGTTGGGTCTTCCGTTTTCTTATTGGCTGACCCGTTTGACATTTTCTTAAAGATCAATTCAGGCTGGCCTGATCTTCTGGACTCGATTGCCCCAGTCTATGTTTAGCGCAGTGCGAGGTAGCTTGGAATCTCCACTGTGCTTCCCATGCACGACTTAATACAGAGGCACGTGAGGGAGGGAGAAGGGCAGATAGAGAGAAGGGTCGCTGCGTTGGCTTGTGTGCATTTCGTGCGGACTGCGCACTGTTAGACGCAGCTGGGCCAACATATTTATATCTTTCTGGCGACACTATAAATCACCTCGCTTTATAGCTATACCATTCATCGCCGCTCGATGCACCTCCCCGAGCGTCTTCCCCTTATTGGCAATTCGTAAACTGTTCCTGCTTTTCATTTACCGGAATCGGCGTACCATCCGATCTTTGGGCAAGGTGGTCCATAGACTGAAAAAGCCGGCAGCTCTCGGTCGATTCGCGCTCGTAAAGAACGCCGACCATGTCCTTCGCTGCGATTGGATGTGCCCTGCTGACATCTCGTCACGGTTGACCGGTTGTCTAGAGAGAGAGAGGCCGGGGATGGGGAGGGCTCCTTGCTGTGCGAAGGTCGGATTGCACCGGGGTCCTTGGACTCCTAGAGAGGATTCATTGCTTGTTAACTATATTCAAGCACACGGTGAAGGCCATTGGAGATCCCTCCCTAAAAAAGCTGGTAATTCCTTATTGCTCAGCTTTGGCTACTAAAGTGCCCTTCGTAATTTGGAGCCTTAAATACTACTTATTGCCTTCATTAATTACTTGTTCTATGTTCAAACTGTGAAATGGAAATTCTCTATGTCTGAGTGGTTATAATGAACTTTGATTCAAAAGACAAAAGGACTGGTAATTCTAGATAAAGACATCCTGGTCAATAAAGAAACACCCTTTTAGCGATTAATTTATTGCTCAGAGCGAGCTCAACATTTCTTTTCAACTAATTCACTTCATAAGGCTGTATTCATGTTAACTAAAAATCATGTGCATTCTGCAATGAATGAAGGGCTGTTGAGGTGCGGAAAGAGCTGCCGACTAAGATGGATGAATTATCTGAGACCCGACATCAAGAGGGGCAACATAACTCCGGACGAGGACGATCTGATCATCAGATTGCATTCCCTTCTCGGCAACCGCTGGTCTCTCATTGCTGGTAGGCTCCCCGGTCGAACCGATAACGAGATCAAGAATTACTGGAACACCCACCTCAGCAAAAGGCTCCAGAGAAGTCAAGACACCCACCTGATGCATCGTTCAACCGCCAATAAGAGGAGGAAAACGACCGCCAAATCCACTAAAGAGAGCCACAAGAAATCAAAGCACAACAACAAGAAGAGCCCCAATGAAGCATCCGCGGAGGCCACGGAGAGGCCCAAACTTCATCTTCCCAAGGCCATTAGGGTTACTACGTCCTTCCCGTTACCTAGAAACGACAGTGTCGACTGCAACGCTGCAATTAGCTGGTCCTCCAGTCCAGGAGGGTTACTTGACAGAGAAGTGGCCCATGTTGCTAGGTCAGATGAAACTGCTGGGGCGTTTGGCTTCTTTGTCGGTGATCCGCAAGATCGCGGACACCATGAATTTTTTAATGGTACAAATGATGACAATATTACCAATCCTCATCCTCTTGAGAGCCCAACCGAAGAAGAACCGGCAAAAGATCAGAACGGGACGCTCGATAAGCTCTACGAGGAATATCTGCAGCTCCTGCGGACAGAAGATGATCTTGCTCAGCTGGACTCCTTTGCTGAGTCGTTGTTGATGTAAGAGAGAGAGATGTTTCAAGTTATGCAGGCCACGCACGTCAAAATCAAATGGATGTTAAGGTTTCCACCGTGGCTTTGAATCGTAGATTCCACAAAACACGTGCTTACCTTCTAGCCAAACTTGGGAAACCTTGGATGCCCTTATAAGTACTCAAATTATGAGAACGGGCACCTCTTGTAGATTTTCCATCACCTTCCTTGTACTTTCTAGGGTTTTGTTAAATGTATATGATGATGATTATCCTTAGAACTTTTCACACTTTTCTCCAAACCCTATGATGATCTCTCATGGCAATTTTATACTCGTTGACTGGTGTTTTAGCAAAACACCCTCGGTTTTAAGTTAAAAACGTCCTTTTACACGAGTTATCCAACTAGTCACGATCCACTACAACAAAATAAACTAGCGAATTTCAACTTTATTTGATCTAATTTTATATAATGTTCTTTTCTTGCTCACCTCGATGGATATTTTCGTTTGATTAGGTTAGTTCTGATTCTGATTTAGTATTCAGATGCTATTCTATGTCATATTCTACATGCCGTATTACATCAATCTTTGTGTGCATCATTACTCTAGTTACTTAAGCGTGTGAATAAGAAGCATTCGTGCCTAGAAATCGTTCTCTTTTTTCTAGCCGAAAGCAATGAATAAAGAGAGAAAACTGAACCTAAGTCCTCACACTCATGCAAACTCTCTATTGTCTACTCCCATTTATTACCCCGATTGACTTTGTTTATGAACATGCTCTCGTGCCACATCCACTTTCTCAACTAAAGAACGAGTAGAAAACCTAATTGATTGCGTCTCGGTGGGATGCAGTGACGGTCTTGCTAATCTTGGACTTTTGGATCATGGGTGGAATTGAGCAACAATGTCTCTACCCTAAGTAATCGTGGCTCGATCCGAAGAAGTCATGGCTCGACGTGAACATTACGCAATGGGCATGTAATTTTTATGGTAGATCGCTAATGTCAATCGCTCCTCCCCGCCCTTCTGCATGTAAAAGAGAAGAACAGACAAAAGACCTAGATTTTCTAGACCTTCGGTGCGAGAACATGTCTTTTCATGCATACGGTTTTAAAACACGCTCGCATTAATACACGTGTTTATTTCTCTAATGAATCAAAGAATACCATCTACTACATGTGACTCGATCCGAAGCAATCATGGCTCGACGTGAACATTCCACAGTAGGCAAGTGATTTTCACGATTAATCGCTACTACCGCCCCCACCCTTCTACATATAAAAGGAAAGGAACGGATAAAAGATCGAGATTTTCATTTCAAGATCGTTAGTCAAGTCGGTAGGAGAGCTCGTCTTTTCATGCAAACGGTTCTAAAAACATGCTCGAATCTGGACGCGCATGTTTATTTCTCGGGCGAATCAAAACAAAATCATCTACTACATACTTCGTAGAGGTCTCCTATAGTCTAAACAACTGATCAAACCCCCCAAAAATGTTGCGCATGTGCACCTCATCTAATTAACGTCCTGTCAAACATCCGGGATAGTCAAAACTGCTCATTGAGAAGGGCAATCAGCGCCTGGTTTTTTAGGCCACTTGAGTTTGTCATTATTGATGTTCGAGCAAGGGTCCCGTCTCCAATCGTCGACGACAATAATGATCGGGGGGAGTGTCTGCATCATCTTTCCCTGTCTTTCTCGGCCGCGGTTAGCTGAGCTCGTGATCAACTTCCGGTCCTCATTCCCTGGTAGATGACGGAAGCCGGCCAAACGCAGTAGCAGAAGGACGGGAATAATGCGCCGAAAAGACGATGTCGGAGCGAGGGGGATGACGCAAATTTCACCACAGAACCAACCACTCCACCGGCCCCACCTGCGACCTTGACTTCAGTCGATTGCTCTCGATCGCTAACCCGACGGACATGGAAGTAATCGACAACACGCAAGGATGCAGAGACTCCATGGCCCGTGAGAAAGGAAGAAAAGATGCATTGCCTCGAGCTCCGCAGCCTCCTTTTAATCATGCGCTTGTACTGCACTTAGCAATGTGTGTTTAGTAAAGGGGTAAGACCACAAGAAATTCTAAAGTGGTTAGCTTATGTCACGCTTATCCCGAAGAAATTTTAAAGTGATTAGTTTGTGTCACGCTTATCCCAAACTAACTTCCGTATCACAAAAGAAATCCTAAATTGATGCTCCCCTTGCTCATTTTCCTTGAACTAACTTTGGTGTCACAAAAAATTTCAAATCAATACACACCCATGATGAATTCATCCCTTGTTAGTTTTTGTATAATATCCTCATTAAATGAGTGGTGCAGAAATACTTGTACCAAACAATTCAAGTGATCAGTGAGGAACATGAATCCGACATAGAAATTCAATATAAGCGAGTCTCTTAAGTGACTTCGTTTGGGGGAAGCTAAGAAATCAGCTGAAATTTGCTAATTTTACCCTAAGAACTATCTCATGTTTCAAAAAGTCTGCTAAAATCCATAATTTTAACTCAGTTTTGCCTTAAGATTTGAGTAAATTTTCCGCAGTTTGTATTAGTTTGGAATTTTTTACAACAAGAAAATTGATTTGGGGTGACATGAATGTACCAATGTGAGTTTTTTTTTTTTTTTTACTAATCTCTTCGGTGGTGGGCCTGCTAGATATTAACTAATATATTTACTTTTTAATTTCTGGTCCACGAAGTCCAGAATATTCTCTCATTTAGTTAGATTGTCGAATGTGACTTTTACATTTCATAACTATTAAACATTTTCTAACAAAGGAGTAGAACAGATGAAGTATATGTTAAAATGAATGAAGGAATCAATTCCTCGTTATAAAAATATTTCTATTTGAATGCGATGATGGGACAAGATGACATCGTTTCGTCTGCTTCCTTGTCCTGGGCTGCATAGGCGCACGTGGTCTTGATAATAGCTTATAGCAGAGGAGGGATCAAGACAAAATTCCTATGTGCTTCACTAAATTATTAATTAATCACACAGTATTTTCTAGGTTGATTATTTTGATGTCTGCCATGGATTATTTTGATGTCTGCTTGATGTCTGCCATGGAGATGACTAGGAGTCCCCCCCCCAAAAAAATTATTGAAAAAGGAGACGCATTTTTAGTTATATTTTTGTTGACTTTTTTAGGGGTTCCTAGGTTGATTATTTTTATGTCTGTCATGGATTCCTCAAGTATTTTCTAGAGGGATATTGGGAAGGAGAGAATGATTGGAGATCGATTGTAGGAATTAATAGTGGCGAAGCATTTTCTATGTAGAAGATAGAAGCAAAAGATTTATCTGCTGCTCTGTATTTTTTAGCTTCTCATAATTTTTTTCTAAACTAACGTGTCTTGCATAGGGTACTTCCATGTGATGAATGAATTAAGAATTAGTCATTGGGAGAAATGGAAATAGTGAATAAAGGTAGAAAAATATTTCAAAAGTCATAATTCATGCTTGCATTTACTGCACAAGCTAAAGTAACGTATCTATGGTAATCTGGAATCATTTGAATCAAGTGAATTCCTTCATTGAGAATGAAGTAGAGTCCATAATTTTTTTAGAAATTTACCAGCCCTTGTTTAATTTAGTACAGATTGGAAGAATTAAGCGTATAATTTTGCAGTGAAAAAATATTAGTGTATATTGAATGTTGTTGTAATAATTATATTTTAACGAATATTTGAAAGGTTCTTCGATAGAGTTTCATGGTAGGGGGATAAAGTGGGAAATTTAAAGACCCTCCTTAAATGAATGGGTGGTTGGTCGGTAAGGCTTTAATTTTCAATCAATGCAACATTTGAAGGGAAAAATGATATTGATATATCATAATTTTCATAGATCCACACACTTCAATATCACAATTTTTCAGCCAATCACATAAATGTTATGATTTCAAAAAAAAAAACATCCAGCTGAGTTACTTCATCAATCAAAAGAGGGTTTTGAATTCATTCTTGTTATCATAACTCAAACTTAATTTGTAAGTTAGAAATATTTGAATTGACAAAATTTTCTCAAAGAGTTTCTTATCCAAGAGAAAATTTGTTTCACGTTTTCGTAAGATCCAGCCTTGACAGAAGAAGCGCTTGCTTCCTTTGCACGTCTTGCTCTGTCTTGACAAATGCAAAGTTCCGTGAGCAGTAACTCAAGCTCATCTTTGTACGATACTTCTCAGAAACCTCTTTTTTGAGCTCGGGGATTTTTCTCTACAAACTATTATGTACTTATCAAAAGCATCGTTTAACAAGTAATGATCTCATCGTAAGAAAGGTCAGAAGCATTTACTTCTTCTTCTTCTTCAGCCTAAAATTGGACCATTTAAACAAAGACGCGCTCACTCCGTTAAATGTCTTTGTCGCTTAATTAACATTGAGTATCGCTCCAAGTCATTCCTATGAGGCTTTCTTCTTCTTTTCAAACTTTTCTTTCTTTTTCTCGAGTCCTGGACAATCGGCCTTAATCTGACCTAGCCTTTTGCATGCAAAGCAAGTAAACTTTTTGGTTTCCTGAAATCTCCTTTTTGGTCAGCTGTCCTCATTGACCTTTTTCCATGAATAATTTTTCCCATTTCTTATAAGATTCTTGAATTCCCTCGTTTACCAGGTTACGTCTTCGTCTCCGTCTTTATCTTTATCCTCGTTCGAGGGTGAATCCAACTTTGCTTTTGATGCTGTGCTCATCATTTTCCTGCCCCCTTCACAGCCCAGTAGAGTGCCCATCATATCATCCATTAATGGAAGTTGAATCCTCGGGGTTTCACGAATTAAAGTCCCGACACTACTTCACTTCTTTAAAAGAGCATGCATCAATAGATTAACGTTCTCAACATTAGTACATGCCTTATACTTTCTTTGACTAACCATTGATTATGTCAGTTTACCTCGTGTACATTTTGAATGGTCCTTTCATCTTTCATCATCTTGAATTTCATAACTTGCCAAGATAGTGTCCATTTGGTCTCACTCCATCATCCCTTCAAAAGTGACATTGAGTCTATAACATATTTTGTCCATTGTATCACAAAAAGACACTAGGACTGCATTTGATTGTTTAAATTTTTAGTCATAATAGGATTGAGAAAGGATAAAAAAAATTGAGGAATTTTGCTCTATTATATTCACTGTTTGGTGAATCACAATAATAAAACTAGATACTTTCATATCATATTATATACACTTTTGGAATTAACGATATATTAGCGCAAATGAACCTGAAAATGCACAAATTAGAATGGTAAGAATATTTCACAATTCATTGTTAAAGAAACTACAAATGCACAAATGGAAATAACCCCCACAATCAATCTAGGATTATTGTACAATCTAAATCTTAAAAAGCAAATGAGCTCAATGCAACATTCTATAGCCACAAGTTTAATTATTGCAAAAAATGTAAATGAGTACCAAAAATATTAACAAGGTAGATCAACCAACAAATGCCAAATCTAATAAGAGAGAAAATATGATCAATCACCTTAAAGTATAGTATTTCGATTTTCTCGCCACTTTTGTGAAGTTTCAATGTGAACCACATAGTTATGAAGGAAAATGAGCTTCAACTCTCTTACTCTTGCTGCTTTTAGGGACTTTTGACAGAAAGTAGAGAGTTATGGAAAAGAAGGAAGTCCAATTTTCTCATAGTTTTCATGGAGTTTTGATGTGAAACAAAGAATTATGAACAAGTCTTGAAACTTCAACATGATCTAAAAATACCAAGAAGAAGGAGACAAAAGGGTAGGTTTTTTTGAAAAAAAAAAATCTCATTGCCCCTCATTCTTCAAGAACTCGAAAGGTCATTTTCAAATTTGAATTGTTCATTTGAAATTTAGGTTCTTTTAATTCATTTTTTTTACTTATTTATTATTTTCCCTCTCTTTTTTTATTTCTTTTCTTTTTGATTTCTTTTTTTATTCCATTCCATCATTCCTTAATAAAAATTTTAATTAAATAATAAATAATGCTAATATACCTAAAATATATAATAAATGCAAACAGTCGATATCTATATATATATATAAAAAAATCAATTATATATAGGAATAAATAAAATGAAAATTATCACTTTTTTTTTAATTTTATTTCTGTATATTAGAATTCAAATATTCGACAAGAGATACCAACCATTGCTGCATGTAAGAAATCCAAGAGGAGGTTCCAAGACTCCATAAATGAAGCCCAAATAGCCTTCATACTTGTACCCACCGAAAGTCCCTAAGCTCATTGAGGACAAAAAAAAAAGAAAGTGCAGCAAGGGAATTTCACATTCACGATACGGCCTTAATGCTTTCGATCTCTCCATCAAAGTTCAATAAGAGCTGTTGCTTCTATCAAACACGTAAGTAAATGTGTTTAAAGGATAGAACATTTTGTAAGGAAATTGTAGTGGTTCAGCTTACAACCAGGTCTTCATCCACTCTCCTAGACTAACGGCTAAAAATCAGGTTGAAATTCACTGGCAATCTTCAGGAGGTTACAGTAGCAGCATGTGTTGATTCTACACAAAGCTAATACATAACTCTACCAAAACGCAAGCACCTCTCTCACTCTTCTCTATAAATACTAATTACAAAACACAAAAGCCTTTTTTTTCGTATAGAGAATCAGATTACAAGAAGTTAACCTTTTTGAGAGCAACAAGAGAAATCAAGACCAATTAGGAAGTTGGCTTTCTCAATTCCACTCAATCCTTCAGCAGTCTTTTTTCACATAGAAAATCAGATTACAAGAAGTTAACCTTTTACGAACATCGAGAGAAATCAAGACAATGACACAGTGGAAGTTTTCTCAATTCCACCCAATACCTTCTACAGTCTTCAAATCATTTCCATAGTCTCCCAAGCTTGAATCGGTCGTTGGAGAGTCCTCAGCAAGGAGAAAGATCCGTTGGATTGAAGGTCACTTTCACCGGCCTGCAGTCTACTCACACAAACCATTATTTGCTAGGGCCAAAGGGAGGTCTCCTGAAATGGAGTCTTCTGCTGTCTCTGTCAAGTTGTCAATCGACTGACTCTCAAAATGCTTGCAGAAAATGCGACTCTGGGTTTTCTGCTGTAACTTCCAGACCCTGAACCTGGTTTTTAACCACTACTTTGAATTTCATATCAATCCAAGAGCGGTTCAAGTCTCTAATTATTCAGGTGGTAGAAGCACGTAAGACATCCTCGGCGACTTCGACCAGCTGTCTTTTCGCTTTTCTCGCCGAAACGGCCGTTCACCTACTAACTTTGGTCCTTCGAAACATAATGGCAACGCCAATGCCGCTCGACTGGTCACTTTTCCTTGATCCGTCCAAATCCCCGGCGAACTTCTCGTTTTATTTGACTTGTTCACGCTCTATTCAGTCCATCAAACTTTTAGGCACATCGACCTCCAATACCTTATTCGCCCTTGATAGTGGCAGAGAAATCATTGTTTTAAAGAATCTATTGGAGCACGATCCGCTTATCAGTTGTACATCTACCAATCAATAATGTGCATGTTAGTTGTTAAAAGCACGTATGTAACGTGTCAGATAAATCTCACGTCAATGAATTTATGTGGTATAGAGCGATCAATATATCTTCATTGGCTTGTAATTCATTGTTTTACACTTTTGAATAAAGTTGAGTCTAACCGGATATGTTAATAAACTCATATTAGGCGCCCTTTCGATAATCCACACGAGCGAAAGGTATCGACTTCTATTATTTGATCGTAACATTAGTAGCACTTGACTGCTATGCCATCTCATGTCCGATCTTAACATTAGTAGCACTTGACTATTATATCATTTTCAAAACACCATTCAGTTTTTCCATTCAGTTTTTATTAAGATCAACTTGATCCCATCAATCATTTTCTATACATATGACATTTATCATGTTACATGATCGCACAAACAAAAAGCCAAACGTGAAAATTGAACCATTTGTATGTGACTTAAACGAGCATAAATCCTCTTATTGAAAAAATAAATAAATAAACATATCTATAGTTTCGTAAAATTTAGGAGTGTGGCAAGACGCTGCTAGTGTTCTAATTGACGGGTTTGCAAGGAGAATCGTCGCTCTTTCTACTCAAATTGTCAAAGCCCTAGCCATTCGAGAAGCCCTTCTGTTTCTAAAGTTGAAGAGGGAAAGTACACACAGAAGCCTCCCGAGTGAAGGAAACTCTCAAACTAATCTGCACACTTCTCTTCTTTCTGATAGCTTATTAGTAGTTAATTTTGTCTTGGGCTGAGCCGCCGCTTCGTGGGCTGTGAAGCAAATCGTGGAGGACTGTATTCAACTTCTAGCCGAAATGCATTATGTTGGGCTGCAGCATATCCAAAGGGACAAGAACCAAGTTGCCGACTGGGTCGCAAAAGCCCACAATGCCAATACCCTCCATTACACAACCACCGCAATCGATGAAGCTTATTTTATGATCAGAGTTTAGTTTGTCATGTAATCATTTATTTTTAGTTCACTAATGCAAATTTCTACATTTTCGACCAAAAAAAAAATTCTACTCCAAATCTATTCTTTTAATAAAAAAAATCAAGGTTAAGCGTTCTAAATGATTTTTCTATTCTTTTTCTATTCCAGGAAACGAAAGAATAGAAAAATTAAGAAACAGAAATATTGCCAAGTGGAACCTTATCATGTTACATGATCGCACAAACAGAAAGCCAAACATGAAAATCGAACCACTTTTGTATGTGGGTTAGACGAGCATAAATCTTCTTATCGAAAAAATAAATAAAAAAACATATGTATAGTTTCGTAAAAATTAAGAAAATACAATGGGGAAACAGAAATTTCATTCCAAAACAACAAGAGAGGCATATGAATTGTCCAGTTATACCGAAAGCAGAGCGGAGAGAATCAGAAAGATGGGCAGTCCGACGGCGACGGCGCCATGGAAGCAGCTTCTTCTCGATGCGCTGCGCTCCAACTCCAGCCTCAAGCACTCCTCCTTCTTCCAGCTCGTAGACCTTCGCGCAGCTAGCTTTTTGAGACAAAGTTTCGATTTTTAACACGTCCCCTGACTTCTTTTGCTTCCCCTGTTTTCTTGGTTTCAGGCGACTGTTGGATCCAATGGAAGACCCTCCAATCGAACCGTCGTCTTCCGGTCTCTGGATTCCATACGCGCGATTGTATTCTGCGGTTAATAAAGCAGGCATTTGAGGTTGCTCCTTCTTGATTGATTTTGCAGGGGGTTTCAAGAGGGTACTGATAAGATCCAAATTCATACCGATTCCCGCAGTCGCAAGGTTCTTGCCTCTCTTCCCTTCTTTACTGTCTCACTAATTCTGGTCATTCGACGTCTGCTGCGAATGATGTTCCGCAATCCAATCTCGATCGACCCTCCTGCTGTCTGAGCAGCGGCGGGTTGCTGGCTGAAGTTGTGTTATCCCCTCATTGGTTGCAAAGAGTATCTCTGCGAGTGCTTGTTCATATCTGACTTTGAATTCTGCGGACTTATTGCTTAACTTCGGCTTGAATTCTGCAGATTGAAGAGCTCAAGCACAACCCACTAGCTGAGGTAATCATTATTTGAGAGTATATATGCTCTGTCATAATATTTTCGAGAGCTTTTATCAGTGCTACAGAGCTACTGCTAACTTGCTTAGATATAATTGATGAAATTTTAAAGTTTCTGTGATCTCCTTGTAGTCTATTGATGTTAGAACTTGATTTCCCCTCTCTAGATATGTTGGTACTTTACCGACTCTTGGGAGCAGTTTCGGATCAGCGGAATAGTCGACATGATTGATCATTCGGATCCTGATAGCCTGAAGCTTCAGGTGCATATTTCTTTTGGAATGTTCATTTTCGTTCCATGTAGCTTCACGTGCATTTCTTGTGTGATTGGTGTTGGTACTGGTAAACGATTTTGAGAGTTTTCTTCAGGTTCTTGTGGGTTTGGATATAACTATGTGTACAATCCGCGTACATCCATGAGGTCATGAGCACCATAAGCTGTTAATTGATGAAGCAGAAGATTGCAAAATGATTCAAAGTTTTATTTTATCAAGTCAATATCACATATTCTTTGCAAATAAGTGTGATACCATGAAGCATATAAAAACACAATGTGGAGATGGGCAATTGAAAAACATATGCAAAGCAGGCTTAATCAAGAAATGAGCTACAGTGTAATGAATGCCAATTTGGGGCTAGCAGTCACTGCATCGCAATTCTTATTTAGATGACCTTTGATGAATTTATTACTTCTAATCTAAGTGCAGCAACGAGAGAAAGCTTGGCATGCTTGTTCTGTGAAATCCAGGCTACAGTACTTGGGACCTACTCCTGGCCTCCCCTACATAAGCGACCATTTTATGGATGAAAATTCTTTAGATTCTTCAACTGGCCCTGTCGACTCTTTTTGTCTGCTGATTCTGGATCCAGATCAGGTTGATTTTTTTCTTGTCTTGACTAATTTTACTGTGCTAATCTTCAACCAGGATGACATCCTCATGTATTTCCTTTCTCGTGTAGGTTGATTATTTGAATTTGAAGAGTAACCAGAGGATGACTTTTACATCAACGCAAAGTGATTCTCAAGAGAAATGTTGGGCTTTGGAGAGGATTAATCCATGATCTTCACAATCTACTCAGATAAAATGGCAAATGCAGAGCATTTCCAGTGGTTTTTTTTAACACCAACATTCCCAGTTGGTGCCATCTGCATAAAATCTCTTAATCTTTCAGCAGCATGCTTAAAAAGTAAGCCTATTCACATGGGATTAGTAAGTCAAGCCTGAAATTTTCTTTGATGTATCCAGAGAAGTGAGCAGATGCATGTGTATGCATACTGTAACATGCCCAAGGACTGAAGAAATTTGAGGCAATCTTTGCCACTGTTCAGTTCCTTCACATCTCAAGGAACATTTGCTATCCTCCATTGGCATGTTGCCATGATTAAAGGTACTGTTCTTGGTCAAGAGAATATAAGAGAGTCACAGGTTTTGCACTTGATGAAACGTAACTATTTCATTGTCCAAAGACCACTGTGCACCTACTTGATCAAGAAAGTGTGGTCATTCTATTAAAGGACCTAAATAGTCTACATAAGTTCTCATGGAAGAGGACATTTAGAAGGTTGTTTCCATGACTATGTTCTCCAGGAGTGTCATTGAGAACCTGGATGCATCCAACTGCAAAATTTTCTGTCATATGGTCTCTGGGTTAGCTACTATCTGAATGTATGCCATTCAACAGTGTTCCAAGGACTCCTTGGGAAGCTATATGTTGATGGAAAATCAATGCAGAATGTCCAGTTAGGCTTGACTGGGCTCGTCGAGGGTGTATCAGACAACTAATTTCACAATTGATGGAATCGAGATATGCTGCCTTGTCATAGCGAATTGGGTCCTCAAATTTCAAAATCAAAGACATCTGTGTCAACGTGTTAAGAATCTAACACAGTCAAACTACAAGTTTTCTTGTTTTAGTAAAATTTCAAGTATCGTGAACGAGGAAACCTTAAAGAAAGTTCAAATTCTCTAGTGTTCTATATGTACCTGTGCAGTATCATTTTCCTAAAGGGTTGAAGCCTTTGATGGCTTTAGCCCAACGCACCAGTAATATTGGACAAGTTTTCTATGGGGCATGTACATCCCTTTCCTATAAGAAGGGGAAGAAAAACAACCACCGTATCGGTTTAGAATGAGGTGGAGCGAGTGAGTCTTGGCTTGGATATCTTCTTGTCTTCTTCAAAAGAAATGATGGATATGTTGGCTGGATTCTCAATCATCAGCTTTGCAATCAGGTAGCCAGAAATGCTCCATGTCTGGTACTTCCTAGCTTGCTTCCCAATGTACCGCCCTGACCTTCCATCATAATATTCAGGCCAACCATCTTTCGCAAGGCGCTTCTCAACCAACTCAATCGCTCGCTTTGCAGTCTGAGGCCTACCGATCTTGATACAAGCTGCAGTCAGCAGCCATAGTAGCACTGCGAAATAATAACCACCACACAAGAAAAATAACTGTCAAATGGATGTCTTTCACATAAGTGGTATATTGGGTCTTCAAATCAATTTTATTATATAAGTTCGTAAGAATTGAAGAATGGCCAGATGATGGTAAGGAAAGTAATTTTTCAATGCTCTTTATCGGAAGGAGATGACAGTGACAATAATTGCAGTTTACCAGGCCAAGATCCGCCATTATGGTAGCTCCATCTTGTATTCTTTGGATCACATCCAGTAACTATCCTCCATTCATGTCCCTCGAGTGCAGGGTAAGTGATCTTCAAAGGCATCTCCCCTATCAAGTCCTCCCACCGGTCCTCAATTAGTTCCATGATTGCTGTTGCTTGGGCTGGTGTAGCCAGAGAACTCAAAATGGCAATGCAGTTCCCAACTAAGAACCACCTGAAGTCCATTCGGGCTGGGCTAACATTTCCAACGAAATATCCTCCCCGAAGTGGCACAAAATCAAACACCCAGTCAGGAATCGATTCCGGTATCACGTTGAACTTATTGACAGCAGTATCAGAATACTCCTCCGTTTTGTAACGATAGATGATATTCAACTGGGTATGATCCATCCAGTAGTACTTCCTAAAGTGAAAACTGAGAGCCATTATCCTTTTGTCAATTCGCTCAATAAGTTCCTTGCCGTCACGCTCTGGTTTCAGCAACTGCTGTGCACACCTTAGTGCAAAATAGAAGAGAGCCTGGATTTCAATTGGATAGCCATAGACACCCTGTCCAAAAAGTAACGAGTTTTTAGTGACCACCATTGTTTGTCTCGAGACTAGAGAGGTGTTTAGGAGCTAAGAGCTCCTTAAGACAATCTGCAGTCATCTACCACCTAAGAACACCTTTTTGCCATCCCACACATCTCATTGATTCTGTTGTAATACTTCATCATTTGATGGAAAAGAAACCGATGCTACTTTTAGATAGAAACTAGAGATAAATTGGCCTTCACATGTTCTATCTATTACCATTACATGTTGCTTTACAAAGTAGATGTAACATAGACTTGCTAAAACAATTTATCCTTTAGGTTGCGTTGCATTGCTTAAGCATGACTACAGCCATTGAAACGTGCAATTGGTATTGGTGTGCTCTGAAGGCTAGTGGGGACAGAAACCTTATCAGCAGACCATGAGCTTCTCTAGCCAGCATCAGATGATACATAGAGAGGTAGGATGCAGTGTTTATACAACAGTTATCAAACCAACTACAAAGTAGATTCTAAAATTCTCAGATATGCCAAGCATGTGCCAAGCCATATTGACAAGTTTTAGCTCAATAATCAAGAAAAAGAACGATGGGAAAACTCACCATTCTTCTGTCAATCATGCTACAACCATCTGCACAAAGTAGTGTTGGGAAAGTGTCAAATCCATCAGATAGGCAAAGATTAAGTATCAGCTTCATTCCTTTCTGCACAACTGGCAGGTCAGCAAGGGAATAATCGTGCGTGCACTTTGTATATGACCTCAGCAGTATGATCCACCAGAACCCTGAATCAACAGGTGCAACTCTTCCTATTGCACTACCACCAAAGTCCGCTACTAGTCTCTCCTTTTTGTCTTGCAAGTCAAAACCGACTTTGAAGCTCGCAGGCATAACTCCTTCTCCAAGAGTGAAGTTATCGATTCTCTTTTCCCAGCCTTGGAGATGAAGGGTCTTTAACAGGAAGTTCTTGACAATTTCTGGTTCCATGTTATTTTTCATTAGGCAAGCCAATCCACTAGGTACAAAATCTCTAACAAAGACCTGAAATTCATACATAAAGAAATATTAGCAAGAAACCATGCTTTAGAGACAAATGTAAAAGTGCCTACGAAAAAATCAGCCGATGGCAGAGAAGACCAAACAAGAAGCCGAATGGAACAGATTCAAGGGGAGCTGTCATGTTAAATCACTTATGCATAAGATGTAAAAGCACGGCTTAGGTAACTATTTGAAATAATCTCGATACCCATGAAAAATCAAGATCAGTAACAAAGTTGGATGAAATTGTGTAACTGGTTGTGATATCCATTGAACTAATGTTTCCCACAAGGTAGCAATAGTCTTTCTTGGATAAAGCGGGTAGACCATCTTCTTCCAAATAAGAATTAGATGCAACAGATTCTCGGTCTGTGCTTAAAACGTGATGTGAAGATGAAGAAGGCAATGAAGGTTAGGACTAAAAATAGAATTTCTGTACTCGATAATTTTAGAAATAAGCATAGCCCATGTAACCGTCACATGAAAAGAAACAGAGACTGATCCTGCTGAGGAAGGAGTCGCTCATTATAAGTTCGAATCTGCAACAAATTACACCTAAATACCCAGTAACTGATTCCTATTTTGGTAACTTGGTCATTGCCGAATTCAAACCTAGAGAAGTCCATATTGAAAGTCACACCATACAATAAGGGAAAGCAAGAAATTGTTTTTAAGCGGATGAAACAATTCAAGAACAAAGAAGCAAAAGATACAAGCGTACTCTCCTGTAAAGAATGACTGGAGCCACTAATCGATCTGTACAGTAACATATGCGCGAATGGCAGGACAGACGAGTCAACTGCACTTGCATCACCTGATTATAGTTCAGCGCATCGGCGTTTGGATCCATAGCGGCGAGAGTTCCGACGGGCTTGCCCTTGTAGAAGACGTACGACTTGTTGAGCCTCTCCCAGGCTTCCTCCATCACAGGGTTGCCGTTGGCGGGCTGCAAGGCATCCTCCACCACCAAGTCATAGTTGCTGAGATTGGCGCTCAAGCTGGGGCACGGCCTGATCGTCGCCTTCACGTTGCCCGAAATATCGTGACCGAAGCTAGCCTTCCTACTCGATCTCTCCGGAGACCCTCCCTCTTCCGCCCACCCCGACGGTCTCTCCGTCGCCTCCGCATCTCCGTCCTTCACAGAATCCGGAGAATCCCTATTCTGCTCAGGCACTTCGATCTCTCCAGACTCGGACGGCGATTTCCCGCTCACGTCGGCCACTTCGCTCCCGACAGTAGTCAAAGATTTCAAAGCGGCTTCACCATCTCGAGGCTCCGAAGAGGTCGACAACGACGCCGCGACGGTCGAAGCAAGAGGATCCGCATTTTCAGGGGAGGCCGACGGCACGCCTTCGCCACAGGCCACCGGTGCGGGTTCCGGAGGGGGATCCTCGCCGGCGCCGGCGGCGGAGCTCCTCGGAGCGGCGGCCGGATTGGGCTCGGTTCCTTCGGGGAAAAGTATCCCTTCGAATTGGTCGAACGTATCGTACATCTGAAAAGAGTTCGAAAGAACATGAAAAACCGCACGCCCTGCGAAGCCACCATTGCCGCGCGTGCGCACTACGGACGAGAACACGAAGAAGGAGAACACGAGGAAGACGACAACGAAGAACAAGAACAAGATTGTACAGTAGAGAAGAGCAGGAGGAAAGGTACCATTGTGAGAGTTGCAGTATGACAATGGCGGCAGCCGGGAAGGACTGAGGAGGAGGAGGAGGCGGCGAGGGGGAGGGGAGCGAGAAAAAGCGTGGGCTGGTCCTTTTTTTTTCTGTTTCGGCGGTTATGTCGAGCTTAGCAAAGTGGGTCTCATTTACGCCAGTATTTACGAGCGGGTGCCACCGGCGTTAACCCGAGTCGATGCATTTTGGGGGGGGGGGGGAGGCTGCTTCTTCGCGCGGGGTATTTTGGGAATATCGGAGGCCATAAGCACTGAGCAGGACTGTGCCGGTGTAACAGACTATCCACGTGGCTCCTTCTGATTCGATGATTTTCGCGCCATCGACCCGCCTTGCGAATTTCAAACTTCCGGGATCTCACAGGTTTTTCCTCTCGTTTAATCAGATGGAAAGAAAATGCGACTCGGAGAGCCGATGCCGCATTAGGAATAGGATATATACAAGACGACTTGCATGAACAATCTTGAATTATGAAATTCAAATCTAAATATTGTCTCTTGATAAAATTGTGTAGCTTTGTGTTAATTGAATATGAAATTTAGAGGATATATCGATGAGACATGACTCGTGACGACAGGAGGAATGGGGAGGTGGAGAAGCAAAGAGAGCCCAGCATGCTGATTCCATTAGAGCATTCAGCTCATAGAACCACAGCACTGGATTATATTTGAAGAAAAGAGAAGCCGACATCGACCCAAAATCGGGAGCTAGAGAATCCATGGCTGAAGAATGCCGGGAGTATTATCATGTTGTTTATCGAGTGCATCGCGATTAATTAGGTTTGTTTATGTGTGGCACTGCTCATGATTAAGCAGAATCGCAAATGAAAGGTTAATAATGAAACTTGGGTTCTCATTCCCACAATTAGTATGTGTAAATTTCAATCAAGCAAAATGATGTGGTGACCGAGCAAAAGAGTTAATGCTGTGCTGCAGGGCCCTCTGCACCAGCTACCGCCACCACAAGACTCCCTCCGATAACATCGAGCCCTCGCTTCCGTCAATCAAACCGCCTACTGCTGTTCATCGACACATGGTCACTTGATCCAGCTGTTGATCTCAGCCGATTCAAAGAGTCAAAACTAACATCTAAAGATCACAGCATATTGCTGCATCTACTTGTCTACTTGTTTCCAATCGAGAAATACATATCGCATCTACTTGTCGAACTCCCATACAACACCTCCTCCATCCTCTGCAATGTCAAGGAAAAACATTTATTACATCGTAAGTTATGTATTTGGAGGAGGGAAAGATCAATTCGCCAGATAGACAAGAACACGACACACAGTATCACAAGTAAATGTTTATAGAATGCCATTTATATCATAGACTCCTTCGAGCACATGAAAGCAGAACATCTTCCTAGTGAATGGCATCCGTTTCTATGAAATCTAAAAACGACTGCAAAGTATTGTCAATTTCCAGACTCTGTTCTAGCTAGATGTCCTTAACGTGATGCACCAATACGATAGCATATCCATGTCATTCTTTGTCTCGGGCTTTGCCTCACCTGTCCTTTATCTGTTTCGCATTACTTAATTACAAACGGATGAACCAACTCATTTGTTCATTTTTAGATGTAGTAAGGGCATAGGAAGACAACATCAGCACAACAAGACCCTAGACTAGATTCTAAGATCAGCATGGCATAAGTTGATGATTTCCTTAGAGGACACTTTACTGTCATCGACTGTGCAAATGCGGGGATGGGGACAAAAAATCCAAGCTACTGTGATACCTAAGAAGATGATATAAGAAAATTTCTCACCTTTGACTTTCTTATTTATCCAAACCTCCAGCAACATTCCAGCACCAATTCCACCGGCAATGCAAGCCCCATAAAAAGCAAGAGTCAAGGGCAAAGATCTTCGAGGAAGGAAGTAATAGTCTGGTATTTGCCTAAGCTTTTTAGGCAACCGCTTCTTTACAATGGGTTTAGCAGAAGGATCCTTTTGTATGTCACTGCCAACGGCTTTCCAGTCCACCCCTTTGAAAGGGTCTTTTGACTCTTCAGTTCCCATCACTATATACTAGCTTGCAATGCAATCAACTTGGAAAATTTAAACCGACTGATCACGCGGACTATATATGCAGGATGATGATAAAAAGCCTGCAGGCAAACAAAGGAAGCTGATAAGTTTCAAAACGTAAAAAGCCACATTCTAATCAATTATGAATGATAATACTTGCATTTGAAACACATTGGTTAAGAGAGGCCACTGCTATGCAGCAAATCACCTATTCAAGCAACCCTTGGAATGAGTACAAAGGCCATGTTAGATTGTAAAATAGCATATTTATGATGTAAATGAGAAGAAATCTCCATAGACTACAAATTCTCTGAAATAATCAATTGTAGAATTTTTGTTCTTCCGAGAACTTGTTCCACTGAAGCTAAAAGCTGCAAAAAAGCCATGATGACCAGCAAGTCACCATAAGCTTTCAGAAACTAATTCTGATACTACTCTCAGCAGAACGTCTCATAAACACGGACCCCAAACCCCCATACTAAGAAAAAAGCATATTTTAGTTGCCAGTTGCAAGGAGCATTCAAGTCCCAAATAAATAATCTCATTTCCAAAGCCTAAACAAGGTAAACTATGGAAGCCCAGTAAATATTTTCCAAAACAGACCTTTAGCAAGCTCACATTACGAAGGAAGTCGTAATCACAATCTTCAAATCCAAGAAGGTCAAGGACATTCAAATTTCAAACATAGCATCCCCAGTCTAGGCCTTTGGCCACTATGACACTGCCTCCGCATCGAAAGGGATAAGAAGAGCCAGTTTATGCAGTCCAATATCATTCAAGCTCTGACTTTCATCGAAGCAGGTTAATCTTATTCCTCACCAGAACATACACACATCTCGAGTACAAATTCGATTTGTTTCGAAGCTTATCTTTCTTCCAGCAACGCGCATATCGTCTATTGCATCATTGGTTCACAAAGGCAATACCATACCTACACCACGAGAGGAGTATATGAAATCATCCTAGACTATCCATTGCATGGGGCACAGTAGTTTCTCGACAACAACAACATTCACCTTAGAGCCAAAAAAAAACTTCATCCAAGCACGCCCCCCGCAGAAGTCAGAACAATCACATAAAGTTTAATAAAATCAACCCACACCCGCAGGCCAAATGGCAGCACATCCTATGAACTATGAACATTAACATTCATATTAGCTGCATCAAACGGCGACAACGAGCTCTCTGCGATCAGAAACGTTACCCCCCCCCCCCACGCCACGTATAACCAATCCAATGCCACCAACACTGCCGGAAATCAGCACGACAGAAAGCGGCGAAATCAGTCTATCAAAGTGGAACCCACGTCTGCATTTCACCGACGAACTTCCCACAGGTCAGAGCACTGACATCCGGGTTTCGATTGGGGCGATGGCGGATCATCGCCATGGACCCACGATTCCTAAGGGCAACGCCACGACACGAGCGGTCCGAGCGGCGACAAATCGGCCACTTACCCGCGAACGTCACTTCAAGGAAGCATTCTAAAACGAATTGGACGAAGGGAGCCCATCACGAATTTTTCAAATGCTTTCTTGTAAATGTAATCACCGGAGAGAGAGAGAGAGAGAGAGAGAGAGAGAGAGAGAATTACGAGGCAGTCGATGCAGATGTCGGTGGACTGAAGCCGAAGAAGACGAAGACGAAGCGGAAGCTCCGGTTTGCCTACCGTCGACCGCTGCACTTCTAGGGCTTTTCAAGTCGTCAGCAGAACCGCCCCGTCGTTAAAAATGAGCCTCGTGCACAAAAAACCAAAAACATAGAAATTTATTTAAAACTTAGAAATTGATGATTTTTTTTTCATAGAAATTAATATAACGAAAAATTCTAAAGCAACCCACATATGATAAATTTACTTCAAATTAATATTTTGATTACAAAATTTCATAGATGGTACATTTATAACAAATTTACCTCAAACTAATTTTTTAATGTATACTCATGCCAAATTTATCCCAAATGACCCCAAAAAAACTCTAAACCAGTACACTCATCAAAACTAATTTTTGTATAGCCAAAGACCTCAAATTTGTATATTTGTGACAAATGTGCATTCCATTAAATTGGATTAATACAACAAAACCAATACAATTATAATAAATAGAGGGTAAAATTTTAAATTGGTACACTAATCACTTATCATCAAACTCAATAATTCAACTGTAAAATTTAATGGAAAATAATAAAATTTAAATTTGTGACAAGTGTATCAGTTTATAATTTTCTGTGATCAAAGAATTAGTTTGAAATAAATTTATCATAAATGCACTATTTTTTAAATGTCACGAGAATCTCATGATTAATATCGGACAAGATTTATAATAGGATGAACAGTTTGGAAAATATTTTTCTTGAAAATGATCACTTAAATTTTTTGAAATAATTAGTTAATAAAAAATATTTTCATCATCGATAACTATTTATGCGTTAACGCTTTCAAGGACAATAAATATATTTTTCGTTTGTTTGTTTTTGTGAGTGATATAAAGGAATCATTTTTTTCAAAAATATATTTTACAAATCATTCATTTCCCACGATAAAGGAAAATGCTTTACAGAAAAATGGTTAGTTTTCCTTTATTTGATGATGTGTGACTGAAAATATTTTATGGTGTTTAGATCTCATTTCAAAAATAATTTCAATCTCACAACTTTGTCTCAAACAATGAAGAATTCCAATTTTTAAATTTTTTTCTTTTTTTTTTTCCTTTGTTGGTTGCCGAGCCTACGAACGAGGCTCCACCTTAGCAATTGCAACTTGTGGCTACTCGCCGAGGCTCATCAACTAGAAAAGTAAGAAGGAAAAAAACTTGAGATGAGCAATTTCCCACTGGTATTTTTACCTCTTTAAATTTAGGAATTTATTTTTCTAATTTTATGCATGAATATTTTTGTCAACCGGAAAAAATTTTCATTTACTAAATCATTTTTGACTAACCAAACGAATGAAAATTCAGAAAAATTAATTTTTGAAAAACACTTTTTATCAAAACAAACACACCCTAAAATAAGAAATGATAATCATACAATTATCAAACATGGAATGTTGTCAAGTTTCCTTAAAAATGGATTTGATCAATGAATTCAAGTCTTTGCATTGAAAGCGAAGTTTCCTCTTTTGACAAGTAATTTAGAGTTTGGTAGGTTGATGCCCACGTTCGTAATTCACTAACACGCTCAAAAATCAACCATCAAATTCTCCTTCTTCTTGTTTTTTTTTTTCCGGATTCATTTTGAATTTCCCGTGTCCAAATGTGCCCGAAAGGACAAGCGATCAGCTTATGGCAACCACTCACTGGCCCAAGGAAAATTACCGACAAAATTTTAAATTTATTTTTTGTCGAAATTTATTATAATTATGTCAATTCAATTATAAATATATTTTAATTAATTTAGTCATATACATTTTATATTTATGTCAATTTAATCGATTCAACAAATTTTGATTAAAAATAAGAATTTTTTTAAAATAATATTTTTTTGTTTTTTGAATTTTTATTGTTTTTTATTTCTTTCTTTTTTTCCTTTTTTTCCCTCTTCCTTGCGAGGGCCGGCGACCTCATTAGTGCCTGGCAAGGGCAAGCCGCACCCTAGCCCCGATGGTCGAGGTCAGAGTAAGAAGGAAGAAACAAGAAAGAAAGAAAATTAATCAAAATTCAAAAAATAAATAAAATATTATCTAAAAATTATTCATGTCGACCGATCGATCGGCGTACGCGGCGGTGCTAACCTGCCAAAATGGCCGAATTGACTGAATCAATATAAATATAAAAAAAATTATAACTGAATTATCCAAAAAAAGAAATTTAAGATTTTTTCTGGTAATTCCCGATTGCCTGAGTTGCATAAGAAAAGTTTCGGGTCTCTTTCAACCGTGCACCTATCTAGCCATAGACTCGATTACCATGACAGCAGTGCGTATCCATATCCTAGGAAAATCCGGCGGGAGTGGTTGGACAGGGACCGCGAGCGAGCGATTGGTTTTCCCATTATCCGACGATATCGAGTGGTGGTGGCCGCGCACGGCCGCGCCGCGTCACCGTCGCCTCGCGGCGAGGCCGGACCGCCCATTGTTTTCGTCCTCTCTGCCCCCCGACCCAAAAGTCCGACGTCACCGATCCCCACTTTCTCTCGCGTGCCAACAACCGACGGTGTCGTGTAGCTCCGGCTTTTCCCATCGTTCGAATTCTTGATATTATTGCGAGGAAAGAAAAATGCTCGGATGGAGAAACCGACAGGATGCAGCATCAAATCCATTGACTGTGCTGAGTAAAACCCAGGCCTCTCCTTCCCTTTCTTGCATCATTCGTTTCCCTTTTGCTAGATTTGGGTTGGCTTCTCTCTCTCTCTCTCTCTCTCTCTCTCTCTCTCTCTCTCTCTCTCCTGTGCAAGAAGCCTCGAGCAAAAGGGTAGCGACTGCCCTCCTGCGGTGGATGCACGGTTTAGTTGCCTCCGTTCCTCCGTCGTAGCCCACCTGCATGATTTTCCGGTACTCTCTCTCGCCTCCTTGGTCTTGCTTTTTGACCTTCGAGTTCCTTCTTTTTTCTTTTGCTTATGTTGGACTGCATCGTCTTGTTGAAAACTTCCGTGTTTATTGTCCTCGCTGATTAGCGCTCCGGTTGTACCGCATCTCCATCCAAATGGGGTTGTGGCTATGGTGTTTTTCTTGCTTTGTTGCTTCGAATTTCACTGCCTCCTGCTTAAAGATGAAAACTTTCTGATGATTAACGATCTGGGTCTGAATTGTTATGCTTGATGTCTTTTCCTGTTTTATTGGTTGCAGCGAAATAAAAAACTGTATTTCTTTGGATATTCAAAGCTCCTCCTTTGAGGGGAGATGAGACTGCATGCATGGAGCTTGTTAAGGTTCCATGATTGAGTAGACCGTACTTGTTGGTGGTTGTCTGTTAGAAGAGGCAAAAAGAGGGTCTGTTTTTCCTGCATTATGACATTTATTTTACCTCATGACCTCTAGAGTTCCGCTGATCTTTAAGAAAGCAATCTTGCGAATGTTGGCTCAAATAAGCTCATCCGTTCTGTCATGATATCATTCTGTAATGACTCATCAAACCTTAAAGTTGTTCTTACTTCCCATGCTTTTCGAGCTTGGTTGTGATTTTTGTCCCTCATAGTCGATAGATTTGATAGAACTGGGCCTGAGTCGGGACTCTATTGGGCAGACAAGTTCCTATGTGATAAGCATCAGGAAAAGTTATTGCCAAAACAATTGACTTGTGGCGTCTTAAGTTGCTTGGGTTTGATAACTAAGACTTCCTAGTTATGCAAATGGCTGATGTTTCTATAACCTTACAAATGATATATGACCTGCAAACGAACTTGATCAATTTGAGTGTCTGCCATCCACTTGTGAGAGAGACATATACTGAAATTGAGTTTTTGCCTGACAGGGTGTGAGTATCCTTTTCTTTGAGACTATTGAGGTAAGAATTTTTATGGGACTATTGTTTTTGGACATACGATTGATCCACCAAAGCAAGGTCAATTGACTGATTTTCCATTGACGAAGACATTGGAATGAGAATTCTTATTAGACTTTGGCCTTTTTTTGTCCATCCAAGTTCCATGAGAGTAGGGTCCATTCTTCCTAAGGAGCTTGAGTGTAAGAAAGCTTTCTGTCAATGGCATTTATGACAAATTCAGATGGATTGCATATTTGATTGTGTATTCTGTTTTCATAATCACATTTTAGCAAACGAGTAGAATCGGTCGTGTGACACCATGTTAGCATACTGTGTATGGTTTTGAAAATGCAGAACCAAAAAACACTTGGGCTGAGAATATGTGTGAGTGAGGTATGATTGGTTACTGGATGTTGGTCGGAAGCTCGAGAACACGACAATAATCACCATAGATTATTGGTTGACTACTTAAAAGGCATTTAGGGAGTTATGTAGGTAGATATTTCTTTTACAACAATTAATGAGGTATGGTGAATTTTAGAAGTTGTGGAAAGTTGTTAAGATTGCAAAACTCAGGACATAATAATTTTTTCTAGAATTAGTAGCCATTTCCTGTACCTGTTACACCTCTGTTCGTTTCTAAACTTATTCCTCTTGTTTCTCTCTGAAAGGTCATTTAGAGTTTTCCACATAGTTTATGTTTTATTAGAATTTCAGGAACACTTGAAAATATTTCTGCTGATATTAGTGCAACTGGTGTATTTGCCTTCTTTTAATTGTTTGTCTTGTCTCATGTCTATGGATCTTGTCTGATGTCATGATATATGGATCGTAATCTGTATATTGTAATTGGTTTACGTGCTGTCAAAAAGAAAAGGAATGACTTTTTCTTCTCTCTGGACACAGCGAAATGTCTGAAAGGCTCAGAGAATGATGGCAGCAGCTGAAGCCAGAGCGGTATGGCAGAGAACAATAAACCGTTATTTTGTACAGGAGGATGCAAAAAGAGCCCCCAAATTAGCTTGCTGCCAATCATCATCATTGACATCTAAACTGGTAGATGCTGGACCAACCACCACATCCGATCAGGATGACCAACCAGATATAGGATTCCTGCCTTCAAATGGGAAGCCTTTGTTTTCTGATCTTTGCGATGACACAGATGGTGGCTTCATCTCCAGCCAATCCATGGGCTCCAAAAGGTTTCAATGAATGAAAAGATAGATCTTCCTGATGTTGAAATGGAAAGTTTGAAAACAGGCTTTTGAAATTTATATTCTGAGTCACATGAGATGGTCTTGCAGGATGAAGAAGACACTGAGGATTTTGATGGTAGAGAGCGAGAGTTGGAAGCCAAAGATAGTGACAAGGCCAAAGATATCAAGGATATTGGTATGGGAGGCAGCTATGCCTCCATGCAAATAGATGATTTTGGCTCATCAATTTCCAAGCAACTTACTGAACTTGATTTTGAGCTGTATTCTCCATGGATTAGTAATGCAAGGACTGACCCATGGTGGCATGCGATGGATAAGGATGAAGTAGCCTCCTTGGTTGCTAGGAAGTCACTTGACCATGTTGATAACTGTGATCTTCCCCCACCTCAAAAACTTCATGTTAAGCAACGCCCCTGCTCAAAAATTAGATGCTTCAATCAAAAAAATCCTTCTCCCGTGAAAATGCAGTCACAAACTCTTTCAAGACGCCTCTTTGGTCACATGATTCTGATCCTGATGAAACAGTTGGAACATGTGCAGCTTCGTTGAAAGAATATGTGCCCAGCAAGTTGCGCAGGTACTTGTCTGTGTACTTGAGTAATTGTCTTCGTCTTTGGTTGCTAGATAGGATAACTTATTCAAAGAAATTATACTGCTTAAATAGTTAACATCCACTTGTTATTAGCTCTGGCCGTTGAAATAAATGGGAGGAAAGAGCACCTTTGCAGTGTAATGATCACCATCGCCGTTTTATAGATGGTTCAGGTTTATAGTCTGATCCAGATCGGTGTTGCACAAGTTCTGAATGAAAGTTTGAAATTACCACATGATGCTATACTCCATATGATGGATAATCATTTTCTGCTCCAAATTTAAGTGCATCATTGTACTTTGGAAACTTGCAGCAGAAATACTTACAATGGTGGCCCAGAGGATATTAAGAAAGCATATGAAGTTCCTGATGGTGATCCTTGCAAGTCTCAGCTTTTGGAAGCACTCCGGCATTCCCAAACACGTGCCAGAGAAGCAGAGAAGGCAGCAAAGCAAGCTCGTGAAGAGAAGGAGCACATCATTGAGCTCTTCTTCAGACAAGCTTCTCAACTTTTTGCCTACGAGCAGTGGTTTCATCAATGGCAACTAAAAGCGTGCTACTTGCAAGCTGAGAACACTGATCAGCCAATTGCCACACCTGTCCCTGAAATCCATCCTTTGATGCCTCACAAAGGTATAATAGCACAGACAAAGCCTCATCAGAATGCCAATACTAGACGGGAAAGACGAGGACCGCTGTGGATAGACATTACTAAGTACGCACTCGCTGTGGCATTAGGTTTTAGCCTTGTGGGTGCTGGTTTGCTCGTGGGATGGACGGTCGGGTGGTTATTGCCTCCTTTTTAGACAATGTACGTGGTTGCGCAAGGCCAAGCCTTCTCTGCTGCTTTCTGAAGGAGTCTTGCTTGCAGTAGCACAATCGGTTGCCAAAATTAGTTTTGACAAATGCGTAAAATTTTCCGTTCATTAGTAGTTTATCAAATCAATGTAGCTTTCCCCGGCAGATGTGCAACTTTGTTGTAGATGTATATACAGGCCTTTACTCATACGACCAGCTGCTAGATCTCTTTTCGATTACATTTTGAGGTTCTGAGTGGGTAAAAGAAAGTTTTCTGCCAGAAGTCCATGGGACAAGTTTTTGAATACATTGGGGTTGTGTTTGGCAATCAAAATAGAATTGATAATAGGATAAAATTTATCATATTTTATATTTGGTCCCTACTCAAAACAAGATAAAGTTATATAAGATAAAGTTATATATAAGCAAGATATAGGTCAAATAAAATTATTTCATTAGGAAGATTAGATAAAGGTGGATAGGATTTCCAATTTCATAAAAAAAAAAATTCTTTTTCTCAAAAACAAACTTTTAAATTAATAAATATAAAATTATATTATAATAGGAATAATATTTGAATCATAATAGAAGAAATTCAAAATACCAAAAAATGACAATTTGGGTTTTTAATTTAATCTTATTTTTATTTATGAATTCAAATTTAATTCTATCTTATAATATAAATTCAAAATAAAAAGATATATTTATTAAATATTTTAGGTGTTTTAATATTTTAGATATATTAGTATAATTTTTTATTTTATAAAATTTTATTAGAGAATGATGAAAGGAAAATAAATAAACAGAAAAGGAAATTAATTAAAAAAGAGAGTAAAATAAATAAATAAATAAAAATAAAGTAGACAAGAGTGTCGTAAGTAATTTTTACTATCTTTGTTTGTAAAATTTATGCTTCATTTATATTTATATGTTGCTTATACCAAACAATATATATGATATGACGCAAATATATCCAACTTCATTAACGCAATCACCAAACAATAGATAAGATATAACAAAATGCCTAAATTTTTATATCATATCCTATCCAATTAATTTATCAAATCAATGCTGCTTTCCCCGATAGATGTGCAACTTTATTGTAGATGTATATATGGACCCTGACATGCTAGATCTCTTTTTGAATACATTTTGAGGTTATGAGGAGGTAAAAGAGAGTTTTCTGCCAGATGTCCATGGGACAAGTATAGCCCATCCGAAAAGACGCCTGGTTTGATCAAGCTTCACTCAGAAAGATACAAATCACACAAAGAAGTGACTCTCTTTTAGCTAATTGATGATATAAGAAACGAAAAAGCACCCAAAAAAGGGGGCAAGTGGTTAACGATACGACTAATGATCTTGACCAGGATTAAAGTCGCATCCAGACTTTAGGCAAGACTCACGGATTGTTCAACAAGATTATAGTTGCTGCCGCATTTTTAAACAAGACTCGGGGGGATAATTAACAACAAAAACAAGATTTATACAACCTGAAATCCAAAAATTCCAAACCACGACCAAATGGCCTAGGGACTCAAAACTGTGTAAAGCTTTGATGCGATTATCATGTAAAACATTTCGTGAAACCTGGCCCCAAAATGAGATAACTGCACCACTTGGAAGTCTAAGGTCCATTTGCTCATGACTTTAAGCAGCACGCAACTTGCAAAAAGTACCACCAAATGAGCCCTCATATCTGCAAAAGATAATGATAATGAGAAGACCTCGTGACTATCTTTCACATCACAAAGAATCAACAACATGCCTGGTTTTATTGTTCAGCAACTGCAAAGAGTCGACTAAAGATATACAATTCTGGAATAACCAACTCTGGAACAAGGATCAGCAACAGGTATTTTAAGTTTTAACTACCAAGTTTTATCCTATAAAACTCATCGGTCAGATCTCATCGCATAAATATCAGGTCAACAAGTCATACATCAGTTATGAAACACTCAGAATTTAACAGTGACAACCACAAAGACAATCAAATATTAAACACAAGCATCAAGACGAGTCCTCTATTGACATGAACATTGTGTCTCCCACAACCTGCATAACCATGGGTTATTAGATAATTGAAATAAGTATTTCCTGAATACACAGATACAGCATCCTTCAATAAGCTTATGAAATGGCACCAAGCCACAAAATAGTAAGTCGACTGATCCATGCATCCAAGTTAAAGCAACACCATCGTATAAAGGCAAGGTGACATATCCACACTGACACAAGGGGACTCCAAAAGTACAGATGATATACACATGCTTACCTAAACTCAACAGAGTTTACTTAGATGTATAATTAGATGCCACACCACGTGGGGTTTGCGAGGGAAACTATCACCAAACTATTCCAAAATTTAAAAAATGACTAGTTAGGTCACCTTACACGTCTGCTTGATAAAGGAAAAGTGAGGGCTAAAAGCGGGATATAGAAGTGTACAAAATAACGGTAGTCCAAGTTATACCCCCAAAGCAACTTCAAAATGGCCATGCATTTTCCAACTTATTGCTAAAAATGAACAATGAAATACCTCCAAAATTTTATTACAAAATAAGGTCTTCATAAATAGAAATAAATACACACTAAGTCCATTTAAATCTGAATAATCAGTTGCTGATTCTAATGCATTGATGTTTCGCAAGTTGCAAGACATACTCCCAACAGAAAAACACAGACATAGGTCTTGCATTGTGAAATGAAAGAAATAGTTGAAACACACACTTGTAAAGTCCATTTAGTACCTTCTCAAACAATAGGGCAGTTATAAGTGCCACAGAGTTGAAGTAATGCATTCTGGTTTGCTGGATCAAGATTCTCACTGATGATCTGAGGATACTTCCCAGGAGACAGGGCAGACAGTCTTGCCAGAGAAGACACCAAAAATTCTCTCGGTTCCCTTATATCCTTCAGAGGGTCCTCTTCCTTCCTTCCAGCATGGTGGAGATTAACAAAAGTGGCAGTATAGCCCACATTTTCAGCTACATCTGGAGCATCTGGCTCTTCCACAAGGGTATCCTCCTCAGGGCGCGAAAGCAAGGTCATAATGCTGTCTAGCATCTTCCCCCAGTGTCTACTAGCTGCTGCATCTAAAAGAAGTGGACTTTCACAGAGCAGCCTTGTTGAAGCCACTACAGTTAACTTACGTTCAACATGCCCGGCAATTAACTTTAGATTTGGTATCCAAATCTGCTCCAAAATCATGACAAAAATGTTGGGCTGAACAGCATTCATTGAGTCAACAAGGTTGGAGGGACCATGCTTGACCAGAAACAGTGACATAAATATCAAAAGAGATTTCACAAACTTCATAGTCCGTCTATTCTGGAGACGCGTAAACAAGGCATGCCAAATGTGGGGGATGTAGGGTACAATCAAACTATAATCTAGATTCTCAATAACAGTGTTGAGGACAAAGAAGCCCTGTTCTTCTGTGCTTGAGGACACAACTAGTTTGTTGAATATGCCAAGCACCTGACTTAGCCTACCTCCCTGACTCAGTTCATGTGGTGACTTTTGAAGAAATGCCTGAAGCAGACGCACAAGCGCAGGGACATTTGGACCTCTATTCCACAGATCAGGTGACAACAGAATCTCAAAAATCGGCATGTAATTAGCTGGAATGGGTGGTCTGTTCAATTCAACAAGCTGAGCCAACAGCTGAAATGCATAGGGGAAGAACTCAGTAACATCATTGGCCAATATCGTCTGAAGGCTGGGAAAGAGGCTTCCTTCAAAAGATGATATTAAAGAGGCATCCTTCTCACAAGCCCTCCTGACAAGAACAGCCACTGACTCAAATAAATAATGGTTAAAAACTGGATCTTTCGGGTTTTTACAAACTTCATTCAGAATGGATGTCAACCCTGCAATACACGGTGCAGCGATCCCTTGGGAGATGTCAGCAACCCCAAGGACTCGCATGATACATTTCATAATGTATGGGTTCTCCTCAGATTCAGGAAACCGCAAAGCCGTGAAAAGGTTGTTCATCGTCACCATAAGAAAGGGGCTGATATCTGCAGAGGTGTATCTTGCCTTCCCACCCTCATCCCTAACCAGCAAAAGCTTTTCAATGCAACTTGCAGAATAAGAGTGAACTACATTGGACTCCGAACTAAGATACCTAACCAAATCAGGAAACAACTGCAAGGTAATGCCCTTTGCTATCTGACTCCGAAACAATGTGAAGAACTTAAGAGCACCTGCCTTTAGCATGGGAAACTCATTCACGTTCTGACTCTGCAATTCTGGAACGATAACAGACGTGAAGAAGCTCTCGACATTAACAACATCAGTAGAAACAGCATTACCCCCAGCCTTCTTTGTCGCCAGTGAAACAACCAGGTATATGGCACAATCTTTGTCCTTCCAGTTGGTGGCTGGATTTGCAGCAAATGAGCTCAGCAGGTTCTGTATTTGAGCAGACACAATGGCAGTAACCTCTGCCTTATGATATGTAGCAATCCCTTTGAGAAGTTCACATGCAATCCTTCTCCTAGTATCAAGATCACTACCTTCCATGTCCCTCCTGATGAACTCCACATAATTCATTTCAAAGAGTTCCTCATCGTCCTCCCTCAAGCGCACATTAGGGATCACAATGCTCTGACAAATCTGCTGAATTACGCCATCGCCTTCAAACAACTTATGGTGTACACTTGTACTAACAGTCGTCAAAAACTTAATCGCCGTAATGGCCAACCTATCACGACTAGAGGACTGAGTCACGTCACCAAGTAAACTCCAAACGGCAGATGCAAACTTATCCAAATAATCTTTGAACTCGTCCTCATTCTTCTCCATATAAAGACTAATATTCTCACACACTGCAGCTCTAAGCTCATCCACGAGTGCAAGCCCATCAGGGCCACTACTCTCGAGTACAGGATATCTGGTAGTAAGGTACTTTTGGAACTCACCCATCCACTCTGCCATATGATCCTCGAAGAATTCCGGCAACTCTTGTGCATTAAGAGAATAGAAAATCCGACAGCACAATCTCTGAGACTCGAATAAAGGACGCAAATTTACAGCTTGACCAGAAGACGAAGTCTCATCAATTAGCTTAGCAGTCCTAAGGAATATCTCCAACAGAGGCGCAGCAAAATTATCCAAGCAATATTTCAAATCAAGCAACAGATCATTTGTCTTGTAGAGGTAATTGAACTTCTCGAAAATAGAATTCGCGGTACCGAGAATCCCGTTGATCGAGGAGTAATCTGAGGCCTGCGAAGCCTTCTGGAGATTGGCCACGAGATCGGGGAGCAAGGCAGGCCACAGCTTGGGGAAATCGTGCTTGCTGATCACGGCTAGGGCTTCGCTGAGCTGGCTCTGGATGCGGGCGGACGCGGACAGCATCAGGGGGACAATGAGGGCCTTGATTTGCTCCTTCTCGGGTTCGGGGATTGCCGCCGCCGCCGCGGCGTCGGCGGCGTCGTGGGGAGGCGCCGGGGCCCAGCGGGCGCGGAGGTGGTTCTTGAAGTTGACGGCGGCGGCCTGGCGGATCTGCTCGTCGACGGAGGACTCGGCGACGAGGCGGAGGACGGCGAGGGCGTAGCTGGGGCGGTCGGCGGCGTCGGCGAGGGAAGATTCGGCCTGGCGACGAGGGGCCGGGGAGGGGGAGAGTGTGTGGAGGAAGCACTGGGAGAGGAACTGAAGGGTCTCCTGGTTCCACTCCATGGATGCCGATGCTGCAGCTACTTCGAGCCGGAGCTCCGATGGCCCGCTAGGGTTTTAGGCGAGATTTTTGAATTCGTCGCGGGAGGGGGAGGAGGAGGAAGGAAATGGAGGAGGGTTTGCGACTTGCAGAACCTTCTCCCAGGACTGGGGTGACGACAGGAGAGCTGGGGCACGGAAGGGGGCAACAGAGGGAAAAGCTGAGCTCTTTTTTTTTTTTTTTTTTTTTTTTTTTTGCTTTATTTACTTTGGGAGCGCGATATTTTGGGATTTCGCGGTTTCGGCCCGCCGCTTTGAATTTTCGTGCGAGCCGGGACGGGGTGGACTCCGGCCCACGGAGTACTTGGGCTGGGCTGCGACCTTCATGGGGCCCAAAATCGGAGAAGAGGTAATCAATTCCAAGCTTGAAGTGACCGGAAATTCAATTGAATTCTATAGTTTTTTATTTTTAATTTTTAACAAAACAATAGTCCTATCGACAATTGCATTAAATTAAGCGAGTTAATGACCAAAAACCTTTGTCGCAGGCATCATGCATATAAGGGAACAATTAATATTTTGTCAACTCACTAGAACTGCAAATCTTTTTGTAGATTTTTTATTGTACATATCACGCAACAAAGTAAAGATGTATTATCCAGGAGACAAGCTATTTCACTGTAGTTGAAAGGCAAGTCGCATAATTGAGAAACCTATTATGGGTCCTCTTCCAAGATTCCAATTCACAAATTAATTTCTTCAATGGATTTAAAAGTAAAAATATCAATTTCGTTACCCATTAAAACATCAGATATACATTGGTCATGGAAAAAAATAAAAGGATTACGTGGCCAAATATGACTCGAGATGTTATGTGATCCTCTGGTGTGGCCTTTCTCCTGGAAAATAATGAATCGATAGCGTTGCAAAAGAGTAAAAAGGAAGCGGCCAAAAAGGTTCCACCGAGACTTGAACTCGGGTTACTGGATTCAGAGTCCAATGTCCTAACCGCTAGACCATGGAACCACTTGATGCTCAATGGGTAATTAAAATTATATTAAAAGTAATTATTTTGGAAAATAAATTATTTGGAAAATATTTTAATTGACTAATTATTTTAAGCGACATGGATGATCATTTTCAAGAAAATATTTTTTGAATCATTCTTTTTCACGAAATAAATGTCATAGCATCAAGATATTTATTAAGGTAAAAATGAAATCAACTCCCTAAATTGACATACAAATAAAAATCCAGCATAATTTCTAATTTTTCTAACTACTTCATCTTAGGGGTGATTGGTTCCAAGTCCGGTCCGGTTCCAAGATGGAATCGAGAACCCGACTAGAAGGACCGATTCCCAAATTTGGGGACCATGGACCGGACCGGACAATCTTGGAACTGGGAACCAGATCGACCGACCGAGAACCGGACCGACCAACCAGTCTAGTGGGATTGGTAACTTTGCAAGCAACCCTAGTTACAATTCAAGAAGATGCATTAATTGTGTTGTGTATTCTACTTTCAACATGATCTTCTAAACACTCCCAATTGGTATTTGCCACCGTCTTCTCCTAGAGGTCCAACATATGTTCAATGTAATCGACGCATGATAGCTAGTGGTAAGATGTTTTTTATATTTCCTACAAGGCTACAACAATATACAAGTAAGAGTGAGCTAAATAGAGTTATGGGCCATGGTGGCATGCACTATAGAGAGGGGTGTATTTGGAATTTGAAATTGAAAATAATAATTTTTTTAATTCTTAAGAATTTTTAAAATATATATTTTTAAAAACTACCGGTCGGTTCGATCGGTTTGTTTGGTTTTGGTCCTGGTTCCCACCTTGGAACCGGGAATCGGACCGACTAACCACCGGTTCCGAGAATGGGAATTGAGAATCGGACCAACGGCTATGAGAATCACCCAAAATCGACCGGTCCGCTCCGATTAAGCGATTCCCGTTGCACACCCCTACTTCATCTTACCACTAGCTCTCTTAAGTCCTCGTGACTTATCGTATTTTTTATAAATAGTATCGCATTAAATTCGGGAGGCCATTTCAAGTGGCTTACGAGTTAACAAGCCACCCAAATAGCCATTATCTTATGGTTGGTTCGAGGACTCTTTTTGGGGTTTTGATACACAATGACCAGATTAGAGTCATTCACAAATGGTACTGTAGCGGGTTTGCCATGGTACGTATGTGGTTATCGGACGGATCGGGTCTATATTTGATCCAATAAGGTCAAGAAGTGATCGTTAGGCGAGAAAACTTGGACAATTCGTGATTCCTACCTCTCAAGTGGCAAGTGTCTAGGATGGAGGAAGTGAATGCCACATCTCGAATAAAGCAAATATCGTTGAGTGATAAAGGTCAACACTAACGAGGACTTCAATTATTTATGCGAATGCTATCAAACATTTCAAAGGGGAGAATTTCTAACAGACAAGGGATAGTGAATTGATAGTGAATTACCAAAGGAAACAATTCAATTAAGAATTTTTGATAGATGGAGGATTTGAGATCAATAGTATTCGATTGTCTTTATTTGTCATCCAAATTATGTCAAAAAGCAAAAATCGAGTGATCAAACAAGAGAAATTTGCAACTTTCAAGACATTGATTATTCTCATAACACATGCAATTATATCTTAAAGGCCAATTTCTTTTTATAAAGTAATGATATCATAATTCGGGGATACTCTTTAGCACGACCTCAGTCATACTTTTCGTTGAATTTGTTTGATGTGTCTTTTTAACTTTCAAGTTAGGTCCATGAATTTTGATCCAAGTTGGTGAGACATGCCAATCCCATTTTTACCCAATCCCACACTTAGCGTGTGCCTCACCAACAAGATGCAAGCATGCCAAGAAGGTGACAGAAAGAAAAGAAGCCCTACTTGATCTCCTCCTGCCCATCTCATCTTCAATCAAATCCAACATCTAAATGAGCATAAAGACACCTTATCTTAATCCCCATTACATACTGAACCTAGGATAAGATGGTGCACCAATCCATCTTCATTTTACCATATCTCCCATTTGCCCTCTTTCTGCTGACACAATGGTACCCCTCCGCCGTCGCCATTGCCGTCGCTTCTATCCTGTTTGTGTGCGTCGTATACCACCGCCGCTCCGCCTCGGAACCCAAGAACTTGCCTCCAGGCCCGCCGAGATGGCCCATCGTTGGCAACCTCCTCCAGCTGGGCCCCCTCCCTCACAGGGACCTGGCCTCCCTGTGCTGGAAGTACGGCCCACTCGTCTACCTCCGCCTCGGCAGCGTCGACGCCATCACCACCTCCGACCCCTCCGTCATCCGCCAGATCCTCCTCCAGCAGGATGACGTCTTTGCCTCCCGGCCCCGGACCCTCGCTGCCGTCCACCTGGCCTACGACTGCGGCGACGTGGCCCTGGCCCCGCTGGGCCCGCGGTGGAAGCGGATGAGGAGGATCTGCATGGAGCACCTGCTGACCACGAGGCGCCTGGAGGCGTTCGCGGGGCACCGGGCCAGCGAGGCCCAGCACCTGGTCCGGCACGTCTACGGGCTCTGCCGGGACGGGGGCCGGGCCGGGATCGACTTGAGGGAGGTGCTGGGCGGGTTCTCCATGAACAACGTGACGAGGATGCTGCTGGGGAAGCAGTACTTCGGGGCCGGATCCTCGGGCCCCCAGGAAGCCACGGAGTTCATGCACATAACCCACCAGCTGTTCTGGCTCCTCGGGGTGATCTATCTCGGGACTACCTGCCGTTCTGGAGGTGGATCGACCCCCATGGCTGCGAGAAGAAGATGAGGGAGGTGGAGAAGAGGGTCGACGACTTCCACACCAAGATCATCGAAGAGCACCGGAGAGCCGCCGGAGAGGCGAGAGCGGCGGGGCTCGCCGGCGATCCCGACATGGACTTCGTGGACGTTCTGCTGTCTTTGCCCGGCGAAGACGGAAGAGACCGCATGGACGACGTGGAGATCAAAGCTCTCATTCAGGTCTCCATCTCGTCTTTCTGTTGCTTATGAATGGTCCGATGTAACGTAAATTGATGTTCGATCGAATCGCAGGATATGATAGCGGCCGCCACCGACACCTCCGCCGTGACCAACGAATGGGCCATGGCGGAGGTGATCCGACACCCGCGGGTCCAGCGCAAGATCCAGGACGAGCTCGACTCGGTCGTGGGGCCCGACCGGATGGTGTCGGAAGCCGACCTGGCGCGCCTCAATTACCTGCGCTGCGTGGTGCGGGAGACCTTCCGGATGCACCCGGCGGGCCCGTTCCTGATCCCGCACGAGTCCGTCAGGGACACTACCCTCAACGGCTACCACATCCCCGCCGGGACGCGGGTCTTCGTCAACACCCACGGGCTGGGCCGGAACCCCGACGTCTGGGACGACGTCGAGGAGTTCAGGCCCGAGAGGCACCGGCCGGCGGACGGGGGGAGCCGGGTCGAGATAAGCCACGGGCCCGACTTCAAGATCCTGCCCTTCGGCGCGGGGAAGAGGAAGTGCCCCGGGGCGCCGCTCGGGACAACCCTGGTCCTGATGGCCCTGGCCCGGCTCTTCCACTGCTTCGACTGGAGCCCGCCCGGCGGGCAGAGGCCCGAGGACATCGACACGGCCGAGGTCTACGGGATGACGATGCCCAAGGCCCGGCCCCTGGTGGCCGTCGCCCGGCCCCGCCTGGCCGAACACCTGTATCTCTAGATTGCAAATGAAGCAAAGTGAGAAATGCCCCACATCGTGACTTTTTCGCGACAGGCGCTTGGTCCCACATCGAGCTGTAAAATGTCTCCCGCCTTTAGCGTAAAGACAATTACCGCCAATGCCGCTTTTCGAGGACGTCTTTCCCCCCTCTGCCGTCGTGCTTTGTCCCACCGTCAACCGTTGATTCTTGCCTTAGGGAAGTTCCAGGAAATTCTTGCTATTTAGGACCTTTTAGACTTATGGGTATTAAAGTTTTTCCTACACTTTGACCGAATAATATTTAATTAAACCGATCATAATGGTTAGGGACGAGAAGTGGAACAAGTTCCTTAATTTTATACAAGAACTTGTAACATATCCCTGTCACGGGTTTTAAAATCGATTTTAGAGTATTCCTAGGTTCTATTTGTATTCTCGATTAAATGAATGATCGCAATAAATCATCACATCTAACCATAATTATTTGCTATAATTCACATATCACAACTTCATATTTAGACATATAGAGATTATTAAATATTAACAAAGTGAAAGTCTTAATTGTGAATATCGTTGAAAATGGAAGCTTAGACTACTAGTTCCAGATTACGCACTAGGAAAATTACCTATGATATGAGCCATTGAATATGAAAACATAATTTATGTAGAATATGCCATCCCACATGAATGGCCCTTCAAATTTCAGAATAGAGATTTGCATGTTTGCCACCGGCATGAAGTAGCATGGGATCACACGAAGACACGGAACAAGAGAATTACAAAAACTTGTTCCGGGCCTCTATCAAAACAGACTTTAATTTTTGGAATTCAAAATATACCCTACATATTCTAGAACATGGAACCAGATCGGTTCCCACCAATGCAATTTTCAAGATTCAAATTCTACCTAAAATCATATTCACCTCTAATAATGTGTTCTCCACGTGTCAAATCCTCTGTCCATCTCCTTCCCTAATGAAAACCTGTTTTCCCTATATACATATAGAAACCGAAACTTGTGGCGCTTTTCGAATTGTACTGATTTTTTGTTAGGTACGTTGATGCTTTTTCTCTGATCCAAGCAAAGCCGACGTCCTGGACGCCAGTGCGTCCTCTTTTCACCTGACGACGAGGGAAGTGCTCGAGACTTTTTCGAGCTTGTGGTTAATTTCCATTTATGCACGACGATTAACCAATTCAGCGAAACATCGAGTAGATCACGAGACGTCACGCTAAAGGGGGGAATCGATCAAAAGAAGAAGAGGAAGAGGAGGAGGCGAAAAAGAGAGCAAGAGAAAGGGATAAAGTGAGGTGGGCAAAGGTCGGGAAGAGATGAAAGGCGCTTCCCGAGATAAGAATAACAATTGAAGGAAAGGAAGGCACCCAACAATGTCACAAGGATGTCCCCCCCCGACCTCGTCCCGAAACACGCGAGCCCAATCGATCTTCAGCCGTCGAATCGTTCCGGACCCATGTGGGGCCAACGCGACCGAGCGGGTCAGATCGATTAGGCCCTACGTCGGCCGGGATCGACTCGTGATCTCTCCTCTATCCGTACGCTTTGAGAGGGACAAAAAAGGATGGTATAAACTAAGGAAAAAAGGCATGCGGGAAGCGCATGAATTCGCAATTACTCATGTATGTGATCTCCGAAAGTCTTTAACAGCTCCCTCTCGTGCTTTTACTTTATTCAATCTCGCCTTTACTTTCTGGGGCACCGCCCGTTGCAATCAATGAGAACATGGGAATTAGGAGAGGAGAAGATCACTACGCCACCTGCCCTCTCCAGTCAAAGTCTCTCTTTCCCGTCTCGTGCCCCCCATCAATATCACCGGATCCTCCAGCGCGGCCCGGGATCGGCAACGGCGACCCGCTGCGTCCCTGTTCCGAAAGTCACACGCGCCACCACGGGCCCCCATCATTGTACTTTCAGGCAGCTCGTTTCCACGACTTTAATTAGATCCTCTAGGAAAATTACTAAAACAATAGTAAATCTATAGTAATTGTGCCAATTAAATCATATATTCTCTTTTTTGCCGATTCAGATCTAGTCAAGGATAATTGAGGCTCACCCTAGACAAATCAACCTTCTACAAGAAGGAGAGTTCATTCCTCCTTTAGACCCATTTTCTCAACTTTGGAGACTGAACAGACAAAATAAATTGAATTTAAGATTGAATTGACACAATTTAAATAAATTTACGATTATTTTAGTAATTTCACCCATATTCTCCCATTGCAAAATTTTAGCTTATCAACCTTAACCATTGTATTTCGAAGTCTAATGCTCGAGTGTTATCATCCTTCAGAATAGTGGTGTATGGTAATGCTGCCTGACCCGAGGGTAAAGAAACCCCCGGGCACTAGCGACCGGAGGGGGGCCGGGTTTTTCACAGCCACGACGCCGGAAAAGAGGACGGCATGTACGGAAATCTCGAGCTTCCTAACATGGTTTGCGCATTATTGAACTTTAATAAATCGGGTAGGCCATTCTATCAAAATGTCTATTCTACGCCTCGGAACGACTCGTGGAATTGGCCGAACATGGGATTCCAAATCCCACGAGGTGTCGCTGGCCCCACCACCTCCTTTCTCTCTCTATCTCTATCTCTATCAATCTAATCAATCCATCATGTCGAGATGGGCAGGGTAACGGTGCGCGGACGGGAATTGCAGCTGCGGCATTCAATTTCCAGGGCATTTAATAATCCGACCCAACTCTTGCCGAACCAGAAAAAATAAAAACGAAAGCGGAAAGCCCCCGCGCGGATATTTGTCCTCCCGACCGAGGGCTTTTGCGTCATCCGACATCCCCACTCCCCGACAACAACTAGTGTTCCTTAAAAAATTCCGATAATTATAATTACGTCCCAAAGATTAGATTTGTTTAATTACCCTTAAGTCCTCGATGTTTGCTATCGACGCTCTTTTTCCTCTCTCCCTTTATTCTGAGGACTAATATCACAAACAACACTAAATTGATATGCTGTTTATGATAAATTTACTTCAAAATAATTTTTTTTTACGATAAAAAACTTCAAATCGGTATGCACATGGCACATTTATTCAAAATTGATAAATTTATGATAAATTTACTCTCAATTACTTTCCATTAAATTTTACTATCAAATTCCTGAATTGTAAGACACGTGACAATTAAATGGTATATTATTTTGGGATTTTACTTTTCGTTTGTCGCAATTATATAAGTTTTGTGATTTTGTAGTATTAATTCAATTTAACAGAGAGCATATTTGTCACAAATATACCAATTTGAGGTTTTGGGAGATCAGAAAATTAATTTGAGGTAAATTTATCAGAAATGTACCTATTTGGGAGGGTTTTTTGTGGTCATTTGCAATAAATTTAGCACATATATACTAATTCGGGACTCTTCTTGGCCAAAAAATTAATTTGAAGTAAATTTATTACAGGTGTACCAATTTAAAGTTTTTCGTAATATTAGATGGTTTCTAAATTTAACTTAGTGTGCGGTGTAATATTTGAATTTTTGATTTATTCAACATGATATTTAAATTTTTGATATATGTTCAATTTAGTTTATGAATTATATTTTTTCTTGATCGAAATTTTTTAAATTATATGAACGTATAAACATAAATTTTTTTAATGTAGTTTGAGAATTAAATTAAATTATATATTAAAATTTAAAAGGATTATATGAAATAAATTAAAAGTTAAGAGGCTCCATCACACGTTAAATCAAAAGTTTAGAGATAATCGAGACTTTACCGACTGCACGTGTCATCTTCCCCTTCTTTTTCTCCTGATGGGGACCGGAGTGAAAAAATGGAGTTTCTCAATTCGCACGGTAAATGACTGCACTGCCCCTCCCGCCTCGGACAAATACCAATTACCACCGTACCACCTCCTCCTTACATGTCGTACGGTATCCTGCGCAAGAAGACAGAAACGTGTCTCGATAATATCTGCAAATTCTGACCAAAGAAAAAAACATCTGTAAATTTCGACTCAATTCTCGTAATTACCCGTTGATAACTTTTTTTTAATAAAATAAGGACGATAAACAATAATAAAGGGGAAAATTCATGGTTGAAAAATGTAGCTAATCTGCGCACCAGTCCACAGTCCAGCGAGTGGAGGAAGCCCCCCCTCTTTTCAAATTCCATTGCGTCCTCCATTTATTTATTTATTACACTCTCGCTCCGCTCCTCCTTCATCACCACCGCTCCAAGTCCTCCTCCCCCTCCTCCTCCTTCCCCCCTCTCCGATCTCCGCCGCGGAGCGAGAACGATGGCCATGGCCGGCGGCAAGAACGCCCTCCTCGTCCTCCTCGTCCTCTTCTCCGCCGCCGCCCTCCTCGTCCCTGCTCTCTCCGATCCCGCCAACCTCCGGTTCCAGACCCAGCCCCTCCTCCTCCGCCCCCTCGCGTCCCCTCCCGCCCTCGCCTCGTGGCCGGAGTCCGAGGCCGCGGCCTTGTCGGAAACCGAATCTGAATCCACAGCCGCCACCACTACTCTCTCCATGGAGCTGCAGCACATCGACGCTCTGTCCTTCAACCTCACCCCGCAAGCCCTCTTCCACCTCCGCCTCCAGAGGGACGCCTCCCGCGTCCAGTCCCTCTCCGAGCTCGCCGTCGCCGCCGCCGCCGCTCCCGCTCCCGCCGCCGGCAACAAAACTGGGCGGCCTCGCCTGGGGTTCAGCAGCTCCGTCGTGTCCGGGCTCGCCCAGGGGAGCGGCGAGTACTTCACCCGCCTCGGCGTCGGCACCCCTCCCCGGTACGTCTACATGGTCCTTGACACCGGCAGCGACGTCGTCTGGATCCAGTGCGCCCCCTGCCGGAAATGCTACTCCCAGACCGACCCTGTGTTTGACCCTTCCAAGTCCACCTCCTTCGCCGCCATCCCCTGCTCCTCCCCGCTCTGCCGCCGCCTCGACTCCCCGGCTGCAACCAGCGCCGCAGGTGTCAGTACCAGGTCTCCTACGGCGACGGCTCCTTTACCCTCGGCGAGTTCTCCAGCGAGACCCTGACCTTCCGCCGCACCCGGGTCGACCGCGTCGCCCTCGGCTGCGGCCACGACAACGAGGGCCTCTTCATCGGCGCCGCCGGGCTGCTGGGCCTCGGCCGCGGGACGCTCTCTTTCCCTGCGCAGGCCGGCCGCCGGTTCAACAACAAGTTCTCCTACTGCCTCGTGGACCGGTCCGCTTCCTCCCGGCCGTCCTCAGTCATCTTCGGCGACTCCGCCCTGTCCCGGCCCGCCCATTTCACCACGCTGCTGAAAAACCCTAAGCTCGACACGTTCTACTACGTGGAACTTCTCGGGATCAGCGTCGGCGGCACGCGTGTGCCCGGAATCACGGCCTCCCACTTCAAGCTGGACCCGGCGGGCAACGGTGGGGTCATTGTCGACTCGGGCACGTCGGTGACCCGCCTGACCCGGCCCGCCTACATCGCCCTCCGGGACGCGTTCCGGGCCGGGGCGTCGAGCCTGAAGCGGGCCCCGGACTTCTCCCTCTTCGACACGTGCTTCGACCTGTCGGGGAAGACACAGGTGAAGGTGCCGACGGTGGTGCTGCACTTCCGGGGCGCCGACGTGTCCTCCCGGCGTCGAACTACCTGATCCCGGTGGACAGCCAGGGGACCTTCTGCTTCGCCTTCGCGGGCACCATGAGCGGCCTCTCCATCATCGGGAACATCCAGCAGCAGGGCTTCCGGGTCGTGTACGACCTGGCGGGTTCTCGGGTCGGGTTCTCTCCACGTGGGTGCGCCTAGAGCGGATGTTCGCATGTGCGGTGCGGGATTTGGTAATTGCGGGACCCACCCCCCGGGTCCTTTTTTTTCTTCTTTCTTTCCAGAAAAGCAGAAATGTCTGTTGGAATTTAGCAGGAACAGGACGCAGGAAAGTTTTTCCCTTTTTTGCTTCCCCCACCCCCTTTTTTCTTCCTCTTTTCCTTTTTTTTTTTTTTAATTCGAGAAACTGCTTTAGTTTGTCGTGTTATGATTATATAAATTAAGCTGGCGAAAGCAGATATTTTTCGATTCCGGACTAAATGAATTTGGAAATTGCAAATATAGGCCAACGCGAACCTGCCTGGCAATAGCAATTCAACTTTCTCACATTCTCATCATGTGGACTTTGTGGCTATACCCAAGTGTAGCCTTTCCACTGGATTGTCGGTACCGAGTAGCTCGATTTCAGTCAAATTTCGACTAGATTGTCCCAGCCAGATCTAAGTGGGAATAGATTTTGCTTAGACGACGGACGCAATAATTGAACAGGCGAAAGCGACCGCTCTGCCGCTGTTGCACAGAGAGCGCAATTCGCTGCGCAATCCCTGCGTTCCTGATCCCTCACGTGGATCGGACAAGACATGCGCTGTCGTCCGACGTGGTCTGCTTGCTCCCGGTTTTTTCCAGCGTACTTCCTCCAATCCATTCGTAAAGGACGCGATGAGATGATGTCCATTGACTTGAAATCGGCTGGTGGGTCTTGGTCCCGGGCGTCCCGTGAATCCTCCGGTGGTTGGTGGTTGTGATGGGAGTGGCGGTGTGCGGAGGATGATTAGTTCCCTCCCCTGCTTTTTTCTCCTTTTGTTTGCTTTGGGACGAGCGCTGATGGCTCCCTGGTTTTAGGGAAACTGCGCATCATTGCGGTTGACCTCGAGCGCCATCAGAGGGAGGTGTCGTGCGGTTAATGATGAGAGGCGTCATGCCCTTGCTCTCGCTCCTGCTCTCCTTGTGCACGACAGAGGATCGTGATGATCATCGCCATCTGTGTAATGAGTAGAGAGCTTGGTTGACAAATTTGTGCGATGGAAACTTAATCCATGAATCGAAATGCTGTCACGCTTCTTACACAAGTTAATAATGAATGTCATAGATTGAAATCTTAAGTTAATAAGATAGAGAAAGATTGCTTATATATTAAGAACGGATTTGAAAGGAGACATGAGATTTGACATAAATCAATTGGGCAAAGCCGGCTATGACACCGGATTAGGATGTCTAATCCCAAAAGGTTGGAGTCAATTAATAAAGGAAATTGTATATATATATAGAGAGAGAGAGAGCATGTAAATCCCATAAATAAATTATGCGTGACACTTCAACGTTGATGAAACTTGATTCTCCCACATTTGAAGAGTGAAAATACCTTTCCCATCGCGCCCTTATGTGCAAGGTACCATAACACCAAACATCTAAAGGGATTTCTCATGTGGGGTTACTTATTGCGTACGACATATGACCAGTTCACACCGGATAAACCCGGTTTTATAATCGAGCCGAGGAGAAAGGGGAAGCATGAGAAAACAGTATTTTGTCACATGAATTGTGTCGGAGAGCCCATGTTCTGTGATGGGAGACCGGAAAACCTGTCGTGCTTGCGGAAAAGAGGCGGACTCTTGGAAGCAAAATCTTAAAGAATGCGGATAGGGATTTCTCCACGGCATTGTATGAGCAGAGAGTGGGCCTCGCCTTGCGGTTCCGCATGTGGTCGGCCGGTCCATGTTCGCGAGAGAGAGAGAGATCCTCATGTGAATCCGCACATGCCGCTTTGTCTCTGTCCCGTATGTGGATAGGATACAGTGAACCGCTCGCGCATGGTCAACGTGACCAAATCATCGCAAACGTGCTCGTCTCATCTGATCTTCGGCCGGCGCAAAATCTACCCGAAATCCATTCATCTCTAATCTTCTCTTCCTCCGCTACCCTGTCTATTCGATTAGGGATGACCGGTTTCTAATCTAGTATGATCCCATCCAGGAACTGGACCAACTACCAAGGTCCGGTTCCTAGACGATCCAACGGACTAATGAATTCATTATAATTCCTGTTCTCTCTCGGCTTGAAGCTTGGTGGGTCGGTTGTAAGTCCATTGTCCGTAGGACGTTGCTGGCTTGCTTCCCCATTTACAAGTGGACATAAACGAAAGTGAGATGCCTACACCTAAACATGACTTTACGCCACGTCTCACCCATGCAGATTGTCTTCCAGACTTAAAGAACATGAGCCCTGAAACACAAGCTCGATTCTCTGCCGGGGGACTTAATATAACCCTTGAGAAACATGTCGAAATTTCTTTCGTCATTGAGCAGATCTAACTTTCCTTCGTCGCCTATTACATGCTTTATGACAGCTTGAAAAATAATAATAATAATAATAATAATAATAATCGGTCCGATCCAGGCAGTCCAATCAATCCAGTTTGCCCTTAAAATCGAAGAACATGACTGAATATTACCGATTCCAATGGAATCAGGAACTGGACTGGTGCTTCTGGGAACCGCCTAGATCCGACAAAGCATTCTCATCTTTGCTAGAACTGGCCGATTCACGTTTATGTTTAACTGTCCAATTCTTATAGCTATGAGGGTCTTTCTATTGTCGTCCTATAGAATATATTTCTTAAAATTAAGTGGCATAAGACACCCCTACAAACGAGTCATGGGCCTGCCCAAGCCGAACGCCTCGAAGAGCATCTTTGTGCAGACTTGGGTAATGCTATGTTGTTGGAAAGCCCAGAGTGCCTCGACCCGACCCGGCCCAATTAGTTTGTAGATAAATGATTTGTAATAGCGCACGAGCAATGTATTACACCAACCGCAAGAGTCCAGCCCGATCTGACCCCGTCAATGATCACCTCAGTTGCAAATAAAATTCAGTGTACTTGGCGAAATTAAAAGAAATTGAATCGTTATGATTCGACTTGCCACAGCACGGAATACTTTTCTTTTTAAATTTAACATATATTTGAAGGAAAGATTAATAAACAGTCGATTGATAACTATATGAATAAAACAACGACGACTTAAATAAAAAAAGAAGACCAAGTGAGTTTAGAAATTCACTGAATCTCTTCACAATGGAAAGCATATAATTTCCAGAAAGTGGGGCTTCACTTGCTGCTAAACTACAAAGAGACCATTAATTTCGAATTATATTAGAGAAGACGACAAAAGAAGAAAAAGAAAAAGAGAGAATGTACATGTTAATTAGTATGATGTGTTATGATTTTATTGATGTACGATAGATTGATGCAAGAGAAGAGGACTAAGAATGGACAACTCATATCATTATTTCAATTTGTTTTAGCTCTTTTGTTTTTTTTTTTTTTTTCACCATGAGAAACTAAAGCTTTTCATCGATGTTTATATATAGCTTATTAGGCAATGGAATTGATTAAGGCATTGATGGCCTCTTTCTCTCTCATTTCTTGTTCTCACTCTGCCATGGGACAATGTGAAGGATAAACTTGAAAAAAATAAACAAATGTTGCAATTGACCTTTCATTATTTCTAAGTCACGTATTTCAATTCGAATCAGCCGATTCCTTAATCTAATATTTGATGCATCTTAAAATTTGTATAATGAAAATATCACCTTTTTCTCTCTCATTTCTTGTTCTCACTCTGCCGTGGGACATTGTGAGGGGTACATCTTAAAAATAAAAAAGGGTTGCTATTAAACCTTCTTTAATCTCGAAAATAGTCGCATATTTCAATTTAAATAGACAGATTCCTTAATCCAATATTTAATGTATCATAAAATTTGTACAATGGAAATGTTGCATGTATACCTCCTCATAAGAAACTTTTGTGTGTTTATGTAATTCTCAATGTGAAGCCAACTACAGAAAAAGAAGAAAAAGGATTAATTGAACCTAATAACCTTGTGGGATTCATGTAGTTGACCTCACTGTAGAGCAAGACTTGTTTGTTGCCGTGACGCACGTTTTTTGAAGAACATTTAATGAGCTTTACCCTTTTCAGAAATTCCGTATAATCCAATCTATAATTAATCGACCCATTGGAATGACATATTAATCTTATTGATGATCCAAAATCCAAATCTTACGAGTAGACATTCCATAAGAGAATTATACATTTAGTTGAGTATTTTAGGATGAATTTTTTTGGATAAATATCACTAAAAACTTCAAATTATATCCACTATAACACAAATACTTTCTACTTTTTTTTATCACGGAAAAACTTTAAATTTATTTATTGTGACATAAATTCTCCCAACTTAATCCAAACATATATATATATATATATGTGACGTAGGTATATTTGTCACATTAATATAAGTTTGATGCTTATTATGATATATAAAATAATTTAGTGTATATGTGTTATAATAGGTTAGAATTCTCGGTATCATAAAAAAAGTTTTGGAGTATTTGTATCATAATTGGCATGGCGTGACTTTTTTAGGGTATTAAATATTTATTAAAAGTCAATTTTTAAGATTATAGATGTGTCCCATTTTTTATTGCAAATTTTATCGGGAAAAGAAAAAGAAAAAAAAGGAAGGACTCCGGCGGGCCTTGGCGGCATCATCATCATCATCCAACGACTTATCGGAGGTTTTAGCGGTTCCCCACCTCCCTCCGTCCCATCCGGCAAAACCCTTCGCGGCGGCGTCGATGGACTCTCCATTTCCATTCCTCAGAACTACCGCCGCTTCCTCCTCGGCGGCGGCGGGGGCGTCGTTCTTCGTCCCCAAGCTGTCTATCCGGAGTTGGAATCGCAACCCGCCGCGCACTTTCCGAATACCCAGCTCCAGCAGAGCCCCCTCCTCTCCGCCGCTCTGCCTGCCCTTCTCGAAGGCGAGGCGCCCGCCGGTCGCGGCCCTGTCGGGTCGTCGAGTTAAGCGGCGCCGGAACCGCCTTAGGGAGAAGCTCCTCCACGACCAGAAGGTGCGTCCCAACTTCACTCAATTGGGCCCCGAATCCGATGCTCAAGCTCCCTCCTTTGACGGCATTCTCGAGAGTGAAGCTCTCGTCGAGGGCGGCTCTCGGAAAGACGTTCCTTTTGATCGTGGCGACGGAGTTGCGGGTCTAGTAGAATCGAAACGCGGGGTGTTGGGTGAATCGGTGTTGTGGAGTAGATTGGAGAACTGGGTCGATCAGTATAAGAACGATCTTGATTTTTGGGGGGTCGGTTCGGCTCCTATATTTACGGTGTTTCAAGATTCCGATGGGAATGTCAAGCGTGTCGCGGTTGACGAGGACGAGATACTGAGGAGAAGCAGAGTGGTCTCGGTCGAGCAAGAGGACTCGAGTGAAGTGAATTCGAAGATCGCCCGTGCTCGGGGTTTAGCTAGGGAGATGGAGAGCGGGAGCAATGTGGTTCCAAGGAACAGCTCGGTGGCTAAATTTGTTGTTACGGATGCAGAATCTGGCTTTGTTAGCACCGTTTCAAATCTTCCATTGAATTCTGCTTTAAGGCCTAAAGTGTTGGCAGCTGGGACCATGGTCTTGTGTGGCGTCTTTGTGTTAAGCACAATTAAGTGGTTCTTCACTAACCGCAGGAGAGAGGTGCAATACACACAACTGGAGAAGGAAATGATGAGGAGGAAGATGAAGGCGAGAAAGGAGAGGGAAGGTTTGGAGAAGGGGCATTTGGAGATTGTTAGAGAAGCTTTGGAAACACCAGATGTTCTAATGCAAAGGCCTCACCTAGATAAGCACACGCTTGCAGCCAGTATCCAGCAAGCAAAGACTTTAAGCAGTGAATTGGCAGAGCCCAAGCAGGACCGTTCTAATCTTGTGGATGGCTTAGCTGTTGGATTCGATGGAAAAATCAAGGAAATAAGAGAACTGGCTAAAAGAGCTAGGGAAAATGAGGGTCGAGAGAGTTCTCGAATTGAAGGTTATGAAGGAGAGAAGCAGGAAAAGGAGTCGTTATCTTCTGTAGAGGAGTTGGTCAAGCAAAATGATGAAGATGGAGTAAGTTCTCCACTTAACCATCATGCACATGCTGGAGGGATCATGCCAGCTACTGAATCTTATGTGATATCAACAGCTGAACCAGAAAGAAATGGCGATAAATCCCATAATGGATCAGTAGCAGAAACAAATGGAGACATCATAGCTTCTAGTGTTTCGGCCATGGGAGATTATAGTGATATTGGAAGCTGTAGGCAAGACAAAGTTACCGAGTTCATATCAGATCTGACCAATGCACGTGAAATCCAGTCCTTAGATGCTCTTGGTGGTGAAGTACACCAAGAAAATGCAGTCAAAAGGAAACCAAAGATCATACGGTCGGTGACAGAAGCTAGGGAGTATCTTTCCAACAAGTTCGGTACACAAGAAGATGAAGATGTTAAAGAGAAGGATCTGGGAGAAAGTGAGATTAACAGCAATTTAAGAGAGACAACCAACATCAGTGAGCAATCAGCTAGAGTTGGCATGTCTGGAGAAACACCAGATTCCATGGTGAATGCTAATTTCAATGGAGATATGATTGCTGAGGAATTAGAATCTATTCCAGAAATGGTTGATAATTTGGCAAGCCATGGTGAAGAACATGGAGCATATGATGTCCGCAATTCCCTGAATTGTCAGAAACATGAAGTTAATGGCTTGACTGCTGAGGCTGATATATCTAAAAAATCTCAAAACTGGATTGAGGAAAATTTTAATGTGGTGGAACCCATCCTGGGGAAGATTGGGGAGGGATTTAGGAATAATTACATGATTGCAAGAGAGAAAGTAAATCAGCATTTAAATGGCAGTATTGACTTGACTCAGCTTCACCTCAATGAAGATGATGGTGAACTTGATTGGATGAAAGATGATAGTCTTCGAGAAATTGTTTTTCAAGTTCGGGAAAATGAATTGACAGGGAAGGATCCATTTTATTCCATGGATGCTGAAGATAAGCGTGCTTTCTTTGTGGGTCTTGAGAAGAAAGTCGAGAAAGTGAATGAAGAGCTGTTAAAAGTGCACGAGTACCTCCATTCTAATATCGAAAATCTTGACTATGGAGCAGGTAGTCATTGGTTACATTTCAGCTTTTCCATTTGTGCATCTATCTTCTGAAGAGGACCATCAAAGATAATTTATCAGCATGCAACATTAGGATTTGTGAGAGCTTTAGAATAGTACCTTTGCATCTTTTTTTGAAAAAGAAAGAAGAGAGAATCCTGTAATATCCTGTTTTGGTTTTCCATCAAACTGTTAGGGCTTCATTGACTGCCACCATCAATACTGTTCATATGTATTTAGGTTTGGATGATAACTTCTTTCTTTCTCTTCCTTAGATGGCATCAGCATATATGATCCAGTGGAAAAGATTATTCCTCGCTGGAAAGAGCCTCCAATGGAAAGGAAACCCAACTTTGTCAATAGACATCTGAAGGAAAAGAAGGCATCAATGACTGGAGAAGCTCAAGTATCACCTCTTATGAAGAAGGATGAAAATAATTTAGTTGATAAATCTGCTGAATCCCAAGGGAATGGGAATACCACATCTTCCTTAGCAGTCAACAGTGTAAATAACATCCAGAGCAAGGATCCAAAAAAGACTAAGATCCTCATCGAAGGCAGTGATGGTTCTGTTAGAACTGGTAAAAAATCAGGAAAGGAGTACTGGCAACATACAAAAAAGTGGTCTCGAGGATTTTTAGATTCTTACAATGAAGAGAGGGACCCAGAAGTTAAATCTGTCATGAAGGATATAGGGAAGGATCTGGATCGGTGGATCACTGAAAAGGAAATACAGGAAGCTGCTGAACTAATGGATAAATTGCCCGAGAGAAATAAGGAATATATAGGGAAAAAACTTAACAAACTCAAAAGAGAGATGGAATTGTTTGGACCTCAAGCTGTAGTGAGCAAATATCGAGAGTATGCAGAAGACAAGGACGAAGATTACTTATGGTGGCTAGATCTTCCACATGTATTGGTAGGACTCAAATTCTCCTATTGCTTTTCAATTGTATCACTGCTGCCAATATCCAATTTTGATTTTCTTTTTTCTGAGTTATCTTACACTTTTTACTATTAGATTGTGCCCATGAATTTCATGTCCTCAGAATGTAATGCTGGATCATGAGAGTCTCTGGAGTGGAGCATAGTGCTTCTCCACACAGTATCACTTCGTCGCTTTAATTCCACTGTTGTATAGCTGATTAATAGTTTGCGATATGCCAAAAAATTGAGTTCCACAGGCCACATAAATCCCAGTTGTTTAAATGAATCTGTAAAAATCTATGAATGGATACTTTCAAAAACCAGCACTAATTTTTTTATGATACCACTGATTTGGTATACCAGATTTAGAACTTTGAGCCTTCTTTCAGGATATCTGTGACTGTGAGATTTTGTTATGCCTGCAAACAGAGTTTACTTTTGATGATTTTTGGAATATTTTGCATCACAAGATGTTACTGTACTGTTATTTTATTATATTTAAGATCAATCTTTTTTGAGGGGGGGACAAAGAACCCTCCATAAAAGTATGTATGGTTCTCTTTCATTTTTGGCAGGAAGTGCTGAGTAATAATTCTCTGCTTGTTTTTTCAGTGCATTGAATTATATATGCATCAAGACGGGGAGCAGAAAGTTGGGTTCTACACATTGGAGATGGCTGCAGATCTTGAGTTGGAACCGAAGCCACATCATGTAATTGCTTTTGAAGATGCTGGTGATTGCAAGAATCTGTGCTATATTATTCAAGCTCACGTGGACATGCTAGGAAATGGTCAAGCATTCATTGTTCCTCTCCCACCTAAGGTCACTTTTTCCTTTCGTGTATTCCGAATGTAATAACAAAGTACATCCTTTTGTTTGAACCATTTTGAGGGGCATGGCGTCATCATCTGTTGAGGAACTGTAACTGTTTTACATTTTCAGGATGCTTTTCGAGAAGCCAAAGCGAATGGCTTCGGTGTAACTGTTGTCAGAAAAGGAGAGATCCAGTTAAATGTGGATCAACCACTGGAGGAAGTAGAAGAACAAATTACGGAGATTGGGAGCAAAATATACCACATAAGATCATGCAAGAACGTTCTGTGGATATAGGTGCATTGATGAAGGGCGTGTTTGGTGCCAACAGTAAACCCTCTAAGAGGTAATTTCTGTTTGTTTTACATGTTTGCAAAGGTGGTTTTGTGTCTTTGGCATTAAGGCACTGCTACTTCAATTACATTCAGCTTTTATAGGTTCTTTGAGCTTTTGAAGGTTGCATAGTCCTTTTGGTCCTTTGCAGCATATTTAGCAGCACATCGGTTTCACCTCATAAATTTTTTTATTACCACCCATTCTGATAAATATCACGTTATTTAAAGCATTTCATCTTTGATTCTTATTTACTTTTCCAGGAGAAGATTAAAGCGGGCAAGAAAGAAACCGAGCTGTAATAAGAAAACAAAGTGAACTGCTTTTTCTACATATGGGAGTTGAGTGATGCATAATGACCATGACTATTAATTTATGGAATCCGCAGCGGCTACAGCTCATTCGCAAGGTTTTGGCTGCCCAAAATTCTGTGTTAATGTCAGGAGTTTGACTGTCGCATCAGTCATTCCCAAGCCACCTCATCAGGACCCAGCTAATCTGCTAACATGTCCATTATTTGTTTGTGCAACCTTTGCCAATTCAAGCGCAATATTGGTTGTACTTGCACTGTCGTGCTTCCTCTGCATTGGAGGCCTGATCATGTGAAGTTATGACTAAAGCTATTCTGCTTTGAAGATGGTATCTAACTGAAACTAGCATCAACTCTACATCCTTAAAGGAAGATTCTTGTGCTGATGGCTTAGAATTGTATCTATTACCACATGTGGAGAGCTTGAAATATTGGGTCGTTACCCTTGGATGCTGAAGAATGTTGTTTGGATAAGGTGAAGTCTTAGACTTTGGGGACCTAATTTGTGCGTGGGTTCTATATCTGTATTCTTCAACAGCGTTTCATTTGGTTGAATCTGCTGGATTCTTCATGGAAAGAAGAAGATCCCGCCTTGTAGTGCAGTTTTGCCGTTGACTGAGAACATAGTCAGTGTAGACTAACTAGCTGCTTGAACATAACCATACTTTCTCAGCCTCTTAGCGAAGTTCGAGTGTACCTGCGAGAACATTACTTTCATGTAGAGCTGACTGTATAACTACAATCTGTTCATTGAGTTTCAAGTCTGTTGGTGTCACTCTCCTCCATGCGTGAAGTGAAGTCGTTGATTTTCTGAACTAAATGTGTTATTGGTTCTATACCTGATTCATAACTTGAAAGTTGCCCCCCGAATAGTCCTATTTTTCCTCCACGCCGATAAGGGGCTAAAAGATCTACTACTTTAATTCCTGTTTCAAAAATAGATAATTTTGTATCTAACTGTATAAAGGCGGGCGCAGATCTATGAATAGGAGATGTTGTACGAGTATCTACAGGTCCTAAATCATCAACAGGTTCTCCAAGCACGTTGAAAATTCGGCCGAGAGATACCTAAAAATGAGGTTCAAAGAAAATAGATACGTTATTATGTATGTAACTTGATTATTTCTTAATCCAATTTGTACAAACACAGCTAGTGAAATTACTATCTTACATTGTTAATTAATTCTTATTATATGGGACGTACATTCCAGGAAGTCTTGCAACTGATTTGGTCAAATCTCGAGATATCTCGACAGAAATGCCTCCTGAAGATTTATGCTAAGCGGTGGTTAAAAGGGGGTGTCACGTTACCCCCGGTTCCTTCTAAAGACCCTTACCCACAATTCATGACTAAAACCTTTTCTGAATCTTCAGAATGAGAAATTTATCCTTGTGATCCTTGTCTCTTTACATGCTACAAGGGGAAAGGAAATCATATGCTTTCCAATCATGGGGAGTAGACTGTCTGAACACCTCTGCTTTCCAATTTATAGGGGTATGAAAGATAACCAAATACCATGTTGTGCTCAGGGTAATCACGAGTGTTCTTTTGCCAGCCCGAGTTGAGAATACTTATCAACCGTGACATGCTGATTCAGCAATACACCAAACAGCAATGGCCACATTTTAATACAATCGGCCATCTTGAAAACTAGTTCCATGCCCACCTTCGATGCACGTCAGTGGCTTCAGCTGAGAAAACTATTAAACAGATAGCCGATATCGGCCAAAATTAAAAGAGAGAACAATATAACTCCAGAAATCAATGAATAAATGCACGACAAATAATCTTAGTCAGCACCTAACCCACTACAGTTCTAGGACACGAACCATGTGCACTTACAGTGAAATAAAGAAGTACGAAAGAACCGTTACACAAACGGTTACAAGAAAACGATACACAAACGGATACAAGAAAACGATGGAAGGACCCTCTTGTCCTCATGTACATATACATATGTACAAAGCTGTATGGTCAGTACGTATCGACAACTACTTGAGTATCCAGGCTGGTGACCGGCAATCTCAAGGATGGTGACCAGCAATCTCATCAAGAAATGCTGATTCGCTGCTATCAGGGAGCAAAGGTAGCTATCCGTCTTTTGGGATACCTCATCAAGAAATGCAGATTCGCTGCTATCAGGGAGTAAAGATTCTTCAATCTCGTCGTGGCAGCTATCCGTCTTTCGGGATACCTCATCAAGAAATGCAGATTCGCTGCTATCAGGGAGTAAAGATTCTTCAATCTCGTACGTGGCAGCTATCTGTCTTTCTGGGATACCTCATCAAGAAATGCAGATTCGCTGCTATCAGGGAGTAAAGATTCTTCAATCTCGTCGTGGCAGCTATCCGTCTTTCGGGATACCTCATCAAGAAATGCAGATTCGCTGCTATCAGGGAGTAAAGATTCTTCAATCTCGTCGTGGCAGCTATCTGTCTTTTGGGATACCTCATCAAGAAATGCAGATTTGCTGCTATCAGGGAGTAAAGATTCTTCAATCTCGTCGAGGCAGCTATCCGTCTTTCGGGATACCTCATCAAGAAATGCAGATTCGCTGCTATCAGGGAGTAAAGATTCTTCAATCTCGTTGAGGCAGCTATCCGTCTTTTGGGATACCTCATCAAGAAATGCAGATTCGCTGCTATCAGGGAGCAAAGATTCTTCAATCTCGTTGAGGCAGCTATCCGTCTTTTGGGATACCTCATCAAGAAATGCAGATTCGCTGCTATCAGGGAGCAAAGATTCTTCAATCTCGTCGAGGTAGCTATCCATCTTTTGGGATACCTCCTCATCAAGAAATGCAGATTCGCTGCTATCAGGGAGCAAAGATTCTTCAATCTCGTCGAGGTAGCTATCCATCTTTTGGGATACCTCATCAAGAAATGCAGATTCGCTGCTATCAGGGAGCAAAGATTCTTCTGCTTTCTGAACAATCTCCTCAATGATGGAGCACTTATGCAAGGTCTCTCTGCACATGATGCTCCCAATTGCAAAGGGAGTGAGGCCTCTTTCTACTCCCTTTTTCAGCAGCATTGTCGAGATGCAGAGTACACGGGCACATCTAAGGGGAAGGTCCCAGCCATGGAATTTCAGAAGGGCAATATCTTCTTCAACATCCAAAGATCTTATGTAGTCAATTGTCTCAGGGGAGTAAGGCTGGCGAGCTTGTGGCCAGTACAGCCAATCAAATGTGCAATCTTCAAACTGTAGGTGGAGGCAAAAAATTATATATGAGCGAGTGAACAAGAAAGCTGGATTGGCATAATTTAGAGAAGGCTATGAATTCAGTTAATCCATTTAGGCCACCAAAGTGACAGCATTAAGTACTTGCTCTCTCTTTATATATTACAGTGATGAATGAAACTACCAGGCAAGCTCAGTGAATACAGGTTGAGAACTACTATTGTTCAAATTTAGGATCTTGTAAGAATACACCCAATATTTGGAAAAGAAACAATGAAGAAGTAAATAATAATAATAATAATAATAATAATAATAATAATAATAATAATAATTGTGAGTAAATTAATACTTGGAGGGATTTGAGTTTCAAGCATCATTTGCAGAATCACAAGTAGCAGCAGATCTTAGTTGAATGTTAGTACCCAGATTATTACTAAAATATCTGATTAATTTCATCTATATGTTAATATGGTAATTTGGTTAATCGATGTCAAGCACAAGCAACTATATATTGCATCTTACTATAGTGACATACAAAGAAGAAGCCAGATGGCCAAATGCATATTATTAAAATTAGATGGCAACTTCAAGGATGATAGAGATTGAGAGTACTCACACTTTCAGGCAAGCAGTATCCGTGATCTATTGGAATCAACACTGGTTGGCCACTAACTCCCTCTCTACTCAAGAGAATATTTCCAGCATGCCGATCTGCATTAGCCAATCTTATGTCCAAGACAGAGATTTTGTGCACTTCATTCACAGGAAAGGACCCAGGTCCCATGTCCTCACAACTGCCCTCATTCTCCATGAACATTTGCAAGGACCCAATCTTCAAACTTACATCGTTTGGATGGTTAAATCCTGTATTCAAGCACTTGACCATTGCAGTAGGCGGAACTCCAGCAAAACCTTCTGCATCGCCATATAATGTGCGGCGTCCAGTCTTTGGATGATCCAAAAGGTAAGCTGCAACTTCTCTAAAGGCTCCTTCTCCAACCTTTGTACCCATTTTTAGTCCTTCACCATTTTCGGACAAAGGCAAACCATTAGGGTTGTTGACAGCCATGGGCTCCTCATCAATTGGCTTAAAAACAGAAATATACTTCTGCCCAAATGAATCTCGCATGAAATAAGCTCCTCCTGTACCCTCCATGGACCTTACCGGCTGATACCCACATTCCAGTCCCTCAAAAGACGAATTGATCATATCCCAAATGAAAGAAGACAATTCAATTTTGGGGTTAACTAGAATGGGCTCCAAGCAGATTTTTTTCTCCGGAAGCTTCCCTTTGACCAAGTCTCCATCAAATTCACCCTCTTTCCCACGGCACTCTTCCCTAACACCACCTTGTCGCTGCTCATTCTCTTTGCCAGCATCATACTTTCTCCTACCATTCAATTCTGTTGCTACAATAGACAATTCAAAGTTCTTCTCAACAGGCCTAGCCCTAACCTTAGCAGATTTCCGAACCAGCAAATGTATCTCTGCACCGTGTTGCTTAGAGATATCCTCAATAAGTCTCTGATCTTCGATTCTCTCTCCATTACAAACAACTTCCTGCTCCTCAGAGTCAATGAAAGCTCTCGCTTTCTTGGCAATCTGTTGCTTGACGTACCCAACATCCTTGCTCCGCTCCACATGGAAAGTGAACTCCTTCCCACATGTCGTCCTCACACGGATGACCTGGAGATCCGAAAGCCTGAGAACCAAATGCAGTTCATTCCCATTCTCCACACCATAGTCCCGTACTAGAGAATTATTCCTCGAGAGTTCTCGGCCTCTGCAGACCAACTTTTGATTTCTCACGAAAAAGCCTTTAAAGTTTTGGATCTGCAGTTTCATGGACTCAATCGAATCAGTCTCTAGCACTCGCATTGGTATCTTCGAGCCAGCAACGGTGACATAAACCAATATCGATTCTTCGATGGGTGCACTCGATTGGGGATCAAACACATTCGGGGAGACGAAAGAGTCATGGCGGATAAGACTCACAGCAACACCGGCAGACATCTTGCAAGCACTTTGGCTAGGGTTTGAAGAGTCTAAATAAAGCTTTCCGCTTTGAATCGACTTACAAATGTTTCTCCCTTATAAATCCATCGAAACCGCCATAATTATAATCTGATCATCCGATTAAGCTCAGATGATCAAATTATCGAGCAAATTTCAGCCTAAAAACCTATACAAGAGCAAGGACAAAAGAAAAGAGGCAAAGGAGCTACTATCTATCCCAAAGATTCATTGTTCATCCATCGGGCGTGCAGCGGCCAAAAGGGCAAATCCCCAATATGAAAAAGACGCAGGAAAACGAAAACTTTCACAGATCCCCACAAAGAGAAATAAATTTTTAACCTTCAGAGCTTCATTCTACAGCCGAATCACAATCGAAATGAACCCAAAAAACCCCTTCACCAAGCCGCTATGATCAGGAGAATCAGAGACACGAACCGGGCACAATTTAACCTTCAGAGCTTCATTCTACAGCCTAATCACAATCGAAATGAACCCAAAAAACCCATTCACCGAGCCGCTATGATCAGGAGAATCAGAGACACGAACCGGGCACAAATCGAAAAACAACACTGGAGAGGCACAAGGAGGATTCTCACCGGAGAGGAAGAACCGAAGGGAAAAGCAACACGGAACCTCTGCTTAAATCGCGCGTCAAATTTAGCAAAAAACCACAAGCGATATGGATGGTTTCCTTGTTGACTACTTTTTCCCGGTTCCAAAAATAAAAGATGGGGTCTCGCGATAATCTGCGAGAACGGAGGTGGGTGGAGAGAGAGGGAGAGAGCGTGTAACGGAGGTGGCCGCCTTAGCAGGGATGTACGCGTACAAAGATGCGACTTTATGCCTTTGACCAGGCTCTTCATTTTCCCTCCCTCCTCCCCTTACCGTTCTGTCCTCCGGGACCACCCTGACGTGGATACACGTGCATTGTTTCGATTTCTTTCCTTCCTTCCTATGAGCCAAAGGAAAAAAAAAGAAATTGGGACGGTCGTTGCAAAGTTGATGAGCTATTGAATGAATGAGGGGAAGGTTTATTCCTAGGGCACTATCAGATTCCATGCCGTTTCGAGCCTTGAAATAGCCCAAGGAAGATCCTTCCCAGTTTCATTAAATGTCCTTTCGATATAGGTTGGTGATTGATATGCATTTGGATTAATTTCTCCAAATGGGTAATCGATAATTTTCGTTTTGGCCTGATGAGTCATGTGATAAGATTACTATATCGAGAAAATAAACAAATCCCCTTTTGTTTAGGTTAAATTAGGTGGCTAGCTGATGATGATATGATCTTGTATCGATTTATTATGCATGATTAACTAGGTTGTAAAAGACTAGAGATTCTTGAACAAGCAATGGATGGTTCCAGAACCCATCAGGAAGCAGCTTAGATTGACCTTCTGGAACATGTTGCGGGCCACTCCTCTTTTTGAAACGTCACCAATTACATCATTGTCTAACCGTGCTTTGAGTGCCGTTGATTCGTGGGCTAATTTGGTTTTGGTTATTGTTTTTGGTGGAGCCGAGCCGTCAGTGGGCGAAGGTTTATTCTTACACACTATCAGATTCCATGCTGTTTTGGCTTGTTAATTAGCCTTGACTAGCCAAAGGAAGAACCTTCCCAGTTTTGTGAAACATCTTTTCAATATAGATCAGTATTTGGTCTCCATTCGTTTTAATTTCTTCATATGGGTAATCGATAATTTTTGTTTTGGCCTAATATTGAGTCGTATGATGAGATTGCTTTACCAAGAGAACAAGCGAATTCCCTTTTTTTTCCTTTTCCATTTTGTTTGGGCTAAATTAGAGCGACTAGCCAACTGCGATATCATCTCACACCGATCTATAATGCATGGTTAACTAGATCCTACACGACCAGAGATTTTTGAATAAGCAATTGGTGGTCCTGAGGACTACACTGACCTTCACCTTGGGGAACATGTTGCGGGCGAGACTCTTGTTTTTGAAACGTCACCAATTACATCATTGTCTAACTGCACTTTGAGGACTGTTGATTCGAGGACTAATTCGGTTTTGGTTATTGTCTTTGGTGGAGCCCAGCCGCCGTGGCCGAATTTTCCACGTTTTAAAGCGGAAAAAGACAAACAGAAAGAAGCCCCATTTCTATGCCTCTCTGTTCAAAAAGTTGACTTCACTTGCTCAATTGCTCGATCAATATAAGAGAATGTCTCACCAGTGGAACAGGGGAAAGAAGAATCAAATTTTGATTTCTGATGAAGTATGATACATTGATGAAGAGAAGCCGAGTGCACAAGCAGATTGCTAACCATCGATCAATTCTATATCCCACCAAAGTTGCTCTCCAATAGATCAGGCAGCAACTGAGCACGCCCAATGACAGACAAAGGCAACCACAAAGCCGAGCAGAGCTCCGGCGACGACCTGTGATGGCGTGTGGCCTAGCAGTTCCTTAAGCTTTCGTTTACGAATAGGATGCCCTTGGAACAAATCCTCGACTATCATGTTCAGAACCTGTAAGAAGAGGGGACAAAGTGATCAGATAACCTAATCACACCAAATTCATCAGTGAGTGCCTACGATTTCACCCATCAGTGAAAACTGCCGCAGCATCAATTTAAAACATCAGACAGATTGCGCAACTGAACAATCATTTTATGCATGTCACCAAGATCATTCTCATGTATGATGAAACTGTGATGAGATCTGCAAGTTGGTGGATCGTTAAAAGAGAAATGCCACATGGGAAGAAAATTGGTTTGCAATGTTTATTTTTCAAGCAGTGAATCAGAAGAAACAGCACAGTGCCACCATACCAATGAATGCTTTCATGTTCTATATGTAGCTAGGCAAGAGATCCTCCTCTCAGTTCAAGCGTTCAGATTCCATGTGCCATTGAAAGCAAACATGACCATAGCAAGGTAGCGTCAATCTAACTAAAGATATGCATCTTTATATAAGTACAAGCAAATTCGCTCACTCCGCCACACTTTGGAGGCAAGAAAATGAAATATTTACAAGGACTCCTAATCCAAATCTACCTATGGAGCAGTAATGCTCAAAGGCCAAATGCCGTATAATCCACTAGACTGTAGTGGATAACATAAGCTCTTAACGCAATGAAAGAGCATCAAGCTATTATTCAATTTCAACTAGTAAGAGCTATAGACTTGCTGATACTTGACCAAAAAGTGCTCAATGGATGCCATAACAGCATCAGGTGATGAAGACCCAAAAACTGAGTTGAGTCTGAGCTGCTATATTTCTAATTCTAGCCAGCAAACAATCAATCACTCACTTCTCTTCCATGGGCTCTCGGCTTGAGAACCGTCATGATAAAGATTTTATGTCTCCTGGATTAGTAGAAAGCTCAGCCAATCTGTTGCACTTCTATTAGCTCAACAAACATTGTACCGCAGAATTAAAAAGCTCAATGAACTAGCACTCTACACAGATAAAAAGGTGAAAAACAGCAGATGAAATTTTAACTTATAACCTTCAATACTTCATCTTGGAGAACCAATTGAATGCTAAAAAAGACCATATGGTGGCGCATTTCACTTAATATTTGCAGATTATTCACTATGAGAAGCCTATCACTACATTGGTCAAGCAAGAAGAAAAAAGTGGTCTTCTGATATAATTCCTAGTTATGCAGCGACGGGCAGAGAGCACCAAAAAGCATTTTTTTTTTATGAAAATTAAGCTGGAGAAAAGTCATGCAATAATTATGACAATGCGATAAACACCCGAGCCATCACATAGAAAGGCAATGGTGGAAATTTCTACACCAAAAAGCACCAAAAGTCCTGGCAAAGATTGGATTTAGCAATTTCCTCATAGAAGCAACACATGCGATTGATTGATCAACGGAAGAAGAGTATTGCAAAAAAGGAACTTGAACATTCAAAGGTATCATTTCCAAATATCCACACTGCTATCAAGATTCAACATTAGAACTTCTTCACTAAATAACCGTACCACAAGTATTCCCAAAGAATAGAGAGAACAAGAAAGACACTTCACCTCAGCTTGCATGCCAGCATGTCGCCGTACACCAATGGCATCATACATAACAATCAAACTGAAACCCAAGCAAACCGGAAACAATGAATCTGCAATGCCATGACACAGCGCCACCGAAGTAGTTAAAGCAGTACACAAAGCTGAGTGAGAAGACGGCATGCCTCCAGAGGCAAACAAAATCCTCAAATCCCATATTCTCTCCACAAAGAAATTCAGTATCACTTTCACCGATTGAGCAAAAAACCAAGCCAACAAACCCGAAACAAAAGTGGGGTTTGCGGCCAATGTTGCGACGAAAGGACTGATTTTGACCTTGACACTGTAAGTCAAACTCAGCAAAGCAATGCCTATCCCTCCGTTCTGTAAATATCTACAACCATCACAACCGTCTACAACCCCCTCCGACTCACCATATTCTTGCACCCTAGAAACCAATTTCTGGGTGCACAAATATGCAAAGTCTCTGATGCTTTTGAAGGCTCTGACTGAAACCCAGGAGGGTTTCGATGGGGAAGTCGTGTTATTCCCATCAAAATCGGAACTTCCTTCGTCTGGAGGAGTTTTACAAGAAACGGAGACAGAAGAGGTCCTGGGTTTCCCGTAACTAGGAAAGCTATAGAATGAGCAGTTCCTCGGACCGAGTGGCTTTCGGACAGTGCCTATGGCATTGAAGGTGAAAGACGTGAACGACGGTCTGAACAAGACACAGGCAGTCTCCATGAGAAGGGCTTCTGCTCTGGAGTTCAATCAGCATCTCAGAGCAGGGAAGGGCGAAGAAAGCAGAGGAGGTACGACCTTACCATCGCAGGAAGCCGAATCTACCCGCTTGCCATTTCTGTGCCGGCTGAGGAACCAGATCGGCCCGGAGAAGAAAGTGGCATGAAGGGCACGCGATCGCCGTGAAAAGCTGGAATGATGCATATTTTTGTTGGTAAAGGAATATGCTTTCGTATGTTGCCTTGTGCCCGAGTCCGAGTGGACTATTCCTATTGGCAGTCGACATTCATAAACCAAGACCCATATATATATATATATTCCACTGGGGAAATTTCTTGTTCGAATCTGGAACGACCCGCTCCATTTCAGATTGAATAGCGCGAGTGATTCGTTGGATCCTCCGTCCGGCAGAATCCTTGCCCGAGACAAAAAGTGGGTCGAATGCTTTGAGCCCAAGATGAATGTAGATGGGGTAGCCGGTGCTTTTGTCTTTTTTAAGAAAGGGGACCAAATCTGTTTAAAGAACCCAACTTTTACCTATTCAGATCTTGGTTCGCTTTTCCATAATAGGTATTAATGCAACTTTAGGGAATTGATTTGCCAAGTGATTTGATAAAAATTTTATGCACAGACATGACACCTATTTAGGACATTGGGTAAATCAATTTTGTAAAGTTATTTAAGTCATTATTCTTAGCGAAAGCCTAACACGAGTCGAATTGGATCTGAGACTAGATCATTATTCACAGGACAGATTATGGCTGGATGAGAATGGACTGTACTCTGCATTCTCTCAATTTTGGACCGCGCCACCTGATTCAATTCATCGAAAGCTCCCGCTGGACATGGCAAGGCTGGTGCCAAAGGAATTCTGATCAGGCCACTTGGCCAATTATATATGGGTTGGAGGCCGATTGCTAGTGCCTAACTTATGCAATTGCCATTTGCCGAGAAAGTAGAAATGGAAAGTAGAAATGCTCCAGAAGGATTCCTGCCCCGACCCATGACTGAACTAAAAGCATCGGAAAGTATTTCTTGACTACGTCTTTTATTGAAAGTGAGCAGATACATGCTGTTTGATACTGAATAAAGAATGTAGATTATAAACAGTTCTATGTCTGAACCTTAGATGGACTCCGGGTTGGAGCTTAATCACCTACTTGAGGTCCAATCCAACCAAAATTGCTGCAGCGCGAGTCAGAAGGAAAGAGAGAGCTGGGGCTGACAATTTTTTTTTTGGGGGGAGAGAGAGAGAGAGAGGGAGAGACCAAGCAGATCATGCAGGGCGGTGCTTGGTTGTGGTGTTGTGGTGGCACCATTTTGTAATGAAGTGTCAGCTCTAATCTGCCAAGTGTATAGAAATGTGACGCAAAATGTCACTCACCGAAATGAGATTTGCACAAGCTGTTTCTGCATGCATATGCCAAGACCCGGGAGCAGAAAGAGAAACTTCTTTAAGAACCAGGAAGATCTAGCCTCTCACCCAGAAAGGACTCGCAGCAAAAGAAAAAATCTTGCAGGGTCTTCTCCGAAGATCAACCTGTGCACTTTCTTGTTTTGCTGAACATATTATTAGAGGGAGACAGCTAGTTTTTGGTCCCAAAATGTCACCTAAAGAAGGTTTTATCTGGAGGAGGAAAGGAAAATTCAACCTTAAGCCGGTTGAAACAGCTAGGAGATTGAACGAGACGCAAAAAGATGAAGGAAGCGGTGGAGTTGCGGAGGAGGTAGAGCCTTTGAGCCCATTAGCTCGGATGTTCCACGAACCAAACTTCAATGTGTACATAATAGCCATCATGGGCTGCAAAACTCCTTTCGACCTCCCTGTCATCAAGTCTAACCTCGTCCACACCTTGCTCAAGCAGCCCCGGTTCTCCAGTCTGCAGGTGACTTCCTTACGCTGGATTCTCATGCATGAAAAATATTTATTACAACCGTGCAGGTTACCTATACTCCAAAGTGCAAGTTCTTGACATGATTCATCATTTATGGACAACATTATGCAAAATAAGTTTTTCCTTGCATTTTCTACTTCGTCATAACAAGCACCAGTAAAAGAAAAGATGGTTTAATCAGGGATGCTCACTTTTTACTCCGCGACATGCTTTATGAGAACCCTGTCTCTGTCTCGCTCTCAGAGTCTCAACATGCATTAGTGATACATGATGAGTTTCTAGTTGCTGCACTTTAGAACCAGATTTAACACTCAAGTAGTTTTGAGTAATTCTTGATTAGGAAATCTGAAAAACGACAGGTTGAGGATGAAAAGGAAAAGGGAAAGTTCAATTGGATTCCAACAAATGTTGACTTGGAGAAGCACATTATAGTTCCGGAGATTGAACCTCAAATGGACTCACCTGATCGGTTTGTCGAGGATTATGTCTCCAATCTCAGCAAAACCACCATAAGCAAGACACAGCCTCTTTGGGACATCCACATCCTCAATGTTAAAACCTCTGATGCTGAGGCAGTCGGAGTTTTCAGGATCCACCACTCACTCGGAGATGGGACTTCTCTCATGTCTTTATTGCTTGCTTGTACTCGTCAAATCTCCGATCCAGAGGCTTTGCCTACGATCCCGGTGAAGAAGAGTAAAGAAAAGAAACACCCGGGAGATTACGGCAGGATTTGGGGATGGTTGCTAGGTGTATGCTGGTTCTTGGCACTGATGTGGAATACTGTGGTCGATATTATCATGTTCGGGGCAACTGTGCTGTTCTTGAAGGACAGCAAGAGTCCTATTAAGGGCCCACCAGGCGTTGAACTTATGCCTCGACGGTTTGTGTACAGGACTGTGAGTTTAGAGGATATAAAGATGGTGAAGAATGCTTTGAATGCCGTGAGTTCTAGGAGCTTGACACTGATCCTACACTACCATACTCCTTGTAGACTGAAGGAGGTGGAGAATTTGTACATCCCCTAATCATCAATTTGGATTTTGCAGACGGTGAATGATGTCGCATTGGGGGTTACTCAGGCAGGTTTATCCCGGTATCTCAACTGGAGATATGGTCAGCCTCCCTAACTAAGAACTATGGTCATCACTTTTAATCTGCATTTAAGCTTAAGCAAGAGGCAAAGAATTTCATTTCCTAAGTGCAATTATTCATATTCCCAACGAGATTGGTTTATTTAACCATCTAGGACAAATATCTGTGTGATGCCTTTCTATTTGAAGAAAAATATGTATTATTATAAGCTTGCATTGAGCAGCTGAGACCAAGAAGAGGCATGAAGCAAGTGCCATGGGAAATAACCTTCCAAAGGATATTCGCCTGAGGTCGACTCTGCTTATTAATTTGAGGCCATCCGTAGGAATCCAGGTTACGGCATCTTCTTTCCCCAGTCAATGTTAGTTTGTTAACTACCATTATAACTCGGCCTTTCTCATGCAAGAGAGTATTTTCATCTGTTGTTGAAAGACTAAATTTGCAGGCTTTAGCTGCTATGATGGAGAAGGACACCGAAGTTAAGTGGGGAAATAGGATCGGCTATGTCCTCGTCCCCCTTACCATTGCATTGCATAGCAATCCTTTGGATTATGTCCGTGAAGCTAAGGCTACCATCGATAGGAAGAAGTGCTCTCTTGAAGCTATATTTACTTGCTCCATTGCCGAGGTGGTTCTCAAGCTTTTTGGCATTAAGGTATTAATACAAAAATTCGAAGGATCAAATGATATAGGAGTACTTTCGACAGAACATCAGACCAGATTCCATCTATTTCTTGTTCCAAAAGTCACCTTGAGTGCTTCCGAGTGTAAAATTTAGTTTCCCATGTTGGGCAGGCAGCGAGCGCTCTTTTGCACAGAGTTATTACTCATACAACAATGTGCTTCTCAAATCTAGTCGGACCTCTGGAGGAAATAGGCTTCTATGGACATCCATTGGCTTACCTGGCGCCGGGTTGTTATGGTCAACCGCACGTGCGTATCTCTGTTGCCCAAATTTTTTTTCATACCAACCCTCCATGTTTTTCCATACATCATGATCTTATTGATTTCCAATGCATGTCCAGCCAGTCATGGTTGCTCTCTGTTATGAAATTATTTCGTAAAGAAGCATGAACACAGTAGTCCGAATGTCCCTATATTGCAGGGCTTGATGGTAAACTTCCAAAGTTATGCGAACAAGATGACTTTTGTAGTGTCAGCCGACGAAGGCACTATACCTGATCCTCATCGGCTATGCGACGACATCATCAAAGCGCTCGAGCTTACTAAGGATGCTGTCTTAGAAAGGGGAAAAGCTAGAGGAACAACGTCATCGTAGTCAACGGGATCCATAACAAGATTTCCCGAATTACCCAAGACGAGCCCATGACAATGGCATTGCCTGTCAGCAACGTGTAAAATAACTGATGACAAGGGACTAGTTCTTATCTTATCTGGCCACAGCGATGGCGCTCTTATCATTTCAGCAACAGGGTAGGCATTAGAACAGCAACGTTTGACCGGCTAATTTAGCATGCTTTTGGTTTCTAAATGTTAGTTGTTCCTCTCAACTGTGATTGACTAATGCCAAATATAGAGTTTGTTTCCCCCCAATGTGGCCACGGTTTTAACTAACGTTCCTGCTGGATCCGTGTTGCCGTTAATACCAAGTGAACAAAGAGCAATAACAGGATCTTTATGCATTTGCCTTTGGCCACCCAAAAGACAAGACCAACTCCCAGAAAACAAGGAAAAACATTCCCAGAAAAAAAACGAGGTAGGAGGAGAGATCCTTAGCGGAGTCGAATTCAAACCCGGGACCTTGAGATAAATTCAGTGGTCTCAATCCTGATTTCATCATCAGTGTTTGCATATGCACTCTCTCTTTCCTGGGAAAGTAGTTTGAAGGTTCAAAAGACAATCGTGGAGATGGAGTGGTCGGCAACATCGGCTAAGGGAGCCTATCTTGACACCATCAAGCTGGTATTTTTATTTTCCTTTCCTCTTTAATTCTCATTCAATTTTTTGCTTCTTGGGCAAAAGAAAGGCGCATATCTTTCGATCGGATAATTGTTGCTCAATGAAATCGACTTCTTGAGTATTAGGGATCCATAATTTATTTAGGAGAGATGTCTCATTGAGGGATCGGATTTTTGTCTGGGTATTTCTGGATTTTGATTTTTTTGAGGTAGGTCTCCAACCATCCAGAATACAACCAATGGAAATTAGTTCTTATTTTTCTGTGAAAAAGTAGAAAATGCCAAGAACTAATTGTTCTTGTTACGAGCTGGCAAACCCAGAAATGCTCGGCCGTAGAGTTTGTGAATGGTCGTGAGTTTGATGTCATTCCTTTGAGCTCGATCTTAGCCATGATATTCCGCATCTTTGCATTGTTTGTGTACTTAAGCATTGCGCTAGAGCTAACTCCATTTGCGCAACCATATGCAGTGTAGCGATTGTAGACTACGGCCTTCCAACCCCAGGAGAGCAGCTACCCGGGAGCTTGGGAGCACCGAATTCATTTCAGCCTTGGCAGCAGGAATGAGGGCGAAACTCATGGTGGAGGTCGCATCTGGTGTGTCCCCGTCCACGATCGCTTTAGCAGCTGCTGCCCGACACACTGGTGGCAAGCTCGTGTGCATTGTCCCGGAGCTGGTGCTTGCTGAATCAAAGAGAGTAATTAAAGATACGGGTCTCAAAGACATGGTCGAGTTCAAAACCGGGAACCCCTTTGAGCTACTCCCTAATTACAAGAACATCGACTTCTCTCTCGTCGACTGCAACTCCGCCGACAATGCTGACTTGCTCAAGTTGCTGGACGTCAATCCTAGCAAGTCAGTGGTGGTGGCAAACAACTTGGTGGGTGAAAGAAAAGGATTGGAGGGACAAGTGAAGGGAGTGCCGAATAAAGTTGCCGTGAGATCGACGAAACATGCCATAGGGGAAGGCATGGAAGTAACTGTGATCACGAAGACTGACGAGCCAGAGCAGAAAGATGGAAGGGGTGGAGGAAATCATCATGAAGCGAAAGAGGGTGGGCCGGCAAAGACTAAAAATAGCAGATGGATTGTCAGGGTTGACGCCGAGAGCGGCGAGGAACATATTTTTAGGGTGCCGAGAAGCTGGAGGGGTAGCATGCCACGCAGAATAATTCGCAACTGAGGTCTCGAGCGTCATTAGGATTGCCATGTGATGCAGGGGGTTTCTTGGATCCATGATTCAGGGGGGTTGGCTAACCACCAACACCAGTCCCTGCTCGCTGTATGGAGAACATGGAAAAGCCTAACGACGGATCAATTGGAAGCACCGGAGAAGAAATGGGGAAGAGTTCTAATGAACGAGGGATTGGCCCGAACTTACCCCGTTTCCTCCTTATAAAGTATAAATGGTTCAAACTTGTCCTAGGGTTCATGCTGCCACTATGCAAGTATTGAATGAAATGTCCTAAAATGTTATATGGATTCTGTGATTGAGGAAGCATATTATACTAAATGTCATACTGCTGGAATGAATCTTATAATTTCTAATAGCAAATCATGCGCAAATGCATTTACATCTCAAGAAAAGGTGGGGGATGGGGCGCAGAATCTTAACTCGATCAGTGCAACTTCAAGATATGTTCTTGGACATTACAATCTCGTCAGTTAACTGTTCCCCGCGTACTTCCCCAGTCCGAACGCATACACAATATTCTGGCCAAACATGCATGCATAGATAGAATGGAGGAATCTCCATTGTTGATGTCTAAAGTTCCATCAAATCTAGGCAAATGATAATTCGCCAACTTGGGCTATTTTACGCTTGCATTGGCTACCATTAGCAGAATGACTAACCAGTTTCATTGGAAACGTTCCATGTTTGAAGAGAGGTTCTGGTAAACGCCCTATACTTTCTGCTAGTTCTGAGAATGAATGATGCGAGTCTTTCTAAATTCTATCATCTTGTCCCTTCAATAAGGATGCGCAGGAAGACATGTTCTTCATTGAAAAACTGAAAGAGACGATTCATCTCTTGTTTTGGTTACCTCGGTTACTCGTCGAAGGAAAGATTTCTCTTCCGCTAGAAAAATTTCAGTTAAGCCAGGAAGGGCAGAAGATATGCTTTATTTCCATGTTCTCTAGGTAAGAGTTAATAAGCTGCTATCAACTTCAACGACTCAGTCAATAGCCTACGCCTACTGAAAGAATATCAAAGTCATATACAGTTTGCCTCAAAAAACTAATCGAAGCCGTTGTTGTGGATGGGAAATTTCTTATCTGTCTTCAAAAGATCTAAAACGAGATCAAAAGTCAAAATGCGATAGCAACAATGGCCAAAACTGTCACCTCAGAAAGGATTTCCAAGTTTAAAAATTAATAACCCTTCTTGAACCTGCATGCCAGAGAGGAAAAAAATGATTAACGCACAAACAGATATTAAGCTTATCCACACTACATTGTCTGCTATATTTTCAACATGTTGCTTCCAAATCCCAATGCTACAAAGACCTCAAAACATACAGGAGACACTATCACGCTACAAAAAGTTGCTGCAAAGAAATTGCCTTCCAGATGCAACTGAAGCGGCAGACCCACAGAACATAATAGGGGCATTTTAAAAGTATGTGCACTAACAACGCCCTTTCTCATTCACTTTGCACCCTCTCCAGACTATAGTTGGATGGAGAAAATACTAGATCCATATTAAATTGGTTTGACCTCAATTTACAGGTGTGGTTATCTAGTGTGCAGAGTCAAGCATGTGATGAGAGAATATGGAGTGGATCATTAAGAGAACTTTTGAAGTATTACAAAGTCATTTATCCATGTACTTGATTTTAATCTGCACAAAATTGAAGTGTTTCTGAAAACACACACAGAAACAGAAATGGAGCATGGTGATAGAAACAAACCTCATCTTTTCATAATATGGCCTCATTACGAAACTGACGGGATGACTGGAGTGAACCAGAAAAAAATCCGCACTGCCCGTCCTTTTCGGCTTCCAAAATAACAAAGCTCACCATTCTCTCTCTTTTTCCCCATGGATCCTGCCTCACATTATAAGAACTCAAAATGCCAGGTTATGTAGCAGCAGCGGAACAAGCTTCACTTGAAGAAAAGCTAACAGACTTGGGAGCTTCGCTCCCTCTGAGTACTCTGTTGTATATTACTTTGAAAGACTGTGACCCATTTGGCCTGGTGAGCAAACTAATTGGCATTCTCAGAGTTTGTTTCCGATTTCGTCTTCCCCTGAGCAAAATGCTGAAGGTTTTTTCACCATCAGAAGTTGTTTCACCACTTCCACCACCATTTTCTCTTTGCATACCCTCTTGACTTTGCAAAATAGTGGGATTTTCCCCCACAAATGAATTTGATTGACCATTTTCCTTGACACTTTCTGATCCAACATAATCAACTATTTTGGTATCATCCACCACCTGCAATGCTGGAGGATGTACTTCTTCCTTAGATTCTTCCACATTGTCAATACCCACAGGCAGAACCGGAGCTGGATCTGAGGCATCAGATTCAACAGGCTGCACTTTTTGCTCCAACATGAAATCCTTGATAGGCTCGGCAACAGGTGATGGCATAGAGAATTCCATAAGATGACATCCAGGCCAAACTGGTCCATGGACATATTCAGATACATTAGGGCTGATATTACACTGCCATGCAAAGTGATTGGGATGAAAGGCACTGCTCGTCACAGGAAAGGCACTGGTGGGTATTGGCTGAGGCTGAGTATAAGGAGGATACAGAAAGGGTAAGCGCTGCATCATGTTCGGAGTTGGAGGAGGTGATGGGTAAGGTTGGTGAGGAGAGGAACATAATGGGGTAACTGTGGGCATCACAGGTGCGGGCCCTGGATGGAGTGCCATGTTGACTGGCCAAGGTGCAACAGTGGGAACAGTCCCAGGAGCGGAAGGGAGAGTGATGTTCATGGTAACAGGCGTGGCACGTGCAACAGCTGGTAAAGGATTAAAAGGAGCTGCAGAGGCGGATAGTTTCTTATTTGGCAATCCCCTCCCCTCGCTGGAGTTCAAGGTTAAAGATTTATTTTTCACATCCTCCACCTCCGACGAGGAGCTTCCTGAGTTTTCGTTGGGTTCAGAACTCCTCAGTGATTCCTTTTCATCAAGTTCTTTCTCCTGAGGATCAGCAGAACTCGACACACCACTGCTGTTGTAAACTTCATTATTCACCATCTCTGCCTTAATCATAGTTGATTCAAACCTTCCTACATTCTCGGACACCATCGAAGTATTTTCTTCTTCCTTCATATCAGGAGATGAAATTGGCTCTGGCTTCTCTTTCATTGCAATTTCACCCGTCAAGACTGGGGAATCTGATGCAGAGTCCTTCGTCTCCTCTTCCGTTTTATTTATTACTACTGCTGGCTCGGGGTCAGCAGATCCTTTATCTTCATTTGATTCAGCATCATGTTTTGAGATGTCGGCCTCCTGTTTATCAGGACTTTCGTTGTGTTGTAACCTTGCATGCAATTTAGAGATGGTTCCTGGAGGTGCTAATGCCACTTCCTTGTATGAAGGAGACTTTTCAAGTGTAACAATTGAACCTTCCACCGAACTCATTTTGTACAATGTAGAAGTTGATGGAAGTTCTCGTGAAGATCCAAAAGCCTCAGCGCCATCTCTAGAGTTCTCAGTTACTGAAGTGTTAGCAGCAGGAGGCATAGACTTAACTCTATATGTTACAGCTTTAACTACTCTTCTGCTGAATTTGCTAGCTTGGGAACTATTGACAGTATGGTGATCCGGGTAACCAGCATGAGAAACTGCCCGTTTCCTTATGATGTAATACCTATTACCTGGATGAGAATTCATCCCTGCAGCATAACTCAAGTCTGCATCAGTATTCTTTTTCTGATAGCTAAAAACTTTTCCAATGGCTGCCCGCCGCTGCTTTAATCGCCGCCCCAATGAGCTTGCCGATCTTGGCCTTTGGACAGGTTGCCAACCATCATCTCCATCATGTGTTTCCAGCAAGATTTTGTCAGCATTTAGCGACTTTTCCTCAGTAGTGTCTTCCAAGAAGGGCTGCTGTTGGTTTGTCGATATAGGTTCTATTACCAGATCAGCATCTGCCCCACTTCCCACTTCAACGCGTTTGTCCTGGTCAAAGTCCGTAATACTTCCCTTTCTTGGTATAAGGGGCTCTTCATCCAAATCTTCCTTTGAGGATTCTTCGGGAGAGGCATCAGAGCTTGGTGGCAAAATACTCTTTAAAGATTTTTCCCTTAACTGGAAAGGGGACTTGCAGTTAATATACAATGTAAATTCACGGCTTAATAGTGAAAAAGAATAAGAAGAAGAAGAAGAAGCAGATTCTATCATTCTACCCTTCTACACCCAGGGGAAAAAATCACTAAGCAAAACAAACAAGCAATAAAAGCAAAAAGGAAACAGAAGGAGGAAACTAGAAAGTAGAAACGGCCATCCCATAGAAAAGATGAATGCTTACTGACACCTATCTTAGTGAGTGCAATAGAGGTGGCACAAACCATGCCTAGCTTGTGGAAATAATGAAAACCAATTTCAGCCTTTGATGGAAAACAAACAAATGAGCAATTGATACTCATCAAGTATGACAGTTAGGACATGATCAATTTTTTCTGTTTAATAGAGCTACCTAGATAGAACTGACAACTACCATAAGACTTATACTAAGACAACGACTAGTTGCTAAACCTTTTTCAAAGGCCGTAAGTCACTGACTATTCTTATTTTTAACAAATGTGAACTCAAAGATGCAGCCAAACAAAGCACTCGGGTCAATGGGGCATGTATGGTGCCACTGCTCTTTTTATTGATGCGAAGAAGCCAATTACAATGAGAGGCCTAATATCAGTAGGGCTGCTACTAGCAAAAATTAAGCTATGGTATTAGAAAAGCAGGACAGTCTTTCGAATTCTACATGAGCAAACAAAATGAAACTGCAGGTTTCACCATTGATGATGACAAAAATCATCACATATTTAGTGTACAATGCAGTCACGAGTACCTTTGAATTATAGGGCTTTCTCTTCATTGCTAAAGCATCCCTCCCTTTGCCATCCTGACTAGGGTTTATGTAGTCAAGCAGATCAGATACACTGCCAAATTCATGAACGGTAATCAGCAATTGCAGGAATAAGGGGCCAGGTAAGAAAACATGCATTGAACTTCTAGCTAATTGTGCAAATACAAGAATGAAAACTACACAGTTCCGAACAGACATTTCTGTAACAACTTTGTCAGCATCAGATACCTCTTGATTAAGGAATCTGATTTGTATAGTACCCACATCCCAATTGTTGAAAATTTGGAATATAAAAAGATAAAACTGATTCCAGTAACAATAGGATAGGGGATTCGATCATTTGATGAAATAATTATTTGAGGTAATTTGGATAATTGTATAGATTGTCGCAAGTTGGTTTGTAGCAGGGTATTTCAGACAATTATTTATGGAATGAAATGACAGTTACCTAGCAAAAAGAATTAACACGCACATGGTACACAAAGTGAATATGCTATTGGGGGTATGTGTGTTGGATCTAAGAGACCCTTCCATATGGCATACATCGTGTATTGCATATCAGCCACAAATCTGAGCCAATTTCTTTTAACTTATATTCCTTCTCATTGACTTCGACCAAAAAAATAAATTTCCTTCTATTGACACAATGACCAGATACATGACTATAATCTGGAAAAAGTCAGCAGAGATATGCTCCACAGAAGCGATCTATTGTTTATAATAGTGGCAAGCGAGATTCTTGAGATCAACCGATATGCCTCTCTCGGATCAAGTCTGCCAAAAAACTAGTCCTAAAAGGAGAAGCGTCTGGGAAGATAGCAAACGCACCATTCCCTACCTTGCTTCTACATTAGATAAATTTTACAAAAAATTTAGACCATGCAACAGTAGAATAGATTTCAACCGGACAAAAAACAGTAGAATAGATTAGAGCAAAAGATAGACAGCTCTTGCCTGTTTAAATAATCTATGGAACACCAGATGAGATAGTGTATTTCAATGCTTCAAGCAATGTGAAAATGATTTTACTTCGTCTTATCAATCATTGATCTTTTCTTTGACCAATTCATTAGAGCTAATAAATGTGTAAAAGATATTTCTATAATGCAATGCTACCTTAGGTGACCTTTGCTGGCTATGGATGCATCAGGCTTTCTGGTTCCATTCCGCGCAGCTTCTTGCTGTTCAAAAGCCTTGGACTCAAAATACTCAAGCCAAGCAGCAGCATCCTGTCGGTGTTTGAGAAAAAAAGAAATGTAAGTACAAAATATCAAAGTACAAGTGCAGTGAGGCAGAAATCACAATGCTAAAGAAGAGTGCATCCATCAAAATCCAATCAATTCAAGCATGAAAATGATCATTTCCAATAAAGCTCATGTTGTGTCATTGCAAGTGGCAATCATGATTTGCATTGGAGAAGATGCAATTGCCAGATGAGTGATAATAACAATTTACTGATGCTGTAGCTACTTCTGTATAGCATCAAAATTTTGAAGTTTGACGTAATATATGAACAAAATACCTGTGTACGCAAGTCATCGGGGCCCAATTTCGCTCTGAGAATTTGTAAGGTCGTTTGCTCATGCTGAACGCTTAAGGGGTAAGCTTCCATCAATGAGAGTGCAATTGCTATGGCATGGTAACTCGCTGCTGTCTGCAAAGCATCAAAATCAGATGGGTCACTAAAGTCCAATTTAAGATTTTCTTGAATACCAGGAAAAAAACAGGAGTCCTGCTATTGAATTTAAGGCTTATAATATGGTTACAGAAAAGACAGTCTACAGACTGTTGATTACCCTTTTCATGCACCCCCCAAATAGCAGTGTCTTTTCTGTACCGACAAATGTGCCCCCTTATACACTTCTCTTAATCTCATCATCTGATGGCTAATAGTCTTTGGTTTCATCTAATTGAATGGAGACTCGGGACTATCTGAGATTTTCTGACAAATATTTACCCCGTTGATGACAAGCTCCTTTATGTTTGATTATGATATAATAGAGAGTGAATTTGACCAGTTCCTCACCTCCCTTCAGCTGAGCATTGGACATGATTCATAAATTATTTTGTTATCTAAAGTATGGCACCATTTAGAAGTCCATCTCCAATTTATTGTGTTTCGCTACCTAGCCTTATGGTGTGTTAGTGACTCTCAACAAAGATATGTAGCCATAAGAGATTATTCATATATTATTTTGTTATCTGAAGTATGGCACCACTTAAAAGTCCATCTCCGATTTATAGTGTTTGGCTACCTAGCCTTATAGTGTGTCAGTGACTCTCAACATATATATGTAGCCATAAGAGATTATAAAGCAGCCAACTAACTGAAAAAAATTGCACTTAAAAATAGGAAGGGAAAGAATGATTGACCGAAAGAGACCTGGATATGGTCTGGTCCAAGTAACCTCTGGTTACATTTTAGTGCTTTATGGAGATATCTGAGGGCAACATGCACATTCCCCAGGCCTTCTTCCATCATTGCCACATTGATATATGTAGCAGCCGTGTTGGGATGAGAAGGACCACAAGTAAGATGTAACAGATAGAGAGCACGCTTTACATACCTGTTCAGTGTAAATTCCAACTTCAGGACACGGAAAAGACTAAAAAAAACCCTACAAAACATTAAAATGACTAATCCTTCACAGAAAAACAGTCTTGGGTTAATTTTGCTATTTTCAATTCCAAAGACAAAATAGCAATTCCACAAAGAAGTTTCACTCAACAGAATATACAACCTAGCATCTCAACCTCCCAAGCAACTTGAAAGATAACTCAGTCTTCGAAGTATATTTAACAAAGAAGGTAATGGCAATTCTAGAATTCCAGAGAAATGGCCAACATATCATGCACGACCATCCTCAGTAACTATCAAGGTATGCATGTGGAAGAAATGAAAGTATATGAAGCACAATTTGAACATGTCACAGGAATGTATGCACCAAACTGGAATAACAATAAGCTTAAATTGGAGACTGTCATGAAGCAAAAAAGCTAGATGATAAAACACATAAAACTTCAACTAATTACAGGTGGAAAAAGGAAAGATTAGAGCATACTTGAGAGCTAGCTCCGTGTGTTGAAGTCTGTAATAAAACACTGCAAGGTCACCATAACTTTTCATTGTATCCGGGTGATCAAGTCCCAGTTCTCTCTCATTAATGTCCAATGCCTTTTGCTGATATATTGCTGCCTGTAATTAGGAAAATTTTCTCATGAACATTTTACTGAAAACTGATCCGTGATTGGAAAAAAAATTATTTTAGGGGCCAATACAGAAAAAGAAAACCTATTCAACAAGATAATTCATAGCAAGTTCAGAGGTCATCCTGCCACAACCTCATTCTTTACAATGATATCATGTGCTAGACAAAGAAAATAGTAACAGATACCTGATTGAAATCTCCAGTATGATATAAAACTACAGCAAGAAGACTGTAAGCCCCAGCTGTCATTCGATGGTAAGGACCGCAAACTGCTACAAGCTTTGCCAGAGCCTGCAAGAAACAAAGGACATTCGATATTCAGCAGGGGATGCAATTAATTTACCAGGAAAAAGAAAAGGATAGAAGCAAGCCATATCAATGACATACTTTGGTCCCATAGGCTACTGCATCTTCAAGTTTCCCCTTGTCTAAAGCAGTTTTTGATGATTCTAGCAGCTGCCTTCCATCAGCAGATGAGCACGCTGCTTGCTGCGGAGTAGCATATTAACTTGTTTAATAAAAGAGTACAGACAAAAGAGATTATAATTCTTTGTAATAGTGTATTACCTTATGCACTGGAACCAGGCTGATGACATCTGTTTTGCAGAAAGGATGTTGAGATTCCATGTCAAAGTCCCTTGGAACCAGCTCAATACCAACCTATAGAACATTAAGAGCAATATATTGGCATTGGATTCCACTAAAATTAAGATGTCCTTGTTTAGTAATGCCGAGTTCATTCATCAAAGGAAAATTCTATTGATGCACTTAGTTTTTTGGGACCGTTTCTTTCAAAATAATTCCTAAACTGTAAGTTGAAGTTAATATTCTTTGAATTGATTTAAAAATTAGGAACAAAGACGAAAGCTCTCCTAACTTCTATCCTTCCTCCTACTTGACAAGTACACCACATTTCAGACAAACATCTAATAACTAATGAAGGTAGGTCTAATGTAATATTATGATTTTAAAAGAAACTGCCTTAAGCAGATGGTTGATTGAACATTTTCACCATCCATTCGTAAAGTTGCATACCTTCTGACATAATCCCCGCAATATTGCAAATTTCCTAACGTCTTTGTAGTTTAAGCTGCTAACATCCCACTCATAGCGTTTCAGTAGAAAAACTTGTAACCATCTCCACACAAGGGGATGGAAACTGCAATCTTTACTTTTCTCTCCTCTTGGATGCACACCAAGCATCAGATTCAGTGCAGCGGCTACTGACGTCGCCATTTTCTCAACATTAGTGACTGAAGAAATCACAGCTTGAAGAATGTGCTTGAAAGCTCGTACTATCATCTCATGAATACAGAGAGATTGCACGTGTGATAGCTTTTCAGAAAGCTTGACCTGGTAAAAAAGACAAGGCAAAGGCATCATGGTCAAAGGGGACTACATCAGAGCCATACTATATCCCATTCAGCAATAAGCAATAAAAAACATCTGCAAGTAAATTTCTTATCATGCCGCATCCAAATCTTACAATGGCCCAAATACCAGACAATGAGGAAATGGACAGAATGTAGGTTGTACAGAGGAATATTCAGACTTAAGTTTCCAAATGATTAGCTAAATGGCACACACATGAATATCCTGATGAGAACATGGTGAGGTGCAGGTTCGAGAATGTTATTGAGAACTAACAAAACCAAATTTCACTTTGATTGCAAAGTATTCAGGGAAAGGAAAAAAAGAACCTCTGCTTTGTAATTATGTACATCAATTTTTATCTGATTAGTTCACCCAAGGAAAAATCACACGTTGCTATAAAGGATAAAGTAACAACGGATTGTAGTCCAGGGAAAAGGAACTTACAACATGTCCAAGAGAACGCATGCGAAGACCTCTAGTATGCATGAAGTCGGTTAAAGTCCGACCATCAACTGGTGAGAGTTCTAACGAACCAAAATCAGCAACCTATGTACCACAGAAATAAAATATACATAACCAGATCTTTGGGCAGAACCCATTGTAGGATTAAAAGGAGGAGTACAGTCATTACCAGTTTTGGAAGGGCAACGTCATTATAATATTTCTGAGACAGTTTGATGAGCTCTGGCAAAGACTGCTAAGTGGTAACCACATGTAGTCAGTGAGTAATTATGTATTGTTAACAATCAAGAACATGCTAAACCCTACTCGATTCTCTAGAACAAGATGTTACCTTCCCGTGAAGTCCAGTTTCTGATTCTTTTAGGCGGGTAAAGGCCGCATCGGACATCATAGTCTTGAGTGCAAGCTCATTCTCTTTTGCTAAAGATTCAAGTTCAGTCTCCATGGAAGGTGAAATAGCAGTTTCAGCTTCTCTGGCAACACAATTCGCCTTGGAAGAAGAATTCTCCATCTGCAGTCTCGGATTGGTGCCATCTGGGCTTTTCTTGTAGTTCTTGAGGGACCTGAGAGGTGTCCCAAGTCCTTCGACCTTCATCTCATTTCTAGTTTTAGCCTTCTCAGTAGAAGCCTTTTTATCCTTTTCTGAATTGTTTTGATCTTGTAAATGCTGTATCCAGCATGCTCCAAGTTCCCATCTCACAAATTGATCTCTCTCTTCATCCGTTTTTTCAAGCTCTCCAAGGCTATTTTCCAACAGTCTCTCCACAATGGATTCAGAAGCACTGAGCTCATCATGCTCTGAAGGATGCAATTGTTGAAGGTGTTTATTGTTTTCTGGAGCAACTCTTTTATGAAGAAGTAATCTTAAACTGAAATGAAAAAACGAAAGATATTGAGAAGTCATGATGAAGCCACCCCAGTAGACATAAGGACTGAAAAAAAAAAGCACATCCCATCCCCACATGGAGGTGCACACTCTCTCTGTAAGGGATTTCTCACATGCATATTGTCCTTCTCTACCCCAGCAGCAGAATGATAAAGTCCAGATGCCATAAGGTCAGTTTCAGTGTTTAAAGGAAAACTAAAAGATCAGATATTGTGTTTCATTAGAAGAATAAGTCAAGCTGAAAAACCTGTTAATGTTGAGGGCATTGGCACCTCCTTCAGGTTGGTCAAGAAGTTCAATGCCTGTAGGTACAAGGACCTTTTCACTCTCTTGACCGTCAACTTTTACGACAGCAATATAACCAGAATATCTCACGTTGACAATTCCTAAAGTGGATATGTCCTGCAACCAATATGTATGGTGTTACTAATCATCCAGTTAAAAATAAGATCATGCAACCAGAAAGTACATTGTTGATCATATTAATCAAACATAGAAGAAGAAGAAGCTGACATGGGCAGCAGTATTTTCATCAGCAGTAATCCCCTTAAGCAGGTTTCTTTCCACTAATTTCTTTGGATCCATTCCAGTCACATGAATCCCATCAACTTTTGTATCTATCTTACAGCTTGCATTGGAGGCGTCCTTCATAACTGTGATGCATAAGTCTCCTACTTTCTCTGAATACAAAGAATTAGTGTCTGCAGGAGAGCTGATTAAATCCAGATTCCTCAATACATGCTGCACGGCTGAAACTGCCCTCAAAATGGCGACATCAACGAACAAGCTATGTAGAAGGAAAGCTCTTCTATCGCGGACCTGCCTCTCTTCTGCTGTCTTGCAAGGCATAGATGCAAGATACAAGAACTCGTTAGCCCAAGGCAGCAAATCACTTTTGCCATCTCTTCCTAGACCGCCCCCATTTCCTCCCCATCCTTCATCCTCCACAGGCGAAGGAGGAAAAATGGAGGGTGATTGAGCTGCGACAGGAGGTATGAGCCATGTGTTTGCTCTAAATCCATAAGGAAGGTTCCCAAACTGCAAAATTGGAGCAAGGACGAATCAGTGTAGAGCACAGATACTACATAAAGCTGGAAAAGTAACCTGTCTGCTTATGAAGGATACTAATGTTCAAAGAAAATTTTCTTAAGCTGACTTGACTATATCAAAAACTAAAAGTTCCAGCACACCTTGTTTCGTTCCGAAAATGCTTTCATGAGATCATCGTATGCCTGTATAAAGACACAAACAACACATGGAACTTCAATATGCTTTTGTCATCCAGAGAGAGATAAGAAATGAAGAATAAAACAAAGCCATTTCAGAGAAGAAAACGACTCATTTCCACGACTGAACAAAAAACAATATGGATGCACAGCACGTGAGACAAAATGGATCACTTCCAAGAATCCCGAGAAACATATCGATCATGCATCCCGTCACGAAGAAACTAGAAGTGGTTATTAATCCAGCAATGGGCAAGGCTAGGAGGCGTTTCAATGCAATAATAAAGATGCACAAAAGATGCCAATATAAAAAATAATAATACTAGAAATGAAACATATAATAAACCTCAACAAAGAATAAAAGTTGGTCTGCAGAATTTGACCAAGTTTCGTAACTACAAAATATTTGCAAAATCACATTCCAACAATGTCGCCCAGCAGAAGAAAATCGAAATTCACGGAACAAGATCTGAGAATAATTTTTACCCAGTTACGAATCTTGATTTTCTTGCTCCAATCATTATAGCTTAAATGAAATATAGCCCAAAAGAAGAACAGTACAGCAAATCAGATTTATCATAGCCAAATAAGGAAGTTAAGCAGGTCGTTCTAGTGTAAACAAAATCAGCAAGGAGTACGAGACAAACATTGTAAAAAGCTCGGCTGTGGTGCCGTAAAAAATCAACGAGGTTGTGACATAGAATCGGCTGCTTCCCAATGCTGAAGAAGCCCCGCTTGCAGGCTTCAACATGGACCAACTTCCCATTGCACAGCTTCACCTGAGCCACACACATGAACAGTCGCACTTCTTAAATGGTTGAGACAAAATGACTATGCAAACACCTCTGGTTCGCCACAGTTGGTCAAAGGCGCCGGAAAAGAAAGTCAGCGAAAGAGAGAGAGAGCGAAAGAGCTTACATCAAGCGAGAAAAGATGCTCATCCGGCGACACCTCGTCGACGTGCCTTTTCGCCGCCTTCCTCACATCTGCGAAAGCAGTAAACGTCAATATCTGAACGACCAAGGCTGAAAAACGCGCCCGCGAGAGTGAGAGGGATTACACTGAAGAGGAGGAGTGAGGTGGGAGAGCGAGAAGAAGTCGTAGAAGCTCCCGAGCTTGGGGCAGGAGTGGTCCGTCTCTCCTTCACCGTCCGCGGCGGCGGGGTCCTTGGGCGGGTTCGGCGGCGGAGCGGCCCGCTTGGCGGCGGCCTGGGAAGCCTTCCTGGGTTTCTTGACGCTCCTGTCCTGCGAGTCCGGGCCGCTCTTCCGGGCGTCGGGCTGGGGCGGGTCCTTGCCCGCCGCCGACGGGCCGAAGCACGTCGTGCAGGCGACGATGTCCAGGAGGCGCCGCACGTGCGCCACCGCGCGCTCTTCATCGTAGTCCTCTGCTTCGCGCCAACACAGAGAGAGAGAGACAGAGAGAGAGGTGAGAAGAAGGTGGTGAAACGACGCAGTTTCGGAGGAGTGGACGGAGGCGGGGAGATCGGCCGGCGGCGGTTTACCTTCGACGAGCGTGAGCGTGCATGGCTTGAGCGCGGAGACGTCCACGGTGTCCTTCAATCCTGGCCCTCTAACCTGCGCAGCCCCAAAATCCGACCGTTAATTGCTCCCCCCAAACCGGAAATGCCGTAGTTGCCCTAGCTCGTTTTCCTTTATTACTGTTTCTCGGTACCCCACAATCATATTTCCCCGAAAAATTGGAAAATCAGTTTTTGACTTTTGAAAAAAAGGATGGGAAGAAATCAGGAGAATTTTAAGCATCTATTTATTTCATCAAAAATATAATTGAGAAATTTTTTTTTTAAATAATTACTTTAATTATTTGTATTGCTTATAAAAGTAAATGAATAAAAAATATTACATTGTTCGCGAAAATATTTAAACATAAATTATTGTCAAACATGAAACTATTTTTCATTTGTTAATTATTTTGAGTGATTTAAGCGATCACTTCTTATAAAAGCATTTTCCAAATCCTTTACTTTTTTACTAAACAAACGAAGCCTAAATATTTTTGAAGATTGATATGGCATTGAAGTGATTGAATTAAAAAATAAACTAAAATATTGAATGCTATGCAAAGAAGTGAGTGAAAAGTATAAAGGCACTCCTAAGCTATAGAATGCGATAAATTCGATTTCAATATGCATTTTTTTTGTAAATTTAATGAGTTGTAAACTAATTTTTTATCATCTAATCAAAATTCAATGATATGAGATTCCTATATTACAAGCTTGATAAAAGTTTCATGCAACACGCATTTTCCAGCGCTCGCTCAAAATTCAGGTTTGGTAAAATGCGGGGTGGGCAGTGTGGTCATTTTGCCCCCGCCACAAATTCTGAATCACGTGAAAATCACGAGGTCTCACGTCTTGCTGGGCTCTGCTCTTTTTCAACCCAAAAAGCAGGAGAAAATCATCAGTGCAGTCACAAATTTATCGTGCGAAAGTGAATTCAATCCTAAATTTTTTCAATTTTATCGATATAGTCCTAATCCTTTGTACAACATTCCAACATAATTCCTTCAACCTGCTGCCATCAAAAATCACCGACATGGCATCTAATTATCACCGGCCATCTTACACAACCAATTTCTGATGGCAATTGATCAAGGGATTGCGTCAGAATGTTACCTAAATATTCAGGGGGGCTTAATCGCCAAGATTGAAAAGCTAAGATTTCAACTGAAGTCTACACAATAATTGTACGACTATAAAATAATTGGACGATTGATTGGGTAGTATTCCCCAAAAGTTAAGGAAGTGAAAAGGACTTTCGCCTTTTCGATTGCTCCCGACGCTCGGCACGAAGATTTCGGGTTCAATTGAGATTCCACTTTTTCTTGCCTCACTTTCCGACATTCGACGTCGATGGACATGGCGAGAAAAACGTTTTCCACGAAGAACATCGCGATTGGACAGACTCAACTGATTACCAGATCATTGAACTACACCGCGAACACGACTGTCGAGATCGAGAGAGAGAGAAAGAGTAGAAAAATCCCGACTTGCTACAACATATTACACGACGGGCCAGATCCTTACCTCATGCGACAGCGAGAAGTTGGTGACGTGGCACGTCTCGGTGTGGACGCACAAGAGCCGGCGAACGTCGATGATCCTGTCCGTCGAGATCCCCTGAGAAACCGAAGCGGGAAACAGTGAGAAAAAGACGGTTGCCCGGATCGGCCTTCGCCGTCCCCGACATGGAAATGAACCGGAAAGGGAAGCTCAACGCTCCTATGCCGGACTAAGGGCTAGTTCGCTTTAGTGTAGTTTCTTGACACTTAGGCTGTAAAGACGAGATCTTTTACTATTCGACGGTGTCTGATTGCTGATGTCTATGGCAAGCTGCGGAAGCCGCTCGTTTTGCAAGTGCAAGTTTCGCGTGCGCGCTTCTGCTTCTTCCACTCCTACCGGTCCCGCGCCATTGACTTTTCTAGCTAGAGTTTAACGTAACATCAAGCAGGAGCACCGAGTATGATTGAACATCTAGGCACGGCAATCGACTTTTCTTTTCTTTAGTTGCTTTGCTCTTTCCTTCTTTATGCCGGCAATTCGAATCTCTTTGTCCAGATACCCTAAAGACTGGACACTAGCTTCTAGTTTTGGCAATGAGCTAAGTCTTAAGATGCTGTTAATGTCTATAAGAAAATAAGGGTCGTTTTGGAAAGACGTCTGGACGATGAAATCGGATATGACACAGTAAATTCAAAGCGATGCAATTGAAATGTAAACAAATTTAGAGAGAGAGACGAGGGAATCGAACCTTCAGTATCACGCGGGTTTCGTCGGGGAGGTCTACCGCGATGTCCATGACTACCGGGAGCACTGCAAGGATTCGACGATGGAAAGAGGGTCAGATTCGGAAGCTGCATACCGAATTAGAGTATGTGTTTTTGCTTATTATAAAAGAAGATATGCATATAAGGAATATACCCTTCTCTTCCTTCTTCTTCTTCTCTCCTTTGGCCTTTCCGCGGTTGTTCCTGGGTGCCATTCTTGACCTTCTCCTGATTGAAGTAAAGCTCGAGCGGTCGTCTTCTTTAAACTCTACCTTCAAATTAACAGCAGAGATGACCTTATCGCCTTATCCTTCCCGTTCACTACACAGAATCAATAATACAGAGGAAATGAAAAGGAATAGAGTTCTCTCCAGCTACTTTCTTTTCTGATACTTTATTGACTGGCGGTTTCAGAAGAACCCACATATTAATTTTTCGGATAGTATTAACTCGACTCAGCTGATTATACGAAGGACGAATAATTCAGATAACTCTACAAGAGAATGCAACCGTTGCACCCGAAATTTACAATCTTGTTGTTTTGAGAATTACACTAATGTCCGGTATTGGCATTAAGAGATGAGGACGGACGCGACAAGCACCGACTGTATTGGAAAGTTAGAAAGAGTAGAAATAGAAAGTAAGTCTTGGTCTTAAGCATTGAAGAAGTAAGAGAAAAGGGTCTCTTTGATGAACAATAAAAGCTCTGAACTTGAAAGCGCCAGTAGCATACGGTTGCATCCCAACTGCGTGGGAAAAACCAAGATTGCGTGCAAGAACCTGATTGAGATGGTCGCTGCAATGATAGAAGTGCTTCAAAGATTGAGAAATGGAGAAGTGGGTTGAGCAATTCGCAATGAAGCTCTCATCCACTGCGAAGAAACGGTGAGAAGGGAGGACAAGAAATGAGGAGAGAGAGAGAAGGAGAGAAAGAGGGAGAGGGATAGAGAGAGAAAGAGAGGTTGGTGTGATAAGGAAGGAAGGGCGGAGATTTAACAGTCAGACGTATGGCATCTTATGGCAGTTTCTGGCTTATGGTGTAATTATCATTTTATTTTGGATATTTCTCTGAATTTTATGGAAATATCCATATAAAAATTGCAACTTTGAATTTCTTCATATTATTTGCAAACTAGAAGTAGAGCAAAAGGGCCACCTGGCCAATTTTTTTACCGCTGCGATTTGGAAACAAGGAGGGACCACTTTTCTGATAAGATTTTCACTCTAGACAAGGAAGACAAAGGCAAAATCAGCAAAAAAGGGCAGAAAGATTTTGAGGATATCTGATGAAGATGCAACCTTATTACAGTTCACTCCCCACTCATACGAGAGCAATATAAAGTTTGAATTTTTCATTTGAAATTAAATGAATTTTAATCCTTCACACGTGCAATTAAAGAAGTTGAAATGGGGAAGTTCTTTCTTTCTGCTTGCTTAATTGCATCTTGGATGAGGAGAGGTACTCTTGAGTGTCCTTTCTAAGCAAATTGCGGCATGAGTTCTTGCTTCTTTCAACTTGTTCCAAATTGATATTTGCAGTCACATGAGTAGCCAGCTCAATCTGAGGTTGCCTTTAATAGAGCCCATATTAGCATATTTGCCCCATGTTCGTCCGCGTTACTTGAGTTACTCGATTGCCAAATGCATTATTTTACTACAGGGGACATTCCTATCGCTGCTCAATGCAGAATAGCTTGCATCAGAAACGACTTGATTCAGAATCCCTCAGAACCGTGCTGTGAGTTAAACCGAAATAGGCAGAGGTTCAAGGGCTCCGACTGGATCCATGGCCACCGCATAAAGAAGGGATGACCGGCGGTTCTTGGTGGTTTATGACACAGATTTAGTCGAACCATACATCTTCATCCAAGGAAATTTGTGATCTACACTTTTGTTTGCAATGCTGGAAATGGTACTAACTTGCAGAAGCGTGCCATAGGTGACACATTGAAGCTCAGCATCTCTTGATGAAATAACCAGGTTATCATCCACAAGTAGTCAGATCAAGACAATCTTTGAGCGGACTAGAAAGGCCGGGAAGACAACGCTTGCCAGCGTATGTATACCAAAGTCATGTTCCATGTGGGTGGAGGATAACCCACCATTGTTCTTTCTTGAAAATGATGGTTGGTGGATAAGCTGACGCAGACCTTCCATTTCTTGTAAGGTGCCTTACAACTTTGAGCAGAATGTTAATGAACGCAATCTATCTTGCAGGTCGAAGAGAATTTCCTGCCATACATTCATACAGAAGAAACTCATCTGTTTAATTGCAGATGTAGCAGGAGGAAATTTTGCAGTATAAGATGGAGGAAACAGATTCGGGCTATGGTAGTCTCAATAGAACCCCGATTTCCAATACTCGGCGTCCTCCTTTATTTGCTAACTCACGAGAATTAGTGAACCCTGGATACGGATGACTGTTTGGTGACTATTCGACGGTCTAAGCCATTGCGTAACGCAATTTTTCAACTCATTCTTGTCTAGTTCCCCGTTATTTGCGTGGTTCATGATTTTTCAATAGGTTTTTTCATCGAAAATTGTCGAGAAAGATTTGAAACAAGCCCAAGAAAAAATTGGGCAAGACAGCCGCTTGCCATGATACGTTTGTTTTGGCTTCATCTATGAGACCAACCAGGCATCCATATCACATCATTTCAACGTTAGGTTTTGTGCACATCTTGCCATTACCGGCTACCGGGAATCGCCGTAAGTTCTGTCTTTTCACATCAGATGTCTTTGAAAATTTGCTCCTGGAAACTTGTATTCAGGGCTTCCACGGGCCTTGGATGTGTGAGAAGTACAAAAAGACCGAACTGCGCTAGGGAAACAGGTTGACAGAAGCTCTTTCTGGTTGCTGTCCATTAAGGAGGTGAAGAAATTAACAATGAAGACACGGGACATCTGGACCCTAAAGAGGTCTCACGCAACTAGTAATGCCTAAAACCATTACCTACCCATTACCTTTTGCCTTGGTTCCTCGTCAGCAAAACAATAGTAACGTAATCTTTCTATGGCAAGAGCTGAGTCTAATAGAGATCAAGACGCGTAACAGAACCTTCTTGCGCAGCAACTGCCTATACAGTGGTGGCAAGGATTATTCTAGCTCAATTATGAAACAGACGATCGCTCCGTACCCCCATTTAGACATTACAATATCATCCGGTTACATATTCTAAGCTGAATTGTGAAAAGTATGCTCTCTCTTTTCCGCATAGCTTTTCGGTACAATAATCAATAAGAGTAATGCCCCATTAACATGTTTACTCAAGCGCTAGAACAATCTCCAACCAAAACAACAATAAACAGCACAAGAATTAGAGGGGTCAAACTGGTGTCCACCCAGAAAAGTTTTATTAATCCTTAGCAGGACCGTCTTGGCCATCCAGCTTGATAAGTGGGGCGGCATCACGTCGCATTTCACTGGCTTATTAAACCACAAAAGGACATCCTACGATTAAATTATGAGCTTTACTTTGCGGCATATGCAACCATGTAATCAATAGGTTTCTTTTTGTCTTTCCAGTGTCGTCCACGTGCAACTAGTTATACCAGTCGACATGTTATCGGGAGAAAGTGAATCTAAGATTGTCATAATGAGAGTCCTAGATTGGTCAAAACCATCCAATCACTTGACTGGATCATTGTGCAATTGACCAATCATCTCTACAAGAATAGCCGGACTTTAGGAATTGCATTTTATTACACTCAATCGTCTTCTTTGTGCAATGCTTACTCAATGGAACTTGACAGGTACATACTTAATGACATACTTTGGTGTTCACTGACACCATTACACACGTCATTCACCATTTAGGTATACATCAACCCGCATTCGCCTACCCAGAGTACTACCTTAAGTATGACTAGTGATAAATAAATCAGCTGGCCCAAAAAAGTTATGCAGTATCGTTTAATCAAAAGGCATGCTTCAACATCTGTCCTTCATTATGTTGTAGTCAAGAAGATCAGCAAGATTGTACGTTGCATGATTACTGAAAGATCAACATTGCAGACAATGGCAATAATCACCATTCGCCCATACATGCACTACTGATTTAATCATCCTTTTTACCCCTTTGAAACTAATAGTAAACACCATTTCCAATATGACTACAAGTGACGACAAACTGTCATGGATCTTAGACATATGAAAGATCAAAAGCACCACTATATTTGAAGCACTGTATACAGAAACTAGAGGTATTTCCACCAATCTCAGACAGAAACATAGGGCATACAGGTGTGAAAGGAGAAGGGCAGGACCATCATTTAGGATACAGTCTTTACATCCCAAGTTGAATTCTCCACAGGTCAGCAATTGTATCCTGCAAGTGTCTGTTGTCGTTCCACGAGAGCTTGCATCTACCTTTTCTGGTCCATATCGTTTAGGCCTTTGACACGTACAAGAAGAGAACTTTTAAATGTCACCACTCAAATTGAGCAGCATAGACTTTTGCATTTGTATTGTGTCATGATTAAGTTAAAAGATAAAGCTAGTAGCTAGCTTATCATCCACAGTAAGAACCACTTAATCAAATAATCAAAGTCTCTTCAATTCTCTCAAGTTTCAACCCAAATTGAGCCAAAAGATAACCTAGAAAATTGGCATCGAACAATGGCCTTAGAAAACCCTGAAAGGCCAAGAGTCTAGGACCAGTGCTCTTCCTCAATGCCTTGTTGCTTGCACCATGTCATAACTGACTGAGCACTTTACAATTCCAATTCGTGGCAAGACCAAAATTAAACCCCCCACCTCTTAACATCAATCGGGGAAGTCGTTTGTTTCCAAGGTCAAGATTAACACCCCCCCCCACCCCAACCCAGCTAAAGCAGTGTGGTCATAACAGATGCTTGAACTAATAGTGTGAAAATCACATCAAGGTTTTTACTCGAACAGACACACACCTTAACCATGTTTTCTCTTTGGTCTACAAATGCTGCCTGTCTCAATGCTATGGCAAAATCCTTTCCTAAGCGAAAAAAGTGCATCAAATTGCTAACAACATGCATCCTAAGGGTTATTTTTCTGCACAAATAACTAGTGTATTGTCAGATTCTCTACTGGAGTCCAGCTTCAGTCAAAACTGTGGCCAACTTAATTAACCTAAACACCAAAGATAGTGCTAAAGAGGAATAAAATTGGACAAAGTGGTATTATGTTGGTCTAGCCCTAGTCTTCTATCAAAGCACAGTCAAACTTCCATTTCTCAAACATCACAAAGAGATATCAAAGTAAATTTTTCAATTTGCACATTCAGCAAGTTCAGCTAAAAACACCTGTGTCAGTACCTTTAACATAGATGTACTAAAATTAAACTAGAGCTGCAAGAACCCCTGATCCATTGATAAATAAGCCATCCGCCGGGGGGGGATTATCTTGAAACTAAGTCAAAATGCTTCCTAGTGCAATGGTAATTGAAAAAATTGAAAGTATATATATTGCTTGCTGTACCTCAATGTCTCTAAGATCTAAAATCTCCGACCATGTTGGCTGGACTTGAACTCCACTTCAACCATAAGTCTATATTTGGGCTTAGTCTCATATTGTAGCTTCACTTGTAATGCCAATTTGCAATCATAGTTTGATACTCAGTGTGAATCTTCCTCAAAAGGAGAAAATGGAGCATATGAGCTCATCTTGTGCAAAATCTTGATAAACCAAAATGGGGAAACAGGGAGAATGCTTGGTTTAAAGCATGACAACACCGTACATAAGAATCTCCTCTCTGTTGTTTAAGCTCCATCATCACGCATCACTTTTGTTCTTGTTTCTACAATAAGACAACAGCAAAAGATCATTCAACTTTCTAATAGATAAACCAAACATCTCACCATACACAAGACATTGGATTCACAATTATCATAAACTAGAAGTGGCATCCACTGTTCATTAGCTCGTTTTGCTGAATTTGAAAAAGTAAAAAAGACATAGAAGCTACATGAACAACAAAGGAAGGATCAGTTACAAGCTATGACCAATGCAAGAAGCACAACAGCAAACGATGGATATAAGAGGACAAAACACAAATTCAATGTCAGGAAGACATCTAGCCTAGCATGCAAAATTAGAATGCATCCATCCCTTCTATTCAACCAATAGCCCTGTTAACAGCTGTAGCGCACAGGATAATCACTGTAGAACTTGCAACAGTCGCAATGCCAAGAACAGGAACCCTCTTCATTTCCAGACCATATCACCACTGATGGCACACATTTCCGGCTCAAACCTTTTACTTTTCACTTTTCAGACATCATATCCTTCTTATGTAACTGTAAGTAATCAGATTCAGGAAACAGCATACACTTTCAATATGAAGGTGAATGCACAAAAATGTGAAAAAAAATTTTAAGTGGCTTTTACTTACGATGAAAAGAAATGGAATTCATTTCAGTATATATCTGCAGCTTGGAGTCTAATGAAGCAAAACCCACATTACAACAGGCAATCCATCATCTTTTATAGGCAGAAGCATTCACTTGTAGCCTAATTTCAACCCAAACGCTTCTTTCTCGACCTTGTGCAGGGAAACACGTCTGGTGGTCTAAAAGGGTGAAAGAGGCACATATCAATACCAAGCATGGATGCTTGATTCCATACAGTAACGCCGAAACTACCCGCTTTTTCGATGCATCGATGCAATCGCCGAAGAGCCCTGTTGCTGTCTGACTGAGATAACATTCAATGCAGAAACGATAGGGATTTGATATGACCCTCGATAGCTGTAGACATATGGAGAAAGAAACTCCTAATGCTGGTTAACATGATAACGAGGCAGTCCCGTGCAAGCCTTGACGCCATTGCAGCTTCGTCGTGGGTTTTGGAGTGCTGATTCTTTCGAGTTCCGATAAGGGGAAGCCTGCGAATTCAAAACCCCATGGATGAAGCAGCAGAGCAGCAACATGACATGCGCAGAATCACCCAAGCTAGTGCTACGGGGAGATGCCAAGCAAATTGACTAGCACTTAACTCTGTTCCGCCATCGATGGACGGAGAAACAGTGCGAGAATGACGAATTAACCATCTCTCTCGATGTGGGCAGATACGAGGACGGTGACTGCCGCCCTCGCCGTCCTGAGGCGGCGATTGTGGCTCCGGCGCCGGCGCTTAGAGTGTTGATTTTTCGATTTCTTTCTTTTTTCCTTTTTTGAACTTTCGCGCTATCAATAATCGTTGAAAATGTATTAGCTAAAGGTGATTGGTTCAGAATCAACTAGTTCGTTCGGTCCGGGCAATTCCCGTTGCACCCCTAGTATCGGCATAATAATGTAAACCAAAAGGGCATTGTCATTGCACAAGACATGCAAGTTCATTCAATTTAAATAAAATTGGACCAAAAATAAATAAATACGTAAATAAATTGAAGGTTTAATGATTAAATGACATTATCGGCATAAATTAAAGGAACAAAGATGAAATTATTGGTGCCATATTCTTTTTAATGTAAAGTTGCTCATCACACATGATTAATCAAAAATAAATACGTATATTATGCAAAGTCGCTTATCACACATGATTAATCAAAAATAAATACGTATATCAATTCGACAGAAATGGATCGTTATTTACTTTTTTGTATCAAAATCTAATTTCAGGAGCTGCAGACTTAGGACGCTTAAATGTACAAATGATCGATACCGGTGGGCTCACCTAAGTCTTCTGAGGGGCCCTTTAGACAAATAATTCCCTTTCTAGGGTCGTTGGCTCTTCCAACTTTACCTATTCAAATGTATTTAATTTAGTATTATTTTGTCGTGATCGGGTCCAATCCTTGGTTATAGCTTATAGGCGTGACCCACCCGGGCCTTCTTAATGAGTAGGTCCGGGCAAGTAGCTCCTTTCTTATGGCCGGCCCATCCAATTTGGCCTATTCAAAATTCAATACTATCGTGCCGTGGGGTGGTCTATTCCATAAATTTTTAGGCTTGACTCGCCTACGCCTACCTAATTGATTGGGTCTAATTCTAGGTGACCTTTCCTGAGAAAATATTAGGTGCGTGCGCGCGTGCGGCGGCGGCCCAACTTGGGTCAAAAGTCTTCTGCCCATTTTCTCTCTCTTCTAGCCCTTTTTTTCCTTTTCTTTTCTCGATTAGCACGTTCTCTTCTGCCAAATTTTTTCAAATCAACGCCACTCCACGTCAAAAGTCTTCTCCCGCCCATTTTCTCTCTCTCTTATTTTTACTTTGTTTATTGCCCTTTTCTCCTTTTCTTTTCTCGATTAGCGCGTTCTCTTCTGCCAAATTTTTTCAAATCCAGCGCCACTTCTTCTCTCTCCCCTCTGCACTTTCTCTCTCCGTCTCTTCACCTTCACGCACAGCTTCTTCTCTCTTCCCTGCCAAATGTTTTCTCTCTCCTGCACTTCTCTCTAAGGTGCGACTCTCTCTGTCTCCCTCTCCCTCCGAACGACCCTCAAGCCCTCCAGACACCATGCGTCGACCAACGACCACCGCAAGCATCCATGTCAGCTCTGAGAGTGAGCACCGGCTTCTCTCCCCGAACCCATGAAAGCCATGATGCCAGTCTTGGCGACGGGCCACTTGTACTTGATCCCGAGCGAGTCGAGCTCCTCCCTAATGAGTTGGCTCATCCAGTGCTCTTCGAACCTGAGCTCTGGGTACTCGTGGATCCTCCTTATGATGTCTCACATCCACCGGAAGAACTCCCGGTCCTTGGCCGATTGGAGCAAGCCTTGGGTCAAAGACTTGAACTCGGGCTCGAGATTGAGCTCTAGAGCGCACGAACGACAGACGGGGAAGAGGGAGAGCATAACAACAGCAAGTGAGCCAGTCCCATTTTGGAAGAACGGCTCAAAAACTCGACGCGATTACAAGTTTGATGAAAAGTGAAAACCGGATGAGCGATGACAAAGTGAAGATGCGTGTAGACGAGTCTCGTTGTTCTGTTGCTTCTCGGTAGAGGCGAGACAAGTTCGGAAGAGAGGGGCGTTCTAGCAAAATGTATTTCCTCAAATTCTCGTAGATTCTTGAAGTAAAACGACAAATTTTATTAATTTTTCTTCCATTTTTTGTCCATCCTTTTGGACATCCAAAAAGAAAATAAAATTACAAAGCTCCTCTACATGCCCATATGAACAATTCAACCAGGAGAGAAACAAAGTATTTCGGCCGACCATAACCAACCTCATTGTAGTAAAAATATCGACATATCTAACCATCGAAACCCAACCTATTAAAGAAAATCGCTAAAATCGCGTAGCATTATGGACATATCCGAAGCTCGCTAATGATTCCCCTGTGAAGAAAGAAGCTTGCAACATCTGGGTCGTCGGGTTGGATCGCTGTGCATCACCAAGAGCGGCACAAGGGTAGGGCTGGCTACACCATCTGTGCGTTGTAGCACATCCCGAAGCTCGGAGTTCCTTCCACTTCCAGTGACACATTGCTCATGATGGGGCCATATGACGACGTCTCCGAGAGCATCATCTCCTCAGGGGTGGCGAAATGGATGTTTTGCCCAGGCGGGACGTCACCGAGAAGGCAGTAGTCCTGAAATGACAGACAAACTTCTCGGTCTTCTGAACAACGTTTGATGAAATCCCCAAACTCCCAGGGCGGGGCACCGTCGTCCGCGCGTGGTGGTCGTCGAGGGCGACGTGGTGGTTCGTCCATCGAACGAGGGCTTGGGTCGACGGATTGGAGAGAGAAGAGACAGGGTGGGGGACCGTCGGCCGTGCACGGTGGTCGTCGAGGGTGGCACGGTGGTTCGTCCGTCGAACCGGGGCTTGAGTCGACGGCTTGGAGAGAGAAAAGACAGAGCAAGAAGTCTAAGAGGGAGGGCGCAAGGGACCGTCGATCGGGCGCGGTGGTCCTCAATCGGCGCGTGGTGTCTGGAGGGTTGGGGGGTGTCGGACGGAGAGGGAGAAAGAGAGAGCCATGTCTTAGAGAGAAGTGCAGGAGAGAGAAAACATTTGGCAGGGAAGAGAGAAGAAGCTGTGCGTGAAGGTGAAGAGACGGAGAGAGAAGAAGTGGCGCTAGATTTGAAAAAATTTGGCAGAAGAGAACGCGTTGATAGAGAAAAGAAAAGGAGAAAAGGGCCAGAAGAGAGAGAAAATGGGCAGAAGACTTTTGACGTGGACTGACACCCAAGACACGTGTCGATCAGCGAGGCCCATTCCCGTTTGACACGCTGACACGTCGCACGTACCTAATATTTTCTCGACCTTTCCTTGACTCGCATTAGGCCATGTGCCACGTCAGTGCCGTCCCTGATTATTTTATTTATTGATTCGAGGGGGATACAGCAAATATTAAAACAATTTAAAATCGAAAATTAAGAAAATAGAGCCCTCTTCGGACAGCGCTAAAACAGACCAACACTTCTATTGCTTAAAAAGAAAGTCGGATACTGTAGTCATCATCACCGTTTTTATTTAGTGAAAAATAGATGAAATTCACAATAAATGGTACTCACTGCGTGTATTTTAAATATAGGATAAGACCATCAAAAACTTTAAATTGATACATTTATATCAAATTTACTTTTAACTGATATATTCATATTGTATTTACCGCAAACTAATTTTCATATCACAAAAACTCCCACGCGGTATGCTAATTTCACATAAACTCCAGACTAATTTTTGTATCACAAAAAATCTCAAACTGATACATTTATATAACACTTATCCAAACTAATTTTATCATGCAAAAAATACTAAATCAGTACGTAAATGCCACATTTATATTAAACAAGTGTATTGTGTCACGTTTATCCAAAACAAATCTCAAATTTACAACAATTTGAGATAAGTGCGGCATCAGTATACTAGTCCAAGATAAATTGTGGTATTAACCCTTAAAACTTACTTTTCTTTTATAATTATTAATTACGCAGAGAAGTTGTTCTTTTATTGATTTGTAAAAATCCATTTGAATGTATTAAAAACATTGATTTTTTATTGTCATTCGTAATTTCGCATGTATAAAGTAAATCTTAAAACATTTTAGTGAGCTTTTCTCGCCTTAACTAATAATTTTATGGACATTAACTTTTCTCCGATCAAAGCGCGTATTTAGTAACTTTTCGACTTCAAAATGATGAGAAATTATTCGGAAAGTTTTTAACATAATTGTAAGTTATTGATAAAAAAATTTATAGATATTGCAAGAAGTGTTGGACAAAAAAAATTTACAAGAAGAGTAGATTTTCACATTACTTCATGCGTTTCCTTGTCAAAAAACTTCTTTCTTAAATTATCTGGATGATTCTAGCATTAGTTCAGTTGGGATAAATTGCATGAGGAATACAAACCGTTCGATAGGCAGAGCCCAACATGAGCCGTCCATTCAAAAAATATTTTAGCGCGCGCCTTCAATAAATCGACTCCTCTCTGGGAGACAAAATTCAAAACCACGTGCCACGTCAGCACTGACTCTAAATATTTTATTCTTTTTTGTCAAAGAAATATTTTATTCTCATTAATTACTTTCCTACAATCTCGCAAAAAATAAAATAATTTAAGATAAAAACAAAACAAGAAAACATTGCCCTCTACGGAGTACGGACAACGCCTAAATAGAAAGTTCAACACTCGGTATTTAGAATGAAAGTTGGATACTCTAACGGGTTCACAGGACAAATTCTAAATATAAGCATGAAGTTGCCTACTTTTTTTTTCAAATAATAACTCGAAAATAAATTTTATTTCAAGAAGAATTTAAAATGATCATTATTTTCGAATAAAAGCACGAAGTGATCATTATTTATTTAAATAAGGGCCTGAATTCACCTATTGCTAGTCGGTTAAAAATGATCATGGTTGTTTTTGTCAAAATATAATGTCAAATATAATTTATTTTTATTTTTCCTTGTTCCCTATCTTGTCTCTTTTTTCCCTTTTCCTTCATCCTCCAGCCATCTTCAACTAGCCCAAACGCGCCAGCAACTCACCAAAGTAGGACGCCAATTCTTAATGCCGCAACCAATAGCACCTACCGCGTTGTCACCAATGCCTACACCCTCGCCGGCCCACCACCTGCCACCTACTCCAATCAATGTCTGTCATCTCCGACTGATCACTCAACAGTCACAAAATTTAACGAAATAAAAAACTACTTATCTCAAACTTCTAAAGCCAGCAATCCAGCAAACCAACAGGCATGAATACATTAGTACGAGGAAGAGTGGCCTAAGGCCCGTTTGGTTCAATTTTGGGCAAATGTCCTTAGAAAAATGAAGTATTTTTAAGCTGAAAAAGTTTTTCGAAATGCAAATACCGTTTAGTAAAATAAAAATTTTCATTACAAATACAAGAACTTTGACCTAAATACCGTTTGGTAAACACTATATTTTGTAAAGTACTTTGACTAAATTTATTTTTTAATAAAAAATTTCTGGTCGCCAAATAGCACCGCTTGAGATGGTCAGCCGTCATTGTCGTCTGGGTCACACGAACCCAGGCGACGGCGATGGTCGCCTCCGTCGCCTGGGCACGTGACCCAAGTGAACACTGTCGAGGTCGTGCGACCTTGGCCGGCAATTTTCGGCCTCGTCGGCTTCTCGAAAAAGATGAACAGTGCAACTTGCAATGTCAATATGCAACTTCCTAAAGTCACTTCAGATCTCTTTTGGACTAAAGACCTTTAAAGCCATTTGAAAATGTAATTGTATTTGGCCAAAACCCTAAAAAAAACAAACCAAATGGGTTCGTATTTGGCCACGGGGCTTTCAGGGTTGAAAGCTCCTTAGCAAAGTAAACCAAACATGACCCTAACTAGCATGGCCTCGAACCACTGGCTTTCACTGCATGAGGGGAGGGTATTCTAAGGAGGTTTTCTTTCTCTTATGACTAGTTAAGAGATGGGGTTTTTTTTTGCTGTCATGCGATCGTTGATAGAGCTTTGACAGTTGATGAGCAGCATTCCTTTTTGTCTAAGGGTTGAATGCTCAACAATCAATCGTGGGCAAGGTTGTGGCCTGCTACTGGAGAGGGTCGTCTTTGCCGATGGCCACAAGGGTGGCCCTCACTAGATCGAGTGAGGCGATCCCTACCCAACCAAGAAAAAGGAAAAAAAAAAAGGTAAATGATGAAAATTCTCTTACCAACCAAAAAGTCAAGTCATTTATTATTTGAAAAAATGATGGCATTTCAAATCCTTAATTAAAACAATGTTAATTTTTTACCCTTATTTGAAAAAATGCTGATATTTTGAGTTATTATTTAAAAATTTCCCTAAATGTTATTGAATGGGTTATGGGTAATTTTGTTTCTAACAAAATTTGAAAGAAAAGAGCGAAGAAAAAAGAGAGTAAAAGATCATCTTAAATAAAGAGTATGACCCTCAAGTGACATAACAAATTCAATATAATAGGTAGTGTTAAGAGCCAATAAAGTAGAAATAGCAAGAGCCTTTTACTTCTCATTTTTATTCCGAACCAATTTATGGTCTAAAAATTTATTATAGAAATAGAAAAATGAAATTGCATTGCAAAACAAATTTCTGTTCAAAACTTATTTCTAGAATAAAAAAATAATTTTGGTCATAAATAAAATAATTATCATGTATGACCTATCGTATCTGCAACAAATTTACTTTATATTAGTTTTCGATAAATTTTATAATCAAATCGTTAAATTAGATGACACTCAATAGTTGACGGGTATATCCATTTAGGGTTTTATTCTGCGTTTGTCACGACCATACTAGTTTGTGATTTTTCGCCATATTGATCTATTTTTTTTTGGTCGAACTGTATTAATCTAACTTACTAAAAGACAAATTTATCACAAATGCATTAGTAATAAAAAAAATTCATTTGAAGTATATTTATAATCAATGTGTTAATTTAAAATTTTTGATGATCAAAAAATTAATTTGAAGAAACTTAATTTTAAATTTTTCGCGATATTATCTCGATAAACAACCCCCTCCGGTAAGGCTGGCGGGCGGCGCCGCACCACGAGGGCCATCCATCCGATTCCGAAAAGGAAATTTCAGTTCGCGCCCTTCCACACGGACCAATTTTCGCGTCCTCTCCCTCCAAGTGGAGCGGCACCTTTTTGGAGCCAAAATCCCAAAATCCACACCGGCCGCGCGCCACGTCAGCGTCTCCCCAATATTTTTTTATCATTAAAATAATAATTCCTCCCCCTACAATCTGGCTAAAATCAACAACGAAAAAAATTAAAAAAAAAGAAGGAAAAGAAACACGGCGTCCCTTCGGACAACGCCATCCTCCGCGGCTTCGCTAAAAAACCTGTCTTTCACTCGCGCGAATTGATTTCAGCGCACTCCTCAGCCCCCGATCGATTCGCTTCTCTCCCGGCCCTATAATAGGAAAGGAGCTCGATTGCTAGGGTTTCCCAATTGCGCGCAATTCGATCTCCTGCGCGGGGGGCGACGGAGGCGGCCGTCGATCTCCGGCTTCGGTTTCCGGCGTCCGGGAGCATTGCGGTTGCCGAGCGGCGGGGAAAGTTTGGTTTTTTTTCTTTTTTTTTTGTGGTGGGGGGTGCTGCGGCTGCTTCTAGGGTTTTTCTCGCGAGTGGCCGCGTGATGGTCGGAAGATGATCGTCGAGCGGCCGAAGAAAATCGAAATGCCGAATCTGAAGCGGTGCAAATCGCAGGGCCCCGACGGCGGGGAGGTGAATTGGAAGAGGCTGAAGCAGGCGAATGGTTACGAGGGGTCGCCCGGCGCGAGCGGCGGTGGCGGTTCGGGCTCTTGCTGTAGTAGCGAGGTGTCGCGCCTGCCATCAATTGAAGCGGAGCTGAGTTCGAAGGATTCGAAAGAGTCGTCGAACGGAAGAGCGGAGAAGTTTCGGTTGAAGTACTCGCGTGTACGCACTCGTGCGCCCGTTCGCGGTTTAACGAGTCGGTCTTCTCTCCATTGAAAGGAGACGAAAATATCCAGAATTCGAAGCGCGCTGAGTCGGTGTTTACGAGTCAGGTCAATTTGGAGAAGAGCAGGATAAATCGTGAGATACTCGTGTACAACGAATTGGGGAGCGCTGAAGAGAATGGTGCAAACGATTCGTGTGGAAATCTGCAGGAAGTTAGAGCTTTAGACGGTATAGAGGTTGCGGACGGGGGCAACAGTAGTAAGCATTTGAGTTCACGTGGTTCGGTGGTATGCAATGTGAATTCTTCGCCGTCCATTGATAGTGAGAAGTATGTGCCCCCTTGTACCTTGACGGCGACAAGAAGACAGAGTTATAAGCCGGAGGATTTCAGCTTGGGCGATATTGTTTGGGTCAAATGCGGCAAGAAGTACCCGGCTTGGCCAGCTATAGTGATCGATCCGTTGTTGCACGCTCCTGATTCGGTTTTGAAATGCCGTGTCCCTGGGGCCGTATGCGTGATGTATTTTGGATACTCCAAGAATGGAAAACAAAGGGTAACGTTTTTTTCTTTCGTGGATAATTCTTATTCCCCATTGCTGGAAAAAAGAAAAGAAAATAAGAGAAAAGATGATCTTCATTAACACAGGGTTGTCTCTCTGATCCTTATAAAGCTAATTGAACATTGTGCAGGACTATGGCTGGGCAAAACAAGGAATGATATACCCCTATGCACAATACATGGATAAGTCAGTTAATTTTTATCTACTGTAATTGGTTTGTGTAAGGTAGAAAAGTCATAAGGAAGATTACAGTAGGTTTGTTTTTGTACTTCTTCAGATTTAAGGGTCAGACGCAGCTTCACAAAAGCAAGCCAAGTGAATTTAAGATGGCCATAGAGGAGGCCGATTTAGCGGAAGCAGGTTATATGGACTCTTTTGGCTATGGGCGAATGGCTTGTACAGAAGCAAATGCCAGTCTCAGCCAAGAGGCCTCTGGCTTCACTTCAGATCAGGTGTGTCGTTAGTAAACGGTTCGATTTGTTAACCACTTATGTTTTCATGAGTTTTAGGCAACTGAACTGAAGAAACTTTTATGATGGCAACGGTTTAGAGTGTTGACTAAAATAGGTCTAGATCACCATTTACTTCATTTGAATCTTGTCTGGGGCAACTGTATAAATAATGCTTCCCTGTTTTTCCATGCAAGCGAATGAAATTAAATAGTCTTTATAACTGAATTCTTTGATTTAACATGGCGAAACTAGAAATTTGCTTGCAAATAATGGTGCCTTTGGATAGTCTCTGCTTCAGAGGGTCATGTCTTCATTCCATACCTTTATCTGTTTTTTTAATTTTTTTTAAATTTTTGGGTAAAGGTCATATCTTTTTACCTTCATAATGATTGTTATGATCCATCCTTTGATGATTGACATTTTGGCTGTTAGCAGCTTTGCACTTCAATTGGGATCTGGAAGTAATTATTGCTTTTAAATCATGCATAGAAGTTTTTGTTTAAACCATTTGTGCATTGGTCGCAATTTTCCAATGAAACTGGGGCTTCCTGTTTCTTTGATACAGGATATGTGTTCCAAGGATATGCAAACTTGCGACAGCTGTAGCCTCATTTTCCCTTGTAGAAGTATGAAAAAGATGAAAGGCCCGAGTGGTGAAGCTCAAATTTTGTGTAGACATTGTGCCAAGGTCCATAGTTGCATTTTTTTTTTTAAACTTTCATGACAAGTCTATGAGATGACTCAGGGTTCTGACCAATGTCATGTGCATCATTTCTACAGTTACTGAAATCCAAACAATACTGTGGAATATGCAAGAAAATTTGGCATCACTCTGATGATGGAGATTGGGTAAGATATCTGACTGTTGATATAGTTGACTTATTCTCATTGAAAATGACAGGTTGTTTGATGTTGTATCTTGCTGTGTGGAATTCTTTTTTAGGTATGTTGTGATGGTTGCAATGTATGGGTGCATGCTGAGTGTGCCAATATCTCCAGCCGACTTTTCAAGGTGAGCATTCATTATTTGGTTTTGTTCCCAGGTCTATTCATGCAATCACATGGGAATTGTCTCTGACATGATTATACTTGAAGGAGCTACGGCACTCTGATTACTACTGTCCTGATTGCAAGGCCAAGATCACTTGCGAAAAGCCAAACTTACAGAAGTTGGAGCCAAAAGAGAAGTATGCTCAGAGATATATTACCTGTTTTGGTCAGTTAAATGGTCTGCTTGCATGTGTGCTCGTGTGTACGTGCGCATATGCCTTTAAGATTTGGGTTAGGACTTGAACTAGATTGCTGGAATTTGCTTGAAACAGGTCGGTGGAAAACAAGCAAGCTCCTTTGCCTGACAAGGTTTCTGTGGTGTGCAATGGCATGGAGGGGTCATACATTCCAAAACTTCATCTGTAAGCCTTCAGTACTGAAGAATGAATTTCGTATAATGCTGCTACATCTTTTCTGCCCTATCAACATTTTTCTTTTCCTCAATCTTTCACTCCTTCACATTGTCTATTGTGGATTAGGCTCCCTTTTTTTTTTTAGTTACGACTAATTAACTTAGCTTATCGGCTTTTACATCAGAGTTAGTCTGTGGTCTACTTTGCAATTTAAGTTATCTGAATGGTGTGTGTTTAAGACAACACAATTTTTATTATGGAAAACCTGTATAACTTGGGAAAGTTTTTAATTTACTTTTTTTGTATTTACGACTAATTAACTTAGCTTATCGGCTTTTACATCAAAGTTAGTCTGTTGTCTTCTTTGCAATTTAAGTAATCTGAATGCTGTGTGTTGAAGACGACACAACTTCTATTATGGAAAACCTGCATAACTTGGGAAATTTTTTAATTTACACGACGGTTGTTGATAAAGCTTTAATATCATTTGTCTTTGTAGAATTGTGTGCAAGTGTGGTTCATGTGGTTCAAAGATGCAGACACCTAGTGAATGGGAACGGCACACAGGTTGCAGAGCCAAAAAGTGGAAGTACAGTGTCAAAATTAAGGATACAAGAGAACCACTGGAGAAATGGGTTGGTACACTTTTCTGTGACTGCATGGCATCACTTGCACTCTTTCTTGATCTGTTAACTAATGCTAGACTTGCTTATCTAGTCTGCTTGATTCTTCTGTTTATAAATAATCAATCAAGAACTTTGTTCGAATATTTCCAGCGTGAAATATACTGATAAAGTAAACAACATGGGGTAGCTTTTCCTTATATAGCTCTAGGTGTGGTGTGGTGTCCATGATTTATACTTCATGTGCAGATTTGGTCATTAAGATATAACCTACTACAGGGAGCCATGGGTTTGTACTTATGGATTGTTTATGCTATTATTATTACACAGCTCGTACCATGTTTCTGGATTCTATAGTCATGGTCATCTTAAGAATGCTGTCTTTTAGCCTATTAATTAGTTGTCTATCGGCCCACATCATTTGAGTTCTGTATCTCCTTGATTTAATCTTTTTCTCACGTTGAAGATTTCCACTTAGGGACTTAATATATTCTCAATACTCTGATGGGAAGAAATCATTTTTAGGTCATTGAGGCAGATGTACTCAATTTTATTCGAGGGTCTGAAACTGTCTTTTTCATCCTTTTCATGTGAAATAGTATATCTTGGCAATGATTGTATGTATTATATAGGTAGTGCTTATACCATGTGTGGCCACAGTGCAGTTTCATGCTAATCTTATGTAACTTCAGCTTGCAGAGTATGCTGCACTTGGTTCTGATCCTTTGAAGTTAGATAAGCAGCAGTTGATGGATTTCTTGAAAGGTACTTCTTTCATTCATCGTCAAAATACACACTGAAAGTTTTCATGTTAAATATGGTACAATTGCATCTTCATTGAAGTGATGCTGCATCCCGAACAGGAAAACGTTTGGGGATTTGGTGCTTTTACTAGAGCAGTTGTAGCTTTTGGTTGTGGCTTTTGACTCTTGGTTTTAAGTATGGTTTTTGTTAAATGTAGCACTTGAAATTTATTGTTTACATGTACATCAAAGAGACTGAGATACTTCAAAAACAAAATTCAGAAGCAGAAGTTTGCGAGTGGACTTATACCCCTCCCTTGCTGCAAAAAAAAAGAACCTTAGTGTTTGGAATGAATGAAAGCCTTTCATTATTTATCTATCTTTACTGCAGAGAGTTATGTGCCTGTTTCTGCAAAATGGACGACGGAAAGGTGCGCCGTTTGTAGATGGGTTGAAGATTGGGACTATAACAAAATGATAATCTGCAACAGGTCTTACAACTTTTCAGATAGCATTTGTCCACTTTTTTCCTTTGGTATTTGAATCAACAGTCACCGGATAGTTGGATCTTCTTCTGTAAATGAACTGGATTCACTCTTGATTGCAGGTGTCAGATAGCTGTGCACCAAGAATGCTATGGGGTAAACAACGTTCAAGACTTCACTTCATGGGTTTGTAGAGCATGTGAAACGCCTGATGTGAGGAGGGAGTGTTGTCTTTGTCCGGTACAAGGTCAGATTCAATGTCTTAAACTCCTGTTGTCCTCATATGTTGTTTCTTATGCTTTTAAATAATTTGACGTACATGATGACAATATTAGATATATTGCTTTTGATTTTTGTCAAAAGTATTACTATTGGGTTTTTGGGAAAGTCTTATTTCATGAAATTCTTCGTCATAGTTGTCTGACTTTTGCTCTAAATCTATGTCTTCATGTTGTGTGAGCTAGTGTTTTCTTGCTAGAAATTGTTCTGACAGGCTTAAATGCTGGTCTCTAGGTGGTGCTTTGAAGCCAACAGATATCGAGCCACTTTGGGTTCATGTCACATGTGCATGGTTTCGCCCTGAAGTTGGTTTTCTGAATCATGAGAAAATGGAACCAGCCACTGGAATAATTAGAATTCCTCCGACTTCTTTTTTGAAGGTATTCCATGCTTCTTTAAATTTACAGTTTGAAGATTGCTGTTTCTTTGATGTGGAGGATTGTACTTATTGTGGGAATGATTAAAGAATCTAGCAATTGAAGAAAACCTGATTTCATTACAGCTTTATAGCAGCTACTGTCTGGTTGAGTATTTGAGTTTCATGTGTTCAGATTTTGTTTGTTGTCTTCTGCTCAATTTGATTGCCATTAACTTCTAGATGTTCAGTGCTTCTTTTCAAATGATTTTCTTTGCCTGTGGTGCAGAGTTGTGTAATATGTAAGCAGACTCATGGTTCCTGCACTCAATGCAGCAAATGTGCTACTTATTTTCACGTTATGTGTGCTGCAAGAGCGGGACACAGCATGGAAGTAAGTCCGTATAGAGATTTTTATCATTTTCATGACTTTTATCAGAACTAACATCGGTGGAATTTCTTAAGCTGGATTTTTTAATCTATTCTGGTGCTCACACTTGTTTCTTTCTATTTTCTTTTCTGTCGGATTTCAAGGAAGGATATATTAGAGAGATACTCATGTAAGTTTACACTGATTCTAAATCTTTGTTTTCAGTTACACTGCTCGGAGAAGAGCGGGAGTCAAATAACAAAGAAGTTGATATATTGCGCCGATCATAGGTTAGATTGGTTCCCCTTGTCTACATTTTTTGATTCTCTGTTTCAATCTTATGTCCAGATTTGTTTTGTCAAGTCTGTTGCCTAGAAGATTTAACAACTATGATCCATTGACCTAAAACTGTATGATGCATGCTGCCATGTCCTAGAAAAGTATGATTTTATTTGGATGACTGTGTAGAAGATCTGAAAGCCAAGAAGTTGACTATGACTATGTCAATGTAGTGAATAGTAAGTCAATGTTTATGCAATGTCATTTTGAATTACAATTTATGAGATAAAGTTGTTTCTCCCATCTTTGCAGTTCATTCTCGGGTAGTAGGACAATTTTCTGTTGCAATTTGTACTTACGAATAGGTAATCACCATAAAAGTGTCAACAGCCAAAATTTAGGAGGTTGTCAGTATATGTTCTATTTTTGCAGAGCTAATTCTAATTGAGAAGAGTAAATTGCATTTGTTTGAACCTTTTTGCTTTGGCCTGTTCAGTTACATAATCTGCTGATGTATTAGATGAATCGTGATGGCTGGGTGAACTCTGCTAATAGATTTGAACAATGTCTGTCTAATTTGTTTTCTCATATATTTTAACATTCTTACTTCCTGCTTCACATCTTAATAGTACTTATTTGATATTAAGTTGGCTATAGTGTATTCAATTATGCATTATTTTAAAATTGTTGAGCTCCTTGACCATCTTGAAATTTCATTAATGTTGTCAGTCAAGAAGGCACATCCTCTCCTCCTTTCTGCTTCATTGTGTATATTTTGAACATTGAGGTTATGTGCTTTGGCTTCTACCCAGGGTCCCAGACCCAGATTCCGTTGTGGTTGTTCATACTCCCTTAGGGGTGTTCTCTGCTAGAAACTTGGTACAAAACCAGCAGGGGAACTTCAAGGGTTCAAGGTTGATATCATCTAGGAAGGAACTTGCTGAGCCCGTAACTGTCAAGAATGATGAAATTGAACCACTCTCGTCTGCAAGATGTCGGGTCTTCACAAGATCTAACAAAATGGTATTGTATCCATGCAGCTCTAAAATTTCACTGTCATGATCATCATTTCAATTGTCTGCCAGTAAGTACATGGTCTATTTGAGTTGTGATATGTGCTCATTTACTTCTCAGAGAAGTGAAGAACCGGTGTCTCATCGTCCAATGGGGCCAAAGCATCATTCTCTTCAAGAAGTGATTAACATACGAAATTTGGAAGTAATTTTTTTACTTTAATTACCCCTTTATTTTTCTAGTTGGAGACCTTTGTTCTCTACTTTACAGATTGATGGTCATAGTAGTGTTTTACAGATTTCTTCTTTTCTTTTGCAGAAACAAAATGATTCTATGATTTTTCCTTCATTAAAGGAACGGCTTCACCTCTTACAAGTACGTTTGGTCCTTCATTTTTTATTATCATGGTTTGCTTGATGTGTCTTTTATAATTGTTAATATTAAATTACTGTTTCAGAGGACAGAAAAACATCGGATTTGTTTCGGTAAATCTGGTATACATGGATGGGGACTCTTTGCTCGAAGAAATATCCAGGAAGGAGAAATGGTACTTTCTTGTGTAAAGGACCTTGTTATTATGTTATGCTTTAGTCCGACAAAAATGCCCTTACTTGTCATTATGCTTTTCATTTATTCTTGGAAATGGAGGACATGATAAAAAGAGACAATACGGTGATTTCTATTCTCAATGTTTTTTGTTTTTCATTATCATAAAGGGTGGAGGTTCCGTGAAGGCCTTAGTAGACTGGGTACATCTTATGTTTTTCTATTCCCTAAGACTGGTCTCCTCTGCTGTGGTGTTTATTTTTCAGCTATATCTGAGAAATCATATGAAAGTACCAGTGCCATAGGCCTATTCAAAAGTGAGGTCAGACTGACACTAGACTTGTTCATTTATAGGTTGCTGAATACCATGGTGAGCAGGTGAGACGCAGTGTGGCAGATCTTAGAGAGGCAACTTACCGCAGAGAGGGAAAAGACTGTTATGTAAGACTCTAAAATTCCTTCTTGTGTGCACTGCACTTTGCCGTTTCATTTTAGTTTCAAGAAAATTCAAGTTTGACTGATGACTGAGCTCCTGTTTACCTGATGGAATTATTGGATTTGGACAGTTACGTAAGATTAGAATATATTTGAGAAGTGTGCACTTGGATAATTCCGGTGTCAATAATAACTGTATGACATACTGTGCTCTGTTACACAAGTCATGGGGGAGAGTGTTGCCCATCATGTTTATGCTCTGACAAAATGAAATGTTTGTTAAGGCATCCGAATTTCCATCACTATTTTCACATTTTTAGTTGATCTATTTACTTGTAGCTTGCTGAGGATGCATAGTGCCCACGGTTTTTTTAGGAAATGTGTTTCTTCATGATTTTTCCTCCCTAAGTTTTGTCTCTTTGGCTCATCTTGTTCAATGATTAGCATTGGAATCATGATCTGCATTAGCTGTCAGTTTGTCTTCTAAACATGATAAGAAATTGTGCAGCTCTTCAAGATCAGTGAAGAACTTGTAATTGATGCCACAAATAAAGGGAACATAGCTCGGCTGATTAATCATTCAGTAAGTTCCAATATGAGCATTCCTTGAAGGAATGACGGGCCTCTTCCGCTTCTGAGTGTTGTTTTAACTCATGAATTCCCCGTGTGACATGGCTTTTAGTTGCTTATTGAAACACTGAAGTCCTTTGATATTCTGCAGTGCATGCCCAACTGTTATGCCAGAATTTTGAGTATGGGTGATGATGAGGGTCGAATAGTTCTTATTGCAAAGACTAACGTATCTGCTGGCGATGAGCTAACGTAAGATTCCCTCCAGATTGTCATTTCCCTCTTCTTACTGTGTTTGTGATGTGATTGTCTGTGCGCATGGCAAAGTCATCATGTTGGTTGTGACATTGGCATTCATGTTGTCTTGCAGGTATGATTACTTGTTTGATCCGGACGAACGCGAGGAACTGAAAGTCCCTTGCTTATGTAAAGCCCCCAATTGTAGGAAATTCATGAATTAGGCTTAGCCATTGTACATTCGAGAATAGAGGCCGCCCTCCCTTTGCGGCGAGCATAAAATTCTTTTCATTGTTTCGCCCAAGGAATTTTTTTGTAAATCTTTCAACTGAGAATAATTTTAATTGGATGACCACCAATAAAATTTTTTTTTGGTGGAGGTTTTTTTTTCCTTTTTTCTGTTTCTTGTTTTCTCAAGGTTTTGATGTATATCGGGGCCTGTTTTATAGTGTAGTGACGTAGCCGTGCGGTGGCTTGTCATAGCTGCTAATTGAAGTTACAGACTAGTTACAGTACTTTGAAGCTCCACCATAGTTGGACATTACATGTATTTTGCTGAATAATATGTTTAAAGATATTTATTTTCTTGGCTGTATTTTACAAATAATGTGAAAGTAATTTTCCGATACTTGTTATCAGGATAATTATAAAAAACCGTATTCGAGAAAAAAGTCTCAAGTGCAACTTCAGGTCTAGATTCGGGCATCGCAGGGTCTCGGGGACTCTCGGGCTCAGCCTTTGTGGACTAGTATCTGGCCTCAGAGGACTTGGGCTTGGAGACCTTAGGCGTAGGTGCGAGCATCTCGGGTTCGAGTGCTAGGATATAGTCGTGTTGTTGTGAAAGTATAGGCTTTTCATTGATTATGAGAAGGTATTTTACGTTACTAAGTGATTCAAACGTCCAAAAACTAAGGTGTAGTTGAATAAGAACTATACAATTCATTGGGATTCCCAATTTGGGAATCAAGCAAACGGTTTTCGTACTTTTGGTTTTAGCATGAAAGTCGACGAACCTTTTCGGCTTTTAAGGAGCTGCTCCTTTGAAGTTCAAATGGGCCCAAGTTTTTAATTAAAAAATAGATTTTAGAAAATTATTACAAATTACTAAAATTAGTTAAACAGAACATAAATAAATAGCTTTTCTTGTAGCTTAAGGTGTGTTTTGTAACATTTCTATTTACGTGAACAATTTCTTTTAAAAAGTCATTCTTTTTAATTTCTACTTTTTAAAATAATTTCTGAGTAAAATAATGTGTTTGGTAATTATAAAAATGTATGATTCTCTAAATAGAAAAAAATAATAATGCGTTTGATATTGATAAATTTTTTTTATTTCTTATCTCCCTGATGGTGGCTCGATGACCGGTTATCGGATGTCGGGTCGCCGTTTGTCGTTTGCTAGTCGTCGGGTGAAGGGTGGTAGTTGGCGAACAATCAATGAGTGGAGGTTGATGGGTAATGGTCGGTGGACAGCGGTTGATTATGAGTAATAACTTGAAAAATAGTTTCCAGAAATTGTTTAAAGGAACAAAAAGCTATTTTTTTTTACTTCTCATTTTTATTTCAAATATATTTCCTAGAATAACTTTCTATTTTGAGGAATAAAAATACTAGTGGACATTACCAAACATATTTATATTATTGTTTTTATTTTGGGAAACAAAATAATAGAAAAATAAAACAATGTTGCAAAACGAACCCTTATTGTTTGAGTTGAGAAAAATGATGTGCTATTGTGCTATGGGTGATACAAAATATGGGATTCTTTCATAGAAAATAAATAATTTGAAAAATATTTTCTAAAAAATGATTGCTTATATTGTTAAGAAAAATTAGTTAACAAAAAAGATTTACTTCATCGATAACAATCCATACCTTTCATTCATTTATTTTCTAAGCAATAGAAATGATTATTTTTCAAAAAAATATCTTGAAATCACTCGATTTATATAAAATGAATGTACCATCAATCACGTTGTACTATTATGCATACTTTTGTAATTTGTATTATTAGATTATATATACTTGATTATTTTATTCATGAGAAAAAGCAAGGATAAGCCCAATACATTCATTCATAATATTAATATTACAAAAAATCTTAAGTTGGTACACTCGTAATAATTTTACTTTTCATTAATTTTCGTTAAATTTTATTATCAAATTGCTAAGTTAGATGATACGTGACAATTAATAGGTAGGGATGTTAAATGGGTGGGTCGAGTTGGGTTTGGGTCTGGTCGAAAATGGTCTGACTCGTATTGACCCATTTAACTCGTTTTGACTTATTTTCATGCAATGTAAATTTGATGATTCATACCCGACTCGACCCATATACAACCCATATCCGACCCATATTATCAACATATATTAATATTTAACTTAATTTAAGAAAATCTACTCTTAGTTATTTAGTCCAGTTTAAACTTTTCACATATAAATTATTTGAACAAAAATTTCACATTAAATTTATAAAGTAAATTAAATAATAAAAAATTAGTAAATAAAAAAAATGTGGATACCTCTAAATTGAAATAGTTTTTGGAAAATAATTTTTTTAAATCGATTTTTTAATTATTTTAAAAATTTTGAATTTTTATTATTATTTATTTTATTCTTTCTTTCTTTTTCCCTTTCTTTCTTCTTCCTTCTTTTCCCCCCTTTTCCTTTGCTGGTTCTACCTGGCGATTGGCCAAGACGCAGGCTAGCAAAACCGAACTCAACTAAGGCCGACAAACTTGAGGCTTGACTAATCTAAGCTTTGCCGAGGTCACCAATAGTGGTCAAGCTCGGGCTCACTCGGATCTGGCCAACCGCAATCTTTGTTGTGGCCAGTGAGTTCGGGGCTTACCTACCCAAATTTGGGCAAGCCACAGCTCGGCCAAGGCTGGCGACCTTGTGACTCGCCTGCCCAAATCTAGGTTGAGCTCCGACTAGCGAGCTTAGGGCTTGCCAGCCCAAGCTCTATCACTCATTTGCCCATATCCAAGCTGAGCTCTAGCTGGCAACAACAAGCTTGGGATCGATAATGGTAATGGCGGTGTGATGGTGAGATCGGTAACGGAAGTCGAGAACGCACAAAGGAGGGGATGGAAGGAGAGAAATGATGGGTTTATCTAATAATTCACTCAATCCATATTTGACCCATACTTAACTCTTGACTCATATTTAACCCATTTAATTAAAAGTGAGTCATAATATGAGTTTATGACCCATTTCATTTTAACACCTTTATTTATAGGTGTATCGATTTGTGGCTTTGCCCTCTTTTTGTCATAGATGTGTTAGTTTATGATTTTTTGTGATATTAATTTAATTTAATGAAAATTAATAGAGTGAAAATTTGTCATAAATATATTATTTTGTGATTTTTGATAATAAAAAATTAGTTTATGGTAAATTCATTGCAAGCGTATTTACTAGTTTGGAGTTTTTTGTAATATTAACGCTTTGTAATATTAGCCGAAAAGAAAAAAAGAAAGAGAGAGTTGGGCAAAAAATTATCTTGTTCTAATGGATAGATCCCGTATAAACTCTCTCGCCCTGGAAATAAAAAAATAAAAAGTAAATATAAATACTTCATATTCGAAATCCGAGCGTTTCGCTTCCCGATATCACAAATCAAAATCCATTTCGAAAAAGAGAGAGAAACAGAGAGCGCGCGCGCGCGCAAGCAAGCAAGCAAGCAAGCAAATGGGAAAGCGACTGAGGAGACGGAGATCGGTGTGCGCTCGCATCTCTCCTCGCTCCAGCTACCTCGCTCCTCACTCCTCCTCCTGCTGGTATTCTCTCTCTCTCTCTCTCTCTCTCTCTCTCTCTCTCTCTCTCTCTATCTCTTCTGCCTCCGTTCGCTCGCGCTCGATCGGAGCTCTCTTCTCGCCGCCTCTCTACCTTCCGACCGGCGGACGTCGCCGCCGCTCGCCGTTTCCCGCGCCGTTCGCAGGGATCGGCCCGGAGCTCGAGCCGAACACGCGACCAGATTCCAATCACCGCGCGCGGCTGTGCGTACTGATTATGCGCGTGTGCGAGTCCGGTCGCGTGATGCTCTGTTTTTCCCTTTCCGGAGTTTTGCTGGTGAATCCTGGTTAGGATCTAGCCGCGAAGTCGCGGCTTCGTTGAGTTTCGATCTCGGCTTAGCTTAGCGATCCTCTGTAACTTGATTGCGAGCTTTGCTGGCTCTGTTTGGAGTAGACAGGATTAGCGCGGTGCGGCCGCATGAGATGGGGATAGCTTATACTATCCACTTCGGACTATGAGTAGCTACGGTTCTTAGCGTCGTTCGGAACGATCGGTCCGAAGCTCGAGCTGAACACACGATTGGATTCTGATCTTCGCGTGTGGCTGTTGTACGTACTGATTCGGCGCCTGTGTGAGTTTTGGTCGCATCGGTCATATGCATACGGATCCGGATGCTCTGTTTCTCCATTTCGGAGTTTTGCTGGTGAATCCTGGTTAGGATCTAGCCGCGAAGTCACGGCTTCGTTGAGTTTCGAGCTGAGCTTAGCTTAGCGATCCTCTGTAGCTTGTTGCGAGCTTTGCTGGCTCTGTTCGAAGTATATAGGATGAGCACGGTGCAGCTGCATGAGATAAGGATGACTATAAAATCTGCTCTAGACTATGACTAGCTATGATTCTCAGCATATAACGTTAAAATAGTCTTCACGAATCGAATAGTTTCCTAATTTGTCTGATTCTCTCGGATTTGAGGACGGAATTCAAGAGTCAAATGCACGATCTGTGTACTTGAGATTTTCTGAAAGAGTGAGTTACAGACATAATTTTGCAGTTGCGGTGGAATCAATCGTCTTCATTAATAAAAAAAACTCGAAGATGGAAGTTAGAACTACTAAGTTATCGCGTGCTCATTGATTTTTCTTAAGGGCTCATCAGGTTTGCCGATTACTTCAACATGGAGCTATTTTCCATCGTTTCTTTCGATGAAGGCTCTGTTCGGTAATTATTGATTTCATATCTCTTGTTCTATAAAAGTAGAAGTGAAAGTTCAACAGATCTGATGTCCCTCCTTGGTTGTCTTGCTTTAAGAAAGGCTATGAGTTCTTCATTGTTCATAGTTGATGACATATGGTGTGTATATTCTCTTCACTGTGCAGTGACAGAGAGACACCGTTGTCATGTGATAAAGGATAGTAATTCAGAAGGTTACCTTTTCCTTTCATCTATGTTGTCTGTAATAATCATTTCTATTTGCCCCTCCACTGATTAAATTAAGCAAGAATTCTCAAAATTCGCATTCTGTTTTGGGCACGTAAAAAGCTACGAGGAAGACGTGTGGACGGCGATAGCAAGGTTTCTGAGCGGAAGATCTCTGGTGATGCTCGCATTGACCAGCAAATGGTTTCACCATCTTATGATGGATGAGAGCATATGGAAGTTTGCTTGTTTGCGTGATCTTCGAGTCCCTGAGCCGAAGAAAGTTTCGTGCAAGTGGATCTCGCTCTATGCTTCGGCTTTTGGTAGAAAACAGAACCTTTTTTTGTTTTTTTTTTCCCGACTTGTCTTTATTAGAGAGTGCAGCTGGTATAGTCACCTCATTTCTTTTTCCCTTTGACCAGATGGGAGCCACTCTTACATGTTTCGTCAGCAGGAGAAGCATATTGGTGAGTAATTCTTTCGGTGGTTTTGTTTCTGACATGTCCCATTTAAAGATGAGACCAGGCGAAAAGAGGATGACTGCATAGCAAATTGTCACACCTTTTAGAATTAGAAATTATAGTATACAGATAGCAATAAGACTACCTTCCGTGCATCATATAACATGTTCTGATTGCGATTTACAACAATGGTGTCTTAAATTTTTTCTTTCAATTGACAACTCAAGATTGGATGCGAATCGGTGCATTCTCTCTTGATTCATCACAGGCACTCCTGACTGATAGGCTGAGTACTGTGGATATACCAGAAGCAGGGAACATGAAGATATTGAAGTCTGGCGCCTATTGCTTGCTGGAGAACGTTAGAACTGGAATCTGGATAGCTGGTACTCGCTAGTTGCAAAGTGCCCTACCATTCTTTTCCACATTAAATGTTTAGTATGGACAACAGAAGCACTTCATGGCTTCTCTAACTTTATGTTCTTGCATTTGTCCTGCACACAGATTTGCAGCTAGTTCGCTGTCCTATCTGTGACCTAAGCAAATGTCAAGGTAACTAATTTTGTTCTTGTATTAGCTAACGTGATATAGATCTCCTCTCTTTGGGAAAGCATATAGTCCCGTCTTTGCGGACACAGGCTGAATACTTTGTACAAATTAATATTTGAGTTCAAAAGAATTTGAGGATATTTGACCTATTTCTCTTGCAATTGCTTGAATAGGCTAAACGGTAATGATGTTAGATATGTTCATGAATTTTGGTTTTCATAAATCTCAAGAATTAACTGGCATTGTCAGCCTACTGCCAATTGTATGACGTGGTTTCTTGCTTTAAACTGATGGTGAGTTTCTTGGAGGGAATCGCGTAGGCATTAAAGAAACACGGAAATCACTTCCTTTCCATCTGCTCTTGGACACTGCGAAAATGGTTGGTGTGTTGTTTGATTTAGCCAACATAGGACTCAGAAATATCCGCTGTGGTAGGAACCATGCAAACCTTGGATGCAAGGCACATCGAACTCTTCCTCAACGAGGGATACCAGGACGGAACCTGGGAATATCAGGTTGTAGGAGCTTGCGATATCAAAGGGAATACAGAAGCAGCTTCTGGAGCCATTTTTGACGTCAAACACCTTAAAGATTCCTCAACCTCAGGTGATCTTAGCCCTTCATTCTGGCTTATTAATCATCATTGCTTTCCTGCTCAAAATGCCCAAGCATGCAACCACCCGTAGAAAAGTTCCCATTTTAATATTAACTACAAAACTTTCTTCTAGCAGCAATAGAAACATACAGAATCCATAGGCCCATGCCTAACTAAACCATCGCCATCAGTGACAGGACCATCATATAGTAGCAATCTGGATAAATTAATTGCTTGCTGTGTTGAGATTACAGAAATATTTTCATTACTTTGTGGCAGCAATTTTTGATGTCAAGTCATGGGTAGGGAAGCCTACTGATGGGCAACCAAAGGCCATGGTCACGGTCCATGCAGTTGCAGTGAATACCAATTTACAAGAAAATGAAGGTATTGCTCTAAATCAATGAGTTAAAAAAGTTGACCTTTGCCCTTATACTAAAGAGCTGCATTGCTTCTAAATTGATCGTGAAACGGCAGTAATTATTTGATTGCATAAATCGATATGTAGCTAGTTTTCTCTTTGTGGTATTGACTTCTATTTTCACATTGACAGTTTTTGAATCATATTGATGCAGGTTTGCATCTTAAATATCACGTTATGAGAGCTGGAGCTAATGGCGAAGTCGTTTCGATAAGGATCTCTCAGCAACTTCTATAATTCATTTCATATCCATTTTTTTAATAAAAACCTGAAAACTCTAATCATAAACAAAATGCATATGTAATATTACGATATTGAGAGAACAAACAATGCCTGACCAACTGATGATCGGATGAGCTATCCTATGGACAAGGTCATTCACAGATTCCTTATAATCTCATTGAGGCACCATTTGCTGCTCATTCTTAGGGACTAGTGAGCCGTACAAACAGTGCATCATCAGACAAGATGATTAGATGTTGCATACGTTGACACGTACAAAAGGTATATATATCGAAGAGTAAACCTATCTCCACCTTGTGCAGATTGTTCTTTGTATTTTGCAAGTCATTTTTTCTAATTTCAGAATAAATTCTAATGCAAATGGTATTATATTGAAGAGCAAACCCATAGTCGCCCCGTGCAGATTGTAATCTTACATACATAAGGACGGTTTTAATGCTTGCATTTCTTGACACTTTAAATGGTTTTGGTTTGCCCCGACCAAAAAAAGAAAAAGGGGTACGGTTAACTGGAAAAAGTAAAAATTGTTTTTTCTCAATTTTCTCTTTCCTTTAATATGAGTATCCACATTTTATTTCTTTGTACATACGGAAAAACTTGATTTTGATGCTATCTTATTTTAATAACGTGTATTAAATTAGAGCTGTTTAAAAGATTTCTTTTGCATTATAATTCACATTTTAGGGCAATATTAGAAAAGAACTTGATAAATTCAACTAGATTCGACTGTCATCGTATTACGGGATTTCACCTATTCAAGGTTTTTGAGAATAATTCTCGTCATCATCATCACCCCCATTAGTCGATAGACTACAATCTCAAATCTTACTCATTGCTTATTTTTATGTCGATATAACATTTCAATTTTTATGCTGGTCTCTTCACTAGTATACATCTATTTACGAGGTAAGACCCCGTTTCTGAGATGCCGCTTACCGTGACAATGCTCATTGCCCACCTGCCCAAACCCACCACCCAACCCAACCCCACCCCACCCCCCCCCCCCCCCCAAAAAAAAAAAAAGGAGAGAGAGAACAAAAGAGAAAAGAAAAAAAGCACGCGCACAGAGAGCTCGTGGCCAGTTTCAAAACCACATCCGGCAGACAAGCCGCACAAGATTACGTTTTATTGCAATTCTGAAAGATACACTGCTGGGAACGACAGCTTCAGTATGCTCTGGGCAATCTTAATCTCAGTAGAGCCAGAAAATGGACATCACCCAATTGGTTTTGATACTTGTACGAAGTCAGATTACAAAAACTCGTCTCCTCCATATGCGCACACAAATAAAGACGACTATACATGCAAAGATGGCGATAAAATCTTTTCGAGGCCCAAAGCATCAGATGTCATACAGTTATTCCCATCAAATGCTGACAATGTTCTGACTTTATCACAGCTTAATGACCAAGTTCATGGCGGGGGTGGAATCATATGGCATCACTTCTTTGCAAGATGCTTCTTCGGGATCTTGTCCAGAGGGGTAGTCTTGAGTAGGAAAAGCCTAGAAGCACGCTCCTGCAAAGTACCTCCACATTTCAATCCACGAGATTGAAGTTCAAGCTTTAACCTTTCCATGCCCAGAACCTGCAGGAACAGAGCAAAAATTTGTAGTTAGGCACGGGTGGTGGTATCATAAGCATCAATACAATTTACCCATTTGCAGCAGGACATACGACTACTTAGGATAATGCCTTTTTGGTGGCTAAAAAAAATGCGTTTTTACGAATGTCCATAATTGAAAAATAGTCTCCCTTGAAATAACTAAATTGACAATATCCTTGCTACGAGTCATCTGAGTGAAAATATAGAGTACAATACCTCCATTTCAGCAGCTGAATTGAATTTATCAAAATCAAATTCCTTGTCCTCTGAAGCACTGGCTTCAAAAATTTCAGCTTCTTCAACGACTGCTACTTTGTCCTCTGAAAACCCACCAGCCCCAGAAGGCACTCGTACAGCTTCATTTGTTACCTCATCTCCTGAATCTGGAGCACTCGGTGACTGACTAACCACTACTTCGCAATTCTCAGGTTCAACTTTATGTTGACTCTCATTCACGAGCTCAGCTGCTTCAGTTTCAGAAACTATGGCACATTCCAATGACACAACAGCACAACCCTCAGAAGAAACTGGGTTAGCCAAAGTACCTTTTTCATCAGGCATGACTCCACCAGAGCACCCGTTGGATTCTGAACGCTCTTGCGTGCTGGTCTCTTTTTCTTCCTCCGAACCACTTCCATTAGAACTGGAAGTATATGCTTCTCCATCTTGTATCCCACCAGTCACAGAGTCGGAGCTTCCATCCTCTTCCCTAATCGAATTCAAATGCATCACACCATTTGAAATGGTAGACTTCTCATCCTCTTCATCCTCACTGGTATCATCACCGGAATCATCGCTGTCACTGTCTCCCACTTTCCTCTTCCCCATCCTAACAAGATCAGACAAAATGATTGGCAAATATTGAATAAATTATTTTAACTCACAGAAGCTACTGTAGATCTTAGTTTTGAAAGAGATTATGTACACGTGCTTATTTATGAAAAATGCACAGTATAGGCCCAGGTTGGCAAGAAACCACCTTTGCTGATCCACAAGTACCGACAATCTAGTTAAGTTCTCTGCAATTTCCTTATAACATATGATATACACTCTTTTCCCCACCTCAAACTTATAATCAATAAAATTCAGCAAGCAAAACAGTTGAAGGGAACCTAAGCTAGGACACAGTTCGCATCTAGGGAGATTATACTATAACATAATAAAGATTATCAACCCAATATAAGCAATAAGTGAATAAAGAAAAGAAAACTATAACTTGCTAGCTTTTTGTTCTTCCTTGTTCTTCACGTAATTAAAAAGAAGGTTAAGCAAAATGAAAACTTGTGCCTCTACAGGATCTAACCCTCATAGTTCTGACTTATTTACAAACGCAAATAATGATTTGTAAAAACCCACGTAAGACCTCGACATAGATAACATCTCTAACTACAGAGTTCAAGTTCAATTCGTTATTTCCAAGCACAAAAGAATTCAGATAACTGTAGAACAGAAGTGACCTATCAAGGCCTCGATAATTGAAAGAAACTACAGCTTACAATTACAGAAACTTACTGCATGAGGAAGCAGAGCAAATGGTCACGATCAAAGCACCAGCAAATGAAAATAGTACAAATGAGCATGCATAAGAGGTTGCCGAAAAGGTCAATTTCGCAATATTTTCCAGATGGATGGATATTGTTTTGCTAAATTCTCTCATTTCCTCCATGCAAGCCGAGCAATCATACGAAAATCGAGATCAATATGCTCCTATGATAACTGGATAACCAATTTAAGCTCTAGAAATCATCATAACCACAAAAAAGATCAGCTTGAACCTCCAATACTTACCAGATCTTCAACTTTTTCGCATCTGTGCCCGAACCAACCCCAGCTTTCCGCTTCGAGGTTATCCCGCACGACCCGATCGCGTCCCTAACGCACTCCTCCACCTGCGCCACGCATTTCGCCGACTGCTCCCTGTATTTCTCTACATACTTCTCGGCCTGCCCCTCTCCGACCCCCTTCTTCCCCTTCTTGGCGGCCTTCTTTATAAACTCCTCCGCCATCCTCTCCAGCTTCCTCTCCTCCTCCTCGGCCCTCCACTCCTCGAGCTTCTTCTCGGCGTTGACGTGGCGGAGCCGCCGGCCGCTCATGTCGCGGCACGCGTCGAAGTTGTTGGTCTTCTTCTGGCCGGCCTTGGTGGCGGCCCCGCGGAGGAGGGACCCGAAGCCTCCCTTGCCGCCGGGGAGGCGGAGGGTGAGGTGGAGGGTGGGCCCCGGGGAGGCGACGACGGACCGGTCATCGAGCTGGCGACCGGAGACGATGAGGCGCTGGGAGGGGACGGGGATCCGGGAGATCTCGAAGATGCGGCGCTTGACGGCGAGGGCGTCGACACTGGAGGCGGTGAAATTGAGGACGGAGGTCTTGCCGTCGATCAGCTTGACGAAGAACTGGAAGGGCCTCGCGGATTCTGTCGAGGTTTCCATGGTTGATTTGATCTTTCTCTCTGCCTGCGTCTGTGTTGGAGAAAGAACAAAGAAGAGGTGAAAATCGCCGATTGTGCCCTAATTTATGGACAGGAGGCGGGCAAAGACTCGGGGCCCCGGGAACGAGTCGGGATCCGGCCCATCACGGCCCGTGAACTAATTTAAACGATGGATTTTTTTTTTTTTCAGTCCCACTTTACTCTTATTTTAATTCTCAAATTTTTACTCTACCTTCTTATAAGGTTTGAGATTTGAAACTAATATCTGAAACTAAATTATCTCCATGGTGGGATTCAAACCCCAATATCTAGTGAGTTGAGATTGCACAGTTTATACAATTGGATTCTTATGAGGAAAAATGACGTAAGTGATCCGTATATTTTGATTTAATATGTATTGTTGTCCCTAAATTTTTAATTTATTCAAAATGATCTCTAAAATTTAGTCCAATGTATAGCGTCATTCTTCAATTTTTAATTTGTTCAATGTTGTTTTTGTGTTCAAATTAGTCTATGGACTATATGAAATTATTCAATGTAATCCCTAAACTTATATTAATATAAGAATAATATCAGATATTTTCATATATTTCAAGGACTAATTTAAACATTTACTAAAATTTTGAGAATCATATTAAACAAATTAAAATTTTGCAAACTATAATTTAGTCAAAATTTAAAAATCATTTATGTCATTATCCATTCTTTAGAATAAAAGTTACCCAATTGATTGAATATTGTACACGTCAAACTTAATCTAATGACTGTTTATATGACTATATTGTTACAAAAACCAATTACATGTCTTTAAATAGATCTCCATATCAAAAAGACCTAATTGCTCTCATTGTGAACTTGTTTTAGGCAGAATGTTTCACGAGAAAAACACACTATGGGGTTTTACGGAAAACATATACTTAAAATTAGGAAAATAATTTTCTCTTTAAAATATCGGGAATCATTTTTTAAAATATGATTAAATAACACGACTTTGGTCTAAAACTTTTATACTTGTACATCAAAAGTCCAATATTGATTCCTAATGTGCAAGATCAAGTCTCTAGCGCCCTTGCTTGAGTTTATCGAGGCTGAACTTGAGACCTCAAGCCCTAGTGCTCATGCCCACATCAATCAAAGTCGGGCTTGAAGCCTTAGAACCCGAGTCCATGAAGATTGAGTGCAAGGTCCTAGTATGTGAGCTTGGATCCCAATACCCAAGCTTGGGTCTACAAAGATCATGCCAAAATCCATAAATGTCATGTTTGAGTCTATTGAGGTTGGATCTGAGAACTTGTACCTATGCCTTGACCCTTGGCACCCAAGTTAGAGTCCATCACAACTAGACTTAGGATTCTAGTGCTTGTATCCAATTCTCTAATTATCCATGTGCATATCTAATTAAAGAAAATCAAATTAAATTTCTATACCAAATGATAGAGATTTTTCAACTTATTTTTAGATTTTTAATTTATAAAGTTTACAAGTTTCCACAAGAAGAAATTTTTTATGACACATTTGATTAATACCTGAAAAACAACCCTTATCTTGCACGATGTGACGTGATCTATCAGTGTCCTTATATAATTTAAGTGAGACAAATGCTTGTGCTTCTTTACATTCATTCTGTTAATTGTTATTATTTTTTATTAAACCCCGAGTTACACATGAAAGTAGTAGATCTCTCATGCAATTTTTATCCAATTTCAACGTTGCTCTGAAGATATTTAGAAACTTTTAATGATTTATAGCCTAAAATGCATTTTAATAAAATTAAACTTTTTTAATGATGCACTCCATCCATAAAAAAAAATCAGTCATGGGCCAGGAGTTATCGTGTGATCGCCTAAACAACTTGCGTCCAACGGAACCAGAACGGTACACTCCTTCTCTACCCGCAACCCGACCCGGTCAGAAGCAGAGAAGGCCTTCTTGATGATAGCCAGCGAGCGCCCGATACCGGTCCCGAGGTGATCATCTCGGCGTCGTCGCTCCGTCGAAGCACGCGGTGCGGCGGTTTGCAAGCTTTGAATTAGAGAGAGAGAGGGTTCGTCTCCGCCGGCGACCGGACGTCTGGAAAAAGGGATGAAGAACGCCGGCGAGGACAAGGGCCGGAGCTTCCCGGTGGATCCGAATCTGCCCCGCTGGCTGTGCCAGAACTGCCACCACCCGCTCGCCATCGTCGGCCTCGATTCTTACGCCGACAAGTACTTGAACGATGCCTCCTCTCGCTCCGGTTCGGTTCCTTCGTCATCTCGTTGCTTCCGCGTTTCGATTTTATCGTTCTGTAGTATTGATTTCTGCTCAAGCCAGCTCAATCTCAGCTCGTGATTTGTAAAAGCCGCTCTTTTCCGTCGAGGCAATTGGGGGCAGGAGATTGGGAAATAAATCTTTTTGTTAATGGAATTTTTGGAGTAATTGAGATGACTAGATTGAGCGATTGGATAGCATTCGCCTCTAATTGATTGCTGCGACGTGATTGCGGAGGAGCATCCATACGATGTAATGCATTTCTTGCCTCCGGAGACTGTTGAAACCATCACTTTGCTGAGAGTTGTAATTCAGCCTCGATCGAGCGTCACTTTTACTGTATCTTTGCTCTGATAAAAAACGACAACTTGCTGCTTTGAGGATTTAGTAATGATGGGGAATTGTTCTTTTATCATTTCGATGAGGCAATTTGATGGGAGAAATCACTCGTGTGCTAAGTCTCATGTCCGGCACTTGCATTTGCAGGTATGCATGGGTCTTCAATGCACGTGGCAAACAGTGTGTTGGGTTCAACTCGCATGGACAATTCTTTCGTTGTATTGCCAAAACAGAGAGCTCAGGTACAAGGGATTCCTCCACGTGCTCCTGGTGCTAGCCTCCAGTCTGATGCAAGCCCATCTGGGAAGGCAATGGACGAATCTTTCGTTGTAGTCTATAAGAATGAGCCTCCTTCGGATGGAGGAACTGGCCAGTTACCCTTATCTGAAGGGGGCCATGCAGCTGTTCCTCTGCAGCCAAACAATTCTGGGTTTAACACGACTATAACAGTCCTTAAACGTGCATTTGAGATCGCTAAAACACAGTCTCAGGTAACTCATATGTGTTTCTTCTGAGGATAGGGAATTTGCTTCATTCGCTGTTTGCGGTGAAATTGTATAATTTTTTCATTGCCTTCATTGTCATTCTCAGGTTGAACAACCTCTGTGCCTTGAGTGTATGAGGATATTGTCTGATAAACTTGATAAGGAGGTTGAAGATGTAAACAGAGATATCGAAGCCTATGAAGCCTGTTTGCAGAGACTGGAGGGCGAGCCACGTGATATTCTTAGTGAGGCTGATTTCCTTAAGGAGAAGCTAAAGGTGTGATTAGGCTACTGGATCGAACTCTCAGTTTGGTTTTGAAATTTTTTTCATTGGTTTATTCCTTCATTCTTTGGTGTTGTTTTGAATTTTTTTCTTTTTGGGTTGTTTTGGGAACCCCCAGGGGGAGGGGGTTGGAATTACACTGTCTTTGCACAGTCCTAAGATGTAACACTGGAAGAAGACTTAGTTGTGCTTCAGTGGAAGTGATGATGAAAAAGAGCTGGCATCTGTGCATCTATATTTCTATTGGAGTCTATTAGAGTCATAAGATTGAGTGTTGCACCATCCCTAAAAACAATTTCTTCTGCATTATGTTCAGATTGACCAGATAGCTGACAAATGCCTCTAATTTTAACGATTTTCTGTAAATGAAGTGTTTCAGCTGTGGTGTAATCCATATGGAACAATGTATGTCGTCATTAAATGTGCTGGAGTGAAAGAATTTGTGATGTTAGAGTGGTAAAGTCTTTCGTCACTTGCAGGAAGGATATTTAAAGCTTACACCTTGGCATTTTATCTTTTGATGGATAATTTGGCAACTTAGAGTATTAATCTCATTATATAATACTTGTAATGGGTAATATTTGCAGTTTAGTTTATTAGTTTTTCTCCTGTTATTTGACATATATTCGACACTTGGTTCAGTCTTTCCTCCCTTTTTGCCTTTCCTTCCAAGAACTCGGTCCATCATTGATGCATATATGCGTGTATACTGTTAGTTGAGTTTTCTGCGCTCGAGATCAATACTAATGCCCCATACCTTTCTTTTTAAGATTGAAGAAGAAGAGCGGAAGCTTGAAGTTGCAATACAAGAAATAGATAAACAGTATAAGGAAGTTAGTGGTGAGTTGAAGGAACTAGAAACTAAATCTAGCCGCTTTCAAGAATTGGAGGACAGGTATCATTCCTGTCTCCACTGGGGAAAAAAATACCAGTCCTCATATTCGCTTTCGGATCTTGCTTGCTCATAGACTTGGGACTCAAGACTTTTTATTCATTTATCATTCTTGAACTTCTGTGAATCAGGTATTGGCACGAGTTTAACAATTTTCAGTTTCAGCTGATTTCACATCAGGTCTGTCCATACTCTATAGTTCGTCAATTGCACCCTCTTCATACTACTCATGACAATTATGGTATTCTCAGTTGGTTTGACCTATTTGAAGAACACAACTTTATCAATTTGCATTGACAAGAAGATAAATGAAAGTCAAAATCCCTTCGACTTTCTCCATATTATAATTGCTGTCTTCTAAAGTCTATCTGCAAAAAAAGCTAAATAGGCATGGTTTGTCTCTTGTGATTGTTTTCATAATTTCACAATTGATCGTTTAACATACATTATCCCAAAGATTGTTATTCTGTCACTACTGTTTTGTTATCCAAAATCTGGAATCCTTTTATAGCATCATAACATATGAAATCTGCAGTTTAAAAATTTCCTATCTGAGTACGATTCCAACTGTCTTTGGAAATGCAGAAGATCAGTGGACTGTAAGTGTTAGGCAAAAGCTCAAATTATGCAGCCTTTGCCTCTGTGACATCAAAGTTTGTATTTTGCTTGATTCTCAGTTTCCATTGTCAATAAGTTGTGACTGAAGCATTATTTTTTCATACTAACCAAATTACATTCTTTCTGGGTGAGTTGTTAGATTCTTCCTGGGTGACTTGCTAATTCCATTTCCATTGACGAACAATTGCAATTTATTTTGTGTGGCTTTGTGGTGTTTGCTGTACAAACATGTAGCATGTGCACTGTGAAAAGCCTGTACAGGCAATGCAACAGTAGTGTATCTCTCCTTTATGTTGGTACTTCACACCTGACTTTCTTACTCGAAAATTTTGAAATTGAAAAAAAATATATATATGACCACAGGAAGAGAGAGATGCAATCTTGGCAAAGATTGAAGTTTCACAAGCACATCTAGAGCTGTTGAAGCGAACCAATGTCCTCAATGATGCCTTTCCCATCTGGCATGATGGAGAGTTTGGGACAATAAACAATTTTCGACTAGGACGACTTCCCAAAATTCCTGTGAGAAAATACTCTGACCAAGCTTTGATTGTGTTGTATTGTTTGGATTGTTGATTTGTAGCTCGTCCTATTTCTTCTTTATGCATAATGAGATCAAACCATGTAGTGGGACATGAATGATCTTTGATTTTAGGACAACTCTTTAGGTGTTAAAAACATTTGGTGAAACTTCCATCCTGTGCCAGGAAATATCTTTCCTGCTGCAGGTGCTTTTGTTAATGCAACCTTCATGTGAGTTTAGTTTTGGTAAAGCTTAATGAGAGTATTTGGAGAAAATAGAATTGTGCTACACAATTATGGACAAAAGTTGTACGTTGAGTTGCATTCAGTATCCTCGACAACCTTTTTGCTGATTCTCTGTTCTATGGTCTGAAAGATTTTCATGAAAGGCTATTGATGAGGTATGGGTGTCATTTTCACCTCGCTTGACGTTTAATGCACCATGATTCTAAAAGTTCAGGCTTCCAGCTACATGGTGGATATGTGGTTTTGTTTGATTAATCGTTCCAAGGACTTTGTGTTAAAAATAGTTTGCTTGGATTAGTGCACATCTTTCAGCGCAGTTGCAAGTGATTCTCTGGCCTCGTCTTACATGTCATTTTAAGCCTATGTTGCACTTTGCCACTTCAACCTATTATAGGGTTTGACTTTGTCCTTACTTTTTTTGTTGAATTGCTCAGGTTGAGTGGGATGAGATAAATGCTGCCTGGGGCCAAGCTTGCCTCCTCTTACATACAATGTGTCAATATTTTCGGCCCAAGTTTCCGTATCCTTTTTCTTAGTTTTATCTAAAGTTTGATCTTCTTGCTTTGATTGGCCACAGCATACCATGTGCATGAGTTTGTTAATTGCCATTGTTTTAAATGCACTATCCGGAACAATATTGCAAGGCTGAGAAGAAAGCCAGTTATGCAGTAGTAATGGGCTTTGAGGATGTTAGTGTCCTGATCCCCTTTACGTGTCTCTTGTTCCAGATTCCTACGTTTGTGTATATATTTTGAAGGTGGCATGTTGGAAATTCTCACATCTTAGCTATCTTCTTTGGTTATTTAAATACTTCAGTATCTTTATGATATGATTAGGAGCCAATGCACATATATAAACATTCTTTGTGGCAGATATGCCTCTGCTTTGGTGTAACTTATCAAGAAAATTTGGTCATCTCTTAGGTTCTGATCCAACCATAAGTTGACTAGCTTTTGTGCCATTTTGAAACAGAACAGATTGAACGCAATGCTTTGGTGGTCTGTGGTTTTGAGATTTTTGCTTATCCTAGCCTATCGTGATCTTTAGTAGAAAAGCTCAGGGAATTTTCATCACTCAAAGATGAAAGGATAGATAAATGCAACTCTACTCTTGCACTCATTGTTTCGCTCAAATAGAAAAATGCAAGCTCTACTCTTGCATTCATCATTTTGCCTGAGTGTAATTATTCAAGTTGTTGCTTCGTTTCTCCCTTGAGTCGTTGTTTAGATACCGTATAAAGATACTTCCCATGGGAAGCTACCCCCGGATTATGGACCTCAGCAACAATTCTTATGAGCTGTAAGTACAGATAAGTTTCTCCATAATTGAACTGAGTCTTCTTGTATCATTTAACCGGTACATGCATCTCAAAGTTGAGCCATGCCTCCCTAAAGTAGATGCTGTAGGTTCTGAGAAACATCTTTCCATAAGTCTAGCAGGTAACTAATGTTTTTTCCTTATGAAAACCTTACTTATGATTAACTTGTCACTTTTGTCACCTCTTCACGCATATTACGATTGGGAACAATTTTAGGAAGTGAATTAAAATGTAATTGTCAGACATCTGGTTTTGGTTTTAGTTCTCTGTATAGGTTTCTCGTTTGTGGTTTAACGTAAATTTTAATTCGTAGATTTGGTCCTGTGAACTTGTTCTGGAGCACTCGTTATGACAAGGCTATGACATTGTTCTTGACGTGCCTCAAAGACTTTGCTGAGTTTGCAAAATCAAAGGATCAAGAGAACAACATACCACCAGAGAAATGTTTCAAATTGCCATACAAGTAAGTGCCTTTTCCTATGAGAAGATATAACTTTAAATTATGTAATGCACCATCTCCTTATTTCAGTATGTACATAATTGTCTAGATTGAGTTTTCTGTTGCCATGTTAATCTGTGGATTTGATATATCCTGACTGGACTGCTTATAGTGAATGTCCTTTTGGCTGTGAGAAGAAATTTGTTTCTTTTCCTTGTGCCATCCATAGTAGGAATGTTATTGGACTCTGAACATGTGGATCACCAGACATAATTCACCACGTGGCTTGTTTGCTTTTTGAAACAATATGATTTGCTAATGGCTGTTTTGTTAAAGCAGCAACTTGCGCAACTTCCAAGAATGGCTTACTACAGCAGCGGCAATTACAGATGTTCTGTTAAGAAATCTTATTTACACGCTAGTTTGTAGTCAATTTGTGAACACTAGCACCTATCAGCACTTTCATTGTCAGCACACAAGGGTGATCCAGAATGTTGAGTGAATATGGCATTTTGCTCCGATGAGAATAACTGAACTTGAGATGTTTGTGCAGGATTGAGAATGACAAAGTCGAGAACTACTCTATTACGCAGAGTTTCAATAAGCAGGAGAATTGGACGAAAGCTCTAAAGTACACCCTGTGCAATCTCAAATGGGCTCTCTATTGGTTTATTGGGAATACCAACTTTCAATCACTTCCCGCAACAGTATCTCAGCATGCTGATGTTCCAGCTGCAGGCACCTTCTACGCAAAGCGAGGAACTGATGCCAAGTTTGGATCCCAATATTTGTAAAAAGTGACAGCAAGTCATACGTGTAACGTGTACATATTAGAAGTAGAATAGAAGTATGCAAACTTTTCAGGTCGTAGAATTATGTTGACTTTTGCGCCATGCAACAGGATCATGCAACAGGATCGTATGTGCTGGCAAAAAAAAAAAAAAGAGCAGTCATATGTTGGGGAAGGCTGTATCACTTCTTTTCTGTCCTTTGTTTTTTTGTCAAATATCACTTGAATTGTTGGGGTTGTGACAATGTGTTGCCGCAGTCTCAAGTCTGAGGCAAGGATTAATGGCATAAAACCATCCGGCATTTCTTCAAATTGGTACTATTTATGAAATATTTGACGTCTTTCCATTGCGCAAACAATTAGATATCTACGATGGCACACTTCCATTGCGCAAACAATTAGATATCTACGATCGCCCAGTGTGCCACTCGCCTGCATCAACTTATGTTAATCGCGATTTACATTTTAGAATTTTCATCAAAGATGAGACGCTTCCGGCTCATTTCTGATCCTGGACGAGTATGCGTCAACATCACAGGGGCGTCCAAATCAACCAAAAGAACACGACAACGCCAAGAAAAGGCAAATTTTATAAAGTTAGGTCAGGGGTCAGGATCCTCAAGTGGGACAGCTCTCTCCATGTTGACTATAACTCAATTTTACTCGCCTAAACCGCTTAGAAAAAACGACTTTATGCAGCTTTACAGGGGCAATAGATTCTCTTTGGCATTGTTCCAGTCATTATCAAAGAAAACAATGACCTTGATGGATAGCACGCACCTAAAAGGGGCAATAGCAATAGCATGGAATAAGGGCACTAGCCATAATGACAATGTGGAAGCGAGAAGTATACGCAACCATCTCAACCATAAGATTTTTAGCTAAGACTCGAACATCCCTTTGAAATCATTACACATTCCAGTCACGGTTCTAGGTCATAACTTGTAAGGCTCAATTCAAATGCCTTTTATTACGGCATTGATAAAAAAACAAATTTAGCATGCCCCATAATCACATCGATCTCGCATCAGAAAGATATTCAACAACATTGGTACCCCAAAGATAATCAGATCAGGAAAAGCAGCAGATATTTGCTCTTGCTGTATTTTCATCAAGCAGCTCCATTTTTGAGTTTATCAACATTGGCATTGGTGAAAAAGTATCTGCACTCCCGACAGAGTAGGCATATACCGTGCCACCACATAATTAACAGAGCAAATGTTGAGAAAGAAAGGATTTGACCACGACAATTCTGCCAAGACAATATACAATGAGGTACCCGAATAGGTCCATCAGCTGGGCGAATCTCAGAAAATTAAAGTTACAGCAGAATAGTTTCCATCTGCGCCTAATGATTATCAAAGTAATAGGAAGTACAAAAGCCCACATTTGTCATCGACAAGCTAAGAGAGTAAAGAATTCACCATCGGTCACTGACAAAAACCTATAAGGCCAATATATTGGATGACAAGGACTTATTTTTCTAACCTAAACATTAAACTACCCTAACAAATCAGGTCTCACTTGGATCTAGGACCTTTCTTCATCTGACTGAGAGCCTGCTGGCCCAGGGGGATCTACAAAAAACTCCTCCACTGTAGCAAAAAGAAAAGAGAATACACATCAGTATGGACAATTAGTGCATGCAGAAGGACAAGGTAAAATATTTTAAGTACACATGTTCCAACTGGCAGGAAATCCAGTACTATGAGTAAAAATAGTATAGTGCAAAATGAACCTTAAAAAGGCAACTAATACGAATCTAAAAAAGCAGTTAAGATAATTTGAGATTTAAATGGGCTCAATAAGCTCTTCCCCCATCTTGCATTGCTCGAGTGGGTTTCCACCAATAAGCCAACTCATTTCTTGTCCTCTCTCATCTCCACTTTACTTATGAAAAGGGGAAAAAAACGTTTTCATATAAGTAATACTAGCATAAGGTTCTGAAGTCTTCCACAATAGGACTCTATTAGGGCGACTCAAGCATGGACAGCTAGGATAAAGGCAAGAAGTGATGTGTTCCCTTTTTATTGTTGAAAATGACTGCAAGAGAATCTCTAGGTTCTGCCTCTCCATCGTGCTAGACATTTGTCAACTCAAAGCAGTCTTGATGTGAATATTTTCCATACATGGGTTGTAGATGCATGGAGTTAATCATCATGAAAAATATAAGGCATTCGTACCTATATCATCTGGGTCGGGAGAATCGAGCAAAATTTCTGAATCTGAGGGAAGAAATGGTGAACCAGGGTAGTTTCCAAGGGCCCCTAAATCTGCAATTCCAATTAAAGATATTCCAAAAGATTTGTATGAGTAAGGATATGATAGAGGCCATAGGTCAAAGGAATGGAGTTAGTTAATGGACACTTATGCCATCAGAACACCAAATACCTATGACTGTAGGAAGAATAATTAACCACATACCTCCCAAGTTTGAAAAATCAGCAGTTAAATCTGAGAGACTGAAATTCCACTGTATCTGGTCCAATGACCTAAGAGAGTCTCTTGAATTCCCAGGTCCCCCATCATGTGGAAGCTGCAATCCTACTGAACTTGCTACATCAGATGTAAATGCTGTATCAAGTGCCGATGTATCTACACCCAGTCCAGATATTTCAGACGCAGAGAAGGGGAAGTGACCACTAGATGCCGCTGATGTAGGACTCACAGGCATCTCTGACATGGATGACATGGCACTGCTTGGAGGAATGATGGAAGATGCATCAGCTGCACTGCTGTCCATTGCCATATTAAATCAAGGAAAACGATAGTTGTTAATACCAGAAAAAGAGAGTGAGGTAAATTTCAACCATGCACAGGCAATGTCACACAGGGAAATACTTGGCTTAAACAATGCATGAGAAAAGATCAACCAAACAACCACAGAAATCACCAAGACAAGTCATCCTACCTATGGTAAAACATCATGTTCACGCCTCATGAAAAAAAAAGCGAGAATGAAGGATTCAGTATGCGTGAATAGAGCTCAGTACTAGATGCCCAGGACTATATATGGCAACCCATAAATGCAAATTATTGTATTAACACTGAATAACTTGTGCTTGTAAAAATTCATATGCTCAGCAATTGCTCTTACTTTTTGCTATAAGTACCATGTCGAGGGACAAAACCATGTGCCCCATGCAATTATATGCACAAAGATTGCAATTAACACATGCCAGATCAGCTAAAAGGACAGTGCTGCAATATGTAATTTACTGAGCAAATTGCCACATGTTACACAATCAATTCCCAATTCCAATTGGTATAAAGCTATAGACCAGGATACACAGGAGACACGGGTCCAGAGTGAAAGTTAAATCAATGTCATTGCCAAGTATGGTGAAGTAGATTATGATGACAATGTATGTGGTACTTACTCATTTCCTGAATTTACACGCATAGCATGATAGTTGCTTGGTGCAGGAACTCCATTCACCACATGACAGCTAGAAATTCCACAGCCCAAGGGGTTCATATGAGGTTGACCTGGTGCCGGAATCGCAGGCTGCTGCAGCACTGGGTATCCCATGGGTAAATTGTTGACTGCACTGAACACAAGTTGAGTTGAATAGTAGTTGACAACAATAGTGCTAGGACCTAAGAAATCAATTCATATCCCCTACGAATGAACTTAACCATTGAAATGCAGGCAAAGCACAACAACGGAGATTAGTGTTTCATATTGGGATAAGGAAAAGGTACGCTTTGCATGTACAATGGAGATTAACTTCTTGTTTGAGCAAAAAAATAAGCCCCCAGCTCCCTCTTTCCTCACCTTGACAGTTTATGATTAAAACTAGCTCATACAACCTTAACTACATGGTGGCCATATTATATAAGCCTTAATTCCATGTTGAGCACAAAAACAAAGGCAACATCTTTCCTCTCCCTGACAGCTTATGATGAAAATAAGCTCATAAAGCCTATTACTGTTTGAAAGGACAGAAAAAGGGCAGAAAATGAGTGGACCAAAGTAATCGAAAGTTGGCAGGGAAGGGATTAATACTTTTTTTTAGCTTGGCAGAAGAAATTGGTATCTACTGTAACAACACAAAGTTGTATTGAGGCTTGATTTAATCGTTTCTTTTATTGAGGTAAATTGTAAAACCCAAAACCCCGACTTCATAGCAATTAGGGGCATCAGATTGGTCAATCCAAGAGGGAAGTACTCCTCCCCCTCTTCACTCTCTACATTCTCTCCTGTTTTTCAAGCATTCAAATCCAATTGCCTTTTTTTCTGACATTAATTATTTTCACAATTGTTTCCTCTTCCCAAAAAAGGCTGGATAGCAATAATACAATAGATTCCCAGTGACATACACATGAAATATATAAACTTTCAAAGCACCAATGCTACTTATGGAATGCACATTTACTTTCTGTCACGACTAATGAGTATGTATCTTTTGAGATATCCTCGTTCTTACAGACTTATATCTCAATCACATGTTCCAACCAAATCATCAGAAGGTTAACTTACCAGGCATTGGGTGAATTCCATTTTGTATAGGGGCCAGAGGGACCTTTGGAGGCATGGGATACTTCATGAGATGATACTGGTGCTCTAGTAGGTGATTAAACTGCAGAATTTGCTTTTTCAATTTTAACCTTATATAGTATGCCCTGAAGAAATCGGCATTTTCTTCTTCCAACTTCTGCCAAACTGAAAAAAAAAAAAAAAAAAAAAAAAGGTTGAATAATTCAATGCATATCAAAGTCAAAAAGATGTTCCGACACAAGTGGCAGCAGCATAGTTTTCCTTATCATTTGTCAATAATGAATGTGGCGGCAATAAAAAATATAATGAGTTATGAGCGGAAAATATATCTTTTGTTTTCCTAATATATGGTGGTGATGAGGCAGATAGAAAAGGTGACCAAATGGGAAAAACAAGGATTTTTCATCAAAGGGCCTTAAAAAGAACAAAACCCAAAACCATAAAATCCAGTTAAGTATCTAAAGAGAAGATGAGCTGTAGCCCAATCCAAGGTCTTCAATAGTGTCCCACTATGCGCACCTAGTGTTGTGAATGCAGGATCTATCCTTGCCCGAGTCAACAGTGTCTTGACAACTTCATCTCTATTCATATAAAGTTGTAGACAACGCTCTATCAAATTCTGGACCTACAATGAGCCACATTACAGAAAGTATAAACAAGATTAGTGCTTTTCAAGGGCTGATAACTTAAATAAGAAAAAAAATATTGAAAAGAAAATGAAAGATATAGCTACCAACTTAAAGTTTAAGTAGGATTAGTAGGCTCACAAGTTCTATATCTTTGCGTGAAACCTTTTTGGCTTCGTTGCTTGAAGTAGAAATTGAGCTGGAGTCTGGCAAGGGAGCCTCTGCTCCCTGGTTGTTCTGTTGGTCACTTTGAGAATCAAGAGAAGCATGGTTTGAAGATTGTATTTCTTGTGTGCCCTGTAGGTTCAACATGAAACAAAATCTTAGTGATCAGATGACGAAAAAATAAATAATAAAGTGCTTGTGGACTCAGAAATATTAATTAAGGAATTTGCAGCAGGGCTATTTAACAGTATCTGACCTACCTCCAACTGTTAAAAAATTGAACAGACCCTAAAAAGCAAACTGTGACATTGTGTAGTTAGCTAAAGTCCAAATGTCATTATATAAGTCTGGAAGGTCGTCAGCAAGACCTATATAACGCATGTGTTAGTGATGTTATTCCAGTTCCACTCTCATCTTAGCACAAGAAATTTTTTTGGTCAAATGAGCCAACCACACCATACGCAACTGAATCCAGGGGTGCCACAATTGCTTTCTGCAGGACTGCATCATTATTCTAGGTTCAAAGGCAGTGAGGAAAGTGCAAGGAAGGTTCGCAGAATCTTTCTTCTTTTTCTTGAAGTAGCATGTACAATAGTGAGGTTGTGGCATGGAACAGTCAATGAAATAGAAAGACACTAGACAATTCTTCCACTGTATAAAGCAAAAAAAAACAATATGAAATGACCAGAGGAGCTCATGAAAAGTAGCACAGACAGATACTGAAGAGAGTAGTGAGAGATGTATAGTCAACTATTAACCTGTGAGTTCTTCATTACAGCAAAATGCAGGCTGGCCGCATTTCTTTTCAAGCAATGAATCCCTAGTTATAATAAAGTTGAACTCAGTTGTTATCTAATTCTGTTTCGCATGCAGAGTAGAGGGTTCACCTGGCAAATAAGGATGAAGTGCATCATTAGTAAAGTACTCTAACATAACCAAAATGGAAGTCTTCAAGATCAAAGAACACCACCACATATTTTCAGTAATGGAGGAACAAACATATCTAGAAAATCAAACCCTGCATAACCAAAGAATTGGCCTAAAATATAGGAACTGGAAAGAATGAGCTTTAGAAAGTTAACTGGAGACCATGATAACAAATACCACCACGTTCTCATTGGGTTGTCAAATCTCAACATTGTCACACACCTACATTCGCATCTTACAGCTGATAATTCTACCTTAACCAGCAACTATAAATCAACTTTCAGTTATCTACGCACGTGGAATCCAGCCATAACACATCAATGTTCTTTCCAATTGAACTTCATCCCTGAAAAGACTTCACAATTTCTGCAGACCACTGAAGAGCACATTCTGTGAAGTAAATTTGATGAGTTAAAATTACCCTTATCGATATCTAACCAATTAGCACTGTGCAAACGAAATGCAAGCAAAAAATGCAGAGTAGAATGTTGTTCCCACAATTTGCGTTTCCCTTTTCACAGTTCCAAACTCTACCAGCTTCTGAACGCCTCAGTCAAAGAGCTGAGGCTATAATGAAACGTATTCGCTTGACTAACTTACCACTATCTAAAAAACAATGCATCAAACCAGGACATCGTCCCCAGATGCAATCTTCAGCACTTTAAGTCGGTATCAGTTCACCCATAAATTAAACAGGACAGAGAACAGAACAAGACATCATACGATAGATAAAAATCCACTCCACGAGGGTAGACATGAAGAAAACTATAAGATCCAGCGAAAACTCACCCAACAGGAAGCGATTCAACTTCCCAAAATGCCCGCAAGCAAAACTTAGTTTCGACAGATTGAGAAGCCACGCTTCTTCCCTCCAAAGGTAAGAGTTTCGAAAAACACTCGACCAAAAGAGAAAACTTTAGAGCAAATCAAAAGGGAAAAATCCGAAAAATCTCCACAACCCAAGCTGAAAAAACACGCAGGCGAAATTACATCACTCCACTCTAAGCTTCCTATGTGTATATACACAAAAACCCAGAAAAATTTAAAAACCGCGGAGAAGCGACGGAGCAGATTCGGGGGCCCCGAGGTTCGACGACAGCGTGCCGGCGCCGGCCGGAGCTGTTGGAGGGCGTTCCGGCGAGAAAGGCGGAGGCTTTGAGAGGTTTTCTGGCAATGGCATTCGTCGGGAAAGACGCGACAGGGGAAAAGAGCGACGATACAGGAGTAGGAGGAGACTAACTGCTGGAGATTATAAAAAATTTTAAAAAAAAATAATTAACTTTTTTTTTTTTTAAATCTGACTCTTCAAATTTGGCATGGGCCTGCCTGTGCCTCGCCGTTTTTTTTTTTTTTTTTTTTTTTTGTATACTTTCGGAATTTTCCTTTTTTTCTTAAATTAAATTAAATTATTAATACAAAGGTGGGGATGACAAAAATGAGAAAACTGGAATTACCCTTTACAAAATAATTCCACCTCGTACGGAAACATTCCCATTATGGATATACCGTGGGATTATAGAGGCAAGCTCATTAATCTCGGATATTTGTTTGAATTGATATAAGATTTTCATGATGATAATAGTAAATATTGATTCGATTCGCTATTTTTGTTCTTTTTACTTTAAAAGATGAGTGATCCTAACCGAATCATAAAATATATATTCAATTATAACTTTCAACAAAAAATAGTTGTATTTGATTCGTATAACTAAAATTCTCTTAATACTAGTGAGAGATAAGAAATTTATTTAATTGCTTTAAAAATTAATTACTTTTTAGCAAATCGGATTCTTATCCAATATGAAAACTTCCAACGTAATTCGTTTTTACTTTATAGGTCGTAAATTTTATTTTTTAAATTCTCATTTCAAAATGTTTTGTTTTTCATTTACTTTTGAGTTAGTTATTCTTCCAAATTTAATTTTATGTTTTTGGTCAAAAAAATTTCCAAATTTGTTTTGGAAATTGAATTTTTGAGATGGGGTCATCACCGGGTGAAGCCGCGCCTCGTGCCCATGACGGCGGGGCAATGGACAAAATGGTAAATTTAAAGGCGCCGCAAGTCACGAGGTGGCTGTGATTGGGCAGATGAGGAGACAGATCCCTTTGTTCTATGTTTTTTTCTCTTCCTATTTTTCTTTTCTTTTATTTCTTTTTGCCCTCGGAAAAAAAAATATATATAAGTGACAATCTGGGCCTTTGAATCCAAAGCCGAAATACATAGCCCGTTCGATCAATTTTAAAAATAATTTTATTAATGAGTAAGTGAGTTAACAATTGTTTTGTTCTTTTATTCCCTAAATGGATTTGGAACAGAAATGTATTTGGTAAATTTTTTATTTTCCCAAAATAAATTTATTCCACAAAACGGGTTTAGAGTAAAAACCAAAAACAAAAAAAAAGTTATTCTCATTCCCGATAACAATTCTAAGAATCGTTTTTTTTTTTTTCTTTTTTTCTTTTTTTTTTTTTTCTCTTTCTTCTTCTTCTTCCTCTTCCTCCTCCCACCCCATTGCCGCCCCATTGCCGCCACCTACGAGTGGTCGAGCGAGGTCCAGCAAACTCACCAACGCCTCGCCCGCCCACCAATGAGGCTTGACCTTGTGTCGATTGGCGAGGCCGAGCCGAGCCTCGTCTAGCCGCCACCAACGAGGCTTCGGCGAGCTCACCGAAGCTCCCTCGGCCTCTCGCCAGCCACCACTAATAGCGGCGACCAAGAGGAAGAATGGGAGAAAAAAGAAAAAGAAAAAAAATGAGTTGGAAAAAATACTAAAAAATTAAAAGAATCAAAAGATTAAATTTTTTTTTTTTTTTCCAAACGCCTTCAAATCTTCTCGGAATTATTTTCTAACAAAAAACAAAAAAAAATCATTTATGAGCATAATTTGTTCTAGGGAATAAAAACGTTGTCATGCATGCCTTATTAACAAGTTTTTTCATAAAATGTAATCAATAATTAGTAAAACAATAACATACGGACTTTTAATGGAATTTACCAAAGTAAGATTACAAATTTCAGTATTAATTAAGGAAAGTCATGACAAATGGGGTTTATTACTTAGGATATGCTCCGCACGTTTTATGGACTTGAAAGGAATGATATAATCATTTAGGTAAATTTACCTGTAATGCTGAAAAAGAAAGTTATAATAATTTCAAGTCGCTCACCATTTTTCAATAGAAATTGTGATAATTTGGACCTTTGAGCTTAAAGAAGTCAAGGTAATTTACTATCTCTCAACGTAAACAACTATTATTTGGATTTATAGGAAATAAATTATTATTAAGATCGATTGCAAGTTACAAGTTTTGTCTTTGATGATTGTTTAGGGTACTTACAACGAACTCTATAGCTTAATTATAATGCGAAGAGGGGAAAGTACTAATTATAGGCGTAGTCGAGATCAAGATAGCTTTGGGCAGATTTAATTGTCAAGTGTATTATTAATAAGAATAAAAAATAATATAAGCTACACCCTATTGAGGAAAATCATAATTTTGTGGGATAATTATAAAGTGACTCCATTGTCAAGTTACCACATATGAAAAGGAAAATGCTACTAATGATGAAAATTTATTAACCATAATGAACTGTTGAGTTACAACTATTTGAGAAAAATTATAGTATGCTAAGGCCTTAGTCGAGTGAATATTTATCTCCTTAAAATTTTTATTAATTGATACCAATGAATCATTAGTTTAGTGATCTACTTAACTCTCGGTGGATAGAATATCATTAACAAACAACAAATCCATTAAGCAATGTTCTTAATCACTTATTTCTCGACTATTTCAAACAGTAAATCTGAAAATTTCTAAAAACAAGTTTAATAAAACTCGACAAGTGCTCAAGAGGCGCTCCTTAGCATCTTCCTTTTTCAAAAGAAAAATTTTCGTTGGCCAATGATTTACACGGTCTAATTGTCTTATTTGGAACTAATACTAACAAAAGCACCTTTAGATATATGTAGATACAAATTAAATTAAGGGGATAGTTACCAAGCAAAATCACTTCAATTCTTCTTAAGACGTTGCCTAAATAATCTTCCTCCTCCTCCTTTCCCAATTAAATGTCCAAATATGAATTGTTATTGATAACAAAAATATTTTAAATTGATCAATTATTTTAGGTAATATAAATGATAACTCTTAAAAATATTTTTAAAAATATTTATTTTTTATGAAATAAATAGACCCTAATTACCAGTACTGAATATAGTAATTATGGAATTATAGATTCCAAACTATTTTGACATTCCAGAATATTAAAAAAAAAAATGGCGACAACTATTAAGGGGGAGAGACCACACGAGGTGGGCAAGAAGGAGATGACGGGAAAAAGGGGAGATACGGCAGAGCATATAATGGGCACAGTCCAAGTTGTCAAATGTTGTTTTCTTGTACAGTCGTCTCTGACCTACACGCATTTTAGAATTAGTTGTCTTACCAACAACAAATATAATAATATTCATAATAAATAAAATAAAATAATTTGTTTCTATCTGATCATACGATGTGGGGACCCCTCTCTCTATTATGATCGGACGTGGTCCAGACCCCAAAATCTCTCAACCCCATCGACTGGATCCTTCGATTTTGACGTGAGTATATTCATACACACATACGTATATACATTAAGTAGATATAGATAAATTAATATATACAAGACTAGAATAACCCCTTTTAAAAATGAGAAAACGACATAAATGATTATTAAACTTTGAACTAACATGCATTGTGATCCATGAATTTTTAATATTTATTAATTTTATTATAATATGTAATATCGGTTATGAAGTTTTAATTTATTCATATGATCTCTAAAGAAGTTTTGAGAAGTTTGGAGATTAAATTGAATATAAATAAAAAGTTTACAAACCATATAAAAATAAATTAAAAGTTCACGGACCACATTATATATTAGAATAAAATTTGGAAATCACATTGAATAAATTACAAATTTATAGATCACATTATATATTGAATCAAAATTGAAAATACATATATATGCCTGTCATTATCCCTCAGACAAGTTGAAGTAAAAGCAGGCCTTGCATCTATCTGTTGGATTGTTACGTATCACTCCCATGATTTTTCCTAAAAGTTTAGTGGACGGGCGGTGGACTTTATATTAATGCCTTTATTTTTTTCTTTTATTTTCTACCTTTTCGTTTTTTTTTTTTTTTTTTTTGTGAATGAAAACGGGAGTGCACCCGAAGTGATTCGTCCCACGTTGACCAAAATTAATCGCAATCAAGTATTTAATGTATATTAAAAATATTAAAAAACGTATTTATCAAAATAACTCAAGTTTTCAAAATAATCGGGAAAAATCTCACAAAAAATTATGTAGCATTGGGAAGTCGCAGGAGAAAATTCTGACATATTTAAATATTAAATTATGCTCTTATCAAATAATTTAAATTTGTAGGCCAGACGTGACAACCGATGCATGGACTTAAAATGGAAAGGATAAAAAGAAAAGGTAAAGCTGCCAAACTCAGATTAGACTAGACAATCAATTAATAAGACGGCTCACGAGCCAAGCGCGGAGGGGGCTACGCACGTGAAAACTATTAAAAGATCACGCGCCTGACATCGCGATTAAATTAATGAATTAATGCATACCTTTTGGTCTGTCCAAATTAATTGATTAAATAAAAAAATGCTCTTTAATTTTTGCAGCTAAAATCCCGGTGTTTATTTCGGGTAACGAAAGGATTAGGGCCCCCACCCCGGGGGAAAAAAGACGAGCTAAATTAATTGCGGGGATAATCCCCGCCAATCAGGACGCGACACGTGGGACACGCCACCCTCGTCCCTTCCGACACGCCCACCAATGAGAGCCGGTTTCTCGTATAAGCCCCCGACGTCGACGTCGACGTCGGGATGGGGGCAGCGACTAGTCAATGTGGTGGGGTACACGTGTCGCGAGGAGAGTGGCAGAGCGTGGCGGTCCCAAGGCCGTTAACCGCATTGGGCCTAGTGGAATATGTTGGCATCTCTCTTCCCAATAATTCTAGCCTTTTGTCTTGGACCTGGTGATGGTGGGGGCCGGGGGCGGGTGTGGGCTTTGACCCCCGATTTTTTGTTTTTTTTTGTTTTTGCTATCCAGCCCCTCGAAATCCCCAAAATTACGAATCCGGTCGACTAATATTTATCCGTACCCGAGGGCCAAATACTTTAAAAATAAACACAAAACTTTAGGTGAAATTCCTATGTTAGCCCAAACTTTTTTTCATTTCATAAAAAGCCATTGACTTTGAGTTGGTATTGAAATCCGGCTCCGATCAAGGTTTTTATTCTAATGACGCGATTAAAGATTCGTTGAGTCAATTGATGTGTAGTCGTTGGAAAATTGATGAAACCTGAATTTGGATACTGCCTCAAAGTGGATACTTTTTTAATTAGGGCCAAAAAGAGGCCCGATCTAAAACGGGTGCTTTTTTTACAAGATGAAAGGATAATTTGGATTAGAATCGGGATCTTATCCAAAGTTGACATTTTATTACGAGACAAAAAAGATTTAGGTTCTAATTGGACTTTGAGGTAAAATTTGTTCTTTTATGATAATTGCCAAATTTTCCGAGCTAAATAAGACAAAAAACGTTTTAATATATATATCTTATTTAGGGTATGTTGTAGCATTGTTGCTCACGTGGGTGGACCAGTGCAAATGGGGGCCATGGGGATTGGAAAACAAGCAAAAGATTTCCGCCGTAGCTAACATTCTCTTCCCCTAAAAGATGAAATTTCGCTGGCAAGGTAAGAAGGAATCGGTGGCAACTACCTCTTTTCTATGCTCGTTTCATTTCGAATCGAGGATCGAAGTCCGCAGCACGTCCGATCCGAGACGACACGGCGGTCCGGCCGCGGCCTCGGCCTCGCTGTCGATATCGGGATCTGTCCTATCGCGTGACTCATCGAAATTTTGAAAACGGGGGCCTTCTTCCTTTGGTCTGTTCCCGAAGCGAAGGGCTTAAATCTGGGGGCGCGAGTCGTGAATTTTTCCATCCTTTTTGTCCCGTCGCGGCATCGTTTTCCCGATCGTACCGGAGTCATGATAATGGCAACCGTGATCGCGACCGCGATGACGAAAGACGATGTCGTGAACAGTGGGGCGAGGCTCGTAAGAAGGAAAAAGGGCTCCATTGGCCTGCGGTCATGGCCGACCAATGAATCTTCTTGCACCATCTTGTGCTGAGGCCCACCACGAGTTTTCTTAACCTTAGAAAAAATAAATTGCATTATATTGTTTTTGGTCGAATAATTTGCATATTAGGACGCGCTTGGTAACGCTTCTGTTCTCGATAACAAATTCTGCTCAGAAATGATTCTTTTTGATTTTGTTCTCGGGAATAATTTCTGAGCATTTGAAAGCGTTTGGTAACTATTCAAAATTTTTATTCCCGGGATAGAAATGCGTTTGGTAAAACCTTAAAATTTCTAGTCCAAAATAATTTATTTTAATTTTTTAATGATTTAAATACATTTTTCTTTTGTTTTTTTGTCTTTTGTCTTTTTTCTTTTTCCCTTCCCCATTGTGGCTGGTTGCCACTGTTGGTGGTGGTTGGCGATCGGCTAAGTGAGGTTAGGCAAGCTCGCTTGGCCACTAGGGAGCTTGGCCTCGCAAATTTGGGTGAGGCCGAGCCTCGCCATTGGCTAGGCAAGCCTCGCCTAGGTGGCACGAGGTCGACCATCGCCGGTGGCAAGCTCGTCGGATCTCGCCCAACTACTCACCGAGAGACGTGGCCAGGTGGGCAACGATGAGGCGACAATAGGCTAGGGGAGGAATAAAAAAAGGGAAGGGAAAGAGAAAATAAAGGGAAAAAAAACTGATTCTCAAGTTGTTAAGAGAATAAGAAGAACTTTTTTTGATTTTTAATTCTGTTTCCAAATCTATTTTGGGAAACAAAAAATTATCAAACACATTTACGTTCTCTAAACAAAAATCTACTCGAGAACAAAAGAACAAAATTAATTGTTGTTCTAGTAATGTTACGTGCGGGCCTTACTCATTTGAGTTATTACATCTATAATGTGATTTTTCATGAAGGTCGATTCTCTAAAAATCCTTAGCTTTAGGTCCAATTTCGGGTTTGGTCCAAACTCTTTTTTATCTTGGAAAAAAATTCTGAACTTTCACTTTTGTCCTAAATCCACCAACAAGTCAAGAAAATCGCTATTGTTTTTTTCAAGATTATAGAATTGGAAGGTTGCTAATAAACCTCTTACTTGGACTTAATTCTGATATATTTTCTATATATAGTAGCTAGAGCCGATTCCCTAAATAAATAAATTGCATTATATTGTTTTTAGTCAAATAATTTGAAGGCCGATTCCCTAAAAAATGCCTAGCTTTATCTCAGAAAAAAAATCACCGTTGTTTTCTTCAAGATTATCGACATTGGAAGGTTGCTAATAAACCTCTTACTTGGACTCAATGTTGATAATTTTAAAGGAACCGACAATGATTTTTGGGCACATCGATAGAATTTGGGACTTGAGTGAAAGTTGAAATTTTTTTTGTTAGACAAAAAATAGTTCGAGATAAAATTGAAATTGAACTAAAGTCGAGGTTCCTTAGAGAAACTAGACCTTTATTGCTGGAGCCGAACTTGTAACAGTAATAACTGATAATCGCCATACATGATTCCTAATTCTAGAGAGTTTTCTTTCTTTCCTCGATTGAATGCGGTTGTTGCGACGAAAATTTTCAATGGATTTTCTTTAAACAATGGATCTTTCTCTCTCTTTCCATAGATGACTCTCGACGGTTGGAGTGTGCAAAACGAATTACTCAAATCGGGAATAGTTCGAAACAATCGATTTGGGTCAGTTCTCAAAGTGGAACCAATGTCCGGATGATCCAGTTCTCGACAATGAAGAAGTGGATCAGACCAACTAAATATATTTTTTTATTTAAAAAATAAATTAGAAAAAATGTGAACTAAACACTATATTGATTTAATTCCAAATAAATGGGAAAGAAAAAAGTGGTTCTATAGAATTGGACCGGATCATTAAACCAATCAGTCCGGTCCCTCGTTCCGAATTTTGGGAATTGGTCCTCCCGATCTGATTCCCGATTTCACTTTAGAACTAGACCGTACTGAAAGTGATCACTCTTGCCATGGCTATCGATGTCGAGAATTGATTCATTGGAGGAATGGAGAAAATGCCGTGGAACGGCTCTGAAATTTTCAAGACCCCACGGCAGTCGATTTTGTCCTTTGCTTTGGATTCGAACTTCTGAAAACATGGAGGAGGCCTTGATTTTTATAATTATGTTATGTGGCCTTCATTGCTCCGTGGAGTCCGATCGACCCCCGCCACGTCGACACGTGTCGGCCCTTTCGTTGGTCAGTTCGCGGCGCCTCTTCATCTAAGCGGAAGGGCCAAGCCCAGACAAAAGCCCCTTCGCGGGCTTGGGCCATGTGAGGGGGACATATGTGAACGGCCCATCATCACTTTTTTTTTTTTCGAAAATTCGTAAGCGATTGAATTATTAGATCTGGAAAAAGAAGAAGAGAGGTCACGTTTAGGGTTGTGTTTGTACGAGCGATTTTTTTTTCTGGGAATTAGTTTTTTTTTTTGTGGACTTTCGTGAGTTTACTTTGCTGAAAATAACTAGTCAATGAATAATCATTTATGATCAAGCAAAATACTCATACTTAAAATTAAAAAAATAATTTTCCTACCTTGAAAAATGAAAAACATTTTTCTAAAAAATATGATTTCCTAGAAAGCATTTATCATGAAGTTTTCATCGAAATGTTAGATTCGCTTTCAATCGGCTAAATTTAATAGCAACTAAATAAGTTGATGGGACGCCTATATTAATGCATGGAAATAAAGCTGTATCATTAGTACAAGACATGAAAGATGTAAGGCTTCTTTATTGGAGTGTACAACCAATCAACTTATAAATAAATTAAAATCATCTAACTACGTTATATCAGTAACGAAGGAACCCTATTGAGTGATATATAAGTTCAAAATCACTTTAAATTGATTATTGTTTCGCGTGGTTATTCCGAGTATTCTATGAGGGGTTTGACCAACGTAAAACGAGTCAGGTTGTCATAACATCTTTCCCTCATGCCTGAGAAAGGCAATCGGGATAGCCGAACGCGAGGTGCCGGGGCCTCAAATGGGGACATCATCTAGGGTTCTGAAACTTTCAATATCATGTTCGAACCGAACAGCAGCCAACTAGACCTGAGAAAAAGCTCAGAAGGGGGTCGGAGAGACCGTCGCTAATGGGAGATCGACGAAGCGAATGAATGAATTATTGGATGGAGAAGAGAGACGGAGAGGGAGGACCACCGTCCGTCGCTTTCGGTTTCCCCATCCGACGCTCGATCCGCTCTCGTCAATTTCGCTCGAGAGGGAGATCGGAGACACCGCGAGCCACTAGGAAAAATCCTACTTGGCGGCGTCTGGAGAACGGACAGCAACCCCACGGGCAGGGGCCAGCACACGTGTGCTTGCCGTCGCTAAATCCAAGCTCTGATGTGATCTGCTGCCTAGCAAATTGTATTGTCTGTCAACTTTTCTTCTGCTTCTTTTGTTATATTTCGAGAGGGAATAACACGTTTCCGCTCTATGCGGTGCCATGTAGGGAGAGCTGAGTTACACCATGATGAAAGGAGATAACGTTGGACTTGATGAGACCGTTCATGTGGCCTATCTGATCCATTATTTAACATTCGACATGAGCCTAAATCTAACTAAATGTATTATGGGCCGTATATCCACCGTATTAAATTAGGCATGCGAAATCCATATCTTAAACCTTGATGGAAGGTCACTCTTTGGCAGTGGATGTTTGCATCCCCCGTTATCATGCTTCCGCTGTTTCCACCAAAAATTGAAGAGAGAAGCATACACACCCGTCACGGCCATCATAGAGAAGAGCAGTAAGGATTCATTCTCATGGGAAGACATATTCTTTCGTATTGGATCGATAACGGCTTCCTTTGATTTGTTATGCTATATCTATCGATTTGATCTCATTCTTGTGTGATTGAAAGATACTATTACTCTAACATATTATTTTTATTAGCTTTTCTCTTTTCATCTAGGTATAAAAATGATTTTTTTTTAATATTAAGGAGACTATATCCTATGGTTACGATGCAAATACTAAATGGGTGAGTATGGCAATCGCGTGTCAATAGAGTGAATGCGAATTACACAAGGAAATCAACCCATGGCTTTATAAGTTTATATAGATTTGGCTGTCTTACTTGTATGTGGCGTTTCTTATAAACAATAAACTTTCCGTATCCTATCATGCCTATCTTAGCATGGGTCCTATGTGCGAATCATATAGTAATGGTGCATATTTGATTCATCGAACGATTGAGTGCCAATAATTTTATGCTTACGTCATTCGTCTTAATTTCAGCTCGCGTCATATCTGGTAACACTAGGTTAGTGATGGTTGGAATTTATTTCTTTTAAGATGGATTCCACCTCATTGGAAATCATATGGTTACATGAATTACTTTATTAGACATGGTGATTTTGTCTTCTAAGAATATCTCTATACGTGACCAAATACATCCACCTAACTATTTCCACTCCAGAGACATAAAGTTCAACTTAATAAATTAGTATCTAGGCATGCTCGAATCAAGACAACCTTCTCGTGTCTGCCTTTTTAGCTTTTACATGTATTCTAATTCAACTCCATTCATAAGTAAAGTTAGCAAAATAAATAATGTTCTAACCTATGGGTGGAGGTCTCTGTCCACTTGCCACCCATCATACATGTTCCAAGCCCAAATAACACCCAACAAAATTTCAATAAAGAAGACAGAGACACCTACCAGGCTACCATAGGCCACAAGAAACTAGGGCTGGAGACGTGTACGGCAAGGGAGGGAGGGATTTGAAGATTTGATGGTGGATGTTGCAGCACAACATCTTTTCCATGAAACCCTAGTTCTTAAAGTAGTCCCTTACATGAATGAAGCAATTAAGAATAAAGTGCATTTGGAGCACTATGAGGTTTATGGCCTCGATCCATTGTCTTAGAAAATTACTTATCGAATCCGATCCCATATCTCTACTTTTATTGGCAAAAATCTTGGTTGTGGCATGGATCCTATTGGCCACCTTCACAACCTGGAGACAAATTAGGAAAAGGAGTGCTTAGGGCGGCCTTCAGCAAAGGCAGAAAATTGCGAATTCTATGCCAAGTTCGAGGAATGTTACATGTACTGGGGCGGCAAAATTATTCAGTTTTACATCATAGTGTCGTAGGTGGTTATTAGTGAGGGGAAGGAACCTAATGAGGCTCCCCCTCTGTAAGTAACTACTCGAAATGTGCTATAGGTTTTAGCGGTTTTGAGGTTCTATATAAATTTTACTTGGAGCCTTAAATCTATCCGTTGGAACAAGTTTATAATTTTTTAGAATCTAGAACCTACCTTTGAACCAACCCTAGAACCTGTGATGGGTCTAGGGTCACTATTTCAAATTGATTTGACTTAAATCTAACCTTTAATGATCACTATTTACTCATTAGGTTCCTACCCCATCACAGGTTCTAGGGTTGGTTCAAGGGTTTACCTAGTTTCCATCTGTATTATTAATTGAATGATTGTAGTGATCACTATTTCAAATTGATTTGACTTAAATCTAACCTTTAATGATCACTATTTACTCATTAGGTTCCTACCCCATCACAGGTTCTAGGGTCGGTTCAAGGGTTTACCTAGGTTCCATCTGTATTATTAATTAAATGATTGTAGTGATCACTATTTCAAATTGATTTGACTTAAATCTAACCTTTAATGATCACTATTTACTGCTACAATTTATTGACTGTAATTTATACTTATTGAAAAATATGAAATATTAATAAAGTAAAAGTCTTAATTATATAGTGAAAACTCAGACTAATGATTTCGAATTATATATTAATTATCGAATGCCATGAAATACTATAAGATCGCATGAAGACATAAAACAAGAAAAATATAAAAATTATTCCAAGTTCTAGGTTATAGGTTACAGATTTTAGGTTCTACAAACTCAGAATCTAGAACATATAAAATACATTTCCTAATTTTTAAAATCTGGAACTTACCTTGCTTATTTTGGAATTTGGAACCGGACAAGTTCCTACCAATTCCATTATTAGGTTTTAGACTTTACTTTGAAAGTTAGAAAAGTAGGTGAAGTAAACAATTGGCCGTCGATAAACAGATTATGTTGTTGCATAAGAGTGTGCAAAAGCGTTGTATTGCTCAGATAATATGTGCAAGAATCCAATTGATTTGACTCTTAGACTCCATTTGTATAAAACAAAAGCTGTGTTTGAGAAATCTTTTTCAACTTTTTGGTATTTGGATGATGGAAAATTAATTAATGTATGCAATACGTTTTCCTTGAATTGAGAAAAGAAGAAGAAGAAGAAGCTTAGATCGAGGGAAAATGATTTCCCCTTCTAGGAATGAGGAAATTATTTTCCTTAAACCATAAAATAAATGAAGACATACCACAATTTTCTTGAAAATGATTTGCATGAAAATATTTTCCTTTATCATAAAGTTTTCAATGAAACAAACATATCTTTTGTTTTGTTTCATGAGTATCCCGTATCATTGCGGAAGGATGATCGTGCGCTAGGAAGCTCAAAGTCATTGCAATTCATGATGAATCGACATAGATGTGCGTAGCTTCTTCAATGGTTCATAAGTAAATCTTGGCGGCAGTCGATCTCCCCGTTAATGTGCTTTTAGGAAGCTATGTCGGGAAAGATACCTCGATTGGCTTGTGGAGATCTTCCGTGGCCCAGAAAATAAGTGGATCTTGCTGAAAATTCCATCTCCCCATCGATGTTCCTTTTAAAAAACTCAGATCGCAACATGCTTTGGAGATCTCTCTCCTTAGCTCATGATGACTTGACTTAGCAATCGAAACGAGGAGGGACGCTTTTGGCGAAACTGACTTACACGCTTGCCTTTTCCCCCTTTAACTTTAGCAGTCGTTTCCACTCGATCCCATTCTTTTATCTTTTTTAGGGTTTAGTGGAGTTGCGACGGTACATGGTGGGGGAGGCACGAGGACGAAAATGCCAAGAGATGGGCCTCGATCGATCGCCTTTGTCCCACCTCCCATGTTTCACGAGCTTCAGGAGGATGACTAGGTGAAGAAAAAGGGGAAAGGAATTCAAGCCCCTTGAATTAGGTATGAAAAGGATAGATGGAAAGCGAAGCGATAGGGTTAGATATTAAAAAGAAGTCACACGCGGAGGAGAGGAAAGAGCCTCTGGTTCCATCTACGCGATAGGTTTCCGACAGGACGGAAATGCCCCGTGCGTTCTCATTTAGTGTCGCCATGCAGTGATCGTCGTCGTGCAACATACAAAGACCACACGAGTCGTGTATGCCTCGTGGGTCGTGATCATAACAAGTTCGCCTCTTTGATTTCATGGCCGTTTTAAGGGTAGTTGCCGCTCGTGTTCGGGTTAGGAGATTCATGAAGCTTAACTTCCGACTGATTCTAACTTCACGGCGCATCAACGGTCGAGTAATTAAGAACAAAATTGGATTCCCGCTTTGCGAGTCTTGGTCGTCGATGGATGGTGATGGAAAGAAATGCCCTGTACCATCTCATTTAATGCCGCCATGCTGTGACTGTCTTCGTGCAAGGTACAAAGGCCCCGCGAGTCGTGTCTGCCTCGTGGGTCATAAACATACAGCATCTCGAACGACTAGTCCAATCTATCGTATTATGGGCAATTGCAACTCGTGTTCGGATTAGAAAGAGTTACGAAGCACAACCTCCTTCTGACCTTAACTTCACGACAGGCCGACTGTCGAGTGATTAAGAACAAAAACGGGATTTGTGCTTTGTAACTCTTGGTCGTGTCCCGACATTAGATTAACTCTGATGGTGACGGGTACGTTTCCGAGCAATGAAATTTGTGAACTTCCTGTAATGATGGCTAACTAGTATTATTTCCTTTCTAATCTCAAGCTTTTCAGTTTCCCCATCGGTCTGGGACCTCGGTTAGGTCTGCAGTCCAGTCATGTCTTTCTTTAATCTCCAATCATGCAATAACCAAAGAGATTAGCAAAACAATGTTATAGGATCGATGCAAAAGGGTTTATCCTTAACTTTATGACAGACCAATACCTTCTTTTTGTACCAAAGCCATGGGTCTTAGATAATCGAAATATTTGAGAAATTATTTTATTCCATTCGCGCACTTGATATTAAATACTTTATGTCGAATGAACGTAGCTTGACATGAGCAATCATATGTATCTAATTGGTTTTTTGTTCGGAAACTAATCACGTTTCTCTATCGAGATTTGTCCATATGATGTCGACTTGATGAATTAGAAAGGAAATGAAAAGAGTTCTACGGGCAATATTGAATGATAGGAAATCAATCGCTCTCGTTGATAATATAGGGAGCCAACATTGTGTTGGACTCATTCAGTAGATGACATACATGCAATATCTAAATTCTCCGACAGTTGATCGACATGATTTATTGTATTACCTAGATTCAATGACTTTTCACATTTTATGATGTTCCCATGCGCACTTCTTTTTTGTGTAAGAATCCCATTTCTCTCTCTTTTTTTTAACTAGCAAGGAAAAAAAAATGCGAGACACAAAGACCAATGTAGCTTCCTCTAATTTTCATTCAAATAAAAAAAGTGAGAATCGATTAACTTCAATCTTCATGGAATTTCTCAAGTTGTTCTTGATTTTTTTTTCTCTCCAACGTTTAGGTCGGCAAATGCCAACATTATGGAATGAAAAGCAGCCTATTCGCATAAACCTTTCAGACCATAGAGAGTAACGTGAACGTTTAACTTATATGCCCCAAATTCCCAGGTGTCACGGGCTGGTAGATTCATGGCTGCAGAATAACTCATGCAGCACCTGATGAGCATACAACATTAGGTGAGCTTTCCTTCTATAGTTCTTCCAGAGAACAATACGATGAATAGTTTTTTTGTATTGGATTTATACCACGCTTATCTTAAGTATTATGCCTAGCTTAGCTTGGACGTTTAGTCCATTGAGCGAGATAGTAGATCACTTTACATTTAACAATTGGTTTTTGACCTGCCATGGCTTTATCAGGAGAGTAACATCAGTTCCCGTCTAGTTTGTACATGGGATACCAACTTCGCCTTTAGAACTCCAAGTAATATAATCTTTCTATCCTAGAATTTTTAGTACCAACGGTCCTTATGTCACTTTCACTAACTAGTTGTATACATTCTCTCTACATCATTCACTCTTCACTCGATAATCCCAAACTCTACTCACCACGGTCACGAGTATGGGAGAATCACGGACCATGACACAAGTTTGTAACTACATACTATGCATAATTATGAGGAAAAAATTCATGGACCATTGTGATTTCCACTTCTTCTTCTTTTTTTTTTTGGGGGGTTCGAAAGAGGAATCGTTATAAACATCTTGGACGAAAATTAGGCACGATGTTCAGATGTCATACGTAAGAGTCCGATGTAATTTTCCTTTTTCTCGTGGGATCAATCGGAGGTCCTACAAATTAGTGAAATGAAGATTAAGCACAAAACTATGTAAAATAATTATTTTCAGGGCACGAGATCGGACTAGGAAAGTGCGGAAGGGAAGCTCAATAGGGTTGATTGAGGGGTGTTGCGACCTTCCTCGAGTTGCGTTGTTCATACGAAGACGACTAGCATTTTATTAAGGGGCGTATGATAACCATTTTATTTATAATCAGAACTATTTATCTATTTTGAGAAATATATTTGGAACGGAAATCTATTTGGTAACGCAATTTCATTTATTGATTTATTTTTGAAATAAAATTTTAATTTAAAAATAAGTTTGGAATAGAAATGAGAAAGTAAAAATTTTCTATTCTCTATTTTGGAAATAGAAATGAGAAATAAAAACTCTTCTTACCGTTTGCCCTCACTATTAGCCGGGTTGCCCACTTGCTGCCGACTGTCATCGTTGTTGCAGGTTGAAGGTCTTCGTTCGCTGCTCGAGAGGGAGAAATTTTGTGCCATTATCAAGCGCACATTTCTACTTGGAAACTCGTCTAGGGAACATAAATAGAAAAATCTATTTTTGAAACAAAATGGTCATCATTCGTGCTCTCAGAGTTTCTGACTTGTTTTGATGCGTGAAAGCCAATGAATTACCAGGGGTCGGCCTCTACCTACAGGACAAAAGTAAGGGCACATTGGGCTGTTAATCAGGGTAGGGGGTGCAACTGGAACCCGGACCGGACCACTTGAAAATAGAGTTGGGAACCGATTCCTGATTAAACCGGTCTGGGAACCAGGTCCAAGCAAAGACTCACCCTAAATTGGACCGGTTTTGGAACCGGGTTTTACCTTATTAAAAACAAATCATCTCTTTGTATAGCGTCTTTGAGTTTTTTTGTCTTCAAAGAATTGTTAAAAAAAAAAAAACCCTCTCTAAATCAAGTTAAGAAAGAATTGTTTTTAAAAAATTGTTAAAAAAACGATTTTCACGATTTTCACCTTCAACTATTACTTTACAGGGACAAGTGCTATTAACTATTGTAGCACTAATTAAAATATTTTCAGTCCAACTCAAGAAATATGTCATCTTAATAACAGTTCTATCGCATACACATGATATGAGCATTAGATCATATCAGAAGTATTTATGAGAATGAAACTAATATTAGATCCATATTTGTTGCTAATGTTCATGTATTATTAGGATTTTTGCTTTGTCTTATAATGTTAAGAGGATTACGTTGTTATTTTTTTGCGAATTAATGTAAAATTCAAAGTTATATATGATATTGAACAATTGTAAAACAAGTTCCAATGAAAATAGGGTTGACCCTGTTTCCAAACCGAAAAAATAGATCGAGTCCAAAACAAGATCCAATAAAAATAAGATAGGATATAAGGTTCAAAAAATGGGAACTGATTATAATAGGGTTGGGTATAGAATTCAAAGTTTGGACCCTACTCACCTTGGACCCGATCACCTCTAAATCAGGGCTACTAAGGTCAATTCCAGTCGGGGGGCCAAGCAGGGTCGGTCCAATGAGAAACGTGTTGTGGCTTGGGGAGCGAGCGTCCCGTGACCACAATGGCCCGAAACTCTTTTGGCTTTCGCTCAAGCTCTATAAATAAAGCTCCCTCGCCTGCTGCCGTTCTTCCCCCTTCCCCTCCTGCCCTTCTCTCCATGCAACTCCATCTGGCACAAGGTCAGTCTCTCTCTTTCTCTCTCTCTAAGTGTTTCGTGTTCGCCATTCGCATTCTGCATGCAAAGGTGGGTTCCTTTCGTCTTGAGGAATCGAAGCTTTCTGGCTGCGTACACGCTTCCTTTCTGCGTACTCTGATGGGTTACCCTTTAAGAGCATGCATCCGACTGTACGTGTATGTATGTACGTAGCCCCCGAATATGTTGGTTCCGTGCATCTCTCTTTCCATGCGTCGACACCACGCACGTCGTCGTGGATCTTGATGATGATCAAGCCGATAACAGCTCATGTCATGCGCCCTCTCTCTCTAAACTCTGTATCTCTCTGTGTCCGGTTGACAAATTTCTTGGGGTGAAAGCAAGATGGGTCACGTGATGAACCGTGGAGACGTCCGTATATGTGCTTAACTTTTCTACTCACGTAATTTACGCCGCCGCAATATGTCGTATGATGCTAATCTAGGACACGATCCGCGTCGGCATTGAAGACCGAAACTGGCATAGGCATCCCGATTCAGTCCATGTAATTTCGAGATGGGTTGGTGGGTTAGAAAGTACGTGGATTCGACGTTAAAAAGTTTGCTGGAGTTAGACAATAATTTGTCCTATGCGGAGAGATGGTGAGTGCCTTTTGATTTGCCGAATTGACAGCCCTGTGCTGTGGCAAGCGCCTCCTAAATGAAGCTGCCTTTTCAGTCCTTCATGGCTACTTTAACACCGATGATCTAGGTAAATGGACTCGATTCGCTTAGATTTCTAACCCATCACTCTCGGCTTTCTCTTGTCGAGAACACGCGGGTACTTAGAAACCGGTTTCCACGCTCGAGCCGCCGGTGGTAATGCCGCCATGATCGCAGAAGGATGAACTGTGCCGATTCGTCTCTTTAAATCGAAAGGATCTCTTCCCGTATCGAAGGGCTAAGTGCAGCAAAGAACGAAAATGAATTAGCCAAAAAGGGAAGTGACCGAGTCGCGGTGCTGGACAAACGGACAAGCGTACCTATCTATGAAACTTTCTTGCAAATCAGAGCTAGTGAAAGAAGAGTGTGCCATGGGAATCACGCACACTGCCACTTTCCTTACCGTATATTTTCGTCACGAGCTCATTGTGTGAATAGTTATGGTGGTTTTTGCGCACATAGGAATTCTTCATACTCAGCACTTTCGAGTTAACCTCGTCCTCGTCTTTCGGGTTCGTTTGCTCTCTCTTAAACGGACCGGAAATGCGTCCGTTTTCGCTTTGGGCTTGCTAAGGAGTCATGAAATCACCGGTCGGTAAGAGTCTTACGTTGTTGCGATTCATAGTCTTGTTGCCAAATGACCAGACTTCTGCATGACCTGAAAACTAATCTTGTTTCTCACGTTGTTCATTGACCTTGATTTTCAATGTCCATTATATAATCCTTTTTTAATGCTCAAGGTCTGTAGCATGGTGCAAATTTGCACGGATCTTGAAGATCAAGATCGTGGGTACCTCGATATCAATGTCGTTGAGGATTCGAGTAAAATAGCTCCTTGATTCTCGCGACTGACGAACCGGCTTTGCTTAAATGGAGCATCAATTGTTTAAAAGCTTCCACCACAAAACCAGCATCTACATTAAAGCCCTGGAACTAGCGTTTCTTTATGGAGTCATCCATGGCTTTGATGTCGAACTGGTGACGTGCCAGGAAGATGACATGCAATAGGAATTAGAGTATTCATGTGCACGTTCTTTATATAAATTTTATTTTTAAAACATGTACTCTAAATAAGAATCTCCTTAAATCTTGCAGGAAAAGTAGATCTTGAGAAGCACTATAATTGAACCTAAGATGGGATTCCCACAGTCAACCACGCAAGAACACGAGATGGAATCTTTCTCAAGAACGAGACTGGAGGACAATGGAGATTCTATCTTGGACTCTTACTCTTCATGGCTGGTAAGGACACTGCAACGATGAAAACTACGTACCGTGTTGAACTGCAGTGTCATCTCGTCTTTTCATTTGTAAACTTCTTGTGATGCTTGGGTTCTTTTGCGGTACTCCATTTTTTATTGAGCATATGTTCGCTAATGCATTATGCAGAGCAAGCACCCGTCTGCCTTGTGCACATTTGAAGGATTCATGAAGAAAGCTGAAGGTAAAGAGATTGCTGTGTTCTTGGACTATGATGGCACTCTCTCTCAGATTGTAGACAACCCTGATCAGGCGTACATGACAGAAAAGGTGCATCTGCTCTCCTACATGGGATCAAATTTCTGAATTCTAGTCCTTAGGATGGCGAATCACCTAGCGTTGATCGATGCAATATAAAACGCAGCAAACTGAGTGAAAGCAATTGACTATCGAGTGCCAGTTTTCTCACATCAAACTCCCAAAAAACACTTTGCTGCCAAAGGGCATATGTGGTTAAACAATTTCTCATCCAGCGCGAACTTCTGAAAGACAAATATAACACATAGTGAGGGTGTGTGTATGACTGACTTAAAATGCAGATGCGTTGTGCCGTATGTGAAGTTGCAGACTGTTTTCCCACTGCAATTGTTAGTGGAAGGTGTCGCGACAAGGTATGCTCATTTCTGTGTTCTAATTATACATACATTCTGCTGCCTTTTCAATCGAGTACAGTTCAGGAACCACACATGAGGATATCTGTAGATTCATCCCGTTTTTCTTTAGCTAAACAAAAACAATTTTGGCACTTTGTTTAGGTATATGAATTTGTGCAACTGAACAATGTCTGTTATGCTGGAAGTCATGGAATGGATATATCCATCCCATTAGCCTCCTCGAAGTGCCAGGACATTGGGCATCAAACCAGAGCTTTGGATGAAAAGGTTTGTCTCTAAATCGCATAATTCTATGCTTCGGCACTTAATCTGCAAGACATTCCTATTATGCTGAACACGTGAGAAGACGTTGGCACTTGAATCAAGAGATAAGTTACTGCTACTTGTATTAGGGGGATGAAATCGTTTGGTTCCAACCGGCTCAAGATTTCCTCGATACAGTTCAGGAGGTAAGGACTTCCTGTGCACCGCTAACATTTGGACGTCAATCTAGTTAAATGTCTTTTAGCATTGAGAACGTGATTCCTTCTATCATAGTATTTGTACATTTTTTTGGTTGTTGGCGCTTGCAGATAATGAGGCTGTTGAAAGAAAGAACCACAAGAATAGACAGTGCTGTGGTTGAAGACAATAAGTTCTGCATATCAGTGCACTACCGTCGTGTGAATGAGAAGGTGATCCTTACACCCTCCTCGGACTGCCATTAGAGGAATAACCATTCCACAGTTTCTTTATGCTAGTACATATGCCCTCATATACCTTACAAATATGTTCTAACCCAGAATCTTGGACCCTGTTTCTTATAATACGCAATAACTGGATGTCACATCTCCGCAGGATGTTGGGAAACTTAAGCAGATAGTAGAATCCACAATGGAAGCATACCCGACATATAGAATTACCTGTGGCAAAAAGGTACATGCGTCAATTGGTCTAATCAATTTGACTGTTCATAAGGCAAGCGTGTTCACTAAAATCACATTGCTCAGCGCAAGGAACCTCTTTCTTTCTTGGTTTTGCTAAAGAAGTGCATCGAGCTCATTCTGGATGATACACTTGTAATTTGCTTGAACAGGTTATGGAGATACGTCCTCCGGTTGAATGGGACAAAGGCCGAGCCATCGAATATCTACTAGAAAGTCTTGACTTGAATGGCCATTGTAACATCCTTCCCTTGTACATAGGGGACGATGATACTGACGAAGATGCTTTCAAGGTGTTGGATCGCATATCTGATACTGGACATTCATCAAAGATCTTGTGTAGTTCTGTCATCCCTCTTCTTTTAGAGCTATTAGTAGGTCTAATCTAAGTACAAAAGGCGGACTTAATCTTTTACTTATTTAGAAACAGGATAACATTACATTTGAGTTTACCTAATGCTCCTTTTCCAAAGTCTAGCAATAATTAAAAACCCAATCTAGACACACAACGAAGAAAAGCTATATGAGTAGAACACTCTTTGCTAACTGTAATAACTTGGACATGAATTGTTGCAGGTTATTAGAAGAACTAAACACGGTTTCTCCATTATCGTTTCTTCTGTCCCGAGGGAGACCATGGCCTCGTACTCTCTGCGAGACCCCAATGAGGTCCATTCTTTCTTGACAAACCTTGCCAAGTGGAAAAGAAGCACTTCTTCGAGTTAACCAACTCGATACCTGAAGGCCACCACGAGTCTGCAAACCACTCAGTTGGTTCCGATCCATATAGGAGCACCGCGAATTTGTCAATGTTTTTGTTTGGCAAATTCCCCTTCAACCAAGGATGTTCTTGGATTTGTAGCTTATACTTGGTAGCTAGCCACCCCTCGAGGAATGTAACTTAGTGGGGCAAAAGAGACCTCGCTACACTACTCGCCAATAAAGAAGATTCCGCTATATGAGTGAATCTTGTATCTTCATCAGAGTCAGAGTTTGGGAACTAATGGAACATTTTAGTCCTTTTAGACTTGATAGCAACACATACGGTTCTCTTTGGAAAGACGTGCTTAAACTGCTCTTTTTGTGCTTCAACTGGCCTAAGATATTAACGGCCTTCCCTACGCTTGGTACTCGTGTACGCGCTATCATGTTATTATCTATCTAGCAAATTCATCTAGCCCTTGGAAAAATACACGTGTTAGAAGAAATTACAGAAGTGTTTTAGTTGCAAATACCGTCTTTATAACCTTTGGAAATTGGTGTGTACTTAAACATTAGAAGTGCCACATGAAGAATAATATCAACTACCACAATGGCCCGTGCATGGCTGGGCCTTTACACTCCTTTGCTGTGCTTTATGCTTCCAGAAATGGAAAGGCTGTGGGGTGAAAACATCTTTGACCATGCCACCAAGAAATGGATCAGCAAGTACGCTGGTTCCTCTACCTGCAGTCGTGTTCTGAGCTTATCAAACAGATTATTGGGGCTCGTGTGAGTGACAAGAAAGATGAAGCGTGGGGCATGTAGGGAAAACTTAAAGTTGATATAGAGGGCAAGTGGAAAGGATCCAGTGGGGAAGGCTCTGTTGAAGGAAGTGATGTAGACTTGGCTTCCGGCGAGTAGTTCAATCTTGCAGATGATTTCATACTGCCTTCCACACAGGATTACCGTGTTGAGAACTTGTCTGATGGTCTGCCAGGTGACCTACACGCCACTGCAATCAGAGATTGATGCTGGCGGGCCCTCCATGTTTCACGTATCAAGGGTGATTCTGGCTTTTGAAAAAGGCCGCCTTTTTGCTTTTGGCTGGATCTTCTATGATAAGATTTTCACTGGCTCCAAGGTTAGATTAATAGGGCCCCAACTATGTCCCTGATGGGAGGATGGATCTTTACGTTATGAGTGTTTAGAGGACTGTTATTTGGACTGGAAAGAAGCACCTGACAGTGGAGGATGTGCCCTGTGGCAACATTATGGCCCTGGTTGATCTTGATGCGTTCATTTCCAGGAACGCCTACATTGGCAAATGAAAAAGAAGTCGACACGCACCCAATCCTTGCCATGAGATTCTGTGTCTCCCCAGTTGTGAGTGTAGCTGTTAAGTGCAAGGTCAAATCTGACCTTCCCAAGCTACTTGAAGGCATTAAGGCATTTGGTGAAGTCGGAACGAGCTATTCACTGTTGGTGCTTAATAAATACACTTACAACAGTGCATGAAAGATCTAAAGGAAAAATTTGTAGCCAGTGCTCAATCGTGTCTTCAGAACCCACTGTACGCATCCTTGTGACCATAGCGGGGAGATCTTCCCATGAGTCCTGGGCAGGTCATGCAACTGAGTGCAATCATTCATGGAGGCTCGGCCTATGGAGGGAGGACTTGCTGATCACATTGATATAGGCAATATAGGTCCAAGTGATGATATGAAGATCCACGCGAGGAAATTGAGCAAGAGGTCTGGTTTGGATGTGGCAAAAATATGGGGTTTCAGCCCTGATCAGATTGGTCCTGGCATAGTTGTGGACGTGGGCAAGGGAGTTCCACATCTGAATGAAATTAAAGACTACATCGTCCCTGGTTTCCAAACTACATCAAAAGGCGGGTGCTTCAGCCGGATAAATCATGTGCAGCGTATGCTTTGAAATTTGCAGGGCTGTCCTTCAAGCAGACGTATACACAGGAGTGGTTTTCAGATGGAAGGCACTGCAATGAGGTTTTTCCATGCTGCCCAGTTGGCTGCTCGGCCTAGGCTTCTCGAGCCTGTTTACTGGGTTCAAATTGAAGTTTCTGACAAAGATTTCGGAGCCATCTGCGATGTGTATAGTGTTGACGTTCATCGTTCTATACTTGGTAGAGCATACAGTTCAAAAGAATGAAGGAAACAAGCGACAGGAAAGCAGCAGAACCCTCGGCATATAATTATGGTGAAAGTTGGATTGGCCATGGGCAGTCATCTCATCTTCCTGCTGCTGATCATTGGACCTCAACTGCTCTTCTTCCAGGTCGGGCTCCACTGTCGCTACTGCTCCTGTTCTTGACCGGACCACTTTGATTCCTCATTAACAAACTGCCCTCTCATCTGCGGCAATGTCATCGGAGCTCAAACTAACTGCGCTGTCATTCTCACTTGCCTCAAACTTGGATGGTTCTGATTCTAGGCTTGAGACCGAGCCATGCTTGATCTCTGGCTCCAGGAGCACCAACTCATGGCCGTGGTTGTGCTATTCAATTCTCCAGTTTTAGCTCCTCTTCACATGGCAGAGTTATGCATTGCCCAAGTTGGACGGAAACAAAGCTCTGGCCATAATATTTTCTCAAACCCCACCCACCTCCCTCCTAAAAGCAATTCTTGTTTATCTGATAGAAGAGAACTAGCCCTCGGACAAGCATGCACGCGGGCAGAGCCCATGGATCCCCAGTTTCGCACCCGTCACGGTTGCTTTGCCACTAGCTGCCATTGAAGCTGCCATGGACCGCAAGACAAGACGGTGCTCTCCTCTGCTGTTCGCATTTTTTGGAGCCTTGAGTAACTTGGTATCTCAGATTATTAGTAATTTGGAACTCCTTCAAGCAATCAGTAACGTTTCATGTTTTAAAGTAATTGACCAAAGCTAGTAACCTTTTACAATGAAAAATTGGGTTAATAGTGCAAATCCACTAGCAGAAGCGACTTTTAAACTAATGACATTTGCCCGTTTATATAATTAATAATGTCATACGATTCCAACGGCGCTCGAAATCATCTGATCAATAAGATTCTTTACAAGAACATGATTAGTGGTGCAATAGCACGACACAAATCCAGGTCAGAATGACATACGGAGATTTTTCTTCGATCAGACAGATTTTATCGAGTAAATTAACCTGAAGATCTCATATCGGATTAGCTGATAAGGGAGCTTAGGAGCTTATGTTCTCTACCTGCTAAAAACCTCCGAAGTGATTCTCAATTCAAATCGAGGTCAATCTCAGAAGCAAAGACTCAACCAATACCATGGGAGAAATCTTGTGTAACTTTTACCTTGCAGGAATGGTATTGAATGATACCATGTCAAACATGTCAAACAAGATCTGCGAGAGAGAAACCTAAGTCCATTTGCCTACTGATCAAGAACCTTGTACATTCCTGTAATAGCAAAATACTCTTTCAAAACAAAGTTTATGATACTACTCAACTAAGCTGTAAAATGTGTAGACCTAAAATGGAAATCTACTCCTTGACTGCAGTCTCTCTCCCATACCACTCCTCTGCAATGTCCTTGGAAACAGATGTCCATGTGGAATCCGACTTCTTCCCCACCTCCTTGCTTTCTGTCCTTCAGATGGTCGGTGCCGAAGAGGAAGATATTGATCAGTCACGACAAAGGGGGGAGGGTGAAACTTCTTTAGGTAAAAATTCCTCATTGCATTTTCACCGTTCAGAACCTACCTTCGGGCGAAAAATGCAGAGACCAAGAGACCATTTTTGCTAAACTTTGGATCAAGCAAAGTAATGAGGTCTGGGCTGTGGAGATGATACAGATGATGGCATCATGGAACAGTTAAAAGAGGTGTTGAAGAGTGGTGGTCCAACCTCTGCAAAAATGGAGATTTGTCGCCACCATTGCTTTAATAGTCAAACAAGGCAAGATGAATGGTCTCTATGCAAGCAAGGATACTGACAAGAGCTGGACAGTCGAGTAAAATCCCAGCTGCAGTTCCTCAATTTCAATATCTTGAAACATAGTGCCTGTTCCAATAATAAGGAAATTGATCACCTCCGGAGGTGGGGTGAAGACGGCTGATCTGGTGAAGTTCGTGAACCAGGAGTTCCGTGAAATCTTTGTTCCTCCATTATACTGCTTGAATGTCCTTCATTCAGTTGAGATGCTTCGTTCATGCCCGAGAAACCCACTGTTCCAATAGACCCAAACTCAAGCTGCTCTGATGAAGTGTATGCAGCATTATGATCGTAAGGGTAAAACATCACGACAGGTGGAAGTGTAGGTCCATTTGATGACACAATGCTTGGATTCATGGCTAGAGGAGGATACATGCCATATGCTACATTGGCTGGACCACCTTGTGTCGTAGTTGTGCGCATGGTACTACTCTGAGAATGGTATGAAGGAAATGATCCATGTCTATGTGAGCCCCATGGTCTTTCAGACTGGCCATCACCTGCTGCCACTCTATCCGGCCTTGCATTCGATTTCTCGGACTGATTACGAATATGGTTGCGTGAAGGTCTGGATTTAGAAGAAACATTCCAGTTCCCTTCTCTATCAGCATGGTGATCCCCTCTGTCATAGCTATAATTTCCCCTTCTTGTGTTGGATGAGTGCCGCTCCCTTGCTGAAACCTTCTGAAGAAAGAATATAAAACTACATATCAGGCATCTAAAATATAACAGAGAGTAAACTCACGGCTAAACTTAGCAAGTAAGACAGCATGAAGAGAACCAAATCAGCATAAACAGGAACAGGACAGGATTATTTATCCTCTAATACTCCACTTTCCCCTTCCATTTTATATCTCTCTAATTGAAAGAAGCGACAGAGAGAAGACAAGTAGAAAAGCATTGATAGAAAACAAATCCACTCACCAAGAAAACAGTGAAGCAGATGGCTAAAAGATGAAGGACAGTGAAAATCGGTAAACATTAAAACATAGCATGGAAGGTGCAAAACAATGAAAATGAAAGAGGATGCGCGCCATGAAATAAAAAAGGAATGGAGTGCAACTTCTATCTTTTAGAAAGAAGAGTGAATAATGTTTATGCTTAAAGTAATCTTACAGGATTTGGCAGGTAAGTCCCTGTCCCACTACGATATCTTGGCATTTCGTCAGCATGGTAAATACTGGCAGGTCCATTAGAAATAGGTTGCACTGGGGAAACTGGAACGAGATGAGGCGCATAACTAAAGGCATTAGTATTTGCTGAGACTGGTCTTCCAGCTCCATCCCATGGAATACGGCCTGGCAAATAGATAGGGGATAAGACATGGGGCGGCGGATAGAGCGCAGGAGTGGGGTACTGAGGATTCTGACAAATTCGTCCATACTGCAGATTTTGCCAGTGGCTAGGAAAGTCACTGTTAAGTATGTCAGACTGGTGCTCAGATGGCTCAACAGGGACTGATGGTCCAACAGCGACAGAAGTATTCAATGCCGCTGGATGATCCAGTCCCTCAGATGAATCAAAATTCTGGCCAGTATCGTTATTATCTAGCACTTCTTCCACACTAAAATGGCTTGTTGATGCATCTGAACTGCCACCGTCGCTTGGCATACGAGGAATAAGAAAAATGGGAACTGGGGGTCCTGTTGGGTAAAAATAAACCCGATTGTCCCCAGCCCTTTCGTGAGAACCCGGGCCCAAGAGAATTGGTATCATGGAATCTGTTCCACCAGTTTGAGCTGACTCAAACCCAGGCAATTGATGTGTTTGAACATGCCCTGAAACAACAGGTTGAGGTCCTGTGCTTCTTTCTGTTGGTTCATGTCCAATACTTGAAGGAAGGTTCAAGTCCATAGAATCATCATCTGCCTGAGCAGAGGAATGATCTGATAAGCTTTTCCCTTTCCCAAATGTATTAGATGGAAAGGCACCAGGACCAGTTTTCCTACCTCTTTTCTCTCTTGTTGACTTTGATGACTTCGTTGAAGTTCCCTCCCAAGAGCTCTCTGAGGAAGTCTTACTTCTAGAACTGCTCAGAGTAGCTCGCAAGGACCTCAAACTTCCAGATCTGTCATCCATGTAGACCTCATTTTCTCTACCACCTTGATGTTGAAATGCATTTAGTTTATCTTCCCTTGACGACCCTCGGTTTTCCCGGGCAGACTTCTGATGCACTCTAGGATAAGTACTAGAGTTGCCTTCCCTAGATGAAGGAGTAAAGCCATAAGATGTCGAAGTTGACTGCTGCTGATCATCCAATTGAAGAGTTTGAACATCTCCATTACCCACATCAAAACCTCCAGTTGGCTCCCTCTCTTGCTCGTGCCAGAATTCACCATTAACTTCACCAAGATTTGCATCTTTGGAACCGAGATTTTGTTCACTAGATTCAATGGAATCTTCTGGATTTATGCCCAAGCTAGGGAAATAGGGAGCTACCGCATGATGATGAAATGGTAAATTCCAGGAACCATCAAATGAAATATTTGAAGGAATCATTCCAGGGATATTTCTCTGGGCATGCCCCATTGGAATCAAATTCAGCGGCAAGTGACCTGAAGATAAATTTATAGGCATGTGAACCTGTCCATTATAAGCATGTGCTTGAGAAGGTGACATCATGTTGACAAAATCTTGTTCTTCGTGATGCAATCCTTGTGATCCTGAGACAGAAGCAAAACTTTCACCCCTGACACCAAACCGAATTCCGTCGTCATGGTAACTATTTAAACTGTCTGAGTCAGTAGTAACGTCTTGCTGAATTGATGAATGCCCGATGAATGCTGAATCATCAGCTGAAGACGAAATGTCTAGGCTTGTACCATCAGTTTCCAAAATCTTCCTCCTGCTATTATCCAATCTTGCAGATGTAGTCTGGTTTTTTCCACCATCAGGCCCTTTATTAAACCTTCCTTGGGAAGACCCTTCACTGTATGAGTCAGTCAGCTCAGGACTAGAATGTGTTCGTGCAAAAAGGTATCTTCCTTGAATGTCATTCACCATGCCATCTGCTCTAGAACTTCTCTGATCCTTATCAATGCTTGTAGCTTGCTTCGAATTTGTTTCCCCTCTGTTATTATCTGCTACCCTTAAGTTGTCTATGTTTACATGATTCTTCTGACTTTGGGTATGAGACATGACTGAAGCATCACTTCTTCTAGACGCACCCTCCGAGATATGATTTAAATGTTGAGAAGAGACACCATGAGGACCATGAGTACTTTCAAAATGACTTTCATGAACTGAGATACTCTCACTTTTTTTGCCAGTTGAATTGCTTCGTAGATTTTCAGACTGGTGTAAGCTTTCAGCATTTGACAATCTGAAATGCTGCATGTCATCCCATGGTGCATCAGGACGATGGCCACTGCCATGTCTCTCCCAAGTGTTCATGAAAAACTCGTTTATTTCAAAGAGTATGTCATCCTTAGGGCAATCAAGCAGTCTTGCAAGCTTCTTAGCTCCAAATGCAAATGCACTGCGTATTCTAAAGAAATTACCTGAAAAATTAAACATTATAAAACTGACAAACTTGGTCTATTAAAATAAGTTTTGTGAATAAAGCACAAAAATCTCGAAAGGAAAACCTATCAACTCTCAAAAGCAAGTAGTGTACAATTAAATAGGATAATCTTCCCAAATCTTGTGATGGACAAAACTCACTTGGAACACAATGCAAACAAACTCTACCATGAATAAAAACTATTGCTGACCTAGTAATTATTATGCTATTCTTTCATCTGGATACCAGACTCAGGGACTTGACATAACGAATAGCTTATCTTCTATCTAGCCTTCAGCCTGGTCTCATGATTGCAGCTACTTTGGTTTAGCTTGAGCTGGGACCAATGCCAGGGCCAGCATCTGTTAAGAAGGGGATAGCTGGCTTATTTTGCTCCTAAATCCACTTAGCCTTTCTACAAAACTACTTTGAATATGGACCAACGACTGGAACAAACCAAAGATCAATCAGATACGCTAGGAAGAATGAAAGGGAGTCCTATCTACTGCAACTAATGCCCATACTACGAGACCATACTACAACCATTCAATCCAGGTGTTGTGGACAGGTCAACCTGCTCTTTCACCTACATATATATCTTAAATTTCTTGCTCATCATTCCTTCAGTTGTCCTAGTTGTGAATGTTCAGTTCACTTTGCTAAAACCTCTTTACCCCTATAATCATGCCATTGCTGGCAAAAACAGTTAAATACACATAAAATGAATACTTAAAACCTTTCTCTCCTATATCTCTGTCTCTCTGAGGACAAGAAAATTAACAATGTTTAAGGAGAAGTAAAGCACGCATACATATTTTGGCCACCATACAATCAGCAGGAACTAAATGTCATAGCTCATTGCCATGCAATCAGATCAAAAACACTATTATGCAAAATGCATAGTCAGAAAAGTGCCTGGGATCAGCTAGTAGCCGTAAGAATGTCCGCTAAATGGTAAAATAACTCGTACAATATCCTGTCTAACTTCAAATTTATTTGAATCAGATTAAATATTCTGAAAATGTGCTTAAAATCAACAAAAATCAATTTTGACATCAATTACTTTATCATATTCATTATATTACTTAAAATGAAGGAAACTCTCCATCCCTTGAACAAAAAGACAAAAGTTATGGGCATCACAGCCAAAAGACCAGCAAAATATAGCAAAGATTGTGACTGCTTATTTCTAATACAGACTAATACAGATACAACATATATCTCACATTTCAATTGCTGAAAAATGAAGTACCTCTGCTAACACTGCGCCCAAGGTTGTTGTTCACCCGCAAGGGATCAATAACATTAAAATGTTTAGAAATGAAAGGTTGACCATGACTTTCTTGACCAATGGGGTAAACACTATAAACGTGGTTACAAGCATCAAGAAACACTTTGCTCAGTAATAAATCTCCACCGTCTTTCCTTGGAGGTTCAGCTGAAAAAAAGATAGTTTAAAGAAAGCATAATCAGGAGATGGAAGTGGTAAAGAAAGCATAATCAGGAGATGGAAGTGGGAAGACACATCTGAATCAAACTCATTTTCTTTTCCAATTTAACAGATCTTTCAATAATTAAAAATAACAGAAACTTCAAGGGAAAGGAATACCTGTTACATCTGGAAGTGAACTAATATGTACAGGACCCCACAAGCTTACGCAAAAATTGTCCCAGTCAAACTTGCTAAAGAACTCGAGAAAACGATAAAGCACCTGCCAGAGAAAAAAAAATATTAGATCAATGTGCAAAGAGACACAGTAAGGCACACATAGCCAACATTAAACTGAACATCACCTCAAGAGGTCCGGCAAAGTTATTGTTGTAAACATGAAATATGTAAAGAACCAAGGTTTCCAGAGCATAAGTCGAAATAAGTCCGTGGTGAGCACCAAGTATACGGCTCTCATAGTAGCACCAAGCCTTTATCAAGATAATGCTACGTTTGAACAAGTGATGTTGTTTTATCAAATTATCAACCTGCAGAAGCAAAATATATTTAGTAAATAAGGTCATGTCTATGTTCAATTTCTTTTGTTCAAAGCGTGTAAAAATTACCTCTTCAAGAAAACAAAGGGTACATAGCCCACCAAGCTGGTTAAATGATATATCTACCACAATATTCTCTACAAGACACTTTATTATCTTCACCTGCACAGATATTAAAGGAGGACAAAGCAAATTCTTATCAAAGAGGGACTTAAAAGAAATAACATACCAAACAGGTTACCTAACATCTCATATGCAATGCGATACCAGAAGGCTAAGAGGAACCAATTTGAGTAATTTTTGTCACAAAAAGGTTATACTGTGCTAAATTTCTTAAAAAGAAGCCTCTAGAGGAGCATTGACTAGTCAGCCCAATAACAGAAATTTCACTTCTAGTTAGCAGGTGAGGTAAATTGATTCTGAATTAAAAAGAAAGGCATAGCCCAAGGATTGAAATAGCAAGCCAAGTTAGATGGGAATTTCATGCATAACACCATTTATTCTCAGCTCTACTGTGAGGACTATGTATGAGCACAGAACAAAACGATTCACCAGAATTTTAGTCACCTTGCTTATTCATGGGGATTAATATTTGGTTTCTCTCCATGTGCCTCAGCAGATACAACAAACTACTCATTTTCATCAACTAACTTCAATTTGTCAGCACATATGTATGATTTAAAAAAACTGATCACTAATGATTTTGCATCAACTTATATTTATTACATGAAGCCAAAGGCGAGTTATAAAAACAAATAAAATTAGATTTTAATTTTCAGCTTATGATAAAGGAACTAAGTACTTTCCACATCTTAGACCAGGATGTTTTGACTTCAAAATATGACACCTGACATTACTTCAATTCAACTTGAGCTCCTTCATAGTATAATCAAAGAAACTTAAGCAAATATGCTCATCATTGACACAGTAATATATTTTCAGTTGAAAGGATATAATGACCAGGAGCCAACCATATGTCCCAATTCTCAAATGCCATCTAGGTCAGATCTCAATTTCAACATCTAAAAGAACCGTCATCTCACTTAGAAGAAAGAGATGCAAATCTGTAGAAAGTAAGGAATTAAACTAGCATGGTGAGAGAAGTGCAGATAGATACTTCAGGATTGCTAAATCACACACATTACAGATATCAAATTCCAATAAGTATCATAACTTCAGTTTATTACATCTGCATGTCCACTGCCTTTTCCAATCAGAAATAAGAAGTGTGTTATAGCCAATAGATTTGTTACCAAAAAAAAGAAGAAATATCTGGACAATATGTAAAAGACAAATCAATCACCGCAAAATTATTATGACAAAATAGTAAGGTACATACTTCTGCCTGGATGTACTGAACCTCCTTAACACGAAACGGGGCCTTTTCATTTTTTTCCTCACTCTCCAACATGTCACGAACCTGATGAGCCCATGTATCCTTTAATTCCTGACTACTACTAAATGCGGATAAGTCTATGTCTCCATCAGGCAAATAAGTCTTCAGTGGTACAGAGCCAAAAGTGAAAACCTGTAATAAGATGGCACACACAAATGGCACCAATAAGTAGCTGACTTACATATATCTGTAAATTGTTAATGTTGTGAGAAATTCTGAGGGGAAAACTGGTGAGGTTGAAACACATGAATATTATCTAAAACTTATGTATGACCAAGGGTTGAAAGGCTTAACACAAGTTGAGATAAAAGGTTTATTACTGCTGAGGAAATGCCAAGCACCAAGTCAACCAGCCAAAATCTCCGAATTTTAGTCTTGAAATGATAAAATCTAATAGTTCCATAACAAAGGTAAACTGACTATACACTTGTAAAACAGCACGCAGAGATGAAGTGCCCTGTCAAGTTCATCTAGAAAACCATCAAGCATCTGTGAAGCACAGAATCTTCACAATCTTTATTAAAGTCACCTTCCAACTTCTGACTGATAGCTCCAAAAGCACTAGTACCACTATAACGAGGATTGTAAAGAAGCATTCATTATCCATAGTGTTCAATAACATCTCTTTCAAATACTCATAGATCATAACTTACTAAATTTACGACAAACGTCAAACTGACAAAATAAGTAATCATGAGGATTATTCGGGATATTGATGCGACAGAATCCCACCTCACAAGAAGGAAAGCACTTTGTGATGAGACTTCTCACGTATCTGGCAACGTCATTTCTGCGCTTCTCAGAGGGTGGGTTGGGCTGAATGCGCGCAATGAGCTCTGCAGTTCGTTTTTCAGCCTTCGACCACCGCTCTGAGTCGAGCACCCGTATCACGGAGGCCGCTTCATCGGGCAACAATCCATTGGGCAATAGCCCATTTGGCGGCTGCGCCCGCTCCTCATGCTTGCCCATACACGCCCAAAGACTTCCCTTTTTAAGCCCAACTCAATCCCGCGAATCCCCAATCTCCTGGAAACCGTCACAATGCTTCCTCCCAAATAAAGAAAACACCCAGAAAACGGGAAAGGAAGCAGAAACAAGCACTATTCCCAACTAGTTTAACAAAGGAACCGAAAAGAAGCAAAATTTTCCCCAGAAGTATCAGCAGCAGGAAATTCCGCTATCCCTTCGGGAAAAAAATCCCCGTAGCATCCGAATCCAGACGGCAACCAACAACAAACCGCCACAGTCAAAGTCGCGAAATTTATCAGCACCCGCTCCAAAAGAAAGATCGCCAACAGACAACAACCCAAAATGAATCCGCGAAAAAGGGACCGGGAAAAGAAACCGCAAAAAAAAAATTAAAGAAGCCACAACATGACCCCTCCTTCCTCCTAAATCCGCGCAAAAAGCCGACGAGGAAACCCTAGAGGAGCAAAACGAGTGCGAAAAGACACAAAACGCAACAAGTGGAAGCGTCGAATTGGAGGCTGGGCAATCGAAACCCTAAAGGGCGGTCCGCGAAATGTGGGGGCGGGGGGCATAAACTCGCGAATGCTCGAATCCTATTCCGACAAGAACCCCAAAAGAACCCAAAAGGGGGAACGTCGGAAAGGTCGCGGAACGAGAGGACAGAGGAGGAGGAGGGGGTGCAATACGGCGAAATGCGCAGAGAGCAACGGGAGATGGAGGCATTCAATGGTGGTGGGGAGGAGGAGGACAGAGGAGAAGAAGAAGGAGGAGGAGAAGAACCCACAAAGGAAAATCGAGAGAGAGAGAGAGAGAGAGGGAGGGAGGAAGGCAGCAGTGCGTGGCGGATCAATCAAAAGATCCTGGCCATCGCGAAATTCGATTACTTGAGGGGAGGCGATGGGAGGAAATTCGAGAGAGAGAGAGAGAGAGAGAGAGAGATGGAAGTCGGCTTCCGGCGTTGTTGCAAAGATGTTGAGTTTGCTTCCCCTATGTAAAAACCTTCTTTGAAAAAAATTGAATTTCTTCTTCTTCTTTTTTTTGCTTTTTCGTTGGGGGGGGTAGAGAGAGAGAGAGAGAGAGAGAGAGGGGATAGAATCTGGAGAAGAGAGTACAGAAGAGAGAGAGGGGCGGATAGCGAGAGAGAGAGAGAGACATGAAGAGAAGAAAATGAAGGGAGAGGGGGAACCGCGATTTGGGCCCGTGTGATGCTTGGGCCGAAGCGAATCTGCGTAGGCCCATGTCAAAGCCCATGATCCCCCTGGAGACCGGAATCTCGGATGCCCGGCCCACTGAAGATTCTCCCTCCCTTCCCCCCCCCTCTCTCTCTCTCTGCATCTTGCAGATTCTGTATTGGGACGCGGTGTTACCGACGTCCTGGTGAGCTCGCGAGGCGTTTGTTTCGGTTTTTGCGACGGCGTAGGTATCGAATTGTTTACTCGCCCGTCAGAAGTGGTCTTGGTTCGCGATCTTTGGATGGATGGGGCTGGTTCGTTCGGCACGGGTTGAAGAATTCAGAGTGCAGGGCAGGTGCTCGTCGAAATTCCCATGCGAAGAAAAGGAAGTGTGGGATGAAGAGGGGTGATGGGATTATCTTGGTTCGAGTACGGCTCGGGCAGATTGAGTAGGGTTATTGTGAGGCGGGGAGTCATCGGCTGCTTTTGTCTCGTGGAAAATGAATGATTCGTAGAAAATGTTTTCCTTGAAAACGTCTGTTTTGAGCAATGCAGGTGATTATTTTTCATTTTCTGTGAAATAAATGGAGCCAGTATCTTTACTAGTATTGGCATGCTGGGAAGTAATGAATATAGATATCTTATTATTCGCTCCCTTCAACTGCTTGTCCAATTGTCTTTCCAAGTATCGGCGGGTCGGGAAGTAATGAATGTAGATTTCTCTTTTGCGCCATTTGACCACGTGTGAATTGCCGGATTTGTGCATGCAAGTTCTTGCCATAGATTTCTTTAAGCTCTTAAATCACGTATTGTTGCACCAGCTCTCAGCTTTGTGAACTTTTAATGCTCCTTGGTTCTTATCAGGTCCTATATCCCAAACCAATTATGCTAGATATCATTACCTTCTTCTGATCTGCTAGGAGAGAATAGAGAGAGACAGAATGTTTGTGGATGTTGGAGTATGTATTCCTCCATTTGGGCAGTGAGTATGACGTACATATACTGAGGAACTGAACTTGTTAACAGCTGTAGGGTTGTATCCTTAGCATATAGTCCAATTTGTGGCTTCTACGGACTGTTTTATTGGTTCTTTAAGAACCAAAAATGCACAAATCTTGAACTAGAGTAGCTGGGGACAAAGCTCTCGGGAGAATGAAAGCATGTTTTGAGCTTAAACTTGGGCATGTACACAAAGTGCGCCATTTTCATTAACAATGTTGGGCCACGTAGTGCATCACGGTGGATAATGCACAGAGACACAAATTTGACAAATATACAAGAAGCTGGCATCCGCGAATTTATACATGAAAAAAAAAATTGAAATCCTAGGTCTGCAATTTAACAAACATCTTCCTAGTTCCTTCAGAATGTCTGGGCTTTAAGCTTTTCTTTAAACACCGGTCAGGAGCTCTCTACTTGGATACCTGTTGCTTTCAATGTAGCTTTGATGGCTCCACAAGTGTGGGGATGGTGAAGTAAGCAGTGGCCACATTTGATTTCTTGTTGCGGGTATCCTTACTCTCTTATCTGTCATCTTTGTGTGCTGTCTTAGTACCCCGTTAATTGCCTTCAAGTAGTTGCTTGAGTCATGGTCTCTGAGAATGGTACCCTCTGAGCCGTAGGCAGTGGGATCACTTAAGGTATCGAGAGGATGAGGACAATTGAGGAAGGCCCTGACAGCATTTTTAGAATACCTGCATCTGTCCTTGTCCAAATAATAGAGGGCACTTTCTGGAGAGAGTAGTGGATGCGGAGGTGATGATTTCTCATCTGGTTGGAGGATGAAAATTTTGCCTAGTGGAGAGTACAACAGCTTCTGCAAGAGGAATGTGTGAATTAGTGAAATATGGGTTCTTGCAAATTTTGATCAGACTACAGGAAAGGAGGACAAGTGAAATTATCAGTGTGTCAAAGATTCTTGAAGCTGTGTCTAATTCTTCTCAGCAAACTGTTGCCACTGCTTAGCAAAAAGTAGTCCAAATAGGCTTCCTTAGGGTCATCTGAGTGAATTATGACAAAAAAAGAAGTTGACAGGATACTAGATACTTACATTTCTTATTAGACAAGGATGAGATCGGAATGATCCAGGTAAACGCCTGAGAAGCACAGCTACTTGGTTGGGGTACCTACAGGAGAATGCTCTAGGGACTATATCTCTGTGCATCATTACACATTGCACAATATTTTCATCCAAACCCAGCTGATTCAGGATCTTTTTGCCTCCACAGAAGACAAATGGTGAGCCAAAGGTGACAGCAGGACGAAGATTGCATGGCTTGAGGATCTTCTTGGAAATGAGCATCAAATGTACTAGAAGGGCGAGACTTCCTCCAAGAGAATGGCCTGTAAATTGAAACTTTGCACGATCCCCAAACTTATTGAGGTGCTCAATTATCTCAGGCAGGAACTGTTGGTACATTCCTTTTGCTGCTTCATAGATACCTCTGTGAACTATCCCCTCAGTTTCCTGGACAAGGATGATAAGTTGTTCAACAGTTAGTGCTTCCTCCTAGACCGATCCCATTTGAAACGCAGAAAAGAGAACTGTCCCTACAACTACATGGTGACTTGCTACGCTCCTGCTACTCTAATTACAAATCCATCCAAAGCTACAGCAATGGGTTACCTCGAATTTGGTTGGATCAAAGAAAAGGTTTGCCTGCCAAGATGCTAGAGAGTCTGATCCCTGCAGGTCAAAATAATGAAATGCTTGGTCAGGCAGATATTCTATATGCTCAACAACTTTTGCGTTTGACATGACCCGTCAATACTTGAGAAATGAACATGTTGCTTTAAATTTGAGAGTAAAAGGGTGATGGCATTTTAAATGGTGAGTTATGCAGTGTCAGGTAGAGGATGGAGGTTGAAGTTATGTTGATCTTGATTTAATTTCAGGTAGTGATTACCAAATTCGTGATATAGATAGTTAAATACCAGACACTTTATACTAGCAAAGCGTTGATCATAAGTCATTTGAGGCCCAAGTTTACCGTAGAAACTGAACTTGGTTTTCTCTGTAGATAACATAGAATTGGACTAACTGGAAGGAAGAAGATTACCTGAATGACAAAACAACGTGTATACGTTCCTAAGTCATCGCAAATGAACCACTCACAAGGTGATGAGTGTAGTGACTGCAGGTCCCTTGCTGCCTCTTGTTTGTCTTTCTCTCCAGCTGCAACCACTGAGGTCATTGCTGATGCTGCCATATATAATGCAACTTCTGATTTACAGAATCGGGGGGAATTATCCGCCTCTTCTTGTGTTCCCTCTCTGCGTCCAAATGGATTCATATCATTTTCCTCCTCTTTTGTCTCAGAATCAACAGGGGAAAGTTCCTTAGTTCGAGATTGGACATAAGATGCAGCTGAAGCAGCAATGTCATAAGCAACTGATGGATGGATTGGGCACTTAAAGTCTTTTTCTGAGTGGCAGCTATCCGCAGTTGCAACTGAAACTACAGGTACACGGATCGAGTCCTCATCAAACTTCGCTTTAATTGCAGATGCCTCAGCTTTCCTTTCAATGGAAGATGTTACAAATTGCAGTCTATATTGTTTCCTTAAGTCCTCAGCCTGCAATTTATTTAAAAGTTCATATCAAGTAAGCATATTGCAGAGGACCTTAAAGGATTGAAGGTATCTTCACCACATACTCCTAGTGTTCTTTGACGTTTTTGCTATAAAAAAATAGCTGGTATAGAAGTAGTTGAATTTCAACAAGTAAAAAGCCCAACATGATCATATGCGCAAGTCCATGGATTTAGAAAAGTGGAAGAAACTGGAGGGAAGATGGAAAACTAATTGATCAATACTGGTGGTTAAATTTTGCTCTAGGAATGCTATGTCGAAACAAAAGACTTGGGCTTATGAATGGACATAAAAAAATTCCAAGAGAAAGTATGTGCAGCAAGGAAGAAATTACCATACCGTTATAGTTGGTATCGCATAGGCCATGTTGCATAAGAATGCTAGCTGAGAAAATAGCTTAATATCGGAGGTGGGTACTCGAACTAATAACTTCGAGAAGGATTCTTGATCATATTTCACTTCGTCACCATCTTCTTCTTCTTCTTCAGAACTATAACCTGCTTCGCAACCACCATCGGTATCTGTGCAGCTGGTATCGCCATTTTCAACCATTTCGGAAGAATTATCTCTATCCAGACCATCGATTTGCTGTTTATTTCTCCATTGGCTGTTAATCTCCAACAGCCTCTCCACCCAATTTGATCTCTTTATCTCCATGTCTCCTCCATCAGCTTCATCTGCAGTATCCTCCAATTTCATGTCTGGCTCCACCATGTTCAATTCCTTGCTATTCTCCCAGTCAAAAAGGAACGATCGGAGTGAGTTTGGTATGATGGAACCAGAGAGTTGGAAAGGAATGATACCGGTGGAGTTCCTGTGCTTGAGTTTAGGATGCTCTGATGAGGCCCGAATGCTATTTATCGAGTAACATAGGTGATTGTCGGAATAAGACCGACGAAAGGCAGCTCTTTGCAAAAGGTCTTTGCCTGACTGTGATCTCCGAAGGCCATTCTGCTCTTGGTGCATATCTCTCTTTCCTGCTGCAACTGGGGCGGAGATCATCGTCATGCTGCTGCTTGCCATGGAGTATGTCATGACCTGTGTTATGCTTTTTGTAAGCTAAATCAGGTATCTGTGGAACTCTCTCTGTTCCCCTCACCCTCCTTGAACTAGGGTGGTTGGAGTTCCTGAAATTAAACTAACTTGGGCCAACGAACATTATAAAGACAACATAGGGAACTGGGTGTCTTTGTTAGCAACGAATTTTCTGTGGAACAGTCAAAAATTGCCAAAACTGTTCAACTCTTTCATTCTTGTTGTTACATGTCTTTGGGTTATTCACTAAACAAAAACATCGTTTGTATCGAGTAGGTTCCTTAAATGAGTGAAAGTCCTAAGCCTGATTCTGTCATTTTTTGGTATGACACGAAGGCCTTGTGCTGAAGGCTAGAGAACCAACCTAGGGAATGTTGTGACCATAGAATTGGAATTCTCTTTACTCTTTGCAATCTCAAGTTATCTTTTCTCCTTCATGGCTCCATGCTGATTTACTAAATGACTCATTATGTGCTTATCTTATCTCTTTATAGGCATTAACCATTCGCTCTCGCGGGAAGAAATTTTCATGTCTTGGCCTCGGCGAGTTTCTTGGTCATGGCAGCGAAGATTGTCGTTCCCCTCAAAACAGACTAGGTGGTTCTGTGTGTTGGTTTTTCATGGAGAAGGTCCTTTCTTTTGTTGCAAAAACAGAGATCACCCTCAAAATACACGGCAAGAATAAGAACTAGTAAACATTCAAATCACCTTTTGTTCCGTACAATGTTATGCTGAGCCCTGGATATTTAGGATTAAATGCCAAGGATAAACTTTTTCCGGTAACTCACCCATTGAAATCCGTCCGTCACATTTGGTTTGGTAAGCAGTTTTTAAATTCTTTCAGCTGTAAAAGCGAACTAACGAATGATTAAGCTGAAAGATAACATAAGTTTATGTCGTCTACCTGCAATCCAAAGGAGGGTTTAGTTGTTCCCACCGTTTTAGGCTTGCGGCTTATTGCTTCAATCTACGCATCTCATCATCGCTTGTGAAATCCGTCCATGATAATTGCTCCCCAGTAAAGAAGACATGGCAACCTCACCTGGGGGATCATGGATTAAAAAAAGAACATAGCAAAGACAATGGAACTTCCAATGGAATCATCGGATCATTGTGAAGAGTACTAATGTTCGATCCGAAGCCATGTGACTTGGAAGAAATCGACAACATACGGTTCTCCCAGTGGCTTCTTGTGATGATCGTCATGGGATGCTCGGAGCCGACGCTGTTCAATCAGGTTGAAATCGCGAGGCTCCTTCACGTCCTATTTGCAGGTGATGTCCCTACATACCAAACCACGTCTCCATCATATCCCATTCTCGCGTCGGAATGAACTTGGTTTGATCATGTCTTTGGGGGAACCGAGACCACATATATGTCGCGACAACTCCCAAAACAGGACGCAATCGTGCTGTTACCCGACTCTCTAATCAACTAAGTTAACCGCCCACCACATATTAAAAGCACATGGTGTTGCAGCTCCAGAACCTCGTTAAGCATTCTCGTTATAGCCGATGAGAACGACATCCGAAAAACAAAACGTGACGATGTATGAAACGTATTTGGGAAGTATTAAATCGCATGGTCGGTCTTTTCTCATCGGAAAAGAGGAACCCTTTTCCTTAGAAATCCAATGTTTCTTTAGGCTTCGAGCAAGACTCGGATTCTTCGAGAGGGCAATGGCGTAATCACATATTCTGGGCAATCTAGGATGGGGCAGGGGAAATAACAAGAAGAGATAACATAGGACGAGACTTTCCATGAACACTAAGCGAGAAGATTGATCTGTAATATTACCTTAATAGGCAAAAGCGGCAGAAACCCTCCTCGTGTATGAGCGTCGCTTGAAGCTCCATTGCAGGTCATTTTCTCGGAACGTGCAACTCAGACATGTCTTTCTTCACATCTGGTGCATCAGAACGATGGGTAAGTAAAGATTAAAAAAATGATGGTGGGACGCAAGATTTGTCGATGACATGTACATTAGTGTGTAGGAGCTGGAGTGGAGCTCAATATTCTGTTCGTCATGCATCTGAATCTCTCTCTCCCCTCACGCATTTATATATATATATATATATTATGTACTGAGATCGGTTCGGGTTGTGTTTCTGTAACCAGCGATGGAGTTCAGTGGAAAGTTGTAAGTACGTACACATGGAGGAGGGGAGAGAGAGGATCAAAAGCATCGCGGGGAGTGTCGCGGGAGAATCTATTCACGTGGACTTTTCGAGCCCGGCCAACCAACCATTTGGAAGGACAACTTCTGTCGCCCTATATCTGACGAAGCGAAGCGAATCTCGCTTGACCTGTTTGCCCTCCTAAGCTCTGCTGAACAGCCGCGCGAGATCAGGCAGGAAGAGCGAGGGCAGTTCGAGGAAAACCTCGACGACATGTTTTCCCGGGTCGAGGGGGAGATTCTAAGAAAAATACGAAAAGGTTCTGAAAGTCATATGTAGCCCACAGAGAGAGAGAGAGAGAGAGAGAGAGAGAGAGAGAGAGAGAGGTGGCGGCGAGAGAGAAGACAAATGTGGGGTTGCATGGCACGGTGGAGGCCAGGTTTGGCCACCCAGCTGGTAGGTGGGCAGCGGCGCACTCAGCCGCCTCTTCGTTTCGCTCGCTCCTCCTCGGCCGCCTGTTTCCTGTCATAAATCCAACGGCGAAGCTCGGCCTTGGGTTACAGCAGAGCTTGTGGTCCTGTGCTTCTAGGATTTTCAGTGCTCCTGCCATGCACGCTCAAGATTTCTGCTGTCAACCTCTGACTGATGAACGTTGGTAGCTTTGGCGACACGAGCCGCCATCCGTTTCATCGGGAGACCCGAATTGTATTCGACAGCCTGGATTTGCGTGATCATCTGGTGTGTCCCGACTTACATGAAGTCACAGAAGCATGATGTTCAAATGCTTAACTATTTTACTTTTATTACCATAGGTGAAAAACTATTGCGCGTGGAAAAGTTACATGTACATATGTATCGATTTATCTATACTTCATTTACGAATGAAAACCACGAAGATACGTGTCATGAATAAATTTTCCACGGTGACCGGTAACCACCAGATGGCCATATTTCTCGACCACCGTGCTACCGTGGTGGCTTTTGCTCCACCGCCGTCGGGACGCGTGGAAGCTAGCCATGGAAGGAGAGTTCATTAAAGTTTCGCATTAGGGACTAAAGTTGGTTTTGCTTTCCAATTTGACTAGAACGGGTAGTGGCCTCGAACTTTCAGGTTTAAAGCCCATATTTCTTGTAACGAATGGGCCATATTGGACCCTTGATATGACCGATCACATAATGGGTTGTGAACCGGTGACACCCAAAGAAGAAGAAGAAAATATAAATGCATTAAAAGTTCTAAAATTTGTAAGACGGTAAGTGCAATAGTATTCTTAAACTTTAAAAAAAAAATGCAATGGAGTTCTACAACTTGTTACGACAGTGTAATCGAGTTCTAAAACCTGTCAAGAAAATGCAATTAAGTTCCAAAACTTTAAAAAAAGTGTAAAAAATTTCAATTAATATTATGATAATATTAATTATATTAAATTTCGAATATTTTTTTATTTGAATTTTTTATTCGTATTTATTATATTTCCAATTTCTTATTTATTCAATTTTTATTTTATCTATTTGTATTTGAATTCTATTTATTTATTTATTATTAAGTATTTTCTTTCTATTTTTTGAAAGAAAATAGAAAGAAAATCGAATTCAAGAATTCGAATTCGGAATTCTATTCCATTTTAAAATTCTATTAAATCATAGAAATTCTATTGATTAATTCTATTTATATTAAGTAATCAAAATATTAACTAATCCAAATTTTATTAAATATTAAATAATAAACTATAGTATAAACTATACTAATATACCTAAAATGTGTATAAAATTTGTAATTAATATTCTAAATAATAAATTTTAATCAATGGAACGAGTTGATTGTACTAATATGATAAATTTTAGGATTTTGACTGTAATTTTTGAAATTTTTAAGATTTGATTGCACTTCTTGAAAGTATTAAGACTTGATTGCATTTTCGTAATTAGTTTTAAAATTTCCAATATACTAGATAGGAAAAAGACCAGGGGATAGCCCCATGGTGTTGTCTAACTTAAAACTATTCTAGTATAAAAAAATTTAGCAACATATAGAGTCCTATAACCATGAGATTTTAATATGAGCTTGGGTGCATTTGTTTGATACAAAATGAATGATTTGAAAAATATTTTACTAAATATGGTTACTCGCCACTCACTTACAAAAATGAATAAATAAAAAAATATCATCGTTCACAAAGAGATTGAGACATAAATTACTATTGAAATGAAATTTTTTTCCCATTGATTAACTATTTTAAGCAATATAAATGATTATTTATTTTTTTAATTCTTTAAAATCATTCATTTTTATGATATATAACATATCTTAATTGTAAAAATAATGGCTTAACAAAGGAGAAAATAGCACAAACTAAGACTCAGAAAATAGCATAAGTGTGGGAAAACTGAAGTCAAGAGGAGAAAGATCCCCAAATAAAATTTTTCAAACAAGTATTTGCTTGCAAGTGTCATCATCATTAATAATTTGCAAAGGAAAACTTATGCATCTTCAAAGTTTCAATTATTGAATGGGTGGCAAAATGGGCCTTGTACCCATGTTTTAACTCATATTTATTAAGTTGGGTGAATAATAGATTGCCTAAAATTTAAAATATGCATTAAAATTGTTCTAACAAAGCAAAGTCCAACAAATGATGGATTCTAATAAGAGATTGACTTCATTCTATTTCATTCAAGAGCAAAACCCTTCAAGTGCTTGTGCCATGATCAAGGTCCCTTGAGGTCGAGCTCGAGACATTAGTGAATGAGTCTAGGTCCATAGAGGTTGGCTGAGACCTTAAAGCCCTTACTTGGGTCCTCGATAGGTCGACGACTATAGCTAGGTACTCGCTCTTGTGCCCAAGTCATTGATGCCAGCTTGGGTATATTGAGGTTGGGTTTAGTTATTCGACAATCGGATTTGAGTCCATAGAGGAGACCTTTGAACCTATCAAGTGGGGATCAAGACCTCAATGCTTACGCACGAATCCATGGAGGCTAGGCCAAGTTCTTGGGTGGCAAGTTTAGGTCCCTTGAGACTAGGCTTGGGATATTTTGCTTTGGTTTCTTGATGGCCATGCTTGGATACCCAATTCCTACACCCAAGTTACTATCGTCTAGCTTGAGCCCATCATGGGCAAGCTCAATTCTTTGGTAGTTGAGTCCACATTCATAATGGCTAGGCCAGGTTCCTTGAGGCCGGGGCTAAGACCCCAGTACATGTGCCAAAGTCACCAAGGGTTGAGCTCAGGTCCATAATAGCCATGCCTAGTTACTTGACTCCTGCACCCAAGTGACTAGCATCGGACTCGGGTCTATTAAGGTTGTATCTAGTTCCTCAACATCGAGTGCCCAAAGGCCAGGCTCAGTTCAACAGCGACCATGCCTAGGTACTTAGCTTGATTCCATCATGGTCGAGTTTGGTTCCTCAACGACTAAGCTCGAGTCCACAGAGGGAGGACCTAGGTTTGTCAAGGCCGAGCTTGATACTATGTGCTTATACTTGAGTTCATGGAGGTCGAATCTCCGTCCCTAGTGCTCGTGCCTAGGTCCTAATGCCTATGCTCAGGTACTTGGCTTCCTTACCCTAGTCATTAGCACTCAGCCTGAATCCATTGAGATTGGGCCCACTTCCTTGGCAACTAGACCAAAGGTTGGGCTCAAGTCCCTCCAAGTCAAGCTTGAGATTGTAGTGCTTAGTTCCTGTTTTGAGTCCACAGAGGTTTGGCTTGTGTCCCTCGGGACTAAGTCGGGACCTTGGTGCCCATACTCAAGCCCCTTGAGGTCGGTTTTGAAGCCTTTTAAAAAATATATATATGAACATATGCATCAAGAATTGAAGCATGATCTTCGAAATGAATAAATTACATAATGATCACTTGACCAATATTTGTTGTTTGTAGTGAAATGGTAAGTTGTATATTGTATTATAAGAATTTGATTTTTCACTCAAAACCATAAAGTGCGCTGGTTCTCAGGTGGAGTTAGTACTGATTGGTCCTTGGTTCCAAAGGTTCTTTGTTCTTGTTCGTCAGTACAATGCTCAATCATGTCTTCATGTTACTCATGTGGCATGCAAAAACCTAGCCCACGCTTAACCCGACCCGACCTAACCCGAGCACTTAATCTCCTTGACTGACTTGGCAAGCTTTTTCATGGAGTTTCCCTAGAGACAACAATTTAAGGAAAAAAAATTGCTCAGAATTGGAGCTCAGATTGGATTGGGATCGAGTATGCATTGCTGAAATTACATGGCATAAAAATGGATCAGCATACGTTAAATGGGTCAATTCGAGTTGTAACATTTTTGACTTAATCAAAACCCGACCTGACCTTACCCATCTATTGGTCTCGCCTAACTAACTATTGTTAGCCTGCCTTTTGGACTCTTTACCAATTCAATCCCATCGGAAACTACTCGCGCGTCATTATCATCCAATGAGATAACCTTATAAAACACTGGCGGCGGCATTCCTGCTAACGTCTCCTATCCTTTCACCGCGCTAGCTGCACGCACAAGCAACTTAGATGAAATGAGTTAAAGTTCCAAGGGCAATCGCCACGCGGAAAAGATCCTAAGCCTTATCCATATCCACATCCACATCCAATCTCCAAAACACTACACTCCATTATTGGGTCTTTCTTTCTTTTCTCTCAATCCGGGTAAAACAACAAGCAGGACGTCCTCTCCAATTTGCACCCACGAGCCGAGAAGGAATCCGCCAAAAGGTCCAACGAAGGGACACAAAAGGACAAGCACAGGACTTCGCGTCACCTCCTCCAACCGAGCCCTACTTTTCTCTAGATCAGTGGAAAAATTTCCTCCCTCCAACTGCATAAATAATGATCTCTTTTGTGCCGGCCAAAAAAATAAAATAATGATCTTTTGAGGTTCGCTAGTGATGCCAACTTGCTCGATCTTTGCGACCCTAGTGCACGAGAGGACGACACGTTGCGCTCTCTCCCTTTTCGATACCTTTTGCACCTTTCCTCTGTTGGAGGATTCAGCCAATATCTTCGGTCGTCCGCTAGTTGCGCCGGAGTGGTGGTCCAACGACAAGATGCCTCGCACGAACATCCTTGCTTTCCCCCGCCGGGTCCACCCCGCATTCGTTTCCGCCTCGTTGGCTCCATTCCATGCGTGTCCTGAGCTAGTGGGGCTCGGTCCTTTTCTCTGTCCATTGTCGTCTAGCAACGAGGCAAGGAGAGTAATTGCTGTATTTGAGCATGACTGTTGGGTTTTATTGGCCTAGAGAGATCATTGTTGAAGAAGTGCTTTGAGTGGTTCTCTGTCTTCCTCAAAATGGGCAGGCGTGATGGCAAGATGTGTGGACGTTCACGTTCTATCTAACTCCAACTAATGAGGGACAAGACTCGGGTGATAAGGCAGTGCAAGGCAAGCAAGATTTGCCAAGTCATAAGGTAATCATGGCGAGTATGCAAACCACGGTCAATATTTGCAACCTTTGGAGTTTTTGGATCTTAAAGTAACTTTTTTATTTTATTTCATCAAGTTGTAGAATTTCATAGGATGAGACATCAATGGACTTAAAAACTTAAACTCATAAGTGAAAGCATTCTCTTTGACCCATGCATAGATGACATTGCTCGACGTTAGAAATGGGTAATGCTACTAAAGAAAAACAACCAACATAATGTTAGTAACATCCCGTAAGGTTCTTAATTCCTAGGCACTCAGCCTAATGACACAAGATGCAGTGTGGCGGGTTTGGACTGTTTAGACTTAGATTATAGGCATTTTAGCATGCATATGCGTGACTTTTTATTATTATTATTATTATTATTATTTTGGGGTCCGATCTTATCTCAACAAGCCAGCGATTAATCGCTGCTGATTTGGCATCTCAAAGGCTCCCTTTTAGTCCATTAGTTAAATTTTCTGTCTGGTGAAAAGAACACCTCGAGTGTCAAAAAGACACCCTTTTCGTAAATGCCCAGGTTAAGCATAACCAATGAACTTAAAAAAGTGCCCATGTTTGATTAGAATGAATACGCATGGCGCTCAGCTATTGGAGGAAAATCTAATCGGATGAATCACTCTGTCCCCTTTATCAAGAGCAACGCATCAAAGGGAAAAAAAACATCCAATAGACTATGGATTATGCAGAATAAGTCCGTCGATCATGTGAGCTCCACCACAGGACACAAAAGGGCAACGAGCCATCATGGATTGGATGAACACGTGACCCTCATGCAGTGGAGGAAGCTCGAGCTGGCAGCATCTTCACTGTCCCATGAGTGGCAATTTGTCGATGGGTAAGTCGAGGGTGAGTGAAGAAGCTCTGTATATCATGATGATCTTGTTGTCCCTCCGACGAATTTGTCCATCGCCAATTGCGTTCAACCACCTCCCCGCGAACAGCGAAAAGAACCAATGTTACCCAAGAATATACCACTTAGGAACGGCACTCCAGAAAAGTATATTCTTCGCTTTTTGAATTATTCTTGCCTTCACTTGCAACCTCATTGGTTAGTGCGGCCCCTTGATAGATAAGACGTGCACACGATGCATTAGGGGGCGCACCAAATTATGTGGATCTTACTCGTTTTTCGCAAGATCGACTCGATACATTGGCTTTTGTAGCGTTACAATTATTTTTATTGTTAAGTAGGCGAAGTTGGATTTTGATCATGTATGCACGAGGGCAATTGTGCGACTAATAATTTGTTGGGATGTGACAAATAGGATTAGAGTAGGATCCTCTATAGATTCGAGTGAAATGGCTGGCGGTAATGATGCGTGGTGATTTTAGTTGATGAGTGATTTGGAAAAAGTTTGTAATCTACCCGGTTCTATGGTGGTGGGAATGATTGTGGGGTTAAGAGGGGTCGGATAAGGTGTGGCTTTAGCTAAGCTTTTAGTATGGCAGTGGGGGGATAAGAATGAACTGAATTGCTCACCAAATAAGAAAAATGTTCCTAGATCAATGGGTGAATCTCATGAGGAGGTCTGTTACCATGTTTCCAACAAGAGAGAAACCTCCATTGGTAAGTTGAGAATAAGAGAAGCCTACCAAGCGAAAGGTGTTTCCAAGGGAGGACAAATGGCTTGGGATGCCGCACTTGTTAGGGAAAGCATAAGTGATTGGAGATGCATGAACAACTTTGATTGAGGGAAGCTACTGATGGAGTTGAGTGGCCTATTCTTTTTGGCGAGTATTGTCATTCATATAAGTCCCGAGGAAGTGCTGTTAATGATTGAGAAATGCAAGGAAACGATAGAGCAGCCCCATTTGGAATTGGGGGAGGGAGAATGCCATGGATTGAATTCTCCTAAGCTCTAGTACCCTTGCAAGTGGATTTTTGTGGCATAGGGGATGAAGAGTGAATGATGTAAAAGGTATGATGCAAGTAGTTTGTTGGAGTGCTACCAAAACATTTGTCCTAAGAGTTCTAGGATAGAATAATTATGACTTTGAGGACTTTTAAAGGCAGCCTCTCATGTACAAATTAGTCTTGAGCTGATACTGCTCTCTTGATGAGGTCATAGTAAGCCGGAAGTAATTGTTATCCAAAAGTGTTATGAATATCTCTCTCAAAAGACTAGATATCCAAATTAAATTAGGTGTGGTACGAGGTGTGATGATGTGATTTGTTATAATGTTCTTAGGAATGATATTTAGAAGGAAGGCTAGTTTGGTATTCTCGGCACCTCAGCGAAAAAATCTATCAATGTGTAACATGTGTGTGTTGCTCAAGCAACTTGAGGCTCACCCATCCTGCATTTGTACTTGGTGAGGGTCGAGAGGCCAGCTACAGTGGCGGCCTCCCAACCATTGCCTTTCTTTCTCCCTGTCCCCTCTCCGTCCTCTCTGGTCTTTTCCCGTAGGGCGATCTTTATATTTTGACTTTGTTGTTGTTTTTTTCGTCTATTCAGTATTTATGCGCCACATCAGCGCCACATGTTCATTCCGCGTCGCCTCGGCGAAACCCTAATCTTGATTGCCCAAAAACAAACTTAATTTTTACATGGAACAGAAGGTCTGATGGTCCAAATATTAGATAATGCACGAGGAGGTGGCGGGCCCGAGTGGGGAGGCCAGGTTTTTCGTGGGGCTTTAAAGGCTACTATACAAGAAAACAAAAGTGGGTGGTTAGGAGGTTCCCCATTGGACGATTCTTGATGTCCTCCCAAGCTAAGTTAATCAACCAGACCACTTTTATGCCTTCTTCTTCTCCTTCTTCTTCTACCTGTGCGTCATCCACCTCTCAGCTTCTGCAGCTCGCTCCCTCTTCCTTCTCTGCACGGTAGACGGTGGACACCTCTCCTTCGGGTTCGATCGAAAAGCCTCGGAAATGAACGGTGGCGACGCGGCGTCGGGGATCATGGAGGCCCAGTACATCAGGAGGCATCACAGGCATGAGGCCGGAGAGAGGCAGTGCACTTCGGCTGTCATAAGGCGCATCAAAGCTCCTGTTCACCTGGTATGCTTGACGACCCTTGTTGTGAATCGTCAGGTTGCTTGCTTCTTTAAGGAGTTCCTTGTGTGAATCGTCAGCTTCTGCTCTCTCTCTCTCTCTCTCTCGTTCTGTTTTTATCGCCTTCTCAATCTCTTTGATGGTTTCTCAAAAGAGTTCGATTTTCTGAATTGGCTTCTTCGAGTTTCGATTGTCAGAAAGAAAAATTTTGCATGGGTTGTTTCTCAAAGGCTTTGTTTTTCTTTTTTTGGGTGAATTGAGTTAGAATTTCGAGTTCATGGTTGTAAGGATCTTCCTTTTTCGAGCATTCCGGAACGCTTGTGTGCGGGTCTGCAATGATTTATATACATGTAGACTTACTACTGCTGGCTTAGCTATAAGCTTAAGCTTTTCAACCAGACCGATTCCCCTGCTCGAACTGGAGATTTGGCTCTGCTTTGATTTGACTCAACTCAAAGATGAGCCATCACTTTTTCGTTTTGATAATTAAATGAATCTTTGTTTGCTTAAGTTCTCAAGTGAAAATGGAAAAATCACCACCCACTACAGGCTCAAATCATATAAGTCACAAGTGTAAACAAATCATAGTTTAACAAACTCCTCCTCTGCATTAGTTATCTGGGTTCAAATCATCCAAGATGAGTAATCATATGAGTTTCTTTGAATTAGTTGTCCGGGTTCTTATGCTTATTCGGAAAAGAAAAAGAAAAAAGGAAGATGCTTTCTCTATGTTCTCAATCGTATCTTCCTTCTCTTTTGGCCATTTGATGGTTGTAGATACATACTATATTTAGAAAAGATGGATAACGCAGGACAAGAAACCGTGGATTTTGTCTGGAACTTTGTTCGAGGATAGTTTTCCTTACAAACCCTGTTCCTGTGCTTTTCCTCTTTCATGCTAATGGACCAAATACCCTTTTGATAGGTGTGGTCTCTGGTGAGAAGATTTGATCAGCCTCAAAAGTACAAGCCCTTTGTCAGCCGGTGTATTGTGAAGGGTGATTTGGGCATAGGGAGTGTACGAGAAGTGAATGTCAAGTCCGGGCTTCCAGCTACAACCAGCACTGAGAGATTGGAACTCCTTGATGACGAGGAACACATCCTTGGTATACGAATCGTTGGCGGCGATCACAGACTCAAGGTAACTCCTCTAATTGGCTCATCATTAGATACATTCGCCTTTTGGTTTTTATCTAGTTCATGTTGATTTTCTACAAAGGAAAATTTTCCGCAAATAAAAATGACAAACTATTGGGATTTCTAGCTTCTTTTTGCCGTTTAGTGTGAGAGCATGTCCTTGTTTATTGATAAAAGAGAAGGGTTCTTTGGAAAGTATGCAGGTGGGATTATGAGACTACTAGCATCTAACAAGGCAGAGCATGACTTTAAAAAAGTTAATGGATGATATACATATATATTGCTGTCTCTACCTTACCGTGATCTAACACTTGTTATTTCTGCAATTCTGCAGAACTATTCTTCAATTATGACGGTCCATCCCGACATGATTGAAGGAAGGCCAGGGACACTGGTGATCGAGTCATTTGTAGTAGATGTGCCTGATGGGAACACCAAGGATGATACATGCTACTTTGTCGAGGCCTATATTCAATACAATCTCAAATCTTTGGCTGAAATTTCAGAGAGAATGGCTATTCAGGACCGAACTGAAGCCGTAAACAGCTTCTAATAGCTTCTAAAAGCTTTATAGAGAGTCATGAGCAGCGCTTTGATGTCTACATGACTGTGGATGTATTGGGATCTCTGCTGTCAAAATAGCCCTTCTAGAAAGCATTTGCTTCGGCTTGCTTGTTCTCCTCCCTTGGTAAATGTGTCTCCTCACTTGGTCACGTTCTAAGGGGACATCAAGAGCGCTCTTTTGAATGGTTGGGTTTAAGGGGTTTTGTCCATGGAAATGGTGTTGATGCTGGTTTTGTGTCTGTAAATATTGACATGGAGCGTTGCTCCATCTGCATTTGCTGGTGTGCAGCTTTAAATTAGTAGGTAGGCTGTAAGAGTGAACCCTTCTGCGACAATCTTGCTTCCTTATATGTACATAGTTGTTTCCGTTAGGTAATGCTATTGCAGCTATTGCAATCTGACGACCTTTTGTACGTAGTGGAGCTTGCGGTTCGTGGATGAGGACTCCCAGTAGATATTTTGGATTTCCCAAGCCTACACCATAATCATGATAACAAATATGGTTGTGCGTCTGGAAGTGGATAATAATAGGCTAAGAAAGATTGTGCATACAATAAAAAAATGGGGTCTACTAGGATTGTACCCTAGTTGACGTCAAATGGAAATATGAATGGGAATGGATACCATGCCCGATCTGCAATAATCTGCTATTTTGAGTAGGAAATGTTCCAAAAGTTTCTACATGCCTTCTCTAGTGTTGTTGGCCTTGAGGATGTGTGAAGCAGTCTCAACAAAGTTTTGCCTGCTTTTGGTAGATTAACCATGTTTGGGGAGAAAGTCTCGGGAAGGGAGCAATCGACTTGCAGAAGGAAGAGTAAATAGAATCGTATCGTAGTTTCCCTCTCATACCCTGCTGTTTATTCACTCTTTATCTTGTGAGGTTCCAAATCTCTTTCCCCATGGCAAGACTATATAGTTTGTAAAATTCATCAACATCTGGGATTCTGGATACCATTCAACACACCTTCCCATTTAACCATCTTCCTTAATGGCGATCTAGACCATCTATTCAAACCTTGACTGATGACCCTGGACAAATGAAGTGGCAGTATGAAGTCCATTCTTCATTCTTCACAGCCTCAAAAGTTCTATATGCAAGCCTTTTCAATTATAACAACCCTGACGTATGCTTGGAGTTGGAATTAGCCCAATGAAGAGGTGGGAAATTGCTTGAGTTCTCATATATTGACCACCAACTGCAGCTTAGTTGCTCAGCTGTCCCCCCTTTTTCAATCTAATTCTGTAGCTAATAGAATACAAGTTTGACGCACGATCATGTCAGCAAAGCTTCAAGAGAGTTCATCAAAGGGAGTGAAACCCTCTGTTACCAGCAATCCTTACAGGAGCAGTTTCCTTTGCTCAAATGATGAAAGCGGACACCGTCCTTGATAATAATCTCACAGTTTCGTAACGTGGAGATATACTTTGCCACAGTGTGACAGTCAGAACAGATCCTAGTGTTTTTAATCACCCTGATAGGAGCACTGCCTTTTCTTTTCATCAGTCCGTAAGTGATTGCCAGCTTTTCTGTGTGACTTAGCAGCACCTTTTCTTTCTCAACATCGTCAATATCCTGATATACACAACTGACATCAGGCACATACCCCAGTTTTTTAATTTGGGAAATCAACTGGTACAGCTCAAAATAAATCTCTCCACAATCAGGATGAGTACTCTGCTCTGCAGAAAAATGATGTACAGTGTGATCAATTTGTGTCCAGCTCCAAGCTCGTCCATTTTTCAACCCTGCGCTATTCATCAACTCTTTGACATGATCAACATCCTTCCAACGGTTTGACATGGCATACAGGTTCATCATTAAAACATAGTTAGCAGAATTATCAGGCTCCAGTTCATAAAGATTCTCTGCTGCAATCTCTGCATACTCAATATTCTCATGAATTCGACTGGAGCAAAGAAGAGCACCCCAAATGGTAGCATCTGGCTTTAGGGGCATCTTTTGAATGAAATCCCAAGTCTCGTCAAGGTAGCCAGCTCTCCCAAGAAGATCTACCATGCAAGAGTAGTGCTCTATTTTTGGGGTTACATTATAATCTCTGCTCATTTTATCAAAAAATTCCCAACCTTCATTAACTAAGCCTGAGTTCTTACAAGCAGAGAGGATTGCTGTGAAGGTTATAGCATCTGGGGTTATACCAATGCTGCACATCTCATGAAAGAGAGAAATAGCCTCTTTTCCAAGGCCATACATGGCAAATCCCATGATCATGCAATTGTAGGATGCCAATGAATTTTTATGAATCCTCTTGAAAACTTTGTGGGCACTTCTCCAGCTGCCTGACTTGTTGTACATATCAATGATTGCAGTTGCTACATAAACATCTCGGGTCATACCATTTTTTACACTGAGGCAGTGTATCTCTTTTCCCTTTTGCAGTAGAGAGAGGCCTCCGCAGCTTCGAAGTACGGTGGATATGGTGGCAGCATTAGGCTTAATACCTTCTTCTTGCATTTGGATGAAATATTCAAGGGATTCCCTATATTTTCCATTCTGTGAACACCCTGATATGAGGGCAGTCCAGGAAATCACATTAGGAGTCAATCCAGAGAGCTTGATCTGATGAATCATGTCCAAAGCCTTTTCAGTGTGGCCCCATATTGAATAGCCAGAGACCATACTATTCCATGTCACTATATCAGGTTTAATTCCTGCATCTTCCATTTGACCACCTAAATTTTCAGCATCTTGAAGGTGGCCCTTAAATGAATACCCAGATATCAATGAATTCCACGCGAATATGTTTTTACTCTTCAAGTTATTGAAAACTGCTCCAGCAATGTCCAGGCAGTCCCTTTTCACGTACATGTCCACTATTGAAGTTCCCACATATACATCAGAATCAAGATCATGCCTCATCACATAACCGTGTATTTCTTTCCCATGAGGTAATAATCCCAGTTCGATGACTGACTGGAGACCATAGGTTATGGACCTTGAATTCGGTTGAATTCCATAAATTTGCATCATGTGCAAGATGGTCAGGACGTCCTCATATGAGCCATTAAGAGTATGTCCCAACAAAAGGCAGTTCCAGGTTATAATATCCGGCTTGATAGTGGAAGATTTGAGCTTATGGAAGTGATTCCATGCATCATCTAGAAAGCCAAATGAGGCATAAGCAGAGATAATAGAATTCCATGAAGTTAAGTTACGATCTTCCATCAAATTAAAAACTGCCCCAGCAAGTTCAAGTTCTCCATTTTTGGCGTACATACTGATGAGAACATTGCATATTGGCACGCTTGATTCCATTCCAAACCTCAAAACATGGGCATGAATTTGCTTTCCTTGTGCGAGGGCTTTCAATTTGCCGCACGCTTGCAGCACTCTGACAGTTGTTGTGCCTTTCACCTTCATGCAAGAATACTGCATTTCTCGAAATAGCTCTAAAGCTCTTGCCCACTGCTCATGCTTCACGTTCAACTTAACTGCTTCATTCCACACAACATCTTCTCGCTTTGGCATTTTGTTAAACACTCGATCGGCACACTCTATGCCCCAACATCTCTCATAGAAGTTCATCAGGGCACGCTGGACATGAGCATCGGAATCAAGGGACCTCTTGATCACACAAGCATGAATCACTACACCCAACCACAAGTCCAGCACATAAGTGCAAACTCTCAACGCAACAGCAAAGATCCTAGCATCAAAGACCATTCCTTCACAGTGCAAGTCATCGAACACCTCAAGAATTCGGACAGGCAGTTGACTAAAGTCCTTCAATTCCTCCGAGAAAGAGTTCCATCCAACGTTGCTTCTGGCTAGGCCTAGCAAGAGAACTAACGCGGCTGATCTATCATCACCCAAGTTCGCGTAATGCCTGATCAGGCTCTTCACCAAGTGATCATCAGAACTCCACTTGCCAGGCATTTTTATCATCTGGGCATGAATCATCTTCACGGACGCCAAAGAGTAGACTCCATTAAAGCCGCCCACTCCCGCCGGGACACCCGAAGATGAAAGCCGCAAAGCATATGCTGGAGTTGCCGTAAAAGTGTTAGTGTCGCCAAGAGCAGGGCACGAGAGAGAACGGCTCCTGAGCTCGGGGTTCTGGGTCCCAGGTCCTTTAAGGAAGAGTGCGTTGGTCTGATGAAACGGAGGGAGTCCGTCCATGGCGGGCTATGTGGGTCGTTATCAGTTGATCTCAGAAGGAGATGGCAGTTAAGAGACTAGCGCCACCGCCAATGAGAGGGCTTCATCCGGAGTTGAAACTGCCAGAAGAGCCAAAAAAGGGTCCAAACTCTTCTTCACCATTGTGGATAAGCTGATAAGGTTGGCGCAATCCCAGAAGACAGATATTTCTCTGTTTTCGTCTTAAAGCTTGCTTGATAGTACCGGAAAAAGTAAAAACTACCCTCCAGAATTTGGGAAATTTTAATGTACTGCTTTGAATTTCTTCTACATATATATACCTTAACCTATTTCTTCTAAATTCTGTAACGTAAAAATTCGGAGTTATTCTTTTATTAACAAGGTGCGAGACGTGGCATACGCGTACACCGATATGTGGGCACCGACTTAAAATAAGAAACACAATCTAGCTGGATGCCTTTGCTAGAGGGATTACTATAGACGGTTTTTGTAAGTGACAATACCCTTAGAAGAGAATAGGCTAACGGAGTAACCTTCAACCACTCTTCAATGCAAGCCCATTAATGTTTGAATAATTTGAAAGGTTTTGAATATTTTGTATCAAAGAGAAGTCAAAATAGGAAAAAAGCGAAATTTTAAAAAGTCAAGTTAAAAGATGGAAAGTCCGACTGTCCAAACCGTTAACCGGTCGGTTAGGTCCGGTTATTGGGACTGTTGATTCGGTCTTTGGTTCTTAAAAGTGGAATTAGTATTAAGACGGTTCGCCTCGCTTTGAGAATCGAATTAGACCGACTATATATATTTATTATTATTTCTCAAAAAAATTAGTATAATGTGAATGAAATACTATTTTGTCCAATCTTATTGTGCACAGCCTACTCTTTAGTGAGAAAAAAAATGTCCAGCTCCCGGTCTTAGGACCAAACGGTCCAATCCTTCCGATCTGGTTCCCAATTTGACTTTAAAATCAGATCATATTGGGAACCGATCATCCCAATAGTCAGTGCCATCAAGGTTTTATAGTGGTCTGGGAAATAACATCAGTGGTAACTAGTAACTTGCTAAGCATGTTGCAGAAACGATAGCCACAGCATGGGACTCATGCATCCTCATGCTTCCGTAGTCTCTCTAAGACCCTTTGATAGTTTCCTCTGTACACGTTCTGCGTCTCTGTCCTGGGGTGGCTTTGATTTCTTGCCTGGCTAAGATGAAGAAATTGTTTGATCTTCACCAATTTCTATTTGGATGTGAAAGTTGGAACTCTTTGCCAAATTGTTGTATTGGACCACATGAAATATTTGAGATTGAATTGTTTGTCGGCCGATCACAAGGTAGGAGGTTTAGAGTCCTCTACCACCCTCATCATAATATACAGGAGTTCAAATTTGCAAATACTCTCTCTCGCACGCGCGCACAGAGAAGCTTACAGGCGCATCATGAGTTTCACTTTGAGTAGTTGAGAACTGGAGAATATGTATCTGTCATTCTGCGTAAGAGATTTTTTCATCAGGTTCTTCCAATACTTAAAATAATTCCTTGAGGATGATTCGTCTAGCATTCGGAAATGTTACTACAATTTTCCTTATGTGCTTGAGCTAAGGATGAAGATATGCTTTGGAAGAGGAAACAGCGAACTCCATTGACTTCCGACCCAAAAACTTGGGTTGCATTGTATCCATGAAAACACGGGCGAATGACATTAAACAACTTAGACCAGAAAAGAAACACGTTCTACAAAACATATACATTCGACGCTACCCTTAGGCACAAGAAATGAAATTTTCTGTATTTCATCAAACTGCAACATGGGAGGCCCCTACATTGTGAGAACAAAAAGATTAGCACCTTCCATGATCTAAGTCAATACTCCTGACTAGAAGTACGTCCAGATCTGATTCACAAATCATTCCAAAACCATAAACTGTGTACATTGATACCCACTTACAGCAACCTAGAGGAAGGAGTAACACAGAAACAAGTTGAGAGCTCAGCAAGGTAGTTACTATGGTGGACTTTCAATTTACAATTGGAGACCCTCACAATTGGTTTTAAGAGATCTTGATAAATGTCTTGGCTTGTTTGCAGAGAATCTAGTTCAACAATAATTTCACCAACGTTGTCTTGGCCGACCATCAGGAAACACAGGAACGACCACTTTCTGATCCTTGTTTCTCAAAGTATCAGCCTGTTTAATAGGGTTGCTCGTCTGCATTTTCACACTTCCAGCATCATCAGTAAAATCTGGTGGTGCATTATCATCTTCATCAGTCCAATCATCATCAAAATCCCCATCATTGTCCTCATCATCCTCATCAAATGCATTCTCAACATCAGACCATTCTTCCTCATCCTGACGACTTCCACCCTCTTGATCAGTGGTTCCCTCTGCTCCATCATCACCTCTTCCAGAAGCCTTCCTCCTCCGGAACCTAGGAACAGCAACAAGTGAACGGAGCTTTTCTTTGATGAGCAACAGCCTATCTTTTTCTATCAAGTGAGAATCACGATATGCTTCCCGGAGGAAAACCGAATCCCTTTCCCCCTTCAGAGACACATAGAACAAATCAGGATGCCTGATCAGCATTCCTCTCAATTGCTGAGAGAATCTGAATTCTTCTCTAAAATGAGTGAGGTGATCAACCAGAGTTCTCTTCTCTACAGTGAGGCTCAGGATCTCATGCACAACCCCACAAGCATGCTTCTCTTTCTGCGGAGTACCTGGCCGAATTGCTGAGAAGTCAGAATAGGGAGATATATAGGGCATGTCCCGGAACTTGCAAATCCTCCTCATCTCACCCCTGGCCAGATTGAGACCCTTGGGTAGCTTCACTCTATTGAACTTGACGGGCCGATCGATAATAAGATCTTTCTCCTCTAACTCTCTGGCCCTAGTTTCCTCTTCTGAGAGCTCAGCTGCTGATACTGCAAGCTCAGGGTCCCAGTGAGTTAGTTCCAAGGCAGGGCCTCGTGCTGTTGTCACAACTCTGAAATATTGTGGATACCGGTGACAGATTGTATCGCGAAATTCCAGAGGAAGCCCAAAATCAGTCTTCAGATGAGCAATCTTCTCAAGCAGTATACGCTTCTCAAGCGACATCATCAATAGCTTCCTCAGCTTCAAAACAAGCATATCCTCCATCTCGTTCCTTACCCTCAACTCCTCCAAGTACAGCCTCTCGGCTTCTGCCGTCAGCCTGAATTTCAGCGAGTAAACCCCCTCCTCAACAATCTCAAACACAGCCGGAAATTGCTTCAGCAAAGCAATGAACCGCCTCTGTTTCGTCAACCCGAGGTCCCGCCTATGCTTTCCCAACTCCATAAGCGACATGGTACGATCGGGCTGGCCCACTAGGATCTTCCTAATCTTCAAAACCAACTTCAACTTCTTGTCCCTTTGGATCACACTGTCAAAGGGCATCTCCTTCCTCCTCTTAACCACGGCTCTCACAGGAAAGAAGGGTACGTAACCCTTTCTTGAATTATCACTAAAAGCTCCATCTTTTCCTGGCATAATCAAACTCCGCCCCAAGAATGAAGTTTTCTGGGTGACTGACGGGGAGAGCCGCAAATGGGGTCTCAAAGGAATTCTGGGCTTATCAAGATAGTGAGAATACAAGAAGGGAGCAGGAGAGGGAGCAGTTGCCGAGCAGAACAACAGCTTGGCATCCATGGTTATGGGAGTTTCACGAGCGGAAGGTACTAACGAACAATCGAATCTAGCATCTACGCATGGAAAGTACAGAGTGAAAGTGAATCTGCAATTCGCAAACACGGAGAAGCGAACAAGATGACTCACCCCGGCTCAGCTTGTGTCGATAATGGCGGACGCAGGCCGTGCGCGAGCGAGACTGGCGCTTCGGTTTGGGGGGAGGGGAGGGGGAAGAAGAGGTTTATCTCAAACTGGACGAAAATGGCTAAACCCTTCCCCCAGATATTTTGGGTTATTTACAGATTTGGACTTTCTGAGTTTTAGTATTTTTGTTATTTGTCTTCTTAATTTTTATTTTCCGCAATAAAGTCCCGTACCATTTTCATTTTTTTTTATACAAGTCGTCTAATGTTTAACTTTTTTTTTTTTAATCTGTGCAATCATGTGCTTCCTTTACCCGTTCCAACAATTCGTTTGTTTAGCATTATATGACATTTTCTGCCACAAGGATAATGCCATGACAATTTATTGATTCGACGGACCGGTGACGATAATTGATTAAAGAATTTTTAATTGCACAAATTGAGAAAGCCAGGGAATTTGATTGGATCAAAATGGAACTTAGAGGACCAAATTATATGATCTCAAGAAAGTCAGAGAACTTGAATAAAATAAAAGTTAAAGGATTGAATTATAAATATCAAATTAAAGAGGACTAAAAAATACACTTAACCTTTTCGGTTTTTCTTTTTTGTTAACTTATCTATATTTCCTTAAGAGGCACCATGCCTCTTTTATCTTTGGAAAAAAGACACAAATGTTCCCAAAATTTTAACTTGATATGTAATGTGGTTTTTTAATTTTTAATTTATTCAATGTAATCCATAAATTTTATATTAATATGCAATGTTGCAATAAACTTTTAATTTGTAAACTTGATCCATAAAATATACGAAAATGGTCAATATTGTCATTGAATTTGAATTAATGAAATGATAATATTGAACATTTTTATATAATTTAGAGATTAAGTTAAATATATATATATATATATATATATATATATATATATATATATATTCAAAATGCAAGATATTAAACAAATTAAAGATTCATGGATTACATAGAAAAAGTTGAAAGTTTGAGAACTTCATTGCATATTTGGTCAAAGTTCAGGGACCATACGTGTCACTATCCCCTGATCTTTTTGTTGTCAAATTGAATTAGCAAAAATTCACAACAATTTGGGGGTTTTTTTTTTTTGGGTCGAAATATGCATTTCATTCATTAAGTAAAAGTCTGAACATTTTGGTAACTCACATAAGCACATAATAAATCCAAAAGACTTGATGGAGGATAATGGACCCAATTTGCCGGTAGTGCTTGGTTTCTTTGGGCTTTTACCACCCAATCTGCCACCTTATTTGCCTCTATTTTGCAATGGGCTATATTTATGGACTGCAAGCTTTTTAGGTGGGCTTGGGCTTCACTAATAAGTGCACGGACATCCCAATGAACGTGATCTACAGGAGTGCTTATCAAAGAGACTAACTCCAACAAATCATTTTCAATCTCTAGCTCCTCAATTCGGCAACCTTTAGCTTGTTTTTCCTCCAGTCTCCTTAGGGTTTCGAGCAAGGCCATCACTTCAGCTTGGACTGCAGATCCCGCTCTCACCATGCGCGCGAATCTATCGAGCATCGTCCCGGAGTGATTTTGACAGACCCTTGCGATCGCTGCGTCTCCGGTGCCATTGACAAAGGACCCATCAATGTTCCACTTTAGGACGCCATGCTCGGGAGGTCGCCAATGGAGAGGTACCGCCTGTTTCTGAGTAGAGCCGATGTTGTTGCTGTTTACCCACCTGCTGGTGTTATGATTCTACGCTATTACAGCTTCGATGAGGAGCTGAGGGTTGGGTCGGATGTGCCGAAAGATATAATCGTTCCGAGCTCACCAAATTTGCCATAAAATTTGGGTAAGTAGTTCAAAGGAGATGGAATTGTGATTAAACTGAGTGATTCATTCTTCAATGCGTGCTGTGTTGCGAAAATCATAGTTTAGCTGAAATTCGGGATTTTCCCATACTGATTTCATCCAGGGACAGAGCAAAAAGAGATGCTCGCTTGATTCAAGGTAGCACTGACACAAAGCGCACACATCATCAGGTATGATATGCCGTCATTTTAGGTTTGAGTGTGTGGGAAGGGCGTTATGACATAGCTGCCATTGGAAGTGTTTGAGTTTTCGTTGTGATTTTGCCTGTCAAATCCTTTTCCATAATGTTGGTGGTTGCTAGAAAGATGATGATTCCTCATTTTGTTTGCTTTTGTTCTGTGTTTCTTGCCTGGTATGATACGCGCTTTTAACTGTGTAATAGCTTGTCTTAGTAGGTGTCCAGATTAGATGGTCTTCCTGCATAGCATGGCTTAAGGGAATAGATAAAATGTCTTCTGCTGTGTATTGGTCAAATAGCCCCCTGATGATATGTTCTTTCCATTTTGCTTGAGTCTCATCAATCAACTCTGCCACCATAAGAGGATCATCCTTGTTTGTCGGACCTCCAATCACACCTTTAGACAACCATTGATCTTGGTAGATACTTACTTGTTGCCCATTACCAACAATCCATCGAAGAGATGGTTTTAGAAAATTTCGCCCTGAAATAAGGTTTTGCCATCCCCAAGATGGTTTGTTACCTTTACCAGCTTGTAGGAGAGTGTTGTGCGGATAGTATATACCCTAAAAAACCTTACTCTAGAGGGAATTAGGTTACTAGAGTAGCCTCCACGCTTGCTTGCCAAGCATGGCTTCATTAAAGGAGATTAGATCTCTAAACCCTAGGCCTCCTGCAACTTTTCGATCTTTTAAGTTTTCCCATCTTCGCTAGTGGATTCCTCTGTGCTGTTCATTATTTTTCCACCAAAAGTTTGCAATTTTTCTTTCAATAGCATAACATATAGACAAAGGTATTTTAAACATAGACATTACGAACCGTGGTATAGCTTGCACCACTACTTTTATAAGGGTCTCCTTACCCACTTTAGAAATCAGTTTCTCTTTCCAACCTTCAAGTTTTGCATTCACTCTAGTTAGGATCCAGGCAAACATTTCCTTTTTAGAACCACCCCAGTTTGAAGGGATTCCCAAGTATTTTCCTATTTTATCTAGTTCGGCCACCCTCATTTCATTTGCTAGATTTTGTTTCAAAGCTTGATGGCAGTCTTTACTGAAGAATATGCCTGACTTGTTAAAATTAATAGCTTGTCTTGAAGAAAAACAATACTAATTTAGGACAACATCTACGTTCTGGCCTTCAGTTACTTTTCCATCCATAAACAAGATTAAGTCATCCATGAACATTAGATGTGACAAGACAGGGTAGTCCCTATTTAATCGAATCCCTTTTATACTTCCATCTTCGATAGCTTTGTGTAGTAAATGAGATAAAACATTGGCGACTAGAATGAATAGGTAGGGAGAGAGTGGGTCACCTTGGCGTAGTCTTCTTGAAGGGGTGAAGAATGGCTGGGGTTGACCATTGATTTTAACACTAAAAGCCACGGTTGAGACATTTTGCATGATCCAATTAACCCACACTTCACTAAAGGTGCGTTTGGCACGATTCATTCCCAAGGGGCTTTCGGGCCCGAAAGCCCCTTGGGAAAATGTCGAACCGTTTGGTTGACTTTGAAGCCGCCCTTTCAATTGAAAGCTGGCCTTCAAAATGCCGAAACCACTATTTTTCCTTTCAAAACTACCCTCACGATTTTTAATATTTTCGATTTTACCCCTAAATTTTTTTTTTAATTGAAAAATGAGGCAGCCTTTCGCCGGCGAGCCAGATCTGGCGCCGGCGGCCGTCGGGCGACCTCCGGCGAGGGTCGCACGACCCGGCCCGAGGGCCGCCGGAGGTCGCCCGACCTCGGGCGACCTAGGGCCGCGCGACCCGGCGACCGCCACTGGTCTCGCGGTCGCAGCGGCCCTCGCCCGGGTCTCGCGACGACGGCCGGTGGTCGCGCGACCTCCGCGAGACCCCAGCGAGGGCCGCCGGAGGTCGCCGAGGTCGGGCGACCTAGGGGGCCGCGCGACCTAGGCGACCGCCGCCTAGGTCTCACGGCCGCATGCGGCCCTCGCCTCGGGTCTCGCGACGCGGCCGGTGGTCGCGCGACCCTCGCGAGACCCCGGGCGAGGGCCGCTGCGGCCGCGAGAGGGTCGCGCGACCCGGGCGATCACCGCCCGGGTCTCGCGGCCGCAGCGGCCCTCGCCCGGGTCTCGCGAGGGTCGCGCGACCACCGGCCGCCGTCGCGAGACCCGGGCGAGGGCCGCTGCGGCCACGAGACCCGCGGCGGCCGCCGGGTCACGCGCCTGGGTCGCCCGAGGTCGCGACCTCGGGCGGCCCTCGGGCCGGGTCGCGCGACCCTCGCCGGAGGTCGCGCGACCCTCGCCGGGAGGTCGCCCGACCTCGGGCGACCTCAGCCGACGGTCGCCGGCGCCAGATCTGGCTCGCCGGCGGCCGTAGCCTTCGCTAGACCGGCGAAGGGTTTAGGTCATTTAAAAAAAAATAATATATATATACCCATTATACCCATCAAAGTCCATTGTGAAAGTTTTTTTACCAAATGCACATTCAACTCAAAGTCCATTTGTAAAAATTTTTACCAAACACACCGCATTTCCCAAGTAGCTTTGGGCTTTTCGGCAAAGATTTGCATTTGAAAAGCACTTGCAAATGCTTTGTACCAAACGCACCATAAATCCCATTTTGAGCATGCAAGCTCACAAAAAGTCCCATTTCAGTCAATCATAGGCCTTTCTCATGTCAAGTTTGAGGATTACTCGGAATTTTTTGCATCTCTTTCTTGTTCTCAGCTGGTGAAGCACCTCCTGGACAATTAGGATGTTGTCCTGTATTTGCCTACCCTGGACAAAGGCATTTTGTTCCATAGTGATCAGCTGGGGCATCCATTTTTTCAGTCGATTAGCCAGTACTTTTGCTATAATCTTATAAGCAAAGTTACATAGACTAATAGGTCTGAATTGATCAATCTTTTCTGGATTTGGGACCTTAGGAATAAGGGTAATGAGAGTTTTATTCAGCTTTGAATTAAAACGTCCCGTCACCCAGAAAAAGTGGATTTCTTCATAAATGTCCTTACTAATATCGCTCCAATGATGTTGGTAAAACTGTCCATTTAGTCCATTCGGACCGAGAGCCTTTAAAGCTCCCAGCTAAAAGGTGGCCTAGCTAAAAGGTGGCATTCTTGATTTCCTCTAAAGTGACATCTTCTATAAGGGCACTGTTCATTTCTTCCGTCACCACACATGGAAGCTGGTCTAGAACAGGCTTGAAGTTACGTTCCCCAACTGATTTGTACAGATCTTGAAAGAAATCAATAGTCATTTGCTTAATCTGATCAAGGTTTCTAATCCACTCGTCATTTGGATTTTTCAGCATAGTGATTTTATTCCTATGCCTTCTTTGTACCATTGTAGCATGAAAAGACTTTGAAATATGTTCAAAGGGTAAGATCTCAATTTAAGGAAGAAAGATTACATTCACGCTCATACGCATAAACGATCCGGTCCGGTCCGACCGGCTTCTTCATGAGTAGCCACAGCCACTTCGACTCCTGGAGCTCGACTCTGCGGCTTCCATGGCGAGAATCGGCCACGCAGCTCGCACGGACACAAACTGTCCACCACCGGTCACTTCTCTCCCATACGCGTGCCTGTACTCTTGTCCGTACTCTTGTCCCACTTCGTGCATGCGAAGCGCGTCCGTCGTTTCGAAATCTGGCTCCGAATCGGCACCCAGCTCGACCCGCCACCTCTCTACGTCTCTCTGATTCCCTCTTTCACTTTCTCCGTCCGCTTCATGTTGACATCGTGGCAATCTTAGGTTCTTGCCAGCGGGTTTTGGTTCGTTTGGGCAGATACGTTCCCGGTTCTTTTCTTTTTGATGAATTTCTTTTCCTTGGACTTCGAAAGCTTGGATTTTTAGCTGAAAATATCACGTGGGCTGTTTCTATTCAGGTTGCGGGGATGTAATTGCGAATGGTTCTATGTTGTGCGTAACTTTCTAAGCTGACTGATGAACCTACTCATGTTGCCTTTTGTTTTGGTTTTGGGTGTGTGCTTTGTTTCGAATTGCTCCTGTATTACAATGCACAGAGACCAGAAGGAGTTCAGCCGTAGAAGTCCAACAATTAGGCCTAAACTGTAATCTTTTGTTTTGTTTTTTTGCTTTAATTTGCAAATGCATGTCTCGGATTATCAGCATGTTCAATTTATGCGCATTTTCTTCTGCCAATCTTGTTGTATTCATTAGGATGACAGGCAGAAGCGTGGCTCCACAATGTGAGTCTTTTGAACAGTAAAAATCTTTTGATCTATTCTTTTTTGTGATCAGGATGATCACTAGCAAAATCAGTTGATATTCTTTTGTTCTCCTTTCAAGTTCTTGCATCAGCAGGGTAGAAGAAGTCTTGATGCTCTAGACTAGGGATAGTAACCTCTTTGGGAGATTCTGCGATTCCAAAAGACTTGGGAGCTTATCCTACCAGCTTCTATTAGGGTTGTGGTTGACACCTTACTGGAAAACTTAGATACAGTAGAAAATGCATTAAAGGCATAAGAACTTAGATACATTATAGTGTTGGACCTCTGTACTGTATCAAGGTTTTCTGTAAGGTGTAGAATCAGAGGCCTAATGAAAGGACGAGTTTCATAGTTTTTTGGAAATGCCCAATCTCCCGAAGAGCCACTGTCTATAGTATCAAGTCTTCCTTGTTGTCTCTTGATCTTCAAGGGAGAAGAAAAATGTAAATCGATATTGCTAGCAACCATCCTTAACACTATAACAATAATTAGAATGATTTTACTGCTCACAAGACTCACATTGTGGATCAAAAGATCTTTCAGTAAGCATTCTGAGGCTATCTGGTGAGTTCTTTGATCCCATTGACGGTGTTTAATTCTCGTGCTTAGTCGATCTTCGATTGATTTTTGGTGCGACTTTACAGGGATAAGCATTGAGAATTTTTGCATTCGTCATTGAATCAAGCGAGCTGCCAATGATGCCACGTGTCTGCCTTCTTCATCATCATAGTTCTCTCTCTGTTGTCATGAAACTACCGTAACTTTTGTTGATGAAACTCTTGCTTGCCAACCTGTTCATTGAATTGGACAATACCTTTGGTTTGGGGGCAATGTTTTTCGAGTCATCTTTCTCGTCATGCCTTTCCAAGTGTTAAGAGGAGATATGCATCTGTTGATTGTATCCTGCCATGTTGAAGCACAATTATTGAAGAGCCTTAGAAAATTTAGTGTCCTGTTATCCTGCTTAGCGAAAATGAGTTTGACAAAATCGGTCAAGTATGATTTCTGGTTAATTTCAAATATTTTGCTCTGGTAGGTGAAATTGCTCATTTATTGTTCTGAGTGGCTTGAAAAGTGAAGTCAGTACTTGATTTGCAAGACAAAACAAGATGTGAAGATGCGACTCCTTTTTCATTCTATTGGGGATAAGGTAATTCTAGCTTTTGCTCATTAATTTGGCTCTGGTATCTGCCATTTTCTGAGTTCCACCTGTGTAGTCCTTAAGCTTGAGCCGAGTCACTTGTGGATTTACTTGATCAATGATTGTATAATTAGTGGTGTTTTACATTGATTCGATTTTGCAATTGTTGGAAGAGTTCTATTTTAAGTTGATTAAGCTGTTGTTTGTTTTGGATGAGATCGGTTTTGGTTTGATTTTACATGTTGATGTTGTTATAGTGTTCTTTGCTGACTTTCCTCTTGGACAAATGGGTCTTTAATTTGAATGAGTGATATATCAACTTTTGTTACTCCATGTGACTGAAGACAAAGGAGGCATGGACCAGCTTCATATGTTTTACCAGCTTCATATGCTCAAGTGTCCATTAAAAAGACTGAATATGAAAAAGATTTTGAACATAGGCTATATCCTAAAGTTGGAAATTTTGAAGGAAAGGACATCTTAAGATGGAAAGGAAGGAAACTTTGAATCAAGTAAGTAGTAAACATATTGGACAGACAGTAAAAAGGAGGTGCATTTTTTTAGAAGAATTTGTTACACAACAACGATAAGAAGTTGTAGAAGAGTTCCTCCATGACCCCTTAAGAAAAAGGTGAAATACCGTAAGAGTTTCATGCTCATAGCTTATTCCTGGTCGTAAACTACATAGACTTTATCAACCAAAAAAATAAAAACCTTTACAGATTTTAATTGAGGGTTTGAAGAACGAACAGAGGAGCTATTGCTAAAGTGGTGAACTGCAGACAAGAAGTTAAGTCTCTTGTCCTTTTGTTTTCAGCATACATTAGTTAGTAACTGAACCTTGACATATTCATAGCTAGCTTTGGAGGATTAATAAATCCTTATCAAATTCTCCAAGGGAGAGAGAGTACTGTTTCCTTGACAATCTGATAGTGCGTAAGCCACTTTCCGTGGTCTTACAGCTGTAATGCCATTTCCTTAGTTGCTTTCAGATCATTTGTGCCTAGAATACGTCTTATAATAAGATTCCTGAAATGCTGACACGTTTTCCTTTCATATTTCAGGACAACTGTCTTGGTTGCATCATCATCGACCCTTAATGAGAATCCTACCGAGAAGCACAATCAGTCATTACTAATGAATCTTGAATTGACTCGATGACTTGGAGGTAAGAGGCAGCCTTGGTGAGTGATTGCATATGCCGAAGAACAGCGACGTCATGTACGAAGTGATCCTGTTTCTACTGTCCTGTGAAATCTCAATGCTCTGTAGATCGGGGAAAGTAATTTGTGCTGTAGAAACAATTAGAGGGAAAAGATTCCTCGGAGGGATGTGACGGCGGGGATTTTTTTTTTTTATTAACTCGGGGCGATGGCCCTAAAGTAAAAGGGTTTCGTGCCCTGTTGAGTTTCCTCGACTCCGTCGAGCAAAGGATCTCTCTAAAGAGTAGGTTTGTCCTGTCAAGTTTAGCCCGTCAACCTTAGATTCCATCAAATGCAGCAACAGGTGAAGCGGTAAGAGGAAGTCGCTGCTTCCTACTTTTTGAACTATCGACAACCACTTGCTTTCTCAGCCATCGCCATGTTTGACCGGGGGGAATTCCCTCTGTTGTTTTGCATCCTTTCGGAAGAGGAAAAAAACAAAGAGGATGAAGACGCGAGTGGCACTTGAATCCATGCTCAAATCATGATTTAATAAAGGTGGGTCTCTACAAGTTATGCCTGAAAGCCTCATCCTTTTGGTTCTTTAAAGTACAGGTATGTGAAGCGAGCCCCGCGGAGGCCACATCAGCTGTCGTATATTACAGCAACAGGGTTCACGGGTTCGTTTGGAGCGGAGATCTCTCCTCCTAGTCCAAATGCTCAAATCACCCCTCAAACCTAACTTTTCCCTAGTACCCTAGGAATGACAGTTCAGATCTCCAAGCTGTCTCTCTTCTCTAATGCAAACGGTCAAGTCCAATGTTGTCTTAATCAGAGAGCACTCGAAGCTGTGGCAGAGCACTTTAGAGCCACCATGACGGAGACTCCCTAACGACATATGTAAGAACCACCGGACCAAGTTTCAACTGACCATGTTTACTAGGGTCAGTTATCTTATTTGCAATAGTTACTGATGCGACATGTGGTGGTATCGAATACAGTTGATTAGATGGAGTTTACTTTTGGTATTACACGTACGAGATAGATCATAAAGAACGGGAGGCATGTCCATACGATGTTTGCTATGCATCGAGTGGGTTCTCTATTTTCAGCTATCTTATCCCGATGTATAGACAACATGATTACAAAGTCGGCATGAAAATACATACATAAGATCATACAGAAGGAGGCCGCATTAGTGAATAGGAAGTATGAACCCGCAAGAATGAACCGTTTGGAGGGGTTGTGTGCGCTCTATTCAACATTGACGAGCTACAAAGCCAATCTTTAATCACATGAGTCGTGGTCCGACTCTTTAGTATACTCTCGTGTGCGAAGAAAAAAACCGTACTACCGATTTGCGGATCCCAGCTTGTAGCAAGCCAAAAGGGAGACTCCTTTTTTTTTCTTCTTTGTTTTTTTGGCCAGTCAAAGGGGCGACCTGAAGTGATGATTCATAGGCCATAATGGGTCAACCAGAAGTCAAACTCTTGTTATTTTGTATGTTTGGTTGGACCAGCCGTTCCCATGTTTCTCCTCCTACCCCGGTCATCGAAAGAGACGTTGCCAGGACACCACCAAATTCTTTATCCGCATCCTTCTTTTGTTCCCTTTTCCAGCAACTGATTAAACAAAGGTGGTACAAAAATTCTATTGCTCCAGCCACTGCGGCACAACCAAATCGCCCCAGCAAAGAAAAAATTCCTTGTTCTCTTGCACATTGGAATGATCAGGTATGGATAAGCGCAGACGGAAGCGAGCCAAGACCAGCTGTTGCAGTCATGAAGGTGGGCGTTCCTTTGCCTATTGGACCTCTTTTTTCCCCCCTATACCAATAATCGCTGAAACCGAAAGTACTCTCACTGTTCTTTTCTTGTTCATCCTATATTCTTTTGGCAACCTTTTCGACTGGCTAGCTTTTGTCCATTATTGCTCAACCTTTCATGGATGTCTCAAGCGTTCTCCATCTTCCCTTTTCTTCATTCCTTTTGTTGCCCTGTCTCTTTATCCTTTGTTATAGTTCTGTTTGGCTCTCCCATGATTGGTCGGTTATACGGTTCGTTTCGTTTCGAGCTTGTCTTGTCGCCTTCTAGTTAACTTCGTCTCTGTTAAACTAGACTGTTCATCTGCATAACGTCGTGTTTTTAGCAGAGGTGAGCAGTGTCGAGTGGAAGTTGATAAACATGTCGGAACAGGAAGAGGATCTCATTTACAGAATGTACAAGCTCGTCGGAGACAGGTACAGCAACAACACCACAAAAAGACTTTCCTTTCTCTCTTGTTTAAAGGGTGTGATGGAAAAAACCGAAGCGAAAATACGCACATAAACAGGCACATATTCCACGTGATTCTTGAAATATGATAGATCCACACCGTCACTACACTGGATGGAACGAGTTCATGTACTGTGCGCGATAGGACAACACATCATGCACCTCAGTTCTTGGGTCCACTTTTTCTTTTGTGGAACTTGATGAAACTTTTCTTGAATGCACCATTGAGACTGCATGCCACAATAGGATCCACTTTTGCTTTTGTGGAGGACCTAGCAGTGGCTCACTGCAATTTATGCAGAGAGATAAACTTTTCTCACGTGTCTGAGATGTCGGTTCAACCGTCTCCATGCAGACGAGAACAAGGGAAAAGCGGCAAAAACCGCGAAACAAACATGTTTAACAGAGATCCATTCTAAGCCTCAGTTAACGTTTGCGCCAACTTGTCTGTGTATTTTGATGATGGTTTTAGGTGGGGGTTGATCGCCGGCCGGATTCCTGGTAGGAAAGCCGAGGAGATCGAGAGGTTTTGGATGATGAGACACCACGAACTCTTCGCCAACGCCCGGAAAGAGATGGAAGAGTCGAACGCCATCTTCGCATCTCTCCAAAACCACTTTACTGCTCCTGAAAATTAGCTGCTCTCTCTCTCTCTCTCTCTCTCTCTTGTTCATTAGTCTTCATTTGAAGCTTTTATGGTTTTTTTTTTTCGATTGAGTTGTGTGATGTTCATCTGATGAACGTGACGACGTACGTCAGTGTGTGAGGAATTTGGCTTATTATATGCGACTCTCTGTGTCCTTTTTCCGGCAAAGTGAGCGGTCAAAGTCCAAACGAGGACACCAATGGAGACCAGAGGAGAGCTTTCACTAAAGGATCTTAGGAAGGCCGTCTCGAATGTACTCTTTGTCATCATCATTTATGGTCGGGCGTCTCCTCCATCATCGTCTTTTACATTGATATATCAAGTCGAACATCAATTGCATTGGCCTGCAATTCATGCTTCGAATTTATGGATGATGCGCCTAACGTCATCATTGCAGCTAAAGCCCAGCTCCCGAGAACTAGACCACACCATAGTTGTCTTGGCTTTCAAAAAATTTCGAAATGTTCTATGGTGTTTTTCCGGTTATAAAGTTAAAATTATCCCGGCAGTTTGTTTTCGATGGGGGCCCTTTTTCTTAAATAAAATCGCGGAGATATTGACTTAATTACCTTGGAGAGTGGGATAGAATGCTGCTGAGGACCAAAACCTCCTCGAAATTCTCATCTCATGTAACTACAAATTTGCCATAGTACTGAATTGTCTCCTATTTGGGAAATGACTTCGCATGATAATAGTGCACTAATTGTCTTATATCCGGTCTACTTAGTCTAAAACAAGAATCCCACGGTTTTATGTTCTAGGGCTTACAATAGTTTGTCTCCGAATCTATTGTTCTTTCTCGGATTTGCCTATCAGCCAAATCAAAAACCAATCTAGAGAACTCGATAATGATTATGTCAAAAGCTTTAGTTGGAAAGCAGTAAGATGTCCAAGAACGCTTCACGTGCAATTGAAAAGCCGACGCTAAGTACGTGTTTATTTTGGAAAAAAATTTCATGATAAATAAAAATACTTTTCGAAAAGTTATTTTTTAAGAATTAGTTTTTTCATTTTCGAGTTAGGCAATTCATTTTCCTTACTTTAAATATGCATGTTTTCTTTGGCTGCAAATAATTTTCCAATGACTGATAATTTTTTGCATACCAAACCTGCAAAAATCTAGAAAACTAATTTTTGGAAATTTTTTTTTTTTTCACTCAAACAAACACAACTTGTTTTTCATTGAAAATCCGAATAGCATTATTACTTATTACTCGAATGAGATTCGATTGAATATTGGTTCTTGGCTTGATTGGTATAGGTGTCGTTCGCCTGGACATTGCTTCTATAACATGTGATTACCGCCATTCATTTTTAATCTAATAGGATGCAATAAACTTGAGTATGATAGACTCATATACCTGAAAATTAAATTCATTAAAAATTAGCTTGATTAGCATAGGCATCAATGGAAGTCATTAATGTGGCTAATTAATGAGAGGAAAACCAACTCCCGACTAGGATTTCGTTTGTTTTGCGAAAATATTTTTCGAAAGCATTTCCTCATTATCTGGTGTTTGGTTTGCTTAGGAAAGTGAATTGGCATAAAAGTTATGCTTAAATTCAGGAAAATGATTTCCTATTTTAAAAAATAAAAAAATATCTTCCGAAATATGATTAGATAACAACATTTGAACCCAAAGTGCTTATAATTTTTTAGCCCAAAGTGCTTAGTATTCCACGGAAGGATTTCTAAACAATTCAACTACGTTGGTTCTCTTCAATTCAACTTAAGAATCCGGGTGGGCCAAGACAAGTCATCTTTGCTACGGCCCAAACTCATGATGACAAGCAGTTTAATTTCGATGCTCAATCGACCTCGGTCTGTATAATTTTTAGTTTTCATTACTTTCTTTTCCGGATTTGGATTTTGATCTGACACGGCAAATTAAATGGAAGGTGGATGGGGTCAAGGGGCTAATGGACAAGGCTTGACCGCCATCGGGTTGGCCCGATTTTGAAAAGCTCGAGGATATGGGTGATTTCAGATGATCAGAGTTATAGCAGATATCCTCACTTGTCCTTGGTAATCTTTACTTGTGGCAACAAAGGAAGTTCTGCCATTTCATGCCCAAAAATGCGGAGAGTTCCTGCTGACACAACCTCATGGCTGAAAAGCAAGCAATATTGGTCAAGCATTCCATAATATATACGACATTGAGGAGCTCATAGACAATACTCACTTGACAATTAAGATCACACAGAACATTCCACTGAGCACTTGGCCCTTATAGCTCCTCCTGAAAATCAATTGGTAATCGTGCATAAGTTGTACTGGATGCCATAATTGGCATAGCATTACCAGGACATCCAAAACACCATGATTCACTGCCTTACCCATAGACCATTGCAGGAATGAGATCCCTTCCATTCCTAGTTTCAGCAATGGGATCAAACCGCTCCTAAATTATAATGCAACTAAAAGAGATGAGCACTTTAACAGAGACATCAGATAATGGAAAGATGGAAACATAGATCAGACATCATTACAGTGGAGGACCATGACAATCGCTTTAATATAAGAAGTCAAGATACTTCAGCATTGTGATCATATCACCGACAATAAATAGAAAACTGATCTGCCTAAAGTGAGATTGCTCACATGAAAAAGGGCAACAGATTTAGAAAGCAACCGCTTGATGCATCATCAGACAATATTTTGTTGTTGAGAATCCTCCATCTTATATCAAGATTGGATTCATTCTGAGTGTCTTTTGCCTCACACTTCTTCTTTATCACATCCAAGAGGGAGTCTGGAAGGTTCTTCTCTCCCTGAATTACCATTTCTTCCAAAGCAGAGTGCATATTCTCACAATCCATGCAACAGAACCAATTTCCTTCTGGCAATTCCTGTTCGTGTTTTGGCAAGTCAATAAATTTCCAAGCTTAGATAACAAAGTTGACAACAAAAATATGACCAGCCTCCCATAGATAAAGAACACACCTTCAAATCAGCCACTTTGTGATCCCTCAAACAGCAGACATGAAATTCCTTCTCACACTAGGGATTGAGACAAAGATGAATCAATAAGTTGGAAGTACTATGAAGCAACGGGTGCATAAACTTCCTTTTCTGTTCTTTTCTTTTTTTTTTCTTTTGGATCCATGAAGTACAAAGTAAAAAAAAAAAGTCATTTAACTAATATGCTGAAAAAGAATACCTGATCACAAATGATAACTGTCTTAGGACCAAAACCAGATTTGGTGAAACCCTTGTTACTGCACGCAAAAGAGCATAACATTCAACCAGATGAATGTGGACAAAGACAAGATGATTACCAGCATATATCAAGAATATAATCAAACAGATTAGGGTTGCAATTCACTCAGGCAGAAAGCTAATATTCTAGTTAAAAGCTGCAGATACACAATATAAGAAACGATAGTAGCAATTCCATGCAATATAAGCATTGGCTAGTTCGCAATTAGATATTAAAATGAAAGTAATAAGAAAAGCGTCAAACATGTTTTCAGATGGCGTTAACATTCCAAACAACCTGCACAATGCACAAACTCCAACTTCTTCAGTCTCCGGAGTTTTCACAATTGAATGCATCGCTTGGTTATCTGTTCTATAGGATCAGCTCCAGCAACCCTTCCAGCTGCCAATGCATTAACATTGTGCTCCACAAACTTCTCCATTTGATGGATATTCTGGCAATATCTACAGTTCCAGCTTTCCTTAGGAACTCTTGAAAGGGAAATGCAGTCTGCAAGAACTCGAAGTAGGAAAATCAATTAAAGCAACTTGTAATGACATGGTACAGAACAGAAAACATCTGTCTTCCACTTGTTTCAGCCATACAAATGAAACCACATACAAACAGTAGACACTACCAGAGGATTGAAGTGCAATCCAGATCATAGGCACTTTGAACAGAAAGGGGGTAAATGTGGAATTGCAATCTTACAAGTACAAGTAGAAAACTAGATTGAGTTTCTTGGGAAATGAACACGTAAGAGACTTGGTACATCACCTGTACTCTTGACTAAAACCATCTCTCAATAGGTACGATAATAAATAGCATGAAAATAAAGATAGAATACAAGTCAAATGAGAATTTTGGAACTTATCTGTCAAAACAGCCAGATACATCTCCATCAATCTAACAACATATTTGGCCAAACAAAATATACACTTCTATCAATGGAATAAAATTATGACATGCATAGATAGTAAGAAGTACGAAATCAGAAAAGGACATCAACCCTGCAATATGAATCAGTATCAACATGAGAACGAAAGACATTTGAAAACACAAATTCAACATTGCCAACCAAAAGTATAAGAATACATACAATTCTGAGCAATTAAAGCAATGACAACAGTTGTTCTAGCTCCATCTACATGATCAAATTTTTTACTAAAAAAACAAACCAACAAATACAAAGAAATAGGTTATCATAATGAATCTTATTAGATTCGAACCTCAGTATTGTCTGAATATGTAGAATGAAAAGCAACCACCACCCTATTTCACAGAGTTAGTAAACATACTAATGTAAAAACTATTCAAAAGAAAATAAACATTCTGAAAATATTAAAAGAACATTTCAGTTATAGCACAGTGAAACTACTTCATGAATCAATAAGAATGGTGTACCCCCGATTTTCTGTGAAAAGAGCACAAATTGCTCCCCAAAAGATTCTTGACAAGAACTAATAACGTCTAGATGACAAATCAAATTCTTCCAAAGTCTTTTACAAGCCAGTCTTCTTCCATCCCAAACTAGGTTCTCTAAGCATTGTCTCTCGGCTAGATAGCAAACCAAGGTCATTTAAGAGGTTGGCACTCACCACATGATATTGCTAACACATCGAATTCCATGAGCAACATTTCCCATGGCTATTCCCCTTCAAACTAATAAACATAAAGAAAAGGAAATGGGCTGCATTCCTTTCCAATAACAAAAACAATTTATTGAGAAGATGCAGAAATATTGGGGGGAAAGGTAATTAGCACGAGGACAATTACCTAAGTGAAAGGCCCTTGGGCAAGTATCACAACACAAAAGAGCCCCTCCATCAAAACAAATGGAGCAAAGATCATCATTATCATTGGTAGACAGCCTCCTACTCCTTGATAAGGATATTGCCAACTCATGAAGGGAAACACCATTAGATGTGTAAATGTTTAAGTATCTGCAAAATGCCATCAGAGAGATTTCAGTGATAATAATTGGTCTGGCAGTAATCTGCCTTTTACAAAGACCCTTAAGGTTTTTTTAGGTTCAATTGTTACCATTCTCTTCAGCCCTTCCCCGTTGCTTATTGAAAGACAAATCTATGATAAAGAATGCATCCTAGATGGATTCAATAATTCATCGCTCTCAATTTCTATATGCTTATCAGAGTAAGTAATCCTGATCCAGAGATGACGGCCCAATCCAGTCTATTATATCTTGCGCTGAGGACCAGCACTTTCCTAAACTACATGACCTAACCAAAAACTCAAGAATGCAAATATCTTAAACAAAACTTACGGCTTGCGACGTGATGACCAACCCGCATGAGCTTCAAATTGCGAGGGGCTGACCTGTTCAACAAAAGTCAAGGAGTTTATGTACTGTGAAGATCAGAAACAAACCAACTACATTGTTCAAGTTAATAAAGCACTCCCATTACCTGAGATTCACAGCACGTACAAAAGATCCCAAACCCTTTTTTGTAGCCAACTAGCAATTTCTGCTCAACAAACATAGCTTTTTAGAAAGAAAAAAAATACATAGTGGTTCCAAAACAAGATCAACCAAACTTCCTAATCACACCTTCCCGCGTACAAAATATGCAACTTCAGTCCCATCAGGCAACACATCCTCCTCAAAAACCAACTTATGCAAACGCAGGTCCTGTCAAAAACACATGCCAAATTTCAGAAAGTGAATTCAGAAATGCAAGCAAACAAAGGTTTACGTGTATAACTGTTCACCTGTTCCTAATTCTTTCATTTCATATTACCTTTATTGATCACTCAATCAATAAGAAAAAATCAATTGACAAATTAAACACTAACTTTCTAGTTAATTTTCCCGAATCTTAGCCAGTGAAGAAGCAGCTTTTGCTGTGCCAGCAGACAAATCAGCAGATGACTCCAAAGCTGGATGTGTTCCTGGCGATCTGAACTTACAAACCAAATTAAGGAACAATGAATAAACAATGAAAAAAGTAAATTCGTAATGAAAAAGTTGTGCCAAAACACAAATAAGTTTACCATTTTTAATGAGGAAAAAGATGCAGTAATAAGTACAAGCATCACAAAGCAGAAACAGACTAATTAAGATATTCAGACCTCACACAAAATATATTTATCCACAACGAAACAGCAAAATGAGACTAATTAAGAAATCCAAACCCTATAAAAGATACAAGTATAACCCAATCAAGCATTACATGTGCTTTTAGGTACTAGCTAGATTAGAACATTAGAGGGTACATTATTCTGCCGTCTGCCTCATAACTGCTTTTCTTGGCAGAACATATGACAGACTTGGCAGCTTTGGTGAAAGACTTATTGATGTAGTCCCCAAGTAAAATTCATAATATAAACTATTTAACCCCAAATATAGATACAATGCAAGCAGTATCACTGGCCAAAAACGGAAAAACAGCAAAACAATGTACCTTTGTGGAGAAACAGCTGCTGCACCAGCAGAAGCTTGCTCAGCAACAGCAGCTTGATCAGGTGAAGCCTGAGCAGCTACAGCTACTTGATCTAGAAAAACCTCATCAGTAGAAACTACTTGACCAGGTGAAACCTGGGACTCTCTCAATTCCAAGCATGAATTGCACAAAAGCTTTGGTTTTCCCTTTGTCATCTCAGAGATGGCTCCTAATAACACAAGGACATTTAGAATTCGCTGTTCTTCTTTCAAAAGAAACACCAACATCAACAAGCAACTGAAAACACACCTTTGCAATTTAAACATATGCTACATTTGTTTATCTGTGAAGAACCAAGAACAGCTTGAACAGCCTCCTCTATAGTATCTAACTGTGCATTCTTGACCGCATTCATTACTTCACGAAGGGTTGTCCCGTTTTCCAAGAATATATATTCAGGTGGACGTTTATTTAAACTGCCAGCATGAAGCTCGAAGACGGTGGGCGAGACAACCTACACAAGTTGTCATACAGTCTTCAGAAAACCAAACTGACTAAGCACAACAATTTATGCTAAAGATACTAAGATTGGTTCACAATCAGCTTACAAGGTAATGCCGCAGACTTGCATTGTGGTTGAATAAGTAGACCAACTTCAAATACCAATCTCAGTATCGCTAGCATATTACTCAGAAGGAAAATAACAACCCAAATGAACCTTCAGATTATGTGGTGTGAGATGCTTACATCGACTCCTTTGCAATTTGCACAGAAGCACTGAATCCCAGCTCCTCTGATTACTCCACAAAGCCCTTTTCCACAATCCCGATCCTGCAAAAAGGACATCGTCATTTTAACTGAAGAGGAGTTCGCAAAGCTAAAATTATTGTCACAAACATCAAATGAAAAGCATACATACCTTTAAACCCCGGAAATACGTCACAGTAAGCCCCTCGAGTAAGCCCGTCTCAAGAAAACCCTTCAGTGATAAAAATGGCTTCTTTAATGCAATCTTCTTAGACATCTTCATTTCCAACTTCGTTGGAGTGTTAACCAATGCACTCGCCCCATTCCCTAGTTTCCTGTCACCTCCATCGCCAAGGCTTGCTCTCTTCACATTTTTTGCCGCATTTTTCTCCACAACATCTTCCTTTGGTTTTAGGGCTGAACGAGTAAACCGCCTATAGGGCTTCTCAGCCAACACTAGGTCTTCCTTTTTTCCAGATAATGGTGCTATTTCAACTTTCCGCTGGTCCTCAGTAGAAGAAAGATCATGGGTTTTCCCCAGGTCAGTGTCTTTCTCAACTTTGTCTTCCTCGGTCTCCATTAAGGTCGCTTCAATCTCAGCAGGCGCTTTTTCGCATTTTGGATTTGCTTCGGGGCCTTTCACTGCCCCATTTAGTGAGGCGATTTCGGGCTTGAAACCCACATTTTCCGTCGGTATGTCACTCTTCACACCATTATCGCCGAGAGAATCCCTAAACTGCTCTTCCGAACATCTTCGACGTCCGCCGCGTCACTCTTCGCCTCCTCTTCACTCGTCGATTCCACCACACCCTCGAAATCTCTCCCCAACTTCTCCCCCTTCAAAGCACGCGCGTCGACATTCGCCGCCTCCTCTGCACCAGCAGCTCCCCCACCTCCACTCCCCGGCTTCCGCACAGCAACCTCTACCTCTCCCGCCTCCGGACTCCTCTTCAAACGCTTATTCCCCGAGCCCGACGAGACCCCATCGCCGGGAACCCCGTTCTGGACCTTCCTCGCCCGGGTCCGGCCAAATGACCCGCGGATCTCGGATTGCGCCTTCAGGGCGAATGCGAACTCGCGCTTCAGCCCGGGCCTCACTCTGGACAGCACCACGAACTCCTCGGAATCCGTACCGTTCGCCATGGGCCCTCCCCGGCGGCGGCCGATGAACCCGGAAAACCTAAAAAGATCAACAGCAGATCGACGGCCCGCGCCGTATTCCCACGGCGATTCCGATCAAGCTCCGCCCGCCTGATTGACCGGCGATACGCCCCGAACCAGGTCGACGAATTTAGGGTTTTTTTAGGTTTCGGATTGGGGGAAAGATTTAGGGAAGGCGAAAAGGATTTGGGGGTCGGTTTTCTTTCGGAGAAGGTGAAACAGAGAAGACAGAGAGACGGAGCAAGGATAGGAATGGGGGCCGGAGAGAGAGAGAGACAGAGAGAGAGAGAGAGGAGGCACCTATTCAATTTTTTTCCTGCGATTGCCCGAACTGCCCCGGAGGGGTATTTACCTTTGCTGGGCAACGGATTTTGCAAACGTGCCGCTCGTCAATTCGGGATTTTCTTTTCTTGCCCCAAAGGGACGAAATTGCTTTTTTCGTATGCCGCGCTGATCATGCAACATAAAAATAATAATAAGTGGATATCATACCTATTTGAGAAGAAAATGAAATTGTAATTTGTAAGAAGAGGGCTACATTAATAAGTAACAAACCTGGATTCTGATAATACAGCGGGATGGTTAATGAAATGAAGTCATTATATAAAATAAAATATGGCAAAGGAGTACTTATTTGGTAAGGACATTTCAAAGTTTCCCTAGAAAATAAAAAAAAGATATGCGTTGACGACACGACAAGCTATCATAATGGGTCTTTTCCGCGAAAAAAAGTTGCTTTAAAGAGTATTTGGAGTCTATCAGGGAAAAAATATATACCACTATAACGGATCTTTTCAGTATTAAAGATGGTTTTAAAGAGTGTTTAGAGTCTACTAGAAAAAATAAAAGATAAAATTGTTTACCGTGAATGCTAACTAGTTATTAGAGGGGGTCTTTTTAGTAAAAAATATGGTTTTAAAGAGCATTTGGAGTATTATAGGAAATATGTGTTTAACCATAAACGCAAACAGCTTGTCATAGTAAATATTTCTCCAAAATTATACTTTTTTAAAGAGATGGTTTCAAATGACACATGGAGATTACTAGAAAAAAAAATTGACTGTAAATATTGACAAGCCATCATAACGGGTCTTTTCAATAAAAAAAAAAAATTAAAGAGCATGTCAAGTTTCATAAGAAAAATGCGTCGACCATGAGTCTATTGAAAAAAAGAAGAAGTATTGCTAAAAATACGAACAAGCTACCATAACGGATCTTTTCGGTACAAGTAATAGTTTTAAAGAGCGTTTGGAATTTTTCAGGAAAAAGTGTTAACCATAAATAGAGACAAATTGGCATAGTAAATATCTCCTCAAAATCAAAGATATTTGAAGAGATTGTGTTTAAAGAGTGTTTGGAGTCTATTTTAAAAAAAATGTGTTGTCGTAAATACCGACAAGTTGGCAATCTTTTCAGTAAAAAAAAAAAAAGCTTTAAAGAGCATCTAGAATTTTTCGGGAAAAATGTACTGATCATAAATATAGACAAATTGCCATGGTAAATATTTTTAGAAATAAAAAAATTTAAAGAAATGTTTTTAAATTGCGTTTGGAGTCTACCCAAAAAAATGTGTTGACCGTTGATACCGACAAGCTACCATAACAAGTTTTTCAATAAAAAAGATTGTTTCATATAGCGTTTGGAGTTTTTGGAAAAAACGCATCAATCATAAATATAGACCGATTGCCATAGTAAATATTTTTCTGAAATCAAAAATTTGAAAAATGCCATAATTTACACGGACGATGTAAAGCGATATTTGAAATTTCATAAACTATGTATTATCACGAGCACCTTCAAGTCATCGTAGTCATCGTAATAGCTTTTAGAGGGGGGGAGAAAAAGGATTTTTTAAATTTTAAGTTATTAAATGATAATGCAAAAAATGCACAGCAATGGTCGGCAATTATTCATTATTTTTTCCTAATTGTGATATTTAAATTGCAAACTTATATAGTAAGATTAAATTTCAGATGTGTTTGGAGCATATTTCTACCCAACCAAAGCAATCCCCATGCTTTAATTCCTACGCATAGTGTTATATTGTCAATTTGAATGAATAGAAAATCAGGACATTAGAGCGCAAAAGAAATCTACCTTAGATATAGTGCCATTCATGATTAAAAAAAAGTAAATGAACACAAAATAAATTAATGCATTGAATTTCCAACTCGTGTTTATCGCTTGGCTTCTTTTGCAATAAATATATTTTCCAATTCAAGAGAATTGACATGGGTACTTGACAATTATGTTATGCTCGATAAATCACACCTTTAAACATCCAATTACAGGGTGATTTGCATGGCAAGAACTTGTGCTCAACTCAATCAGTAAGGGCATGGCAACGTGAGAGCGATGTTTGAAAAAGAATAAATTCTCAATCTGTATATTTTATTTTAATTTATTCTATTATTTTTCTCCATGAGGATTGGGGTAAATCTAATGGGTCCTCCGCTGAAAAAAAACATGTGGGTGTGGAATGAAAGAATTCGCAAGTTTTTTGGGGCGGGCGTGATATTAAGCGATAGTCTCCAGGCACGAGTTGCAAAAAATTGCCTAACATCTCGCCGATGGGCAAATCGGTCAATCCGCCGCGAAAATTTCCCCCAAATCCAAAATTTCGTCCCGATCGGATTCCTTTTTAAAACCCCGCGAATTTTCCCGGCTCAACCAACAGACGGATCCGCCAAATCGCGTCCCGCCACGTGCGCGCGGCATATAATTTTCGGCAACCGCGGTTTGGTGGGTAGAACCACCCCGACGCGCAGATGCGCGCGCGTGGAGGCCACGCGAGCGAGGTGCGGGTCGGCTCGCGCGGCGGGAGCGCGTGAGGTGGGAATCCGGGGCGTGCGCAAAGTCCGTCATGTCCGAGGCCGAGCTCGACCGTCGATCGCGTCCTTGGGTTTTAGGAAGCGAGATCGGACGGTGGAAGAGCGGCCCTGGATCAGTTTATGTTCAAAATTTTGTTATTGTACGTAGGAGGCGGGAAAATTAAGCTCCCGCCGTGGTACATGTCGAAATGGAAAGTACGGGCACGAAGTTTTGCCGGGCTCACGTCCGAATTAGATAGAAATTAGGAGACCCCATTTCACTCATATCACGGAGGGATGTGACTTACTTTGCTTTTTTGTTAATCATGGGATCGAATTCTGGAGAACAAAACCCTAAATGCCCCATACAAATGTAAGGGAGCTCGCATGCTCAAAATTGCCATGAGGAGTGGACTGGCTGGTTTCGGAGAAAGCTAACTCGAGAACCACCTACTGTTTCAATTTAATTTCAATTGGGTTCTCTATGGATAACACCCATAATTGATAAGGACAAATAATACTAAAGTAGGGATTGGTATGGGAGTTATCTTGAAATATGAACTCGATTGTTTATATTGGTCGAGCTATTTAAAAACATCAAGGAGTTTATCATATAATCTCGGAAAAAGCTAAAAAGCGAATATATAAATTCCTTTTTGTGTGGGATGTAATGATCTATAGTAAGTTTTGTGCTAGAACAAATCAATTCATGTTGGATATAATGATATATTGATTGATTTAAGGTACAACAGAAGGTCTCGTGCATTGAAAGGTCCAAATGCATATCAAGTTCTGAGCCCAATGAGCATCTTTTTAAAGTTGTAAAGTTCAAGCGGGCTAAGCGACTACATTTGGTAGATTGGATATAATTATGGAAAGGATATAAAATTATTCTATTCAGCGTTTGAGTGAATTGAATTCCAAATTTCTATGAATATAGGCCTGATATAATTCGGAAAAATAATTCTATCTAGGAGGTGGGAGAAAGTCGGATATGATAAAGAGTATAAAAATGAAAAGAAAAGAAAAATGCAAAAAAAGCCCTTTTTGGCTTTTGCTTAATGAAATCCCTAGAGATCCATATATGGAGGAGAGAAAAAGCGAGAGTACATCAAGCGACTTTACCCGGTCACGACAATTTTATCATAATGTGAACTCCACAATCAAAGACCAGCAAACTCCAACATGGATCTTTTTAGTCCTCCCCCTCTAACCTGTGGTATGATGCTCTAGACTTGGGATTTAAGGCTTGCGACCTTGGATCTACGGTTGCCGTCCTCAAAAACCTGATAGTTGGGGTTGCTTGATTGTAACATCCCCGACCCAACTCTAAGTTGCATTTGGCGGCAGGGGTTGCAACCTCCCCACTTTCTTTTTATCTTTTTATCATAAGCACACAGAAACATGGACAACATTAATCTCCCAAACAACACAACAAACAAGCAACCAAGAAAACACAACATAAAACACACTACTAGCCCTTTCTCTATGGGCCATTTTTTTTATATCATCCTTATATATTCATGTAGACCAAGGGAATTCCTATCTTCATTAGCGTGATTGTTGCTCTTAAAACTAATGCGAGACTTCAATGCTTACAAATCTAAAAGATAAAGGAGTGAGTCAAGGACGTAGTAAGTAAAATCACTAATCATCCACTAGGAGGAGAACTCGTTATTGAATCTAGCATGTGAACATCACACACACTACACCATCGATGACAAATCAATAGAATTATCATCACTATACCTTGACTATATGCATGTGATCAATTCCAACTTACTTTCAATGTAGGATCCACTTTCAATTTATTAAAAAAGCTATTTTACTTTCAACTTACTAAACAAACTATCTTACTAAGCAAGCTTATTAAACAACACACCACAACATACATAAAATAGCTTGTTAACTGTCTCAAATGGTTCTTCCCATACTTTTAGGGGCTTCTAACTTCAAGCTAGGTATCTAGCCATCGAGCTAGGCATCCTATACTTTCAGAGCTTTCCATACTTTCTAGGGCTTTTCGACTTAACTAGGGCATCTTGTTTTTATGAACGAGGTAACATATGCGTCGTTTGGGGGTAAAGGTGTACTCTTGAACTGTCCCTCCTCCCAATCTAATATTGTCCCTTTCGAGGTGTGCTCCTAGATCATCCCCCTCAAGGATTTGCTCTTGGTATAGCCAAGACGCGTTTACGGCATTTATGTTTTATTTATGTAACCACACGTCATGCATCACACAATTCGGTTTATTATCTTTTTATCTTAGCCAATGCTAACAAAGCCCGAAGGCATAAGCAAAGTGTGTGCCATGTCCTACAATATCATAATCGTACAATATGTCGAGTATGACACTAGGCTTGTGGCTCGAACTAACATGTCTAAGTGCTAACGCAATGCCAAGCGAGGTTAGGAATTGATATGCCTCAATATCGATCCAAGGCCAAGTGAGATTTGGCCCATCATATCTCAATGCTAGATTCAAGATGAAGCGAGACTTGTCCGTGGCTCGAGGCATGTACCGACAAATGGACACCAACACATGAGCAAACCATATAAAATCAATCCTCATCATGTACACAACTACACACGGGTGAGCACATGACTAAATTCAATAATGTAGCATATCGCTCTAACTAAAGATTAGGAATTTCACTTACTCATGCAAAGACATGACTAGCATCTTCACAATCAAGCACGGTTGAGGTCATGACTAAACCCAACAACGCAGTACATCGACCTAGCCAAAGATTAAAGATTCCAATTATAGTCGGTGAAGTAACATTGATTTGCCAAGAAAAGGCCAAACTGTGAGAGCGGTGGGTGAGTGTGGCCGAAAGAGGGAGAGTGCGTGCAAGGGGAGATGAGAAGGAGAAGTGAGTCAAGGTTGGAGAAATGAAAGAAGAGTGCTCCTATTTATAGGCCAAACCTTAATAATTACCCTTCCATATGGCCCGATGAACTTTCTAGAAGTGGCAAGCCTATTTTGAAGAGGTGGCATACCTAATTGGATAGTGTGGCACCCTAAGGCTTTAGGGAAATGATTAGAGGCCCCTATGTCGTCTTCTTGTTAGTTCACTTGAGTCACTTTTTGATCATGCCTTAGCCTTCTTGTTCTCCAAGATCATTACCTATATCTCTTCTTGGATTCCTAAGTTAGCGAGTCATGCCCTTCATTTAACTTCCTTGCTCCTCAAGCCAAATTTTGATGCAATCATTACCAAATCTTTACATAGCCACTTAAGATAGCGAGTCATTCTTTTCATTTAAGGCCTAAGATTTGGGGCATCTTACCTTTGAATTTGGTCACATGTTTCTTGCTACTTAAGTAACATCAAATCTTCCTATAATCATGACTAAATCCTCATTTTGCCACCTAAGGGTGTGATTCATCCTCTTTATTTATGGACTAGCTTCCAAAGAACATTTAGGGCCTGCATGGTAACTTGCCAAACAATAAAAATTTCTATTCTTTTGTTCTCGAGAGTAGATTTGGAACAGAAATCTATTTGTTAAAATTTTTGTTCCTAGGAACATATTTGGAAGAATCAAGAATAAAAAAAAGTAGCTTCTTGTTCCTCCGGGAACAATTTCAAGAATCAGTTTTTTTTCCCTTTCTTTTTTTTCCCTTTCCTTTTCTTCTTCCTCTCTCAGCCTACTACCGCCACCGTTGCTGGTGTCGGCCACTGCTGGCTAGTGGCTGGGCAAGGTTTGGTGGGCTTGGCCGAGCACAAATTTGCTCAGCCAGCCTTGCCGGTGGCCAAGCGAGGCTCGCCAAGCTCGGTCGGCCTCGCCGGTGGCCAGGCGAGCCTCGCCCAGTCAGCCTTGCCGGTGGCCCGGCGAGCCTCGCCGTGGATGGGCGAGTCGACCTTGGCCAGATTTGGCGAGGTTGAGCTCGCCTAGCTCACGGCAAGGCTGGGCGTCGTCGGCCCTTGGCAAGGCTAGGTGTCGCCGCTCATTTGGCCGGTCGTTGACCGCCAGCTACCGGCGATCTATTAAGGAAAAAAAGGTGAAAATGGAAAGGAAAAAGAAAAAATATATATTCAAATCATTAAAAAATTAAAATAAATTATTTCGGACTAGAAATTTTCAGGTTTTACCAAATGCATTTCTATCCCACGAATAAAAATTTTGGACAGTTATAAAACACCTTCAAATGCTCGAAATCGTTCCTGGAGCAAAATAAAAAAGAATCACTTTTGAGCGAGAAATTGTTCCCGGAGCACGAGAATGGTTACCATACGCATCCTTAGCAAATAAGGAGATGAAATTGATGGAAGTGCTAACATCATCAAGCGAGAGATTTTCATGTTTATCCACGATCAACTTTGCACTATTTGGGGCGAGGGTTGTGGCCATTTTATGATTGGGCAAGGCTGGTCGCGACCAAGCTTGCCTAGTAGGTTGGTGGCCCGTCTGACAAGCTACGTGGCTGGCTTCGGCCGAGCACTAGGCTAGTTTGGCCGATACATGGCCGGTTTGTGGCCTGGCACATGGCTGAGTGTAGGGTTCATGGCTTGGCACATGGTCGAGCATAAGGTTCATGACTTGGCGCATGGCCGACTCATGGCTTGATACAAGGTCAATTTTATAGCTTGGCACATGGCTAAGCAACAGGGTTGTTGAGCCAATTTGCGACTGATTCGTGACCCATCACAAGTGATCCATGATTGACTTTCGATTGTCATGTTTTTGTGTGGGATTAATCAATCTGCAACCGATACATGGTCGCATGGGATCGATTTATGGTCGTTCGTGGTTGGTACATAAGTGTGTGAAATTACCTGCGATCGAATCATGATCGCATAGAATTGATTCATGATAGTCCTTTGATTCGCAATGTTGCTTGACTGTTCCATGACCAATCCTTATGGTCGAGTGGCTGATCCATGGCCGAATAGCTTGAATTGACTTGTATGATCTATGAATTGGTTCACTGTCGATCCCTTGATTGATCCATGGCCGATTATTTGATTGGGCCATGTATGATCTCTTGGTCACCCGTCTGATTAGGTTGATCGGTCCATGACCAACTCTTGGATAGGTCCGTGGCCGATCCCCTCTATCAGCGCACTAATTCCATGGTCATTTCTCATGAGCCAGAACCATGAATGTCACATCGATAGTCAGGCTCATGCTTGCTGTTGGCCATGGTCAAAGGTAGAGGTCGCAACCATGAGTTCATGTTCATCGAAACTCAAGTCCGGACCAACATTTGGAGGTTGCCTGGGGTTGGGCCTCATCCTTGCATTAGTCATGGCCTCTTTGTCATGGTTGGTGGCCTTTACGATGTTTTTCTTGCTGAGAAATGCTGGGATCGTTGCTTCGGCTAGCATAGATGAAAGATAAAGAAAGGTCTGAGAAAGTGATAACTTTGGGAAAAATGCAAGAAGGGAGAAGACTGTGATTGAAACTTGAAAAGATTGTAATCGAGTGAAAAGATCAAAATTTAATTCAAAGCTTTTACATCTATGTTATATATGGTATCTACCAAACGTTGCATAAGATATAATAAATCCCATCACCATCTTATCCGATCTTTATTCTGTCAAACCTTATCTTATTCAATAAAAAAATTTGGATGACTAAATGAAGCCCACAAAGAGAGAAGGCTGGCTGCATGGGTGCGTCCGGTAGAGCATTTAGGCAGCAACTTTGCATGAATGCAGAGCACCTTAGATCAAAAGGTCTTCTCAAAATATATACACCATTTACATACAGTAGTTCAGTGCTTCTTTTCTATAAAGTAGAAGAAGAAGAAAATACCTTGATCAAGCGACCGGCAAATCTAGCGATAGGCCGAGCGGCCAGTTGATCTCAACTTGGGTTAGGTCGACCTCAACCTCCATGACCAGGTGAGCACAAATCAGAGATCTAGAGTGTCTCTGAGAGAGACTACGAACATATTTTCATAAGGGCAAGACTAAAATATGAAATATTGATGAGGGCAAGATCAAAAGAAAAAAATTCACTAAACCCTTGAATAGTATCTAGTAAAATGTTGAAATGCAGGTACCGAGTCTCCCTTGCCTCAAGCGAAAGGCTTTTGGAAATGCACTGCATTTGCCAAACGGGCTTTTCGAATCGCTTTACCAAACGTCATTTCCTTTTGCCAAAAGTCCTCTATGGGCTCAAAGTCTCTCGGTAATGCTTGGCAAAACACACGCTACATAATATCAAGCGATGGAAAACCATGCGCCGCATGTTAAACATAGATGGAGCGATGCACGTTAAGCTCGAAATGGTCGGAATAGGAGGAGCGAGTAGTGAAGCCAAGGGAAATGGGCAACGGGGCGTTGGTAATTCTAAGCGAGTTAACTTTAATCGCACGATATATAGCTCGTGAAGAAACGGAAATATTGCAAGGCGGCGCTTCGTAGCACGAATAGTCATGTAATCATATGATGCCGGGCCCAACACATCTCGTGTTAATAATATAATGTGGTTTGACGGTGAGCGTAGGTCGGTACTTCAGTGGAGACCCGTGATGAACGGCATTATTAGAATACATTCCACAAGTAGGCTACAGTCTCACCCACCCACCTCATTCGAAACACTTATAATTCATCCCATCAACGACCGTCCGGGTGGTGGGGGAGAGGAGGGGAGAAGGATGAGGAGACCTTACCTCGGGTTTGTACGTGTTCAACCAGATCGAGCGATTCAAGGACGGCGATCGGCTAAACTAAAATACGCAATTTCGATTCTAATTTTGGTACATTATAAGTTCTATATGCTGGGATAAGTGGATCAAAATTCCAATCTTTCGATGAAGAATGCTGCTGGACCTGAAGGGGGTAGCTTGAGCTTGATGATACTTATTGGTCCTGAAATCTTTGAATGGTGCAAAAGCATATTCCCCACAATGCCAAAAGGAATACAGGTCTTGGTTTATTCCTCTTCGGCCGTGCGAATATGTCATCCCCCACTTTATCTTTCTTCACATGCAACTGAAAAAAATATCCCTAAAGACCATTCGGCACGTGCAACCCAATTTCAATTGCGAGGTTTTTGATGGGAAATAGGATGTCATGCCGGGGTACCTGTCCGTTTGGGGTACAATGAAAGGTTGGTAAGATATAATCAATTGCATTTTGTCCCTAGCGAGCTCTACTAATAATGTACGCGACGGAATCTATGTGGTTTGAAGTATGGACACAGGTAAGTATACAGTGCCGTTTTCTTTCAAAGTACTTAGGAATAGTTTGGTGTTGCTATAGCCAAATCGCGAAAATGATGGCATCACGATTTTGCATCAGTTTGCATTATAAACAAGAGATGCTTAATTTTTAGGATTGGACCGTTTAAAGTATAAGATTTTATGGTGACATTGTATCTGATAATTGAGTTTAGTTACCAATTCGCACTATCTATCGAGAAATCATAAGAACATTATGTTTCTTTCGAGTAGATACGAAATAGAATAATCCTAACTTGCGTATATAAATGGTTCTTGACAGGTTACGCACTGTTAATTGACCAAATGAAGGACATGAAATAGGTTTAACATTGAAGTATCCCGCCCGAGTATGATGCGGCAAGTGCTTTCTACATGTATAATTCGGTTCACTTCAAAAGAACGAATGAGTATCTTTCCATAAATCTGGTAAACGTATTATGCAATATGTACATTGCGGGTACTCTAGATAAAAGTACGAGGATTTCAGTAGTGGATCCAACGGGTACTTAGATAAACTAGTACTGCATAAGTCGTATATGCTAGTGATTTTATTTCATCACGAGTGAATATAAAAAAAAAATAGTGATATTTTTCGGTTCAATTGGTTGGATTCTTTGATTTTTTTCCTCTCGATTTCTTCTTCATATGAGCTTTTCGTCTTCAATACTTTTGATCTTGCCATCCAGGTCATGTTCGAGTGAAGGGAGTGTCTAGTGCCACGGATCATGTTAAAAAGCTCAACTCAAAAGGTGCATATCCGATTAGGAATGACGTGTAAAACTTGATAAGCAAATACTGTTACTATGCTCTTTTAATGTGCAAGCCAAATCAGGAACGAGATGCGCATGATAAATAAATCGGGATGGCATTCCAGCTCCTATACCATGTCGAAAAATCCAACCCGAAAAGCCAAAACTGATAGGTAGAGATAGATCTCATCTATACAAACATCACATCCATTATCCCATGATCGATGCGGGATATTTCAACACGCTCCACTTAGTGTGCACGCCCTCGACCTCACGTGTCCTACTGTTCCAAAACTCACGGAAGTTGAGATATGGATAAGTAGATTACACCCATCTCGAACATTACATTTTGAAGTAAATTTACGCAGGAGTATACGCAGCTCGTTCTTAGATTAGAATCATTTGACGACATCGAAACAAGCATAAGTGCAATTGAAAGAAACAACAACTAGCAACTCGCAATCGTAGCACACCGAAACACAACGCTAGTTTCATTCATCTTTGTACGGACAAACCGAAGGAAAAACAAGTGAAAAAAAACAGAGATACAGCCACACGACTCGAGTACTGTAACCCTAGTAACACAGCTTGTAACATACATGAACAGAATCAATAAGAACTAAGACCACGCTAGATTAATACCGAGACCATCATCAGAAACCTTCCCCTCCAGCGCCGAGCACGACCTCAGCTGCCATCGGAAGAGCTCCCGAGCTGCTGCACCCCTTCTCGCTGAAGAAGGGAAACATAACTCAGACGACGGAAATTGCCAAAGGATTGAAGTTGCCCTGTTGGCCGAAGCCCGACCCTGAGAACCGGTAACCGAGTAGCTACGGAGCATCAGTGGCCGAAACCCACTCCCCCCGCTGGCCGGACACAGCCGCCTCCCACTGCTGCGGGAGGCGGCATGAGTCCCACCCGAAAGAGGGGCGAGAGAGAGAGGGATGGCAACGAGAGCCGCAGCTCGAATTTATACATAATTGAGAGAGAGAGAGAGAGAGAGAGAGAGAGAGAGAGAGAGAGAGAATTCGATCCAGTGGTTAACATAGGAATGACGAAGGAGGAGGAGAGAAAAAGGCGAAGAACGAGGGTTTCTTCTCCAATGGGGTTTGTGGTGATGGCATCTTCCATGGGATATGCGGCGACCACCACCGTCTTTTTAAAATTCCGATTGGTCCACAACTTTAAAACCTTTTGTCACCTTGCTTTTCTTTCCTAGTCCCCTTCCTTCCCCTCCCACTTTTTCTTACCTCATGATCACTCATGGAACCATTCCCTCACCTTTTCAGTGTGGCGAGTGATTCGTATTTCATCACGTTTGTGCCCATGTTGATGCGCCAAACATGAGCGAGTGGGGTCGGAGGTCGTTGCGATGGCGACACTGTGTCTTTCTATATCGAAGCGTCTCGATGGAGCCCGATGGAGCTTGCTGGTCAAGCTTATCCATTTCATTGGGGATAATTATGAATATAAAAGGTCATAAATTTGTTATGTGGATACCCTTTCCAATTAATCTTGATTGGCAATCGCTGAAGTGGATATCGACCATCTTGTGTGATATGGCCGAAGCTGATTTGGATTTTTATGCACTTTTTTTCTTTTATGATTTTCTTCTCTCTCTCCGTTTTTCCCCCTATGTCCCTTTGCTAGTTTGCAGCCTTGGTAATGGCCGATGGAGGTTGTCGGCCACAAGTCAGGCTCAGGATGCCATTGTCGGCTCTAGGCTTGGTTTCACAAGTCCTGATTTGGCTGGTGAGGAAGTCATGACCCCTCTAGATCTGAGCCAAGCAAGGGCTAACGAGGGTTATCCACTCACTTGTGGTTGATGACCTCCATTGTCGAGGCCACAGACCGGCAAAAGGACATAAGGAAAAAAACAAGAAAAATGTAAAAAAAAGCCCGCGTTAGTGCCAATCGTGCCATGAAAGATGACTAGTCACCACATAAGTGATTTCAAGCCAAAATTAGCTAGAATGATTACATAAGTAAATCGTTAGAGGGTTTAAGATTAAACTAACCAAATTGATAATTTTATTACTGAATTGACATTTTACAATAATATTTTTTTAATTATTCCTGTTTCATGGAGAATTGTATATGACAGAGTCCATAACCGACATCGATTTTGTTAGATATATATTAAGAAAATTCTTCATATTCCCTTTGATTTTTCAAATATATTAAGATTGTAAATATATTTCTTTTAATTGTGCATTTAGACCCCTCTCCTTTTCCTTGTTCCCTTTTCTTTCTTCATTATCGATAATAGAACATCCCCATCGCTTTCTTGTGTAGTGACATTTTCCATCATGTTTGTGCCAACGTTGTCGTGCCAAACGTGGAGTGGGGTCAAGCTCAATCTGATGATAACACGTGTCTTTTCTACGTCAAAAGCATATCAATGGGGCCTAATGAAGTGCGCCCCTTAAACCTACACATTCCGTTCAGAAATACCTACGACAAACTAAGCAAACTAGAGGAATACGAGAGAAGATAGTTATGTCACATCGCTTGTCACGAAATTTATGTGCTATATATATATCCATGGATTTCCCTTTATCTATATAATAAGCTTTTGGATCCACTAGATATATTATAGACTCGAGTTGAGCTCTATTTTGATAATTTTCCGATTGAATGTATTAGATCTTATTGTGTGTTTTTAAGAGGTTCTACCTTAATTTATTTCATGTGTGCAGGCCCTTTTGTCAAATTACACATACTTTTCCTAATTCAGCTTACACGTGACAAAGGAGACTTAAAATATCTCATATTACTTGTCTATAAAGTTTAATGCTCTTCATATACATATAGTCACTTTCCACCTATAGAATTTCAACTTTTGGGTGAAAGTAAATTTGATTGGATATGTTGATAAATTTAAACTTAAGCTCTTGTTTAGTGATTTAGTGATCTCCTTCTTCATTTATAGCATATTTCTTATTTAATATAACGATGACACAGTCTACACTATTTCATAGATCACATAAGCATAGAATCTTCCATGATGTGATGTGTTTTTCTTGTCCTGATTAAGGGCAGATGCATAGACCCGACCATCCGATGCTTGTGATGGTTCACTCTATGCTTGGCTATAATCAAGTGATGGATCGCCCCTTTCTCTCGACGAGGATGTGACAAATACAACTGGTTAGCTTTTTTCTTTCTTTTTGGCCAAAACATTGGTTTTCATGTCGACATAGATAACCTGACTTTGGAGTGAGCAATGAGAAGTCACTAAATGTCGTTGTAGTTTCTATATTTGTGGAGGAACCTGATGTCACAGGCCACAACACTTTGGCTTTTTTGGTACTATAGTGACAAATTCGTCAGCAATCCTCGTCCCATATTTAAAAAGTCTTGTGCAGTCCAAAACGTTATTCAACTCGCCTTTCAGGAAAATCGTTAAAAAAAAAAAGCAAGAAAGGGAGGGAACGCAGAGCGTCTTCCGCAGAAGACGAAAGCCATGTAGATTCCGTTTGCATGCAAAATACCATCATATACAAGGACCGCCTCGGTTCAACCCGACCAACCGGCCAGGTTTTCGATACCGACTTCTTTGCTGGTTTTTTGGTGGTTTCCTTGAAAATTATATAAAGTAATGTAGGAAAAATTCTCCAAAAATCTCAAACTTTTTTTAATTTTGTTAATTAAGTCCTAAACCTTTTCGGTTCTTGTCAATTGAGTCCAGCCAATTTTGGCCGGAATCGCTGACATTACAATTTTTAGTAATATTTTGAATTTCTAATGGTTTTTTCTTCTTCTTCTTCTTTTTTCATTTTCTTTATTTATTTTTTAGTTTTGGAGTTAGGGCTAGCAAGGGTAGGCCTGCTATCACTGGCTTTGGTAGAGGGCATCGCTGGCCTTGCCAGCTGGGCAAGGGCTTGCGTGCCCTCACTTTGGCCAACAACGGCCACAATGCCTTTGCTAGAGTTGGCAAGGGCCGGCTGACAACCCTCGTTGACCCTAACTCCAAAACTATACAAAAGAAAAAAAAACCATAAAAATTTCAATAAATCATTAAAATATTATTTAAAAATGTTCATATCAGTGTTGACCATTTACATTAATAATTTTTTGCCAAAATATGCCAAATGGACTCAACAAGCAAAATGTGAAAAAGTTTATGATTCAATTGGCAAAATCGAAAGTTTATGGCTAAATTTGCAAAAGTGCAATAAGTTTAAGACTTTTTAGACAATATTCCCGAGTCATGCGTCTTGTGCAATACAACGATTGAGGAGAGAGAGAGAGAGAGAGAGAGAGAGAGAGAGAGAGAGAGAGAGAGAGAGAGAGAGAGAGAGTAAGAACACTAAGAGTGCCAAAACTTTCATACAGCTCTCATTTTGATGTCAAAACTTGTTTTCGTACATTTGAGTGTTACTTCTGATTTGCCCTACTAAAAAAGCCAACGTGGCTATTGGTAAACAATAATTTTAATTATTTTTTTATTTTTTTGATTTTCCTTTAGAGCTGGCGAGAGTCACTGGCACCCTTGCTAGCTATGTAACCCTTGCCTAAATTAAGTGAGGGTCGCTTCGCCCTCAGCCATGAAGGCCATGGGCGTCATCGTTAGAGCCTCACTAGCTTCTAACTAGGGCCGTTGCGGCCTTGCCCTCGACTTGCAAGGTCACGACAACCTCACCCTTGCCCAAGGCCTTCATGGCCAAGGGCGAGGGTCATTGGTGAGCCTTGCCGGCCTAAAGAAAAAAGTTAAAAAGAGAAAAGAAGAAGCAAAATACAAATAAACATAAAAAAATTCAAAAATACATAAAACTTCCACATAGGAGTTTGGCAAGAATTGTCATTGAAGTGAATGATTTTACTTTGATGTGGCACTTAAGTGAACGAAAAAAAAATATAACATCAAAGTGAATGCCGTGCGAAAGTTTTAGCACTCCTATTATCCTTTTCCCCTTAAAGAGCGTAAAGATGGCTAGCTTTTCTTCAGCCGCACTATGTGGACGGGGGAGTGCCTTAAAGGATAGGCACAAGAACCATGTCACACGAGGGTGGTGAGCCCTAAAGAAGAAAAAGGATCATTTACTCAAATTGTTATTTATGGACTCAAAACCATCATTGAAACATTAGTCGGCTACGTAATCAACCTATATGTTCGTGGATGATGGTTCTTTGAGTTACTTATTTGCTAATCTAGTTTTAGGTTCTGAAATTGACTAGAACTTGTCGTTGTTGTCTTATTCACGATTGTATAATTGTGGGGTCAAAAGTTGAATTTGTTTTTCCATTTTATTAGATTTCTGAAAGAGTTATAAAGTGTCCAAAATTTAGTGATCACTTGATTTCACAATAACTTATTGATAAACCGTGGACGGTTTTATAAAACTTGTTAACTCTTTTTTTTTTTTTCTAATTAACAATCTCAATTTGGGTGATTGCCGATTTTTTACTGATTAAATTATTTGCTAGCTTTATGTTACCAACTCTTGTTTGAGCTAGTTAACAAGGGATATACGTGTTTTTTTTTAAATTACCAAATTCTCCAATATCTGACAAAATAGACTTCCTTTAATTTTTTATTATTATCAATTTTGCTTTATCTTTCTTACTGACTTTTTAAATTTATTAGTTATAACATGGAATTACAAACTATTTGCATGTGATTACTAACCTTTCTCCAATTAACTAGTTTAGAGTTACTAATCCCTTATTTGAGTTGTACTAATGCTTATATGGTTTTGTTTTTGTTTACCAACTATTCTATTAAGCTACTTTACCAACCATTTCTACCGTTAAGTTACCAACTAATTTTGCATTATCAATTCTTATTCTTGTTTGAGTTAGTTATTAATGTTCATTTTGTTCTTTTTTAAATTAACAAACTTTTTTTTTATATTTGACTAAAAAACTTATTATTTTTTTACCAATAGATATATACGTTTCTTACAAATGGTTTAATTTGAGTGACTTACCATTTTTTTTTTCCAGATTACGCTACCTTAAGAAAAATCGGTCAACTAAAGCATACATAGATGTAGGTAACCGACTCAAAAGAAAGTTGAATTGTTGCAAAAAATTAATCAGAGTATATATCCCGGTCACTTAAATTAAATTTAGTAATTTCATAGAAAAGTTGGTAACTCTAAGATATTGCTAAAAAAGTTAACTAACAGTTGGTAAACATATTGGTAAAGGATAAGAAAAGTCCACAATCAAAAGGAAAATAAACTCGTAAGTAGCTTAAACAAGAGATGACGGTTCATAAATAGTCGATAATCTTAAAAAAATTCGTAAGCTCATCTGAACAAGGTTGATACATACTAAAAAAAAAAAAGAATTTGTAAATAATAAGAAGAGGTGCCAAATAAATAAATAAAACAAATAAATGCCGTTAAGTAACTTACCTGTGACCAATATTAGGTGGTAATTAGTTGGGAGAAAATTGACGAGCCACATTGATTAAGGTCAATGATCTCGAAAGAGAGTTAGTACATTACATAACAGACAGAAATAGGCAATTCAGTAACAAAGTTGGTAAATAAACAAAACAAAATATTGATGATTAACTCAAATTAGAATTGGCGATTCAAAATAAATTGGTAATTAATATGACGGAAATTGGTAAGTCACTCTACAACTTAGATTAATAGTCCCATATAAAGTGAGGCATTCGATGCTTTAGTAAGTTATGCAAATAAAATTCGATAGAGTAAAGTCCTTAAAAGCGTCTACTTATCAAATCTCTCCATCAAGACAAAGCTTTCAGTCATACACACTTCCCCCGGAAGCTGAATCTCTCAGTTGGTTCATCCCAAGCAAAGAACAAAGCGATCTGAATTATGTCCCCCTCCCCCACCACATTCCTTGAGTTTCACCAAAGAAAATCGAAGGCAAAAAGCACCTCTCTTACCCTTTTCAAGTACTGCAAAACAAAGCAAAACACACCCTCTTCCACTTGAGTCTCAACTCAAACCAAACCGTTTGCGACTTCACTCGGAGGTAGATCGAAACAAGAAGCACTCGCCTCCAGCATCAGTCGATCGGCGATGGCAATTGCCAAACGTCGCTCTGCTGATGCCGAGGCAGACCCTTGGAATGCGCACTCGAGCATGATGAAATGCGCATCCTTGATCTTGCTCGCCATAATCTTCCTCATCGTGCTAGGGGCTTCGACCATCTGGCTCACCGTCCATCCGAGGCAGCTCCAGTACGCCGTCGTGAATGCCTTGGTCTCTAACTTCACACTCAACCAGAGCCACCTCGTCACCGCCGACTTCAACATCTCGTTGTCGAGCAACAACTCCAATCACCGGGTCTCGTTCACCTATGAATCCATGAAGGTGTTCGTGGAGAGCAACGAGCAAACCCTCGCATCCGCCGCCGGCCCGGCTCTATTCCATGACAAGGACACGTTCAAGGTGTTCTGGGTGAATCTCACGTCGCATGATGTGGAGCTACAGCGGTCCACGTTGAAGGACTGGAAGGATGAGCCGTCAGGGGACATCAAGATCGACGTGGTCATCAAGGCGCGTGTCAAGTTCAAGGCCCTGCATTGGAAGCAGGACCACTGCATAATCCAGATATTCTGCGGCGAAGTGCTGGCCCGTTCCCCACTTAAGGAGGCCTTTAAGGAGACCCCATGCGACGTCGAACTTTGAATTGTAGTCGATGCCGTCATCGCCATCGTCATTGTCCTCTTCTTTCTCATGTCTTCATAATGGTTCTATGTAGTTTAGGGCGTATGGATCAACGCTCAGAGCATTTCTTAAGTATTTTGAGTTGCAACCCTGCACATTTAACCTGATCGCAGTCTAGATTTCTGTCAATTATCTGCCTTGCGAGGCGACTCTTTCTTGTGAAGGGCGCAAAGACTGTCGGATCTCCATCGCGCACTACGCCTGTAAGCGTTGGGTTTGGGGGCTTGATCGGCTCTTGTTTTCCGATAGCCCCAGATCTCCACTGACGGACGAAGCGAGCTACTGCGGGGAAATGACTCCCTGCTCATCTCCAAGTTTCAGATGGCAGTTGTTGCATAATGCAGAATCAGGGATCTAAACATATAAATTGACTAAGAGAGAGCATGTTGTCTGCTGTCCAATCATATGAATAGGGTTCAGCATGAGGACCCCACTTGAGCCCTCTCACTAAGACCAACTGAATGTGTTATGAATTCGGATTTGAGCTCTCTTGATAATTTCCTAATTTAAGATATCAAATTTCTATTACGTGTTTTCAACAAGTTTACCTTAATTTATTTAATGTGTAAAGAACTTATACGTTAAATTGTACGTGCCACACCTAATCTGGCTTGCATGTGAGAAATGACTATTAAAATATCTTAGATCGCTTGTTTACAAGATTTATCGCTCTTTATATGCTTACGATCTCCCTTCACTTCTAAAATTAAAACTTTTAAGTGAATGTGGATCTGACTGGATATGTTGACGGATTCAAACTTGAGCTCCCTTTTAGTGATATGGTGATCTCCTTCGTCATTGATAATATATAGAAATTACACCTTTATGTTTGCTAGCATTTTTATTATCTAATATTAATGATACTAAGGTCTATACTATTTCATTGATGGAGTGTGCATCAGACCTTCAGTCATGCGATGTCTTTTCTTCTTTTGCTGATAATACAAGGGCACAGGCAAGCACATAGACTCGACTATCTGATGCTTGCAATGTTTCACTCTATGCTTGGCTATAATCAAATGATGGATCCCCCTTTCTCTCGACCGAGGACGTGGTGATTTCTTTTTTTCTTTTTGGTAAAAATATAGCTCGAAAAAGATAACCCGATGTTGGAGTGAGCAATGTGAAGTCACTAAATCTTCATGTAATTTCTATATTTGCGGAGGAAAGCTGATGTCAGAGGCCACGACACCTTGGCTTTTTCGAATTTTTAGTGACAAATTCGTCATCACTCATTAAAAAGTCTTGTGCAGTCCAAATCGTTATCCAACTCCTCCTTAAGGAAAATCAGCAAAAAAGCAAGAAAGGGAGGGAATGCAGAGCGTCTTCTGCAGAAGAGGAAAGCCAAGTCGATTTCGTTCGTATGCAAATAACATGATATACAAGGACCGCCTCGGTTCAACCCGACCAACCGGCCAGATTTTCAATACTGATTTCTTTGCTGTTCCGATCGGTTTTCAGGCAGTTCGACTGAAAATCATACAGAGTTACACGTCTTATGCAACACAATGATTGTGGCCAAGCTCGATTCTCGCCTTTACACTGCTCACTGAGACTCTCTCTCAAGCTTTTCGATTCCGAGAGAGTGAGAGAGTGGAGCTCAAGGATGGCCTTGAAGAGTGTAAAGATGGCCGGCTTTTCTTTGGCCCTAAGATGTGGATGGTGGAGTGCCTCAAAGGTGAGGCACAAGAACCATGTCACACGAGGCTGGCCAGCCCAAAAGAAGAAAAAGGACCATTTACTCAAATTGTTACTTATGGACTCAAAAGAATTTCTTATTTTTTACCAAATTTTACAAACATTTATTACAAATGGCTTAATTTGAGAGACTTACCAACTTTTTTTTCTAGATTAAGCAACCTTAAGAAAAATTTGTCAACTAAAACAATACATAGATGGTGGTAACCAACAGAAAAGAAAGTTGAATAGTTGAAAATTTAATTAGAGTATATATATCAGTCGCTTAAATTGAAGTTGATAATTTCAGAGGAAAGTTGGTAATTCTAAAATATTGCTAAAAAGGTTAAATAACAGCTGGTAATCATATTGGTAAAGTATACGACCGAGTCCACAATCAAAATGTAAATAAACTCGTAAGTAACTTAAACGAGGGATGACAATCCATAATTAGCCGATAATCAGAAATTTTTTTTGGTAAGCTTCTCTAAATGAGGTCGATAAATTCTGAAAAAAAAAAGATGGTAAATTTAAGATGTTGCTAAAAACAAACAAAAAAATTGTAAATAATAAGAAGAGACGCCAAATAAAAAAAAATGCCGTTAAGTAACTTATCGGTAACCTAATATTAGACAGTAATTAAATGGGAGAAAAATCGGTGAGCCATGTTGATTATGGTCAATAATCTCTAAAGCGAGTTAGAAAATTTTAAAAATTGCTGTACACGACAAATAGAAATAGGCAACTCAGTAACAAGGTTGGTAAATAAACGAATATAAATAAATATTAATGATTAACTCAAATTAGAATTGGTGATTCAAACTAAATTGATAATTAATATGACTGAAATTGATATGTCACCCCACAACTTAGATTAATAATTTCATATGAAGTTCTTAAGAAGTGTCCACTTATCAAATCTTTTGAGCAAGGCATAGCTTTTAGCAGGATGATTAGTTCTTGGTCTAGTCTGGTTCCAAGGTAGGATTGAGAACTAATTCCCAAAATTCAGAAACCAGGAATTGGACCTATTGGTTCTAGGATCGGGAACTGGACTAGGATAGAATGATTTCTTTTTTTTTTTCCACTATTTTTTTCCTATTATTTTTTCTCCCATTACTTGGAAACGGACCGAGATATCGTTTAATTCACATTTTACTAATTTAAAAAAATAAAAATAAAAAATAAAAATATTTAGTTAGTTCGGTCCGATTCCTGTTCCTTATTGTAATTGGGAACCAGACCGCCCAACCATCGGTTTCACTTTTAGAAATCGGGAATCGAATTGACCTCTTGAGAATTGGACCAAATAGGCCAATCTGGTTCGGGTGATTTTTGGTTCGAACAGTTCATTTTGCACACTTCTGACTTTCAGTCACTATCCTCACTATCCCCACTCGGTCGATTTCATACACACTTCCCCTGGAAGCTGAATCTCTCGGTTCATCACAAGCAAAGAACAAAGCAATCTGTGCATGTCCTCCCCTCCAACCATATTTCTTGAGTTTTACCAAAGAAAACTAAAGGCAAAAAGCACCCGTCTTTCCCTGTTTTTTTTTGGTCGGTCCCCGTCTTTCCCTTTCAAGTGCTGCAAAACAAAGCAAGCACGCCCTCTCTTCCACTTCAGTCTCAACTCAAACCAAACCGTTCGCCACTTCGCTCGGAGGTAGATCGAAACCAGAAGCACTCACCTCTGGCATCAGTCGATCGGCGATGGCAATCGCCAAACGTTACAATGCCGCCGAGGCAGACCCTTGGGATGCGCACTCGAGCATGATGACATGGGCATCCTGGATCTTGCTCGCCATAATCTTCCTCATCGTGCTAGGGGCTTCAGCCATCTGGCTCATCGTCCACCCGAGGCAGCTCCAGTACGCCGTCGAGGACGTCTTGGTCTCTAACTTCAATCTCAACCAGAGCCACCTCACCACCGCCGACTTCAGCATCAGGATGTCGACAAACAACTCCAATCAACACATCTCCTTCTCCTACGAATCCATGAAGGTGTCCGTGAAGAGCCACGACCTAACCCTCGCGTCTGCCGCTGGCCCGACTCTATTCCACGACAAGGACACCTTCACGGAGTTCCTGGTGAGTCTCCCGTCGCGGAATGTGGAGCTACGGGGGCCTGCGTTGAAGGACTTGAACGTAACGGAGCAGTCAGGGTACATCAAGATCGACGTGATCGTCGATGCGCGCGTCAAGTTCAGGGCCCTGCATTGGAAGCAGGACCACTGCATGATCCAGATATTCTGCGGCGATGTGGAGGCCCACATCTCCCGGGAGAAGGCCTTCCATCAGACAGTATGCGACGTCGAACTTTGAATTTTACTCGACGTCGTCATCGCCGGAGTCGTCCTCTTCTGCTGAGGACGTTTCTTAAGAATTCTGAGTTGCAACCCTGCACATTTAACCTGAATTAGGTCAATTATCTGCCTTGTGATGCGACTATTTCTTGTCAGGGGCACAAAAACCATCAGACCTCCATCATCGGGTTTGGGGGCTTAATTGTCTTGTGTTTCCTGGAATAAATAGACCAAAAGTGTTAAAAGTTATATATGGCACTTATTTGAGTACTAAAAGTTTATTCTCGCTTAAGTGCCAAACTTTTTGAAAAAGATATTTTAAGTGCCAACTTCAATATGATTGATCGAAAATTGGACGTGACATTTTTTTTATTAATTTTTGAAGCTAACGTTGCTTGCCAGAGGGTTTAGTCGGCATCTAAAGCAAGAAACTACATTGTCTGGTTGCATTTTCCCCCAAATGAGAACTCTAATTCGCCAAATTGAAAGAAATCCCCAATTTCAAACCCTAAGCGACCATTGAATGAATCCTTCCAACTCAATCTGCCATGTTCCAGCAAGCCACGAAGAATCTGCTCCACCTGCTCATCATCCCAACCTCCGCTGCAGTCAGTGCTCGTCCCACCCCTTTCGGAGAACAAAGAAGATCAAATCTCAGCTTCAACTTTGGTCCGAACAGAACAGGACGGGGAGTCAGACACTGCCTGATCCATGGACGATGATGGAGTTGCAATCTATGACTAGATTAAGGATAGACAATTCAATTATCACTGCCAGTAGGAATCAAAGCGAATGACTAGATATCTGAGTGATTCCATCACTCCGTATCTTTCAGCCACAAAGTAGAGTAAAACAGAGCGTACCTTGCGCTCTTTGGAATCGATTATTGGTGGCGGCGAACGAAGGTTAGATCGACATGGAGGATTCTTAGTGACGAAGAAGCCGAGAATTAGAGCCAGCAATGGTGTGTCTAGCAGGATCCGAGTTCTTTAAGTACTTGGATCGCAGAATAGAGGATAGAGCAGGATAGTTCATGACACGTCAATAATATTCTGACGAGCTCCTAAAAAGCAAAAATTGAAGACATGAAAACATGCCCTCTCGGCCAAGCTCGCTAGGAACAATATGGGTGGCTTGCAAGTGACATCAACACTCGTCCATGGACGAGTGGTTCACGAGTGTCAATGTTGCTCGATCAGATCCGGGGGCGACAAATAGTGGCGACGATGAAGGAGGGGCGGAGGTTGAACTGGGAGAGAGGAAATGACCAGATGGGTTTTTCAAGAAAGAGGGACCGGAGGCGTGCAGGTGAGGGAGAGGACCGACGCCATTGTTGCAGAGAGCAGGCTTTTAGAGGGTAACGAAGGAGAGATGAAAAAAAATGCAAATATTTTCTTTCTTCTTCGTTGGACAGCAGCCAAGAAAGTCCACATGAACTGATTTTTTTTTTAAATGCCAGGTCATGTTAAATTTTTAATTATAAAAGCTACATAATTTTTTGGCCTGAATTTATTATTGAAGGCACTTAAATGGTTGTTTTTTTTTTTTTTTTATCAATTTGGCACTTAAGTGAGCTGGCAAAAACTTTTAACATCAAAATTAGCGTTGCCTATAGTTTTTGGCATTTCTAGTATACTTCTCCCTGTGTTTTCCATTAGCCCCGGATCCCCATTGACAGATGAAGCAATGACTCCGTGCTCATTCCCAAGTTTCAGATTGCAGTTGTTGCATAATGTAGAATCAAAGATCTAAACATATAAATTGACTAATAGAGAGTGTATTATTTGCTATCCAATCATAAGGACATGTTCAGGCAAAGAACTTCACTTGAGCCCTCTCATTAAGACCAACCGGATATGTTGTATGGTCGAATTTGAGCTCTCTATTAATAATTTCCTAATTAAAGGTACCAAGCTTCTATTATGTGCTTTCAATAGGTTTTACCCTAATTTATTTAATGTGCAAAGAACCTATTTATCAAATTGTACATGCCATACCTAATTCGGATTGCACATAAGAAATGGGTATTAAAATATTTCATATCGCTTATTTATAAGATTTAATGCTCTTGATATGCATGTGATCACCCTTCACCTATAAAATTTAAACTTTTGAGTGAATGTGAATTTGATCAGATATCTTAATGGGTTTAAGTTGAGCTCCATTTTAGTGATATGGTGATCTCCTTCATCATTTATAATATATAGAAATTCCATACAAAAATTACACCTTTATGTCTTCTAGCATATATCTTATCTAATATTAATGATAGTAATATCCATACTATTTCGTAGATCGAGGGTGCATTACATCTTCCACGCATGTGATGTCTTTTTTTTTTTTTTTTTTTTTTCTGGTAATACAAGGGCACGGGTAAGTGCATAGATCCGACTATCTGATGCTTGTAAAGTTTCACTCTATGCTTGGCTACAACCAAATGATGGGTCGCCCCTTTCACTCGACGTTTTTGGCAAAAATATTGGTTTTCTTGATTAATTATGTCACGCCCCAAACCCCGAGCACGCGACAACCCCCTTCTCTTGGTCGATTGAAAGCGACGTCCCAGGACTCGTCGACAACCATTCATTTTAATCTTTCGTTATGCGCAAGAGGAAGACGAACCATCCCCAGTCCAAACAGACAATCAAGCAATCAATCAGCGATAAAGGGATGAACGGCAGAAACCTCAACTACTCATTTATACAAATTACTAGATTAACCAATGGAGGATCGTTTTCCGATTTACAAGCCCGACAACGGGGGCCGATCCATCCTCTAAGCCAAACCAAAAAGGAACTAGGCTGGGCTAATCTAGCTGTACAAAATGAACTCTCGGGTTCAGCACCATGGTCACTCGGACCCATCAGACTCGACTCCGTCAGGTCGATCACTGGAGAAGCGGGGGTAGGATTCTCCACTGCGGGTGCGTCATTCTAGGGGCCTGAAAATGGTTAACCACGATGGGTTGAGATAAAATCTCGCGAGTTCTTCCCCCTAAGCCCCTGGTTAGTACACCAACTCAACCCGGGTATCTCTCCGTAACCACCCCTCACTCAACCCAACCACAAACAACCAGCAATCGCAATCAAACCACGAGACATGGGGTCAACCAACAAACAAAAGTCGATTCGCATGCAACCTTACCCGGTATGCCATACCCTGCACGTTATAAGTCAGCACAATACACGCAATGCACATGGCCGTTAGATGATGCAGTTCATCAATCACATGCGAGTCGCGTCACAAGCGATCTCACCTAGCCATTGCCACACCCTGCACGTTATCAATTCATGCGTGCGTGCCATAAATGATGTGATCATCTCATGCATAATCGGAACCAATGATGCCGTGTTTTCTCATGCACTCTCGCATCCACACGTGTTCCGATTATTACTGCCCCACAGGGCTACAACCAAGGCGCAACGGCGCCCTTCCTCCGCAGAGGCGCAACCGTGCCCTTCCGTGCCCAAAAGACGTCAAGGGATACTCTCTCGAGACCGCATGCCCAACGAACGTCAAGGGATACCCTCCCGAGACCGCATGCCCAACGAACGTCAAGGGATACTCTCCCGAGACAGCATGCCCAACGAACGTCAATGGATACTTTCCCGAGACCGCATGCCTAATGAACGTCAAGGGATACTCTCCCGAGACCGCATGCCCAAAGGATGTCAAGGGATACTCTCCCGAGACCGCATGCCCACAGAACGTCAAGGGATACTCTCCCGAGACGGCGGTTTCAACTTAGTGATTATGCAAGCATACAATCACAGCCCACTTATTATCTTTGAGCATTAGCCAATACGCACATGCTTACATATGAAACCTCAAATCATTTCTCACAAAAGCGGTCCATTTCTGGTGTCCCTCGGACAAACCATTTTCCCCATCTTTCTCATAAAAGTGGTCCATTTCCGGACAAATCACTTTCTTTCTCATAAATGCGGTCAATTTCCGGTGTCCCTCGGACAAACCATTTTTCCTTTTTTGTGAAATTCACACGATTCATGCGAATGCTCATGCCACGACACATCAATTTCACTTCATATGATCAAGACACATGAAATTATGCATAATTTCACTTCCGGATGAACAAAGTCATAGTGAACAAATGCACATGAACAGTGAAATTTCCGAATTTAATAATTAAATAATTTAATACAGAAATCACATAATTTAATTCAGAAATCACATAATTTAATCAATAAATGCAGGAATTAAATAAATCAATTAATTAAAACAATTAATCAATTTAATCAAGCAAAGCATGCTTAATTAGCACATAACATACAATTAAGCATAATTAAACAAGATTAAGCTAATCTAATCTTGACCCTTAATCTAACCACCTATCTTAGGGCTAATGCACTTAATTAACCCTCCTAAACCAGCATTAACACTAATTAACCCAACCCTAAGCAAGTTTAGGCACTAAATAAGGATTAGGGGCTAAACTCACCCGTTAAGCGGGCCGGCGACACGGGCGCGGCGGCGGCGACGAACCCGACACCTGAGGACATCTCTCCCAACATTCCAAGGCGGTCCCGGGCAGAAATCACAGCAGCAACCTCTGCTCAAACTCCAAACTTCAAAAGACAGCACTGCAGTAGGAGGAAGCTGCTGGTCGGAGCAAAAACAAGCTGGCCGGAGCTCCGGCGAGCTGGTGGCCGGTGACCGGAGGCTCCTGGGGGTCGAGGGGGAGTTGCTGGAGGTTGGGATGGGCGGTGGTTTGGTCGGAAATGGAGGAAAACAGCAGCAAAGGCGAAACTGTGCAGTACCGCGTGAACAGTAGGCGGTCGGCGAGCAGCCGGCTTCCGGCGGCCGTACGGATCGACCGGAGACTCCTTTCTCCGATCGGCCGATGCTATCTGAACGGTTTTCGTCTTCTGAACGCAACGGCGGATGCCACGGGTCGAGATTCACACGGAAAGGCCATGAACAACTCGAATTTCGGTGAAAGGTCAGAAGCTGAAAATTGCAGGAAGAAGGGAAACAAGGGGAGAAAGGGCTGCGATTTTTGGAGAAGATGAAGAGGAGAGAGAGAGTGAATTGAGCTGATCAAAACCCTTCATTAATGGCCTTAATGGCTGCTTCAACTCCCCATGCACATGACCTCATCTTCTCTCTCTTCCTTTTTGACTTTTCTCCAAAATATCCAAGGGCATTTTGGTCATTTCCACCTTGCACATTTCCCAATGTGCCCTTGGGCTGAAAATGAAAGGCGGGCCTAGGAAATGGGCCGGAAAATGAATAGGAATGGGCTTGGGAATTTATTGGGCTCGAATGGCCCACGTTTGGATAACGGGCTGGACGGGTGAGGGTCGGTTGGGTCCAACGGGCTCACTTGCTTTCCTCGGGCCTTCCACGGTGGCCATCCCACCTTGGGCGTGAGGCCCACACTGATTTTCCCGGCCCACGTCCTTGTAGGCTCAATTCCTCGGTCCGTAAACCCTTTCCCAAAATCTCGCCAACCGACACCGTCGATCGTCAAGGAAGATCGTTCAAAAGTCCATCTCGGACGTTCCCGAAAATTCGAAGTCCAATCTTGGATTTTCATGCCTTGTCAATTTTGCCCAAATGTCATTTTGGTATAATTCGACCCGACAGGCGGCCGAGGATTCATGCGTAACCGACTCGTGCCAAACCATGTTCAAGACTTCTCGACACATGGACGTCCTTGACGACATGAAATTGCGAATGATAGATTCTTATTTCAAAGTACACGATTATCAAGGATCGACATAGGGTCATTCGCGGGTTTGATAACAGTAGACGGAATCACCCGTCGTCCCATTATTTCTGTTCGCGAATCGACTTCTATTCGTCCTTGAAATCGGCCTGCATGACTACAGGATCGTCCTTACGCAAGTCTCACGGTCGAGTCGTTTTCCTAGGTCAAGTTCTTTAGTCGCACGAGTTCTGTCCTCAGTAGCCTTTACCCTCAAGGTCAGTATCTCGGAAATGATTGGGTCCGAGTGGAATCAACCAACAATGCATTGGCAAAATTCATGTTCACTCATCCCTAAAAGGGCTCGAATTTCAGGACGTCACAAATTAGGTCGGAAAAATAACCTGATGTTGGAGTGAGCAATGTGAAGTCACTAAAATCTTCTTGTAGTTTCTACATTTGCGGAGGAAAACTGGTGTCACAGGCCACAGCACTTTGGCTTTTTTGAACCATTAGTGACAAATTCGTCATCACTCATCGTGCCAAAGTTAAAAAGTCTTATGCAGTCCAAAACGTTTTATCCAACTTCTTTTTCAGGAAAGTCAGGAAAAAGCAAGAAAGGGAGGGAATGCAGAGCGTCTTCTGGAGAAGAGGAAAGCCATGTAAATTTCATTTGTATGCAAATAACATGATATACAAGGACTGCCTCGGTTCAACCCGACCAACCAGCCAGATTTTCGATACCGACTTCTTTGCTGTTCTAACTGGTTTTTAGGCGGTTCAACTGAAAACCATACAGAGTTACACGTCTTGTGCAACGCAGCGATTGTGGTCAAGCTTGATTCTCGCCTTTGCACTGTTCGCTGAGACTCTCTCTCAAGCTTTTCGATTCTGAGAGAGAGAGAGAGTAGAGCTCAAGGATGGCCTTTCATCGTCGAGTTCATCATCGTCGACGAATGGGGTTGAAGAGCGTAAAGATGGCCGGCTTTTCTTTGGCCCCAATATGTGGACGGTGGAGTGCCTCAAAGGCAAGGCACAAGAACTGTGTCACACGAGGCTGGCCAGCCCAAAAGAAGAAAAAGGATCATTTGCTCAAATTGTTACATATGGCTCTTTGATTCACCTGTCTACTAATTTGGTTTAAGATTGTTAAATTGACTTGAACTTGCCAACATTGCCTGATTCACAATTGTATAATTGCATTGTCAAAAGGCAAATTTATTTTTCCATATTATTAGATTTTTGAAAAAGTTATAATGTGTCCAAAAAATTAGTAATCACTTGATTTCACAATATTATTGATAAGCCGCCGACAGTTTTATGAAATTTGTTAGCTTTTTTTTAATTACTAATTGAAATTAGGGTGATCATGAACTTTTTATTGATTAAATTATCAAATAGTTTTATGTTACTAACTCTTGTTTGAGTTAGTTAACAAGGTTTATGCGGTTTTTTTTTTCAAACTACCAAATTCTCTTATATCTGACAAAAGAGACTTCCCCAACCTTTTATCAACTTTTCTTTATCCTTCTTACCCACTTTTTAAATTTAATAGTTATAACATGAAATTACCAATTATTTGCGTGTGACTTACCAACCTTTCTCCAATTCAGTTACCAAGTAGTTTAGAGTTACCGAGTCCTTATTTGAGTTGTACTAACGTTTATTTGTTTTTTTTTTTTTTTTTTAATATACCAACTACTCTATTGAGCTACTTTACCAACCATTCTCGACCATTAAGTTACCAACTAATTTTGTATTACCAATTCTTATTTGAGTTAGTTATTAATGCTCATTTTGTTCTTTTTAAACTACCAACCTCTTTTTTTTTTTAATATTTGACTAAAAAAAAAACTACTTATTTTTTACCAAATTTTATAAACATTTCTTACAAATGGCTTAATTTGAAGGACTTACCGACTCTCTTTTTTTTCCAGATTAAGCAACCTTAAGAAAAATTTGTCAACTAAAACAATACATAGATGTTGGTAACCAGCTCAAATGAAAGTTGAAGAGTTGAAAATTTAATCAGAGTATATATATCAGTCACTTAAATTGAAGTTAATAATTTCATAGGAAAGTTGGTAACTCTAAAATATTGCTAAAAAAAACTTAAATAACAGTCGTTAATCATATTGGTAAAGAATAAGACAGTGTCCACAATCAAAAGGAAAATAAACTTGTCAGTAACTTAAGCGATAGATAGTAATCCATAATTAGTCGATAATCGGAAATTTTTTTTTTTGTAAGCTTCTCCAGATGAGGTTAATAAATTCTATAAAAAAAAAAAAAAAAAACAGATGGTAAATTTAAGGCGTTGCTAAAAATAAATAAGAAAATTTGTTTCTTTACCAAAAAAAAAAATTGTAACAAATAAGAAGTGACACCAAACAGAAAAAATAAATAAATACCGTTAAGTAAATTATCCGTAACCTAATATTAGACAGTTAATTGAATGGGAGAAAAATCAGTCAGCCACGTTGATTACGGTCAATAATCTCTAAAGAGAGCTAGTGAATTTAAAGAATTGCGATACACGACATATAGAAATAGGCAGCTCAGTAACCAAGTTAATCAATGTGGACTGGTAGAATAGTTATAATCATTATTCGGTTGAATTTTTCTTCCAGGTATTTCTGATCACTCCCCATTCTTAGTGTGTCTCGACTCAACTACACGAAGATAAAATCATCCCTCAAATTCTTCAACTTTTAGATTGAAAGCCCCGACTTCTTGTGCATGGTAAACACTTGTTGGCAACAAGAAATTAAAGGATCCATAATGTTTACAATGGTGAAGAAACTCAATGCTTTGAAGCAACAACTAAAGCACCTGAACAAGTCTCAATTTGGTGACTTGCATTTGAAGGTCAAGGACGCTAGGGAAAGCCTTCAACGGATTCAACAAGAGCTCGCTCTAGACCTCTACAACCCAACACTCAAAACGAAGAAAAGGCACAACTAGAACAGCTCATTGCTCTTGGCAAACATGAAGAAGACCTTCTCAAACAGAAATCTAGAAATCTATGGCTTAAAGAGGGTAATAGCAATAGCAAGATTTTCCTCACCTCCATGAAGCGTAGAGGTACTCAAAATAGGATTAATCAGCTCTTACTCGACAATGGTTCTATGATTACTGATGAGAGGGCTCTTAAGGATACAATAATATCCTACTATTGCCACTTACTTGGAAAATCTAGTCACGGTTGCATCTCGTATGATGGGCTCGCTTCTCTATTCCATGAAGATGCTAGTGCTCTAGCCACTTCATCGTCTATTCAAAGAGCTAAAACTCACATAGTCATTAAGGGTTTCAACAATTTCAAAACTCTCAGTCCAGACGAGTATAATAGCTTATTTTACAAAAAGGCTTGGCCTGTCATAGGACATGACATTAAAGATGCTATCATGGAATTCTTCTCTTCTAGGAGAATGCTGAAATCGATAAATTCTACTTTGATCTCCCTTGTACTAAAGGTTCCAAAATCATGCGGCCTTAAGGAGTATAGACCTATTTCATGTTGCAATGTCATATATAAAATCATATCAAAGCTACTTGCATATAGAATAACTTGTATTCTCCCTTCGATTGTGGACCTCAACCAAATTGCTTTCATCAAGGGAAGACAGATTGCAAAGAATACTCTATTATGTCGAACTCTTGCATAACTACCATAAGGGCAATAAAGGAAAATGGGCAGTAATCAAACTCGATCTTATGAAGGTTTATGATATGGTAAAATGAAATGTTGTTGTCGGGGTTGTAGAAGCGGTTAATATCCCCTAAGTACTTGATTAATCTAATAAATCAATGCATTACTATCCCCAAGGTTCTCATTTAACTTCAACATTGAACATGTTGGGTATTTTGCATGCACAAATGGGCTTCGCCAAGGTGATCACCTTTCTCCCTATTTCTTTATTCCAGTTATGGAAATTCTTAAAGAATTATCGAGGGAAAATTGCTACCTCATCTTTTAAGTTCCATTGGCATTGCAAATCGCAAAAGATTATTCATTTATGCTTTGCCGATGACCTGTTCCTATTTGCTCATGGGGATGTGAATTTCATCCTTTACCTTGTTGATGCACTTGATGATTTTGCATCTCTTACTAGACTAAGCTTTAACCCGGATAAATGCTATATTTTTTTCTCGGGTTTGTTTGAGGATGAAAAACTCCTTATAGTGGATCGCACGCCTTTCTCTACGGGCTCCCTCCCCATTAGATTCCTCGGTGTCTCAATTGTTATACGAAGGCTCATGCACACGGATTGTAAGGGCCTAACGGAAAAGATATTCCTAGAAAATAGATGTATGGGACATGAATTATATCAGTTTCGTAGGAACACTTCAATTGGTCAAATCGATGCTTTTTCTATTTGCATTTACAGGATGCAAATGTTTTTCTCCCAAAGCAAACTATCTATGGGGTTGAAAAGAAGATTAGGCAATTCTTATGGGCAAGAAATGCTGAAACTCATAGATCCCACAAAGTTGCATGAAATGTAGTATGCTCACCAAAAAAAGTGGAAGGAATGGGCCTACTCGATTTGAAACTTTGGAATAAAGTATTGATGGGTTGCATGCTTTGGAGCCTCATCAACTTGCCATCCTCATCCTTATGGAGTACTTGAGTTCATCATATTAAATGCCAATGTACTCCCATTATGAAACTCAACATAAATGACAGTATGATTTGGAGTTGGTAATGTATTCTCAAGTTAAGACTTGCTCTAACACCCATTATCTCCAGCCAAACATACTTTTTCAAAAGAGACAAACAAGGAACTCATATAAGAGGGACCGACCGTCGACTAGTATTAATTAATTTGGACTAGTGGTATTAGCAAGCATAATTTCATTGGCTGGCTTGTTTGTAGAAATAGACTACCAATAGAAGTAGCCATATCATGGTGGTTGTCTTTAGTAGATACTAAGTGTAACTTTTGCACAAATGGTATAGAAGATAGAAAATGCTTATTCTTTGAGTGCATCTGGACAAGTAGTGTGTGGCGTAATATTTTGGCACAAAATGGAATTTGGCATTATGTAAGAGGTTGGAATCTATAACTTTAATGGATGATCAGAGCCACCAAGGGAAAAAATTTGGAGGCGATACTCTTCAAGCTATCTTTCTTAACGACACTTTATTGGCTAAGATTTGAAAGGATGTAAGAGATAGGGCGTTACTCTACCAAAAGTGTAGGCCTTCCCGGGCAAAAGTTTCATTGGCTACTATATGGAGGCTTCCTTTCTCTATCTTCTCGCATAATGAAATATTAGGGGATTCTCCTAAGCTTTTGTATCTCATTTGATCAATAATATTCATATATTTACGCACAAAAAAGTTGGCAAATAAACAAAAACGGAAAAACTATTGATGATTAACCCAAATTAGAATTGGTGATTCAAAATAAATTGGTAATTAATATGAGATAAGTTACTCTACAACTTAGATTAATAATTCCATATAAAGTTCTTAAGAAGTGTCTACTTATTAAAACTCTCAATCAAGACATAGCTTTTAAGAAGGGTGATTGATTTCCGATATGGTCATGTCCAATCCAATAAACCAGTCACTTATTTTTCCCACTATTTTTTTTGCCATTACTTTTTTCCCACTACTTGGAACCCGACCAAAATAGTGTTTAATTTACGTTTTACTAATCTTTTTAAGAAATAATAAAATAAAAGGACATTTAATCGGTCTGCTCAGCCACCGATAGGAACTAGAAACTAGACTAACCAAAATAGTGTTTAATTTACATTTTACTAATCGGGAATTGGACCGCTCAGCCAGCCACCGTAGGAACCAAAAACTAAACTAACCCTCTCGAGAACCGGACCAAACCGGCTGGTTTGGACAGTTCCCTGTTTGGGCGGTCTATTTGCACATCCCTAGCTTTCAGTCATTATCCCCTGCGATCGATTTCATGCACTCTTCCCCGGGAAGCAGAATCTTCTAGTCTGTTCATCACAAGCAAAGAACAAACCCCCCTTTCTTGAGTTTCACCAAAGAAAATTAAAGGCAAAAAACACCCTCTTTCCCTTTCAAGTACTGCAAAATAAAGCAAACACGCCCTCTCTTCCACTTCAGTCTCAACTCAAACCAAACCGTTCGCGACTTCGCCCGGAGGTAGATCCAAACGAGAAGCACTCACCTCCGGCATCAGTCGATCGGCAATGGCAATTGCCAAACGTTGCGCTGCCGAGGCAGACCCTTGGGATGCACACTCGAACATGATGACATGGGCATCCTCAATCTTGCTCGCCATAATCTTCCTCATCGTGCTAGGGGTTTCGACCATTTGGCTCACCGTCCACCCGAGGCAGCTCCAGTACACCGTCGAGAACGCCTTGGTCTCTAACTTCAACGTCAGCCAGAGTTGCCTCGTCACCGCCGACTTCAACATCTCGTTGTCGACCAACAACTCCAATCACCGGGTCTCGTTCACCTACGAATCCATGAAGGTGTTCGTGAGACACCACAACCTACTCCTCGCGTCCGCCGATGGCCCAACTCTAGTCCAAGGCAAGGACAACTTGACGACGTTCGCGGTGAGTCTCTCGTCGCGTAATGTGGAGCTACAGGGGCCTGCGTTGAAGGACTTGAAGGAAACGAAGCCATCAGGGGACATCAAGATCGACGTGTTCATCGAGGCGCGCGTCAAGTTCAATGCCCTGCATTGGAAGCAGGACCACTGCAGGATCCAGGTATTCTGCGGCGAAGTGGAGGCCCACCTCTCACCGGAGAAGGCTTTCAAGCAGACCGTATGCGACGTTGAACTTTGAATTTTACTTGATGCCGTCATCGCCGGCATCGTCCTCTTCTGTTACATGTCTCCATAACAGTTCTATATAGTTAGTTTATAGGGGTGTCGATCAACGCTCAGAGTGTTTCTTAAGTATTTTGAGTTGCAACCCTGCACCTTAACCTGATCACTGTCTAGATTCCTGTCAATTATCTGCCTTGCCACTTTTTCCTGTAAGTAGCGCAAAAAACGTCGGACCTCCATCACTCACTGTGCCTGTAAGCGTTGGAGTTGAGGGCTTGATTGTCTCTTGTTTTTCGGGAAAAGAATAATAAAAGTATTAAAAGTTGTGCATGGCTTTCCTCTGCTCACTTAAGTGCTAAATTGAAGAAAAATTGATCATTTACGGCCTGTGTGGTAATACTCTCGGGAATATCTGATTCTGTTCTTTTGTTTCTGGGAAAGAATTTGGAACAAAAATGCATTTGGTAAATTTTTTGTTTCCAAGAACGAATTTGTTCCTCGGAACAGGTTTGGAGTAGAATCAAAAAAAAAAAGTTGCTTCTCGCTCCCGAAAACAATTCGAGAATCAATTTTTTTTCTCTTTTCTCTTTTCTCTCTTCTCTTTTTTTTTTTCCCTTCCCTTTCTTCTTCTTCTTCCTCTTCCTCCTCCCACCCCATCACCGCCCCATTGCCGCCCTTGAGCTGCCGTCGATTAGCGGCCGAGTGAGGTCCAACGAGCTTGCCGGAGCCTCGCCAAGCTAGGGTGAGGTCCGGCAAGCTCACCGGAGCCTCGCCCGGCCACCGGCGAGGTTGAGCCTTGCTCGGCCACTCGTCGGCCACCACCGGTGGCGGCGGCCAAGAGGAAGAATGGGAGAAAAAAGAAAAAAAATACTAAAAAATTAAAAGAATCGAAAGATCAAAATTTTTTATCAAACGCATTTCTATTCCCCTGCAGTAAAAATTTTGAACAGTTACCAAACGCCTTCAAATACTCGAAATTGTTTCCTAACAAAGTGTTACCATGCGGGCCTTAAATGTCAACGATGAGAAATTCTGATCAAATTGATTATGTAGCATTTGTAAATAAAAATTTTAAGTGACATTTTTTTTTTAAAAACCCAGTCCACATGGACATGCAAAACGATGTTGCTCAGTCTAATGTGACTGGGTAATGAACAACGTTCAGGGAAAAACCGACGTCGTTTGAAGTTGAGCAAAATTGCTGGCTTTGTCGCACCTCTCCAGGTCGCTTGCTTGTTGTCCCTTGCTTGTCATCGCACACCTGCCCTCACTCCCCATCCGCTCGCCATCGCTTGCCATCACTTGCTCATCGCCCATGGTAAAAGGTGCATTTCTCTCTTTGTGTCACTCAATTGGAGGGGAAAATTAGGGTTCGTAAGAGAAAATTAGGGCTCCTGAGGGGAAAAATTGGGGTTGTGAGCCGTTGCTGAAGTTCTTGCTCTCTCTATTTGCAAGATTTAGCTGTTAATTTTGAGGGCAAACCGAAATAGGGACTGAATTTGGGTTCAATGGCTGGTTTGGATTTAAAATTGGGGGCTTCTCTTCAATTCGGGGATTTAGGGTTCTTGTTCGGCAAAAAGGCACTAGACAGCATTGATTTAGGGTTTAGATGTTGATTGGACTCTCCGACGGATCACATTAACTTAAGAAACTAATAAAAAAAGGCCATGTTAGAATACCGGCCAAATAGACTGGAGTTGGCATTGAAAATAGCGTTTTTCAAAAAATTTAACATTTAAGTGATCCGGTTTTTTTTTTTTTAATATTAAAGTAAACGCCGTACATAACTTTTGGCATTTTTAAATACCTTTCTCTCCTTGTTTTTCATTAGCTTCAGATATCCATCCACTAACGAAACGAGCTACCGCGGAGAAATGACTCCCTGCTCATCTCCAAGTTTCAGATTGCAGCTATTGCATAATGCAGAATCAGGGATTTAAAAATATGAATTGACCAAGAGAGAGCGTGATACCTGCTGTCCGATCATATAAACAGTGTTCGGGCGGAGGACCCCACTTGAGCCCTCTCATCAAGACCAACAGCTCCTCCCATCATGTGCTCATACAGTCAAAATTGATTGAGCCCCAAGTTTGATGGATTGAGGGGTTGGCATTAATAATGTTTCCCAAAAAACAAGAACATTAAAAAGAAAAAGAAAAAACCATCATCGCAATCCCACGTTGACCTAGGATATATAAGTTCTATGTATATGCCGTCGAAGTTCAGCGCGTGATCGAAAAGTTTAGACGGCGAATCCAGAGCAACATTTGAAAATACAGCAATTCGACACATGTGCTTGTTAATGTTTGTAACTCAAGAGACGTGCATTAAAGGAAGAACACCTATGAATGAATGAACGGACGATATTGGACATCAAATTCCCGACCCGACAAGCATCTACCATATCTTATCTTGACATACCAAGTGAGATCAGGCGAGCGACATCAAAGTGCTCGATTCATAAGTAATAAGAATTTGGTGGAGAAGTCTTGGGACATGAGAGCAAACTTGAGAATATGGAGACATCAGAGACGATAGCTTTAGTTAGGACCCGGATCGATCCATCATTCCTTGGATCGGTGCCTACGGCTAATCTAGGACAACAGTTGAAAAATGCAGGAATTGGACACTTGTGCATGTCAATGTTTGAAGCTCAAGAGATATGCATTAAAGGAGGAACACCCATAAATGAACGAACGGACCATATGGGACATCAAATTCCTGGCCCGACAAGCATCGGTCATACCTTATCTTGACATATGAAGTGAGATCAAGCAAGCGACATTGAAGTGCTCGATGCATAAGTAAAGAGAATTTGGCAAAGAAGTCTCAGGACATGAGAGAAAACTCGAGAATATGAAGACATCGGAGACTATCGCTTGAGTTAGGACCCGGATTGATCCATCAATCCTTGGATCAGCGCCTACGGCTAATTCAGGACAACAGTTGAAAATGCAGGAATTCGACACATGTGCATGTCAATGTTTGAAGCTCAAGAGACATGCATTAAAGGAGGAACACCCATAAATGAATGAACGGACGATATGGGACATCAAATTCCCCGACCCGACAAGCATGGGTCGTACCTTATCTTAACAAACAAAGAGAGATGAGGCGGCGACATCGAAGTGCTTGATGCGTAAGTAATGAGCATTTGGCAGAGAAGTCTCGGGACATAAGAGAAAACTTGAGAATTTGGAGACATTGGAGATCATCGCTTTGGTTAGGCAGATCGATCCATCATTCCTTGGATTGGTGCCTCTGGTACCTGAATGGTAAATTTCAGCTTCATCAATCAAGATGTAACCCTTTTATATCATACGATCATCCAAAACATCCTTCCTTCTTCAAACCCAAGGAGGAGGATGGATCATCGGTCATCACCAGGCTCATCACTATGCATGAAAAGTCTGGATATGAACATAAACAATCGAAGCGAGACCATCGTCAGTCGTCATCAGACTAGCATCGACCATATTCTATGCATATACATACGTGTCATACCAGTTGATCCTTTGTCGTACCAGTTTAACTGAAGATATCTTATGATCTCTCAGAATACAGTGACTTACAGGGAAGCGGAGAAAGAAAGACGAGAACATATGGCGATTATTAGCTCAGGAAAATAAATTACAATCCATATTGTCGGCGATAATTTCACCGTTATGCAGGAGCAAATGAATGAGATGAAATGATATATATCGGCGCATAACTACGGTATACGATGAAGGTACTATGACGGATCGAAATTCCAGTAGGACAAGTCCCAAGGAACAGCTAGCTTAGACAATACGATGGGAGTTCTTTCGTCATAAGCTGGTACATCTCCTTTTAGAAGAGCGAGGCGGGGATGGCGACGTCGACGTGTCGTTCCATCGAAAGAACGATTCTACCTCATCGCGCCCCGTCGTCTCGAAAAAGTGCAATTTCCGCTTGCGAGGAAGCACCAGTCGGCCTTGTCTACGTGGCGTGGGCGGGCAGCTTCGGACCGTAGGGATCCTGTGCTCGCTGGAGGTCGGGGTTTTGCACCGATCTCCGTCATCCTTCGTTAGTAGCTTCTCGCTGCTCTCGTCGTCTCCACTCGCGGGTTGTTGCTGTACTTCCTTCGGAGGGCCTTGCTCTGAGTCATCGATCTCCTTAGACATCGAGAGAGAGAGAGAGAGAGAGAGAGAGAGAGAGAGAGAGAGAGAGAGAGAGAGTCACAGTTTGCAGCTAATGAAAACAATGTTCTGAATAGCTTGCGCCAGCTTCTCTTCCGTTGTATTGATGCAAATTATAGGACATGAATATTACAATGATTCCAAGACATGTTGAAAGGATGCAAAGTTGTTTTTGGCGAAAGATACAAAGGAATGCACAGTGAAGCCATTTTAGAAGAATTGACCTTCTACCCAACTTCTTGAACATCACAACTTAGATCGGCAAGAACGTCTTTGGATATATAAATTTATAGGAATTGAAAATATTGGGGAATTTTTCTTATTTGTCTTGAAATCTAATAAAACTTGCACGATGGGGAATTTATAACGAGTTGCCACGCTAGGAATTATATTTATTTAGTGATTGGGGTTTTTTTAAAAAAAAATTATTTAAGGTGAATATTCATATTATACAAAATGTATTCTTTTTAGTGTTCCTTGTAACTACGGCAAGTTTCCCACTAATTTCAATAGAGATAAGGTGTTTCTTAACGTTTTCATCCTTTAATAAGTGGAACGTGGTAAATTGTTTTCTTCTTGTTTAGCCGTGCTGAGTTAGGGTCAGGATTAAGAAGAAAAAAATATTAGGGATTGACCGTAGATCTAGGACTACATATTGAATTAAGTTAAAAAAAGGTTTTCCAATTTAGCGTTTTCAAGAGGGAGGAAACATGAAATCATAAAAGTAGGGGCCGTCTTGATTTTTTTAATACTATGTCAACATCTACATGCCACCCCATAATCTTTCATCTTCATCATCATAGAAGGAGCTTGCAATTTCATGCATATACTAATTAACAAGATAAGATCGATGAAATAACATAGAGGAAAAAAAAAACCTCTCTTTTTTTATTACAATGCATCAAATGGTGTCCAGGCTCGCTTTTGCACATGTCGCAAGTCGATTTCCACCGAGCGATCTCAGGGATGCACCCCCCCAGTACCAATTTGGTGTGTGAGCTAGCAAGTTCTTCATTTTTTAGAATCTGGAATCTATCCGGTATATTTTGAAACTTGAAACCTACCTTATCATAGTTTCCAAGGTCTACACAAGTTTCGCCAGATTATCACCTTACCATTTGTTGCTACAATTCACTGACCGTAATTTATTTTTAGATACACGAAAAATATGAAATAATAACAAAGTAAAAGTCTCAGTAATAACATGAAAGTTCAAACTAGTAGTTCCGGATTATATACTTATCATCGAATGCCATGGAATGTCGTAGGTACACTCCAAGACATAGATTAAGAAAAATACGAAAACTTATTTCAAGTTTAGGTTATAGCTTCCAGGTTCCACTAATCTAGAATCTGTTACTTATTTGTGTATATATTGGAACCTAAGAATCCAACTAGTTCCCCCACGGTTCGATTCTCAAGTTTCGGGTTTTATTTTGGGCAAACTGCTCACCCTGAATGTGCGCTCCTTAACTAGGTTCTATAACTATACATATTATGGGGACCTTTCAAGGCAAATTTTTGACATTGCCAAGGCCAGCAAGGACACCCAATGTTTTTCGTGGGGGCAGGTACTTGCTGTGTCCCTCTATCATTATCCGAGGAATTGCTCCTGGTTTTGTTCGCACGTTACGTGCGAAGGCATAGGATTCCAGCAGCGAGGCGGAACTTGGTGCCCACGGCCCCCCGCACTGCACGTTCAAGGGTTTTGTCTTCACGACGGCATGCCTCGGCCGATCCATACCAGATGTGCCCCGACAATAATTTCTGCAGGGAACTCATGAGCTTCGGTTGTTCCTCGACACGCAATTAATGGACAATCCGGAAGAATCTTGGCAATATACATCTTTCTAGATTTATTTGTTTATTTGAGCTCGCAACGATTGGATGGAAATTCTCCACACTCTATGTCCAGAGACCAAGACCTTCAAAGGTGGTCGACGGTTGACCTCCGATCGCTATAAGGGGAGAAGGTTGGCATGGTGGCTTGAGCAGCGGAGGCGGGTCGAGGATGGATGATAGTGGCAATGGCAACGTGGAGACTCTTGTGACTTTAGGGATAATAATTCAAAAAATCCTAAATTATTCTCTATTAGTTGTGCTAATTTAATTTTAAACTTTTTAATGATTTACCAATATATCTTTCTAGCCATTTTTTGGCTGGAAATTGTTAATGTGGACACTAACCATTTTACGTGATATGACCAACATTAATGTAAATGATTTTTATAATTTTTATTTTTACGAAGGCTTTAAATTTTTTTGAATTATTTTCTTTTCTTTCTATTTTTTTTCCTTTGTCAACGACTCAACGCTGGTTGGCAAGGGCATCCTTGGCTTGCGGCCGGCTGCCATAAGGAGAAAGGACAAAAAATAAAATAAAATTCAATTATACTAAAACATTCTGAACATTAAAAAGAATTGCTAAAATTGTCCAAGTCATTTAGGGTATTTGACATCCAAGTTAGCGGTTTTTTTGCTAAAATTGATTAGGAGAACTATATTGACAAATCATTTGAAGATCTAAGACTAAATTGACATAATTCAAAGTTTTATGACTTAATTGATTGTTGTACAAGTTTTTTGGACAATTTCCACAATGACCTTGGGTGAATGTAGAAACACATCGATTATTAAGAACATCTTCAATTTCATTTTGAACATTAACAGCAAATAAAAAAAATGAGCATGCCATCGATTCTAGTGGCCCACCCGGTTCCGAAGGTATTGGTCCAATTCCTAGTTCCAAAAACTAGGAATTAGACTGCTCAGGAATTGGTCTGGTTTATGAATTTTTTTCAAACTTTTCTTTTCTTTTCTTTCTTTTTTTCATCATTGAAGAGGGTTGGCGAGGGCAACCCTTGCCTATGGCCCCACCATAAGGAGAAAAGGAAAAGAAAGGAAGAACAATGAAACTAAAACAAAAGGAAAAAATCCAAAAATACTAAAAAATTTAGAAAGTTAAAAAATTGCTAAATTTTTCTATGTCATGTACGACAATCGGTGTCCAAATTAGCGAGTTTCAGCTAAAATTCGCTGCAAGGATTACATTGACAAATCGCTAAAAGGCTTAGGATTAAATCAGCATAATTGAAAGATTGATGACATAATTGACTACCATATAACTTTTTGGACAATTTCCACTAAAAAGTATGCTGAATAAAAGGGATCGCTTGGATCAGCTAGTTTTGGGCGGTTTTTAGTTCCATAAAATTTGAACCGGTGAAGTTTGGTTCAGTTCTAAGTGTGGAATGACCTACCCGAACCACCTAAATTGGACTTTATTTATTTATTTTAATTTCTTAAAAATCTGTAAAAAAAAACCCTAATCAAACTTTTGCACAAATTGGAACTCACACAGACACGCATGACTCCCATTTCACTCATGCACGTGAGTCAGATGATGACAATAAATCAAAACACAACGGTAGTTGTTCATTCTAACCAAATTTTGCGACAAACTGGAAAAGTTTGTGTGAAAGCTATAATTTTACATGTAACTTACTGATTGTAGAAACGCTTTGTTTATTGAGAATATCTTTAATTTTATCTTGAAAAATAAATAAATAAATAAACATTCTATCAGTTCCGTTGGCTCACCCGAGGTCCAATCTGATTTCAAAAACTGGGAATCGGCCCTTATGATCCAATTCCTGATTCCTGGGCATTCTTGGGCCTAGAAAGAAGTCGAAAATGGGAAAGAGAACACGCAATATGGGCTTCCAGATGAACGAGATTAAAACCATAGGGCACGCTTCGGGCTTCACGACAGTTCCAGCCCCTTGCTCCAAAAAAACGTTGGCAGCCTACGTTCGACAAAGCTTGTCCACGGGTCACGAAACATCATGGGCCTTTTGATAGGCTCGTGCAGCAGGGAGACCCCCCCAAAAAACACAGAAGATTATAAAAAAGAAATAAGAAATTCTAGAAAAATAAAAATCAAATTTAGCAATCATCGTACAGTTTTGAAAGCAAAGGAAGAGTCTAATCGAAAATTGGCCGCGTTCGTCGAAAACGATTTTCAACAATTCTTGATGTGACCAACCTACTCTTGTTCAAGGCTGAAAGTTGGTCCAACCCCCAAACCAAACCACACTTTTATTCCAGCCCTATCCGTATCACCTTCAATCAACCTATCCACATTGAAAAATTGACTCTTCTTTTAAGGTTCGGATTCATTTTGCTGGCGAGATTCTGACTAATCTACCTCGAAAAATTGACTTTTCGTTCCAATCTTATCATTAGAAAGAGGTTGTTACTTTTTGAGCTTATCATAGCTAATCTAACATTTCATCAAATAAGAGAAAATCCGATGTATGCATGCATCCGGCTTAGGTGGCTACGATGGGCAGAAGGTGATTATAAATAATTTAGTCCGGCGCCTTTTGAATTAGTAGTTTATTCTAGAATTTCATAATTCATGCTACAAATTTTTAAACATATGCCCGAAAAGATAAAATTTGAGTGGAGGTGAAGGGCTTTGAGGGCTTTCTTAGCTCCGCGAAATTCGGACGGAGCCCCGACACCCTTTTCTTTTGTGGAAAGAAAAAGGTACGAATGCCCGAACTAGAAAATTAGATCGGGCCCAGCTAGAGGTCTCCAGAGTATTTCGTATGTAATGTCAAACAGTGCACATAAGCTCCAGAATCACGCAGTTCCTACTTGTGGCGTCTAACGTGGCTAGCTTCCCGTACAATGTATTGGGGACACACGGCACCGACCTCGTCACGCGCCGTTTTCTCTCGCCCGCCCGTTTGGTAAAATCCCGGAAGGCAAAACCGAAACGGCCCCCGAAGGTGCAACACGAGAAGAAGCACAAACCAAGCAGCAGCAGCAGCAGCAGCAGCAGCAGCAGCAGCATCAGCACATTACGTTGTGTCCTCACGTTTCTCTACCTAAACGCCCGACAGAGCCAGACCGGACCAGCGCATTCCGCCTTTGCCAACTCCGAAAGCACTCCCGAAACACCGGCCGAGACGACGGACCACAATCGACGCTCGACGTATAATTAAAAAAGAAAGGATCGACGAAAAGGTTGGGGAGAGGGGGGAGGAGGGAGAGAATCCATAAAAGCACTGAGCAGCCCCCCCTGCTCCCCCATGATTAGATGAGGCGAAATCACTAAACAAAGCAGCGAATTAAGCCGCCGCGAATCTGGCTCTGGATACTAAAACCCTAATCTATCTCCCTCTTTCGCATCGCCAGTGAAACAATCAGATCCCAGGTAAAAAAAGAAACAATCTGGTCTCGTCGTATGAACAACTTCATGTGTACACACACACATATCATATAATTTTTTGTTTTTTTTTTTTTTACACCTTAACGTTCGCTTTCCGAACAAATTCGATGTATCTTGTCCCTTGGACATCCGGTTTGCCCCCTCCGAAAGCAACTCCTAAACATTGATTAAAACTCCCCCTTCCCCCATCCCCATCCCCGTTTTTCACAACTAATCACTTGATTAGGACACTAACCCCTCTCCCCCCATGTGGTGGCCTCCCCCGAATGAGCTGTTAATTTTTTCGAGATTAGTTTAAAGAATCTGCTGCCGTAGCCGCCGCCCCCTCCTTTTTTTCTTCCTTGCTTGCGCAATTTGGTTAGTACCCGAAAGGCGCCCGGCGCGGGATCCCTTTCCTCCGCCGGGAATTGGAGGGGGCGGTCGAGGGAGGCGGCGGCGTGGGCGGGGAGACGTCGTCTTCGTCGTCGTACGGCGGCGGCGGATGACGGTGGTGATGATGATGATGTAAATGGGTTTGCCTGCCTTCATGCGATCCTTCGTCTGCTTTACGGGGCAATCTCCTTGGCATTCCTTCCTTCTTTTCCGCGGTTTCCTCGTCATTCTTCGCGCTCAAGACAAAGCTCGCATCCCCATTCCTCTTTATCCCCACAAGCTAAGTTTCCATTCGTTTCACACACAAACACCCAGTTAGAATTTTTTAATGCAGGCTTTTGCGACATAAAAAATTTGAATTATTTATTTATTTATTCCTGTTCATGAATAATTGACCGCATTTTTAATCGATAATAATGAAATTCGCTTTAATAGAGAATATAAGAAAAATATCTTAGAGATGAATAGAGAAACGTTCGCAGATGGGGCAGATATCTAACGAAGTGGTTTAGTCATTATGATCGAACTCACTTCTTGATTAATGACACTAATAATGTCATGAGAAGAAATGCAAATATGGAGGAAAAGAAAGGCAGAGAAAGAATATGATGAAATTAGGTCGAATTCGCGGAGAGCAATCTTTATGCGAACTCGGGCATCGGCCCAACGATTCATTGAAAATGTGGATGCCCTAGTAGCGAGATCGTTTATGAGCTGCTGCGATGAATCAGTGATCGAAAAGCATGATCGCATTTGAACGGATGATGGCGTGTGTGATGAAGATCACTGACCTTACAACCGAGAGAGCAGAAGCGAAAAGGGTCGAGCAGGCTCCGCGCGCAGATTTCACATAGGTGAGAGACGCCCTTGCCGGTGGAGCTCCGAGGCTGAGGCCGCTCGTTGAGGAAGAGAACCCTGGCGCTGTTGATCACGTACGTCTGAACCCCGCTTATGTCCAGCACCTTGTCGATCTCGGAGACCCTAACCACGTCGTGGTACGACGACCTCCTTATCTGCTCTCCAAAACCAAACCAAACCGAACTAAACCCCATTCTCAATATTCGCATCGATCGGTTCAACCGCCGTCACAATTCAGAACCAGATAAAGACCCAACATTGCGGACATTATACTCACTTGGATGACGTGATGGTCCTTGTGGCGCGACGACCGGCAGTAGTAGCAGAAGGCGCCGGACTCACAGTCGAGACAGTACATGTTGCATTCGCTCCGCGGTGCGTCCCGGTGAGACGAGCAGATGGAGAAGAAGGAGGTTGACAGCAGGGACTCCAGCCACGGCGGCACCATCTCTCTCTCTCTAGACCCAGATGTCGTCAGGACCAAAGAATGTGATAGGCGTCGATGATCAGAAGAGAGAGAGGAAACGGAGGAAGGGGAAGGTATGCGTGTGCGGGACGATATATATATAAAATAATTCCGGGTTCACCAGCGATTACCTCGTCTCCATTTCGATCTCTGCAATGACGAAGATGAGAGAGAGAGAGAGAGAGAGAGAGAGAGAGAGAGTTTAGGGAATCTGGAAATGCGACATAGAAATGATCAAGGGCAATAATGGTGGGGGGGAAGCAAGAAGACCAGGCAAAGCATATAATAAAGAAGAGAGGGGAGGCAAAGAAAAAAAAACTGAATGTCTTTGGGGGACGGTTCAAACAAAGCGAACGGTGGATTAATGAGGAGGAAAAGGAAAGGTCCAGGAATTTGATGAAGCTAACGCCATCACTTTTGGCACATTATTCCTCCTTTTTATAATGCAAGTTTTCTATTGCTTAGGCATCGAGAGGTCGATGGGCACCCCTAATTAGGGTCACGCAAGGTTTAAATTAATTTGCTTTGAATAGGGAAAAGGGGGTAATTCCATGCGCACCATGGGTGAGCTCCAATTGTCGACACTGTTTGCCAAACAGTGTTTGGTGAGTTCACGGAGTGATTCTTTTTGTGTTTTTTAGGCTTCCGAGGCCCACGTTTGTTTCACTGAATAGGGGAAAATCTTTCAAATACCTTTTAGAACGTGGATGGATGGACGTGAATCGGCAAATATTATGAAGGGTTCTTTGTTGATTTTGGACAGACAATTAAAAGACAAGGAATTTAAAATACGGAACCGGCGATATAAATTGCAAAATAGAAAAGATAAAAGATAAATTTGTAGAAAAACTTTGAGTTATGTAATTGATCGGGAGTGTTTTGCAAAGAGTGCGATGCAAGTATTTATAGTCCTCAATCAAAGCTAAAAAGGAGCCATTGCATTTTTGTGAACAAATTACTTCCTAATCTTGTGGTTACAAGAAGTTCTACTATCTACGATTTCCTATTATGTTTATCAAGTAGAAGTTATAAAAATCCTAAATTAGCTATTGCAGACATAAACACCCAGTACTTATGTTTTTGTATAGATTGCTTGCTATCATGACTTTGTCGATCAACTTCTCAAGTCTTAACGAAGGCTCTCTTGGACAACGTTTATGTTGTGTGTTGCTAATGACTTCATTGGCAAGTTGTCGATTCCTTTAAGTGGCTTACTGTTATGTTCATTGATGACTTCCATTTTCACCAAACTTTGCTCTCATTGATTAAGTATGTCATTTATCGATAGTAAACCAAAAGTCGGTCATTTTTTAATATCCAACAAGTAAACTGAAGTGTTTTTAGTCCTAGTATTGTTGTTTCTTTTATTCTGGCAGGCTTCAAGGATGGATAAACAAAACCCTTGTCAAGCACCATTTTTGCCACAACCATCTTAATATTTCAATCTTGGTCAGATTCATCCTACTCATATCTTTTTAAAGTTACATTTTATGTAAAGTTTTCGTGTGGCATTTTATCTCTTTCTTTAAGTAGCTGCTCAATTTAGACACTCTTGCTACCAATTGGAATAAATTGGCAAATTCTTAGCCTTTGAATCTTTCTCTTATAGTGAAATTTACTATAATGAAAGCCAAATTAGTGAATTTTTTTTGCTGAAAGTGAAGTAAAACGTCTGAAAAAACAAGAAGTAAAACGTCTATTTCTTGCCTTCGCATTTTTCTCATGAAGGGTAACCAAGCTGACCTACATTATTTGCATTATTAAAAATAAAGGAACTAGGAACGCCACCGCTGGATTGATATTGAGTGGTGGTGGTTGATTGGATGATCCTAGTCTTGACAAAGCATCAATCCCATCATCAATGGCAATTGGCTTGATTACATCTAGTATATAACTTACGATATAATTAGCCATATCATTTTGTTGTTCTTTGAGCAATCTTTTCATGGTAGCCACCATGTTGAAATTTAGAGCAACATCCTTAACTGCCCTTCAAGAACTTTGGAAGATTGACTTCTTCACATCAATTCCTTTCTCTCTCTCTCTCTCTCGTGGCGGGTGAAGATTCATAATGTGCAAAAACCTGGTCATCAATTTGTGCTAATTGGCACCGTCGATAACTTTGTCGATCAATTTTCTTAAGTCCTATTGAAGGCTTTTCTTGATAACTTTCATGTTGTGTGTTGTTCATGACTGCATTGGCAAGTGGTCAATTCATGTCAAGATATCAACCGTTTTGTTCATCGATGACTTCTGTTTTCATTGAATTATGCTCTTATCGACTAAATTTTGTCACTTGTTAATAATTACTAAAAGTTGATGATTTTTTTTGTGTCAACAACACTTAATATATATTCTCGCATGCATTGATTTCATGGGTACGTGGGTTTCTACGTTAATCCCGTTCATAGCAAGAGTAAAATATAAGATTGGCATATTTGGAATGTTTTAGAAATATATTAGCTATTCGATATGATCAATTTTTTTTTAAATTCTTGTCTATAGTCCACCACGTCACTTTATATAGGGGTGAGAATTCCTAACACCACCAGACAAGGACACAATTTGAGCATGACATGAACATATTGAGAAAAATTAAAATCTGACAACATTGAACTCAATACTGACATAGTTGACACATTATTTTTAGCGCTTTCTCTTTTCTTTTGGCTAAGTCAATGATTGAAGAAATAGAAGAAATCAAAAAGATTTTCATGTCACGGCTACTCTCTTGAGACTAGACTTCCTTTGCATGTAGAGCAAGGTAGGCTAGCCTATTCTATGGGGAAAATCAAAGTTCCGGGTCGAACACATATCCATAATTACTCTTTCTTGTGCGGGGGACTTTTCCAACCTATCTTTTAAGAAAAATTCCTTGAAAGTACATTGAAACATTTTACAATAAGGACATGAAATGGCAAGAATATTGATATAAATATGATGACGAGACATAAATTGTCTGCCCTAACTTTACATACCACCTTCACATATTGGTCGCAAAATGCCTATTGCTATTCTCTCAACATCATTCTACAACAAGATAGTTCAAACTTTTAAAAAAAAAATCTCTAGCTAAATTCCAAGTGGGATGACATATTCATTCATCAACATGACATAAGAATCAAATGTCTTCTGATGTACAAGATAACCAAAGAAGGTTGCCAGCTTAAGGATTAGAACAACCTGATGCCACTCATCTTTAGATTTTTTTTCTTTTTGTGGATTTTAAATTTTTTTATGTGGGTCACTGAATATATTCGCCCGGTTTCTTTTGTCCTGAATTATTGAGTAATGTGCGAAACATGGAACCCTAACCTTGGACCGTGTCGGGTGAAAGTGCCCAACTTTTCTTCATTCTTTTATGGGATTTCCTTAACCTTTTCGATGCAAATAATGACAGGCCAACACAGCAACAAGGCGCTTGCCGTTGCTTTGCCCACCTAAAAATAATTTTGTATTTTTGGGAATTGATGCCCAAAGTCTCTCCGACCTTGAGAGCCGTGTCATGTCATTAGGAAAATTGTTTAAAATATCCTAAATTTATTGTTTGATTATAATTCGATTTTAACATTTTCAATATGTCTAATTTAATCTTAAAATTTTTGATGATTTTCTAATATAATCCATCTACATAGGTAAGGCTAATTGGACTATCACATCAACTATTTTCGACCAGAATTGGCCGAATATACTACATTAAAAAAATCGTCAAAAATTTAAGAATAAATTGATTCAATTGAGAAGTTAAGGAATGAATTGACTGCTGTACAATAAGTTTAGGGTTTTTTGGACAATTTTTCCCCATATCAAGGAACAAGTACTTCCCTTCATGAGTTGGTGTTGAGATACAAAACATATTTTCTGCCACACCATGTTTGAGACATGAAAGATGAGGAAGCCTAGTTGCTAGAGCTATATTTGCATCCGTGCGCTCCAAAAGATTAAGCCTTTTAGAGTGCATGGCAGAATATATTTTGTTTCTTAACAGTCGGAAACGAAAAATCGAGCTATCGTAGTACACTCACACAACTTTATGTATTATATTTCAATCCTAGAGCAATATCCACATCGATATCATTCTAAAAGAGATTTACCTCAAATATTATTATGTCGGAAACAACTGTTTCTTTTTGCCTTGATTGACATTATAATATCATGGGTATGTGGGTCAGATGATACACCTTTGTTGCTAAATGATTAGGGTTACAAATAGACGATCAAGTCACTAAAAAACTGATTTCTGACTTAGGCAAAGAGTCGAATGAGATAAAAAAGAGACAAAAACATCAATGATACTAGGGATCCCGGATGCATGCGATTGGCAAGATGTGTGGAATCATTAGAAATCAAGACGAGATCAATGGTGGAATCGTTCGTAGAAAAAATGTGAAGAGAACAGTGGAATAGGCCGATGAGATCGTGTCATTTCGACGTCGCAATCGGCAAAATCTTCTCTCATCTCCCTCTCTCGTTTTGGTCATGAGAATGAGATCGAATCCGACGACAATCCTTCGGATTTTCACGAACAGATCATGCGAGCGTCGGATTTCAATTTGGGCCCAATCAAATTGGAGGACAAAGTCCAGCACTAGCCTCTCCATAAGGCCCAAAGAACATGGCCTATCAAAGCCCATCTTCGCACGGACCTTTTTGGCAAATTAAACACGTGGAGCGGAGGTGGGATGTATTCGATTAATTAACCTAAGCCGCCAAGCCTAGACCCATGTGTTTTTTGCTTGGAAAGCTGTCCTCCATGATGGGCGTTCCTACCAGATGCACGGAATCGTATCATTACAGGCCCTTCCATTATAGAAAGAAGGCTGTACACGGGCCTACGTGACCCCAAAAAAATCATCTAATCATTTCTAAATTTATTACGCAAATACTAATTTAGTCATGTATTTTTTAATCTTATCAATTTAATCCTAACTATTTACATGAAATTTTAATATAATTATTTCAATCAATTTTCACTGGAAATTGTCAATGTGGCAATTCATTTATCGTCGGCCATATGACATAGCACATTGCTACGTCAGTCAAATTTTTAATAAAAATTAACAGGAATAATTATGCCATAGGTTTTAGGCTAATTGGCCTGATTTCCCTATCCCACCGACATTAAGAGCGATGTGGGTTCGTTCGCGGGAGAACTGCACCCTAAAGCAAAGATAGAAAAATGGGTGCATGAATTGAGTCAATGAGCACCTCTCGGTCTTTCATTACTTGAAATATCAATAGGAAAAGCTAGGGAGCGTACGCAATGTTTTTTAAAGAGACCCTCCGATTCCTCTTCGTACAGCTCGCTTTCCATCTTTGGTCGAATCGTCTTCATGGTGCAACGGCCCATCATCGCTGTTCCAATCATGGCCTAGGGGGTCAAGAACAGCGGTGCATGCGCTGGAATGCTGCGGCCACGTTGTTTAGATAGCGACGGGCATCTTCCCTATGGAAATCGCAATCAATGAGAAGGACGTCGAGACTTCGAATCTACTCCTATTTACTCCAGAAAACGTAAATTGCACATGACATAGCTGAAAAGTTACTTGATCGGTTTTAAATTTGTTGTACAGATGTCAATTTAGTTCTGTATTTTACTTAGTTTTACACATCTACGTGATAGTCATCAATGAGGCAACCTTGTCATTGCTGGCCATCCTACACAACACACCATCAAGTCAACAATTTCCAATAGTTGGCCAAAAAGACTTATACTGGAATTTCATACAAATAATTGGGATTCGATTGGAAAGATCGAAAAGTTTAAGACTAAGTTAATATCTTGTAACAGGTTTAACACCGATTGGACAATTTCCCATTTGTCAATATAATACAAGGCATGCTAATGTTTGGCTTGAGTAATGCCTTACATGTTTTAAAAGAACATAGCCATTTAGAAGTGGAGAAGACCTACATAAATGCTATAATTTTCATAATTTTCGTACAATACTTACTCAAATGATACAACTTTTTTTTTTCACTCAATCAAGTGCAACATCGAAGTAAAATTGATTATTGAAGTGTCATTTTCGACAAATCATTCTATGTTGATTTTTTTATTAATTTTCCATTTGATCAAGATTTTTTTGGCAAATCATCCTATGTGCATTTTTTTTATTAATTTCCCATCTGATGTTAAAAATAAAATTTTAAATTTTTTTTGTACTTTTTTTTAGGCTGGCAAGGGTCATCAAAGACACCTCACCGGCCCTTAAAAGGGCAAAAAGGAAAATAAAAAATTCAAAAAATAATTTAAAAAATCTTGAATTTTTATTTTCTCGTTTTATTTTCTTCCTGTTTTTAGGGCCGGCAAGGGTCAGCCATTAAAAATGGCAAAAAAAGGAAAATTCAAAATTCAAAATTCAAAAAAATAATAAAATAATAAAAAACTCATAAATTATTTAAAAATTATTCACATAGGAAAATTGGTGTCCATTTCTGATTTTCTAATGGGGGAAATCACTAATGATATTCAATTGATTGATTTTTCAAATTTACGGCATTTAAATGAAAAAAAATTAGTTACGCTATTCAAATGAACACCATACGAAAATAATGGCATTTACACTGTTGTTATCCATCTATGATTCATTCGAAAGCAAGTCCTTATTTTGAGTTGGTCAAATGTGCATTTCTAGGAGGAAAAAAAAATTATGACATCATAGGGGGGAGATTTATTACCTTTTAGAACCGATCTTAAAATTTGAACAGCAATATTAATTTCAATTTGCTGTCACTATTCAGTCCGTAAACTCCTGTCTAAACTGGCCCCTTTGAAAAGGTAAATTTCAATCCCCACCTTTTCCAATGGGATCTTGATCTATCTGGCCCTTCAAAACAGTACCAGAAATATAAAAAATTCCCAACTGTAGCTTCATTTCCCCTTCTGCCACGGGCAATTCACTTGAAATTTAAAACAGTAAAAAGCAGTGTTTCAGCCAGGTTTTGCTCCTTCTCAAGGGAGAACTTTTCCCTTGCACGCAATCCCTTTCGTCGGAGGAGTCAAATGAATAGCCCCACGGTCCCTTCCCAACCACCACAGGAAGTTCAGGTTCAGACCGCTTCATGTCGAAGTCAGCAAACGTTCATCGCGCCAATTCGAACACAACTCCGCATGTAAGACGAAGCACAACCAATCGTGTGTCTCTCTTTTTCTCTTCTCTTCCAACGACTCTAGGAGTTCTCAGACTGTTCCAAAAGAAAAGGCAACGGCCGTTTCCTTTGCAGAGTATAAAATTAGCAGGGTTAGGTCGGTCTCGAGCTTTTTGGTCACGGGCTATCGGTGTTACGACTGCTATCCAGTCGGGCACGCCATAATATATACGCTTTAATCCTCTGTAGCATGCCCACTGACGTCAAATCAGCGGAAGCTTCGACCTATTACCCTTTTTTTGGTTATATCTGTTGCGAAACAGAGCAAGAAGAAAGCTTTTGAGTGCGTGAGTGTATATGTATAAAGTCTTCCACAGTGTCTCTCAATGAGCGATGATCTACAACTTCATATTACGACACAACGATAAAGTCTGGCTAGAGAAATTCAATCTAGAGATCTTTTTGAATTGTCAGTAAAGTATAGGAGACGATGAACAACTTCATCGTTATTCGACAATGAATAATGCTTTAAATCCAGCCAGTAAGTGCACATAGAAAAAATTGTTACTTTTTTTTTAGGTAAAGAAAAGTTTAGACCAAATTTAGCACTTGATTTAAAGTTAGTGTTTTTTTACAAGATAAAAAAAGCTTAGGTCAGATTTGACACTCGAGTTTTTTTATGAGGTAGAAAAAGCTTAGGTCAAATTTGGCACTCGACCTGAAATTGATCCTTTTTACGAGGTAAAAAAAAATTTTGAACCAAATTTAACACTCGAATTAAATTTGGTGCCTTTTTTTTTTTTTTTTGAATTAACCCTCTATAGCATGCCCATTGACGTCAAATCAGCAGGAGCTTCGACCTATTACCCTTTTTTTGGTAATATCTGTTGTGAAACAGAACAAGAAGATAGCTCTTGATTGCGTGGGTGTACGTGTATAAAGTAGTCTGCTTTGCCTTCTTTTTCATTCGATATGTGAAGAGAACGCTTGTTGGGTTTGCTGGGCTATTTCAGAATGAGGAGGGCGAGTCCTTACGTGACCGTGTTGTCTCTCCTGTTGCTTGGGTATGGGTGGATGGACATAGCTGCAAGAAGAACAGAGGATGGATCAGAAGATTGGGGCTATGTTGAAGTCAGACCCAGTAAGCTCACCCCAGAAAATGCTTCAGAACCTGTGGATTAGTCCTCGCTTCCATTGTCTGACCTGTCTCTTTTGCGTTTGTCTGTGTGTTTTGGTTTGGCGATTGCACAGAAGCACACATGTTCTGGTGGCTCTACAGAAGCCCAAACAGAATTGATGATGCCTCCAAGCCCTGGCCTGTCGTTCTCTGGTTGCAGGGTGGACCTGTAATCCCCTTTACACCAAACACGAAATTTTTTTATTAATCTTATTAGCTTGTGGAGTGCGTACAATGTGTGTTTTGACATATCTATGTACCTACTTTAATTAAAACAGGGTGCATCAGGAGTTGGGATCGGCAATTTTGAAGAGATTGGACCCCTGGACACCAACCTGAAACCTCGAAAGTCGACATGGTTGCAGAAAGCTGATCTCTTGTTTGTGGTAAAGAGATGAACAGCTTATAAATGAGACATGGATTTGATTTTTTTTCCCTCATTTGCTCCTCCATATAAATATATGGATGATATTTGATTGATATGATATAAATACAGGACAACCCAGTTGGAACAGGATACAGTTTTGTGGAGGACCCAAAGCTTTTCGTGAAGACAGATGAAGAAGCTGCAACAGATTTGTGTACTTTGCTAATAGAGATATTCAACAGGAATGAGAGTCTCCAGAAGAGTCCTCTCCACATTGTGGCCGAGTCTTACGGGGGGAAATATGCTATAACTCTTGCCTTGTCCGTACTGAAAGCCATTGAAGCTGGCAAATTGAACCTTAAGCTGGGAGGTATCAAAAGACAGAATTCTGTTTTTTTAGCTTCTCAAGAACTGAGTTTCACTGATTAAAATCTTCATTGTTCCGGGAGAAAAAAAAGAAGAAAGAATAAAACCCAGTTTTCTGGTTTTCAAGATTCATCTTGTGTTATCTGGTATTGGAACAATTCAAGATTCAAATTCTGGATTATAATTATTCTCTTCAATGCAGGAGTTGCATTAGGAGATAGCTGGATCTCCCCTGAAGACTTTGTGGTGAGAAAATATTTTGAAAGCGGATCCTGAAATGTTCTGAAATTTTTTTCTTTGGGGAATCTTGAATATCCAAATCTTCGCCTGAAAATAATTTTCTTTTCCTTTCTTTTTGCAGTTTTCATGGGCTCCTCTTCTGAAAGACGTTTCAAGACTCGATGACAATGGTGTGAAAAAGTGTGACAGGTCTATCATCTTCACTATTAGAGTAAATTGGAAATGAAAAAGAGAATATTTTTGGATTGGATTATCTCTGGTAATCTAACTAATCCGTTTCAGAAAACAGTGTAACAGAGAAGATTAGGCAGCAGCTAAGGAGCGGCCAGTATACAGAGGCCACAGATTCTTGGAGTGAACTTGAGGGATTGATCTCCAGCAGCAGCAATTCAGTGGTACGACATACTCTAGACATTCTTTTCTATAAAGTTGAAAATGTGACACAAAAAACACCAAGGAGATTAGCAAGATTAGTTCTTCTTTTACGTTACAAATTCTGAGTTTTGGTTCTTTCACACTTTTCTTGACAATGTAGGATTTCTACAATTTTTTACTGGATAGCGGGATGGACCCCGTGTCCACGGCAGCGGGGGAACTGACGGCAGGATTATCGACGAAGAGATATGCGAGATACTTGAGTTACTTGAAAGCTTCCGCTAGTGATGCTGGGGACCTGGATTCCTTGATGAACGGTGCTGTCAAGAAGAAGCTACAGATAATCCCAGCAAATTTCACGTGAGCGCCTTTTCATCCCCTTCCCTCATTGGAAAGAGGAAAGCAGTTCTGTTGAGGATTTCCAATCCATGAATTATTCATCTGTGCAGATGGGGAGAGCAGTCGGACTCCGTCTTCTCATCTCTTCAAGGTGATTTCATGAAACCAAGAATTGAAGAGGTAACATAATTGACATCCTTGTGCTAGAGAAATCTTAAATTCTTCTCTAGGCGATTCAGATGGATTAATTGATATAGAACTCCTTGTTAAGGACATGGATTGCCAGCAGGACAGTGATTGAATAATTATTTATCACACGCAGACTGATAAGGTCTTAAAGAAAAAGAGGGTAGTATCAATCCTCTGGAGTATATCAGTTTATGTTTTGGACCCTTTGCCTTTGTGTAGATTGAAGGAAAGATGCTGCAATTCTAATAGCGACAATGAAAGATAGACTTTTTGCTGCAAACAATCTTCATATCTTTTACAATACATGACGTGAAAACTGAAGCTTGTCTTTTTGCTGCTAATTATTCTTTTGTCATCTATACGTCTCTTATAATTTCATGTGTCTTGCGAATAATTACTCACTATTCTCAAAGATGCTTTTGGTACTGATCTTTAGGCATGTATGCATTCAGGTCGATGAGCTGCTCGCCAAAGGAGTGAATGTGACTATATACAATGGACAAGTAAGATATTTCTCTCAGAGTCACTTTCAAGTTTCAACTTCTTCAAAAAATTTCCCGTCAATGGAAAGCAACTGAGCTGGAGTGGGTCAAATTCCTCGTGGACCACCCCATCTAAGTTTTGATTCCTCATCACTACCTCGTGAGTCGTGGCCTTGGTCCAGTTGCTGACTTTCTGTTTAGAAAGACTTAGCTCTGGCTGGTCCTCCTGTATATGTGGCCCAAACAAAGACATGATTTTTAGGGAAAGTCTATTGTGGGAAAAGAAAAAAATAAAAAGGCAACCAAAAAGAAGAGGAGAACTAATGAAATGGCTTGATCTAATTAATGTCATGCAGCTTGATCTAATCTGCGCAACCAAGGGGACTGAAGCATGGGTTGAGAAGCTCAAGTAAATCTCTCTCTCTCTCTCTCTCTCTCTCTCTCTCTCTCTCTCTCTCTCTCACACACACACACACACACACACACACACACATGCAGAAATGAACAACCATTTTTGTGATTTTTTACCTGATCCTTTCGTTAAAAATAAATTTCAGGTGGGAAGGGCTCAAGACATTTTTAAGCATGGAGAGGACACCTTTGTATTGCGGGACAGGAACTGTCACAAAGGGGTTCAAGAGATCATATAAGAACTTGCACTTTTACTGGATTCTTGAAGCAGGTCACTTTGTAAGTCTAAGCTAACCAATACTACCACTTCAAACACAACCCCTTATTCATTTCCCCCTTGACAAAGCAATCCTCTTTTTCGTTGCTCCATTCCACTGTTATCCTTTTCTTTTTCTGGTTTTTACATGGTGCTCTTGACCACAACTTGCATCACCATTCTTGTCATCAATCATCAAGTGCGTTAATTTGAGTTGTCATCATTATCATCGTCACATCTGCCATTCGTTTAAGGCCTCATCAAGATAAGACCCGGATTAATTTTCATGGATATGATTGATTGGTCCATACGATTCTTAACTTTATAGCCATTCACATGTATTTAGCTAGATACATCCACATTTGGCAGGTCAACCTGACCAATAAAATGCTTCTTGCCATCAATAAGAGGACAAGACAGCTCTTGTTTTCTTGTCCTTGTTCTAATTAATCCAAATATCTCATCATTATGCTGGGTCACCCTAATTTAATTTCTTATTTTAAAAAAAAGTCAATTCAATGGAGAAATTAGATTATGCTTTTACGTTTAATAGAAAACTCCATATCCAATATTTATGTCTTAAATAAGAAAGTATGCATGGTATCTAGCTCATCCTTGCATAAGATGTCATACAAATGTCCATCTCGCTTATTAATCAACACCATGAATTCTACTAAAATAGATTAATTGCGGTCACTGCAAAAAACTTTTAGATGAAATATTTATGAGGTTGTTTCTTCTTCTATTTTTCCGTGACGCTAGAGGAGTAAAAATAATTACACTTACCCATTATTAGGACGATGTGCGAGTTTCTATATTGAAAATAATATATCAGTAAATTTCACTGCTTCTTAGGCCCACATTGACATATCATGGAACCTTTCTTTAATAGTATCAAAGTCTGCAAAAGTTTTGTAGGTGAAAAGGAGTTCATAGACTAACGCTTCTACTGTAGGACAAGAAACGCCATCATCAATTCATCATGCATCGAGTACGAATCTATGAGCAAATTATGCAGATGAGGATTCAAGGCATTAATTGTGAATGGAAGTATTGTACTACTAGGTCAAGATGAGTGTCAGTCTCACCCAGAAAAAGCTTTACTCGTGTAGAGGACAACACACTGTCAGACTGACACAACATATCTAATAAGAAGAAAAGCTTCAAAACTGTCTTTCTAGCCTCTGACTTTTACTGATTTTGCAGGTACCAGTGGATCAACCCTGCGTATCACTGGACATGGTCACTGCCATCACACAGTCGCCTGCTTCCACCTGAGGCCAAAAGCAATAAAGAAAAAGACAGACCATGGGAGTGGGGCTTCTTTGTTTCTGATAGGTCAAATACCACAAGTCCTATGACACAGAAAAAAGGGCAGAAGAACAGTGCAGCTTCTTTTCTTTTTTATTCCTTTTTTTCCCCTTTCAGAAAAGAAATAACAACCGTGTCCATTTTTTGATTTCACATATTTGTAGAAAAAATGGAAGGACAATCTATCAAAAGGGAAACGACACTGGAAATCAACAAAAGAATTTGTCTGCGATCTTTTGTTTCTATGTGATTTTCCTTGTGAGGGTTGCTAGTCGGACATTACTAGATGTAATTGATTTAATAAATAACCAATGGAGGTTCTCAAAGACATACATATACACACGTGAGCGAACTCTATATGTATGACTAACCGGATCACTCCATATTCCATTGAAATATACGTTAAGGAAGGCAAGATGAAAAAGAACTTAAATTTCACGTACTTGAAACCCGGTGCAATAAACAAAAACCAAGCCTAGGTTATTCCATATTTTCTAAAACTTCCAATCTTGTTTTCTCTTCTTCCTACCTTTCATTGCTGCATCCAAGTCACCCAGTCCAATAATATGACATATTTTAGTGTACTCCTACAAAGAAAATTGTATTTGTATTTTCATTAAGACAGTTAACCGAAGCGCACCGAAAATAACGTTTTTCACGATGCATAATATCCTCATTAGGTAGGCATGAGCCCAATGAACTTATTCAGTCTCCGGTAGATAGCAAGCCTGCTCATGAGTTGAAGGACAAGAGGGACATCGATAAACGTAGCAGTTCATGATTGAGAAAAAGATGATGAAAATGAACTAGAGGGCACTTCATGCAGCCTCAAATGTTCCATTTTTTAGCCACTTTCAATGTAGGATTTATCATAGCATACACGCCATTGATTTAATTTGCCACCTTGAAGAAAGTTCCCATTGTCTGGAACTGGGGCTTCCCATTCACAGAGACGAAATGCTGTAGCTCATTCATCAAAACCTAAAGAAAAGGTCAGAGCTGTAGAAAATTCCAATTCAACGTGAGAGAAGGGGGTAGAGCAAACATAGCAGACAACCTAAGGACGTAAGAGGCCGTCCTTCATCAATACACCTCTTTACCCTGGACAGGCCTTCAATAAGAGTTTCAGCAACAATTTCAAGTCCATAATCCAAATTGATGTCTTGAACCTGGGTCAGAGAAATAAATAATCTTCATGACAGAAATTTAGTAAGGTCATCAGTTAAGGATGTAGAAATTTGGAGCAACATACTTAACTGGCCTTCAAAAACTTTGGAAGATCGACTTCTTCACATCAATTCCTTTCTCTTGCTCTCGTGGCTACTGAAGATTCAGAATGTGCAACAATCACGTCATCAATTTGTGCCGATTGTCGCCGTTGATAACTTTGTTGATTAATTTTTTAAATCCTAATGAAGGCTTTTCTTGATAACTTTCATGTTGTGTGTTGTTCATGACTTCATTGGCAAGTGGTCAATTCATGTTAAGTTATCGACCATTTTGTTCATTGATCACTTTGGTTTTCAACGAATTATGCTCTTGTCAACTAAATTTGTCACTTTGTAATAATAACCAAAAGTTGATGATTTTTTGGTGTCAACAACACTTAATATATACATATTCTCGCATGCATTGATTTCAGGGGGACATGGGTTTCTACGTTAATCCCGTTTATAGCAAGAGTAAAATATAAGATTGGCATATTTGGAATTTTTTAGACATATATTAGCTATTCAATATGACCAATTTTTTAAAAATGCTTGTCTATAGTCCACCACGTCACTTTATATAGGGTGGCAATTCCTAATACCACAAGACAAGAACACAATTTGAACATGACATGAACATATTGAAAAAATTAAAATCCAACAACATTGAATTCAATACTAACATAGTTCACACATTATTTTCAGTGCTTTCTCTTTGCTTCTGGCTAAGTCAACGATTGAAGAAATAAAAAAAATCAAAAAGATTTTCATGTCATGGCTATTCCCTTGAGACTAGACTTCTTTTGCATATAGAGTAAGTTGGTTAGCCTATTTGCTACGGGGAAAATCAATGCTCCGAGCCGCACGCAAATCCATGATCCATAATTACTCTTTCTTGTGCGGGGGAACTTTTCCAACCCATCTTTTAAGAAAAATGCCTTGAAAGTACATTGAAACATTTTGCAATAAGGACATGAATCGGCATGAATATTGATATAAATTGATGACAAGACATAAATTGTCGGCCCTAACTTTACATACCAGATCGCAAAATGCCTATTGCTATTCTTTCGACATCATCTTACAACAAGATAGTTCAAACTTTAGAAAAAAAAATCTCTAGCTAAATTCCAAATGGGATGACATATTCATTCATCAACATAACATAAGAATCAACTGTCTTCTGAGTACGAGATAACCAAAGATAGTTGCCAGCTTAAGGATTAAAACAACTGATGCCACTCACCTTTAGATTTTTTTTCTTTTTGTGGATTTTAAAAAAAAAATTATGGGGGTCACTGAATATATTCGCCCGGTTTCTTTTGTCCTGAATTATTGAGAATGTGCGAAACATGGAACCCTAACCTTGGACCGTGTCGGGTGAAAGTGCCCAACTTTTCTTAATTCTTTTATGGGATTTCCTTAACCTTTTCGATGCAAATAATGACAGGCCAACACAGCAACAAGGTGCTTGCCGTTGCTTTGCCCACCTAAAAATAATTTTGTATTTTTGGGAATTGATGCCCAAAGTCTCTCCGACCTTGAGAGCCATGACATGTCATTAGGAAAATTGTTTAACATATCCTAAATTTATTGTTTGATTATTAATTCACTTTTAACATTTTCAATATGTCTAATTTAATCCTAAAATTTTTGATGATTTTCTAATATAATCCATCTATATGACCGAGGCTAATTGGACTATCACATTAGCTATTTTCGACCGGCATTTCCACATCGCAATTGGCACTTCTCTCATCTCCTTCTCTCGTTTTGGTCATGTGAATGAGATCGAATCCGACGACAACCCTTCGGATTTTCACGAACAGATCGTGCGAACATCGAATTTCAATTTGGGCCCAATCAAATTGGCGGACAAAGTCCAGCACTGGCCTCATGATGGACGTTCCTACCAGATGCACGGAATCGTATCATTACAGGCCCGTTCTTTATAGAAAGAAGGTTGTCCACGGGCCCATGTGGCCGGAAAAATTATCAAATCATTTCTAAATTTATTATACGAATATTAATTCAATCATATAATTTTTAATCTTTTCAATTTGATTCTAAATCTTTAAAATCTTTCTATGTCTAATATAATTCTTCAAATCAATTTTCGCCGGAAATCGTTGATGTGATGGTCCATTCATCGTCAGCCATCTCACGTGGCACATCGTCATGTCGTCAAATTTTTTATGAAAATTAGTGGGAATGTATTTATCGAAATTTCTCGCAAAGGTCATTATTGAATTTGTAAAATTTTTGACATCTACCTGTACGATAGGTTTCGGGCTACTTCGATGATTTCCTTGTGCCATCGACATGAAATGTGACGTGGGTTCATCCGCGGGAGAACTACACCCTAAAGCAAAGATAGAAAAATGGGTGCATGAATTGAGTCAATGACCACCTCTCGATCTTCCATTACTTGAAGTGTCAATAGTAAAAGCTAGGAAGCGTACGCGATGTTTTCTAGAGGGACCCTCCGATTCCTCCTCGTGCAGCTTGCTTTCCATCTTTGGTCGAATCGTCGTCATGGTGCGACGGCCCATCATCGCTGCTCCAATCATGGCCTAGGGGATCAAGAACAGCGGCGCATTCCCTGGAGCGCTGCGGCCACGTTGTTTAGATAGCGACGGGCATCTTCCATATGGAAATCGCAATGAATGAGAAGAACGTCGAAACTTCGAATCTACTCCTGTTTATTCCCTAAAACGTAAATCGCACGTGACGTAGCTATTTATTCGACACGGAAAATTACTTGATTGGTTTTTAATTTATTGTACGGACGTCAATTTAGTTTTGAACTTTACTTAATCTTACACATATACACGATAGTCATCAATGTGACAACTTTGTCATTACCAGCCATCCTACTCAAGTCAAAAGTTTCCAACAGTTGGCCAGAAGGACTTATATTGGAATTCCACACGAATGATAGGGACTCGGTTGGCAAGATTGAAAAATTTAAGACTAAGTTGGTATATTGTAATGGATTTAGGATTGATTGGACAATTTCCCATTTCTTAGTATAATACAAGGCACGCTAACGTTTGGCTTGAGTAATGCCTCACACAATTTAAAAGAACATAGCCATTTAGACGTGGAGAAGAGCTACGTAAGTGCCATAATTTTCATAATTTTCGTACGATGTTCATTTGAATCTTTATAATTTTTTTTTTTTCGCCCAATTAAGTACCACATCGGAGTAAAATCGATTATTGAATTACCATTTTTGGCAAATCATTTTATGTTGATTTTGTTTATTAATTTTCAATTCGACTAGGATTTTTTTGGCAAATCTTTCTACATGGATTTTTTTTATTAATTTTTCATCCTATGTTAAATATTTTAATTTTAACTTTTAATTTTTTGTTTTTATTTTCCTTCTGTTTTATTAGGCTGGCAAGGGTCATTGACGGCCCCTTGCTGGCCCTTAAAAAGGCAAAAAGGCAAATAAAAAAATTCAAAAAATTCAAAAAATTCAAAAACTAAAAGATCTTCAATTTTTTATTTTCTTTTTTTAGGGCCTCAGCACTTAAAAAGGCAAAAAAAAAGGAAAATAATAAAATAATAAAATTCAAAAAAATAATTTAAAAAACTTATTAAAATTATTTAAAAATTATTCACGTAAGAAGACCGGTATCCATTTCTGATTTTCTGGCAGGAGAAATCAGTAATGATACTCAAATGATCAATTATCCAAATTTACAACACTTAAATGAGTAAAAAATTAATTACACTATTCAAGTGATCGCCATACGAAAACAACAGTATTTACACTGTTCTCACCTGTCTATGATTCATTTGAAAGCAAGTCCTTATTTTGATTTGGTCAAATGTGCATATCTAGGAGGAAAAAATTATGACATCATATGGGGGAGATTTATTACCTTTTAGAACCAATCTTAAAATTTGAACAGCAATATTAATTTCAATTTGCTGTCATTATTCAGTCCGTAAACTCCTGTCTAAACTGGCCCCTTTGAAAAGGTAAATCCCAATTCCCACCTTTCCCCTACCTTTTCCTGTGGGATCTTGATCCATCTGGCCCTTCATCACAGTACCAGAAATAAAAAAAATTCCCAACTGTAGTTTCATTTCCCCTTCTGCGATGGGCAATTCAATTGAAATTTTCAACGGTAATATGCAGTGTTTCGGCCAGGTTTTGCTTCTTCTCAAGGGAAGATTTTTCCCATACACGCGATCCCTTTCGTTGGAAGAGTCAAATGAAAAGCCCCACGGTCCCTTCCCAACCACCACAGGAAGTTCAGGTTCAGACCGCTTCATGTCGAAGTCAGCAAACGTCCATCGCGCCAATTCGGACACAACTCCGCATGTAAGACAAAGCACAACCAATCGTGTGTTTCTCTTTTTTCTCTTCTCTTCCTACGACTCTAGGAGTTCTCAGACTGTTCCAAAAGAAAATGTTCCAAAAGAAAAGGCAAAGGCCGTTTCCTTTGCAGAGTACAAAATTAGGAGCGTTAGGTCGTTCTCGAGCTTTTTTACACGCGGGCTATCAGTATTATGACTGCTGTCCAGTCGGGCACGCCATAATATATACGCGTTAATCCTCTATAGCATGCCCACCGACGTCAAATCAGCGGAAGCTTCGAACTATTACCCTTTTTTTTTGTTGTATCTGTTGCGAAGCAGAACAAGCAGAAAGCTTTTAGAGTGCACCCGTGTACGTGTATAAAGTCGTCTGCTTTGCCTTCATTTTCATTCGATATGTGAAGAGAGCACTTGTTGGGTCTTCTGGGCTTTTTTTCAGAATGAGGAGGGCGAGTCCTTACGTGACCGTGTTGTCTCTCCTGTTGCTTGGGTATGGGTGGATGGACATAGCTGCAAGAAAAACAGAGGATGGATCAGAAGATTGGGGCTATGTTGAAGTCAGACCCAGTAAGCTCACCCCAGAAAATGCTTCAGAACCTGTGGATTAGTCCTCGCTTCCATTGTCTGACCTGTCTCTTTTGCGTTTGTCTGTGTGTTTTGGTTTGGCGATTGCACAGAAGCACACATGTTCTGGTGGCTCTACAGAAGTCCAAACAGAATTGATGATGCCTCCAAGCCCTGGCCTGTCGTTCTCTGGTTGCAGGGTGGACCTGTAATCCCCTTTACACCAAACACGAATTTTTTTTATTAATCTTATTAGCTTATGGAGTGCGTACAATGTATGTTTTGACATATCTATGTACCTACTTTAATTAAAACAGGGTGCATCAGGAGTTGGGATCGGCAATTTTGAAGAGATTGGACCACTGGACACCAACCTGAAACCTCGAAAGTCGACATGGTTGCAGAAAGCTGATCTCTTGTTTGTGGTAAAGTGATGAACAGCTTATAAATGAGACAGGGATTTAATTTTTTCCCCTCATTTGCTCGTCCATATAAATATATGGATGATATTTGATTGATATGATATAAATACAGGACAACCCAGTTGGAACAGGATACAGTTTTGTGGAGGACCCAAAGCTTTTCGTGAAGACAGATGAAGAAGCTGCAACAGATTTGTGTACTTTGCTGATAGAGATATTCAACAGGAATGAGAGTCTCCAAAAGAGTCCTCTCCACATTGTGGCTGAGTCTTACGGGGGGAAATTTGCTGTAACTCTTGCCTTGTCCGTGCTGAAAGCCATTGAAGCTGGCAAATTGAAGCTTAAGCTTGGAGGTATCAAAAGACAATTCTGTTTTTTAGCTTCTCAAAACTGAGTTTCAACAATGAAAATCTTCATTGTTCCGGAAAAGAAAAAATAAAAAAAAGAAAGAAAAGAACAAAACCCAGTTTTCTGGTTTTCAAGATTCATCTTTTGTTATCTGGTATTGGAACGATTACAGATTCAAATTCTGGATTATGATTATTCTCTTCAATGCAGGAGTTGCATTAGGAGACAGCTGGATCTCCCCTGAAGACTTTGTGGTGAGAAAATATTTCGAAAGCGGATCCTGAAATGTTCTGAAATTTTTTTCTTTTGGGAATCTTGAATATTTAAATTTTCGCCTGAAAATAATATTCTTTTCCTTTCTTTCTGCAGTTTTCATGGGCTCCTCTTCTCAAAGACGTTTCAAGACTCGATGACAATGGTGTGAAAAAGTGTGACAGGTCTATCATCTAGACTATTAGAGTAAATTGGAAAATAAAAAGAGAATATTTTTGGATTGGATTATCTCTGGTAATCTAACTAATCCGTTTCAGAAAACAGTGTAACTGAGAAGATTAGGCAGCAGCTAAGGAGCGGCCAGTATACAGAGGCCAGAGATTCTTGTGGAGAGCTTGAGGAATTGATCTCCAGCAGCAGCAATTCAGTGGTACGACATACTCTAGACATTCTTTTCTATAAAGTTGAATATGCGATACAAAGAGCACCAAGAAGATTAGCAAGATTAGTTCTTCTTTTACGTTACAAATTCTGAGTGTTGGTTCTTTCACACTTTTCTTGACAATGTAGGATTTCTACAATTTTTTACTGGATAGCGGGATGGATCCCCTGTCCACGGGAGCAGGGGAACCGACGCCAGGAGTATCGATGAAGAGATATGCGAGACACTTGAGTAACTTGAAAGCTTCTGCTAGTGATGCCACCAACCTGGATTCCTTGATGAACGGTGCTGTCAAGAAGAAGCTCCAGATAATCCCAGCAAATTTCACGTGAGAGCCTTTTCATTCCCTTCCCTCATTGGAAAGAGGAAAGCAGTTCTGTTGAGGATTTCCAATCCAAAAGCAGTTCTGTTGAGGATTTCCAATCCATGAATTATTCATCTGTGCAGATGGGTAGAGGAGCCGGACCCTGTCTCCTCATCGCTTCAAGGTGATTTTATGAAACCAAGAATCGAAGAGGTAATGTAATCGACATCCTTGTGCTAGAGAAATCTTAAATCCTTTGGTAGGCGATTCAAATGGATGAATTGATATAGAACTCCTTGTCAAGGACATGAATTGCCAGCAGGACAGTGATTGACTAATTATTTATCACACGCACAGACTGATAAGGTCTTAAAGAAAATGAGGGTTCTATCAATCCTCTGGTGTATATCAGTGTATGTTTTGGACCCTTTGCTTTTGTGTATATTGAAGGAAAGATACTGCAATTTCTAAAAGCGACAATGAAAGATAGACTTTTCACTGCAGACAATCTTCATATCTTCTACAATACATGACGTGAAAACTGAAGCTTGTGTTTTTGCTGCTAATAATTCTTTTGTCATCTATATATCTCTTATAATTTCATGTGTCTTGAGAATAATTACTCACTATTCTCAAAGATGCCTTTGGTACTGATCTTTAGGCGTGTATGCATTCAGGTCGATGAGCTGCTCGCCAAAGGAGTGAATGTGACTATATACAATGGGCAAGTAAGATATCTCTCTCAGAGTCACTTTCAAGTTTCAACTTCTTCAAAAAATTTCCCGTCAATGGAAAGCAACTGAGCTGGAGTGGGCCAACTTCTTCAAAAATTTTCCCGTCAATGGAAAGCAACTGAGCTGGAGTGGGCCAAATTCCTCATGGACCACCCCATCTAAGTTTTGATTCCTCATCACTACCTCGTGGCCTTGGTCCAGTTGCTGACTTTCTGTTTAGAAAAATTTAGCTCTGGCTGGTCCTCCTATATATGTGGCCCAACCAAAGACATGATTTTTAGGGAAAGTCTATTGTGGGAAAAGAAAAAATAAAAAGGCAACCAAAAAGAAGAGGAGAACTAATGAAATGGCTTCATCTAATTAATGTCATGCAGCTTGATCTAATCTGTGCAACCAAGGGGACCGAAGCATGGGTTAAGAAGCTCAAGTAAATCTCTCTCTCTCTCTCTCTCTCTCTCTCTCTCTCTCTCTCTCTCTCTCTCTCTCTCTCTCTCATATGCAGGAATGAACAACCATTTTTGTGATTTTTTACCTGATCCTTTCGTTAAAAATAAATTTCAGGTGGGAAGGACTCAAGACATTTTTAAGCATGGAGAGGACACCTTTGTATTGCGGGACAGGAACTGTCACAAAGGGGTTCAAGAGATCATATCAGAACTTGCACTTTTACTGGATTCTTGGAGCAGGCCACTTTGTAAGTCTAAGCTAACCAATACTACCACTTCAAACACAACCCCTTATTCATTTACCCCTCGACAAAGCAATCCTCTTTTTCGTTGCTCCATTCCATTGTTATCCTTTTCTTTTTCTGGGTTTTAAAATGGTGCTCTTCACCACAACTTGCATCACCATTCTTATCATCAATCATCAAGTGCGTTAATTTGAGTTGTCATCATTATCATCATCACATCTAAAGATACCATTCGTTTAAGGCCTCATCAGGATAAGACCCGGATTAATTTTCGTGGATATGATTGATTGGTCCATACGATTCTTAACTTTATAGCCATTCACATGCACTTAGCTAGATACATCCACATTTGACAGGTCAACTTGACCAATAAAATGCCTCTTGCCGTCAATAAGAGGGACAAGACAGCTCTTGTTTTCTTTCCCTTGTTCTGATTAATCCAAATATCTCATCATTTTGCTGGGTCACCCCAATTTAATTTTTTATTTAAAAAAAAGTCAATTCAATAGAGGGATTAAATTATGCTTTTACCTTTAATGGAAAACTCCAGATAAAATATTTAAATCTTAAATAAGAAAGTATGCTTGGTATCCAACTTATCCTTACATAAGATGTCATACAAATGTCCATCTCGCTTATTAATCAACACCATGAATTCTTCTAAAATAGATTGATTGCAATCACTGCAAAAAGCTTTTAGATCAAACAATTATGAGGCCGTTTCCTCTTCTTATGTTCTATGATGCTAGAGGAGTAAAAATAATTACACTTACCCATCATTTCAACGGAGTAAGAATATTGAAAATAATGTCAGTAGACTTCATTGCTTCTTATGCCCACATTGACATGTCATGGAACCTTTCTTTAATAGTATCAAAGTCTCTCCAAGAGTTTTGTAGGTGAAAAGAAGTTCAAATAGGACAATAAATGCCATCATTAATTCATCATGCATTCGAGTACGTAATCTATGAGCAAATAATGCAGATGAGAGTCGAGGCATTAATTGTGAAAGGATGCATTGTACTACTAGGTCAAGATGAGTGTCAGACTCTCAATAAGAAGAAAAGCCAAAAGTGTCAGAAAAAGCTTTACTGGTGTCAGAGGACAACAAACTGTCAGACTGACACAACATATCTAATAAGAAGAAAAGCTTCAATTTTTAATTTTATTTTCAATTTTAATGTGTCTTTCTTTTTAGTCTCTGACTCTTACTGATTTTGCAGGTACCAGTGGATCAACCCTGCGTATCACTGGACATGGTCACTGCCATCACACAGTCGCCTGCTTCCACCTGAGGCCAAAAGCAATAAAGAAAAAGACAGACAATGGGAGAGGGGCTCCTGTGTTTCTGATAGGACCCCTATAGCTTAGTCCTAATATCCCGCTTATTTGCCCAATCCACCTCCCCAGTGTATTTATTTACGTGGTCACATCCAAACACCTGAATCGGTACTTTTACCATGCCCTCATTGGATGTCTCGAGGTCGTTTGTTCGAAGGCGAGGTTACTGACTGTGGATGTTTTGTTGAAATACTACATCTTGTAAGTGAAATACTCATGATCAGGATCGCACTTGCTATAAGTCAATAAACAAGCGATTGAACCATAATGAATATTGGGGTCCATTGACGATTCGGAGGGATCGAAAAGAGGAAAAGATTGTTTGAAGCAAGTAGTGCAGGGCACTCACTGAAACCAAAGGAGGTCGCTTGCTGTGTCAATTAGCACGAGTTGTGGGACTAACGACATATAGCTGGATATGTTGGCGAGGAAAGTTATTTTTACTTCACATATAAATCGTGTTCAAATAAGAAGTCAATTGATACATTAGATTTGTTGATCTAATGGTAAAGGGATCACCTATCTTTTACAAGGTCAAGAGTTTGATTCATGTCGTGATCCAACCATTGAATCACCCATACTGCATTGTCTACTTGCGGCATTCCCCTCTATGTAAATGCCCAATTGTAGCGTTTTGATGAGATTACAATAATGAGCTTGACAATCTCACACATTCAAGTTACATGTGAATTGGAGTAGTTATGCCTCAAATCGAAAATTTCATGGAGAATATGGAACCTTCACGATAAACTGTTGGTATCTCGTTGGCACCAATACTTTTATGAAATCACCAAGCTTTTTTCATAGTTTATAAATCATCAATTTTTGAACTAACTTTGCACATTTTATTTTCATAATTTACTAAAGCTTCAAATTTACTAATTCCGATATACAATTACAAGCCTAATTAAATTGACTTACCAACTTTTGTCAAATTATAATATTAATTGATGTCTAAGTTACTTATGAACTGATAAACTGTTTTAATTATACTACATTTTCGAGTGAATTATCAACTTTTGTTTGCTTTGGGTATATCAACATCTTAAATTCATCCACTCTTTTAGAGATTGCCGACCATAATTAGCATGATTCACCATCTTCCCCATTCAATTACCACCAAATATTGGGTTACGACTCTCACTAATTTATTTGTTTTTTTCATTACTAACCGTTCTTGTTGCGTACAAAGTTTTATTTGTCTTTTTTAGCAACACTTGAAATTTACCAACTCCTTTTACAAATTACCAAAATTAATTAAAATGATTCACCAATTTTTTTTGTCGGTCACACTCTACTTTTACTCTAATGTTCAGACTTTTACCCTATCTCGTTGTAGGGTTTGGGAGTCGAAATTCACTCCTGAAACTAAATCATTCCCACCTCAAATCCCGAGAAAGTGGGGATTCAAACTCCCACCTCCCCCTTCTCATGTAAAAAGGGTGGCCATTTCTCATTCGAGTTGTTTACCAAGTTTATTTTTCTTTTAATGATCGACTTTTCTTATCTTTTACCAAATTTTATTATCTTTCTTAAGGTGTGCGTTAGATTTACCAACTATTATACAGACTTACTAACTCTATTTTAAGTGAATTATCAACTTTTCTCCAATAATTTATCAACTAGCTTCAATTTTGTCAACTCTCATTGAATTAGTTACCACCGTTTATTTTTTCTTAGTTTACCAACTTTTATTATTGTATTGCCAAATCAGGAAAAAGAGGTTGTAAGTCATTAAAATAAAGGATGGTATTTATATGATAGTTGTTATACTTAAGCCATTGGTAAGAAATGTAATTAAAAGTTGGTAAAAATTAGTAAATTTTTTTTATTGTGGTATTTCAAAAATAAATATTGATAACTAACTCAAATAATAATTAGTGATGTTAAATTATATGGTAACTAAATCGTACGAAAGGTTTGGTAGGCAAGACAAATATATATGACAACATAATAGAAAAGTTGGTAAGATATAAAAAAATCATTGTAACATTGGTCAGCAAATTAAATGAAAGATAGTAGTTTGCAAGTTAATTAGAGAAAGATTGATGAGTCGCACGAAGGGGTTCATTATTTCATACAACAATGGGTCCATTTAAGACATGGGAAAAGATAAGATGAGTTTTTAATCACTAACAAGTGAAGCTAGTAATCTTAAATAAATCGATTAAACTTTGGTAATTGCAACAAAAAGTTAGTGGGTATCACTTAATCGGAGAGAAGTTACTCGTCACTCTACTTACACTCGGTGATTCCTCTAAAAAATGGGTAAACTGAAAAGTTGGTAATCAAGGCAAATTTAAAAAAAAAGTGGTAACTTAATAGAATATATCATAGAATAAAAGTTGTAAACAATCAAAAAGAGCGTTATTAGAATATACTGTAACTGTCATTTACTAGATCTATCCCTATTATTACCTTTATCGAATCAATCTAGATTCAACGACAGATCAATTTAATCTCATGTCACTATCCTGCCCATGAACTCATGTCCTAAATTGGTCCATCTGAGAAGGTAATTCCAGTCACCCCATTTTCTCTTTTTTTCATGGGATATTGATCTCTGAATCTCCATCATCAAAACAGTACCAGAAATGGAAAACCCACAGTAGACTCATTTCCAATCTTGTCATGGGTAATTCACAGAAATCTTCAACAGCAGTATATTTTATTGCCTTGCCAGGTTTTGCTCCTTCTCGAGAGAGAATTTTTCCTGCACGCAATCCCTACCATCGAAAGATTTCAGAGTCCATCCCTTCACCACGAGAAGTGCAGATTCGGACCTTTATACCTCGGATTCACCAAAAGCCTATTGCGCCAATCCAGACACTGCTCGGCATGTAAAACACGACACAACAAATCTAGTCTTCTTTTTAGTCCATACTGCTAGGATTATTGCATGTTTTTTTCTTCTACGACTCTAGTAGTTCTCAGGCTGTTCCAAAAATGAAAAAAAAGAAAAGAAAAAGGCCGTTCTTTTTGCAGGGTATGAATCAGAAGCTTTAGGTCAGTCGCTCCGGGCTGTTGTGTGTGCACGTGTAAAGTCTTCTGCTTGCCCTTCTTTTTCCTTTGATCCGTGGAGAAAATGTCAGTTGGGTTTTCTTGGGCCTTTTCAGAATGAGAGAGGCGAGTCTGTACGTGACTGTGTTGTCTCTGTTGTTGCTTGGCAATGGGTGGTTGGCCGAAGCTGCGACAGGAACAGAGGATGGATCAGAAGAGTGGGGTTATGTTGAAGTCAGACCCAGTAAGCCCACCCGAAAATGCTGCAGAATATGTGAATTAATCCTCACTCCCACTGTCTGATCTGTTTCTTTGTGTTTTTGCGTGCTTCGGTTTGGCAATTACACAGAAGCGCACATGTTCTGGTGGCTCTACAGAAGTCCAAACAGAGTGGAAGATCCCTCCAAGCCCTGGCCTGTCATTCTATGGTTGCAGGGTGGACCTGTAATTTCCTATCCACCAAACACGAAAAATATTATCAATAGAGAGAAATTATTTGTCTTGTTAGATTGTGTTCAGTGTGTACAATATACATTGAGACATATCTGTATTATCTCCTTTAATTAAAACAGGGTGCATCAGGAGTTGGGATTGGCAACTTTCAAGAGATTGGGCCACTGGACGGCAACCTGAAGCCACGAAATTCGACATGGTTGCGGAAAGCTGATCTCTTGTTTGTGGTAAAATGATGAACAACTTAAAAACGAGACGTGAATTTGATTTTTAATTTTTCTCGTTCGCTGGTTGATATAATTATTTGGATATTGGATATTACAAATACACTATACAGGACAACCCGGTTGGAACAGGATACAGTTTTGTGGAGGACCGGGACCAGGAGCTTTTCGTGAAGACAGATGAAGAAGCTGCAACAGATCTGACTACATTGCTAAGGAAGATATTCAACAGGAACCAGAGTCTTCAGAACAGTCCTCTCTACATTGTGGCCGAGTCTTACGGAGGGAAATATGCAGTCACCCTTGCCTTGTCTATACTGAAAGCCATTGAAGCTGGCAAATTGAAGCTTAAGCTTGGAGGTATCATAAAATAAAATTCCATTTTCAGATGCTAAAGAACTGACTTGTTACAATGAAAATCTTCATTGTTCAAAAAGAGGAAGAACAAAACCCAGTTTTCTGGTTTTCGAGATTCATCTTGTTTAATTTGGTATTTAAAAATGCTAAAAATTCAATTTCTGGACTCCGATTATTCTCTTGAATGCAGGAGTCGCATTAGGGAACAGCTGGATCTCCCCTGAAGACTTTGTGGTGCGAACATATTTCGAAAACGATTCCTGAAATGTCCCGAATTTTTTTTCCTTTTTAATCTTAAATATCCAAATCGTCATCTGAAAGATCATTTCTTTTCTTTTGCAGTTTTCATGGGCTCCTCTTCTCAAAGACGTTTCGAGACTTGATGACAATGGTGTGAAATTGTGTGACAGGTCTATCATCTTCACTATTATTGTAAATTGGGAAAAAAGTAAAAGATTTTTTTATTGGATTTTTCCAGTAGTCTTACTAACCAGTTTCAGAAAACAGTGTAGCTAGGAAGATTAGGCAGCAGCTAAGGAGCGGGCAGTATAGAGGGGCCACAGATTCTTGGACGGAGCTTGAGGGAGTGGTCTCCGCCAGCAGCAATTCAGTGGTACGACATATTCTATACATTCTTTTCTAGAAAGTTGAATATGTAACACTAAAAGCACCAAGAAGATCCACAAGATTAGTTCTATTACACTACAAAAGATTAGTTCTATCACACTACAAATTCTAATTTTTTGATTCTTTCACACTTTTCTTGACAACGTAGGATTTCTACAATTTTTTATTGGATAGTGGAATGGGCCCCGTGTCCACAGCAGCAGCAGAACTCGCACAAGAAGTATCGATGAAGAGATACTCGAATTACTTGAAAACTTCCGCGAACTATGATGGCAATGTCGACACCTTGATGAATGTCATTGTCAAGAAGAAGCTCCGCATAATCCCGGCAAATTTTAGGTGAGCGCCTTCTCATTCCCTCATCGGGAAGTGAAAAAGAGTTCTGTTGAGGACTTTCCATACCTAATGAAACCACATGAATTGTGCAGATGGGGAGAGCAGTCAGGCTCCGTCTTCTCAGCGCTTGAAGGCGATTTCATGAAACCAAGAATTGAAGAGGTAACATGATTGACATCACTGTGCTAGAGAAATCTTAAATCCTTCTATAGGCGGTGCAGATTAATTCATTGGCATAGAACTCCTTGTTAAGGTCCAAAATTGCCGGCTAGCCAGTCAATATAAAACATAATCTTACAGACTAAATAAGTCTTGAAAGATAATACTAATCGTCTGTGTGTGTGTGTGTGTGTGTGTGTAGATAAATGTGTGTATGTTTTTGGACCCTTTGCCTTTGTGGATATTGAAGGAAAGATGCAGTAACATCTAATATGGACCAAGAAATTTAGGCTTTTGCTGCAGACAATCTCTTTATCTTCCACAAGACAAAATGCGAAAACAAAAGCTTGTTTTTTTGCTGCTAATTCTTATGCTTTCTCATCTATATCTCTCTTCTTGTTTCTTGTGTCTTGTGAATAGTTACTTACAATGCTCAAATGTGCTTTCGGTACTGATTTTAAGGCATACATTTATTAATTCTTATACGTTTCTCAAATATGCATTCAGGTCGATGAGCTACTCACCAAAGGAGTGAATGTGACTATATACAATGGGCAAGTAAGATATCTCTCTGAGTCACTTTCAAGTTTCAACTACTTCGAGCTTTTTCATGTCAATGGAAAGCCACTGAACCGGAGGGTATCTAATTCCACATGGACCATCCCACCAAAGTTTTGATTACTCATCACTACCTCGTGGCCTTGGAATCCTTTCACCGACCTTTCTAATAAAGATTTTATGACATCTTGAATTAAGTCACTCGAGATGCTATCTGCCTTCACCTATCCCATATCAAGCTTTATGTTTTTGTCCTTTGCCACGCCAAAGCAAAACTTGCCATTATGTCAAAAGTTGCTTGCATGAATTAATTCAATTTTTCAAATATATATCTAAGGCACACTCTCCGTGTTCGGTGTGTGATTCTATCCATTCCTACTCCTTTTCCCATCCAAAAGTCACTTCTTGCCCTCGTTGGACCGAGTTGTTTAGAAATAGCTCTAGCTCGTCCTCCCATACCTGTAGCCCAAACAAAGATTATTTGTGCGGAAAGTGTCTCGTGGGAAATAGGGAAAAAAAAAAAAAAACTAACCAAATGGCCTAATCTAAATAATTTCATGCAGCTTGATCTAATCTGTGCAACTAGGGGGGCTGAAGCATGGGTTAAGAAGCTCAAGTAAGATCTTTCTCTCTCTCTCTCTCTCTCTCTCTCTCTCTCTCTCTCTCTCTCCAATGCAGGAATGAACAACCATTTTGTGATTTTTTAGCTGACCCTTTCGTTAAAAATAAAATTCAGGTGGGAAGGACTGAAGACATTTTTAAGCTTGGAGAGGACACCTTTATATTGTGGGACGGGAAGTGGGACAAAGGCGTTCAAGAGATCCTATAAGAACTTGCACTTCTACTGGATTCTTGGAGCAGGCCACTTTGTAAGTCAAACTTTATATAACGCTGCCACTTCAAACACAACACCCATTTCTTTCCCTCTTGACAAAGGAATCCTTTTTTTTCCATTATATTTTGTCCTATCTTTATCTGGCTATTTACTTGGTGTCCTTCACAACCTTCATTATCATCTTGTCATCATATCATCATCAAGTGCAGTAAGTTGAGTGATCATCATCATCATCCATCTATTATATTGCTCGTTTAAGGCCTTTCCAAGACCCAGATTAAGTTTCATGGGTATGATTGATCGGTCCATACAGTTTTTAACTTCTCTACCATTCACATGCATATAGCCAGATATATCCCTTTTTTTTGTTTTTTGAAATTTTTCAGTAAACTTTACTGCTTGTTAGGCCCATACAGATATTTCATGGATTCTTTTTGGCTAATAACTGAAGCCGTCTGCACAAAAAGAAAGGTGTTTGTAATACTAATCCTGAACATGAATCAGTGTTGTCCCTGTTGTTTTCCCATCAGCCACTTCTATTATGGTTGAATAAACGCCATTACTAATCCTTGTATTGAGTACGAAAGCAAAGATGAGCAAATAATGTAGATGGGAGTCAAGGCATCGGTTGTGTGTCAGTCTCACCCAGTAAAAGCTTTACTCCAGTGGAGAACAACGTACTGTCAGAATGAGGCAACATATCTAACCAGAAGTTAAGTTTTTTCTTGATCTCCGACCTTTATTCGTTTTGGGTTTTGCAGGTACCAGTGGATCAACCCTGCATATCACTGGACATGGTCGCTGCCATCACACAGTCACCTGCTTCTACCTAAGACCAAGGCAATAAAAATAGAAAACGACAAGAGCGAGGGCTTCTGGTTCTGTATGGTCGAATCCCTCAAACATTATGACACTGAATTGGGAAGAACATTGCAGCTTCTGTCTTTGGTTTTTCTCAGAACAGGAAATAAGAGCCCCGTGCATTCTTTGATTTTATATATTGATAGAAAAAATGGAATGACGATCTATCCAAAGGGAAACAAATTGGAAAACAGCAAAAGAATTTGTCTCAGTGATCCGCTAGTTTTTATGTAGCTTTGGCAGTGAGGTAACTAGTCTGTCATTATTTCGTGCATCCCGCATGCAACCTCCTTGGTTGTTCTCTCTGTGATTCATGATGATGCATTCTTTTATCAGGGAAAATACAGTCCTGGTTCTAAGCAAGTGAGCAGAGATAGCAAAGTGATGTAACTGGGCACCTAACAATAGCAAAGTCACCCATTAATGTGGAGCAGCAACCTTGCATTTGTTCGATGAACGTAATCCAAAAGATCTGGTACAGCGTCCACCTGACAAACCACGCAATCTTGTAATTGGCATCCTGAAGAGGTATCCAAAAGGTAACTTTTGGGGATGTATTGTGGCTGCACTATCATCACATGTTGGTCGTTCTACGGAGAACATCAAACTTCAGTCGAGAAGTGCTGAATAACTTGAATGTCGAAGAGATACCAAATTGGCAAAATGGTCCAAAATATATTAACGAGGGAAGGAACTGATGTTGCTCCCGTGAACTACGGAATAACATCACATGTTTATCCAATATTTAGCTTCAGATTACTAGTGATGGCCACATCAACTTTTACAAGATGGCATCTGTACATCTTGCCAAAGATGTGAATATAAGACCAATTGTAGAAAGTAGACATACCATATGTACGTAGAAATCATCAACTACAGTTGCCTTATTTTGTAAGAACATTGACTGAAGGTGAGCTTTGGGCTTATAGCTTTGGGCTTATGTAGTATTCTTAGCAACAAGCTATAAAGTATCAGCACCTGCACACCTCTCCTGCAGCATCATCGGGAAATGCGCAGTTTGTCCACGAAGAATCATACCCTAAGGAGAAGATAGAAAATGAATGCATAAATTGCGTTAATGATGTCTTTTTATTCTTCCATTGCTTGTATAATTACTTCAATGTTAATAAAGCTAGGAAGCTTATGAAGCATTTCTAGAGATACCTCTGATTCTCGTTTGCAGTTCATTCTCTTTTGTCAAATGGTTGTAATAGTGCATGGCTCATCATCATGATGGATTCTACACGACTCCAGTCGTGCTATGGTTCACAATCAGTAGAAATAAACAGGGGCTGATTTCACCTGTAATTCACAATCAGTGTGTTCAGTTTTTGGGGACGAGAGAGGGACGTCAAGACTTTGAATCTACTCTGTTTTCTCATAGAACGGAAAACGTGCGCAATATAGTTGGCTTTCAGTATAATAGAAGGTATTCAAGCATTCGGCTTGAGTAATGCCATGGATGATTTAAATAACAACCATTTAAACGTCTATAAAAACAGATTCGGGGAAGACAGCAGGAAAAACTATAAAAAGGTTGCTGCACCTATCAAAAACAAAAAAAAGAACATATACCTTCTGGTGATAGTATGAAAGTCCTTTTCATGAATAATAAAAGGTTTCCCAACGAATTGACGTATTTGCTAAAAACATCTGAAAGAATTAAAGCCAGTCGTTATATGAGAAGTTCATTATAATTATTCTAATTAGCTGAGTTGCTCTCCTTGGCATACGATTAGTTTCATTAACCCATGAATTTTGAACGAATGCATTTGGCATCATGTTACTTATATTTATTTAAAAGTTGCATGATTTTTCTGGTAGGTAATGACATTACAATTTAAGGCCCAAGCAAAAAAATAAAAGAGAAGCGACAGAGTGAGGGCTTCTGGTTCTGAACGGGCAAAAATACCCTCATATTTTATGACAGACAAAAAGAAAGAACAATGCAGCTTCTTCTTTCTCTCTGTGAACAGAAGCCCTGAGACCCTGTCCATTATGAAAAGATGGATGGATTGTAACAACCCGATCCAACGAAGATGGGGAGTGATCACTAGAGCCGAAGAGCCTGGACAAAAAGCGGCTCTTAATAGGCTTCTAAAATGGACAAGATTAAACTGAACTGTGGATCAAATAGGAAAAGAGTAAATTTGAAATATATACATCAAAACTGAAATTAACTCACAGAGACGCATTTTAACGTGACAGCAAACTTTGTTTTGAAACACTAAAATTAAATGAGCCCAAGCTAGAATACTACCTCATGGATAAATGCTTGTCAATATGCTAGAGGACAAAATCGTGAGCTTCAATATGGGAAAGGCCAATGCAGACAATAGATCAAACAAGTTAATCCAGAAATATCATTAGGACAGTCTGTTGGAGAAGGGAACCAAACTGAAAACCAACAAAAGAATTTGTGTCCGTAATGCTCTCTTTTTGTGCAATTTTTTTGTCGATAGTTAAGCCATTACTCTGATGCATCCCGCATGCAGCCTACTCAGTCGATCCTCACCTTGATTCGTGATTACGCATTCTTTTACCAGGTTCTAAACAAATGAGCAGGGTAGAAAAGTGAAACAACCGGACACCCAGCAATAGCAAGGGAGTCGTAAGTTTAAAAAGAGAAATTTGCGCTCATCTGTGTTGATTTCATTATGTAAACACTATGAGAAGCAAAATTGCATGGATATTCCGTGTAACCGGTTTAATAGATTACAAATGGAGATACCCGAAGACGTACATGTACACCCTTGAGTGAACTCTATAAAAATGACTAACCGAATCACTCTATGCTACATCGAAATATACATTATGAAGACGAAGATGAAAAAGAACCTAGATTTCACGTGCTTGGAACCTTGCATAATAAAACAGAGACCAAGCCCGGGTTATTCAATCTTCTCTAAAACTTCCAATCTCGTTTTTCTCTTCCAGCCCTTCATTGCCGCAACCAGGTTGACCAGTCCAACAACCTGGCTTTTAGTGTACTCCTGAAACGGAAAACGTATTTGCCTTTTTGGTCAGACAGTTAACTGAGGCGCATTGAAGACAGTTTCTTACAATGCATAATATCCTTACCGGGTGGGCTCGCGCCCAATGAACATATTCAGTCTCCGGTAGGTAGTAAGCCTGCTCACAAGTGAAAGGACAAAAAGAATATCAATAAACATAGCAGTCCATGCAAGAGAAAACATGAGGGCACCGCATGCAGCATTGGATGTTTCATTTCTTAGCCATTTTCATTATAGGATTTATCCCAGTATAATGCTATTTGACATAAATTCCCACCTTGATGAAAGTTTCCACTGTCTGGAAATTGGGCTTCACATTCACAGACACGAAATGATGTAGCCCATTTATCAAGACCTAAAGAAAAAGTCAGACCTTTAGAAAATTCCAACTTGAGAGCAGGAAAGGGGGGTGTTGTGTGGGAGGGGAGAGAGAGAGAGAGAGAGAGAGAGAGAGACCTGAAGATCCAAAGACATAAGAGCCCGTCCTTCATCAGTACACCTCTTTACCCTGGACAGACCTTCAATAAGAGTTTCAGCAACAATTTCAAGTCCATAATCCAAAAGGACGTCTTGAACCTGGATCAAAGAAATAAATAATCTTCACGACAGTAAAATAGTAAGGTCATCAGATTATTGTGTTTTATTCTAGAGTCACCACGATAGAAGAACAGAACATTCTGCCCCTGAGCTCTAGCCTATGGCAATCTTCTGAAGGTTCGCTTTGGAAAAATTACAGTGAACATCATCATCATCTCAAATAAGTGGCACAGCATGTATGCAATATAACAAACAACATAAACTTGCATCCAGGCCATTGTGAAGTGAATCTTGGAGTGAATCCAACTTCATGCATGTTGGACTTTCATCTTTAGATGGTGTCTTACCATCTACCCACACTTAACACATCAATGCAAAACTTGACAGGCATAAACTTCTACTACTAGGAGAAATTCCAAATTGTAAATGAACTTGAATCCCTTGATATATAAGTGATTTTAGCATAATAGAACATAATATACCAGATCTCAAAGTATATATATAAGTTGGGCAAATATCTCAAATTTTATAGGATCGTGCCCACAAGATTTTGCACCAACTCTTACCTCCTTGCGGATTCCCCCATGCAAGAGCCTTGTCCTGTAGTGCTTGAACTCTCCCAATAACAGATCAACATACCTACACCCAAAAAAAGCATAAATATGATAAGTAGAGATACCAAAAAAGCCAAGTGAGATAATGACAGAACAAAAGGAGACACGTCTTCAATTAGCATACTCCCAGATGAAGCTAATTTCAGATGTTATTTAGAGATATTGGAAAGATAGTCTCAGCAACTTTTGCCGTTAAAGATTACAAGGTCAGACTAGAACAAGGAAAAGGATTATCACATAGATCAAACATAAACAGCCAAGCATTGCGATCATCTTTTATTTGGATAAGTCGCTACTGAATTAGTGTTGAAGAACCATCATCTCCAACAGATCTCATACCTAGTGCAATTCCCAACAACTCTTGAACAACAAATAAATATATTTGACCATTCGTATATGAAATGACCAACCCGTTATGTTCTAGGCCTAGCTCTTTCACTTCCCATTTTGCATTGGCAATTCGATCAACATACCTGCATAAAGTTCACCAGGTCAAACTGACAAGACAAACAAAAAGCTCACAAAGGCAACATAAAGACAAAAGCAAAAGGATCAGAATAAGCAGCTAGGTATGCTTGATGCCTTAACTATCATCACAATTTTGTGAAGTCCAGTCTAAAAAATTCTTTATGGCTGCATGAAAAATAAGCTCAGATGATTTGAATCATTAGTGACTAAAGAACAATTAATGCACACTACTTTCTTGGCAAAATGGGTTTAAGTCCACTATCGATCCCTAACTCTTGTCAAATGCATAATTAAGTCCTTGACTTTTTCTTTGTGACATCAACTTCTCTGGCTTGTTTGATTTGCACAACCGAATACTTTCATCGCATGTGAATTTTTCTAATGTGGACAAAATGACAAATGGATACTAAAGGGGCACACCACATCAGAACTACATTTTTGAAACACGAAAAAATCAAAGGAGAAAGCAGGAGGGGGAGGGGGCGAAGCTGGCTGCACCCCTGATTCATCGCTGGAGAGGGTTCACCCCACCATCATGCAAGGGCCTGGCCTCCCAGGCTGTGCACAACAACACCACCCACCCCCCCGCCAAAAAAAAAAAAAAAAATGAAAAGAAATCCTCTTTTTATTTTCACCTGATTAACTTAAAATGGAATTTTTCGCTGCATCACTAGTGCCATGTAGGCATAATTGACCAAATTGCCGATGGAAGGACTTGATAGCACATTCGGCAAAACTTAAGAGGACTATTTTTTTCCCATCTGAAATAAGGATGAATGATGAGCAACACTTCTTTTACATATATTTGCCAAATATTACATACTCCGAAAGACAAGTCTTGTGGGCCTTAATGGATTGTGGAAGCACTTTTTATCATGTTTCCTCTTGTTAGCACAAGCAACATTTTAGGATCTCCCCCTTTTTCTCAATAATACACCAGAAAGAGTGAAAAGTTACCCATTAATGTGGAGCAGCAATCTTGCAGTTGTCCGATGAATGTATTCGATAAGGTCCGGTACAGCATCCACCTGACAAACCATGTAATCTTGTAATTGGCATCTTCAAGAGGTACCCTAAAGGTTACTTTTGGGAAGATAGTGGGGATGCAATATCATCCCATGTGGGTCGTTCTAAAAAGAAAATCAAACATCGGTAAGTGCTGAATAACTAGAACATGGAAAAGATACTTTTTTGGCCAACCTGTCGATAACATATTAACAAGAGAAGAAACTGTCGCTACTCCCATGATTGATAGAATAACATCAGATTTTCATCCAAAATTTAGATTCAGATGCCAGTGACAGCCACATCAACTTCTACAAAATGGCATCTGTACATATTGCCAAAAATGTGAACATAAGACTGATTATACAAAGAAGACATACCATATGCACGTAGAAATCATCGACTACAGCTGCATTATTTTGTAAGAGCATTGACTGAGGTGAGCTTTGGACTTGTGTAGTATTCGAGCAACAAGCAATAAAGTATCAGCACCTGAACACCTCTCCTGCAGTGTCATGCATTTTTAAGTACGTATAACATGCACAATTCGTCCAAAACTACAAAAAAAAGGAGATTAAGAGTCCACAAGAAGAAAACAGCATCAAGGAGCTACAAAAGCATCCACAACAATGTAGACCCACAGATTTCACAAAGCGGATTGCAGTGATATTATCAGAATACAGATCTCCCATTGCTACAGATAATATGCAGTTGCATCTAAGACCTTTAATATTGATGAAGAACAAGACATACTTAAAAATAGTATGACGGAATCTTACTGCATGCCCATATTTCTATCAGTACAATGAAAACCAACACAATCTGATCTAACTTGTCTTACATATTGAAGAAACAAGTACACTAGAAGACTTAAAACTTATGTGCAGCATGCACCTCAACTGGAAATACTTATCAGAAACTTCTTAGGAAGAGGAATACTCCGTAACTCTAGTTGGTTTTTGTCATCAGAAAACGTAGGCACTTTTTCGCGAAATAATTCCCTAAATGTCTGTTTAGGACTTTGAGAATGTCACAAGGCATGGAATGGCATCATCTTCTCTGACGTCCTTTCTTTGATACCAACATTTCCAAAATCCTCAGAAGTCACAGAAGATATTTTTAGCAAAAAGAATTTGCCAAATAGGATTTCCAGCAATAGAAAACAATCAGATCAGTCAGAATCCTTTATTGAACTTCTTTAAAAAGGTTATGGAACTACTTTGTTTGATCAAAAAATTTGAGGAGTAGATCACTCTTTATCCACAAGGTTTATGACTTCTTGTGTACTTATCCCTTCACTAAACACTTCTGTTTTTACAGCCTCTTCATAAAAGCAGCTACCTTCACAAACTTGCTTTTGTGAAATTGACCAGCTGACGCATTTAGATTATCATAGCTATACCTCTAACTCAAAGCAGGAACTGGTAAATCATTTCTACAGATTTCTATCAAGTCACATGAATCTATATGATTTGAACATGCTAAGTATACCAAAAATATACACAGTTTCTTTTGGTGTGCAATTCAAATGGTACAATGTTTTAGTTATCAGATAGCTACTAATATTAAGCCAAAACTACATCCATACAAGATGACTAATTGCATGGAAGTAGTCAAAGTTGGAACCGCTTTTACATAAGACTGGAAGTAAGATCCAGCAAATATTTGAGTACCTTCAGACCCAACTGGCCGGATGCTGCATTAGGACTGGTCGGTGTAACATCATTCAATGATGTAGGTGAGGAGGATGACAATGAGACAGGTTGGGGTTTTATCCACTGATCACAATCTTGTGCTACTCTGGATAGAGCTGTCTTCAGTCGATCTAGAAAGACCAAGTATTTAGTATAAGTGAATTTCAATTCATTTCCAGCGCAAAAAAAAATCAAGATGGGATAGTGAAATGTGTAGATGACAACCCTCATGTTCATGGCACATGATATCATATTTAGCTCAGGAATGACAAAATGACAAGGTGAGACCGCTCTATGACTCATTCTCCCCTTGAAAGACATTTTGCTACCCCCATCAAAGTTCCTTTCAAGATCAATTTTCTTTTAAGGCAAAAGGGCCAGCTGTACAGATTTTGAGCACCAAACAAATGCTTCAGCCGGACCAGACAAAAAAAAAATCCCTACTCAATCAAAGCTACTTAACGAAGGTTCTGGCAAAGATGCTATTACTTGTTTGTCCTTAAGCACATCCAACTTGCTCATAAAATATTTGGACATGAAGAAAGAGTATCTAAGGTTAAGACACAAAAAGAAAACAATATCAAGGGAAGCATCCAAACAGATTCGTCAAAGAAAAGTACTCACAGTTAGGAGACTCGTTAAAGCCTTTCCCACTTGGATAAGTGTTTTGCTGGCCGAAAGTTTCATAAACAAAATGAAAAAAGATTTCAAACAATTGGCAGATTCCCTGCAATAATAAACTGTCAGAAAAAGAATTTAGAGAAGAAAAGTACTGTCGACTTTGTATTATAAGCTATAATGGGAGCAAAACAGAGGCAAACTAGACTCACCTTAAAAAACTCAACATTCACTATTTCCAACTTCTGCATTAGTCTTGCGTACTTATCCATCGACCTAATAAGACAGTTCATAATGGCTTAATATGATTTAGAGTTTATCATCCAAAGCATGCTTATAACCATATAATAAATCTTTTCACCTTAGAAGACAAAGAGAAGATCCCGTTTGAGCAGTGTTCTCTTCATCATTTGACTGTGAATGCCTTTTCAAAACACTGGATTTAGAAATTCGGCTGGGAAGTTGACTATCCTCGTCAATGAAGTCTGCCAGGAGATCTTCATTTTCTTCCTCAGAAGTTGAATGCCCGTTAACATGATTAGCTCCAGTGCTTCTTGAAGGCAGTTTATCATCATGACAATCATTAACCTGCCCATCGTATTCACTAGAGACTGCCCCATTAGTTCCGCTGGCATTTTGAAGTTCTTTCGAGCCACAGGTTAACTTTTGCAAGAATGGGTTTCCACTCTGAAGCCAATGGGAAAACATACTCTTCTTGGAAATACTATCGGCTGACTTGGCTGATTTGTCAGGATGGAGCAAACTGGCATTAGCACGGAAGGGTACAATCAAGGGTGCTCCATCACCAACTAAACCAGCGAAAGTAATTACATGTGCTGCATCTGGGGGCAACATCAGCCAGTTCTCCTTTTCCAAGACCATTCTGAGTGCCTGGTAAACAGACAACATGAGCCACGGTCAAACATTCAAATTTACTTAAAAGTGTACAGCCAATGTAACGGCAAGTGTCCAGTAAATGTCACATTAAAAGAGGGGAGAAAGTTCGAAGCAACTCACATAAACATTTTGCCGATGAAATGCCAAAAAGTAATTTTCACAGACGGCCTTCAACTTGTTCCTAAATTCAACTGCTTCAAATCCACAAAAGGCTTCCCCAGCCAAGATAAAGACGCTAAGGTCTTCATAGTTTCTCAAGAATTGATGAATACTTGTGGTACAAACAGCTGGGGAAGAAAGCAAAACAGACAGACGACTTGTTGTGAGCTGCCACAGATTCCTGCGTCCTCTCTGGAGGGTCTGCGACAGAAAGTTTGTCGCATCTTTCCGTAGCTGATACCAAGGGGATCCACTGCTTGATGCATCACCATCATCATTCCTTCCCACACCATCTGTGTCTGGGGTACACACAGGAAAAGTACCCGTAGTTTTAGAAGAGTTTGTACTGGCAGACTCACTCGGCGTAGATGAACTGATGACTCTATCTGAAATTTCAGATTGCAAAACATGTTCTCGGGAATTCAAAACTTCTGCATCTGTATCGACTTGGTTAACAGAGGTGCCAACTTCCATTTGATTTGGATTTGAAGACTGTACAATCAAAACATGAAATGGACATGGAAGCTTTCAGCAAGGACGACATTGAACAATATGAAAACTGCTTTAGTAAGAAGCAAGAACATAGAGAGAACCTAACTATCTATCAGATAAACATGAGCAGAAGAAATGCATCAAGTTTGATCGCTACCTAACAATCCACTATCACTGAACACTTGCCAACCAAATACAAGACACCTGTAAAGCCATGGGAAAGTGATGATAATGCTATTCCTATTCTAAAGAGATGGGATCTGACAAATAATAAGAAAGCCAGACACACTGTAAAGCAAAAAAAAGTGCAGCTTCAAGACAAATGCACATCTTATTCCAAACGATTCTTAATAGTTTGTCAATAGTAACACAAGCAACATACTGAAACTACAAATTGAATTTGAGATAGGCAACTTGGAGCACAAAACAAGGCAAGTGCAAAAGCATCTTCTTAACATTATGAGTTAAAAAGCATAAAGGTCTTTCAACATAGATTTCCCAGCAGTGGCTTCACCCTTTCCAGATGCTTGATTTGCTACATAGATCGCAGGAGATAAAATAAAAAGGAGCTGTGGAACTTAACATACTCCACAACATTCTAGTAATGCTAAATGAAACAGCAATCTCTTTAACGCACATAAAAATTATTTCCAGAGATTGAATAAGAAAGGAACACAGATGGACACAAGTATTTGGACCATGCAATCTTATAAGATAAAAGAAGGAAAGAGGAACATGCTGCAATTTAAAGTTTTAGGAGTTTTAGGGCTCGTTAAGGCAAATTTGCTTAGATTTGGATCGAGGCAGGAGTTCAGTTCGAGCAGACTAGCTGCAGATGGAATTCTAAAGAAAATCAATTGCTAGATGGCGGACATTAGCCAAAAAATGAAAACTTGAAGTTTACCTTTTGCTCCAGCTGAAAGCTCATGATTCTGTAATGGGAACACATCAGCTCAAATAAAATGGCTAGAGTTCTCAGCAGACAGTGCCTGAACTTAGATTCCGGAATTTGATGGCATAGATCACTGTAGGTAAGCCTGAAAGAAAGCAAACTATTAAGCAAAAGGCATTGTCAAGCAATCAACAAGATTTCCATTGAAATCCATCATCATACCTACTGCTTTGCTGATTTACTTCTCGATCCTGTCAAAGTCACCCAAGCATCAGTTAGAATAACCTCAAAATAATGTCGACACAAAGGGAAAACGTATGGAAGTAGAAAGTAGAAGCTTGAAAATGTGCTGCTGTATTAGATACCTTATGCTAAAGACAAGGATATTACACTCATCTTGATACACAGCACCTACCATCATGTGAATATGCATGAATTTCCATGATAAACTGAACGCGTCCATAATGTATTAGTAATTGCAAAATTTTTAAGATATCACACTTCTATTGATCAAGCTTAATTTGTATGACATTCAATCATGTATTCATTCACCTATTATCACAACCACATAACAACTCAAATAAACCTCAACATGCCTCTAGGTGGTTAATTTTGGATATTACAATTCACCTACTATACACATTTATTTCCAACTTTGCCACAGATATCTAAGAACAGGATCAACTCCAATGGTATTTGCATCACATGAAGCCAACAATCAAGAAATTCCAGTGACCATATAGCCTCTCACCAAGAGTAAACATTCCAATTGTATAAGTGGCGTGAAATAAAATGATCTGAATTGCTGTACTTTTTAGAGCTACATGGACTTAAAACAGTATAAGATGTTTGGCAACATGAATGTTAGGGACTAATTTGATCATTAATTTGGAGTATTTTAGTTAACAACAACGCTGGCAACAGTCTCAAGCGTTTTCTTTTATATTTTCCTCTTCTCCCACTTGTATAGAAAATAGATAAGTTGCCAACTTAGAATATCTTATTGTACCTCGAGCACGATACTTTTTAATAGAGCGTGAGTTTCTGAAAGAACTTCCTGCATGAAAAAGCTCTGTATCTTCTCAGAAAGACCAGAAACATCCCCAATTAATGCATAGGCATCGATAACCTGCATTTTACATCCTGTGAGAAAATTTCTCCACCATAAGAGCTCATGATTTTATCAAGGACAAGATAATAAGCAACTATTGCAAAAGAATGTGATACACCCTTATACCATACAGAACAGAGCAAACAACCAGCACACACACTGCCGAGGTACAAAGGATTCGAGTGAGTACACTTCCAGAACCTTTCACTTAATACTTCTTTTTCGACTGACAAACTATGCTAATAACCTACTCAGTGTGATGCTTCTTTTGGTCAAAGTGGAAACATCAGATCATTCCTACTACTAGTAGCTTCCAACAGCCATCACATTTTTCTACCAATATGTATCGTCTATAGTAAACGAAAGCATGTAGTAGCTTCTTTCACCTGAAATACAAAGGCAAATGCTTGGTCTATAGTGCAGGTGATATACTAAAACAGGGGCAAATAGCTTACTTCTGTTCGGCAACAGCACATGCACCTAAACTCAAATAAGTTGCTTTTCCAAATACACACAATGGTTTCTTTGTAATCATACTGTCAATGACAATTATTCATTCTACTTCTGTCCGTCTATGCAACTAACACTTGCACTCTTTCCAACCCAAGCATGTTGCAGAAAGCAGACTTTGACACAGCCAACTATTCAATTCTCAAGGAATTCAAACCATTTCTCCCAAAATAATTAAATTTTATTCTCTTTGATCATCTCAATCATCTCGATGTCAGTGACTTCAAAGCAGATGAGAACTCCCCAACTTCGCAAGAGCTAAGAGCTGGCAAAGAAGAGAGGGGCAATTATCCTGTGATTTTTCGCCAGAATATGATGGCTTAAAATTCTTCCAGTGCACCATGTGAAGTTCTCAGTAACGTACAAAGGTGACAATTCTCAAATATATATGCGAAAGTAACATTTCTGAAATATATAAAAGAGAATAAATATTTCACAAACCGATATTTAATTATTTAATATTCAAGCAGCACTTCACATATGGAAAAATATGGAAAAGAGAGCACATGGAAGCCAAACATTCGAAATTTGCTGAAAAGAAGTTATATTGCTGTACTATGTATATGATTGCATGGAAAATGCTTGAAGCTCATGATTGCCTACTCTACAAAGCATCATTATGAAAAATAACTCGTTTGCTAGCAAAGAACTGGCATACTGACAGTTACATAGCCCTCCTCTTTAAATTCTTGGCACAAGCCCAGCAAAAGAGAATCCAGCTTTTGAAGAGTTTTCCCCAGCCAGACCTACAAGAACCACAAGGGAAAAATCATCAAACATGACTGTTATGCGTATCAACAGATGCACCCATGTCTAACTAGTGGAGCAATCACTAAAACTGAGAAACAAAGAAACACTTTAAAGTTGTACATAGATCCCGTATTGTTAACCAAGATTACATAAACAAAACATGGTTCAAATGCCATGTATTTTGCAAGAGTTATCAATATTCACCTCAACGCCTCGGCTCATCTCTTTTATTGCTGACAGCTCTGAAAATCCATCCAAGAGCTGCAAATACTCAGACAAAACTTGAAATGCCTGTCCAGTGATGAACTTTCAGTTAAGAACAATTCGAATAGTAAGTAGCTGTCTACGAACAAGCAGGAGGAATCACAGAGTCGGAGGCCACCTTGCAGTAATCACCCTCGTCAACAAGTGTTTCAAGTGACATTTGCATATCCAATGCATGGCGAAGTTCTGTCAAAGCAGGAAGCATGTCCTACAATTACCAAGAGCATCACATGATGAGTGGCATGCTATTTTTTCTTTAAGATTATCCACAAATAAATCAAAGATAAGAACAGATGGCCAATTTGCCAAAACAAAGTTAGAAGCAGCTTTGCACATAAATACATTTTTGTTGACCTCCAAGGAATCAGCAAATGCAGAAGTCCAGCATTAAATGATGTGACAATAGCCCGATGTTTGATCTAAATGAAGCTTCAACCAAAATATTATCAAGAAATTTTGACGAACGAAAGCATGAACTTTCAACATATCATCAATGGTCGCTCCAAGCCTGATTTCTCCTCATAAGGGTTAGAAGCATCGATGATCAAAACAGAATCATATCTTATGGATCACTGATTAGTTTTCTTCCTGTCAGAGTCGTTATCACTCAAGTCAAATAGAAAATAATTTTTTCCCAAAAAAAAAATAGCTATTATCAACACTCTCTCTCAAATTTAGTTGCATGGAAATCTTTCACGTTGAATAACCGTGTAACAGTGCGATTCAAAGATTAAATCATTCCTTTTTCAAATCAGGTGGCTAGACAGGTTGCATTATTATCCATGTGCTCTTATTGCTTTGGTTCTTTTGAAGTCTTTCTTAGTTAACGTTCTCTTTTGGACTCTTGCTCATTCAATCTGGAAAAGATTATTCATTCCTCTTATACAATCTGCAGTGCTATATGCCCAAGGACACCATTCCAGAAATAGCAAAGTGCAAGCTTTTCTCTAAACCTTATGATAGAATTAGACAAATCATTAATCCAAAGTGCTCACAAAATAGCAACTTCAACCAACAATTTCATCATTACTTCACGAACCTATTCAAAGCTAATCCACCACTGCTTCTAGCAAGACTTCCATTGTTTGATCATTAACGCTGTAATTACCACCTTATTTATCCCAATGCATTCTTCTCTCTGAATCACATTTCCATAGGCATCCTCCGAATGAGAGAATCAGAAGAAAAACTGTAACGCAAATAACAATGTCCTAGAGTAGCAGAAGCAATGGATTTACCAACAAAACAACATTCATATCACTAAGACTTGGAATACAAACAATCAGCTATTATAACAGATATAAACACCGATACTGCTAAGGTAAATGGCTGGATGAGAATACCAAAAGTGCTTGTTTCTTCTTTGAAATAGAATTAACAATTAGATCCCTCGAAACCTCATTCATTGATGAGGTCAGATGCCTCCGTCCATTCTGGAACAAAGAACGAGAATGACCATAAGAATCAGCTGTTATATGGCGGACTACAGCAACATGAGATGCATATTGTTCTGAAGATTGAGCTCATTTAATAAATATGGATAGTTCATGCACATTGTGGTTATCATGTGCATTCAGATTCTCACCATGCAGATGACAGTTGCAATCTTCAAGTCCTTCTCAAGTTCCCTCACCAAATCCATTCCCTTCACTGCACAAAAAACGAAAATTACTTTGTCTACAAATCTCCAAACCATAAATGGTACAAAAATAAGATATATTCTTGATGTCTGCAATGATATCAGTGGTCAATGGCAGCAAATGAGAGAATCATGTTAACATCGATCCTTTATAGACACAGGTACTGGCAATATCCCCCTCTAGTACACAGACTCACAAAGCAACTGATATAATATACAGACACATAACATGAGCAGTAATTGGATTGCAGTCGCTGAGCAACCAATCATGAGATTTGACTATAATATCTAATAGAAAAGCAAGACTAGAATTTCCATGATGAAGACTACCTCCTAAGCAAGTGTATGTCAGATAAAAGGTAAAGCAGTTCTATTAGTCAGTAAACTACACAGCAATGCCAAAATTTCCTTTCAAACTGTTTTTTTTTAATAAACATTAGCAAACAGTTCTTTTTGGCACCAGATACCTTTTTTCTCAGGTCAAATTAAGAAATAAAACTGAAAAATTGTAAAAGTAACATATCAAGTATCATTACAAATTCTTCCGAATTGTGAAACTACAGAAGGAAGAAAATAAGACATAAAATAAGACATAGGGAGGAGTTAACTAACCCATCACTTCATGATGTTCCATAACATTGTGAGACAAGCATTCTGAAACTCTATCAAGTTGTGCTAACCTAAGAGTTGCCTGCAAAAATAGCAGATCCCAAAATATTTAGGTGACTATATTTTTCAATGAACTTATCAGTGACTCAGAAAAAATTTAATATTGACTATCGAAAGAATAGGAAGAGTCAATCAAAAGAAGCATCCCGAACAAATGCAGCATTGGCAAGAAACAAGAGACCTACAGAGCTGGGATGAAGAGATACCTGTTTCTCAAAATAGGCCAACTCATTTTCTTCTCCAGGGATGTGCTCTAAGATATGCCTTACTGGATCAAACTCCTAGAATCAATGATAAAAGTAGCCTTTGCATGATATCCTTAACAAATGTCTCTGAAGAACTGTAAATTTAGAGTCAACTATATTCCTTCGTTTGGGAAGGGAGAGGAGGGGGACTTGATGAAAGAAAAGCAAAATAGATTGGGAAGAATTTGAACTTCTTGTGAGAAGGAGTGGCCAAATTTCTTCAGGCATTTTCTTTCCCCTCTGCCAAACAAACCCTAAATGCAAAGAACAGGAAATAAAAATAAAAAATAAAAAAATCCTTCTTTTTTTTTTTTTCCTTTGAATGCATATATCACTCCTACATTCAACTATATCCCAAACACATACAAACGGACGACAACTAAGCCTTGTCATCATTTCAGAAATGCTAGATAGAGAACACTGTCCAGACAATTTTTTATATCTAAATTAGAAGCAAACTACGCTGACCTTTTAGCATATGAAAAATGAAAAATCTCGCCCATCGATTTCTCAAAAGTCATCCATCCCCCTAAGCCCTTATGCTTCCAACCAGCATCCACACCCCCAGATATATGTGTACACATTGGTGTATCCAGGAAGCCTTTAGGAAAAGAGAAGATAAAAGGCATACAAAATAAAACCTCGTCATAGAATTCTTCTTCTAGCTCTGCAACCAGTGGACCAGGAAGCCTGCTTCCATATATTGAGCTCAACTCTGTCGAACTTGAAGAGAGAGAGAACCTTTCGTGAGGGGGCAGTCCTGCCAAAGCACGAGCTACAGCTGCTGCAGCTGCAGCTCGAGCTGGAACCTGTAAAGGAGTAGCTAAGCTTGCTGAGGGGAAAGAAAAACATAGAAATTTCTTCTAATGAGCTGATATTTAAAACTTGCATTGGAAAAGAGCACTCAGACATACATGGGGACTCGACCGACATGATCTTACTACAGCATTCGGATTGGAATTTGTAACAATGACAGTAGGCAGGTTGTTTCACTACATCACACACTGGGCATGTCATACGTATGACATGTTATACAAACACTGATGGTGAGCTCTTGATCCACCAGAATTGTCACTTTCACTATACATGGCATGACACATCCTTTTAACTCCAGGCAAGCAAAGATGGCAAAATGCCAATACAATTCCACCTAAACATTCTTTGAGCTCACTATAGATCCTATGAAGCATCCTTATAGTTCCTATTCTCATTCAGCCCCTTCAGGTCAATATTCTATTAACTAACTCAAACCCTCCAAGCTCAACGGCACGTTAGAAAATCCTGTCCCATTTGATCACTTATCGATATTTAAATTAAACATATCCAAATCAAACCACAACGATCGGTGCTGGCAGAGTACCTCGCACATCATTTTCCTTTCCAATTACATACAATCTTTTTCCCCCTCCTTTAGCCAGCAATCTACCCGACCGAGCTAGACACTTCACTCTAAAATGAGGCGGAATCAGCGACAGGGACACGCATATCCGGAGGAAACCAAATAACGCAGCGCCGAATTCGGATCAGGGGCACGCTGGCGATTTACCTCGGGGCGATCGGAACCGGAAGGGAGGAGGCCGAGCAGCCTGGCGGACTGGACGGAGCTCAGGATCTTCTCTCCGACCTTGGACAGATCCATCCCGCCACCTTGGAACAGCAAGAAGGGAACCAGGAAGAAAACCCTAGAGCTCTCGAACCCGCCCTCGCTCAAATCGCCATCGAACAGAAAGGGATTGCCCAGGACGGTGCCGAAGGGGAACAGGCCCGGCTGCATCCTAACTCGAGGAGGAGGCGGCGCCGAGATCGAGGCCCCGGAGTCCTCCCATTGTCTGCGGCGGCGGCGGCGGCGAGCGAGGGGATCTCGAGGTCGAGTGGGGCCGCGGTCCTCCGCGCATCGGATGATTTTCTGCTGGGCGCGATGAGTGAGATCGGAAGAGAATGGGGAGTGCGAGGCGAGCGTGGTTGGGGACGACGGTGATGCGGAAGTTCTTTTTTTCTTTTCTTTTTTCTTTTTTTTTTTTCCTACGGAAGACTTTGGGAAGAAGCTCTCTCTCGCTGACCTGACTTTTTTTCGCACGAGTACACGTGTAAGATTACTGATCGCGCGGGACTTCGACCTCGAATCGCTCGTCTGTTTATAATGATGGTTGATATCATTTCCATCTAACGGTGGAAACCCCATCCCCGCCCTTTTAATCGAATCGGGTGGCGATCGGACCTTGAGCTAGACCATATTTAGCTGTGAGTTTATTTTTTGTGATCATTAATTTCACATTGATCAGACGGTAAAGATTCAATTTCTTTATTAGCCGGCTATCTATTATATACGAGTATACATTTCCGATCAAATTCTTTGAATATTTTAAAATCCCGAAAAAAAAAATCCTAGATTCAATAATATTTTTAGATTGCCAAGTCAATGATTAGTCTATCTCTTTGGTTGGATGGGCCCAGTAACCTTTTGCAACGCATGGAAGATGTTGTCATTTGGAAGGGTTTAAAGGCAAAGGATGCCCATCTATCTTCGCCATTGCCTTAGCATTATCGAATTGTTAAGCATTCACTCATGGATCTGTTTTTCTCAAATATTTCTCGATTTGATTCCAACGTGACTCGATATTAGGGGTGATGGATTCCTAATCTGATTCGATTTCCAAAATTCGAAATGGGGATCAAACCAGGAAGTGGATTGATAGTCTAGTTGGATCCGATTTTAATCCGATCCGGTAAATTGGTCACTTTTTTCCCATTGTTTTTTTGTCGAGAAAATTCATAATTTTGATGTTAACAAAATTTTCTAAATTTTATCGTAGAACAAATTCCAAAACAAAAGGAGACTTTTATATGGATATTATGCAAGATTCTCAACAAAGTCCATTGGTACTAGAAGATTTCATATTAATCTAAAAGCAGACACGGTATTTCATTTTGTTAGAGGATCAAAACATATTTCATCCAAAATAACAGGAAGACCAAAATGAAGAATGGATCAACAACAATTATGAATTTTACTTACCAAATATATATTGATTTTGCTAATCCATTGTTTGACATAATCTATCTTGTAGACAATTTCCAAAAGAGGATGGAAAAACTTATGAAAACTAAGATTATGCTTGTATGGGCAATATTGAATTTACATAAATTCACCTCTGTCTTCAACGACTAGAAAATCTTCCTTAAATCAATGTCAAAGAAGGGAATTTGGAAGACAATTCTTCATTCGGATGAATAACGACTAATTTGGCTCAAGGAGTATTTAAGGAGAATATGTGACTTGTAGAAGAAGAGCACAAATTGAAATTCCAAAATCTAAATATGTCCTCACATTCAATTGTCTCTTTAGTACAAAAACCAAGTGATCAATAGTGAATTACACAAAATGTCACTTAATGTGGGAGTATACCATTGAGTATTTACACTCAAAGCTTTGTAATAATTTGGTGATATCATGGCGGAATCTAATTTATTGGCTAACAACATTGGAGAGTTGATGTAGACTTAACCAAAGCCGAATTACTATTATTCTGTTTACAATCTTCTCTTTCCTCATCTTTTCATTTTGATTGCAAATTACAAAAGTTTATTTAATCTTAATTAGACTTTAAATTTAGTTTATGATATATATATTATTAAGATTTTACTTTGGTCAATTGTTTATAAAAAAATGTATTCACACCTATTCACCCAATTTAGGTGTCTATACTAGCTTTCTCATTTTTTTCTATTAATTTTTTCCTACTACTTAGAACTAGACCAATCACCGATTCCACTTTTAGGAATCAAGAACTAATATGACCCTCCGAGAACTGGGTCACACTGGCCAATCTAGTCCAGTTCAAGCGGTTTTTTATTCGAGCAGTCCATTTTGCACACCTCTATTTGATACCCTTACTTAACGTCTCTCTAGTGTTGTCAAAGCACTGGAGGTGTCGATCTTTCTCACTTCCTCCCTTCAACGTCCATCAAAACAAGACCACCAATCCAAGTAGCGTTGGTCGGATTGAAGGCAGCTGGGCGAGTCACAACATGAGAAGACGGAACTTTCCCTTACCTTTGGCTCCACGTTGGATCTCTCGTGGCGATGACGACAAGTAGCTATTTTCTCGCTCGCAAGCTGGCAAGGGAAACAAAGGTTGTCGAGTGCGCACATTAAAGTAGTTTCAAACCTCGACTGAGAATGACCATCTTTAGCTTATCGTAAAAATTAATGTAATTTTGACTACAAAAATTCATAAACGGGCGGCCCAATTTTTCCTTGATCTTCTCCATGAAAGAGCAATTTGGACAATGGATAGTGGCAAGACCGATAGGCCCAAAAAAGGGCCTAATAGCGAGCTTAAAACTCTATTCTCGGACTTGCTCATCACTAAAAAATAATACTAAATTTGCCGTATACAGTTGACCGGGCCCATGCGGTTTAGGAGGTTAGGCCCAAAGAGAAATTACTTACTTGGGACCATCCAATACAATTATAAAGATTCTAAGCTAAAATGTACTTAAATAGAAGAAATAATTACATGAATAGTCTCTGAACTTTGACATAATATGTGATTTGGTCTTTGAACTTTTAATTTATTTAATGTAGCCATTGAACTTTAGCCCAATGTTCACATGATCCTTGGACTTTAATGCAATGTTCATATGGTTCCCCAACATTTGTTAAGCAATCAATATAGTCTCTAAACTATATGAAAATATTCAATGTAGTCTCCAAACATTTGTGAACATCTTTTACATGCTTAATATAGTCTATGAACTATATAAAAATGTTCAATGTAGTCCCTAGCTTGAATTAATAAAAAAAGACTACATCAAATATTTTCATACAGTTTGAGAACTAAATTGAACATGTGAAAATTTTAAATTAAAAAATTAAAAGTTCATAAACCACATTACATATTGAGTTAAAGTTCAATGACCATTTTGAACAAATTAAAAGTTCATGGACCAAATTACACATTAAACCAAATTTCAAAGATTGTTCATGTTGTTTTTCCTAAATAGAACTGTTGTTATATTTATAAAAAAAGAAGAAGAGTAAAATGATAATGAAAAGGATAGCATATATTTTTCATGTAGTTTTAGGAAATAGATAGAAAAGAAAAGATATTCTAAAAATTCAAGCAAATAGTGTAAATATGAAAAACTCATCGAATAGCATCAAAAAAAAAAAAAAACTCATTTGACTTTGTCATTGATAGCCAAGAGATCAAATTAAACAAATTTAAATTTAAAGGACCAAATTGAATAGTTCAAGGATCTTATTAAACGAATTGAAAGTGTAAGGATAATATTGCTTGTTAGGCCATAATTTAGGGACTATTAGTGTCATTTTCCATTACATTAATTATTTTTCACTTTTTAAATTTCTTATAAACATTTTGTATAAATGAATTGTTTTTTCAGGGGTAAGGATTACGTAAGTATTTTGAACATTTCAACTTTTACATTGAAATATTACTTTTGAAGACTAAAATACTATGATATGGAAAATTTATATTACCGACTCACACATTGATTGTCATTTAACAGAAAGGGCAAATGTGATGATAAGTTGATAACCAAGGATAAATCAATCCGTCGTAATGTACGAAAAAAGATAAACATATTAAAACCTCAAGAAATTGCTTGAGTGCTAAGCATGTCTTTCCTTCTCTCTCTCAAGCCCCGTGTACAAATCACGGCTCTCCCGCATTCTCTTTTGGCCATTCTCCGAAGTATAGACCCGTGTGGCATTCGAAATTACCCAATGCATGTGGAACGAGAGGACCTACCACACTCAATGATACTTGATGAGAAGCAGTCGACCGCTCCATCAATAAAAGAAAAGAAAAGATGATATATGTATTTCTCTACTGCCATCGTGACGATGGAGCATCAGCTCCATTCACATAAGCCCCGCAGCGTGCCAACGAATGCTCGACGGAATGTGGTGTCGAGTTCATTCGCCAAGTGGCCCTCCTTGGCTTCTTTTCCCCGACATTGCGGTACCATCGACCACCACCAAAGGTTGTGGGGAAGGATTCACAGTGCATGCACCAGCGCCGCACGCACGTTACCCATCTTTAAAAAATAAAAAATTAATGATCTAATATACAATGTTTTACTTGATTTTTGAATTTGTTCAATAGTGTCCATAAACTTTAATTCAATATGTAATGTCACTCTTGAATTTTTAATTTGTTCAATGTGATCTCTAAACCTTGGTTCGATGTTCAATATATTACCTAAACATTTAAATATTTTTATATTGTTAAAGGATTATATCATAGCTTATGGATTATATTGAACTAGTTAAAAGTTTAAAGATAATATTGCACGTGGGCCAAACTTCAAATACCACATTGCTAAACTTATCAAACGGGTGAGTTTGGTCAAAAATAGCATGACCCAAATTGACTCATACAAATCTAATGCAAATCCATACACAACCCACTTATATTATTAAAACACTTTTATATATGACTTTATATAGGAGAACTCATGTCCAAACTAAGGTGAGAGCACAGAATGAGCGAACGAGGGAATCTAGGTGCACGTTAAGCCCTTGCAAAAGGGAATCCACATCACTTGGGAGAAGCTTGTTGGCTTGCTTGATAACCTCCGAGGTTGCCATTAGGGCCTCACCCCACTATTGTAGTTTTAGGGCTGAGAACCTTAGTTAGTATTAGAACTAGGTTAAGGTAAATCCGAGTGTATGTTAAACCCTCACAAAAGGGAGTCTCACATCACTTGAGAGAAGCCCGCCGACTTCATAACCTTTGGGGAACCTTAGTCAGTCATAGAGGTAAGTTGGGTTTAAGTACATTGTAAACCCATTTAATATTTATATTATTTTAGGCCTTATTATTCTAAACTCTCTCGTGACACAATTAATATATATAAATAACGAATATAACAACCCAACCTATCAAATATAGGTTAATAAGTGGGATTAGGACCCATCTTGGTAGACTTATATGTCGCACGGATTAAAAATTCAGAATGATATTTCACATTGAATTAGAATACAAAGATAATTAGTGGTAGTATTATCTCAAAGTCTCAACCGGCAATAATAAGTAAAATGGGCCAGTGATTTCATTGGATTTCAAGCCCACAAGAACATAGGATCACGCCCATAGCAATTAAGGCAACGAATGTCCAGTCATCGTCACAAGTTGCCAGCATAAATTTTGAAGGAGACACGTCCATGCTAGCAGGCCCTTAAATCAGCTTATTTAGCAATGATAACCCCTGTCGCAGTCAAAACGCCACGTCGCGTCTCTTGGAAATGTATACTTTCAATATCATATGTCGATTGCGCAATAAACTTACTCTCCTTTTTAACGTCCGTTGACTGTTGTCATCTTGACAATTAGGAAAGTAGCTTCACGTACAAAAATTGCTTTCACACGGGAGAAAATTAAGTATTCATTTTTATAAGAATATCAATTGTTTAACTTACGCTTTTTAATCGTCTCTAAAGTTTGGTATCAAATCTCTAGCTCTTCAGCTCTCTAGCTTGGTTTTTTTTCCATTTTTCTTCTCGGTCCTAATTGCCCGGAACAATTGCTAGCATAAAAACATTTTATTACAAGATTATCGACCCGCTGCTTCAACATTAGGTCGATTGTCCGAATCGACTTAGACATTGACCAAGGCGCAAAAGGAAGGGAAGGCACGACAGGGAGGGGCGGGGGTAAAGTGGTGCCGGCCAATGAACAGCAGCCAGGTGGCAACCCAGCCCACGTCATCATCTCGTCCGCACTCTTTTGGTCGGTAGCAAATAAATAATTTCGAAGCAACCGTTAATCGGATTTATTCCCGGAATTCCCAAAATAGCCTTTTTCCAGGACGACATCCTCCCTCCTCCCTCTCCCTCCTTCTCTAGAACCCGCAAAGGCCCAGCTCCCAAACACAGCAGATCTCTCTCTCTCTCTCTCTCTTTCTCTCAATCATTCTCTCACCAGCTCCGTCGCCGGCGGCAATCATCATGCAAATGGCGCCGATACCGTCGGAGAACGGCGTCGAAGGGGACGACGAGCGAGAAGACGAGGAAGCGGACGAGGAGGAAGAGGAGGAAGAGGAGGAGGAGGAGGAGGAGGAGGAGGAGCCGAGGCTCAAGTACCAGAGGATGGGAGGCAGCATCCCCTCGCTCCTCGCCAACGACGCGGCGTCGTGCGTCGCCGTCGCCGAGCGCATGATCGCGCTCGGCACCCACGGCGGCACCGTCCACATCCTCGATTTCCTGGGGAATCAGGTAATCTTACGGATTTCAAGCGCCGCTGCTGTTCGATTTTCGTGGCTTTAGAAGCCCTCGGATTCGCGAAGCTCGAGCGCTTTGCTTGTGGTTTGCTCGTTTTGGATCTAAATTTCCGGTTTTTCTCGTGGTGATCGAGCTGATTATGGAGAAAGTTTTAAGGTGAAGATCGGGTTGCGGGATCCTCTCTGTGAGCTCGTGGAGTAAAGCTATTAGTGTTTCAATTCACTTCATTAGATGCTCAATTTGCCCAATCAGTTTCCGCCATAGCTATGCTAGTTTTAGTTTCCTATCGAAGAACTACGTCCCGTGCAACCTTTTCCCCGAATCTGCACTTAATTTTGTGGATATAGAGTTCACTTTCTTATACTTGATAGGCAATTTTTCTGAGACAAATTATCTGAGCCAACTCATCATCTTCAACCTCTATTAAGGCTTACCTCAATGGTGAAACAGTCTTTTCAGTGTCATATATGCACAGCTTAGGTGGTAGTCCTTTGAGATTTGCTACAGGACACTTCCTGGTTATCGAGGAATAGAGCCTTTGTATATTAGTCCAAGTTTCTATTTGCTGGAGAGTAATTTAGTATGCAGCATTCATAGACTTGTAAAATAGATAACTATGTTGGGAGTGTCACCTTATTGAATCACTACCAATGCATCGCTCTATGAGAGTGGAACTGGCTTTCTGAAACTACTTATGATGAATATGACATGTTGCATATGTCAAATATGCATTTTATCAGCTGTTAACTTTCTTGTTTCCCTTTTTCAGAATTTCTGATTTTGAACTTGATATGAGGACATAAATTTTCCATGGACCATATATGAGGTGCTAAGATCTCATCATTTCAAATACATCGCCTTCTTATCAGTTTTTGAATGAAGAGAAATGTATAATAATAACTTGAGGGTCCTTTTTCTTTGATTTCAAATCATAATCTCCACCCTGGGTGCTGTAATTTCTCTCATCTCTATTGAGTGAAATATTTTTAGATTGTCTGTCTTAGTCTCATTATTATGCAGGTTAAGGAATTCGCTGCCCATACAGCTGCTGTGAATGACCTTAGTTTTGACATAGAAGGTGAATATATAGGAAGCTGTTCAGATGATGGATCTGTTGTGATAAATGGCCTCTTCACTGATGAGAGAATGAAGTTTGATTATCACCGTCCAATGAAGGCTATTGCTGTGGACCCTGATTATGCCAAAAAAGCATCCAAAAGATTTGTAGCTGGTGGTTTGGCTGGTCATTTATATTTTAACATGAAGAAATGGTTCGGCTACAAGGACCAGGTCTATAAAATACTGATCTACAGATTTTTAAAGATGCTGCTATATTGTTTCATCCTGCTGACTGGAAGTAGCTTTCTAGGTTTTGCACTCTGGCGAAGGTCCAATTCATGCAGTGAAGTGGAGAACAAGCTTAATTGCTTGGGCCAATGATGCTGGCGTCAAAGTTTATGACTCAGCCAATGATCAGCGTATAACATTTATTGAGAGGCCTAGAGGAAGCCCACGTCCTGAGCTTTTGCTCCCTCATTTGGTTTGGCAAGTGAGTTTGAAGATTCAAACTGTTGCTCTAGAATTGTGCAAGTGTTAGATAGGCTAGTGTTGCGGAAGATTTGCAGCAACCCTCTTTTTGCTATAACTGTCCTCAGATGGTGTGTGTTCGATAACAATTTATTTCTTGTTCTACCACCTCTTGATGATAATCAGGACGATACACTGTTAGTCATTGGCTGGGGAACATCTGTGAAAATTGCATCCATCAGAACTAATCCGCATAAGGTTGCCAATGGTACCTATAACCATATTCCAGCCTCCACGAATCAGGTGGATATCGTGGCATCGTTTCAAACAAGCTATTACATATCAGGGATTGCTCCCTTTGGCGACTCTTTGGTTGTTCTAGCTTATATCCCGGGGGAAGAAGATGGGGAGAAGGACTTTAGCAGCACTGTACCTTCCCGTCAGGTACTAACTCTTAAGTCCACCCACTGTCCTCAGCATTTTTGTTTTTAGAATTTCAACATCTCTCCTTTCTTTTCCATCATGTTTGGCATGCTAGTAATGCACATCGAGATGGGTGCTTTGCCAGGAGAAACTTTATGTATGGATTGTAGGTAGGTGGTTTTCATTTGATTAAATGTCTTAACTTGGAGCCCATAATTTAAGAAGATTTTGGCAAAAGCTAGCATCCCTCCATAATATGTGCACCCTCTTCAGTTTGTTGGCGTATGGAGCAACTTGCTGGAGGTCTACTATGCCCTAGCATATTAGATTTCTTTCGATCCTGATGGTGAACAAGAATATAAAACTATCTAAATCAAAAACCATCTGAATTTTTATGAAAAACAGGGAAATGCACAGAGACCTGAAGTGCGTGTAGTAACTTGGAACAATGATGAACTGGCTACAGATGCCCTGCCTGTACATGGCTTTGAGCATTACAAGGCCAAGGACTACTCCCTTGCTCATGCTCCTTTCTCAGGTTACTAAACTTGTGGCTAAAATGTATTTTTTCAAGTGTAGAAAGATTGATTATGCTTAAACCCTTGAATGCTATAATATTTGAAAGCAGGTAGCAGCTATGCCGGGGGTCAGTGGGCTGCTGGAGATGAGCCATTGTATTATATTGTGTCTCCCAAAGATGTGGTCATAGCAAAGCCTAGGTCAGTCTTTTTAGTCTTTCATGTAGCTTCAACTAGGTACTACCATATATTTTTTTGTTTCAGCTTCAAATAAGGTGAATATGTGAGATCATTTTCCTTCTTTCGGTTTCTGGGTAATGTTTGGTGGGCAGAGTGCGGCGGGCTTATATGGTACTGGATGCATTAATTCTTGGTTGATTTTTTGGCTGATCCTTTGACTTACTTGGGAGCTATGCTTTAGTGTAGCGCGTTTTCCAGCAACATTAATGCTTTTCTATTTGAATTTTCAATGCATGCTCAAAGCTAATAAACCTTTTAATGTGTGATTGCTAGGGATGCTGAAGATCACATCTCATGGCTTCTGCAGCATGGCTGGCATGAAAAAGCTTTAGCAGCAGTGGAAGCTGGTCAAGGACGCAGTGAACTTATTGATGAGGTGCTTCTATATCATGTTTACCTTCTTCTTATATTAGGGAGAATTTGCTAGTCTAGTGAATCTCTTTTGTCTTCTCTGTGGTTATTTTTTTCTCCATCTGCATGTGTACAAGAAATACATATTTGTCTTATCAGAGATGTAGCACTTTTAAAACATTTAGTTGATTGAGTGACTTTTTCATGGCTTGTCATTTGCTGAATCTCACCTCCTTCCTCAAGATTGTTTCTATGTCTCCCAAGTTCAAATCTTTGAGGTGCTGTGCTTTGACTTTGTTTTTATGCATATTTTTTGATTTGTGGCATCTAAGTCTCATGCTTAATGCTCATGATGAGATGGTAGATGATAATTCAGCTCTACATAATCAATTACCTGTGAAGTTAGTATATGCATATTCATTAGTCTTTGATGTTTTCTTTTACATATTCCTTTTGTCATCTTGCTCAAATTTTGAAGATATTTGTCATAGTGTCCATGGAAGGGTATTTAGCTGCTGCTTACTCATGCTTTCTTGACTGTTTGTCTATATACACAGGTAGGATCCAGGTACCTTGATCATTTGATTGTGGAAAGGAAGTATGCCGAAGCTGCTTCTTTGTGTCCAAAACTGCTGCGTGGATCTGCTTCAGCATGGGAGAGGTAAGTGATGCTGTCTACAAGTTGTCTATAGATAATTTTTGTTGATGATAGTTGATAGGTGCCTGTTTGAGCAGATGGGTTTTCCACTTTGCACATCTACGCCAGCTTCCTGTTTTGGTTCCATATATACCAACAGAAAATCCAAGGTTGCGCGATACAGCATATGAGGTTTGTTGGCTAATTGTTAAAAAAAAAAACGTTTAATTTGTTCAGTAAGCTTGTTTTCAGTTAGATGAGTTGTTTATCAATTCGCATATTCAATTATATCGCTAAATATCCCTGTGGATTGTCTTCCAGTTGCCAGTAATCCAGTATGGCTGAGTTAATGATTTTGACCTCTACATTATGTCACAGCAGTCAGTCCTTTTAGTTTTGTTACTATTTATATGGATGATTTACCAAGAGGATCTTGGATTCTGGTAGAAGTCTAGTGTAATGGAAGTGCGGACATGGTTTATGGGTCTATTGTCAAATAGGCTTCTACGTTCCTGAATAAATCACTCATGACATTGCCCACATTCAATCATTGCAAAAATCTTTTTGTGTTTTTATTAGATGACAAACTGCTAGTTCTAATATGACTTGTCAATTACAACAAAAGATCTGAATAGATACTGTTCGTTTGGTCCCCATTTTATATTCCGATGAAACTGTATCTGCATTTTGGACTATTCTAAGCTTTAACATCAGTGTTTGAACTGTTAAGTTTTGCTTCCATCATCCCATGTTTCTGTATGATTTCCATGAAAAAACAAGGAAGTGCATATCTTCCAGAGACATGCTACAAACTTTTTAGTCTTGGAACATTTATGGTTATCATACTATACCTAGATGAAAAAGATCCAACCATTCCCAAAAATACAAATTCATATCAAATTTAAGGTTATGAGGAAAGAAAATAGGGGAGCGAAGAATTTCTTAGTTTGCTTAGTTTCATCATAAGATTGGTGAATAAGATGCTTTTTATGGTTTTTGTTTTGAGATACAGGTTGCCCTGGTGGCTTTGGCGACAAATCCATCTTTCCACCATGAGCTATTATCAACTGTCAAATCTTGGCCACGAGCAATATATTCATCATTGCCTGTTATCCAAGCCATTGAACCACAGCTCAACACTTCATCCATGACTGATGCTCTCAAGGAGGTAGCTATATGAGCTTTGCTGTTAATCCAATTTGAGAATCTCTGATTTTAGCTTTTTAACTGTTCCTTTTGTGCATCAGGCTCTGGCAGAGTTGTATGTAATTGATGGCCAATGTGAGAAAGCATTTTCACTCTATGCCGATGTAAGTGCCAGCGAGAGTCAAGTATATTCCTGGACTGAACACAATGTCCGGGAAATATGCTGTGTGTGACTTCAATTGAAACTGCTCTATGGAACTGATGTCTCTTTTAATTACTTTTCAGCTTATGAAGCCAGAGGTGTTTGACTTTATTGAAAGATATAACTTACATGAAGCCATCCGTGAAAAGGTATGGTAATGCTAGGCAATATTTAGGGTGTATAAAGGCTTCTGGATGTAAACTCTAATATTGTGTGAGTCAGTTTGGGAGTCTGAATGACTTTTGTTGTATATGACTCTATGGAGTTATATGCTCAAATTTCTGGTTTTGCATATCTAATTATATTCAAGCCTGTGAATTTTCAGTTTTTCTGGTCTAAATACTTGCGTGCATAGTTCAACCCTCTCTTTTTCTTCATGCAGGTTGTCCAATTGATGACGCTAGATTGCAAACGTGCAGTTCCTTTGTTGATTCAAAACAGGGATTTGATCACACCATCCGAAGTGGTTTCTCAACTTTTGAATGCCAGCAATAAGAGTGATTCAAGACATTTTTTGCATCTATATCTGCATTCCTTATTTGAAGTGAATCCTCATGCTGGAAGAGAGTTTCACGATATGCAGGTAGGAATAGACATAGAAATTCCTTCTTTTCTATATTTTGCTTTCTTTCAGGCGCACACTGTCACATGCTTATGAAGTGAGGTATATTATCTTCTGCATAATCTGAACATTTACTTCTTTAAGCCTTTGATTTTTATTTTTTATAATAAAGAACAAAAGTATGTTTTAGCATCATTAACATTAAGTTGAACTGAGCCAGGAAACTGAAAAACTGAAGAGCTATCAGGATGATAATGTGATACTTTACAACTCTTGGTGTCATGCATGATATGATATTATTTCTCAACACTGTTTGCATGAATGATAATCATCCTTTCAAAGACTGTTGAACACAGCTCTCTGTATTCTCAACCAAGGCCACATATCCTCTCCACTTCAGGAATGCTAAATGTACCCAAAGATCTTGTCCTTTTTTTAAGACTGTTTTACCTAGTTATTTTTGCAATGTCTCTTTGGTAATTTAAATAAACGATTGGGGTCATGATTGAACTGTTAATTGTGATCTCATTTTTTAAAGAACTTTAGAGAAAGATTATCGCATTTATAATTATTCTTCTGACGGTGTTTAGAATAAATTTTCTAGTTTCCTATATGATCAGAAGTTTCGTACTTTTTTTTTTTTTTTTTTTTTGGTGATAGGTAGAGCTCTATGCTGACTTTGATCCGAAGATGCTGCTTCCTTTTCTTCGCAGTAGTCAACACTATACACTTGAAAAGGTTTGGAAAGTAATTTCATGGTTGATCATAATACTTTGGAAGTTGTTAAACCTGCTAACTTTCAAGACCAATTCCAGGCTTATAACATTTGTGTTAGAAAAGAGCTTATTAAGGAGCAAGTATTTATACTGGGAAGGATGGGGAATTCAAAAAAAGCGCTTGCTGTCATCATCAATAATTTGGGAGACATAGAAGAGGTAAACCACTCCTTTGTGTGAAAAAAGTTTCTATGGCCTAATTTTTTTGCTTAATTAGTCTGTTATATTTATTTCTCAAGTAGTCTAAATCTTGGTGTTAATACAAGCAGTACATTGTGCACAGGCTGTAGAGTTTGTGAGCTTGCAGCATGACGACGACCTATGGGAAGAATTAATTAAACAATGTCTTGACAAACCTGAAATGGTACCGTGATATCTCTTCAGTGTTACTAAATCCTTCTTGGGATTGCCAATAATTACATGCCGGTTATCTGAGCTTCCAAATATGTTTCCCATGCTTGGCAGGTGGGTGTGCTGCTGGAGCACACTGTGGGAAATCTCGATCCACTTTATATAGTCAATATGGTGCCAAATGGTTTGGAGATACCTCGGTAAGTACTGACCAAGATTGTTTATTCTGGTTTTCCTTACCTGTTGAAATGATTCTCATGTTAAGTTGCTTGATTGGGTTGTTGCAGTTGCAAGTCATTTGTTTCCTTCATTATATCAAGATGATCCTCTTAACTATTTTCCTTGTTCTTCAAACGATTGACAGGCTAAGGGATCGTCTTGTCAAAATCATCACTGATTACAGGACTGAAACATCTCTCAGACATGGGTGCAACGATATTCTTAAGGTAAACGTTGGTTTGCAATTATGGAATCTCATTCATCAAAACCACTTCCAAAAATGCTTAATATTACTCTTCGTTTCTTAAAAACGGCAGGCGGATTGTGTCAACCTTTTGGTAAAGTACTACAAAGAAGCAAGACATGCTGTGTGTTTGAGTAATGAAGAAGAAGAGGCTCGAGCAAAGAAGAGTGATAGTAAGGCTTACCAGGAACCAGAAAAATCGTCCAGCCTGAGAACTACAGGGGTAAAGTCCAAAACCAAGGGAGCTGCAAGATGTTGCATTTGTTTCGACCCCTTCTCCATTCGAGATGTGTCTGTAGTCGTTTTCTTTTGCTGTCATTCGTACCACATGAGTTGTCTTACGGATTCCACATATACATTTAGCGGCAAAAAAGGGACTAAGGAAGCTTCCTCAGATCCCATGTTGCATTATGGTTATGAGTACGAGTATGACGACGGTGATGAGGAAGATGAGGACGATGACCAGAAGGGTACCAACCGCATGCGGTGTATATTATGTACTACTGCTGCCAGTTGAGTGTGTCCAGCGTGTGCTTGTCCTGGCATGAGAGGTTGTTTTGTCTCAGTCTTCCATGCCTATAATTTTTTGTGTGCCACAGCGGCTTTATTGGTTTATTTATTTTGTGGGGGCCTTCTTGTTTTTCTTCGGTCTCTACTGATTAAGTGTATCATAGTGCATTTTGCCGACCCTGCTTCTGGCATCATCATGATGCTTTGAAGCTATTTATAGAATGCGAGGACATAGGCGTGCGAGATTGAGAGGTTACTAAGAAGGTGATGTGCAGAAGAAGCCGATTTCGACATCCTTGTGGAGCAATGTCATGGATGGTGAACTGCTCTCAATTGATTATCGTGCCACCGTGGCTGCTCGCACCGTTTAAAAGAAAAGTAAATGCAAGGTCGATCTTCGACAAGCAGCAGAGGTGCAGCAACGAGCCGGGTGTGCTTCGGTCATGTTTAGCCAGGTGTATAAATTAGTTATTATCATGTCGAGGTGATCACTTTTGTAAATTATGTGGCTCGGCTTCAGCCGAAGGGAAGATATTTTGGGGTAGCTTCGGCTGCATACCGCGGTGCTGGTTCTTTATTATTATTATTATTATTTATTTGGGTGGGGTAAGTAGACAAGGCCGCGAGAAAGAACAGCTAGGACTTCGTGAGAGACATTTTGCGGAAGTTTTATTTTGGTGTTTGTTTGGCTTGTGAGGTTGCTCCTTTGCTGAACTTCTCGATGGACTTTGTCATTTCGTTGGTACAAGGGTTCTTTTTGGTTGAGCATATGTTTACAGCTCTCTTTTTCTGTGGTAAGCCATGTGTAGGTCATTTATATATGTCGAGCACGATTCTCTTTGAGTATCATCACTTCTAGATTTTGAATTGGATCTATTATGTATACATGGAGCCAAGACAAAGATAATGTGTGGTATGGTGCCTGTAATGTGTCGCTTCACTTAAGGGATAATTGTTGAAAAAATTTTAAATATATTGTGCGGCGATTAATACAATCCTATAAATTTTAAATTGTTCACTTTTGTTAATTTAATACTATAACTTTTGATGATTTTTTAATGATATTCTTCCAATTAATTTTAGTTGGAAATGGCTTATGAAAATGGTTTTCGTAATTGTTTATATTTTCTGATTTTTTTTCCTCCTTTCCTTATCTTTCTTTTTCCTTTTTTTTTTTTTTCCGCCTTTGCCCAATCTCAATAGTGGCTGGGATTGCCCTCACGGCCCCCTCACAGCACTCGCCTATGGTCGATGACGGCCATGTTTGTCCTGATACTCATTGCCTAGCCTCCTCTTGACGAGGTGGAATACGTATGAGCTTGTTCCTGCTGCGACGTTCGAGATGCGAGAAATTAACCATTGGGATGTCGTACAACCTTGCAAGTTCAATGGCTTACGGGAGGAGATAATCAAAGATAATCAAAGATTTTGAATTGGATCTATTAGGGCACTGCAGCCCTTTCCAGACTTGGGCTGGAAAGAGCATCGTAGCCCTCACCTATAGTGAGTCACCCAAAAACTGACTACATGAGAAAATAAAAAGAAAAGGAAAAAAAAGGAAAACGAATCATTTAAAAAATTTTAAAAAATTATAAATCATCCATCAACATTAATGTCAATTATATTATATAAAACAGTCAATGTTCACGTTAGTAATATCTAGCCAAAATTGATTGTGTATTAAATTTAGACTTTCAAATGCATTATACTCTTCTACAAAAATTATATAATAAGTCATATGAAATCCTACTTTTTTTTTATATGTCACATTTTTTTATGAATTACTAATATAAATCGATTTTCCTAAATTAATATTTATATCACTTAAAATTAGGTCCGGTTCTCCGAATCGACCCTGAAATTGGCCGATTCAGTTCTGGGTTGGTCCTAACATAATCGGTTCGATTTTGGGTTAATTTCAGGTTAATTAATCGATTTGGAACCGATCACCCCTGATTAGTTTGACCTCGAAAAAAAACGCCCGACAAGCTTTGGCAAACGGCAAGTCGTGTTTACCCAACCCCCTCGGTGGTCGTTCCTCTCAGAACCTCGGTGCCGCCGCCGCCGAGCAGCCACCATAATTCCCCTTCCTCGCCGGCGAAGCAGCCGAAATCTTGCCCCGACGAAGTCCTCCGCCTCTTGGACGCGACAAAGCGAGCCGCCTCTCAACCTCAGACGCGTCCGAGCCGAGGTCGACAGCCTCCATTTTCATCGGCGGAGTCGAAATGAGGAGAGAGATGCTGAAATCCAATCGGTTGATCGGTCGAAGCTTTGCGAACAGAGCTTCGGCCCTGCGTTCCGAGGCGCAAGCATGCGATGAGAAGCTCGTCGCCTCTCTGCCTCCACATCATTTGGCCCGGAGGACCTCAAATCGCTTCCTCGACATCTACCAGGTTCTCTCTCTCCTCGTCCTTCTCGGCATCGACTCCGGTTGAATCCCGTCGTACGAGAATGTCGCTGACCTGGTTTTGCTTCTTTTCCCCATTCGGCGTTGCCGGGGCGTAGATGGGAAACAAAGCAGCGATCGAGAAAGAACGTGCCCGGCTGTAAGCCTTTTCTTTGTTCTTGTTCTTGTCCTTCTCCTGTTTCTGTAATCTTGAGTTCCTGTGACCGGCGAACGTGTTTGAAATTCGATGGGTTGATGTGCGGTGTGGTGTAGGACAGTGCGGACGAGATGAATCGGGGCTATTTCGCTGATATGTCGGAGCTCCGGAAGCATGGTGGTAAGGTAATTCAGCGGTTCATTGGTATCAAGCTGACTTCACTGCCTTAGTTGTGTACTGGCATTTTTCATGTATTGCAAGGGCTTCTTCAATGCTTGATTTCAGAGACTTTGCTTCATTCTGCAGCATTGATGGCCGGAGTTCTGATTATTTGATATAGAGTTGAAAGGATATTTCCAGCAAATCATTCTTAATGGCATTTATTTTTCTTAAGTTTAGTAATGGTCTATTCAATGGCCTTTGTCTTGACATCTTGCAATCTGGTTAATTTGCTGATTGAAGCAGCCTGACTTGAACATTTGTAATTCTATGCTGGATGAATGGTGAATATCTTATTTGAAGAAGATCCAGTGTCTGTGCATGTTGTGAAACAGAAACCGATGGCATGACCATATACGTTATTGAACTATGTGGCCTGTATGAACCTAGCAAGTCGAATGCATAATTATGTGATTTTTGTCTGGTTATCTGTATAGCCAATTTTGTTAGCTTTTCGATGGTGCTATGGTGCAGATTGCAATGGCAAATAAAATCATAATTCCAGCAATGGCGGCTGTAAAGTTTCCTGTCATTGAAGTCGATCAATTGGATGGACAAAGTTTCAAGCTGCCCATCAGCTGCAGTGGCAAAAACGTTGATCAAAACATGCCATCTGTCCCTAAGGCTACTTTATTATGTCTGTCGTTCCGAGCAAGCTCCCAGGTGGGTTAAATGATATTTATCATTTTTTTGAGAAAAAATGGTAACTCACTACTGTAATTGGGTGCATTTCTGCAGCATGAAGGGGCTCATAGTTTCTTAACTTCTTTAAAGTGATGATGGCAGCTAAAATATGCAGCTGTTCTGCATTGCCTTCTTTCCCGTATTGTCAACAAATTTTATTGAGCTCAATTATCAAAAAGCATTTTTTAGAGAAATTAAGTGCTTATGATGATGACTTAGTTCTTTTATGGATTGGTTTATAATGCAAACATCCTACTCACAGAGAAGAAAAATATCAAGGAGTCTCTAAGATGTCATTGGACGTTTAAGCTTGCTCCTTGTTTATGTTTTCTTTTCCAGAGTGCTAGTTCTACCAAGATTATTTTTCTTGATCCATCACTTATCATTGCCACTGGAACAATCTCTCTGCCTGGCAGGCAATGATCAATTCTTGGGGTGTGCCTTTTCGAAATGCTTTCCATGATAAAGAGGATGTGCATCTCTATGAGGTACAGGAACAATCTTTCTTTGCCCAATTTGTTTGAGAGAAATTAAGATGCTACATTTATTAACTCATAAATCTGATTAAACCCTGAAAGAAAAATGAAGAGAACCTATGCTTCTCTTGAATCTTTTTCTTTCAGTTACTTGCAGCAGAATGTCTAAGTCAAAGAGACTTATGTTGAGGATCAAGCCTCATTCCCCCTTTATGGTGACTCCATCCATCCCTGGCAGATCTGGGGAGCATAGATGGCACTTGCTGTTTGTGATCACCTCATAACACATGCTGCTAATATGTTCACTAACTATTGCTTCACTTCCATGTGATTGTTCTTCATGGTCAACTTTTTGGCCAAAAAATACTTGATTGAGTTATTGTCTTGCTGACTGATGATCATGTTCAGGTTTCCTTCATTGATTCATGGTTATTATGTCGGAAACCAATTAAGCGACTGCTTCTCCGGATTATGAGAAAACCCAAAAGTGAGGATAATCAAGGTCCACTCAGGAGGCAGATTGTCTATTCATTTGGGGACCATTACTACTTCAGGAAAGAACTCAAAATATTGAACCTCCTCACTGGGTACAGATCTGCAAATTCCTTACTTATTTGCTGGCTATCTGACCTTTCTTTCTTTTGTTTTTCACCTGAGCATTGCCATTGTGTTCTCTTCAGTTACATATTCTTGCTCGACAAGTTTGGAAGGATTAGATGGCAAGGCTTTGGAACAGCAACTCCAGAGGAGTTGCCCTCCCTTCTCTCTTGCACATCCCTCCTCTTGGAAGAAAAGTAAGGCAGCCCAAAGTTCTTTTGCTGGATTGCATCTTTCTTCGTGCTGGAACATTTCCCTGAACCTGTTCGCTATGAACTTCAGCTAGATTAACACTTTGGTGGCCAAAGAAAAAAACAAATTTTTGCAGTTAACTTACGACAGCAGATTTTTTTGGAGATGGTTAGTGTTCTTGAAAAGAAATAATTCCAGGTTGCGAGTGGACATGTCCATGTCGACTGTAGATTGCCCGCATACTGTACTTAACATTAAATCGGCAGTCATTTACTTCCGGGTTCTCAAACTGTAAGCACAGAAGATATCTTAGGCGATCCTGCACCAATCACGGTCAGTAGTCTCATATCTCGTGTGCTTCTTTTGGGAAAATTACCAAAAAGATTATTTTATATTGCACCATTGCCAATGTAGTCATAAATCCTTTAATTGTACAATTAAGTATTAAATATTTTCACGTTTTGTTAATTAAATTTATCCGATCAATTATGATCGGAAATAGTTGATAAAATTCTTTAAGTACTTGTCTGGAATTATTTTTTATTATTCCTGTGTTTTACTGTGACTGGTGAGGGTCATCGAGGGCTTAGGGCCCTGGTAGTGGCCAACAAGGGCCCGACAGCCTCATCAGTCACATAAAAAAAAATAGAAGAAAAAGAGAAGAAAAGGAAAAAAAATTAATAAAATAGCAATGCCAACTGTGTTTATAGGATGATCAATATCCATGTCAATAGTTCCCAATCAAAATTAATTGAATAGAGTCAATCGGTAAAACATGAAAAGGTTTAGAACTCAATTGGCACAATTAAAAAGATTTATAATTAAATTGATATTGAAATTTTTTTTGGTAATTTTCCCGCTTCTTCTCCCTGTCTTCTTGCTGTAGCACGAAATGGAAGTCTTTGCTTGAACTAGTGATGATTTTACTGACTATATCGGTGTTTATTTTCTCTGTCGAAAAGTTCTTGAATTCGTATGGAGTCAATCGCTACTGACTTTCTAGATTACTATGAGAAATTACTAATAATTTTTTATGGATATTTTTTTTTGTCGAAAATGTTTTATGGATATTTCAAAAGTTGCTTTTTCCTTTGGAAACTTGGGTTTTTGTTTTCTTTTCAATGTTTCTATTATTTTGTTCCCTAAAATAAAAAAAAAAAGAATAGATATCTATTTGATAATGTCCCATAGTGTTTCTATTTTCTGGAACAATTTTGTGTTCCAGAAAATAGATTTGGAATAAAAATGACCCTTACTAGCCATAAGTGAGAGTTGTGACACCCTCACCCAATCTGGCCAGGCAAGGGATGTGACCTTGCTTAGGGCCGACGATGGCCACCAAGCCCTCACCTAGCTAGATCCGATGAGGGTGTTGCGACACTTGCCTAAAGCCAATAAGGGTTGGCTGGCCACCCTCACCAACCTTAACTTTAGGATCGAAAAAAAACATAATATATATTTAAAATATTATTAAAACAGTGTAACATCAATGCTAGCTATCTACAAAAAACTAATCAAAATTGGCCAAATTTACTTAATTGGTAAAAAGTGAAAAAGTTTAAGATTCAATTAGTAAAATTAAAATGTTTAAAATTAAATTAGCAAAAAAGTAATAGATTTATAATTTTTTAGACAATTTTTCCCTAGTATCTATGAAAACAACATTCATAGAGTAGCATAGCATTATGATTATGGGTGATCGGGTCTAGGGTGGGTAAGATTCAAACCTAAACCCTATATCTGATTCTATTATAACCAATTTCCCTTTTTTTGGATCATGTACCCTTCCCTGTTTGCACTTGATCCGATCATATTTTTTACGTCTAGGAATAGGATCTACAATTTTTCCATTGGAACCTATTTTCTATCCACATGATATCCTATACAGTTTTGAATTTTACATTAATTTGTGAGAAAACAAGTGATCCTCCTAAATTTGTATTAAAACATAAAGCACATGTAATCAATAAGTACATGAAGTTTTTGACTAAATGAAAAACTAAGGATCCATATGGCTAATCATAAACAAACATCATAAGACAAAGCAAAATTCCTAACATTACATAAATATCAGCAACAAATTGGTTATTTTAATAGGGTAAAAACTAGTTTCAAAATCAATTGATTTCGGGGGTCTTCGCTTGGAATTGGTTTCTGAACGGGTTCCCGGATTGATTTAATCAACAACCAGTTTCTAGACTTGTTTTTCAAGTGGTCCAGTCCGGTTTCTGGATAAATTTGATCCGATTACTTGCCTATTATTATGACTTAGATATGTGAACAAGTCATCTCTCACTTTCATCTTTGCAAGGGTTCTTCCCCAAAAAAGGGGCCACTACTTTCCGTTGTCGACAAAATTATTCTAAATTTACAAGTGTCCCAAAAAAGGGGAAAATTCTAATTAAAGTTCCAAAATACTCTTGTTTTCTCGAATAAAAGTTTGAAGTTGACATTATTTCAAATAAAGGGTAAAAGTGACTATATTAGTCTCAAAGAGGGGCCTAAAATAATTATAGTTGTTTCAAATAATGGCTTAACATTGCCATCTAGCAAAATTTTGTGGCCGGTCAAGGATATTTTCATCCAAACATATATTAAATTTAAATTAAATTAGATTAAAATAAAATAAAAAAAAAACATTAAAAAGGAAAACACGGGTGGGAGGGCTGCCGTGCCATTGCCAGTGGGGAGCGGCGAAGGCCAGCAACCCTTGCCGACTAGAGGTGACATGCTGAAGAAGCACATGAATGTGTGAAGTCCTGAGAAACCCAAAGAGAAAGCAATGCAGAGAAAAAAGGAGGCAAACCCAGGTGGTGGAGGGCTGAATCAGAGTCCATCGTGGTCAAGAACTAGCGAGAGGAAGAACCGCCTGCCTGTTTATCAGAGACAAGGTCTCAAGGAAGAAACAGGCACTCGTTCTCGCTCGCTTCCACCACGGGGACTCTGTTCATCCTCCACCACCGGACCTGATGATTCTCGCATGCCAAAAGAATTCACCTGGGTTTGCCTCTGTTTTTTGCTGTCAGAGCCGAACGGCCAGAAACCCCTGCGAGGAGCACGTGGTGGCGGACTCTCGAAGCAATCCCGTGGATGCCGGACCAGAGGATTCCATTGGGCGGTGGTCCAAGGGTGCTTAGGCCTACGCAAAGGGCCAGGCAGCAGCGAGGGCGGGCGACCCTCGCCCAAATTGGGGAGAGGGTCTTTGCCCTCTCCCTATTCCAATGAGGGCCACTGGCCCTTGCCTAGGGGCCAACGACCCTGCTGGCCTTCGGTGCCGCCGGCCACAAGCAGAAGGCTCCCATGTGTGTTCTTTCTTTCTTTTTTAATGGAATGAAAAAAAAATTAAAATTAAAAAGTGAAAGACGAAATTACTATTCATCTACAATAAGTTAATATGACCACTTCATATTTTTATTTGAAATCTTATTTTAAAAATAACTCAATTTTTTTTTTTACTCTTGGCGGCAAACGTGTTTTCAATTATGAAGGCTCCATTTGTTAACATTTCCATTTCTCTATTTTTTTGTTATTTTGTTTCCTGGAATAGAAAAAGAACATAAGTGCGTTTGGTAATAACAATTGATTTTTTATTCCCGAAAATAGAAAATTGTTCTTGGGAATAGATTTAGAGTAAAAATGATGAGTAAAAAAAGTAGCTTCTTATTCCTGGGAATAATTTCTAGAAACTATTTCTTGGAAACTATTCACCACATATAGCACACCGCCACCTGCCCACTGCCACCCGCCATCGTTGGTTGCTGGTCGCCCCCACTCGCTCACCACCGACCGACCACCAGTCGTCGGCCTTCGCCCGACATGACCAAAGGCGACTAGCGGTGGCAACCTAGTGTAATGGGCGGCGACTTAGAGACTAGCGACGGTAGCGGCGATTAGCGGGCGGTGGAGGCGATTAGCGGGTGGTGGAGGCGACCGGCGACCGACTACCAGTGGGCGGGGGCCACCAACAATCGACAGTTGCCAACCGACATTTGGCGGCCACTTGCCGCCACCTGCAACCCACCGCCACCGGTCGCCTCCACCACCCGCCGATCTCCATCGATCTCCACCGCTCTTGGGGAAAAAAGAAATAAAAATTTTTTATCAGTACCAAATGCATTTCTATTATTTTTCTATTTCGAGAATAAGAAATTTTCGTAGTTATCAAATCGCCTTATTTTATTCAGAAATTATTCCAAGGAGTAAAATATAAAAGAACTATTTTTCAAAAGAAATTATTCTCGAAAGTAGAAATATTACCAAACGGGGTGTTTCTGGCTACCTTTTCATGCGAAGGACAAATATGGCCACCATTAGACTTTCTTTACATGCCGTCCGATCCATCAAACAGAGAGCGACGTAGTCAACGTGGCAATAACTCCAAACAAAAACAACGCTATCCCCTCTTCTAAAGAAAACAAGATCGTCAAGTTAGGGCTTCGAAATCAAAAATTAGAGAGAGAGGCTCGACTTGAGGCTTCAGGATCAGTGCTCTTGAGAGCCAAATATCAGTCTGTCCATTGGAGAATGTTAGGCTATCAATTTGGGACATTTCAATTTGATTTTTGGGCGACCTCCATTTTATGGAAAATGAATTGAACTTGCTCGTCAAAATTAGAATTTCGACACATGAAAAAAGAAAATGAGTGATTTCTTCGACCAATGAAACAAGTGAACCTTGCTGAACTGGCTGCTTTTAGTTCAAGAACATAAGCCCCAGATGCAGGTCAAATACCCTAATACCCCTCCCCCCTTCCTCTCCTCTGATTTCAAGAAGCCCTAGCTCGGACATGTTTTTGATATAAGTGATGAGCACAGCATTGTTTAACTGAAGTTGGTCAAGGCTAAGTTGATGTTGTGACATTGGTCATTTCTCTATCTGATGGATCGGACGCCATATAAGTAAACTCTAACTGCAAATCTACCAGTGGCCATAGTTGACTCAGGGACAACTTTGGCATACCTTGTCGAGGAAGCTTACGGTACCCTCGTCAATGCTGTAAGTTTTGGAGGAAAAAAAACAGTTGCCTGCACATGCTTAAATCTTACTGGGTTAACCGGGTTAGAAAGTCGATTGTCCACCCAAGAGTTAACAAATTTTTGATGAAGTTGGACTAAGGTTGCTGGCCGAACACCATTACTATGACAGTTTGTTTCATGCGGATGGCGGTCAGTGTTTCTCAAACTGCGCACTTGCTCATTAATGAGGAAAATCACTGTTTTTCTACTACCTCCAGGTCAGTCTTTCCTAAATGACCTCTCCATTCATTTTTATAAAGTCCAGTTGGTGAAAATAGCTACTACTGACAGAAGGCTTTTGCATGTGCAGTGTCGTCGAAATATTTCCTCAAGTATGTTTTAATTTTGAAGACGGAACCTCAATGATCTTCAGCCCTCAGGAGTATCTTGTGCAGCCGAACTCTTCCATTAAGTGGTAAAAAATTATCCTGAACCCACGGTTCTATTTATTTAGACTCCTCACAATTTCTGTTGCTGAAGAACTGCAACTCAAGTTTGCTGGGATTTGGCTAATAATTGGATTGTGATTTGCAATGATTCACTTTATGTGGCTTCATGTTGAGGACTGTGATCCTGGATTGTCGTCGTGTGAACAGGTTTCTTTGTTCTTGTCTTGCTGCTGCACCACCTATAAGATTCTTTGGTCTAGTTGAGATCATAGTAGATTTCTCTGGAAGAAACTGTTGGATGCTGCTCATTAAAACTTACAAGTCTGTACATTCGCTTCTCTATTCTCTTCCTGCGAAGCTGCTCCTGATCCAGTCTTAGGAGCTACTTAACTTTGCTCGGCGACATGGGCTGTTTGGTGGTGGCTGCCTAATATGCACAACGTCGACAGATTTGAATGTTGTCCTCACAGGATAGCTCGACATGGGCTTTTGCGTGTGCAGTGTCGTTGACATATTCGTATTCCCTCAAATTGAGACTGAGGAAGAATCTTAATAACGATGAGGTATCCCATCATTTTTCTACTCGCTAGCAGGGTTTTCAAACGTTGAACAAGTGATTCAATCCTTTTTAATCGACGGCATCTGTTGCATTCCCTAACTGGAGGGAAAGCTTAATCGAGTTTTACCATCTTCCCTCACCACCCTCAACCCCATAATGCTAATGGTAACTAATTTGAAATTCAAATTGATGACACATCTTTCAATCATAAAGTGAGAAATGCTAGAATGCATATCCAAAGAAAGAAATTTGTCATCAGTTCCACATACCACAGAGCTAAAAAGATCAATTCATATTTTGATTTTCACTGAGGAACATCACCAACAGCATATGTAAACTTTATTGCACATGCAGCATGCTTCTGCACAATCAAATAAACCTCATCGAGCGCATGTGAGGCACTTTTAGGCCCCGTTTGATAACGCTCCTATTTTCTTGTTTTTCTTTTCTTTCGTTCCCTAAAATAGAAAAGAAACATAAATCAATTTGGTAATGTCTACTTATATTTATATTTTCCAGAATAGAAAATTATATAAAATAGATTTGAAATAGAAATGAAAAGTAAAAAAAAAAAAAAAAAAAATTTCCCTATGAACAATTTCTAGAAAGTTATTTCTTAAATCACCACTACTCACAACTACCACCGCAACCAGCCGCCATCCATCACCACCGCCATCGGAAAAAAAAAAGAATAAAAGTTTTTTTAATTGATACCAAACACATTCCTATTCTTTTTCTATTCCGAAAGAGAAAAATTAAGAATTTACCAAACACATTATTTTACTCAAAAATTGTTACAATGAGTAAAAATACAAAAGAATTATCTCTCAAAAAAATTTGTTCCCAGGAGTAGAAATGTTACCAAACGTACCTCAGCATCAACATCCGTACCAAAAACGATAACCAAACATCAAGAGGTGCCTAACAAAAAACCAGACAACTGCCTAGATGTCCCACCAGTTCATAACCGAGTCTAATGTTTGTTTTCACATGAAGTAAAAACCCAAAATGTACGTCACGTGAAGAGAGCAAGTGCCGAGTATATTTCCAATAAATTAGCAAGTCCCCGCCTTGGTGCCCAACGCATCAGCAATAAAACATCACATCTTTGACATTGTCTTTGATCGAAGGAAGTGCTCGGATGTCGACGGCAGTCCCCTCCGTGGTGCCCCTTCCTCCTCCCGACGATCCGGCATCTGACCCATCCCCCTCAATGTAATATCTTGCTCGAAAGGCCGCTAAATGGGCATAATAAGCCGGAGGCACTGCACATAAAAATAATTCAGCCGGGTGTTTTAAAGTAAGGAAAAGAGAAGGAAAAAAAAAGTTCAAAACAGCATTTCTTGACCTAACCTATTGAGACCGAGCGTGTGCATCGGGCATATCTGCAAATTTCAAACATTACAATAAGATTTGATCAGCAACAGACTTTTCTCTAGGCAAAGAGTCAATGAGTGAAATCAAATACAAAGGTAGTAGTGTATATGTACATATATAGCATCTGAATACTTACGTGTAGCACAAATTGTTCGTAAGGGTTTGGAGAGCATCAGCACTAAAGTTGTTCTCATCGAGTAATACATGGTAGTGCGATGGCTTACTAGTACCCTACATCACATGAAAGCATGTTACAATGGACATGGTATTTACATAATAAATAAAAAAATTCAGTGGTGACATGTACTGGTGCAGTTCGCTTAACATAAAGGAGATGGGTGTCACCTGAATACCAGCATGGCTATTGAGGAAAAAATCAAATTCAGTGGGGTGGCAGATGCGAGTATCAACAACGGTACCTAATCAAACGTACTAAAATTGAAGTAATCGAAAGACTTGACTCTCGTAAATTAACAAGAAAATTTAAGAGGTACCATACCAGGTTGTATATTGCCGCTCCTGTCCATTGAATCGCGTCTGTTATAATTCTCAGGAAAGAGGCGTGTGTGGTGCCTCTTTTGCACCACAACGAAGGTTACCGGTGGCAAATAACCCTCTTCAAGTGAGGCACAAGCCTATGGTAACACCAACTCAAGTTATAGCTGGTAAAATGATTCTAACATCTACTTAATAGAAAGATGATGAGCGAATTCTCTATGGACTTATTTCCCACTAAAGTACCTGGCGAATCGCATCCATTTCATAGAGAAGAACTTGAGAGAATTGACCTTCACTTACCCCATCCCTATAGTGACAATCATACTTCAATGGCAATGCAATGACAAACAAAGTTATCTACTTGAACACAGCAATAAAGTACAACACCTGTAAAATATAATCCTATGAGGTTTATGCCCAGTAGATCTTCTAAAGGCAATAAGCAATTCCCTGCAGGGGAACGTGAAAGTGAGTTGGGGGAAAGCATGATCTTAATATACTAATGATAGATGCCAAAAAATAGAAACAGGACCTTACCTAATCATTCCTCCAGGTCTCCCGTCTGGGGTCTGTTTAGGGATGTGCAAATCATTAATCATTTCTTGTCTGTGAGCTTGTGCAGAAACAAGGCCTCTGTATTTCGTCACTTCTGGCCAGTCCATGGAAGCTACCACCTGATCATATCAATACCATCAATTGTTTGAACACTTCAGAATGGGAAAAAAAAGAACACAACTGGCATTTCAGTGACGAGAGTAGGGAGAAGCAGCATACAGCTGCTATGGAAGGATTACTATCATCTCCAGGTGGTGGGTGTGTCACGTCTGCACCAAAGATTATGGTTGGCATATCAGTGACAAGAGGGATTCTTCTCAGGATGGCGTCATTCAGAACAGTATTCCTCCCACCAACCTATGACCATCAAGCAGAATGATCAATAATCATCATCGAAGAAACAGAAAATTCAAGCAGAAAAGAACCTTGCAACCTTGACGTTAATTTTCATTGCAAGATTTACTAAATATTGCTCCTTCAATTTTTCAGCTTCTTTCGGTTGGACACACTGGGAGACAATTCCCAGTTCAGTTTCGCAGATTCTTTTTATCTTCCCTGTAAAGAAAATAGTAATTAGGAAAGGGAAAGTTTTGACTCCTTAAAAGCTCTAAAGATGTTGACTAAAGGATAACTTACCATAAGCTCCAACAATGTCTGGTAAGATAACAAATAACAGCTGAAGTTCTTTTCGATTCATGTTGGCAAGTTTTGCCCGAGATTCTCTATTGATATCCGCAAGAACTCTTTCGATCTGACGGGGGTGACCATCACGTATAGGGAGTACTGGTTGTGGGTTAAAAGCCTACAATGAGGCTAGGATTTGTTAAGGTGCAAATAATTTGTACCTCATAACATTGCCAGAAAAGGAAATGGAAAAGAATATTCCATCACATGACAGTGCTCTTTCAGTAAATACCTACCATCCCTTTACCATTACATATCTTGGCCAATTCGTCGCAAAATTGACGAGTCATATTTCCATTCCACCTTGAGAAGTTTACACACATCCAGGTATCCACTCTACCTCCATTGATCATTTTCTGTAAAGAAATGCCAAAAAGAAGAATTGATTGTGCTCAACATCTTACAGTAATCAACTAAAGATTATACCACCATGTTTGTTTATTAAAAAAAAAAAAATTTTACACCAACCATCACTGCAGCGATGCCGCATCAAATGATGATTGTCAATTGATCATAGATGGAAGTAGCTCACCTTGTTAATCATATTCCACTGACCCATCGATGGACCAACCATTGCATCTCGACCACTCTCATGATATTTAAGCTGCAACAATGGCATACGTCAGCTAATGAAACCAGAAAAAACAGAATGCAACAACTTGAGGCACTCGGTTTCTCACAACAAAGATGTGCAACAGCTTACCATTGGTGGTGGCAAAACACGAGCCTCGACAAAAGCAAGTTCCTTTCCCACCGACATTCCGAATTCTCTCATTAGAAGTTCTTCATCAAACTTATTCTCATCAACCATCTGCCCAAGCATGCAGAGGCTTAGCTTGGAAAATGCACTGCCTAGAAGAACCTTATCAAAAAGATGTCCATATGAAGCCAGCTAACATTTCCTACCTTCCTAATACTCCTTTCCCTGTCATGAGGGCGTTGGCAGGTCGCCCTTAACAGAGCAGTAACTTGCCGCTCATTCAATTTCTGAGTGTACCTCTGCCCACTAACAATCCTACAAACCTGTAAACAGAAAAGCCAGACCTTTCATGACCAGAGCTAAATAAAATAGACTTCTAAAAAGAGTATCTCAAGATATAAACAATCTCATCATCATCAAATGAAACCTCCATAGGTAAGAAGACAGGTTTCGTGTCACTTCCAGCTAGTAGCGCGGGCATTGATCCATATTGCAAATCAATGTTGTATTTCTCCCAAAAGTAATCAATAACTGATATCTCTGTTTCACGGTCATCAAGCTTGAACCTGATTGACCAAATACACATTGTGAACATTTTGTAAAACACAAAGATTACAATGAGAAATGAGAAAATAGGTTACAGTTCCTCAGGGTCACATAGAGTACAAGAACATGTACTAGATTCAGGGAAAATTGAAATAATTCTACAATAATCATGTCAAAAGGATACCAAGTGAAGGCATTTTTGTTTATAATTTACAAAAATGCAAAGATGTACTGCACCATAGGCAATAAGTCCTTATTATCTCAAAAGTAAAACAAGTTAAAACAACTCCTACGAGCCATCATCTAACATCAACGTTCTACATTTTACATGATAGGTCGCAGTTTTCATGAAGAGAAAATTTCACAAGAAAGGCCGTCAACAATATGGCAATGGGGGAGTTGTTCAAAGAACATTTACTTTGCCAAAAGAGAAGGTAAAAACATATAACTTAATGTTAACCCATCCAACAAGGAGACTAGAAGCATTGCTGCACAGCAATGTTTGCCAAAGGAGAGGCACAGGAATATCTCAGGTTCTCATGATTTGTTCCTAATATATCGATGCTACACAATATTAAACAGTAGGGTCTTCAACATCTAATCTTCTTTCCCAGATACAAAATAAACTGTACGCCATTATAAATAGGGTAGAACCAGACAGAGCAATGCAAAAGAAAAAGAGTCCTCACGTGGTTTGGCTCATTGGCTTATTTGACAATCCAGCAATCCTATAAGTTCTCCGATACCCTGTATGAGTGATTTCCACCTTAATTTTTTTCAAAGCCTTCTTCACCTGAGACTCCCAAAAAGAGCAACAGCAATGTCTATATTGAGAGAGATGAAAGTAACTCACTTGCATAAAAATAATCCAACGCCAAATATCCATCCAAAGAGAAATTAAACAGAAATACCCCTCTCCCTCCACCCAAAACACACATGCTCACCGACAGAAACCCACACATTCAAGGATAGTATGGATAAAATAAATACCATTTCAGTTACCACAGATTTCATAGATATGTAATTTGTTTTGCCCTTTTCCTTCACACAATGCATATCAATTCACAGGTTGTCAAAGCTGTTCTTGTTTACAACGTGAACATAAAAAGTATGCATAATTACAGTTACTGAAAATGATACTTGTAATAAATTGCTGAAACTCCATCAAACATAGTTTAATCGAAGCATCAAATATCTTGGTCAACTGAATTAGTTGCACATATTCCATATTTGAAATACATTATTCTACAAACCATAAAATAGAGGGCAACATCTTCATAACTTCTGTTTTCTAGCTTACATTATGATCAACTATCAAACTGCAGAAGCAGGCATTGCTATTAATAAAGTCAATATGGGCTTTATTAACAAATATAAAAGGTCATACCTTGATATAGTCCTGCTGAGACAACGGGCCCGACATATCTCGGTGGAAGTGTTTCACTACAAACTCAGTAACAAGAATTGGCTCGTAGAAAGCTCTAGCCGACACATCTAAAGCTCAAGAAAATATCATAGAGTGAATCAGTATTATTCAGACTGATATGCAAGATTGGATGATGTACAAGAGCAAAGATAATTGAGTGCCCAAGCGAAGTACCTATATTGAGTGAGAGCCCAAACTGTGTAGGTCTTAGAGACTGGTAATATCCTCTCCAGTATTCTAAACCATCACCAAGTGGACCTTTAAACCCTAAATCAGGTGAGAAAAATGATCGTCCAACAACTGTATACCTATGATAATGAATTCAGCGAGTAAACATATGGATTGATAGAGGAAACAAAAGTACACAGTGCACACAAGCTATCCTAAAGAAGGTAATGTATATGAACTACGTGCAAAATTACTTTTCAGACGGAGAAGCTCTAAGGACCACATCAAGGACTTGTATTATCTCTTGCGGGCAATCCAATTGTCTACCCTGAAGAAACTGCTGAAGATGATGAAGATCAGTCCTAGCGACCAGCGATATAGTCACATTGAATTCACGTTCCCTCCTGCATGATGCCTCCGAATTAAAAATTAAAGAGTGTTTCGATGCTTATTTAGTACCAAAACGATAAAAAAGTTTCACCTTCTCGATTGAGAAGAACTGCCGGCAACTTCATCATTTTCTACCAATTTAACTGAAAACACCTTGTTATTGAAGGGCAGTGGCCCTGCTGTGTAGAGACTCTTTCTACCATCATAGGCTGGCCTCCTTCTACCTAGATGAGTCTCCCAATAGTCTTTGACAAGAACTCCTAATATCTCCCTATTGGTTTTCTTGTTAGAAACCACGGGATGAATAGATACCTAAATGTTACCAAGGCCAAAAAATGATGTCAGCAAATTCAAGGCATTCCAACTACAATAAAAATTGAATATGCCACAACAAATTGAAACTGCCAGGCAGCAAGCGACTCATAACCAAAACAATTTCGAGATGCAGTAATAGCAGTAAGCTAAAAAAATCATCAATTACACGAAAACAACGATAAGCCACATGAAACAGCACAAGCCTATCTAAATTAGATACAGAAAGAGTGCAAACCTGAAGGGGAAATTACATTGCTGTGAGGAATTAAAGTGCTAACTAGAAACATTTTATTCCACAAAAATATCATAGATACTAATGAGGACAAGGGAAGGACAATTAGGACTTCTCCCAGTAGAACCACGAAGAAGCCAAGAGGACTGGCCGCTGCTCAGGAAATATGATCAACATCCAAGCCCAAACAAAGTGTCAGAAGAGAATATCAGAAAATTTAAAAACTCGGATGAACGATGACGGAAAGATCAACACAAAAGCTCATGGACCAGACAACTAATGTTGGACAAAGTGTCCCTGCAACCCGACCTGAGTATCAATAAGGGGGGGAAAAAGACAAGAAAAGGAGAGAAATCCCGAATATCGCATAAAATTAAAAAAACAATCAACCAAATAATCACGACAAAACAAAGAAAAATCAAAAGGAAAAAAAAAAAGAAAGAGAGGGAGGGAGAGGAGAAAACAAAAACATGGGGAGATGCTGAAATGGTCCATGATCCAACATGGTGGGGATGGACTGAGCTTTCGTGGAGATGAGCCAACAACCAAACTCAATCGCGAAACCAGGACAGAGCACGAAAAGGCAAGACGTAAAGACAGGAACATACGATGACGACAAGGGGAAAATATCGTCGTTCAGTAAAACCCACACACAGAAAACAGTCAAACAAAAATTTTACCGGTAAACAAAAAAAAAAATTACGCCGTTCACCAAATAATAATGAAGGAGGAGGAGAAGCATTACGTCATAGTGGTAAAAATCTCTGTCCGCTACTTCAACTAGAAAATGGTTCGCTCGGACCAGACACTTTCTCCCGACCGTTCCGAAGCCGGGCCTCGGCGGAAATCTGACCCCCTTCGACGAAAGGGGCGGCGGCGAAGAAGCCCCCAATGTGAGTTGCTGCTCGAGCTCGCTGCTCAGAGAAATTTCCAAAGCCGGTGCGAGAGGGGAAGCCGCCGCCGAACTAGATGCTCCGGGAGAAGCAGGAACAGTAGTAGGAGCTCTGGGAGACGCAGCAACAGTGGCTCGAACAGGTGCCGGAGCCGGAGCCGGAGCCGGAGCCGGAGCTTGAGCCGGACGGTAACCAGGATCACCAACAGCAGCGGCGTAGCCTCTGCCTCTGCCTCTGCCTCTGCCTCTGCCTCTAGCGCCGCCATCTCCACCACCGCCTCCTCCTCCGCGCTGGAACGACGGGGCCGGCTGATCGCCGCGAGACTCCGATCGCCTGCCTCCTCCGCGGCCGCCGCCCCCGCCACGGCGCGACATGGGCGACAATTGGGAGAGTTTGCGATTCGAGAGGAAGACAGGAATGCAGTTGAAAAGCGAAGCGAGCGTGTCCGAGAAGGAGACCGAGAACGAGACCGAGAGATTCAATTAGAAAAAAACTGAGCGCCTCAGTCGAGTTATATGTAACAAGGGAAAGAAAGAAATTGAGAGTTGAGAGAGAGGGAAATGGAGAAAAGTAGCGTAGTGCTGAAGTCACTTGAATACCAGGGTTTTGCAAGAAAATTCATTTTTCACTATTCTTTTATTAATTTTAATTTACTCCTACTTTAATATTCAAATATTTTGCCTTGACTCTCCGTAGAAAAAGTCACTGTTGAAACTAAAAATTCAAACCCCCTGTTCCTTTACTAATTTATAGTATGTGTGCTTCTTTTCCACTTTGTCTCTCTTTTCCTCTTTGCCTCGAAGCATCTTCAAAGCCTTACTCATTCTAAAGTCAAAAGAACGAGGAAAGTGTCTCGAAGACCTCACGCCTTATGTAGTGTCACAAGACATGTCCTAAGCTTTTAGCCGGAACTTACTTCGATCATGTTGCTTTTAATGTCTAATCTCGCTCTTGGGATCAAGTAATGAAATTGGAATTTTGGATTTGCTCACGGCGATATAATTGTTCAAGTTGAATTTCTTGATTAATACGTGTACAAACAACAAAACAAAAAATAAATTATTTAATTTTGAAATCGAGCTAGGAAAAAAAAATTTGTTACGATATACCATTATTCCATGCTTCTAGTTCTACCTAAACCAATCCTTGCGATCCACGCTTATTTCCCGGTGCTATGTTTTACTTTACAAACTTGCTATGCAAGATCCCACGGTGGACATTGAAGGCTCTTCACCCGAAGGCCATGAGTGCTTTGTCAAGAAGCGACTTGGGTTATGTGTCAAGTATGCTTGTAAAAATAGGTCACGATAACTTTATCCTGCAAAGGACTGGGGCACATAAACATTAATTTAATTAATACCTACGTAAAAACAAATTCGATTGGCCATGGAAAAGCATCTCTGAGCGTTAAAAATATAGACTTGTTTATTGGGAAAAAAGGAACAGACATATAAACATAGTTTCAAAACAAACGAAAGAAGAAAATTTAAAAAGGAAGGCGTGTGATGCATTAAACGAAATAGAAGGAGAAATTACAAAAAGAAAATCTTAAATTTATTTATATTCTTATCGATTCAATCTCAAATCCTTTAATTATGATAATTTAATTATAAATTTTTCGACGATATCTAATTTAATCATCATGATCAATTTTGATTGAAAACTCTAGGGCTGATTAGGAGCCTCGACTTCCTTGTCTTACCTAGGTCAGGGCGCAGAGGCCCTCAGTCGGACCAAGCGAGAAAAGTCGCCGAGCAGCGTTAGACTGACGATGGTCCGATGTGCGGTCGCCGGCGAGGGCATTATGGGGAATCCAGTTATGCAAGAATGGAGGGACCCACTCAGTCAAACCCTTCCCCCTTTTTTATTTATTTTTGGCAAGACCAAACTCCCCCTCAAGTCACCCCGGCCCCGACGACGCTGAATCTTCGAGCGAAAGCTACGGACTATGGAGGGGGTGGGGGGCCTCCCGATGCCGACACGTGTACTTCCAGCGGACGTCGACGATCGTGCGGGGCCCATTTCCTCCCCCACGACCCCCCCACGACCGTGAGCTGATCTTCTTCGCAACTTCCCATGACGTCTCTGGTCGTGGCGGCGGCGGCGGGACTGATGGCGGGAATTCAAAGACCTTTCCCTTTTTGCCCTTCGATGGAAAAAAAATCGAATTGAGTTATTTAAAATTTCAAAAAAAGAAAGAAAGAGGAAGTTAAGGCTAATAACCACCCGAGCCTTTTAAGTCAAAAAAAAAAAATCATGGATTACTCTATTTAGATTCTTCTTAGTAATCGTTTCTCGATATATGACGAATAATAAAGAAAATACTATAGGTTTCTAGGCATGCATTTTTTTTTATGTCGCTTATAATTTGTACTTTAAATTTGCAGTATTTTCCTTAGCCATACCTAACGATTGCTTAACTCTTAAGCTAGCGGCGATTAGTGTCGACGAATGCATTACGCATGTGCATGACCGCACATGAGGAACACGGGAAAAGAGGAATCGGATTTTGAAGGAATTTGAGTGGATACAGTCATTGAAGATGTGTAAATGTGGTGGTTACTTCGAGAGAGATTGTACTGGCTAATTTTTAATGTTTGGGTGCAATGGTAATGGTTTTGAAAAGCAAAAGGCGACAGGTACGGTGGGATTTTTTATTTTTTTTAATGAGGTGCGTACAGGATTTCGAAATTATGTGAAAACCTTTTTTTTTTTTTTTTTTAATAATCAACACGCATGAGTGTGGAGACTTAGGAGTGTGTTTGGTAACATTTCTACTCCTGAGAACAGTTTCTTTTGAAAAATAATTCTTTTTTATTTTTACTTCTTTGAACAATTTTTGAGTAAAATAAGGTGTTTAGTAACTACAAAAACTTTTTATTCTCATAATAGAAAATGAATAGAAATGCGTTTGATACTCAATTTTTTTTTTGATTTCTTTCTTCCCCAATTGTGGCGGAGACCGCCACCCCCGGTCGTCGTCCACACCCCACCACCGCCAGTCACCGCCCTCACCCGTCGGTTGCCACTGCCGCCGCCGGTCACAAACCACAAGGCGAAGGATGACGGTAAGAGGTCGGCGACTGGCGATTGCCCAATGGTGAGTGGGTGGGGGCATCTAGTGACCGGCGGCCGTAGTGGGCGACAATGGACGACAATGGGTGAGTGGCAGCATGCAATAGGCGGTGAGTAGTCTCCAAAAAATAGTTTATAGAAATTGTTCCCATAAATAAAAAGCTACTTTTTTTCATTTTTTATTTCTACTACAAATCTATTCCCAAAAACAACTTTTTATTCTCATGAACAACTTTCTATTCCCGAGAATAAAAAAATCAGTCGGCATTACCAAATGCATTTCTATTCTTTTTCCATCATGGGGAACAAAATAATAGAAAAATAGATAAATAGAAATGTTACCAAACGAAGCCTTAATACTTAGAAGTTCATAAAATATATTGCAAAAGTTAAAAGAACCTATTTTGCTATAATTTAATCAATAGAAAAATTGGTATTTCATCTCATTCGTTCTTCAACGAATTATAAGACATATGAAACGGTAGTATCAATAGAATATGTGGAGCAATGATACTATTTTGTTGAAATTTAATCAGTGACATGATGATGACTTAGTGAAAATTCAATAAATTTAACCAATGATGAAATATCTCTAGATTTTAGATAAAAAAAGGGGATATTGAGGAAAATTGGAAGATTGCTTTGATAAAAGATAGCGGGTTTTTGTCAAGATTGCAACGGGGGTTACAATTAACATACTTAGGGTATTTATAACCCGATACAGATGGCTGCATACAAATGTCATTAGATTCGAATAAATAAATAACTTCCTAATGATTACCAAAATTTTCATTATTCATAAGAAATTTCTCCAAATCTAGTGTCCTCGCTACACTTCAATTCAATCACAGATATACCAGATTATAGATCTCTTACTCATGTGAATATAGAATTATGAAAACTCTTTTTATGTGGATATAAAGTTACATGTATAGTACTCAATGGGAAATTCTTGTAGAGAATCAATCTATCATACAACAGACGAAACCCATGTCTTCAATAAAAATTGATCTCATGTGGATTCCACGATACTAATGATCGAGATTCATTCGATTTGTATGAATTAAATTTGGGCAATAATATTCCATTGCCTCATCCCTTGCTTTCATATATTGTCATGGAGAGAGTGTGGATCAACTTCCTAAAGACTAAAATGTGATGCGCCTTTCATCATCAATGGTCCATCTATGGAGAAGACATAATGGACCTTAGTAAGTCCTTAAACTATTTTGTCCGAACTCTGAAACGTAAAATTCGAGGTATTCCCAAATTAGATGAGAAGAAAAATATCATCTTACCAATGAGGGTTGCAAAGGCATGTGTGCACTGACGTGTAAAAATAAATAATGCAATTTGATTAGACATTCTCTTTGGAGAGAGTATCACAAGCGGACCCTCGTAGATAGAAACACCTATGGAAAATTATCGTACGAAGTCAGTTTGTCACAGGACAGACGAAACCTTTGTCTTTGATAAAAATTGATCTCACGTGGATTCTACAATACTAGTGGTCGAGATTCATTCAATTCGTATGAATTAAATTTGGGCAATAATATTCCGTCGCCTCATCCCCTTCTTTCGCATACTGTCATGGAGAGCGTGTGGATCGACTTCCTAAGACTATAATGGGATGCGCCTTTCATTATTAATGGTTCATCTATGGAGAAGAAATCGACTTTAACCTGTTTTTTCAACTCGCGAATGATTTTCTTTTTAATTTAATGGCAAACAAGATAATTTTAAAAAAATAATCCATAAACTCTGGCCAAATATATAATGTAGTTCATATAAACTTTTAAATTATTCAATATGGTCTATGAACTTTAACTCAATGTGTAATGTTGTTCACGAATTTTTATTTTATTCAATACGATCCATAAACTTTTAGTACATATTCAACTTAGTCAATAAACTATATTAAAATGTTTGATATTATCTTTTAATTAATTCAAGTTCAACCATAATTTTGAATCACGTGTCTCAAAATTTCAAGAATCATATTAAATAAATTGAAAGTTTATAAACGATATTTCATATTGGACTAAAGTTTAAATATCATATTGAATAAATTAAAAGTTTGAACCGCATTATATATTGAGCAAAAATCGATGGATCTTTCGTGTCATTTTTTCTCATCAATAATCCATGTATGGAGTAGAAGAAATACACAATTGCATAGAACGTGACATGGTCTATCATTCCCGTAAAGGTTTTCTTTTTAATTCAACAGCGAACAAGATACGTGCATTAAAAAAAAAAAGGGAAGCAACAAAACGGGGTTAATTTATTTCAAAATGTCGCACCTTGATTATTGTAAATTGTTTAAATTTTTGGTGGTCTCGTTTACAAGTGTCTTTGAAAACTGTGAAGTAAACATAACAATAGACATAGTAAGAATATTCCTCTTTAGTCCAATGCAATGAAGCGTTTTAAGAATCAAACAGCTGGAAAAGTTTTTTCTTCGTGGTTAAGCATGGTACGAAACGGATCCCACATGAATTTCATAAAGATAATGGTTGAGATACATTCATTCCATGCGAACTGGATCTAAGCAATAATTTTTTTGAAGATATCTATCTTTTATTTCCCGTCGTGTACAAAATACTAGTACAAAAGGTAGATCATGACAATTGCCTTTCTAAAATGACAACGTTGCGTGCCATTTGATCCACGGTGGTCTGTCCATATAATTAAAAATACACGCTTGCATAGGCTTTTTGGCAAATTTCCTATGCTAGCATAAAAAAAAAATTCCTTTTTAATAAGTGTCATGTAAGAAACTATTTTGAAAGCGCATATATAATAATTAGACTTAGTACGAATGTTCCTCTTTGGACTAGTGCAATGAAGTGCTTTAAGAATCGGGCAACTTTATCTCTCTCGCATTACCTATTTTCTCTACATTAATAAATAAAAGCCTGGGATAAAATGAGCTTCACATGGATTCCATGATGATAAAAGTTGAGATTCACATGATTAATGTGAATTAGATTCAAAAAATAATTTTTCAGAATACATGCCATCCCCTTCTTTTATTTGTTGTCATGTGCAAAATTCTAGTGTTGAATATAAATGACGATCAACATAAAGGTCTTTCTTTTTAATTTGATAGTAAACAAAATCAATGGGTTAAAAAAAAAAGGAAGAAAAAGTAAGAGAAGGGAGAAATTTATTTTCACGCGTTGAACTAGATGATTATAAATCGCTCAATTATCGCGAAGTAAAAACACAATGATTAGACGTGGCAAGAATGGTTTTTTTCTTTGGCACAAAGCAATGAAGCGCTCCAAGAATCGAATGACTTTTACAACCGAACTCGCTTCCTTTCACATTATCCTTTTTTCCCCCCTATACGACTAGACAAAAAGCCCGGCATCTTCTGGCCACAAACTAAACAAAAGATAAAACAAAGCAAGGTAAAGAACCTGCGTCGGACCAATCCCGGTTCGTTGTAAGTTCCCGTTTTGTCGCTTGACTTTGATTCCTGCGAAGGCGACGTGGAGAAGAAATTTAAAGCGAAAGCGAAAAGGAAAAAGAAAAGGAAAACCCCACCCCCCAAAAAAAAAAAAAAAAAAAAAGAAGAGAAAAGAAAGAAAGAAAGCACGTTTACTCGCAGGTCGGACGGGGCTTTGGCTTTGACGCACCGTCCGTACACTCGGGAAGAAGTTATTACCGCGGACACGTTTCGAGAAACTACTGGTCCAACATCTCGCCCGACATGGCAGAAGCGACGCGACCGTTACACGTGTCGGTCGAAGGGAATCGTGTCCGCTGTGGTTTTTCCCGCGAGGCGCGAAGTCGCGGAGAAATGACCTGCCGGGGGGTGGAGGTCGTTTTCGGATAAATTGGACCACCGGCGGGTCGTGGTGGACTCGGCGCTGTGCCAGGTCTTCTGGTCAGGAATTTAGGATTGCCAACTTTTCGTCGGCAGATGCGATTCTTCTTGTTTAATAAAAAGGGGATTCGTCAGCTTCCACGTCCGAACGCTCCAAACCTCCACTGCTAAGTAATTAATTTGCAGCATGTCTACGCTACGTTTGGGTTTTACTAGCCCGACCAAGACACGTGCGCCTTTTGATATATGTCGCGTTCCCTTGTATTGATTCTATGTAGGGGAGTTAAAAGAAGTCGGTATGAAGGAAATGCGACCATTGATACAAGTGTCTTTCGCAGCCATGTTCATTTCACTGGGCAGAGTTATAGAATGGACAGTATTGCCATTTTCCAGTCTGTGGATTATCTTAGGTTTGGATGAAATCAAACCGCTTTACACTTTTTCATATTGCACTAGGTATCAAGATGAATTTTAACTTAGTATCAGAGGTTAAAGTCTTGGGTTCGAATTTTTCACGCCTCAACTTGCCTCCCTAATAGAATATTTCATGCTTTAGGCTAGGAAAAAATTCTAATTTACTCGTGAGAGAGAATGTTATGATATTTAAATAATAAATAAAATATTTATCTAATAATCAAAGCTTTTAAAATAATTGATTATAATTCTATAAAACCTCACAGTAAATTTATTAGTATCGCACCCACGGCATATGTAGAGCATACATCATGCAACGACAATCATGCACGAGTCGTACGAGGAGAATGATTTGAAGAATATTGACCGTTCAAAAAACCAAGCCGAGCGGCCATTCAGTTCATCGCCAAAAAAACGCAAAGTATCGTTACGAACGAAGATATACAAATTAATTTGTCGGCCCACGAAATTGAGCCCAAGCCGATCTGCGGTTCGCGAGACTCAAAAAGGCAAATGAGTTGGGTACGAGCAAGGTTTCTGTATGTAAAATCTCGGCTCGGTCGGACTGGGCTTTGCCCATGTTCATCAAGCCCAAATCCTATCAGGCCACGGCCTATTGCGGTGTCCTTGTATTCAGGTGGGTCGTCAACCTGACAGGTCCACTAAAAAAATCCCCCTCCCCCCCCCAAAAAAAAAGTAAGAAAGAAGGAAAAAAAGAGAAGAAATTATAAAAAAAATCAAAAAATGTTAGTAAAAATATCTATGTGTGAGATGGCCAACGTTTAGATAATCAATTTCAGGCCAAAATTTGCTAAATAGACTCAAGTGGTAACATGTGAAAATGTTAATGATTCAATTGATATAATTAAAAATGTCTATGACTAAATTAGCAAAAGTGTTGTGGGTTAATTTTTTACTACAAAATAAGTTTTGTAAGGAAAAACAACATCAATCAGAAGGTTCTTAAATTTGTGTAGAGGTCAATCTCTACAAACATTCAAACAAACAAAAAATCGCTACAAACGTATTGTAAATTACCATGAGAAATTACTATCTTTTTCTACTATATATATATAATTAAAATATTTGATTTGAGTGATCCTTTAAATTGCTTCGTCTAAACTTTGAGATGTGAAATATGGGGTATTCCCACCTTGTTGGGGAAAAAAATATACGACTTTGAACAAGAGGTGTGACATGTATGGGAACCAATACATTAAAATAAGGAACACAATTAAGCTAGGCACCTTCACTAGAGAAACTATCGTTGGCGGTCCGCGTAAGTGGAAATAGCCTTGAAGGAAGATAGGCCGATGGAGTTCACTTAAACTTTGATTCACTATGAGCCCTCTTCTAAAAAACCCTAAGTTGAGGTGGAGGATTGACCAAAAAAAGAAAAAAATCATTACAAACGTATTATAAATTACTTTGGGAAATAACTCACCCTTTTCTACTACATATATAACTAAAGTAAATATCTTAAAAGTTGAATGCCAAAGAGAAGAGTGAAGTAAAACCAGAGCATTTCTCTCTCCTCTCATGCCCCCTAACAATTATGGGTTATTGGTTTCAAGATGGGAATCGAGCAAATTTAATTCTCAATTTATGAAACCAAAAACCAACCCAATGGATCTTGAACTAGTGATTTATTTTCTTCTCTTCTTTTTTTCAGTTTCTTTTGTTTCCAACGAGTGAGAGTTTCCCAACATTAAAATCAAATAATTCACTAATTATAGTTTGCTTCGGAATGAAAATTAAAAAAAAAGTAAAGAAATGGAGGAAAGTGCGGTAGCTTAAAAAATGTGTTTAATGGTAATTGCGTCCTCGTTTGTTGACGATCTATGGTTTAATGTAAGAATAATCAACAAAGGCACTTTTGACTTAGATGTTCCTCGATCAATCTTTATATTAAAGGATAATTTCCAATTCTTCTAAGCTTTTTTTGAACTTCCAAAAAGGCCGACCAAATAATGCAGAAGATACGTATTTCTCGCATCGAGCTCGGGAACCTTCTCGGAAGCTGCGCGGTTGACTCCTCACGAATTTATGTCGGTCCAATTATAGGTCCGGCGTTTAGAATCATGATAATTCTAATCCCCCTCCCCTTTCCTCTCCTCCATCCGATTCACGAAGCCCTAGCTCGGACGGCGTGTTTCCGATCAAAACAAGGGGCACGACGCTGTTTAAATTAAGCTAGCCTAAGTTTAAGTTGATGTTACGACGGTGGTGGTTTTTCTATTTAGATGGATCGAATGTCGTGTAAACAAAGTCTAAACGTAAATCCACCGATGGCCAGTTTCGTCCCATTGGGTGAGAAAGTCAGAAGGCTTTTCTTTTTTTTTTTCACGAGATTTTTGAAAGTTTGGAAACAAAAAAAGATTAAAAAAAAGGGGATTAAGCCACAAAAGACCCAAATTTTTTTTCGACATTAAAAATCTTCAAATTTCTATCTATAAGACATATTTATCACAAGTTTATACTCGTATGACATGTTTATCTCAAAATTTTATTGTTCTAGATAGAAAGTTTGAAATTTATTATGTCATGGAAAAAAATTTCGGATGAATGTGCTATGATTTAATTTAAGATAACTATGTCACGAGAGATAAAATTTGGGGTCTGGGTAACTGACAACGTTATAAGACCTTCGGAAAAATCGAAAAAAGACAGGATATTTTTGTCCCATGGACGGAAAGTGGTGGGGCCCCTTTCTGAAAAAAACAGAGGAAAATAAAAACGCTTTTTTCGATGAGGCGTGAAGACGCAGCCTTGACAAGCTCCACTTTTCGAACTCGGAAGCCACTTCTCACTCTCTCTCTGTGTCTCCAAGTCGCTCCATTTCAAGCCTCGTTTCCCTCCCTCCTTCCTCCTCTCCCCCCTCCCCCTCGTCATTTTCTCTCTCTATCTCTATCTCTCTCTCCATTGTTCTCCGAGCCGAACGACGAAGCACGACCTCCGGACGGCATGGCCCCGGCCTCCGTCGCCGCGTGGACCCTGATCGCCCTCGCCCTGCTGCTGCTTCCGCCGGCGGCGGCGAGGGCGGTTCTCCCCGGCGGCTTCCCGGCGGCGCTGACGCTGGAGAGGGCCTTCCCGCCCGCTCACGGCGTCGGGCTGGGCCGGCTCAGGGATCGCGACAGGGCAAGGCACCGGAGGATGCTGCGGACCGTCGACGGCGTCGTCGATTTCCCCGTCGGCGGCACCTCCGATCCTGTCGTCCTCGGGTACTGAATTCGATTCTCTCGCGCGCTGTCGTTCTCGAAACTTCGCTTCGAAAGCCGCGTGTCCTTGGCATGTGCGGTTTAGTAGCTTCGAATGCAGCTTATGCTTCGTGTAGGGAGCTGAATTTTGTCCGCTGCTGCTGGTTGGAGAGGTTTTAGGTTCTTCGTTCCATTTGATTTGACCTCCATTGTGGCTTCTTCTCTGTAGGCTGTACTACGCGAGAATTCAACTAGGTACTCCTCCGAGGGAGTTCTATGTACAGATAGATACTGGGAGCGACCTCCTGTGGGTCAGTTGCAGCTCCTGTAACGGCTGCCCTCGAACAAATGCACTCAATGTATATATTTTAGCATTGCGTGTGTATTAACCTACACTTTCTAATGCTTAAAGTTTTAAAACTGAGTAAATGTCACTGGATATGCTGCGACTCCCATTAGATGCCGCTCCATGTTTTCGATCCGGGGAGCTCGTCCTCAGCTTCAGTAATCTCTTGCTTAGATGAAAGATGCAGTCCGGGAGTTCAAACATCAGATTCCGTATGTCCCACTCAGAGCAATTCGTGTAGTTACTCACTTGCGTATGAAGATGGTAGTAGGGCTTCTGGATATTACGTGACGGACTTGATTACATTCAGCATGATAGAAGGGAATGCTCTTGTGAATTCGTCAGCTGCTGTTATGTTTGGGTAAGCAAATTGTAAACATGTAAAAGTAAGTTTGCTGATCCTTCTTAATGAAACTGAAGGGGTTGTAGTTAATTTCATGGTGGATTGAACAGGTGTAGCACTTCACAAACAGGGGACTTGCAAGAGTCAGGTAAGACAATTGATGGGATTTTTGGACTTGGGCAGCAGGAGACATCTGTTGTCTCTCAACTGGCTTTACTTGGAGTAGCTCCCCGAGCGTTCTCACACTGCTTGAGAGGAGATGGTGATGGTGGCGGTACACTAGTTCTTGGTGAAATTGTGGATCCAAATATTGTCTACACTCCACTCGTGCCTTCACAGTAAGTTCATTGTGAAAATGAAAGAATGTTGCGCATTGTTCTGAGAGTTTCAAAAAATGCTGATACACGTTTTATACCATCTCTTCCTTTTGGAAGGCTTGATTGTGTAGCTCTGCATGCTAATAATCTGCATTGGTTAGTGTCTTGACTGGATGGTTCACAGCCACTGAGATGTTGGAGCCTATGTTTCTGTGTTATTATGATGTAATAAATAGTAAATTTGCCATCCTGACTAAATTTTGCTTTAATTCTTATTCTAAGGATGAACTCAGTGTGGCATTGATGCATGCATTGACAATGGGAAAGCTCCTTTTGGATCCCGTTTGTACCGTATTTAAATTATTGTTGATTTTAATCTTGTTCCTTAATCTGGAGATTTCTACTTGATGATTTTGAGTGCTTACGCCTTCTGATAAAACCACTAGTCAGTCTTATCCCACCTTCCAACTTCTTCTAATGGTTACGAAAAATTTCAAATCATGTTGCATCTATGTTCATTTTACTGGGCTGCTTGTCTAATTTGCAGGCCTTATTATAACTTGAATCTGCTAAGCATTTCCTTGAATGGTCAACCTCTCTCCATTGATCCATCAGTATTTGCAACATCCAGTGACCGAGGAACCATAGTTGACACAGGGACAACTTTGGCATACCTTGTTGAGGAAGCTTATGATGCACTAGTCAATGCTGTAAGTTTTGGAAGAAAACATTGTTGCCTGCACATATGCTTAAAATCTTAATGGGATAAGTAGGTTAGAAAATTAATTGTCCACCCATGAATTAACAAAAGTTTCGAAGAAGTAGGACTATGGTTGCAGGCCAAACACCATTACTATACCAGTTTGTTTCATGCAGATTGCAATTGGCGTTTCTCAAACTGCGCGCATGCTTATTAACGAGGGAAATCACTGTTTTTTGACTACCTCCAAGTCAGTCTTTCCTAAATGATCTCTCCATTCATTTTTATGAAGTCCATTGGTTGAAAAGCTACTGCTGACAAAAGGCTTTTGCATGTGCAGTGTCGTTGACATATTCCCTCAAGTTAGTTTTAATTTTGAAGGCGGGGCCTCAATGATCTTAAGCCCTCCGGAGTATCTTGTGCAGCAGAGTTCTTTTGTAAGTGGTTAAAAATAATCTGAAGTCATGTTTCTATTCATTTATATTCTTGGAAAAAATTCATGATTTATTTCAGTTGTTGAAAAACTGCAAATTAAATTTGCTGGGATTTACCGACCCAAAAAAAAAAAAAATTGCTGGGATTTGGATAATGATTGGATTGTGATTTGCAATGATTCACTTTATGTGGCTTTATGTCGAGGACTGTATTCCGGACTGTTGTTGCATCAACAGGTTTCCTGTTCTTGTCTTACTGCTGCTACACTATAAGATTCTTTTGTCTAGTTGAGATCTAGATTTCAATGGAAGAAATTGTTGAATGCTGTTCTTTAAAACTTACAACTATGTACATTTGCTTCTCTATTTGCTTCCTGCGGAGCTGCATCTGATCCAAGTCATAGGAGCTACTTAATTTTGCTCGGTGTCATGGGCTGTTAGGTGGCTGTCTTAGCATGCACTACGTTGACAGATGTTGTGAATATTGTCCTCACAGGATGGTTCTACGGCCTGGTGTACAGGCTTTTCAAAGGCTCAGGGCCAACCTAGAACAATATTAGGAGGTGAGGCCTTATATATGTTTTGTCCCTATCCCCCCTCTTTCTGGCTTGAACCCTCTTGTATAAGTTGAATTTGACTTTTCATTGCTCTTGCCTCAAAACAACTTGCATTTGTCAACTTGCGAATCTATTCCGTTTTAATGTTTCCTAATAAATATGCAAATATCTTGTTATGTGATTCCCCCATCACATGAATCAAAGGTTCCCCCATAAGGTTTGGCGTTTTCAGTTTTCACAACTCTATTAACATAGCCTGGGAAAAGTTGGAAGCATGACTCTCAGTTTGCTTTTTTTTTCCGTGCTTAGTGAACCTTGAGAGCTGGGAAACGATATATAGGGGTTTTTGTATTTTGGGGCTGAAGTTAGTTCTCATTCTTGTTTCTTGGGGACCTCAAGAAAAGACACTCTTTTGCATCCTTCGCATCATGCTTATGACATAATGGATGTGGATCGATATTGATGTGCATACCTGGACTCTCTGCCTCTAAAGCATTCAAGATTACTGCCCATTTTCTACAGATCTTGTTCTGAAAAACAAAATCGTCGTATATGACCTGGCTGGCCAGCGGCTTGGGTGGACTAACTACGACTGTAAGTTGCTTTCTCTGTCCCAAATTGATACTGAGCAAGAATCTAACTAGGATGAGTTCGTCCATTTCTCCACACACTATTAGGGTTTTCACAAGTTGAACAAGTGATTCCTACCTTTCAGCAGACAGTAAATTTTCCGTGTTTGCATGAATACATCTTCCCAGGTTCCCTCTCAGTCAATGTCTCCACAACCACGACCAATGCCAAGGGCCAAGGAGAGTACTTCCATGCGGGGCAAATGCATCATGGCAGTGGTTCAGATAGGGTTGCACCTTTTATATTCATTCAATGGGGATTGAGAGTCTGTTTGATCACCATATCCTTGCTCGGAAGTATTATTAGGCTTTGTTAGCATTTGCACTAGGCAAATATCCCTCGGTCTATGCACCGTTTCCTTTCGGGTACAGAAACGGCCCGCTTTTTCCTCCGCACACCGTAGGGGCCAGGTCGTACATGCAGCCGATAGCACAGGATACTTTTCTCCCTGTATATTTATTCTTTGCTCGGGATTATTGTAATTTTTCTCCTTTCAACTAGGCTTGTTAAACTAAAGTTTGATTGTATCTAATGTGACTTTCAGGATGCATCGGTAATTGTGCCGGATGCCAGGATTGGCTTCTCACTCACCTTGTCATGAAACAAGGATGTCAAACCGACGGACATTGATTCCATTCCCTAGTTTGAAAAGAGTTCTAACGGAAATCTATCAGCTCTGCTAAGGAACATCATGCAACTGCATACGTACACTTTCTTGCACATGCAACTCATCAACATCGCCACCAAAATTTAAGTGTCATCGCCTTTCGATATAAACATCCCCACCAAAAGCGATAACCAAACGTCAGGAGGTGTTAAAAAACCTGACAATTGCCTAAGATGTCCCACTAGTTCATAACTGAGTCTAATGTTTGTTTTCGCATGAACCAAAACCCGAAATGTATAACGTGTGTAAGTGAGAGCTAGTGCTGAGTAAAAAAGCACAACCCCTCCTTGGTGCCCAACGGATCAGCAATAAAACATCACATCTTTAACATTGTCTTTGATGGAAGGAAGTCCTCGGATCTCGACAGGAGTCCCCTCCTTGGTGCCCCTTCCTCCCGATGACCCGGTATCTGATCCATCCCCCTCTATGTAATACCTCGCTCGGAAGGCCGCTAAATGTGCATAATAAGCAGGAGGCACTGCAGGATGCACAAAATATCAGGGAAGAGTAAATAAATTACCCAAGGTTTTACAGGAAAAAGGAGGTCAGAAAAATAAACTTGCCCTAACCTATTGAGACCGATCGTGTGCATCGAGCATATCTGCGGAGAGCAAATATAACAATAAGATATGATCAAAAAAAAAACCTTTCTATAGGCAATGAGTGAAATCAATTAGAAAGACAGCAGAGTACTTACGTGTAACACAAATTGTTTGTGAGGGTTTGGAGAGCATTAGCATTGAAGTTGTTCTCATCAAATAACACATGGTAGTGCGATGGCCTACTAGTACCCTACATCATATGCATTCATGTTATAGCTGCATTTACATAACCATAACAAAAAGAGAGTTAAATGATAACATCAACAGGTGCTTTCTAAGATAAAGGAGATGAGTGTCACCTGAATCCCAGCATGGCTATTGAGGTAAAAATCAAATTCAGTGGGGTGGCAGATGCGAGTATCAACGACGGTACCTAATCAAATGTACTAAAAATTTAAGTAATTGAAAGGCTTACTCTCGTAAATTAACAAGAAAATTTAAGAGGTACCATACCAGGTTGTATATTGCCACTCCTGTCCATTGAATCGCGTCTGTTATAATCAGGAAAGAGGCGCGTGTGGTGCCTCTTTTGCACCACAACAAAGGTAACTGGTGGCATATATCCCTCTTCAAGTGAGGCACAGGCCTATGGCAAATACCAACTCAAGTTATAACTGGAAAAATGACTATAAGATCTGCTTGAAGGAAAAATTGTAAAAATTGTGAGTGAATAATCTATAGACTTGTTCCCCACTAAAGTACCTGGCGAATTGCGTCCATTTCATCAAGAAGAACTTGAGAGAATTGACCTTCACTCACTCCATCCCTGCAGTGATAATCGAACTTCAATGGCAATCACAAATAAAGCTTATCTATTTTAGCACAACAATAAAGTACAATACCTATAAAATATTATCCTATAAGGTTTACGCCCGGTAGATCTTCTGAAGGCAATAAGCAAATCTCTGCAGGAGAACGTGAAAGTGAGTTAGGGGAATGCATAAAACATAATATATAAGGCAACCAAAGAAAACAAACAAGACATCACCGAATCATTCCACCAGGTTTGCCATCTGGGGTCTTTCTAGGGATGAACAAATCTTTAATGATTTCCTGTCGGTGAGTTTGAGCAGAAACAAGGCCTCTATATTTTGTCACCTCTGGCCAGTCCATGGAAGCTACAACCTAGTCATATAAATACCCTCAATAGTTTAACACTTCAAAATAACATTTGACAACAGAATAGCAAAAAGCATACAGCTGCTATGGAAGGATTAGTATCATCTCCAGGTTGTGGGTGTGTTACGTCTGCCCCAAAGATTATGGTTGGCATATCAGTGACAAGAGGGATTTTTCTCAAGATGGCATCGTTCAGAACAGTATTCCTTCCACCAACCTATGACCATCAAGCAGAATGATCAATAATCAAAATTGAAAGAAACACAAAATTCATACAGAAAAGAACTCGCAAACCTTGACATTAATTTTCAGTGCAAGATTTTCAAAATATTGCTTGCTCATTTTAGTAGCTTGTCTAGGTTGGCAACACTGTGAGACAATTCCCAGTTCAGTTTCACATATTCTTTTAATCTTCCCTGTAAAGGAAATGGTCATCAGAAAAAGGAAAGTTTTAGCTCCCTAATAGCTCTCAAGATGACAATTAAAGGATAACTTACCATAAGATCCTGTCATGTCCGGTAAGATAATTACTAACAGCTGAAGTTCTTTTCGAGGTAGATTTGCATTCGCAAGGCTTGCCCGAGATTCTCTATTAATATCCGCAAGGACTCTTTCAATCTGATGGGGTTGACCATCACGCAACGGGAGTACTGGTTGTGGGTTAAAAGCCTGTGAGGAGATTAAAATTTGCTAAGGTGCAAAAAAAAATTGCATCTCATAAAAAAAATAACAAATAAAAAAGAATATTCCATCACATGACAGTGCTCTGTCAGAAGATACCTACCATGCCTTTACTACTACACATGTTGACCAATTCATCACAAAACTGATGAGTTATATTTCCTTTCAACCTTGAGAAGTTTACACACATCCAGGTATCCACTCTCCCTCCATTGACCATTTTCTGTAAAGAAATAGAAAAAACAAGAATTGATCATGCTCAACATGTTACAAGAATCAACTAAAATTTGTTTATTTAATTTTTCTACACCAACCATCACTGCAGCATTGTATCAGGTGTGCGCATCAGATGATGAATGTCAATTCATAATAGATGGAAGTAGCTCTCACCTTGTTAATCATATTCCACTGTCCCATCATCGGACCAACCGTTGCATCTCGACCACTTTCATGATACTTAAGCTGCATCAATGGCAAATATCAGCTGATGAAACTAAAAGAAATAGAATGCAATTACGCAAGGCATTCAGTTTCTCACAATAAAGATGTACAACAGCATACCATTGGTGGTGGCAAAACGCGAGCCTCAATGGAAGCAAGTTCATTGCTCACCGATATCCCAAATTCTTTCGTTAGGAGGAGTTCTTCATCATACTTATTTCCATCAACCATCTGCACAAGCATGCGGTGGCTTAGCCTGAAAATTGCACTGCCTAGAATATCCTTATCAAAAGGATGTACATATGAAGCCAGCTAACATTACCCACCTGCCTGATACTCTTTTCCCTGTCATAAGGGCGTTGGCAAGTTGCTCTTAACAGAGCAGTTACTTGCCGTTCATTTAATCTTTTAGTGTATCTCTGCCCTCAACAATCCTACAAAGCTGTAAACAGAAAAGCCAGACCTTTCATGACCAGAGCTAAATAAAGAAGACTTCTAAAATGAGAATCTGAAGAAATAAACAATCTCATCATTATTAAATGAAACCTCCATAGGTAAGAAGACAGGTTTCGTGTCACTTCCAGTTAGTAGCGCAGGCATTGATCGATATTGCAGACCGATGTTGTATTTCTCCCAGAAGTATTCAACAACTGACTTCTCTGTTTTCCGGTCATCAAGCATAAACCTGATTGACAAATATACATTGTGAACATTTTGCAAAACACAAAGATTACTATGAGAATTGGGAAAATAGGTTACAGTTCCTCAAGGTCACTTTTATTACAGAAGAGTCAAAGAACATGTACCAGATTCAGGGAGGATTGAAATAATGCTACAATAAGCATGTCATAACAATACCAAATGAAGACATTTTGGTTTACAACTTACCGAAATGAAAAGAAGCACCGCACCATAGGCAACAAGTCCTTATTATCTCAAAAGCAAAACAAGTCAAAACAGCTCCTACGACTCATCATCTCACATCAATGTTTCCTTTTTTTTTTTTTTTTTTACTTGATAAGTCGCACCAAAGTTTTCCTAAAGAGAAAATTTCATAAACTGGGCCGTCGAGAATATAACAATGGGGGAGTTGTTCAAGAACATTTATTTTGCCAAAAGAGGAGGAAACATATAACATAATGTTAACCCATCCAATTTGGAGATAATTTTTTCAATACATAAGAATCATTTCCTGCAGAGCAATATCTTCCACAAGAGAGGCACAGGAATATCTCAGGTTATTGTGTGTTGTTCCTGATGTATTACTGCCACACAAGATTAAGCAATAGGGTCTTCAACATCTAATCTTCTTTCCCAAATACAAAATAAGCTCTGTGCTACCATACATGCATTATAGACTAGGAAAGAACCAGACAGAGCAATGCAAAAGAAAAGGAGTCCTCACGTTGTTTGGCTCATTGGCTTAATTGACAATCCAGTTATCTTGTAAGTCCTCCGATATCCTGTATGACTGATTTCCACCCTAATTCCTCTCAAAGCCTTCTTCACCTAAGATCCCAACAAGGACAATGGCAATGTCTAAAATGAGAGAGGTTTTCCTAACTCACTTGCATAATAAAAAGCAATGCCAAATAACCATCCAAACATCCAAAGAGAAATTAAACAGAAATACCTCTCTCTCTATACCTAAAACATGTGCTCACCAACAGAAACCCACACGTACAGGATAAAATGGATTAAAAAAATAAAAAAACCATTTCAGTTCCCACAGATTTCACATACATGTAATTTTTCCTTCCTTTTTTCCCACTACACGATGCAGATGCTTTCACAGGTTCTCAAAGCAGTTCTTATTTATAACTTCAACAAATAAAGTTTGCATAATTACAATACTGAAAATGATTACTTGCAACAAATTGCTCAAACCCCATCAAAGATAGTTTAATTTAAGCATCAAATATCTTAGCCAACTGAATTAGCTGCATATATTCCATTCTCAAATCCACACAGAGGAGTAATATGGATAAAACAAATACCATTTCAGTTCCTGCAGATTTCACAGATATGTACTTCTTCCTTTTGTTTTTCCCCCCACTACACCATGCAAATGCATTCACAAGTCATACCTTAACACGGTCCTGATCGGACAATGGCCTCGACAGATCTCGACGGTTGAAGTGTTTTGCAACAAACTCAGTAACCAGTATTGGCTCATAGAAACCTCTAGCCGACACATCTACAACTCAATAAAATGGCATACCGAATCAGTACCATTTAGACTAATATACAAGAATGGCAAATGTATACAAGCAAAGATAAGTGGCTGCTCAAGCGAGGTACCTATATTGAGTGAGAGCCCAAACTGTGTAGGTCTAAGAGACTGGTAATATCCTCTCCAGTATTCTAAACCATCACCAAGATCACCTTTAAGCCCTAAATCAGGTGAGAAAAATGATCGTCCAACAACAGTATACCTATAGTGATGAATTCAACAAGTCAACAGATGCAGATGGATGGATAAAGGAAGCAAAATCTACATCGTGCAAATAAGTTACACTTGAAAAAGTAATGTATACAAGTTGCACGCGAAATTACCTTTCAGATGGAGAGGCTCTAAGCACTATATCTAGAACTTGTATCGTCTCTTGCGGGCAATCCAATTGTCTACCCTGAATAAACTGCTGAAGATGATGAAGATCATATCTCGCGACCAGCGATATAGTCACCTTGAACTCACGATCCTTCCTGCATGATTCCTCCAAATTAAAAACTAAGGAGTTGTCAAATGCTTATTTATTGCCAAAACAATAAAGGAGGTTCACCTTCTCGATTGAGAAGAAGTACCAGCAGCTTCATCATTTTCTACCAATTTAACAGAAAACACCTTGCTGTTGAAAGGCAACGGTCCTGCTGTGTAAAGACTTTTTCTACCATCATAGGCTGGCCTCCTACTACCTAAATGAGTCTCGCAATACTGTTTGACAAGAACACCTAATATCTCCCTATTTATTTTCTTGGAAGCAACCACTGGATCAATTGATACCTAAATCATCGTGTGCCAAAGATAATGTCAGCAAATTCAAGGCATAATATGGCACAACAAATTGAACAAGAAACAATTTATTCAACAGAATTGCAGATATTAAGGAGGAGAAACGACAGGAAATAGGATTTCTCCCATTCCTTGAAGAAGCATTGCGGAACTTGCCAAAAAGGAAAAAGAAAACCAAGAGGTCAGGCCACTGCTCAGGAAACATGATCCACATCTTAGCCCAAAAAATTAACTAGTACTAATTTCCAAAACAACAATTCAGTGTCAGAAGAGAATATCAGAAAATTAACAGGAAAGTTTCAACCCAAATCTAATGGGACGAATAATGACGAAAAGATCACCACAAAAGCTCCTGAAGGGGAAAGTACATTACCATGAGGATTTAAAGTGCTGAGCAGAAACAATTTATTATCACAGATATTGAGGAGGAGAAATGAAGGTATTGAGCAGATATTGAGCAGGAATAGGACTTCTCCTATTTCTAGAAGAAGCATTGCAGAACTTGGTAACAAAAAATTAAGAGGACAGACCACTGCTCAGGAAACATGATCAACATCTTAGCCCAAAAAATTAACTAGTACTGATTTCCAAAAAACAATTCAGTGTCAGAAGAAAATATCAGAAAATCAACAAGAAGAGTTTCAACTCAAATATCCTGGGACAAATAATAACGAAAAGATCACCACAAAAGCTCCTGAAGGGGGTACTTACATTACTATGAGGATTTAAAAATTCTAAGCAGAAACAATTTATTCAACAGAATCACAGTTATTAAGGAGGAGAAGTAAAGGTAAATAGGACTTCTCCCATTCCTCAGAGAACCACGACAGAACTAGGAAACAAAAAACCAAGAGGAAAGACCACTGCTCAGGAAAGGCGATCAGCGTCTTAGCCCAAGAAATTAACTTGTACGAATTTCCCAAAAAAAAAAAAAGTTCAGTGTCATATCGGAAAATTAACAAAGAGAACTTTCAACTCAAATCAAATAGGACGAATGATGACAAAAATATCACCACAAAAGCTCCTGGACCGGACAACTAATCTGGGCAAGTGTCCCCTGCAACCCAACCTTAGTATCCACAGAGGAAAAATAAATAAAAAAAGACAAGTGAAGGGGGAAAAACCCCAAACATCACATAAAAGTTGAAAAACAATTATCCAAACTAAGGCAATTTAAAAAAAAAAAAAAGAGGAGGAGGAGGAGGAAACAAAAAATAAACAGATGCTGAAATGTTTCATGATCCGACATGCTGTACTGAGCTTAGAAGGATGAGAAAAAAAGACCGCTGAACTTTGTGCAGATGACTAGCAAAGACCAAAACCACAACGCCAGAATAGAGAACGAAAAGAGGGGGTAAAAAAGGCGAAACAGGTACATATGATGAAGAAGAAAAATATAGCTCAACCACGCAGATAAAATCCATCAAGGAAAAAGAGAAGAAAACATGCTAGCCAGCGCACTCGAAAGCGAGACAGTAAAACCCACACATATACGCCCTGTGTTCATGACCAAAAGGGGCACGAAACAGGACGATTCGAGCAAGATGACAAAAAATTTTACAGGTAACTTTGATTGACCCAACAAGATGAAACGAAGGAGTAGATGCATTACGTCATAGTGGTGAAAATCCTTGTCGGCTACTTCCACCAGGAAGTGGTTCGCTCGAACCACGCACTTTCTCCCGACCGTCCCGTAGCCCGGCCGCAGTGGAAATCTGGTCCCCTTCGACGAGAGAGGCGGCGGCGCAGGAGCCTGCAATGTGAGCCGTCGCTCGAGCTCGCCGCTTATTGGAACATCCCGAGACGCCGGCGCGCCAGGGGGGGCCGCCGCCGAGGTAGACGCTCCGGGAGAAGAGCCAGCAGCAACAACGCTACTAGACGGAGACGCAGCAGCAACAGCAGCAGGCGGAACCGACGAAGGGGCCCGAGCCGGAGCCGGAGCCGGAGCCGGAGCCGGAGCCGGAGCCGGAAAGGGAGCAGGAGCAGGACGTTGACCAGGACCGCCGGCGGCGGCGGCGTAACCCCGGCCCCTGCCGCCGCCGCCGCCGCGTCCTCCTCCTCCTCCTCCGCCGCCGCGCTGGAACGAGGGGGCCGGCTGATCGCCGCGAGAGTCCGATCGCCTGCCTCCTCCGCGGCCGCCGCCACCACGGCGCGACATTGGGGGTGAAAAATCGAGAGGGATCGCGCGATTCGAGAGAGAGGGGAGGAAGGGGAGGGGGAATGCGGTTGAAGAGCGAAGCGGGGGACTCTGTGCCGAGAAGCGAAAGAGTGACGACGGAGCGAAGAGAGAGAGAGAGGTGTACGATTTTAGTAAAAGGGAAGGCGCTCGAGCTGGAGCAGAGCAGATATATAGGAAAGTGGGGGAAATAAAAAAGAAATCGTCGAGGGATGATTAGTCCCGCTATGAAAAAAATTATGACGTGGAGCCAAAGTCGTTTCAGCACCTTGGTTTACGGGGATTACCTTTTCCTCTTTGCCCTGTTCTTCGCCCCATTAAAATATTCTTTCCTTTTTTCCGCTAATAATAAATTATATATATATGTGTGTGTATAATGATAAGACAAAGATTAAGCATCATTCTTAAGAGGCTCACTCGCGTCTGTCGTGTTTTTCACGTCAACGAGCTTTAGCCGGATCTCTTTACTTCAATCGCGTGAGTTTTTAATATCCAAATCTCACTCAATCGATCGAGCGAGGAAAATTAGAATTTTAGGATTTAATTCGCGAGGGAAATATTTATGTGGTCGATAAAAAATTAGAAAGATATTTAGCCAGGGTAAAAAAATTTCTAATTAATATGACACGGGTCAGGTGCAACTTGAGTGCCTAAGTTTGATTAGCGACGGATCATATGTGTGTATGCAAGCAATTACACAGGTGTTGAAATCAAATTTAAAAAAAAGTAATTAATATGCAATACTTCGGTTGATCTTGTGGTCCCTCGAGGATTCTAAAACATCAGGACCAATCATTGTAATCCGCACTCATTCACCAATACCGTGTTTCCTTCATAGTGTTATTGTGTGAGATCACGCGATGAACATTAAAGATTATTTATCTGACGATGATAAGTAATTTGTCATTTAGCGATTAAAACACATCAAGTTGAAAAAAACCCTTCAATAAATACTGTGCATAGAAATCAAATTCGATGGGCGATGGTAAACATCCTCTCGAGCATTTAAATTGGAATAGAATCCTCGACGTTATTAAATATCGATGAATAGCCAGTTGAATATAGACATGGAATTCGGGCAAAAATGAGGATGTAACATAAATGGTTTCGATTGGCACCCTTCGGGGTAAGAGAGCCGGCGAGGGGCATTATGGGAAATCCATCCCCGAGGGTAACGGGCGGGCCCCACTGGGTCAAACCCCGCCCCCCTCTCCCGCGCCCAGCGACAAATCTTCGTGTGGAAGCTTCCGCCTACGAAAAAGAGAGAGAGAGAGAGCGCCAACGAGGGGGGCCTCCCGATCATGACACGTGGAGCTCCCAACGGACGTCGAGGATTCTGCGGGACACGGTCCCGAGACCCAGGAATGATTGTTCGCCGCCCCTGACGTCCTGATCGTGACGGCGGGAAATCGAAGCGCAGACCCGAAAAAATAGAATCGTATTATTTTATAAATTTTTCAAAAAACAAATAAATAAAAAGATTCAATGAGGATAAGGGCTGATGATGAAGCGAGCCACTTTTTTTTTTAAGTGGCAATTAAAGACGAGATTAAAGGAGTGGGGTCGTCCGTACAACGCCCTCGGGTCAGCCGAGGCCTCTCTTTTGTTTTTTTTTTTTTTTTTTTCCACGTTGGCTTTCGCTTTCCTTCCGAGAATCCGTTGCGAGTGACGATCCCCAGTTTTTTACCTTCGAATTCCGGAGGAGGATCCGCACCCGGTTTGGCTCGCACGCGAGGGAAGGACGTGGCGGGAAATGATAGGATCCCCGAGGAGAGAGAGAGAGGAGAGAGGAGGGCACTCCGGAATTTATGGATTTTTTTTTCTATCGAGATTTTTCTTAGAAATTTTTCCCGATATTAAACAAGCAATAAATGAACGTAGTATGATTTATTTTCCTTGTCACTTATATTTGTATCTCGATTGGACCTGAATAAATACTTAAATTATTTCGTATGAATTTTAAAATGTAAAAAGTTTGAAAGTATTCCTCGCTGGGTAAGGAAAAAAAAGATTGACTTTGGAACTCGAGAGCCGTCACAAGAAAGATAAGCTTCACATTATTTATTTGGAAGTGACTACCACCGTTTAAGCAGATATAGTAATCTCTCACGCCTATAATAAAATGTTGAAATTTGAAAGGATTTCTATTAGATTGATTTGTGCTTCACACAATGTATTGAATCCACTTATTGGCTAAGTGTGCAATGTGTATTTGTTTCGAAAAAATAAGCAATTTGAATAATATTATTTAAAAAGTTATCGCTTGTGTCACTTATAAAAAATATCTTCAGCATCAATAAATGTGTTTAGATATAAATTGTTGTTGATGATAAAATTATTTTTTATTGACTAATAATTTCAAGCAATTAATTTTTGAAAAATATTTATTTTATCGTGAAATGAATGGGGCCTTGCATTTACAGTATTTTCTTAGCTTTAATTAATAGGTACTTTCAAAATATAGCCAAAATTCGTCAAAGACAACAATCGGAGATCTTCTCTCGAGGCATTTGAGTGAAAGCACCGCAAGTATTCATGAAAAATGTGTAAATCCAATGATTACTTCTTTAACAGATTGTAGTGGGGAGTTTTAATTTTTCGTGCAATGGTGATCAATCGAGACGCGTTGACTTGGAGACCCAGCTATGGAGAAGTTCATTGAATACCATGCGGAGTCCACTATTTCATCGGAATTTAATCACTGACGAATCGATCGTTTGCTGAAATTCGTTCTTCGGTTTTCATTAGATAGAGATGGATTTCACGGCAACTCGAATGGAAGTATCAATGGATCACATTAAGTGACGACGATATGGTTGAATTCAATCAAGGATGGGACGATGACTTACGGAATTTAATTGGCAAGAAGAGATCTCGAGACTATAGATAAGAATAGGAATTTGAGGATAATTGAAAGATTATGTTGTTAAAAGACGACAACTTTTTGTCGTGATTATTAGGAGCTTACAATCAATGCACTTGGGATATTTGTAACTCACTCGATAGTTGCTAAATTCAAATAAATAATATTATCCATAAGAAGTTTCTTGATCTTTTAATATCTAATGACAATTTATCTATAAGAAGTTGCAATTATTCTAAAATAGCCATAATAGAAATAACCATGTGGCGGTTATCTTCATACGATAAATCACTGTCAATATCAATAGCTTTGTCTATCCACTTTGAGATTTTCATTAATAACTTTCATATTATGTGTGGTCGATGACTTCATCAATCGGTTATCAATTCTCTTTAAGTTTTTCATAATTATGTTCATAAATAACTATATTATGCTTTCATCAACTAAATTTATCACCCGTTGATAATAACAAAAAGTATGTCAACTTTTTGGTGAAAACATAATCCATCGGGTCCATGCCAATATTCAAACTGGTCATCCCCAATGCTCGAGTAAATTCTTTTGTAAAGGGCTCGAAAATTAAATAGCAAGTGGAGGCCTTTCAAAAAATAGCAGCCACTTTTTTCTCACTCAATAAAATGTGGATTTTTGCATTGCTAGACGCAATGAATGTGAACATCGAGCATGGACTAAGCTAGGATGGCTTGCTACGACTCTTTATGGAGCCTTTTTTGCGCCAAAATTGGTGTCCTTGCTACACTTCGATCCATTCGCATGCATATCAAATTATAATTCTTTTATTCATGTGAATATAGAATTATGAAAACTCTTTTTAAATGAATATAAAATTGTCTTAAGTACTCAACGGAAAATTCTCACATGAAGTCGGTCTATCGCGAGACAATGTCTACCGTAAAAATGGACCTCGCGTGGATTTCCTTATATTGATATTTGAGATTCATTCAATTCGTTCAATAATGGGACCAACCTTTTCTTCTTAATAGTCCGTAGTAGAAAAATACACAACTGCATGAACCTTGACCCGTTCTCTCCCCTGAGAGAAAGATATTATTTTTAATTCAACAGTGAAAAAGATTTGCGCGTTTCTCAATAGGGGAAAGAAAGGCAGCAACGAAAGAAATTAATTTATTTCGACAGATTGACTGTAAATTGCTCAAATTTCTGGCGGTCTCGTCAATAAGCATCGTTGGAAACTTTAAAGTGAACGTAATAATAGACATAGTACGAGTGTTCCTATTTTGGTCCAGTGCAATGAAGCATGCTAAGAATAAAACAATTTTTACTACCGAACTTTCTTCCTTTCGCATTTGTCTTTTTCCACGCGATCAGGAAAAAGCATAGGATGAAATGGGTCCCGCGCGCATTTCATGATAATAGCGGTTGTGATCAGTAATAGTTTTCTAGAATACATCTCATCCCTACCTTTTAAATAATGACAATAATTACCTTCCTAAGAGAACAATATCTCGTACTAATAGAAATACACTTACATGAGTTTCAACCTGCCCCCTGTACTAACATAAAAAATTCCTTTTCTAATTTAGAAGTAAACGATATTTCCATGTTTGCGAGATGCTCGAATTTTTGCGTCTCTTTTCTTTGGTTGGCAAATTTTTAAAGTGAATATATAATAATTTGTAAATAGTAAGAATGTTCCTCTTTGACCTAATGCAATGGAGTGTTTTAAGAATCGAATAACTTTTACAGTTGAACTTGCTTCCTTTCACATTACCCTTTTTCTACGAGATTAAATAAAAGTTTAGGATAAATGGCTCTCGCATTAATTCAATGATAATAATTGTCGAGATTCATTCAATCCACGTGACCTAGATTTAATCAATAATTTTATGGAGCACATCTCATCTCTATCTTTTATTTGTTGTTATGTGCAGAATATTAGCATAGAATATAGATAACAACAATTGCCTTCCTAAGACAACGACATCGCATTTCATTTGATCCTCGCCAGTCTGTCTATCTATAGGATAAAAATACACACTCATATTGACCTCTCGCATGTTTCCTCAACCAGTACGAAGGGTTTTCTTTTAAATCAAGAATAAACAAAATCAGTGCGTTCAAAAGAGAGGATAGAAGCAAGAAAAGGGAGAAATTTATTTCCATATGCTGCACCTAGATCATTATAAATTGCTCAAATTTATTGCGAGTCTTGAACAAGCGTTGTTGAACACTGTTTTTAAAGTAAAAACATAATAATTAGACACTGTGAAAATATTCCTCTTTGGCCCAATGTAAGGACGGGTTTTAAGAATCGAACAACTTTTGCGGCTCAACTTGCTTGCTTTCACATCACCCTTCCCCCCTGTGATTAAATCAAAGCTTGGGATAAAATGGCTCCTCTCATGGATTCTATGATATCAACAGTTGATATTCATTTAATTCACATGAACTGAATTTAAGCAATAATTTTCCAAAATAAATCTCATCCACATCTTTTTATCTGTTGTCATGTGTGAAATACTAGTGTCAAATGAAGATAATGACAATTGCCTTCCTAAGATAACAACACGACTTACCATTTGATTCTCGCTAATTTGTTTATGGACAGAGATACACACTTACATAGACCTTTCCCATGTTTCCTCAACCAACTTAAAGGGTTTTCTTTTTCAATCAACAATAAACAAGATCAATGTGATTGAAAGTGAAGAATAAGCAAGAAAATAGAGAATTTTATTTTCATACGCCGTACTTAGATCATTATAAATCATCCGAATTTCTCGCAAGTCTCGTTAACAAGTCCCACCAAACACTATTTTTAAAAATTAAAAGCACCATAACTCGACATCATGGAAATGTTCCTCTTTACCCAATGCAATGGAGAGCTCTTAAGGAATCGAATAACCTTTACAACCGAACTCGCTTCCTTTCACATTACCCATTTCCACTACGCGACAAAGATAAAAAGCCCGCACCTTCTCGCCAAATTAAACAAAAGTTATAAAAAGAAGAAAAAAGCAAGAGAAAAGAACCTGCGTCTGACCAATCTCATTCCATTTTAAGTTCCCGTGTCGTCCGTCTGACTCCGATTCTTAGCAGGGGGACGTGGAAAAAGAGCGTTTAAAGCGAAAGCGAAAGGGGGGGAACAAAAGGAAAGAACAAACAAAGAAAAGAAAGTCCAAAAAAAAACAAGAAGCTCGTTCCCTCGCAGGTCGGGAAGGACGAGGCTGGACGCGGACGCACTGTCCGTACACTCGGGCTAGGAGTTCAGTTACGTGCGTCGCGGGATGCGTCGCCGCGGGACACGTTTCGAGAGACTACTGGCCGGCTCTCGCCCGGCCCGGGAAAGGCGCTGAATAGGGACACGTGTCGGGTGGATAGGATCGCGCCCACCGTTTTCCCGTGGGGCGCGGTGCAGCGGAGAGTTGACCTCGAAGGGGGCCTGGGATGGACTTGTACCGTGCGAGGTTTCCTGGACAGGGGATTAGCATCCCTTTTTGGGGGTAGCAGTTGCGATTCTTCTTGCTAATAAAGGCGGATTGGTTAGCTGTCACGTCCGGACATACCAAAACCCAAGCCCCAAGTAATTATAATTTATAATGTGCCCCATGACATATATCGGGATTTTTACATTTAGTATCTCCGGCATCTTGAGCCTATCACGTTTCCTCGCACTGATTCGATACGGGTAAAGTCAGAAATGACTCGATACGAAGAAAACGCATCCATCGTTGCAAGCATCTTTTCACGGTCGTGAACTTGGCAAGATTAGAGTTGAGGGCGGTAAGTCGTACCATTTTAAAAATGATCACTTTAAAGAGGAAGGTCGAAAGCAGAAAAGCATCACTATTTTGCTTAGCCTGTGGGGGGTGATCGTGAGTGGGATGAAGCCGGATTGCTTTAGACTTTATTCATTCCACGTTAGATGTCCAGACTGATTTCACTTTTGCAGGCAATTTTGAATGGCAAATTCATTAGTATCGCGCGCGCAGTGTATGCGGGACAGTTCATCATATGATAATAATCACGTGTGATCATGTGAGGAGAATAATTTGGAGAATATTAACTATCCAAACTACTGTTGCCAATCGGCCATTCGGTTCGTCGCAAGAAAAGCGCAATGTTCCATTATGAAGAAAGTCATGCAAATCGGTTGGTCAGCGCAATCTTTTACTTGACCAAATTGCGAGCAAGAGAGATTCATCCACGCGAGCATGGATTTTTACATGGAAAAATCTCGACTCGATCGAACTGGGCCTGGCCCAGCTTGAAAATATTCGGATCGGACAACAAAGTTACAATCCGACAACGAGCCTTGCTCAGCCCAGGATCTGTCCAAAGACCATCTCTGTCCGATAGTCCGATTTGTCTCGAGCCGCCGAGAGTTGGAGCCCGAGTCCATATCAGGCGACGGCCCATTGCGCCTTCCTCGTATTCGGGTTAGGTTCTCGACCTGACGAGCCATCTTCGCTGTGGACAGCACAGACAAGGTCTATTCCCTTCTTTATCTTTGAAATAAGACATAACTGGAATTCGTTTTGGGAAAAAATCGCGGAATGCGAAATCCCCAATTTTGAAAAAACACGAAATCTTAACAAACATCCTTTTTATTTGCTAAACACAAAATTATAAGGAGTGTTAGAACCGGAATCGAATCTGTTCAGTTTGGATAACTGAAAAATAACCTTTAACTTTTCCGATTTGGTTAACCGATTTGAATCAAAATTCTAAACAAAAATTGGACAAAATCATCTTAAAATTGATCTTCTCTTTTACCTCTTCTTCACTTCGATTCCAATAAGTAAGGCAAAAATAGAAAAACCAAAAAGCTGAACCGAACTTGATTTTTCTTTCGGGTCGAATTCAATTCAGTTCGGAATTGCACCTCATTGATTCAGTTTTCTTGAAAATCCAAACTGAACCAAACTGTTTAGACCTAGAGTTGGTCATTCCGTGGGCTTGGATCGGCTTGAATGTTGGGTTGCTTGGGCCCGTCCATAATCCAAAACTTACGTTGCATTGTTTGAGCAGGCAGACCTAGGCCGAAGTTCACGGGCCTGTTAATACAAGGTCGTAGTCAAGCCTACCTTGGGCCTTCCGAGCATAGTGGGTCGCCTCAAGTCTTGTCCACTCGCCCACCCGACGCTCATTTTGTATCCGCTTAGCCTAATTTTTTTTTTTGGGTCAAACATTTAGTAGAAGTTGCATGTTAATAATCACATAGGGGAAAGTTTCCAAAAAAATCATAAATCGATTGCACTTATGCCAATTAAGTAGTAAACTTTCAATCTGATCAATTTAGTTATAAACCTTTTGCCAATTTGCCAATTTAGTCATTTCAATCATATTTGGTTGGAAATCATTAATGTAGACTTTAGCAATTCTACACAATACAACGATGTTGATGTGGAAATTTTTTTTAGTTTTTATTAATATATGTGAAATTTTTAAATATTTTTATTTGCTTTTTCTTTTTCTTTTCTTCTTCCTTTGCTGACCACTAGGCCTTGGCAATGGTCGGCGATTGGCCATCATCTAGGATTGGTGAGGGTCACCCTCATCGGCCTTAAGGTGAGGCTCAACCTTGCTAGTCGTTGCTCGTGGCCAATTGTCAACCATTATCAAGGTTTGGCGATTGGTGAAGGAAGAAGCCAAAAAAATAAAATAAAATAAAAATACAAAAATTATTCATGTCAGCTCAAATAAAATGGTTAGCATCTACATTAGCAATTCTCGGTCAAAATTTGACAGAAAAAACTAAATTGGCAAAATGCTCATGACTAAATTGGCTATATTGAAAGGTTAATGACTGAACTTATACAAATTTTTTTAGTGATTTCTCCGTACACATGGAGTATTTTATCGAAGAGAGAATGTTAAGGAGTTCATCAAAATATCACTCCATGGGATGCATGCCCTTAGATAGTCAGTTTCCTGATAAATAACTCACAGTCACCGCCTCACTGGCTGGGAAGCTAGCATCTACATCCAGGTTCAATGTCAAAAGAGGAAAGGTACCAGACCGGAGTGATACCTGAACCCACAGAGTAACCTTTTGTCGGTGAATCCGCCCATGTTGTGCTAAAAAACATGAATGTGGACGCACTTCAAGATGATCTTTCGGGCATGTGAAAATTCACTCGATTCTTTGACTTAGCTGGTGCCGATTGGTAGATGCTAATGAATCGATTTTTCACAACGGAGAAGGTGTTGATGACGATGGCGATGACGATGGCGTCGGTTCGTTTTCCGTGTGCTCGTCAATGAGGCCGAGCGCACTTGTTAATTGGTCCCGATTTGGAGTTTTCTTTTTTCGTTAGAAAGCCAGTTCAAGGTGACAGAAGCCATGTAGACGACATACGGAATAATCTTGGCTGGTATCCACCTTATTTTTCTCAACCATCGTTGCATTAAAGAAAGAATGGTTTGCTCGGTTCGATGACATTGAATCAGCCTAAGCAGGAAGCGCCGATGACACCAACGACCGTGCGATGGTGAGATGACAGAGGCCGGCGGCGGTTGAAGGTGGAGGGGAGAGAGACGGGGGGAAATTGTCCAAAAAGTCCAATATATTGCGCTTTTACAAAAAAAATTTCAATTTTGCTAATTGAGTTTAAATCTTTTCATTTTTTACCAAAAAGTCTATCTAACCAATTTTAACCGGAATTCACTAATATGGACGTTGACCATCTTACACAGCACGGTCGATACTGATGTGAATAATTTTTAATATTTTTTTTGAAATTTTTTTGATGTTTTTCTTCTTTTTCCTTTTTTTTTGTCATTTCCTTTTTAAATATTTTATTAAATTTGTTGCAACTCTCACTTGGCCTCATCATCGTTGAAAAAATATTAAAATTACTAAAAAGTGTCCGCATTAGTACTGGTTATGCCGCCTAAGACGGCTGGTGTCTACATTAGCAAATATCAATCAAAATTAATTGAATAGATTCAATTGACAAAATGTGAAAATTTTTAAGACTTAATGGAAAAATTGATAGGTTTAGAATTGAATTGGTATAAGTGCAATATATTTATGATTTTTTGGACAATTTTTTCGAGAAGAGAGTGCATGGTAAAAGCATTTGGGTTTTAGGTTGATTTTTTTTTCCAAATCATTTATTTTCAGTGAAATAAATTTACTCTTGATCTCATCTTTGAAATTGCTTTGCAATAAGTAATTCATAAGATGTTCACTGAACAATACTTGCATTTTGTGAAAATCCTCAGAGTCAACATCCCATGGTTAAATGCAAAGTCATGAAACCAATGTTGTCCCAAATGCACTCGAAGAGGGCATTGTTTATATAGAATGGGGAATGTCCGGAGAATACTTTTTGCAATCTCATTCTCTAAGGCATAGATGTGGTTGAGTCTTCAAATCAATCCATGTCCCCGTTTTCTTCATCTAGAATGCATAAATAAAAATTTAAGCCAAAAATATATATACAATTCAGAATTATTGACGAATGGGTATGAGAATAATCCAGAATTATTCCTTTATTCTCAAAGCGGTCGAGGACTGGATGCTTCAATCTAAACAAACACCCTATTGCGTAGCGGATTCATTGCAAGTCTAAAAGCGAGAGAGGGATGCATCGGTTGACTATTCGCACGTATGTATTCACCCGAATGCTCCCTGGACAAATCAAATTTAAAATGTTAGGTTTCCTACTTCCAATCTTTGTCAAGAGGGCATTGCTCACCCTTCTGGCCCTACCTCTGGGTATGAAGAAGAATAGGATATGTAGAAGGAGACTTCGCTTGGGTCTGGCAAGGGCGAGCCTCATCTAGCCGTGGCAGCCTTTGCCAGAGGTCGTGCAAGGTCATAGCCTTCGACTTGGCAGCCTTTGGCAAGGTTGGGTGTCGCCCCCATGGTCGGTAAGGCTCGACCCTTGCTAGATCCTCGCCTAGCCATGGCCAAGCTTCGCCGAGGCCGGCGAGGTCCCTCACCGACCTTGCCTTTGACTACTTGTTGAAAGAGAAATAAAATAAAATATTATTAAAATAATTGCCACATCAACATCGGTTAGATAGCCAATGTTGATCAGTGCCGGCTAGCTAAAATTGGCCAGATGGATTGAATTAGCACGATTGTAAAATGTTTAAGAATAAATTAGCCAAAAATTTTTTTTACGGCTGAACTGGAAAAATTGAAATGGGTTTAAGACAATTTTGATAATTTTCGTCTTTGTATTCAGGTAGGGTCTTAACTTGATGAGCCATCTTTGCTTTGGACAGCATAGACAAGGTCCATTCCCTTCTTTCTCTTCAGGCAAAGACATAACCTGAATTCGTTTTGGGAAAAAAATTGCGGAATGCGAAATCCCCAATTTTGGAGAAACAAAATCTTAACGAACCTCCTTTTTATTTGCTAAACAGGAAACTATATGTGATATTTAACACTAGTTAGAGGTGGTCATTCCGTGGGCTTGGATCGGCTTGAATGCCGGGTTGCTCAGGCTGTCCATAATCCGAAACTTACATTGCATTGTTCGGGTGGGCAAAGCTAGACCAAAGTTCGCAGGTCTTTTAATATAAGGTCGTAGTTAAGCCTACCTTTGGGCCTTCCGGGCATGGCGGGTCGCCTTAGGTTTGGACCACTCACCCACCCGACGCTCATTTTGTATCCACTTAGCCCAAGTCACATGTTAATAAGTACATATGGGGGAAAATTACTGAAAAAGTCATAAACCTTTTGCTAATTTGCCAATTTAGCTCTTCCGTCATATTTGGTTGGAAATCATTAATGTATATGTCAGCAATTCTATGTGGTACAATGATATGTGGATAATTTTTTAATTTTTATTAATATTTGCGAAAATTTATAATATTTTTATTTGCCTTTTCTTTTTTTCTTCTTCCTTCATTAATTGCCAGGCCTTGGCAATAGTCGGCGATTTGCCATAGTCAAGGCTTGGCAAGGGTCGCCCTCATTGGCCTTAGGTGAGGCTCGACCCTTCCTAGTTGTCGCCCATGGTTGGTCGTCGGTCCTTGTTAAGGTTTGGTGATCGGCGGAGGAAGAAGCAAAAAAGGAAAAGAAAGAAAAGAAAAACATAAAAATTCAAAAAATAATGAAAAATTACAAAAATTATTCATGTCAACTCAAGTAAAATGGCTAGCATTCACGTTAGTAATTTTTAACCAAAATTGAATGGAAAAGCTAAATTGACAAAATGCTTTTGACTAAATTGGCCAAATTAAAAGGTTTATAACCGAATCGACATAAGTGCAATAAATCTATAACTTTTTTTGTAATTTCTCCGTACACATGGAATATTTTATCAAAGAGAGAATGTCATGGAGTTCATCAGAAGATCATTCCATGGGGATGCATGCCCTTAAATTAGTTCAATTTCCTAATAACAACTAGGAGTGACCACCGGCTGGGAAGCTAGCACCTACATCCAGGTTCAATCTCAAAAGAGGAAGTGACCAGGCCAGAGTGATACCCGAATCTACAAAGTAACCTTTTGTCGGTGAATCCGCCCATGTTGTGCTAAAATAATAGCGGATAACAACGACCACCCAGCCGCTGCGTCCCAATCTCCTACCTTGAATACGCCCTTTCGTCGGGGCTAAACTATTCCCCACCTAACCAGGAACTTCGCATTAAGGGACACACTTTTCCCCAATCATGAATGTGGACGCAATCCAAGATGATCTTTCGGGCACGCGAATGTTCACTCGGTTCCTTGACTTAGCTGGCGCCGATTGGTAGATGCAGATGAATCGATTTCTCACGACGGAGAAGGTGTTGATGACGATGGCGATGACGATGGCGTCGGTTCGTTTTCTGTGAGTTCGTCGATGAGGCGGGGCGCACTTGTTAATTGATCCCAATTTGGAGTTTTTCTTCTTTCGTTAGAAAGCCAGCTCAAGGCGAGAGAAGCCGTGTAGATGACATTATTATCATCGTCTAGCGTCCATTTTATTTTTTCTCGACCATCGTGGTTGCGTTGAGAAATAAAGGGTTTTCTCGGTTCGATGACACCGAATCTGCCTCAGCGTGAAGTGCAGCGGTGCGATGGTAGATGATGGAAGGTAGAGGGAAATGAGAGCATGGGACGAGAGTGCGGGTTTCGTGGTGATTTCTTTTGGTAATCATTCATTTTCAACAAAAGGAATACACCTTTCATCTTATTTTTGGGAAAAAGTTGGCATCGACGTAAATCATTTTTATTAATATTTAAATATTTATTTAATCTTTTATTCTTTTTCCTTTATATTTTTTTTTAATTAATGTTGTTGTGGCCCTCACTTGGCTGTGATGGCCTTGCCTAGAGTTGGGCAAGAGTCCCTTGCCCACGGCTTGCGAGGTTTTGGCAGCCCTAGTCGGTCTCAGTTGGAAAAAAAAAAAAAAGGAAAGGAGAAAAAAAGGAAAAAAAATTAATTAAAAAATTAAAAATCATTAAAAAGTGTTCACATCAGTATTAATTATACTATATAGGATGGCTGGCATTTACTATAGTGAATTCTGACCAAAATTAATTGGATGGACTTAATTGGTAACAGTTAAAAAATATTTATGACTCAATTGAAATCAAAAGATTTATGATTAAATTAGTAAAAGTATAAATTTATAATTTTTTGAACAATTTTCTCGAGAAGAGAGAGCATGGGAAAAGAGTGCGGGTTTTAGGCTGATTTTTTTTTTTTTTCGAAACATTTATTTTCAATGAAATAAATGTACCCTTCATCTTATCTTCGAAATTGCCTCGAAATAAGTAATTCATAAGATGTTCACCGAATAATACTTGCATTGTTTATGGAACCAATGCTGTCCAGAACGCACTTGAAGTTGGCATTGTTTGTATAGAATGAGGAATGTCCGGAGGATACTTTTTGCAATCTCATTCTCTAAGGCATAGAATGTTGTTGAGTCTTCAAATCAATCCATGTCCCCGTTTTCTTCATCAAGAATGCATAACTCAAGAATTTAAACCATAAAAAATATATATAATTCAGAATTATTGACAAATGAGTACGAGAACAAACTGGAATTATTACACAGTTTATTCTCAAAGCGGTCGAGGACTAGATGCTTCAAACTCAACAAACGCCCTGTCGCCTAGCGGATTCATTGCAAGTCTAAAAGCGCGAGAAGGATGCATCGATTGACTATTCATTCACAAGTACGCATTCACCCGAATGCTCCCTGGACGAATCAAATTTAAAACGTTAGGTCTCCTACTTCCAATCTCTGTCGATCTCCCGAATTCTAGACGACAGACAAATCTCAAATCGCCCTTAAAATGGACAAGTGGGAGAGGTGTTAGGTTTCTTCCCTAAAGGAGCCGAAAAGGAAGGAAGGGAGGGCCGGTGGCTCAGTCCAGATGCCGCCTCCCATGTCATTTTCTCGTCATATATTAAGTCATGACGCGGCCCCCCCTTAAATTTCTTCATCTTCTCACTTGTGTTTTACCTAATCTTGAATTCTTTTTTATGGGTATAATGTTGTGATTCCAACCATCAAACATTTGACAATCCAATTGAAATTCGGACTTATCCGTGACAAGGACACAATGATTTGGTTGACGTGAAAAAACTAATGACAAGTGCGAAATTTCCAGTGTGCCTAATAATACCGTTGTTAATTTCGTCGCGGTTGGATGTGAAGTGTTTGGATGGGATGACCGTGTGCCAACTAATGCGTAGACGTGAATAAAAGAAAAGCACGCCGTGTTTTAATCATGATAGTAATGGTCAAACTAACCTTATCTCGTCCTTGGTTAGCTAGTTGACTGAAATGATTAGGGGTTCAGCTTGAGGTCAAGGAATGTGGCGGGTGGGGCAAAATCCTCTTCTTTTTTTTTTTTAAGGTGGGATGGGTATTTCGTCCCTCAGCCAATTAGGAAAAGAAAAAATAAAAATATGATTTTTGATTCGAATTTTGATCAGAAAATGTGTATTGAATCGAGTTAATTTCGGATGTACGGAGCACGATATTTAATTAAGAAAGGTTTAACTAGTCCTTTCCTCTTTTGAGCACGATTTGGGAACCTTGATGGTTCAATCTCGAGTAGAGTGGCATGAATGTCGGATTGGCTTCACGAATGGACCCGAGGGTCGTCATGGCTTAATCTCAAAGGGAAGATAGTTGGGGTTTAGACGAGCTTTGTGAAAGTAATTTTGCATGCTTTCGGTATGTGTATAGTTGACGTCAAGGAATGTCGGTAGGGCATTTTTATATTTTAGGTGGGATGGGTTTTTCGTCCCTTAGCCAATTTGAAAAAAATTAAAATGAAAACAACGTTTGTACAGGAATAAGATTTTTGATCCGAAAATATGTATCTAATCGAGCTAATTTCAAATGGACGGAATACGATATTTAATTAAGAAATGTTTCACTTATTTTTTCCCTCTCTCAAGCATTATTCGGGAACTGCGATGATTTAATCTTAAATAGAGTGGCATGATTGTTGGTTTCATTTCATGAATGGACCTGAGTGTCGTCGTGGCTTAATATCAAATGAAAGATGCTTGGGGTCTTTGACGAACTTTGCGGTAGCAATTTCGCATGCTTTGCGCATGTCTCCGTGTCTAATAGAGAGGAGAAAAATGAGCCCTTGATTCTCGTCCTTAAACCTGATCAGCTTATTCCAGATTTTTCATCCATAATTCTGAATCTAAAATAAATATTCAATTTATTTAAAATTTACAATCGAATAGCTTTCTTAGATGCAATGGAATTAACAATTCAGGATGCGTTGTCTTATTTAAGGAGATCAATTGTGCCGAGTTGAACGAACAAAAAATTCTCAATTTACTTTTAAATTGCCAGTCAAAATATTTTGGTAGCAGCCCATAGTTTGCTACTAATAATGGGCTTTGATGGCATTTAATCATAGATCTAACATTATCGCCGTCCATAAAAATCATTATCTTTTTTAACAACTTCTTTTCCTATTAAGGTAGTGGGGACACATTTCTTTTTTCTTGGGTCGACATAATCTCAATAACAAGTGTTTCATGTTCCAGTCGTATACCTATAACTTCTCAATACGTATACACGTGTCGAAGAAAGAGCGTTTAGTTTGGCAAACTTTGGAAGGCTTTATCTTTAACAAATAGATTTTTTTAAAAAAAATAACGTATAAAGCTTAAACGAACTATTTAATGCGCAAAGGGTTCCATATGATCTAATCCTCAGTTAGCTTACATTGGAGTCAACATCTTTAATACGATAAACTTCAACAAACGATCTTGCGAAATCTTTCATTCTTGTGTGGCGGGCCAAATTAGGGTTTCTTATTAGAAAGTTTGTCAACCCGATTAACTAGAGTAATCGAAATTTTCTCCATGTATGTATAATGAGAAATTCAGCATAATTTGGGGCATCGAATGGAAGTAGACGTTCACGAGAACCAGCTCGAGTTTGGTCTCATCATTATTATCGGATTATCGTCCAAAGTGATCATGCACTTATCAAGAACGGGCGCCAAACCTCGCCGGTCATGCCGAATGATCAGCACATCATCTTCCTCCTACGGATGCACGACACAACGTCTATGTACGCACCATCCAACTCCTTCCAATTCTCCTCCTCGTCGTTACGTTACGTTATCTCTCTTCTTCCCAGAGAGTACTGACCTTCACGTTCGCAAGCTGGAATATAAATAAAGAGGATGCCATAATGAAATGAACTCAAGCTAAAGTCAACCCTGTTGTTCGCAAGATGACATTTTCGTAACTACTACGAACAGCGGCTTCGCATCGTAAAATATTAATGGTCCGCATGGACCGGCCGGGTTTTTCCTTTCTTTAAAGGGGACCCGCCGCAAAATTTTCTATGTAGGACAAACGCAAAAGCGTCCAAAATCCCTGTGAGTTAGATTTGTAGTTTGGCTTTTCGGAGGCGCTCTATAAAAAGGTCCATCCGTTTGCTCTCCTTCGTACAAAGCCAAACAGAGAAAGCCTTTCGAAACGAGAAAAAAACACTAGCTCCGGCAACATGAAGGTCAAGATAGAGAGCTCCAGGATCGTCAAGCCTTGTTACGATGGTCCTCCTCCGTCGACCGCCCTTTGCATTCCTCTTACCCCTTTCGATAATGCGAACTACGACGGCCAAATGGCGGTTATCTACGCCTATCGCCCCCGACACCTCCGAACCTTACCATAAAACGAGGGCTGCAGAAGGTCCTGTCGGTGTATAGAGAGTGGGCGGGGAGGTTGGGTAAGAACGGCGAAGGCGACCCCATCATTTTCTTGAATGACAAAGGGGTTCGGTTCGTCGAGGCGTCTGTCAATGACCGCCTCGAGGAATCAATGCCCTCGACCCTTCGCCCGTTTTATTGGCTCTTCATCCGAGCCTGAAGGACGTGGAGGAGTTGGTCCAAGTTCAGCTCACGAGGTTCAGTTGCGGCTCACTGGTGGTCGGGTTCACCGCTCACCACCTTGTAGCCGACGGCCATGCCACCAGCAACTTCTTGGTTGCATGGGGAAAGGCTTGCCGAGGGCTCGAGATGGGCCCACTCCCCATGCATGACCGAACCATATTCGTTCCTCGAGATCCGCCGAAGTTCGAGTTCCAGCACAAAGGGGTGGAGTACACAAGCAAGAAGCCGATCAAGATCGACGATGATTTTGACGACAGCATTCTTGCCGAAGAAGTTGTCATTCACAAAGTCCATTTCACGACGGATTTTCTTGCCAAGCTCAAATCTAGGGCTTCTTTGTCCCTCAACGAGGATATAAGAAGCCCGTTAGATTTTAAATCCGATCAGATTATCTTATCATCTCTGACCGGTACTTCGAATGGCCAAACGCAGCCTAAAAAAATGTACAGCACATTTGAGTGCCTGGTTGCTCATCTATGGAGATGCATAACTCGGGCTCGTGCATTGAGCGAGTTCGAGACGACTCAGGTGAGAATCTCGGTGAACGGTCGAATGAGGCTGAACCCTAGAGTCCCGAACAATTATTTCGGCAACTTGGTCCTCTGGGCTTTCCCAAAGGCCAAGGTCAAGGATCTCTTGAACGAGCCGATCTCGTACGCGACCAAGGTCATCCACGAGGCCGTTTCCAAGGTAGACGATCGTTACTTCAGGTCATTCATCGATTTCGCGAGCTACAAGCTGAAGGAAGAAGATCTCTACCCCACGGAGAACATAAACCCATCCCCGGCCAATCTGGAGGTGGATAGCTGGCTGCGGTTCCCGTTCTACGACCTAGATTTCGGGGGCGGGAGCCCTTACATGTTCATGCCTTCCTACTTCCCGATAGAGGGGATAATGCTTCTTTCGCCTTCGTTTAAGGGCGACGGAAGCATAGATGCGTTCATACCGCTACACAAGGATCACCTGGAGAGGTTTAAAGGGAACTGCTATACCCTCTAAAACAGATCAAGTCAACAATAGAAAAAATAAAGTGTCTATCTTACATTATATGGAGAAGATGGATCGTATGGAGTATATGCCGTCTGCATGCAAGCATGACTGAGGTTGCCTGACAGAAGTTGTGATCTGTCACTAAGGACCTGGGGGTTGGTAGGCTACCAACCAGTTTTACTTGCCTGCAGTCGCTAGTCGTAGTTGTTTTTTTTTTTTTCGTCTTATTGTTATACTCTTCAAAGCTATATGATAGTGATATAGAATAGAGGGCAAAAATCGAGGAAGTCGGGATGCACTATCCTGCTTCGGGAAGGGACTTGTAGGGGGATGAATAAAGACAGACACGTTGTCGCTAGAGAAAAGGTCTGGTTTGCCATGCTTTTATGCATATTAAACATCTGGCGAAGGGATCATCATGGTGGAAGCAAGTCGATGGCTTGTCCCTGTTTTTAATGACGTTATAGCTGTGTATGGTTCCTTCATGAATAACAAATCATGTATTGGCCCCATTATTGAGGATTAGCTCAAGATATTGTATACAATAAGGACGTTGTTGTCTCTTGATGTGCATCGAAACAAATTACTCACAAGACAAAGAAGCATTTCGTTTCTTTCGTTGGGAAATCTATCCCATTGCTTTCCTCTTTACTTGTGATTAAGAATATAAATTGTTGAGTTAGGTAGAAAGTTATTTTAGTCATAAATAAATTGTTGCGTCGTGTCTTTATTGACATGGCTTATTTAATAAGTAAAAATTAAGCATAATTACTGATGTGACTCATTTACTTAATAAGATTCATTCTATCTTCATTTGAAATGAATATAAAATTTTCATTCACCGTTTCCCCTTTACTTTTCATTCATGCTTTTCTCTTTCATTTTTCTTTCCTCTATTATTTTTTTGCACTGGCTCATTTATCTTCTTCCTTGGTTCACTAGCGCTTCCAGGCTCCAACACGTCATCCGCCATCGTCGTTGATGCCCATAGCATTGTGATCTTGGCTGCTAATGTCCACATTGGGCAATTGCCACCATCTTCGTCATCACCATCTCCATTTGCCAATGTCCATCAACATTCTCCATGTCCTCCCTCTTTCTATCGGAGTGCATTAGGTACTCATTAGTGGTGAGCTTGGTTTATAGTAGACTTTGAAATTGGATTAGACCAATCATACCCGATCATTTCTAATCTAGTTCCCGATTTTCAGTGTGGAATCAGATTGAGAAACCCTAATCATTGTATTTTAAGTGGAAATTTAGGTTAGGCTGTTTATCAACACCATAGCGGGACTTCACTTCCACTATCGAGTGTTAATCACGACAAAAGAAGGATGACTGAACACGGGCAAGAGCCAATCATTTTATCATCAGTGGACCATAAGACTCAAAACACTTGCATTGTGACAAGAAGTGAAAATAGGATCAGAAAATCCATTATTATGCCAAACATGAGGACAAATGAAGTTCAATAATTCATATTTTATATTACGTATTTTTAAATTTTTATTATTTATTTTATTTTACGTGTTTATCTTTTATAAATTGCTATTGTTAATGGATGAGGATTTCTTTTATTACTTTAACTTTCATACCACTTGATTGAGGGGTGGCTTGGACAATTAGCAATTGTTTTATGATTCTATTTGTTATGTACCATACTTCTCACCATTTTGTTGCCCTATTGTTTTGTTGTAATTGCTATTTGTCTCAATTGTGAATAAAAAGATGCATTACTAGAGTTTGTCCTTTTGAGGAGTCAAAAAATGGGAATTGGCCAGTTCTCAAGTAAGCCTCTTAGAGTGGGATTAGACCGACATGATCAATTTCAAGGTCTAGAGGGTAGGTTTAAGGGTTTCAAAAATAGAGATCCGGTCTCGGCAGGGTGGATTCCGGATTTTAGTTTCGAACCTGCTCATATTAGAATCACTTGCCCTTAGTACTCATCAAAAGTTTAGGCACTTACATTGTCATTTCCCTTAATTTAATAGAGAGTAAATGGACATACTTTACCTATCCAATACACAACACACGTTAAATGAATGAATTAGCCTAAATATCTTCTAATAATTCGAAAATTTTCTCTGACGGTGTCCCATTTTCCCGTGGAACGACCTCCTTCGGTACAACAACTAATAAAATCAAAGATTCCCAATGCAATAATACATATGTACGTATACACACACATAGCAATCATGACACTAGAAATAGCACTCGAGAACCGCCGGTTTTTCGACGCGTATTGAAGGTCCCCGGCGGTGTGAACCGACGCACGTTAGTCCACTATGTCCATCACTGTAAAGCATTAGGCATCGTCCGTCAGCGCTGACGTGCCATCCGTCAGCGCTGACGTCACTAGTCCTATAAAGACACATGGGATTCAACGTGCGGGGCCGACCGACGCCTCCTGTCCGCGATCGGTGTGATGAGTTCTGGTCCTCGAATGGTCGACCGACCGAACGAGAGACGTGTCGGACCGTTGTGTTTGTTGACCGGAGCCATGAAAAAATCGCATTATCTTTTTCTCCCCGCCGCATGGATAAAGGCTAGGCCCCCCCCACGTTCGTCATCACCTACGATAACGAAATAGGGTGGGAAAACAAACGTTACCTAATCTTTTTCGGGCGCGCAGCCTCTTTTAGCGACGTCCGGGCGGATCCCATATTTTGCTCGTGAAAGTTGGTGTTGAAAAGTGCAATCACTGGCGACAAAATTGAGGTGATTTTTGCTGCCCTGTTGACAATTAGCAGTGATCTGACTCGGAGGACTGTCATCCGCGCAGATGATCGCACGCTTTATCTGACTTAAGGTTGCCGGGCATGGATGATCAATGCATGATGCACCGCATATGCAGAGACTCGGTGGCCGGTGCATCATGCATTTTGCATGCAAATTAACTATTTCCATGCTTTGCAAGCCGCTTGGACGTCTTGCTCTTCAATACACTTTCATAAACTCTATGAGCCAACATGTTATATGGGTAATTCTGTTCGGAAATGGGTCATAAATTGGATTTAAACGTAATATGGATGCTAAATAAGTTATAAATGGGTTAATAACTTAGCTAAAGTCAACCCACATTTATGAGTTTCTCTTTGTTCTCTCTTGTTTTTACTTGATTTCGCGTTTATTCAGTTTGTACTTTTCTTAGTTTGGGTATGAGTTTCCCTTGTGTGTGAGATAAGATGAGTACTACATGAAAACGATTATATTTAGGTCGGATCATTTTCGATCTAACTCGATGACCCTTTTAATTGGTCTACTATTTAATGAGAAGAGGCATTTACCATGCAATTCCCTTGTACTATGACAAATTAAACTGATGTCTCTCATTGTCGAGCCAGATTCTATGAACTGAGGTGTGGATTTTTCTTGTTACGATATGCGATTTAGCAATAATTTTTTTTTCTTTTTGTCTGGGCTTAATAGGGGTTCTGCTTTCAGAAGATTTTGTACCACGAGAGATCCACAAACACAGATGGGCCCATGAATTGGCGAAAAATAGAAAGGGGAGAAATAAACGGGCCCATTTCGTTCAGCCCACTGGGCTAGCCCGCACACATCTCTCAAGCTCAAAGCCCGCTAACTCGGGGGGCTAGGGGCCGAGGCCTTTCCGGACGGGCATCGGCGATCCGCCGTCGCCAGTGTCGAAGTTCGGGTCACCAGACGGGCTGGAAACGCGGGCCTTTCGCGGGCCAGGAACGGGCCATCTCGGGCCGATACACACTCGCGGCCGCACATCATGGGCGCGTGACGCGCACCCGCGTTTCCAGACGATGGCGGTATTACCACACACGCACGCTCGACACGCCCGTCAAGAAGCTGTCCCCTCCGCCGTCGCTGTCCCCATGATTTCCCTTTTTCTTTAAGCTGCCGGCAAAAGGGAAAGCTCGCTCCAAGAAACCCTAATTCCCAATTCCCCTTCCTCACCACCACCACTCCACCATCCAAATCTCTCTCTGTGTCGATTCGTCGCCGAATCAATCGAAGCTGATTCGAATTGCCGAGTTAGGGTGGTCGCGTCCGATGGCGGAGGGCAGGGTCGGCGGCGGTGATGACGTGAGGAGCGCGGCGGCGAGCGACTACACGTCGGAGGACGAGGGGACGGAGGATTACAGGAAAGGAGGGTACCACGAGGTGCGCGTTGGCGACGCCTTCAAGGACGGGTGCTACGTCGTGCAGCGCAAGCTCGGGTGGGGACACTTCTCCACGGTGTGGCTCGCTTGGGACACTCAGAAAACGGTACGTTCGTCCTCTCCTTTGGGAGTTGTCTGTTTGATCGGCGAGGAAACCTGTGACTGGGAAATGGGAAGAGGAATGGAGCTTATGAGAGTAAAGTTTTGTATTTTAAGATTTGGCTGCGAAGGGAAATGACTGAGGATAGACATTTTGTGATTTATGCTTTCTAGTTCAAAATTTGCTATTGTTTGTTTGAGCAGAAGCGTTGATGATAGAAATTTGTGGCGTATATTAAGTGATGTAGAAGTTTAATGTGTAAATGTGATGTTCTTTACTCGAGGTACTGAAAATTTGGGTTAATTGAGCCAGTAATCAGTTCACTCAGGTATGTTAGTTGCAGAAAGGAATGTGTATACTAGCTTCATGGGTAGTTGTTTTGCAACTGTGTGAGGATTCCCTGAGTAGACGACCTTTCTCCGTAGGTCTTAGAATTAAAAACGCTGATTCCTTTATTGGAAATTCCTAGATATTGTCATCTCTGGTGTAAGTCTCAGTTTTGTCTGGTTACTCTTGAGATTTTTCATGTCTTTTATGTAGAGGACTTTGTCTTGATTGCATCAACTAATTCGGGAAGTTGCCAATAATTCTCTCTGTCCTAGTCGTTAACAACTGGAGAAATTCATTATATGTAGCGTTATGTAGCTTTAAAAGTCCAGAAGAGTGCTCAGCATTACACAGAGGCTGCAATGGATGAGATAAAGATTCTCAAGCAAATAGCAGAGGGAGATCCCGATGACAAAAAGTGCGTGGTGAAGCTTTTGGATCACTTTAAGCACTCTGGGCCAAATGGACAGCATGTTTGTATGGTTTTCGAGTACCTGGGGGATAATCTTTTGACCCTTATCAAGTATAGTGATTACAGAGGGGTCCCTCTCCACATGGTTAAAGAACTCTGTTTCCATATGTTAGTGGGTCTGGATTATTTGCATCGACAGCTTTCTGTTATACACACTGATCTGAAGCCAGAGAACATTTTACTTTTGTCAACGATCGATCCATCTAAAGATCCCACAAAATCAGGTGCTCCACTTATTCTCCCAACAAGCAAGGACGAGGCAGCACGAGTGTCTTTTATCTCCAAGGAGACTAAAATCGTGAATGGGAGTTTAACTAAGAACCAAAAGAAGAAGATTCGAAAGAAGGCCAAGAAGGCAGCTCAAGACTGTGTGGCAGAGGAAGTTCGTGAGGAGGGAGATTCCAAAGCTTTTGAACCAGCAAGTAGTAACAATGATGAAAAAGAATCTGAAGATTCCATCGATGGGCGATCTCGTGATTCTTTGAACAAGGATGATTCAGCTAAAAGTGATGAAAATAAGGATGCCAACGAAGGAAATACACATCATAGAAGTCGGAGTCGAGCCACAAGGCAGAAGCTTTTGGCAGAAGTTGATCTCAAATGTAAATTGGTCGATTTTGGAAACGCTTGTTGGACACATAAACAATTTACAAATGACATTCAGACGAGACAGTACAGGTGTCCAGAGGTTATATTGGGTAGTAGATATTCAACTTCTGCAGATTTATGGTCCTTTGCTTGCATTTGCTTTGAGTTGGCCACTGGCGATGTCCTCTTTGATCCTCATAGCGGCAAGAACTATGAGCGTGATGAGGTATTTATTCATCAATGTAGCTTCAAGTACTATTTTCCTTGTGGGATTTCTTTTTCTTTTAACTAGTTTTCTTCTATTGAAAACCCAGTCTATGATCACATGTCACAGTTCCTTTGAGGATTAAGGAATCTTTAGATCTGCCAGTTTTGTTAGTTATGAGATGCTTAAATGTAGGAGTTATCTCACTTCTTTTGGTTAATTTTCCAGGACCATATGGCACTCATGATGGAACTACTCGGCACGATGCCTCGTAAGGTAGCTCATCTGGTAGCTATAGGTGCATTAAGCTACACTTTTATAGATAATTTGTTTGTTTTTGGTGTGAAAGCAGTGGTTATCCTGTGCTTCTGTATGTTAAGCTTATTCAAGCCACTAAAGTGATATCTCTTTCAGATTGCAATTGGTGGTCGATACTCTCGTGATTTCTTCAATAGAAACGGTGAGTTGAGACATATCCGCAGATTACGTTTCTGGCCTCTCAACAAGGTTCTCCTAGAAAAGTACAAATTCAGTGAGCAGGATGCAAATGACATGGCTGACTTTCTTGTGCCCATACTTGACTTCGTGCCTGAAAAGAGGCCTACAGCTGCCCGATGCCTTGTTCATAAATGGATTTCTGGGAGTCCTCGAGTTCTTCAGCCTTCCACAGCTGGTGACAATATCCCATTTGCGGAACAAAATGTCTCAGATGGAAAGGAGCAGAAGGTTGAAAGGGAAGCAATGAAGCACAGCGTGGGTGAAATCGAAGTTGATGGAGGCCCCAAGCAATGCGTGGAAACTCTAACTTCATCTGATATGACCAAATAGACATGACTAGCCTGTCTGTTTTGTCTTGTGTTCTAGTCTGTCTCTCTGCATTCGCACAAATTGTCTGAGCTCTTGCTGGAAATTTGGTGGGAGGTATATAGATAGGAGTAGCGCTCACCCTTGCTTGAAGTGCTATTGAAGTTGCAGATGGTTACTGTGAAAGAAATTTTGATGAAGTAATGAGAAGTAGATCACCTGCCTATCTTCTTCTCCTGTCTTGGATTGCTGATGCCTCAATTGTTGGATTACTCAAGTGCAGCTTTCTCATTTGGTCATCAGACAAACTTACATTCTTCCAAGGAGGATGTATGATTCTTTGCTGAATTTTTTTTGTTTGGGAGATGGTTTCTTGGAGTGCATATCCTTGTTTTCATCGGCCTTCATGCTGCGGATTTATGGACCAGTTATGCGTACATTTCATTTCCGCCCGTGTTCTTCCTGTTAGTCCTTGGGGGATTTCAGAAAGTGACATGATTCTGAATTGTAACCCTGGGTTGCCTATCTGAACCCGCCTTTGAGTTTTATGGGCGAAAAAGAATTGCACAGCTAAAGGAGATGCGAAAAATGAAAAAGAAGTGACGACATCATGATGATGATTGCTACAATTATTTGTCATCATTAAACTAAGCTACCAGGATTATGAATATGGTTATTGTTGTGATGGTGAGCTCTTGAATGGCTCAGGTTTATTTGTCATCATAAAAATAAGCTCCTAAGATGGTTTGTTATTGTTATAATAGTTAGGTGTTGAATTGCTAGCTTGGAATTAGCACAGATGCTATGGTTATTTGTTTTGCAGGACATGGGATAAAAAATTATTGCCTTTGTTCATATGAAGGGGTAATGTAACACAACCAGGGGTGTTCGTACATATAATTTATTCTCATTTCTCTCGCATACATGGTATACAAGGTATTGAAGACAGGTGAGTGGAACTAAAATGGTTTTGAAGTTGTGTGTTGACGACCCTGGCTAGAAGATGAGTGAGATGCCACTGGCGAGCAGATCATCAGACAATATCTTGTTGGTCGCCTCCGTCGGATGAAAACCGTCCCAGAACACATATTCCGATGCATTCGCGCACGTGCCCACGGACTTTGGGTTACACAAAATCGATGTTTCTAACAAGCCTGTTCCGCAACACGCTCTCCTTGCCTCGGCAAAACCTGTCAACATTTTCGCTTACGGTGAGACTTTGAAGTTGTATGCCCTGAATATTTGAAATAGGAATTCTTACATACCGCTGTCGGAGGGCTTTTGAACGATGTCGTAGAGAGGCTGGTAGATGTCTAGGACCACCAGAATAAGACCAGAGAGCTTGCTCTGCAACTTCTGAGAAGTGGCATTGAGCTTGTTGTTGAAGGAGACTGCGTCCCTTGTTCAGCTTGGTGACACACCCCTCACTGTGGTTGCCAAATATGGTGATCGTCGCCGGCAAACACCCGAGTGGCGGCAGCGTGGTCACCCCAATCTTTCTTGCCCCTAACGAGTACAATTCCTACCACGAAAAACACCATTTCGACCTTAGACCTCACAATTCTCTTCTGACCATAATTATGTAGGCTGACATCAAATTGATTAGAAGTAACATAGACCCTCAGAAAAAGCGGGAGAGAACCTGAATGAAAATGGAGTAGGAATGCATGAGAAGGTCTGAGAATTGGTCAGGCGTGTAGACTTTGTAGAGAAGAGGGTTGATGTAATAGTTCTGGGCGAAGTCGCTGCTTCCGGCACTGATGAGGTAGAGTCCATCTGATATTATCGCTGTGACGTTCGCTTTGTACTTGGCCGCGATCTTTATGAGCTTATTCTGGTATTCCTTGTAGTACTTCAGCTGCTCAGTCAACGAAATCGTGTGCTACACCCACCACAACTCACAATTACACATTATTAGTCAGTATTTAGACTTGCCAAAGTCGAGATTAAGGCTAGAGATGCAATAACCAGCTTAATGAAATCCATTTACAAAGTGTCAGGTCGGGGCAGACTCTGTATCTTAGTATTATCAAATATCTAGAGAGAGAGAGAGAGAGAGAGAGAGAGAGAGAGAGAGAGAGAGAGAGAGAGAGAGAGAGAGAGAGAGAGAGAGAGCTTGTACATATAGTTTTGCTGTGGTGTCATAGTAACCAGAAGAAGCGGAAGCGAAATTGGCGCCGATCAGAAGGTGCTTTCCTCTGGCCTTTGGGCCAAGATAGGCTGGTGGATAGGAAGTAAACCCAATGTTTTCAGCTGCCACCAATCACAAACATCATTTAGTCACACTCTAACCACATTGACAACTTCTCAAACCCCAGACGACTATAAGAAAAAAGCTGAACTAGAAGCCCAAAGAAAGAGAAGGAACAGATATAGAGAATGTACAGAATTTGAAAAATGTTGTACGGCATGTGTGTTCATATGTGTACCAGTGAAGTCAGGCAGCGATCTTGCCATTACAGAACCTCCCGGAAGGCTCGTGCTTGATGAAGTCCCGGCCATACGGAGGGAAGTTTGCCTTGACGATGGTGTAGAGGTGGTTGTTGTTGCCTGCATCCACCACCGAGTCCCCAAACACGAACATGGAAGGCACCAGGGGCTGCCCATCGACCACCACGCCCAGCATTGTCATCATCATCACTCCAAGCGAGCATGCCGCACCTAATAGACTGGATAAGCCCATCGTTTCTAATACTCAGGAGCACTTGCGGATAACTTATGATCAGCTGTAGCGAGGACAAGTATTGGACGTTATAAAAGAGAGCAAGAGAGTCTGGAAGAAGCTGAAAAAGCGCGCGAACAGGTCTAAGGAGGACAAAAAGAAAGGGAGAAAATTGTTGGAGGTTGAAAGTGCATGTGTTGCAAGAAATTAACCTGATGAAATCACCAAGCTTAAGGCTCACGCATACCTTCTTTAATGGTGTTAGGCCTGGTCTGACCTAATTAATTAAATAAATTTCTGGTCTAGACCGGCAGATGATTGGTGGCCATCATATGCGGAACCTCGTCGACATGACATTGTTGCGCCAAGAAACTTGCAATCCTAATGGAAGAGGTAACTTTTCAAGTGAGTTCATCTGAAGGTCTTGTTGACATTTTGTCCCTGACAATATAAATATTAGGACTAGATTTGAAAGAAAATTACGTCAAGACAAGGAAAAAAAACTAGCATATTCATGGCATGAATGTGTATTGCCGAATGTAATCACCGATCTTAATTGGATATTTGGATATCTTAAATTTTCAAAGAACAACGAATTATAAACATGTCAATCAAAATAGAGAATTACAAATAATTTGGTGATATTACATTGGCATAGCATGATATGTGATATCACCAAAGAATAAAATACAATCTCTCTTCAAAACAATCATTTAAATTTATGTAATTGATCATGAATGCACCCCCCTTCAATCCTGATTATCCCGATATGTAGTTAGTTTAGCGAGAATGATGCCAAGAATGACAAATCAGGACGCATCATTTGAACTTGAATCTCGCTGCATTTCAATCTTTACTCTCTCTAATGTTCAACCCACAAAGAAATCAAACTCTTAGCTAGAATTGCAATCATCGAGGGCATAAAAGCATAGAGCCTTTTTCACTCGACATAGAAATTAATGAGATCCGACCTGACATGCCAAGGGGAACAGAGGGCTTGTTTTGCAACAAGGAGAAAACAAAGGGCGATGGTTCGACCTACATATTCTAATGGCGTGTCTTGATGAACTCTTCATTTGAGCTGTAATGGCTTCTGAGGCACTCTTTCAGCTTCTACCTAGAAAATGATCATTCAGAAGTCGTCCATGAATCTCTGTTTTTGAATAAGGAAAACAAGGGGAATGTGGTTGGCGCTTGGATTTAGGAAGTGTCATGTATTCTTCTGACCTTCTTGTCCTTTCGTGTCTTGCACCCTCGAAGCTTCACTTCTGTTATTGTTCCAGTGTCACTATCCATGGAGATTGGCATACTGAGGTTGAGGTCGAGGCGCCCTTGCTAATTTCTAGAAAATGTTTTCAAGGATTCTGTGTAATTGACGAATTACATAAAGCCAATTCCTATTCACAAAGTAATCGTGTGTTGTAATGTTTCCTAAATGTTTAGTTTAAATTTTCAAGTAGCTAAGATGGTGACGTGGAACATCTCTCTTACATAAGTCAATCTCTTTTATGATACTAATAATAACACGTGACATGTCAAAAATTAAACTAATCAAGTGATTATAATGCAATTAGATGCGGAGAATCTCTCTTACATAAATCAATGATATTGATAATAACACATGACATGTCAAAAACTAAACTAATCAAGTGGTTATGATGCAATTACAATTTTTCAGATCTAAGAAACACCAATTTGGACGTGTGAACAACACCTCATGCAATATACGATGGTATATGCAAGACTCCACTTAGAGAAAAGACCGAATTGGCATTCAGACTCGGATTAAAACCACGGTGAATTTGGTAAATTCGAACCATCCGATTTGATGCGTCATCTCGGGCATCAAGAACAAAAGAGAAACCGCACGAGCGTGATTTTGCTGTTCTCAAGACTTGAATGGGCTATATAATACCATGCCGCTTACGCTGTCAATTGCCTCCTGAATATCCGCCAAGACAGGAAACCAACTAGGCCTCTAAAATTTTCAGACTTGGAATGGTAGGGGCCGCGCGAACGCAGGCCCCCGCTGCCACAAATTATGACGTAGGCTCAGCCACTATGGACTGACCTTAGGCGAGCGCCCCTCCGTAGTGCAATGGAGGTCGCTAACCTAGGCCATGGGCCTTCTTGATCGCCCATCGACCCCGTCCAGGTAAGTATGTTGCAATTGTGTCAGAGCCCATCTCTTGTACTCCTCCTGCCTCCTCTCTCTTCTGCTCCTTCCCGATGTGGGACTCTCCCGAACAGCCTTTCCCGCGCTTCGAAAATGCGCCTTGTCCTCTTCATCTTTTACCTCGTCGCGTGCCGCGAAGGTTCAAATTCCCCGCCAGTTCTTCCCATTTCTCTTCGCATTCCTAGCTCTCTCTCCTTCTACTTCTTCGACGCGCATCAATCGGCGGCGTCTCGTGCTCCGGAGGGAATTGGCCGAGGAATCGCCCGAGTCCATCTACGATTTCACCGTCGAGGTTCGTGGCCGTGCTCATGGTTTTATCGGTTCTTTTCTTTGTTTTTTTTAGAGAGAAGTCGACCGCAATGATCGGTGGTGCTTATCCATAATTTGCCTCAAATCCTAAAACCAATGATTTCGGCAACAAATCTGCAACAATCATGCTTGGTCTTCTTTCGACTTGATGTGGATCCCTGTGTGTACATATCGTGCTTCTCATGTTGTAGAAATTTATTCGATGCAGAATCCCTTTTGCACGGCGTTTATAGTTAGAGATAATTATGACTGTAGATGTGAATCATCTGATGCAAATGCAGGACATTCGTGGAAATGATGTAAGCTTGAGCGAGTACCCTGGGAAGGTTCTTATGATTGTCAATGTTGCTTCAAAATGGTATTGCCACTTGATGCGCCTTTCTCTTTCGAGAATTGCGTTTCTTTGATCAGAACCTTGATAGGAATTCAGCAACTTAAGTGTTCATGAAATGGAACACGCAGTGTTTAGTAGTTGACTAGTTGGTCCTATCATATGTTGCTATGTGTTTCACTGCATTCAGAACAGTTGCATGTCCAATCTTGAACCTGTTATCGCTATTTGGTAGTTCAAACAGCATGGGCCTTTGTCGATCCTGTAAGCCCGCGCAGCTTCTCTTTCCCTTTTAATGCCTAGGCATAGATCTGTTAATCTTTTGTTCTAGACGTGATTGAGCAGCCAACCATTAAATCCAGTTTCATGTCCCCAGTAACAGTAGACTCATTGAACTTGTATCATCTGCTTCAATACTTATTATATCTAATATAGCGCATAAATGTTTGTAGTGATCTTGCCTAATCAAATTACAAGGAATTGAATATGAGGATCAAGGTTTGCCCTTTAGTCTTTTGTGTTTCAATTTCGTTCTCATATGTTTTACTCTGCTTGTTTATGTTCATGACTGACATTTCTTAGCAGGATTTGAAGTACTGGCAGTTCCATGCAACCAGTTTGCAGGACAAGAGCCGGGGATTAATGAAGAGATTGAAGAGAATGCATGCACTACGTTCAAGGCTGAATTCCCTATTTTCAACAAGGTAAACATGAGAAGCCAAAATGATGCAAAAAAATTAAATGAAAGGAAATTCTTGATATTGTGATTTCTCGTGCTTTTTTGGTCATTTTAACTTCAGGGCACAATCAATCTCTTAGTATGCATAAAAATTGATTATTGACCAGCTCCAGATGGGATTGAGAATTTGCCTGCAATGTGTTTCATTTACTCTTTTAACAGTGCGATAAAGGAGACTTGTTGAATATGCAAATTTAAGTAGCATAACCGTCTTCCTCTCTTACAATTTTGATTGTGTAGAATATGGAGAAAAGATGTTTTGAGTTGACATTACACTCTATTTTCGTTCTATTGCGCTACAGGGTTAAGTGAACAGCAAGAATGCAGCCCCGCTCTACAAGTTTTTAAAATCTTGAAAGGGGGCATATTTGGAGATGGCATCAAATGGAACTTTACAAAGTATCTGGTGAACAGAGAAGGGAAAGTTGTGGATAGGTATGCTCCCTCGACATCACCTCTTAAAATTGAGGTTAAGGATCTGATTTACAATAATGCAAGGAGCAATTTAAGTCAAATCTAACTTGTTTTTTGGGTGATTCTGCAGGAAGATATCCAAAATCTGTTGGGATCATCAAGAGCAATAGAGGTTTGTGCTGTAGTCTTGAACTCTTTGTACTTCCATCCATATTACTTGGTCACCTGCCTCACAATGCTAATCAAAATGGCTTAGAAGATGAATATAATTAAAATTGTATGGGGTAGTCCACTTCTTTTATCACCAGAGGGAATGGGCTCTGTTTTCAGTTTGGGTCAACTGTCTATAAGCTGCAGGTACTAAAGATATCTTGTGACTTGACCCTCTATTTTCTTTCACAATGAATTCCGGTCGATTGAAGCACCTTCATCATCCGTTGCTGGAGTTTCTAGTTGACGTGACATCCCCTGTAGGGCCTGTACAACAAGAAGTTGGTCAATTTACCTACCCCTGGGAAGGAAGTTAGAGTCAACCTTCTATACTTATGAAACTTTTATGAAGTGACTTCATCATTTTAAGGAAGCAATCGGCACCCTACCTAACAATATATGATGGAGGAGTATGGTAAGTGTTTTTGAATAGTACTTGCTATTATTTCCTCTAGAAGAAGAAAAAGAAGTTGAGGAAGTTAAGTTACAATATCCATCCTATGATTATTATCCTTGCTCTTTGAGGGTGCACTGTAATAGCTTCATAGTACAGTATAATTTCTAGCTTCGTAAACAGTATATCTCCTTGGAGGCAAAACTCAGTGTTGCGTCTCTTCATGACTTCTTTGGCTCTTCAGGGCAAAGGTGGTGGAGGAAGCTCCTTGGAGTAAACATCCACACATGCTGGTCGCGGCAGTTGACTTTGGTTTAACTTGCATCCCTTATATTGTCTTTCCGTGCAATTTCTCATCAGCTATCTTTAACATTATTACGTAAGTTTGTACTATACGATCTTTTAGCTAAAGGTTTTTTCTCCTTCAACATTTTATACCTATATTCTTTCTGCAAGCTTATCCTGCCTTCCTCTGCTCATTAGACTTTTAGCTAAAAAAGCAGTATCGGCTTTTCTCACTGCCTCCCAATCCAAAGATTCCAAAGGCCTAACATGTTTTTTCTCTGTGTCTCCCTCTAGAGTATAAGTTCTTTACACTTTCCCAGTACATTTTCTTTGCATCGCTTACCTGCAGTATCCCTTAATATTGTCTCTGTGTCGTTCAGCCTTGAACATATGCTCTGATTATCAGAAAAACTGATTGATATATCCCTTCCCGTTATTTTATGTGCATTTTATCCTGATCTGTTGCAGATAGCACGGGAGGTGAAAGATCCATTGGACAGAACTGATAAGATGGAGGCGAGGATATGGGATCGGTGGATTCTAGTGACCCCTCTTAAGATTGGTCCACCGAGCTTGAGGAAAGGTGCCACCCAAGGAGATGGCAATCAAAGCATAGCCTCGTCAGGGAGGCTTCATGGTGAAAAGAGGAAGGAAGATGTTGAGACCCCAATGAAACAACAAAACAGCCCTAGAAGAGAGACAATCGATCTGACCGAAAGCATTGTGAAGGCTACTTATCCATATGCGGAAGTTCCATGTAGTGAGAAATCACTTTAATATCAGATACGCTCACTTTTTGTGACAAAAGAAAGTGCCCGTATGTGGAAAAGCTTCCATTCTTCTTCCCAATATCTTTTCTTGTCAATATCTCTTTCAATTTCTTTTTCTGAACATTCGCTTCCAAACTCGTTTAATAATGTCCAAACTCTCGTGATTTCATAGTCTACGTCAACTCTAGTTCGTGACAGCCATTGCCAGATGGGATTAATCCTTGCCTTTCTCATACCAGCCTACGCATAATGCTGTTGCTTCACCTGATGGACAACCTCGTCCTTCCTTATTTCGATGTTCAAAGCTCCTTTTACCATTACGTCCATAGCCTCAGGAGACAACAGACAGGCTGCTTTCTTGTTATTGTCGAGCAATGGATGATTACTTGGAGAACATGGTTTCTCATTATGTGGAACTTCCACATATGGATAAGTAGCCTTCATAGTTCTTTCATTTCGATTGGATCGGTTGTGTCTCTTTGAGACTGGTTTGTTGTTTTATTGGGGTCTCAACATGAGGCTATGCTCTGATTGTCATCTCCTTGAGTGGCATGTCTCCTCAAGCTCGGCGGATTGATCTTAACAAGGGTCACTGGAATTCACAAATCCTGTTTCCTCGCCTCCATCTTATCAGTCCATCTAAATAGAACCGTGGATTCCAGTGAACCCTGATAAGATCGGTCCACTGAACTTGAGGAAACGTTCCACCCTAGGAGATGACAATCAGAGCATAGCCTCATTATAGAAGCATCATCGTCACGAAAAGAGGAAGAAAGATGTTGAAACCCCACTGAAACAACAAACCAGTCCTAGAAGAGACACAACCGATCCGACCAAAAGCATTGTGAAGGCTTGTTATACATATGTACAAATCGTCCATTGAGCGACAATAAAAAGAAAGCAACTTGTTTATTATCTCCTGAGGCTATGGACGGAGGTTGGTATGAGAAAGGCAAGGATTAATCCACAGCTAGCAATGGCTATCACAGCCTAGGGTTGATGTAGACTATGAAACCACATGAGTTTGGACATTATTAAACAAATTGAGGATGTAGACTATGAACTCACAAGAGTTTGAACATTATTAAACGAATTTGGGAGCGAATGTGCAGAAAAAGAAATTGAAAGAGATATCGACAAGAAAAGATATTGGGAAGAAGAAAGGAAGTTTTTCCACATACGGGCACTTTCTTTTGTACTTTCTTTTGTCACAAAAATGCGTCTCGTCCAAGGTGAGTGTATCCGATATTAAATATACCGAAAAAAATTTAGGTGGAACTTTTTCGAGAAACAATTAAGGAGATGTTGCTCCATGTTTTCTACTTCTGAGCATAATTATGATAAAGTTTTGCAATGTAATTTTTAGGGCGGCTAGCTCCGTCCAGAATTCCGACCGTGAATCCCGGCGCCAACATTCGCCCGGCACCTTGCGTACCTCCTTCCGAAAGTGAACCCTGGCTCGTTGGAGTCGGGTCACGCAGCAACAGGAAAATAAGAAGCGAAACTAACCGAGTCGGAGTTGTGCGGATATTTCCTTATTCAAACCCAAGCTTGTTTTGCCGTTCGAATCTCGACCCAGAAGGGCACAACCTATTGGAATGAGTGTGAGATTGTCCTTGCTAACTTTTGAGCTCGGTTTTAGGCTTTTAAATTCTCGAGGACTTCCCAGGATGCAGGAATGCGGAAAGATATCCAGGTAAATAAATCAATTGACGGAGCTGGTGCCGAAGTCGACAACAACGACAAAACCCGGACCCAGCTCGATCTGGAATTCCGATCACTCCGAATTCGATCGTTAATGGCACTCAGAACGAATCATGTCTGAGTTCAAATGACTCCGTCTAGATCGCGTCAGTGATCTTTGGGACCTTCACACGGTCCTCTCATCATCAGCTGCTCGTTTGGACAAAAACTCTCGATCTAAAAAGAAAGGACTCGGTTGGGCGGGCTTTGAGGACGCTGGGATTGAGGTCACCCCCGGGCCCAGTTTGCGAGATCTCGGCCGTTGATGGGCTTTGATAATGGGCCCCTCGCGGAGGTGGGACGAGCTTAGCTGTGGGCCTGAGGCCCAATTCGGTCAACCCGTCAATAAACGCATCCTCGCAGTGGCAAATGTGTAAATCCTCCACTGTCGGCGCCGCTTCGGCGTCCTTATATTTCGCCGATTCCCCCGAGACGTACGCTGTAAAAACGCGCCTTCCTCGAGATCGCCAGATGGGAAACCAGCGGAATCCCCTCCTTCGATTTGAAGCCAAGCCGTGCCGTATTCGGCACGTAGCTCAACGTATATACGCACAGGTCGAGGAAGGGCGACGCCCTCGAAATTGCAGTTTTTTCCTTAAATGGGAATAAATGAGCGCCGCACACTCGTCAATAAAATCCATATCTTGATATTTTTTCATGCCATCTCGAAATCTTGAGAAAGATATTTAGTTAAATGGGTGATAAATTAATTTCTTAATAAATAACTCTAAACATAATTCATGGGTTAAATATATCATAAATAAATTTATAATTTATTTAAATTAATTTATTCCGTGATTTTATGTTCATTCTCTCTCGTCCTGAATTAAACTAAATGTAAAAGTGTTTTAGTAATGCAAATTGAATTCAATATGAAATACTGTGTTTATATATATATGGAAATGTGTCTATTCGAATCGAGTCATTGTGGACCTACACATTTCATGGGCGTAGTATGGAGAGATAAAACACAAAATCAAATATCTCTTGCGCATTTGGATTTTTAGATGCGTTCCGGCCGGTGGATTTCCACGTGTTTCGCGTTTTGGATTATTGATTGGGCTGGGTCGGGACACGTGGAGGAAAAATATCATCCTTGGAAGCGCCGATAAATCTCCAGTTGCATGTCGCGTCCGTGATGTAAGATTTTCTCGAGACGTGCATTTCGTGGATGTCGTGGGAAATTCGTTTCTTTCGCAAGACTCCACTGAAGAATCTCTCCGTTTTGGCAGCGAAATTAGTAAGAGAGCGCACGCCCGAGAAATCGGCGAAAATATCTGACTTCATGATCGAATTGATTAGTAACCAAAGCAGGGCGTACCTCATTTTAAGTGACGTGGCAATGGACTAATCTACGTGTCCAATTTGCTGACATGGAAATAGCATGAACGCGACGAGACAATAGCAGCAGACCACACTAGAGCACATGGAAGCATGCCGAGGCACAACACGCGTAGAAACCCTGCAGCAGTTGGGCGACGTGAACGAGGGCACATTTAGAAAGTCCATTCAATGGGCAAATTGGCTATTCAACCGGAGATCCGCTATATTGTTATACGCGCTCTTACGTAGGTACCCAGATTATTTCAATCCCCGAATGATGTGCATGTCATCCGTTCTTTAAAATTTACAACAAAGCACATAGATAACCAATTGGTATGAATAGAATGTTAAAAGGGAGATTCAAAATAATTTTTGCCTGCTCAAAATTAGAGTAATTGCGACTAAAACCTTTCGGCTCTAATTTTACTCAACAAAAAAATCAAGGCGTCGGCGAAATGTTCAGACACGCGCGGCATCGGTCTGGACCAAAACACGTTTTTTACTTGCTCGGCACTTCGCGATCCGATGCCATGCGCTATCGATTCGCGCTTGTCCTGTCTCGACGTCACTTGAGCTACAGGCTACAGCCCGCCCGCGAAGGGAATGTCGCCCTTTTCCAACTTTCCAAATCCCCCACTCAACGAAAAGGCGATCGCATAAAGCTGGACTTAACCTTCGATTTGATTCGGTAATCAGACGACGATTAGAGAAGGGACGATGGGACATTCTTTTCCTTCCCGAGGAGCCACGCGAGATTCGCTTTCGGGATCGGCGCGTGGGAATGCGCGTGGACCACAACGGTAGGAAAAAACAAAAAACAAAAAGTGGGACCCATGTGGGAATGGTGAGGCCCAGACAGCTCACTGCCAATCACATGATCCCTTTTTTTTCTCGGCAGAGACGGAACGCGGACGCTGCTTCCTATTTTATATGTATATTTATATTTATATTTATATTTTTGGTTTTGTTTTGTTTCAGCAAGTGCTGTCGTGCAATGGAACGACCGACGCTCGTTCGTCGCTGCTTCTTACGGAAAATTCTCGCGAGTTGGTCCGAATCGAGCTGGCTTGTTTTACAAAGAGAGAGAGAGAGAGAGAGAGAGAAGTTACTATGTCAGTCTGGTGATGTGCACCGACCGATCTGGGACCTGTCCGAGGTTGGAATCCATGAGCATTCGATACGCGCTCAAGGAAGCATGCCGTGCATGAGTTCTCGATCTTGAATTTTTGGCTGACCTTTTATATTGATAGAAAAAAAATTCAATAGTGTCCTTCCTTTGTTCACTTGTTAAAAATCATTTTATATTTGTTTGAAATTTTATTTAATTTTCCCCATTCAAACTAGGTAAATGAATGAATATGTGTAACTATTTTATATTGAAAGTGTCTTGAAAATCGTTATTTCGACTTTTAATTGGAACTCGTTAAGAAGAACCTTTTGCAAATTGCCAATTTTATTAATATGATACCAAGATTTTCTTTTAAATTTGAATTGTATTTTAAAAGAACGATATCTTAGACAAATGCATATTAATCAACACTTGATAAAAAAAGAAGTTGGTGACATTGCAGACTACATCTGGCCCTATGCAAATGTTTTATTTACCCCGGTGATGTAATTTTTCATCCTGAGATTTCGTTTACTTTGCGGAAAATGAATTTTTTTGATTATATTTTTCTTAAAAATAATCACTTGTATGGCTTCAAAAAATAAATAAACTAAACATATTTTTATTAATTATGAAAATATTTTCATATAATTTATTGTCAAATAATCAACATTTTTTTATTAATTAATTATTTTAAGTGGCGTAAGTCGCAGTCTAAATGACAAAGAGAGAAATGAATCGCCGAATGAACAGCCCAAAGCTAGGGAAAGCCAGCTGCTAAATATCTGCTGACGTGGAGCAACAGCGCGGCGAGTAGCTCCCACTCCCACTCCCTTATCAGCCCAGCATACTCGCAGAAAACCGAGCTCACTCCCGGATAAACTAAAGGCGTTGCAGAGGATCCCAATTCCTTCCTTCATCACCACCACCACACACACTCTCTCTCTCTCTCTATCTCTAGCAGCTCTCGTTAAATAGCCCAGCTCCATTAATTTTCCACCCAATCCAACTCCCAACTCGTTGCCCCTTCTCCCTCCCTGCAAAACCGAATAAATAGCCAGAAAGAAGAAAAAGACCGCGTCAATCCTCACCCTCCATTATCATCATCCGGACATTCCCCATCCCCTGCATTCCTAGAGAGAGAAAGAGGTAGAGAGAGAGAGAGGCGGGAATGGCGAGAGTAGATCTGGACGGGAGGCCGATCGAGCCGATGACCATATGCATGATCGGCGCCGGCGGCTTCATCGGCTCCCACCTGTGCGAGAAGCTGATGGCGGAGACGCCGCACCGGGTGCTCGCCCTCGACGTCTACAGCGACAAGATCAGGCACCTTCTCGAGCCGGAGTCCCTCCCCTGGGCCGGCCGCATCCAGTTCCACCGCCTCAACATCAAGCACGACTCCCGCCTCGAAGGCCTCATCAAGATGGCAGATCTGGTAATCTCTCCCTCCCTTTCTCGAGTTCTCTGGAAATGGAGGAGTTCATCGTCAGTTCGATATGTCCGATTGTGAACTGGTCGTGTTTTGGATGACGTGGACTTTGTAAGTGGTTTTCTTTTTGACCTTTAATGTGCTTGACGCAGACGATCAACCTCGCCGCGATCTGTACTCCCGCCGATTACAACACCCGGCCTCTCGACACGATCTACAGTAACTTCATCGACGCGCTCCCTGTGGTACGGCATTTTGGTTTCGTAGGGATGTGCATTCTCGAGAATGATTTCGGAGATCTGTGGTTTAGACTTGGGTTTTTATCGAAGCGATTTCGTTGAAGTTGATGTCTCCGATTCTGCTGTCAATTTTAGGTCAAGTACTGTTCGGAGAACAACAAGCGGCTCATTCACTTTTCGACCTGCGAAGTGTATGGGAAAACGATTGGTAGCTTCCTCCCTAAAGATAGCCCACTTCGTGAGGTGTGACTTCTCTTTCTTAATGTGCTTTTGGGCTAATGCCGTGCTGTTTATTTCGATTTTTGTCTCTTCCCATATTTCTAGTCATGCACTAGCAATTGTGTGGTCTTCACTCTTCCAGAGACTGGATTACTTGTAGCACCCTTTGACTGATCACGGATCTGTCGATTTGTCCGATTCTATAACATCATGGTACGAAATGTTGAAAGAGATTTGTCCTGTAAAGTTCGCAAAGTGGATATGGGATTAGAAAATATGCAGTATTCCAGAAGGATTTGTAAGCATTTTACTAGTGGGAGAAGTCTTGGGAGTTGCTGCTATTGTTCTGTTAAATCTGAAAGTCTCCATCATCTATACTCTGTTAAAATAATATGTGTCCAACAATTCCAAAATATATGTTACATGTTTAGTTTTCTCCTAATGTATAATTTACCATACTCGATTCATTATCAATATCTTGAAAGTATAAACTTACTGCATGTCATTGGCTGAATGGGTGTTTAAGGGTACTCAGGTAGCGATATCCACATGTCATTTATTAGGTGGAATCTAGGTGGTCTCTCTGGTTGCTCCTAAATTGAGGGCATTTCAACAGGGAGTCTGAGCAAAGAACTCATTGCTACACTGATCCAAGATCAACCCTTTCGTTTCTTGTGATGCTATTGTATTCATATTGCATATTGTGCATTTAAGTATCAGTGAGATTCTTTAATTCATTGATGATTGGTCCTTCAGCACTCGATGGTCATTTTGAGGAGGGAACAGATTGATTTTGTGGAAGTAGGTCCAGTCAGCATTTGTGAACAGGGCACATAACTAACTAGCTTTTTTCTGGCTAATGAAAAATGACTGTTTGCATCATGGTGTGTCATTTTTTGCACGCTTAACTGCTAAACAAAGTCTGAATTGGTATAACATTATCTGCTTTACAGGACCCTGCATATTATATTCTCAAGGAAGATGCCTCCCCCTGTATTTTTGGCTCAATTGAAAAGCAGAGGTGGTCCTATGCATGTGCAAAACAATTGATTGAGAGGTTGATTTATGGTGAGTGATTTGTTCATTGAATTGCAAATGTTCACTTTTTTCTTTCATATGCCTTACTTTCATCTCCATGCACAGCCGAAGGAGCAGAAAATGGTCTCGAGTTCACTATAGTGAGGCCTTTTAACTGGATAGGACCCAGGATGGATTTTATACCTGGCATTGACGGTCCAAGTGAGGGCGTACCCAGGGTTTTGGCATGCTTTAGTAATGTAAGTCCTTTCTCTATAATGGGAATCCATTCGTTTTTAATTTTGCTCCATATATCTTAGGGCATCTTTAGTGATATGCATTTTTGTTTTCCCTTTTTGCAGGCTCTACTACGCCGTGAGCAACTCAAACTTGTTGATGGTGGCCAGTCACAGAGAACTTTCATTTACATTAAGGATGCTATCGAAGCTGTTCTTCTTATGATTGTGGGTTAACCTTTCCCCCTTTTCATTTTAGTGTTTCTGTTGCCATTCAGATTTGAGAGCTGACAGTGAAGTAACTTCTCAGGAAAACCCGCAGAGAGCTAATGGGCACATTTTTAATGTGGGTAACCCCAACAACGAAGTCACGGTTAGGCAGCTTGCTGAAATGATGACTCAGGTGAAGATTTTGCACTTTGCTGCTTCATGAAATTTAAATCACATGTATAAGGCTTCCATGTCCTATGATATAAACTGTTATTTGTGCTTTATACAGATCTACTCAAAGGTCAGTGGGGAGGCAGCTTTGGATGTACCTACCATTGACATTAGTTCCAAGGAGTTTTACGGCGAGGGTTATGATGACAGTGACAAGAGAATTCCGGACATGACCATCATTAATAGGCAATTGGGTATGCTGTTTCTTTATTGGTCTGGCTTGCCTTTCTAAAAATTTTTAAGTAGCTCTGGATTAATTACAGTGCTCGTGCAGGTTGGAATCCCAAGACATCCCTCTGGGACTTGCTTGAAGCCACGCTTACTTATCAGCACAGGACATATGCCGAGGCCATCAAAAAGGCCATGTCAAGGCCAGTTGCATCCAGCTAATGTAGTCGAAAAACTGGCCGTGTAAGGGTTCTTGTGTTGGATGCCGACTGTTTGCAGGCATTTCAATTCTTTGCAAGGTTTTAGCATGTCCAAATGGGTTGAATTTTGTATACGTTGGTTTTTCTCTCTCCCATGTTGGTAGTCAAGTGCTCGGGGAACGTTGTCTCTGCAAAATCTACATGACATTCGAGGGATCTGTATCTTAGCTATGTAATTTATAAGTGAACCTTAAGCTACAGTTCGGGTGCAGATCATGCAACGAAAGCAATCTGCTGTACTCCGGGGGTTTGATTGCCGTTCCCCTTATTTCATTTCATTTTATTTAATATTTTTTCCCAAGGGCATTCTATATAACTTTGTTTAGGCTCTATTCTAGTTCTTTCTCCTCCATTGATTGATCATTCTTTTGCAATCACATGAAGCATGCGGAGCCCATGTTTGGGGCATTCTAACAGTGCGTGCAGCGAACGCATGGGAAAGCAGAAACCATTAATTGAAGATTACAGTCACAAGTGAGGGTAGGTTTGCTGAACTGGCATCTGGAATCTGCATATGTGCTGTCCGTTCTTTAGGGCATGCATCAGTCCCATCTCCAGCCATTGAAAGTACATACCATGTGCGGGAATGTATTGGGTCTTCTGTAGGATTGAGGGAGATGCAGCGCTGATCAAATTCAATGTTTCATTCGAGTGGCATCATCAGCATCTCTCTGTACGGCGGCGCTTCTCGGATTTAATGTGCTGCTTCGGTAACATGACGCTCCTCGACACCGCCCCGCTTGCCAATCCACACGAATTCGTTTGATGGGGCTGCTTGGACGAGTCCCCTTTGAGCTCACGTATTCACTCGGGATTCGTCCTTTTCTTTAATGCAGCATAAGGAAGGATGGTGGATTGCTGTGTTCTTTGGAAATTACCCGATGCTGCGTCGGTTTTATCATTCACTTTCGTATTCCATCATCGTTGATGCAGCCTTTTCCATGCCCCATGGAAATGTTAGTTTCGCCTTGATCAACCATGGGGGTGGGCAAGGCACTGCACATGTTCCATAGCGGCCGGAAAACTAAACAATTAAGTGATTAATTGTACTCTAATCTATAATCATATTTGATTTCATATAGTTAAGTTGGAGTTAATAATGTTGACTTTTTTGTTTGTTGGTCAGTATAAAATTTGTACTTATATATGCTAGTTGCATGACAGTTCGCTTTACCTCTATGATTGTTACGTGATGAGATATATGATATAATTTCTGAATTTAACTAAGTAAATTTAGGGGCTATCCATATAGATTTTTACTTTTTGCTCATTCAAATTTGTGATGGGCACATTGACTTTTTCTTAGCCTGTAACACTTAGAAATTTTCACAGCATTCAAAATTTGGACATGTAAATTTATATATGATTTTGATAAGGCAGGACCCTTTGTTGCCAAAGCATAAACAAGCATGCCTGTAATGATTGTTGATCCATTGTCCCACAATTGGATTACTAAGTTTAAATTTCAATGAATCAATAAGGATCATTTTTGAATATTGCCTTTTTAACTATATAGTTTTTGAACACAATACCTCAATTATATTTTTCATAGTGACAACTTTTTCCTTTTATCTTATGCATCATAAAAATTTTAATGAGATAAAGAAATAAGAACCTATACATGGATTTCTTCCACAACTCAGGCATCACTCCAGTTTGAGTCCCGCTACTTGAAGGTTCAAATCCTTCAATCCCAAGGGCATGGGTACATGATTCCTTACATGTAAGACCTATTGCTCATGTAATTCAGGAATTATGAATAATTGTTTAAACACAAATTACATTTATGTACTATCGTTACTAATATTGACACATAACATATAGTGCAATTTGTTAGGTATATTACGTTATATGAAATTTCCCCGTTCGCTCCTCCGATGGAAAGGAACCTACCCTATGGGGTAGGAAAATCAGATGAATAAATATATTTTTTTTGTTGAATTTGACTCCATCGAGACTAATAGGGACGGCGGGAATTTTTACCGTAATTAAAATATCTGTGATATATAAAAATTATGGCCACCTTAAGCATCAGCGTCGCTTTGGCCGAGTGGTTAAGGCGTGTGCCTGCTAAGTACATGGGGTTTCCCCGCGAGAGTTCGAATCTCTCAGGCGACGTCCCGTTTTGTTTTTTTCGCCTTCCTTTTTCCGTCTTCTTCTTTTGTTTTTGATGCCTGAGTTCTTATTAGTTCTTGCGATTCCATTACAATTCAGGCACTCTCAAGGATCATTCTCTCCGATTCTGATCCGCATCGTCGACCCTCAGCACTTCCAATCTCTCCTCTCTCTTTCTCTCTCTCGCCGTCTCGCGTCGCGGAGACCATGCCCGCCAGTTCGCTCAATTGGCAGCCGTCTCATTTTTCGACCTCGACGAGCAAAAGCAACGGCGCGACGCTTGAGTTGAGGATCGTCTTCTCCCTCAAGAACCCTAGCTATGGAACTCCGCCCGCCGCATTGTCGCTACGCGTATCTTCGGCGGGAGACAGGCCGGGTTTCTCCCTCGCCAGATGCTCGAGCTCGGAATCCGCCTCGACGAGGAATGCTCAGGTGAGCCCTGGCGTTCTGGAGAGTAGAGCTGAACCCACGATTGATGGCGGCGGGGAGGGCGGCGGCGGCGGCGGAGAAGACGGGCCCCGCGGAGGCGGCGGAGGTGGGGGCGACGACGGCGGTGGAGGCGGCGGCGGAGGCGAGGGAGAGGAGGAGGAGTTCGGTCCGATATTGAAGTACGAAGATGTGGTGAGAGAAACGGAAGCGCGAGGTGCGAAGCTTCCTGCGGATATGTTGGAGGCCGCCGGGAGTACGGGGCTTCGCGAGCTTATTCTTCAACGATATCTGGATTTGCAGGTTCTTTCGCGTTTCGAATTGTGAATGGATCCCAAATTGTCGTTTGCATGCTGTTGGTTCTTCGAGAATATCATCGTTTCGCTCGTGTTTTTATTATCAAACGAACGGCGCAGGAACTTGTGAGGAGATGTTTTTGAAATATTACTAGATTGAGAGCTGAAAATCGGAAACGGAAGGTGAAATGTGAATCGTGTTTTATGAACACAAAGGTTCTTTTCCGATCACTGAAAGGACAGTTACCATCAAAACTTGTTATCTCGAGTTTTCACCTTGGTGTATATAAAGATTAGCCTGACAAGGTTGCCGAGTGAATTGGTCATCTTTAAATGTCCAGTAATCGAGTTGAATCTCTGTCTCTCTCTGGTGCATTTTCTGTATTGAAGCTCTGTCTCTGGTGCTTATACTCATATCAAACTTGCAGGGGTCCTATTGGCCACTGGGCTTTCTGATGAGGCACTGCTCAATGCTTCGGAACAGGATGTTGGCTGATCCTTCTTTTCTTTTCAAAGTTGGAACTGAGGTACATTGATATTCTGTTTTGGTCAGTGGAATTGCCACCATGCAATGTTATCATATATTCGTTGAGGACACTTGACACCTAATAGAGAGAGTGAAGCTGCTTATTGTACGACCTTCGAGTTGAATTTTGTGCAGTCTTGGAATTTGTCACGTAGAGGCATGCTAAGCTCCTTTGTTGTCTTGCATGGCACAGATAGTCATCGATTCCTGCTGTGCAACTTTCGCTGAAGTTCAGAAGAGGGGCAAGGATTTTTGGTCAGAGTTTGAGTTATACATGGCTGATTTGTTGGTTGGAGTGGTGGTAGACATTGCTTTAGTTGGTATGTTAGCACCATATGTTCGTATAGGGCAGAAGTCTATGTCGAGAAGTTTGTTTGGACGCATTCAACATGCTTGCAGTTCTCTTCCCAGCAGGTTTTGCTTCCCTGCCACATTCTTCTTATCATTTGAAACTTTTAGTGGTGGATGATGAGTTACGAGATTGAGCTGTTGACGTCATGTAAATCACTATTCTATTTGTTTCCTACAATTGTGGAAAGGAGATGATTTGATGAAAACACCTAAAATTATTAATTAGTTTGGAGAACAACCCTAGCTAGTCAATTAGTCTCTTCGGACCAAGTGGTTAAAGTCTCAATATCGCTTTTCTCTGTCTGATAAATGTCAGTGGTGGGAGGGATGTGGCCCCTTGTTAACTTTTTTTTTTTGAAGCTGTACTAGCATGTTGTTCAGGTTTTGATTTGATTGTTGTGTGTTTGATTCACTACAATTAGTGGAAATGGCTTATGTCAGTAAATGCAAGATATATTTTATATCATACCTGTTGAGCTTTGATGATAATAGTTACATATCCTTTGGTCTGTGCAGTGTTTTTGAAGCTGAAAGGCCAGGTTGTAGGTTCTCTGTTAAGCAGCGGATTGCCACATATTTTTACAAGGTATCAACTGTAGCTAGATTTGTAATGTAGCTCAAAGGACATTTCTATAAACAATTTTGAGGTGGGAACTAGATTGTTGGTTGAATTTTGTAGTTTCCAAGCTTCTTTCCATTTGCCTCACCTATGCTAAACATGTGTTTGGGATTTTGTTAGTTGTGTTTTTACTTGTAAACTTTAATTGTTTGGTTGGCTGAGCGGTTCATTTTTTATCCAGGGTGTATTGTATGGATCAGTGGGCTTTGGATGTGGTCTTATAGGTCAAGGTATAGCAAATATGATCATGACTGCGAAAAGGTAGACAACAAATCCCATGTTCACATTTTTTGAAGATCTTTACTTTTTGCTGTGATGGAGTGTGATGTGGAACTTCTGGCATTTGTGACTTTAGTTTTTTCTTTTTTTCATTTAAACTGTTCGGCAAAGCACTGTAAGCATGTGTTTATATGCACAAAAATGAAATTGTGGAACATGGTCGGTAACTGCTTTTCTCTTCAAACATATGATGTTGGGATTACAGAAAAAACTTGTGTTGCTCGGGTACATAGCTTTCTATCTCTTTAACACCCACATCCACACCCCTGCACACATATATGAACAAAGGACATGGAGCTTGGTCATAATAGTTGTAGATCTGTCATGGATTTGCTTTTGCCATTACCTCTTCACTATGTGACTGATCGTATGAGTGCGTTGTTATCTTCAGGAACATTAAGAAATCAGAGGAGGATATACCTGTGCCACCTCTCATACAAAGTGCTGCACTTTGGGGTAAGTTCAATCAACAGTTTCTAGGTATCTCTTCAAGTAATTATAGAGAGATCATTGCCTGGAAATTTACTTTATTAATATTTGAGTGGCTGGTTTTTTGTTCTTTTCTGCTTAACTTTTTTTTTTTTTTTTTGCTCACACATTACGCATTTTAAGGCCATTGCCAGAGGTTAGAGTAAAAAATCTGAAACACTTTGGCTCTAGTGTGCTAGATTCTTGTTTGCATATTATTGGTCGTTCTATATATGTTGTCTTTTAAGAGCTGGGTGGAAGCAGTGAACTTTTCTGCACTAGAAATTCAACCGTAGTTCTTAGCATGTACAGCTAGGCATCCATTTGAATTGCATGATTCTGTTCTGTGAAATGACTTTGCTTCTCTCTCAGGTGTTTTCCTTGCGGTATCTTCCAACACACGTTATCAAATTATAAATGGCCTAGAGTGCCTGGTTGAAGCATCACCTTTGGCAAAGAATGTCCCACCTGTCGCAATGGCTTTCACTGTTGGTGTGCGATTTGCCAACAATATCTACGGTGGAATGCAATTTGTAGATTGGGCTAAATGGAGTGGGGTTCAGTAGCAGATGCTCGCATTATATTATCCCATCTATATCATTTGTCGTTCTTTCAAACAGGGATATAATTTCTTTGTTTGGCGAGCTGTTGGTTAAATTAGTAGCACTATGATTTTCATGTTTTATAGTGATTTCCATTCGGTGGCATGTTTCTGCTCTTTTCTATTGGGCCACATGAGGCGGAGAAGGAAATTGTGAGACGTGAATATAGGTCTCGTCTAGAATACTGGACGGAGTCCCTCTCTGAGCTGGCTTGCTTTAGTTGTACTTTTCCTCCGAATAGAGCTCAGACTTTGAGAACCCCAAATCTCTCTCAAGTCGTTCGTGGTTTCAATCCACTCAGCTCCTCTTCATGAATTACATTTCCCGGTGAGGATTTTATTTGTTTCTCTTTTCTGGTGTCTGCTCTCTTGCTTTGTTGGCACAGATTTTTTGTTGTAATTCACTCTCCGTATTTTGATACTTCTCGTCACTTGTAAGGTTCGCTGATTCTGTCGGTCCAATTTCTTTCTCCTCTTGTTAGATGGTAGGAAATACCTAATATTATCATAGCTTCTCTAATTGGTCGACCCGTTCTTCGCCATCCTCGTTGCCCAATCTGATACATTGACTTGATCTGTCTGGATAATTTTTTTTTTTTTTTTTTTTTTTGGGTCTAGGGTCTGGATAGAGTTTGCTCATCTATTTTCTGCTGATATCTTGAATTCCTTTTCTCTTCCTCTTTCTGCCATCTTCTGGAATGAAAGATAGATGTCTGCCCTAGTCTGAAATAGATTACTGTTTAGAATATTCCCGTGGACCGTCCCTGAGTCACCCCCTTTAGCACAATCATCGCCTTGACAATTTTCGGAGGTATTTTCGAGTCTTTGATCGGCGACGCCATGTGTCAAGACGACGGGTCTTCGTCTGTAACATTCTCTTTTCACCAGCTCTGTTCCATGATGCCACTTTTGGCGGGTCTTGGGTCACCGCCCTCATTCCCCCTTTGGTTCAATATTTCAAATGGATTTTAGGATTCTAAAGTCCTTTAGACAGTTTGGTTCGTTTTTGTTCAACTTTGGAGAAATGCTTTGCATTTCCAAAGGCCTTGCAAAAATCCGAGGAATGGGGGCATGTACTTGATACATTATTTGCTATAGCTGGTGTGAATCATGTCGCTAACAATAACCTTGAGAATGCAAGCATTGCCCTCAAACAAATCTCTTAGCTTGCGTCTCTTGATGGGGATACCATGTTTCAGATCGCAACATACTTCACAGAGGCTCTCGCTGATCGGATGCTCAAGTCGTGGCATGGGCTTCATAAGGTCCTTAGTCCTACTAAAAATATTATGAGATAATGATATAAATAGTTTCTGAATTTTGATTCAGTATGCAATGTGGTTTCTGGATTTTAGTCCAATGCGCAATGTGATCCCTAAACTTTCAATTTGTTCAATATGATCTTTAAAATTTTAGTATATGTTCAATTTAATCCATTAATTATATGAAAAATGTTTAATAGTCCTTTCATTAATTCAATTTAGGGATTAATTGAATATTTTTATATTGTTCCGCGACTAAGTTGAATATATATAAAAATTTCAGTAACTATATTGAATGAATTAAAAGTTCAGAAATAATATTGCACATCAAATAAAAGTTCAGAGATTATTTATGTCATTTTCCCAAATACCATTGCTACCTGACGAGCTTCTTGTTCGGAAGCTATTCTTTGAGCATTTTCCATTCTTGAAGTCCACATTTGTGCTCCAAAATCAAAGCTAAATGGAAACCATGGTGTTGGAGAAGATGGTTCATATTAATGATCTCAATGCAGCTGAACCCCCGCAGTGGATTGCTCTTCTTCAATCATTGAATGCACGGCCGGAAGGACCTCCCCTATTAAGGATTACAGGGATTCACCAGCGCAAAGAGGCCTTAGATCTTATGGCCCGCATTTTGAATGAAGAAGCAGAGAGATTAGATTCTTCCATTTCTAGTTTAAACCGATTTAGGAAATTAGAAAATCTCGAGATTGAAAGTTGCTTGTGAAGACTGGCCGGGCTCTGGCAATCAGCTCAGTTCAGTCGCATACCCTATTGGACTTTGACGCTGAACATCACCGGAAAAGATCGTCTCTTCCGTTCATGAATATAAATGAGACTCACGCAGAGTTTTACTGATGAGCCAAAACACGCTGGGTGAACTGCTTGAGATTGTCAAACGGGAGTAGCCCATGTACTGATTCAGCTGCATCGTCGCCACATTCTCTAAATGCTTCGGGCAAGGTGGATAATTTCCTCAATGCTTTGTGGGGATTGTCCCCAAAAGTTGTGGTAATGACTGAGCAAGTCTCGAACCATAACTGACTGACTCCGTTGGAGCGGCTCGCGGAAGCTTTGCAGTCGTATGCTGCATTATTCGATTGTTTGAATTATACAATGTTGAGGATATCCTCAGAGAGATTGAAGGCGGAGAAAATGCTTTTTGGGGATGAAATCAAGAAAATGATATTGTGCAAGGGAGCCGAAAGGAAGGAACGTCACGAGAAGCTTGACAAGTGGATCTAGAGGCTTGACTTGGCTGGATTTGGGAATGCGCCGTTAAGCTACTACGTGAGGTTGCAGGTGAGGAGGTCGGTGCAAGATCGAAGAAGAAAACAGATGGGGCGCGATACGCAGGCAAGATCGGCCTGTTGTCCGTGTGGGCTTGGATGGGTACAAAGTGAGATTTAAACTTAGCCACTCCTTTTTATTTGGGATTGGAGGATTTTCCTTCCCATATGATGCCTTCTTGTGAGAATGATTTGCGGACTCGCTCTCCTTACTCTTTGCTTGTTAAACTCATTTCCGCTTTTCATACAGCCACAATCTGATCAATCATTTTTGTTCTGGCGACTGACAGTCGGGTCTTTATACTCATTTGAAATGGAAATGTCATCGTCAAGTTTGTGTGAATGTGCATCCAGATCGATCTGATTATGATGTATTGTTTCATCTCTGGATTGTCGACTTACCACATGCCAGAGGGTTTTGAGCCTGATGTTGACAAAGAAAGAAGTGTTGGGTTGATATTGATCCTTGTCATGAGTTCTTGATGGAAGTAGCATTTGTTCTGGTTTTAATCAGTTTATCTGTCTTTCCTTAAGCTATTCAGAATTCTAGAAGCACGCCATTAGTTCGTTTATCCAAATTGTCTTCGCTTCTATCCTATGAAAGAATAACCATCAAGTTGAATGACCCGAGCCTACACCTAGAGAATGGCCCAAAGGGTTTCGAGCGTGCTCGCTAAGGTTCATGCGATGCTTATACCGAGTTCAGAACTTTGTTCATCTCAGTCTTGAAGTACGACATTTGACGACTGAATCTCTATATAAGCTATGAGTTTTGAGATTAATGGTGCTCGCGATCAACAGGCGTTGCATTCACAGCTAATCCAATGATGTTTCTTTCAATCTTTCCAGAAACTAGAAATGAAATCCCAAGATGCTTTTAATCCTGCGGGGATCTTAGGAAGCTAACACTGCAGCAGTTTCGTCCCCTAGACATGGCGACGGACGTCAGCACATCATCTCGACAGTAAGCTGATACTACACTTCACGCAAAGAAAAGAAAAGGGCTCGAACCCTTCAGCAGTCTCTTGAAGGGCAACGCATGACATTGCAGGATGATTCGAACATAAGTGCAGGATAGATTCAGGAACCAAGTGATGCAGATGATGGTCAGTGCTTTTGTTGGTGGTAGACAAAAATCCATTTCTCACGAGAGGGTATCAAGCACAGGCATCGACAACAGCCGCAAAAATGAAGAGGATAAGATCAGTTGTATCAGCATAAGCCAGCAACAGAACAGACAGACTGGCCACGATCTCTCACCGTCACGAGCTCTCAAGCAGACAAATCGGAGATGTCGACGGTTTCAATGCGCTCGTTCTCGGGCAAAACAGACCAGTTTGGAGATTGTGCGGCCCTCAGCCACTTGAAATCGTCGACCTTGGACCAGTTCCCGGTTTCTTCACCGAGTCCGGCGTCCTCAAGATCCCGCTCGATTCCCCGGTAATGAAGACGATACGGCGCGAACCTAGCTCCCGAGCAATCCTCGACGATGGGTCTGCTCCTCACTCTCAAGTAGAAATCGCTCGCCTTGGCGTTGTGGATCCTTATCTGGTGCGACGCCAGCAGGAACACGCAGTTCTCCGCCTCCTCGATCAGGACAGATCCGGTCACAGGCCCGGCGTAGACCCTGCAATTCCTCAGCCTGTGCACGAACAGCGCTCTCGCGCACCCGATCAGCCTCACCTCGCATGACTCCAGATCCGACAGCGTAAACTCGCCAATCTCCAATCCCCTCACGTCCTTCGCCAGAACCTCATTTGCCCTGTTTCTAAAGCCCGGCGAATCGGGCACGGCGACCGCCAAGCTCCCAGCTTTCGCGGCCGGCCTCGAATCGCGATTCTCCGCGTCGGCTTCCTTCGGCGAAGGCGCCGTCGGTTCCTTCCTCGCGGGCTTGTTCTTGAAAGAGAACTTCTTCTTGGGGATCAGCTCGGAGCTCAGATTGTCGAGGGCCTGCCTCAGATCGGAGACGGCCTTCAGAGAGGATCGGACTTCGTAGGAGGGCAAGTAGTAGGAGCTCTCGGCGACAAGCTTCTCGAGGTCGGCAATGGAGGCGGAGATCTCGTCGAATTGGAGCTTGAGCAGGGACGGGTCGGCGAGGCGGCACTGACCGAGGCGGGACTCGATGGACCGCTTGGACTCGCCGAAGAGAGAGAGGAAGGACGACGTGGATTCGAAGGAGGCGGCGGCGGGCGGCGGCGAGGAGCCGGGCTTGTCGGGGCAAGAAGATGATTGGTGGCGGTTAGAGAGGCGCTCGAGCATCGCCAGGTGCTTCTTGCGCAGCGCGGAGGCGTTTGCGGAGGCGTCTGCGGAGGCGTCGGATCTGTCTGCTTCTCCTTCCATCGTCGCTCGTTCCACGGAAGCAGAGCGGCGAGCAGAAGAGATGCAGGAAACCGATTCGACGAGGAAGACGACCCGACGGGCTCGCGAGTTTGGGCTGTCCTTTCGTTTTCGGGTTTTCGAAGATTTTGAGGTGCTTGATTTTAACCCGAATTGCTTTTATAATTCTCCTAATTAATGGAAAAAAAAAGGTCAACTTTTTTATATATTTTTAAAAATTTTGGCAATATTAATTAAATCCTGAGAATTAAAGATTTTCTAATTGCAGCCTCTAGTACTGAAAAAATTCGATCTCACCAAAGTTCTAGGAAAAAGAAACGGAGTAAAAGTCATTGAAAGAGCAAATTCAATATAGGGAAAATTCCAAAAAAGGGTTCGAAGTTTACCTTATTTCAAATAAGGACTTGAAGTGATCATGATTGTTTCAAATGAAGGGGTTGATTTTGCTGGTCATTGGTCGGTTAAATTTTCCGACCGATCAAGAGGCATTTTTGTCATTTGTCTCTTTTCATTTTTTCTTCTAGTTCATCTTCTTTTATCATTGCTGCTGGCCAGCCGACCATTAACGATGCCCACAGAGGTTTGGCCGTGGGTTGCCCTCGCCCAATCCGACAAGGGCCACCCTTGCCGACTACAAGCGAGGGACGAGCGAGGCTGTCTCTTGCCTTGAGGAGGCCGCCCCTCATGGCCATATGTGAGGTTGGCCCTTGTTGGTTGTGGGTGAGACCGACCTCCCCATATCTGGCAAGCGTCGGCCACAGGTGAGGGATGGGTGAGGCCGTCTCTTGCCCCGAGGGAGGCCGCCCCTTGTGGCCATCTACAAGGTCGGCCCTTGTCAACTATAGGCGAGGCCAACCTCTCTAGATCTAGTGAGGGTCGGCCACCCTCGCCGGCCATAGGTAAGGGACGAGTGAGGCCGTCTCTCACCCAGAGGGAGGCTGCCCCTTGTGGCCTCTCTAGATCTAACGAGGGTAGACCACCCTCACTGGCCATAGTCGAGGGACGGGCGAGGCTGTCCCTCGCCTTGAGGGAGGCCACCCCTTGCGGCCGCAATGGGCGACCTCCCCTGGGGCAAGGGTTGTCTAGCCCAGGCGAGGTCGTCCCTTGTCAGCCATCGGTGAGGGCGACCCTCGCCTAGCCTTGTGTGGGCTTCATTAGTGGTCGGTTGGCTAACGGTGATAAAGAAGAAGAAGAAGAACAAAAAAAAAGAAATAAAAAATAGTAAATGACGAAAATGCCCTTGATCGTTGGAAACTTAAGCATTTATTTGAAACATATATAATCACTTTAAGGTATTTTTTGGAACAAGATTCACTTCAAACACTTATTTGAGAAAGTTATGGTACTTCAGATTCTTATTTGAAACAATGTCAATTTCGGACTCCTATTTGAGAAACTAAGAGCATTTAATGCCATTTTTTAGAATTTTCCCTCTAATATACCCATCATTTCTCTAATTAATTGAATTTTTAGTGACTCTAAATGCATCGAAATACGAATTTTTTTCCTCGGATGACTGTTTTCTTGTCAACTACATCATCATTGTCAGTACATTGTGATTGGCGTAAATGATGTAGTTAACATACTATTCTTCCACCAGAAAAAGGAAAAGAAAAGTAAATTATTTGGATAAATTGAGTGTCAAAGATCCGCGTCTAATATATAGATAGCAAATTGAAATATATTTGCCAAAAATACTAAAAGCTAAGATGAATTTTGGTGAATGATTGAGCCAAATTCGTCACTTGTCTTGTGATATATCTATTAAATGGGTGGATAAGTTCAAATTTAAGTGCATCGAAAATGGATCCGATTCAGGTTGGTTTATTTAACAAATATTGACCTGTTTTTATGTAATGCAATGTTAGCGATTCATACCCACTTTGGACTCCATGGCAATTATACTTAATCATAAAAGTCATGCATTTTTTTTTTGGGTGAGGATACGCCTTAACCATTAAAATTGGGAGGTTAAGAATTGAAAGAAGGAATGTAAATGCTGAGAACAATTTCAAACCCGTTATCACATCGTCGCTGACCATTGCCACCGAGAGCCCTTGCCATGGTGCCTCCATCCATTGAGGACATTAGCCCCTTTGCACACTCGATTTATGTGGCACGTCTCTCGATATTTCTCTACATTGAGGTTGCGATTTGTTTTGGATGTGGTGGTTGGATTGTGAATTATAATTTGTGTGGTGACTTAAGTGAGTATGCGTGGTTGGATCCTACTCATCCAATTTAGAGTGGCAATTGGCCAAAAATGGATCAAAATGGGTTTTCTAGAAACCCATTAAGACCTAATCTGATTGATTTAAATTCTTTAAACCCATTTTTACATGACCTTTTAGATATTTAAATAACTTATATACAATTCGGTCCTAAAAATAAGAGTCAAAAAATGCGTATACGACTCCCTTTGACACTTCTAAGCATAAGAGACCAATAATAAATTTATATGTAATTAGGAAGAATTTTCTATTATTAGTTAGGTTACGAAAGATGATTGACTTATGACATACAACAAAGAATATTTCTTCTTATTTTTGCAAGGCATCTGAGGAAAAAAAAAGTAGATTTTCAACCTTGGAAAACCTTTTTATTTTATGGATTTTAAACGCAATCATTTCCGATAAAAAAAGATCGAAAAGAGAAAAACAAAAAGGAATAGGCGGATGTTACTTTGGACCTGAAAAACCTAATTAGTACCAAAAGGATAGTTAACAGACTAAAGCAGCTTCTTTTTGTTAAATAAGTTGAAAGTGGTTTCTTTTTGGGCCCATTAGAACCCATCATTAGTTGGGCTTTCTTCTATTAGACTCATTGCAACCCATCTTGCCAATCTTAGCCCATCCATCTATCATCCGACTTACTAAATATGATTTAAAATATGGTGCCTGACCCATTTCGCCTCGTCTACTCCATAAAAGGTTCATTACCTAAAATATCTTATTCAAGTTTATATTTAGGGCCTAAAAGGATTACTAATAACAATTAATCGTGTTCGAACATTCCACAAGGATCATGTGTGTCTATTCACTAGAAAATGTATGAGCTTAGAAACATTATGCCCATGAATCCATGATGCCAAGTTGCAAATGATAATGACTAAAACTATGTAGTCCTGTTTTGACTTAGATATCAATGATGAAGTTTTGAAATTTGACTTTCTTTTTTTTTTTTGCTTTGCGTTCTCATTTATTAAGGGTCTGTTTGGTAACAATTATATTACCGGGAACAATTTCTGATTATAAATGATTTTTTTTTTTCATTATGCTCCTAAGAACAATTTTTGAGTATTTAATGTATTTGATAAACTGTTTAAAATTTTTATTCCCAAAATAGAAATGCGTTTGGTAAGAGTTCTTTTAATTTTTTAATACCTTTTGTTATAATTTTCTTATATTTCTCTTTTTCTCTTTTCTCTCATTCTTCCTGGCGGTGGCCGGCGAGCGGTCGAGCAAGGTCCGGCGAGCTTGCTTGGCCATTGGTGAGCCTTGGCCTCGCAGATTTGGGTGAGGCTCACCCAACTATTGGCGAGGTTCGGTCTCACCAGGCCAGGGCTCGGCCGACCTTGTGCCGCCTGGGCAAGGTTGAGTCTCACTGGGCTAGGTGTGGCCTCGCTAGGCCAGGGTGAGGTTGACCTTGCGTCGCTTGGGTGAGGTCGAGCCTCACTTGGCCATCGGCGAGGCTTGGCCTCGCCTAGATCTATGAGGCCGAGCCTCGCCAATGGCTAAGCGAGCCTCTGGTGAGCTTACTGGACTTTGCCTTCACCTGACGGGGCTCCGGCGAGCTTGCCGGACCTTACCCGACCACTCGATGGTGGCAGCCCAGGGGCGGTGATGGGGGTGGTAGTGGGAGGAGGAAGAAGAAGAACAAAGGGAAGGGAAAAAAGAGAAGATTGCAAAATTGATTCTCAAAATTGTTCTCGAGAACAAAAAATTTACCAAACAGATTTTTGTTCCAAATATGCTTCTCAGGAACAAAAGAACAAAATCAGTTGTTCCTGGGAGCGATACTAAATAGGCCCTAAGCGACTATGAAAGAATTATTTACAATATGTGCGTTTAAAATAAATTGAATTTTCTCATCGGTTTGTACTGTAATGAAATGTTATAATTAGTGATTAAGAAGATGACTTGCACAAATACTACTACAGGCTCCACACACAAAAATGCAAAGTATGCCTTGCATTACGTAGGGCAAGTGGTGGCTAGATTTGATTATAAATTCCAGCCAGAAACTAATTTCATAACGGTTAGGATTTTTACTTTTGGAAACTCAGATCTAGGCAAAAGAAAAACCAAAATTCTGGTTTTAATTGAAGAAATTAAGATGGACATTAAAAAAAAAAACAAATATTACATTGGGGTCTGACATAAAGGGATTTCTATTAGTCGTGCTTGGGCAAACCACGGCGATTATCCGGGCTTATTCATTAAAAAGAATAAGTGCAATCCGAGAAAAGTCGATTGGTAAGTCTCATGAATCCATGACGCCAAATTGTTTGTAACATTTTATTTAGGAGGAGCTCAAAGGCAAATTATGGAGAAACAACCATTTCCTTGAAAGCCGAAAAATAAATCTCGAGAGCATATACCATTTCCATAACTTAATGCACCCCAATCTCTGCTGCAATCCGTAATTTATTACTGCATCAGATATGATTCTCTCTTAAGCAAAGGCAAGTTGAATAAGAATTACTATAAAAGATCCCCGCAACAAGGACGCAACATGTGTGTTCTTTTATAAAAATTACCAAAATAGTCTTAAACTTATTATTATTTTTTCAATTTAGTCATAATTTTTTTTTATTTGGCTAATTTAGTCCGAAACCTTTTTGTAATTATGCTAGTTTAGTCTATCCAGCCAACTTTGATTGGCCGGCATTTACGTGGACGCTGGCCGGCACTAATGCCAATGGGCGGTGCTGACATGGCAATATTTTAATAATATTTTATTCTTTTGATTTCTTCTCTCTTTTTTTCTCCCTCCTTCTTCCTCCTACCTCCTTTCTCTAGTTGTCGGCAACCGACCAGTGGCAGGGCCAGCAAGGGACCTCGCCAATGTTGGGGAAGCCTTGCCGTGGCTGGGCGGCCTCACTTAGGCCACCCGTTGGACTAGGCAAGGCTCACCCTCATCGGATCTGGCGAGGGTTGGGCCTCGCTAGCCATGGGCGACCTAGGCAAGGGCATTGCTCGCCCTCGTCGGCCCTGCCTCTAAATATGCAGAAGAACATGATAAGCGAAAGAATGGAGACTTAGGGATAGTTCTTCAGATCACAAAGACCAGATCACGAAAAATGGGAAATATTGACTAGGACCAAGTTGCATGTTCATCCCCCTGAAGCTGGAGAGCCAAGGACTTGGGGAGAGTTCTTCAGATTAGTGCCTCTGGCAAAAGCAAACAATGCCCTTGCTTGGGTCGCCCATGGTCGGCGAGGCTTGACCTTCGTTAGATCCGGCGAGGGCGAGCCTTGCCCAACCATTGGCATCTCTTTCTTTCTTTTCACCTATTTTCCTCCTTCCTCCAAAATGTCGTCGATTGGGCGACAAGCCAGAGGCGAGGGCTGGTGAGGTCGAGGTCGACCTCGTTGGCCTCCAGCGTGCCTAGGGTGGGCAAGGCCGGCCCTTGTCAGATCCGACAAGGGTCGAGCCTTGTCGGCCATGGGTAAGGCCTAACCTTGCCATATCTAGCGAGGTTGAGCTTTGCCTAGTTATTGGTGAGGCTTGAGTCATTGCATGCGTGACCTCGTGGCTTTTGGCAACGGCTCGAGCCCTCGCAAGGGGCTAGGTGAGGTGCGCCGGAGGCCGAGAAGTGGAGGTCCCCTTTGGTCGGTTGCCCAATTGGCGACCGGCTGGAGAAAGAGGGGGAAAAAAGAAAAGAAAAAGAAAAGGAAAAAGGAAAGAAAGTATAATAAAGGAGATAAATAATTTGAAAAAATAATAAAATATCATTAAAAGTTATCCATATTAGCGCTAGCAATACCACGTTAGCCGTCCGATTCTATTAGCGAAATTCGGTTAAAATTAGCTGGAAGGATCGAATTGACACTAGGTTAAAATTTTTAGGACTAAATTAGCACGAAATCAATATGCTTAAGATTAAATTAGCATCAATAAAATGTTTATGATTAAATTAGCACTAATAAAATATTTATGATTAAATTGACGCCAAGACAAAATGTGTAGGACTAAATTGGTATTAATAAAAGGTTTATGACTAGATTAGCACCAATGCAAAATGTTGATGATTTTTTTTGACACTTTTCCTTATATATAACTAAACTTGTGGGATTTTTTTTGTAAGGGATGTTATGAAAATTTTATTATGCTTTTGCATACATAATTATAATTATGAGATACAATTAGAAAGGAAATGTATAGCGAGTGATGTTATGAGGCGTCGCCTATCACACCTATGAATCTATGATGTCAAGTTGTAAATCATAATGACTAAACCTATGAAATCCTATTTCGACTTATATAAAGTGACTTGGAGGGATTTATTTACTATATATACACATATTCATTGGATTTTCTCATCAGTTTGTTTTAAAGTGAAATGTAATAACTAGTGATGACAAAGATGGCTTGCATGAATATTACTTTGAACTACACAGCAAAAATGTGATGCATGCCTTGCATTCCGTGAGGCAATTAGTGGCTAGATTCGATCATTAACTTCCAGCTAGAAACTAATTTCGTTAACGATTAGGATCTTTACTTTTGGAAGCTAAAAATTATGCAAAAAAAGAAAACCCAAATTTTGGTTTTAATTGGAGAAATCAAAATGTTACACTTTGGTCTGACCTAGAAGGGTTTCGACAATTGTAGTGGTGCTTGGACGGACGATTATCTGGGCCTATACACTTAAAAAGAAAATGTGCAAGCTAAGAAAAATTGAGCGGTTAGTCCCATGAATCCAAACCTAATTCTCTAAAAACCCAAACTTTATGTCTATTTTCAATTCTACCCCAATTTTTATTGCTTTAGAAAAAACTCCAACTATAGGTCTAATACCAATTTTGCTCGATTGTTTTTACGTAAAAGAACTCCAATTTTAGTTATAGTCCCAAATATGTATGAAAATTTTTCTGTCTAAAAACTCACCAATTTTAACTCTAGTCCCAAATCTATCTCAAATAAAATTACCAACTTTCAACTTAGTCTCAAATCTATCCCCAATAACCCTTCATCCACAAATCGTTGTTAGTTGTTTAATGCGGCATTTTCATGTCTGTAACAAATCCACATTAGTAAGGTGACATATAAAATTATTTCTAGAATGAAACTTTTCTTGGATATGAAAATTAGATAAACTAGACATGAGTAATGGCAAATTTTGGACGGTGGGCTAAAGTGGGCAAATTTGGGACTAGAGAATTGGTGACTCTTTTAGAAAAAAAAAGTTCGGAGCAAATCTGGGACTGTATTTAAAGTTGGAGATTTATTTTTGACAAAAAAAATTGGAGATAAAATTGTGACTAGGCCTAAAATTAAAGCTCTTTTTTTTTTTATAGAGAATTATACTCATAAATCTATGATGCCAAATTGTTAGCAACATCTGATTTAGAGCTTTGTAGCAAATCATGGAGAAATGACCTTTAAATAGAAATCGAAAAATAAATCTTGAACATTTGCCATTTCCATAACTTAATGCGCTCGTCCAATCGCCACTACATTCCATAATTTATTATTGTACCGGATAGATTCTTTCTTAAGCGAACGCAAGTTGAATTAGAATTGCTATAAAAGTTCCCTGCAATGAGGACGCGACGCGTGTGTTCTTTCCATGGGGCGAACTTTTGACCAGATTCGGTCATTAATTTGAGCCTCAATTTGAGATTATGCACTTGCCTTCATTTAGATGCCGTAGATGGCTAGGTTTTTTCCAAAAAAAAAAAAAAATCGATGGTAAAATTCGAAAGAGTGGTTGTCAAGAGCCCTTGTTGTTGTGCCTCCATTCGTCAGTGACGCCAATTCCCTTTTCTTGCTCGACTCATCTAGCGCATCTCTATCTATCTCTCTACACTAAGGTAGCGTTTCGTTGTTGTGGGGGTAGGGTTGTGAATTATAATTTGTATCAAAGGAGAGTATATATGACCGATTGAATCGGGAACTGCCTAGATTGGACCGGATCGGCCGATTTGATCCAATTCCTAAGGGTGTTAGTTTGGTTCCCAATTCCATAAAAATGGAACCGGTGATTTTTGGTTAGGTTCAATTCCTGGTTCTAGGAGGGGCTAGAATGACGGATTGGACCGACTTTTTTTTTAAAATATTTTTTTATTTCTTAAAAATAGTAATAAACCCTAAAATAGTAATAACTCTAGTTTTTTTTCTTATTATTTTTTGCTAAATGACCGGTTCTTGGGTCTAAGATTGTCCAGTCTAGTTCGGTCCCCAATCTCCCAAAAATTGGGAACCGGTTCTTTTGGTTCTTAGGTATGACCGGATTGGACCGGAACCGATCACTCCTAATTGGTATGGTGACCCAAGTGAGAATGTGGGGTTCAATCCTGTTCATCCAATTGAGTGTATCAATGGCAACCAACAAAAAATGGGTGCTTCGGAAAAACATGAAGACCGAATCTGATTGACTTTTATTTTTTTTAAATTCGCATTCACCCGACTCTTTAAATATTTAAACAACATCTATACAACCTGGTTTTAAAAAATGAGTCAAAGAATAGATTCATAACCTATTTTGACACTTTTAGACATAAGAGACCAATAATGATTTAACTCCAAGAATCAAATGTTACAGGTCCAAAATATGTAAGTAGGAAGAACTTTTTCTTATTAGTTAGATTACGAACCAGGGTTGACTAATGACATACGAACAACGAATATTTTTTCTTATATTTTTGTAAGGCATTAGACGGAGATGAAGAGAGGAAGTGGCGTCATAAGACCAAATTTGATTCTTTCGATTAAAGGAGTTGAAAGTAACGTCTTTCGAAACTCGTTGGAACTCGTTTTTAGTAGGGCTTTGCTCTATTAGACCCGTTGCAATTTATTTTTTAAATCTTAGCCTCTTCATATATCACCCAACTTATTAAAAATGAGTTAAAATATGAGTCCCTCGCTCATTTTGCCACCTCTACAAGTAGGAAGGTTCAAATCTAAAGACTCTTATCTAAGATTATATTGAGGGCTTTTAAGGATTACTAATAACAATTAGTAGTGTTTACGCAAGCCACAACAATTTTGCAGGTCTATTCACTTGAAAACATTTAGGTTGTGTTTGATCGATCGGATAAAAGTCAGGATATGATATATTTTATCCTATCTTGTGTTTGGTAGCGGTTTATGATAGGATAAAGTCGAATATAGATCGGATATAACCCTGATAAAAAAAATCCAAATAGGATTTCTATTGCCTATTTTTCCATAAACCCTACACTCCACTCGTTGTTGTCTTCATCCTCACACCCCACGTGCCTTCACAAAAAAAAATTCTCGGCTTTTTTTCCTTCACCGCCTCCCTTAGTGATTGCATCCTCGACGTCGGTTGCGGCGTCGGTGGCCCCTGCATGCCATCGTCGCCCATCCCGACGACTCCTTCGAGAACGCCTACTCCATTAAGGCCACTTGCCACGCCCCTGCCTCAACGACATCCACAAGCTCGGCGCCCTCTGCGTCTCCTACGAGTGGGTCACCACTGACGAGTAACGCGGCGATGACGTGCGGCGATGACGTCGCCCATGTCGACATCATCCCGGAGATCGACCCTGGCGACGCCCTCTCGAGGCTCCGCAAATTGAGGTGGCTCTACTGCAGGTTTCTTGATTTCTTCCTTTGTCACTCTACTGCAGGTTTTAACTTCTTCCCTTTAGGATCGCTTGGATTCACTTACCTTTTCCCTCCACGTAGCAAACCAAACGAATTTAACAAACGTTGGTTCAGTATGCTTGTCCCTTTCGATCTCCCTTTGAAGGTAAAGTTACAAGGCAAATTCCATGCGGCCTTCGAAATCTATTCTCCCTAGTACTGTGCTAGACAAACTCTCTGCTCAAATTGAGCGAGCGCGGCTGAATTGAGGCGGCTCAAGAAGATCCCGGATAATTTTTCAGAATTTGAAAATATCTTGATTTTTTGCGTTGCATCCTCATTTATAAAGTGACTTGGAGGGATAATGCAAATGATTCTCTCTCTATATATTGGATTTTCCCATCGGTCCGTATTGTTATGAGATCATAGAAATGTAATAATTAGCGATAGTGAAGATGACTTGTAGGAATACCACTATAAACTAGGCAAAAGAACAGTTCAAGTGTCAAAACTTGACACGAGAAATATTTTAGTACCAAAAGTTACAAAAAGTATAGTTAAGTGCTACTTTTTTAAAAAATTTGATCACTTAAATGTTAATTTCGGTAAAGGCTGCCGGAAATCTAAAGTGCAATTTTTAATAATTTCTATCGATTATGCGGCTCATCGGAGATCCACCTCAACTTCCTTTCACTCAAAATGATGCCATTTTGACTTTAAATTTAATTTTTAATATAAATATTAATTAAATAATATTAAAAACGAAAAAAAAATAAAAACACAACAACACGATGGGAGGGGGCTCCCTCACCTGTGGCCACTGCCCCATTGTGGGTGCGGCAGCGGCAATGGATAGTGAAGGCGGCGACCCTCACCGATATGGCGAGAGAGGGCGGTGACCCTTTCCTAAATATTGGTGAGGGTTGCCGGCGGCTCTCGCCTAGGCTGGGGCAAGGGCAGGTGACCCTCTTGGGTGAGGGTTGCTACTACCCACCGGTGATGGGGCGACGGCGACAAGCGGGGGAGACCCCACTTGTGCTCTGGTGCAACTTCATTTTAATTTTTTTTTAATTAATATTTATAAAAAATTGAATCAAGGTTAAAACGGTGTCGTTTGGGGGTTGATTTAGCCACAAATAAAATGACGCTATTTTGACCTCAACTCATCGGAAAAGTGCCATGTTAGCATTTTGATTGGATTTCCTTGCCGTTGGTGCTTAACTAATTCATTTTGTTCCATTTTGGCACTATTTTTTGTAATTTTTAGCACTTAAATGTCCCTTTTTACTAGGTTTTGGCACTTCAGGGTCCGCACCTCCTACAAACTACACACAACAAATGCCACGCATGCCTTATACAACGTGTGGCAAACAATGGCTAGGTTTGATCAATAAATTCTAGCCAAAACATAATCCTGTAACAATCAGGATTTAGAAACTAAAATTTATAAAAAAAAAAGTACCCAAATTCTGGTTTTAATATCAGAAATTAAAATGGTCACTCCCAAAAAATGTTACATTTTGGCATGACGTAAAGAGTTTTCTACAAATATAATTGTGCTTGGGCGAAACTCAATGATTATCCGGGCCTATTCACTGAAAAAACTACGTGCAAGCCGAGATAACTCGAGTTGTTAGTCCCATGAGACCATGATGCCAAATTATTAGTAACAATTGATTTACAAGGAGCTTACAAGCAAATTATGGAGAAACAACTTTTTACTAGAAACTTGAAAAATAAATCTCGGGAACATCTACCATTCTCGTGACTTAATGTGCCCGTCCATTTGCTGTTACAATCCATAATTCATAATTGCATTGGATAGAGATACTCTCGTAGATGAAGGCAAGATGAATAAAATTTACTTTAAAAGCTCCCAGCAATGAGCACGCAATGCGTGTGTTGTTTCCATAAAGCGAACTTTCGGCCCGATTTGGTCATTAACTCGAGCCTGAGTTTGAGATTATGCATTTGCCCTTGTTTAAATGCCTTAAATGGCTAGGTTTTTCAAATAAGGGAATAAAATCCCCGGAAAAATCCAAAAAATAGGTATGCATTGTGGCAATACTATGGCCATGCCAAAAAACCACCCTCCATGAAAATACAAGGAAAAACGATAAGCAAATTCCTTACAAATTTAGGCAATTTGAAGGAACAAAATTAATGTAATTTGTTCTTACTCAAAAGTATAAAACCAGGGTCCAACTCATATTTTCAAGGCATGAGGGGTAGAAGAGAAATACCATATTATCCAAGGACATTATAAATACCACTGCCCTTACACTGTTCTCCACAGGTCTTAAGGCTAAATTACAAGAGAAGAGTCAAGGTTCTTGTCTAAGCTCCAGCTCCTTTTTTCAAGGTTTTTTTTTTCTTACTTTTTGCTTCCCTCATTTTCAGTTTCTATAACCCTTTTGAGAGAGATTGATATAGAGAGGAACTCAAGAATCGTATGTTCAAAATGTAGTGTAACATCATTTTCATGTCTATGCAGGATCGGGGTGGCAAAACATTTCGCCATGGACAAGCTCAAGCAGATCGCCGAGGCTGAGGGAGTGCAGAAGGAGGAGCCGAACGAGACCTCGTCGTCATCGGAAGCCACGGTGGCTGCTGACACCAGAGTGGGAGGAGAACCGGCGTTGGCTGCAAACCCCGGGCCGAACACCAATAGGAAGAGGAGACGCGGTCGTCCACGAAAGTCTGACATTGCTGAAAATATGATGGCTCCGCCTCCCACACCGGCACCGCCGGCGAACGAGCCGCCTGTGCCGTTGGCTCTCCCCGTGCCTCCTCCACATCCCGAGTCGTCCTCAGCCGCCGGGCGCAGAAGAGGCAGGCCGAAGAAGGCCTATAAGATAAAACTCGTGCGAACTCCTCCTAGTAAGTTTCGTCCCAATCCGATCACCGTCTTTATCTATGCGTAAAACTTCCTCTTTACTAATATGCTCAACTTTTTAAATAACGACGCGGCAGGTAACAGACATTATTATTGTTTGGCATTACAGATGCATTTGGTGGGCTTTTTACATGCTCTCGATTGCTCTTTGGATGTTGGATCCGATGAATGAAAGGGGAACCTTTATGTGTACACGACACCCTGAACTAAAACTTTAGGTCTCCCACGATCTAACGTCGAAAATCTAATCTCTCAATCTACCAACTATTCCTCCGTAGTACGACAACACTCTAAAACACAAGTGACAATTCCTGTAATAGTCCCAAAAATGGCATCGAGTTCTTTCCGAGTGATTATTGCATCAAGGGCAGATCGTGGCGGCCTGCAAAGGCAAAACGGCCCCATCTCGGCAAAATGATGTTGATCTTTGATTGGTTAGATCAGGTCGGATTGGGTTGGATCGAATGCATAAATCAGATTTATTGGGCTTGCGCTGCAAAACTATGAAGATTTTGGATTTAGTTTGTACGGTCCAAAGGGAGGAAAATGAAATGGGCCTTTGTATAACAATTGGATATCCAAAAGGGTCTAAATCGGCACTACGATAATAGATATTTACAGAATTACCCACAAATTTTGTTTTGCTTATTGAATATCTGAAATGATTTCTTGAAAAGAATAGAATCAAACATTAGAATGTGCATATGTCATGGGCGATTATTTGAAATTGAGACCATGCGACAACTTAGGCTTTCTTGAGTTGTTTGGGATCATTAGAGCTCCTAATCCAAACCTTTTTGGATCAATTGATCACTCAAAGTTAATCCAGATTTCAGAGAGTTTTAGAGAGAAGCCCTGAGAGAGAATGAAACTTTGATTACTAGAATGGGGTTGGATGGTCACAATGAAAGAGAGGACACCATTTTTCATACTTGAGGCTTTTAGATTATAACCATTGCTATTCGATCCAATGAATGAGATCATACTTCTCACTTAACGATTATTGGCAAAACTCTAGATCATGGCACAATTACCATCTTGCCTGTCATTGAGAACGTTCTGAAAGATCTTGAAAAATCTCAGGGACGATTTGGTTGTTCTTCCTTGTATATGCGTTCTTGAATCCGTGACACATAGCCTAATGACATATGCTTCGAGCCGAGAACTAACACGACACTCTTTGCAGGGCTCCTTCATACAGTCGGACAATCCTTCTTGCCGTTCATGCTGACGGTGCCTGCCGGATACGTATGTATCGTCACACTTGCGAATCTAGTTATCCTCGTCTTTGGTTTCTTTCGTCACCGCTCCTTAGTCGGTGATCTGATTTCAAACATCTGCTGAACCGTGGTGTTTTTTCAGGACATCATTCAAGGACTGTCAGAATATGTTCAGGAAGAAAGCACAACATTGGTTCCTCTCAGTGCTACTGGTGAAGTCTCTTCTTTCGTCCTCCACACGGGCAATGCTGTTGGAGAGAGAACCACATACGAGGTTTTTCAAGTCTCTCGCTGCGTTCTTGTTAATTCCTTTGGAACGAGTTGTCGACCTTTTCTCCGTACTTGCCAGAAAAATTATTCTCTAGGAATGGCCTTAATGTTATGAGTTGTGCACTTTTGACAGAAGACGATGAGGGGTTGGCTTAATTTGATGAGATTTTCTGCCGTGCCATGCCCAGGACACGGTTAAGTTGTAGGGCTCGATTAGGTGATTGATGAAAATCCACCAACGGTTGACCATCGTCGTTGGCAATCAGCCAGCTCAGAAAGGGCCTGAGACTGTTGCCATGTTTTGGTTCACAGCACTGTAGAAAGACCCTCATTTGATGCAGCAAACTTTGCCCGATTAGTACTGTTTTCGATGAAAATCAACTACGTTTGGCCATGTTTTTCGATGAAATTCAAGCAACGCTCCTGCTGGAAACTTTGTGATTCTTTTATGTGACTGATTGATGTTATTGCAGGGCCGCTTTATGATTAAGGTTCTGCAAGGGTCCTTGAACCGGAAGTATGGATTGTTGAGTATATTGGCGACAGATCTTGAAGGGAGACATATTGCCGGCAGCCTTGCCGGTCCTCTAATTGCAGGCAGCCCAGTTCAAGTAAAAAGTCATATCTTCATTTACTTTCCTTTACTTCCATTCTTTCGAAAGATTTGAATTTGGACTAGCATGTAGTCTTACAAATATGCCACCAATAACACCGGATCTGGATTGGGTTTCTGTTGATCAGATGATGTTTGGCACTTTTGAAGACGTGCTAGAGAGGAAGAACCAGGGAAAGCAGTGTTCGGCTAATGCTTCTGCAGCTGCGGGCGGAGTCCATGACCTGGAGCTAGTGGACATCCCCATGCATGCGGGGGAGATGGTGGAAGGCAGTTCAGATGGCAGCTCGCCAGGACCTGAGGGATCGGAGGAGGAAGAGACGATCATGACCACCCCTATTACTATTGTGCCACCGGCCTCGAGTCTCCCTGAGGGCTCAGATGAGGAAGAGCCAGTCATGGCCACCCCTATTAATGCTGCGCCACCGGCCTCGAGTAGCCCTGAGACACCGGATGACCAGAATGAGTCCATGGATATCTGTGGCAGTGACCCTGAGAAGTGAAGTCCTAGCCCCGTCGAATCAAATAAGAACATTGTTTCAGAAGCTGCCTTTGCTGTTGTTTTCCATTGTCTGTTGTTATCTTCTTTCAGTTTAATCTCTGTGAATAAGACTCATCTGATGTCATCATGCTTTTATGAATAATGACTGTTGTCCCATTTTCTTCATGTTTGGTTTTACTTACATTTCCAGATCAATTCTCGCCATGGATTGCATATCGCATATGCAGTTTCCATCTGAACACTGCATAATGAATTCTGTATAAGAGGGAAAAAGAAAGCAGTCACAGCTCTGCGATTTCATCCTTCAAGCAAACGGAATGCTAATGATGGTTCTTGCTTTACGAATTTCCTCTGTTATTTTAACATTACTGCGAAAGAATTTTGGCGTGAGTGGTGGACGAATCAGCGTCCTGGTTTCAATGAAGGGGACCTAATATCTGCATTAATACAATCGAACCTGCTTTTGAGAACAAAATACATCTGTTTACACATTAGCAAATAGCTGGTACATATCCGCGTCGAGGACTATTTGCCTAACTGCTGCCACAGCTGCAATAACTGCCACCGTCGAGAACACTACAGCAATAGTGATGTTCAGCCAGAAAATGGGGCTTCGTCTTGATGGCTTAAACGTCAAGTTGTAGAAGATGACGGGCAAGACGAAGTCAAGAGGCAGGAATCCAAATGCTCCAATCAGAGAATTGACGTCTCCGAAGAAGGGGAGCATAGCAGCTATTGTTGTTGCCACAATGACGGATATTGACCGAGAGATCAGGCGAGGTATGACATTTCGTGCAGAGAATTCCCTGCTTGTGGGGTCTGCGAACGTTTTCTCGAGAACTTCATTAGTAGGCTGCAGATAAACCTGCCCAAAAACGATTCATTCTTCTCATGTTAGCGCCTTCACATTATCCACTGTGCGTGCATGGTGCGGGGAGAGAGAGAGAGAGAGAGAGAGAGAGAGAGAGAGAGAGAGAGAGAGAGAGAGAGAGAGAGAGAGAGATTCTTACTACACCAACAGCTGACAACTGGAGAATGGTGAACATGTTGGTCATCAAAATGAACCATTTCGGAAGGAGCGCCTTCCCGTCGAGCAAGAAGTTGCTGAGGAGGAGCCCTTCTGCTTTGTTGCCGAAAGCCCAATATCCGGAGATTGCGACGCTAAAGAAAGTGACTGCGACCACGTTGTAGCACACGCACAGCCCCTTGAACATCTTTCCCGTCACCGGAGGCGCCAATGTGGCCTATAAATCAATTTACACAGATCGAACATGATGGGCTAAAGTTAAACCGGTGGCATAAATGCTAAATCCTCATCATTCATTAAATCTCTCCATCTGACCAATTCAAGCAGACACCAAATCATATTGAACTAAGCAAAACAGACACATCACAGGTATCAGACCTGAATTTCAGGAATAATCCCATTCCCATATGTCGTTGCAATAATGGCAATGGCATTGAAGACACCGAAGATGCGACTTGTAGTGTTCCCTACCAAGGAATAGTCCTTCTCGGGCCCCTCGGATGAAAGCCCTGCGACAGAAAGAGGAGAAACTCGACATCAGATATGATGTCATAAGCCGGTTCACTTTGCCATTACACGGCAGACGCGCTACTTGAATTTCATATCCAAGTCAACACTCACCGATGTAAATGGAACCGCCGGTGGCACAAGCACTGTAGAGAAGGGACAAAATCAAGGACACCATATTGATGTGCCTAAGTGAGTGAAAGGATGGTATTTGACCTAGGACTAACATCAAGCACCCGAATATTATGATGAATTCGTAGAGCTTCATCATCCCATCTGGCCTCGACAGCAAGTAGATCGCCTGGGAGTTTCAGAACCATAAAAGAATGATCACTCTAGACACTAAAGTATGACTAAGCATGTACAAAAACAGACGAGCAAACTGAAGAGTTTCCGTAATCAGACCTTGAGGCATTCTCCTCCCAGAAGAGTGCAACCAACAACAGCGCCATAGCAGACCATAAACTGGATAGGACCGACGTAAAACTTCCCCCATCTCGGCCCTGCCCAAACCCATTTATGTTTCATCATTAGCCTTGCTCACTCCAAAACAGTAAGCGCCTTAGCCGTGTATTGGGTTTCTTGACACTATACTTGATGAAAATCAGCTCGACCAACATGATTATAAGTCACTTTTGTTCTGCAATTTACTCTGACCTAAAGGTTAGCTCAGATAAACAAAATGAGCTGGTGAGTCGTGCATTCAGTGACAAACTGAATGCTCTGAGTTATTGGCAGATCAAAAAACCAGCCTAGAGCTTCTTTCCAACCACGGGCGTTAGAAATTGCAATGTCAAAGGTTTCTCTTTCGTCGCTTCAATCGTTGGCTGAACATGCTGAACGAAATGAAAGTTGCATTTTTCTGACCAAAGAGAAAAATAGCAATTGTGCTGCTTTCAATTCAATGGTCAAAGCACGGAATCTCAAAATGTCAACGATTTCACAAAGTACACATCACAAAAGAAAAGCGGGATGATTTGCGACTTTGACCAGGGATTACAATCCGAAGACAGTAGGATTGGGTGGGATCAATGCAAGTAGATGGAAAGCATCGTGAACAAGGAGTTCAAGTAACCATACGGGTTAACATTTATTAACGCATGTCTTGAAATCCAAACGATTGACCACGCGCTAAACAACTTGCTCTAAAGTTCAAGGTGAATCTCTTGATCTTGGACATAGACTTTTGGTGTCAAACATAGTTGTGTCATAATGCTATCATCGTACGTGTTTCGAGTGCATTTCATTGAATAATCATGTACATTCAACCAATTATTTATAAAAGAGAGTTCGTAAGTTGTCTTGAAATGAATGTTGCTGTTGAGTGGGATATTCTGTGATTAGGACTTACCCATGATGTCGTGAGCCATGTCTCTATACCGTAGAAGCCGATTGCCCATCTGGGCGTGGTGCTCCAGGACGATCGATATGAGGTTGTAGGAGTAGAAGGTCACGAGCGCTCCGGTGACTAGGCAAATGATTCCGCCAACCCATCCCAGGGAGGCGAAAGCGTAGGGAAGGCTTAGAAGAGCCGGTGCCACGATTGACGTGGTCAAGTGATATCCGCAGTGAACCCATGATCCTGTTTCGATTCCAATTTCCCAGCAAAAATCAGCTAGATTCTTCCAAGCATCCTCATAAAATATCTTTCAATAATGAATTTGGATATGGACAATGGGACCATAGTCTAGGAATTAGCAAACCTGTCTTGGATCCAATCTTGGAGGAAAAAGAATACGAGCAAACGGAGAAAAGAAGGGTCCCTTTACATCAAGTTGTCACGGATAATAATGATGTGCCACCTATTAGAAAATTTCAACAATGTGATACCGTTGTTTAATTGTAATTGTCATTTTACTTTCAAACAAGCGGAGACTGATAATGATATCAATAATGCCAAAAGAGAAATTATTCTCTCTATAATAGTCAATTGTCGTAGTTTTTCTAGAATTTACATTTTGTAAAACGACATGTATATAGTTTGACAAAAGTTAATTATTATTTTAAAAAAATCATTTGCTACTTTTTTTCCGTGAGTTGGGTAAAATTAGTGAAAATGACAAGCAATTTTTCTTGGCCATAAGTCTTGGAATCGATGGACATAATTATAGTGGTTGCTTTCCTCTTTGAGCTAACCCGCCCACTTAATGGCCCCTTACCCAAAAGCTAAAGCGGTGACATCGCTTTCCTCTAGGGTAAAAACAAGAAACAGTATTATGTATATTTAACTCTCTATTTGTCTTTTAATAATAAAAAAATCACCACCTATATTAGGGAAAATTTCAAAAAAAGACCCGAAGTGATCCTATTTTCTTAAATAAGAACCCAAAGTAGCCGTTGTCTCAAATTAGGACCTGAAGTGGCTAAATCAAAGTCTGGCGAGCGTGTGGCATTTCTGGTGGTCAAAATAAGGACAATTTTGTCAAAAAAAATATTAATAGAAATTAAAAACCTTAAAAACAAAACCCCAAAACTCTTCACGTTCTCACATTTTCTTCTTATGCTTTTCATCTTCTCTATTCTATGCTCTCTCTCACTTGGAGCACCAAAATTTTCTATTAATGGAGCACGAATTGAAACATTACAAGAAACCCCTACATTCATTTTTTCACAACGAAAAAAACAAATCTTGAGTAAAGCCATATCTTCGTCATTCAAACACTCGTATGTAACACAAGAGCCTTGATTCTTCATCATCTTTTCCCAACCGAGAGACGGAGAACATCTCGATGTCGAGCCACTTCCACGGAGAGAGAGAGGGGGTGTTGGCATGTTCGTCTGGACTCAGGGAGTCAGGGATGTTGCTCCATTAACAAAGAATTTGGGTTCTCCGAGCAAGGGGGGACAAGGAATCTAGAAGATGAAGTGTAGAAAAAGAAGAATGTGAAGAGTTTGAGATGTTTTTTTAGGGTTTGTTAATTTTGACCACTAGAAATGCTACACACTGGCCGGCCGATCCTTATTTGAAATTGATTTAGCCACTTGAGGTCATCATTTGAGAGGATAACCACTTTGGGTCATTATTTAAGAAAATAGACTTACTTTCCCGTATATTAACTCTTTATTTATCTTTTAATTAAAAAAATTACCACCTTATGTTAAGTGCGCTTTACACGAAATTCAAGATATTCTTCATGTGACCGACAATCTCCCCTCAAGGGGGGAGGGGCATGTGGAGAAGATATATTCAACCCAGCGTGCTCTCTCTCCCTCATCGTTAACTCATTGAATATTGATCCCAGGAGGCGAAGGAGGAGGAGGAAGCGACGGCGGACATGGCCGATCATGAGAAGAGCAGAGAGAAGAGATGGTGTTTACCTTTAGATTTGAGAACGAAGAGAGCACCGGCGTCGAGCTCCTTCTGATGGTGATCTTGCGGCGGATGTCCTCCACCAGCATCATCTCCTTTCTGCACGTCCACCATCGAGCTTGGTCCCTGAGTTCCCATCTCTCTCTCTCTCTCTCTCTCTGTGTACTGGATACACGAGTAAACGAGATTCCTTTTTCAGCGATGAAGATGATGAAACGAAATTCGTTCCCTTTTGACTTGTCCGCCCAATGGGCATAGGATCCACTTGACATTCACGATACCTGCGTATAGTAATGGCATATAAATGAGCCGTTTGATTTGGTTCTGGGCGAATATCTTTTAGAAAATGCGAATTCATTTGACTTAAAGGGTTTTTCTGAAATGTAAATAGTATTTGGCGTGTATTACAAAATAACTTTGACTTAAATACTATGTAGTAAAAACTACATTTTATAAAGAATTTTTGCTAAATTTTTTTATGAAAAAAAAGGTTTACTTATCTTTTGTGATCTAGCCATCAGCTAACTGCTGGTGGCTAACTTTGTTTGAGGTTGCGTGACATTAGACGAGGTGGCCTAAGGTCATGCAACATCACCTAGGTCGTGACAACCTAGGCGATGGTCACCTGAGATCGCACAACCTTAGGCAGCGGTCGCTTGGTGGTCACAACATCTAGGTGGCGGTCATTAGGGTTAGGCAACCCCTTAGGCTATAGTCGTTGGTGCGGATGACCCCTTTGTGGTCGGTCGTTGGCCTTTGTTCGGCTTTTTTGGAGAAAATGAACTATGAATGGGACTTGCATTTTGAGAATGCTACCTTCCAAGGGACTTTCCTACCTATTTTGGGCTAAGGGGCCTTAGAGGTATTTAGAGGTGTAATTACATTTAGTCAAAATCTTCCAAAAAAATGAATTGAACACTTTTGCATTTAGCCTAACCCTTTTAGAACTCAAAAGTCTCTTCCAATACTGAATCAAACAGGGCCAAAATAATAAAGTATGTTTAAATCGGTTTTGCGCAGATAGATCTGTGCATATACATTAGGCGGACAATACATGTTCAGATTCTCACCGTTTCCAAATGCAAATGGATTTTCATTTGGGTTGTTCACTCGGACTTTCGACCTACCTGCTGTCCTAGAGTTTTTCCTATATATAGAAAGATATAAGTCTGTTTAAGTCGTTGATGTGACAAGTGGTATTTCTTGTCAATGAATAATAATTCTTGTTGCATTAATCAAGCCTATTTTTCTTCTTAATGTGGCGATCGAGTGCTGTCCAGATCAGTTTCCACTCACCTCACTTGCTCCGCATCTAGAGGCTATTTAACCGATAGAGCTTTAAACCAACTCCCGCCGCATGGCACTCTCGGCAATCCTTCAATCCAAGATCACAATAAGAGAGACACATGCCCTTGGGACGTAACTAAGGTGATTAAACACGTAGAATTACATTCTCTAAGTAAGAAAAGAAAAAAGAGCAGCAAAAACAAACACCGAAAATACAAAGTATAATCCAATTCTTTTGTGGTGATACAACTGTAGATAAAACATAAAAATTCAGGGTTTTCAATGGAGGTATTCCAAAGGAGACGATAACCCTGCTGACAAAATCCTAAATTTGTTTGGAATGATGTGTGATGGAGGAGTTAGGGTCCAGATCATTCCCACAAATGGATCGAATGTGGTCCCGTGCATGGAATCGGGAATTTTACATTTTGATTCCTTCCACGCATTAAAGGACCCTGCGTGAGACGTCACAGCTCGAGCCGCAAATGGCACGAACAAGGTGAAGACACGACCTTATGAGTAGGACCTCTTTTGTAGTAAAAGAGGAAGAGGAAGAGGAAGAGTGGGTGGGGGTGGTGGGGGAGTTGGACAAAAGTAATTGCTGGGCAATGGAGAAGAAGCTAGAACCGAATGGGCGTGTATCATTGTGTGTGTGTGTGTGTATATACATGTACGTGTATATTACACATGTACGTCGTTGCTGTCATCGTCGAAGTCGTGCATCACCCCCGATCCAGCGCTTCAGATCTGCTACTTGATGAAATATTTTTTTTTTTTAAGGTCGAATTAATTTCTAATTTTCTATGCAGTTTATTTTTAAATATTTAGTCAATACTTAAGTGTCAACAAGAAAGTTTTTATTTTTGCTTAGCCCACTAAGCCAATCCATCTATTGAACACAGTATGCTTACCAATATATCCAGTAAGTATAAATATTTTTATAATTAGTAAGGCCATCTTAAAATAGGCAAATAACTTCAATTTGCTACAAAAGAGGTCCTACTCATGCAAAAGGATTACACGTCTTCATAGTAGATTTACCATAATTAGTGGTGCTGACTGTTGTAATGGTGTTACATGTCTTGCCTATGCTTCTGTATTTTTTTTTTTTTTTGGCCCGTGACCAGCATATGCTTAATCATTTGGGTTTACCTCAGTGACTATGCTTTCATTGTCTGATGTTATTAACTTTCGGTTTAATTATCTGCAAATCGAACTTATCCGATGTTATCATGCTTTAAGAATATTGACTATTTTATTCATTTTTGGTTTTACTTCATTTCCGGATCAATTCTCGCCACGGATTGCACTTAGCATATGCAGTTTCCACGTGAACTCTGCACGCATACTGTATAAGATGGAAGAAAAAAGCAATCACAGCTCTGGGAATTCTTCTTTCAAGCAAATGAAATACTACTGACAGTTCTTGCTTTACAGATTTCCTCTGTTATTTTAACATTACTGCGAAAGAATTCTGGCGTGAGTGGCGGACGAATCGGCGTCCCGGTTTTAACTGAAGGGGGCCTAATATCTGCATTAATACAATCGAACCAGCTTTTGTGAACAAAATACATCTGTTTACACATTAGCAAATAGCTGGTACGTATCCGCATCGAGGGCTATTTGCCTAACCGCCGCCACAGCTGCAATGACCGCCACCGTCGAGAACACTACAGCGATAGTGATGTTCAGCCAGAAAATGGGGCTTCGTCTTGATGGCTTAAACGTCAAGTTGTAGAAGACCACGGGCAAGACGAAGTCAAGAGGCAGGAATCCGAACGCTCCAATCAGAGAATTGATGTCTCCGAAGAAGGGGAGCATCGCTGCTATTATTGTTGCTGCGACGACGGATAACGACCGAGAGATCAGGCGAGGTATGACGTTCCGTGTAGAGAATTCCCCGCTTGTGGGGTCTGCAAACGTTTTCTCAAGAACTTCATTAGTAGGCTGCAGATAAACCTGCCCAAAAAAGATTCGTTCTTCTCATGTTAGCGCCGTCACATATTCCACCGTGCGCACCCGGCGGGGAGAGAGAGAGAGAGAGAGAGAGGTTCTTACTACACCAACAGCTGACAACTGGAGAATGGTGAACATGTTGGTCATCAAAATGAACCATTTCGGAAGGAGCGCCTTCCCGTCGACCACGAAGTTGCTGAGGATGAGCGATTCTGCTTGGTTGCCGAAAGTCCAATAACCGGAGATTGCAACGCTAAAGAAAGTGACTACGACCACGGTGTAGCACACGCACAGCCCCTTGAACATCTTTCCCGTCACCGGAGGCGCCAATGTGGCCTATAAATCAATTTATACAGATCGAACATGATGGGCTAAAGTTAAACCGGGAACATAAATGCTAAACCCTTAACGTTCATTGAATCTCGCCACCCGACCAATTCAAGCGGACACCAAATCATATTGAACTAAGCAAAACAGACGCATCACAAGTATCAGACCTGAATTTCAGGAATAATCCCATTCCCATATGTTGTCGCAATAATGGCCATGGCATTGAAGACACCGAAGATGCGATTTGTGGTGTTCCCTACCAAGGAATAGTCCTTCTCGGGCCCCTTGGACGAAAGCCCTGCAACAGAAAGAGGAAAAACTTGGCATCAGATATGATGTCATGAACTGGTTCGCTTTGCCATTACACAGCAGGCGCGCTACTTGAATTTGTCGATGCTTACCGATGTAAATGGAGCCGCCGGTGGCGCAAGCACTGTAGAGAAGGGATAAAACCAAGGACACCATATTGATGTGCCTGAGCGAGTGAAAGGATGGCATTTGAGCTAGGACTAACATCAAGCACCCGAATATTATGACAAACTCATAGAGCTTCATCGATCCATCTGGCTTCGACAGCAAGTAGATTGTCTGGGAGTGTCGGAACCATAAAAAAATGAGCATGATTAAGTATGTCCAAAAGCAGACGAGCAAACTGAAGAATTTCGGTAGTCAGACCTTGAGGCATTCTCCTCCCAGAAGAGTGCAAGCAACAACAGCACCATAGCAGACCATGAACTGGATCGGACCGACGTAAAACTTCCCCCATCTCGGCCCTGCCCAAACCCATTTTTGTTTCATAGTTAGCCTCATTCACATCAAAACAGTAAGCGCGGTTTTTCGCGGTGCCACATATGCCAGGCATGCAGAAACTTTTACAAAGCCTTACTTAGCCATATCGCGGTTATCTCTTAACATTGTACTTGATGACAATCGGTTCGACCAACATGATTATAAGCCACTTATGTTCTGCAATTTACTCTAACCTAAAGGTTAGCTCAAATAAATAAAATGAGCTGGTGAGTCGTGGATTCAGTGACGAACAGAATGGTCTGAGTTATTGGCAGCTCAAAAAACCAGCCTAGAGCTACTTTCCTACCACGGGCCGCTAGAAATTGCAATGCCAAATGTTTCTCTTCTGCCGCTTCAATCGTTGGACGAACATGTTTTCCAACTATTTATTCACCTAGTCCTGAATGAAATGAAAGTTGCATTTTTCTGACCAGAGAGAAAAACAACATACGTGATGCTAACAATTCAATGGTCAAAGCACGGAATCTCAAAATGTCAACAATGTTACAAAGTGGACATCCCAATAGAAAGGCGGGATGATTTGCGACTTTGACCACGGATTACAATCCAAAAACAGTAGGATTGGGTGCGATCAATGGAACTAGATGGAAAGCATCGTGAACAAGGAGTTCAAGTAACCATACGGGTTAACATTTATTCACGCATGTTTTAAAATTCAAACGATTACCACGTGTGGTGCTTCGAAACAACTTGTCCCAAAGTTTAAGGCAAATCTCTTGATCTTGGACATGGACTTTCGGTGTCAAGCATAGTCAAGATGTAATGTTATCAATGGACGTGTATATTCAACTAGTTATACATAAAAGAGAGTTAATGCGTGGTCTCGAGATAAAGGCTCGAGTGAAAATTTCTGTAATTAGGACTTACCCAGGATGTCGTGAGCCATGTCTCTGAACCGTAGATGCCGATTTCCCATCTGGGCATGGTGCTCCAAGACGAGCGATATGAGGTTGTAGGAGTAGAAGGTCACGACCGCTCCAATGACTAGGCAAATGATCCCACCTGCCCATCCCAGCAAGGCGAAAGCGTAGGGAAGGCTGAGAAGAGCTGGTGCCACAATTGACGTGGTCAAGTGGTATCCACAGTGAATCCACGATCCTGTTTCAATTCCAATTTGCAAGTAATAGTCCGTTAGATTCTCACGGACTATCTTTCAATAATTAATTTTGACATGGACAATGGGACCATAGTCAAGTAATCAGCAAATCTGTGTCGGATCTAGGGAAAAAAGAAAAAGAAAAAATTGAGAAAATAAGAAAATCTTTACAACAAGTTGTCACGAGCAATAACGACGTCCCACTTATTAGAAAATTTCAACAACATGGTACCGCTGGTATAATCGTCATTATCGTTCTAACTTTCAAACAAAATGTGAATAATGCCAAAAGAAATAATATTCGTTCGGTTGTCGGCTGTCATAGTTTTCTAGGAATTGAAGTTTTGTAAAACGACATATATATAATCATTTGCTACTTTTTTTCTCTGAGTTGGGTAAAATTAGTGAAAATGATAAGCAATTTTTCTTGGCCATACGTCCTGGAATTGATGGAGATATTTATAGTGCTTGCTTTCCTCTTTGAGCTAACCCCCCCCACCAAACGGCCCCGTCCCCAAAAGCTAAAGGTATTACGTATATTTAACTTTCCTCTAGGGTATAAACAAGAAAAAGGTCTTATGTATATTTAACTCTCTATCTATCTTTTAATAATAAAAAAATCACCACCTATACTAACTCTTTATTTATCTTTTAATTTAAAAAATTACCACCTAATGTTCTTGTAGTGCGCTTTACACGAAATTCTAGATATTTTTCATGTGACCGACAATCTCCCCTCGACGGGGGAGGGGCATATGGAGAAGATATATTCAACCCAGCATGCTCTCTCTCCCTCATCATTAACTCGTTGAATATTGATCCCAGGAGGGGAAGGAGGAGGAGGAGGCGGACATGGCCGATCATGAGAAGAGCAGAGAGAAGAGATGGGGTTTTACCTTTAGATTTGAGAACGAAGAGAGCACCGGCGTCGAGCTCCTTCTGATGGTGATCTTGCGGCGGATGTACTAATCCACCGGCATCTTCTCCTTCCTGCACGCCCGCCACCGAACTCGGTCCCAAAGTCCCCATCTCTCTCGCTCTCGCTCGATCTCTCTCGCTATCCGTGTGTGGAGAGAAGAACCTTCAGAAGAGGAAGGAAATCGAAACGGAGCTGGAGCAGCGAGTGATTGGGATCGATGTTGAAAATGATGACGACATTATATAGGCCGGCACATGTGAATATACAAGTCAACGAGTTCCTTATTCCAATGACAAAAGATGATGAAACGATATTCGTTCCTTAACATTCACACTTAGCATTCACACTTCTTGTCAGGGGTGTGCAAAAGGACCGGAAACCGCCCGGACCGCCCGGAACTGGACCGGACCGGCTCGGAACCGGTGGTTCACAAAAGGGACCGTCCTGTTCCCGGCCCACGGCGGATCCACCGCCCACCCATCCAGAATGGGCCAGATATTATAATAATAATATATTAATTTTTATTATAAAAAATAATTTTTTTTAGTTGAAAAAAATTAAAATTTTGAAGCCCCATGTTTATAATTTTATTGTTCTATTTGAGGCAACCTACCAAAAGAGGTAAAGAAAAAAAACGCAAGAACATTTGTGAAATCTCTAAATAGACCATCTTTTCGATACGTGTCCAATGGAGCTTTTTTTTCTTCGCTTTTTGTGAAACCGGTTACATAGATCCACCTTGGGAGCCGGACGGCCAGGCCGGTGGTCCAATTCTCGAATGGATCCACAACCAACGGGCGGTTCCCGGATCCAATTTTTTGGAACCGGTCTTTATGGGTGGTTCCTGATTCTAGGGTGGGAACCGCCCACCCAGACCATGCACACCTTCCTGTCTATTCCCCTGTCCTGACCGAATGGTATATAAAATAACGCTAAGTTTGTTCAAACCGGACTTGCCCAGATAGACTTGTGCATATGCGTTAGGCGGACAATACAGGCTCGGATTCTCGCCGTTTTGCATTTGGGCAGTTTGTTCCGACTTTCAACCCACGTGCTATCCTGGCGTTTTCCCTGTATATAGAAAAATATAAGTCTGTTTAAGTAGTCAATATGATCACCATGTATTTCTTGTCGATGAATAATAACTCTTGCTACATTAATCAAGCCTATTTTAATTTTCAATGTGGCGATCGAGTGTTGTTCAAATTAGTTTCCTTCCACTCACCTCACTTGTTCCGCATCCGGAGGCTATTTAACCACTACCACCCCATCGCACTCTCCGCAATCCTTTAACCCAAGACCACAATAAGAGAGACACGTCCCCTTGCGACGTAATTAAGGTGACTAAACAAGTAGAATTACATTCCCTAAGTAAGAAAGGGGAAAAGAGCAGCAAGAACAAAAACTTAGAATTGAAAGTATAATCCGATTCTTTTGTGGTGATACGACCGGAGACAAAACCCAAAAATTCAGGGTTTTCAATGGAGGTAATCGAAGGAGACGACAACAACCCCACGGACAAAATTATAAATTTGCTTAAAAGTATGGATCATGTGATGGAGGAGCTGGGGTTCAGATCATTCCCACAAATGGATCGAATGTGGTCCCGTGCATGGAATCCGGAATTTTACATTTCGATTCCTTCCTTGCATTGAAGGACCCTGCGCGAGCCGCAAATGGCACGAGCTGGGCGAAGACGCCACCCATTTGCTAAGGAAAAGAGGAAGAGGAAGAGGAAGAGTAGGTGGGGGAGTTGGACAAAAGTAATTATGTATGCATATATATATTTATATATGTTTGTATATGTACGTGTATATTACACATGTACGTCATCGCCGTCGCTGTCGAAGTTGTGCATCATCCGATCACCCCCTCGTGGATCTGAGATCAGCCACTCGTCAATTAAGGGACACGCACGCAGATAATGACCCGAGTAATGTACTGTACTCTTCACTGTTTACGCAATTGAATTTTCCACATAGGTTTGCGGGCCGACAGCGAACCAGTTGGACGACGCGAAATGCTAAGGGGTTGCGTACTCGATCATAGATTATTCTAAGCCCTGAAGAAAATTCAACGAGCGGATGCACGTACGTGTTTGGCTGAGAAAAGATTCGTAATTTGACCCCTTAAAAAATGGGGGGAAAGAAGAAGATTCAGAACTTAATCAAAGGGATAGGTTGGTTTTTAGTGATGATTAGTGAATAATTTATATATTTATTTACTCTTCAATCAACGCCTCCCTTCCCTTCCCCGTGGTGTCCCCCTCTTATCATGTGCATCCTCCCGCTTCACGAATTCTTTTACTGTGGAAATGACCTCAATTGGCTGGCGGAGATGAATCAAGGGAATTCAGAGTCAGAGATCCCAGATTACAAGGGTTTTGATGGTTATAATGATCAATGTTATCACCTAAAATTTGACTGGTTATTTAATAATTAATGCATAAAAAAGTAGGTTATAATTTTAATTCTAAACAAAAATATTAGAATTAAATTACATAGCATAGATATAGTAGGAACATTTGCACTAGTAGTAATATGCCCATATATTTGCATATTTGTCGGATCTGGCGGATCAAAATAGTTTTGAGCTTATTGAAACAATTGGACTGGTGAGGTATGGTTTGGAGCCCAATTAGCATATTTGGGTCCATGAAATGGAATTTTTTGAACTGAGTCCATAACTGCAAATTACATTGTGCTCAACTTGGGAAGTAATTAGGCTATCATATCACTGGAATCGGCGGGATATTTCAATGTAGCCACAGTTTTTTCAATATTTGCGGCGGCCGCCAACAAGAGACTTGTTTGCAGGAGAAATAGAGGAAACAAAAAGGACGCAGCTGGGTTACATATGGCTCGAGCACGTAAGGCCAAAAAGGAGAAAATATTTCAAAGAGAAATATACATATTTGCACGGTCGAAGGTGGAAAGAAATAAAAGGTAATCGTGTATAATTCAGTAAAGGAAAGTGGAGGTCTAATTTTTGTCCTGGAGTCCAATCTTCTCGTGAATATAAAAAAGAGAATGGGACGTCACAGAAGGGGGAGGCACGCGATTCCGTACACGGCCCCATTGAAGAGGAGATGAGAAGATAGAGGGAAACACGTGAGAATTAAGGAAAAGAGAGAGAGAGGATAAGATCTCGGCATGGCCTTGGCCGAGAGCTTGCCGCACGCCGCCCGAGCCTTGACGTGGGTCATCCTCCTGACAACACTGCTGCTTTGGTGATTGGGATCCGATAAATCCTCTCTTTTCCCTTATTTATAAAATGATATGTTATATTTATCAATTTTTTAATCTTATTGAAAGTTACTATATTGAGATAAAGAGGAAGATCCGATGATCCAGCATTCCAATAGATCATTAGATTATTAGGTTCCCAATCAGATTGATCCCAATTAAACCGATATATTTCTTTTAAGTAAAGCAATGGCTCAAATAGGTACAATTTAATTTCATTGTACATATCACTTATGGTGTTTTAGATTCATATATGGATCTAATCTATTATTGATTAATTGGTTGTTTTTTTAAGAATTTCTACATATGGTATTAGAGGTTGATCTACCATGATGAGCTGCTCCTCAAGCCATGTCGTCATCACACCTGCTGCCACCTCGAGACAGCCCTGCCATCCTACCGTGTTGATTCGTGACTCGACCTGACGGCTTGCATCGCTCGTGAGCTGTCTCACCATCATTGCTGCTGTTCGTGATCCACCGCCAGAGCCAACAATAATGGAGCTCGCCCCTCTGGTCATTGCCGCGACCTGCGCCGAGTTTTGTCCGTGACAAGCCGCTGGCCGGCCCACTCTTCTTAATAAATTTTCGACATCCCAAGATCCATCTCCTTCGGGCCTTTTCTTTTTATTTCTCATTGAGCCCATTTCTTTTGTTTTTTCTCACAATTAGCTCACCTGAACTTGAAAGAAGAAGGCCCAGCCCATGTCCTAGGCTCCTTCTCTCGTGGTTGCTCACCTCCGTGAGCGAAGGAGACGCGTGCCACAGAGAACGACGTGCGGTGACGAAAGTGGGCGGGTCTGTGAGCGAGGGATGCGCGACAGACAAGTGACGGGAGCAAAACCCGAATCTTGTAGAACAGGTGAGCTGACTAACAGAAAAGATTCTCCTCCTCTCGCTCAGGCGAGGAGGGCGGGAGGGCGTGAGCAGATGGAGAGAGAGGGATAGAGGTGGCGAGCGCCAGAGGGAGCCTTGGCTTAGGGAGACAACCAAAGTGTGAAAAACACCAGAGAGCGAGACAGAAAAAAGTTCGCCGACCGTCGTTCGCCGAGCAAGCAAACACGAGAGGAAAAAACGTTCGCCGGCAGGAGGGCGCTCATGCGAGAACCCAGAGGGAAGGTTCGGGAAAGAGAGCAAGCAAGAGAGAAGCCGGAGAGTGCAGGATTGCTTCACGTTCGCCGGTGGTTCTTTCGAGTCGCCTGAAAGTTCGCTGGTCGCCGTCCGCCATCCGCCACAGCCACTCCCCAAACCGGGCAAGCTTTCTTTTCCCCTGCATATGTCCGAAATAAGACATGAAATTCGCGCGATGAAATCACGGGAAAGTAATAAGACTTATTTGTAGCCGAATAATGCGAACAGAATGTCGACACATTGTTTCTATTTCGAGTAGTGCCTCAATGTTGAATCCGAAACTCATGTTTCAAGTCGCATGTCGCATGTTCGATAAAATGCCTCAATGAAGAGCCTAACTGGAATCTTTAAAATCGAAGCTTACATCTTCATTATCTACGTGATTCGTCCTGATATTGCTACTTTAACACTGAAATATTGCTCCTTTTGTGATTTGTGGCATGTCGTTTACTGTCCAAGTTGGTCGTTGTATGCATGCGCCCCTCATTGGAAAATCCATATCTCGCCAGAGAAGCCGCAGTTAGAGATATTTTTTCGTTTAATATGCATTTGTGTGATTTCTTTGCGAGAATTGTTAGGTTTTGGGTATATACGTCTTTATAGCATGAAAATCCGTTGCCGGAGCCGGTGACGTTAGTAATCGCCGACCACTAGCAGGGGTGGCGGCCCGACGGGGAGAGTATTTGGCGGCAACGGTAACCCTGATGAGGATCGTTAAAATGGAAGCATTTTAATTTAAGATTGTATTTAAACTTGAACAAGCCCTTAAGGCTCTACCTTAGAGTTTTGCTTATTCTTAGAGACTAATGCCCTTGTTTGGGCACTTTTGATATAATGATTATGGCTTCTACTTAATTTAGTTAGGATTGACATTTACTTATCTTGCAATGCTGGATGCATGTTTTTCCTTGCAATTTATTTAATGCTTCATTTGATTACTAATTGTTATTTTAATGATTGTGCATCTACACAATCACCTCACATGTTAGTGAATAGGCCTAAAATTAATCAAACTGCCTAGCAAAAATTTTTAGGTACCGAAAGTACATTAGTTGATTAATTAGTGTAATTAAGTATCCGATCCTAAATTCTCTGGTTATGTAGAAAGTGAGATACACTCACATGCCTCACTTGATTGATTTCTAGTCAACCTCAATGGTGAGTCCTATATTTAAAAACTTTTTATGATCACCCTAGTGCTGCATGGGTTATAGACTTGGGAGAATCCATGTCTAATCAAGGATCCTAAACCCATCATTTAGGCAATACCCTAAACCTTTGTATATTCCCTTGGTTGTTGAGGAAAAGATAGATCGGGACATATGTGTTTTTCATTTGTCATTTCTCTCTTACCGTTGCGGCAATCGTCGTCTATATCTCTCTTCTCTTCGTCTTCTTTTTCTTTTTTTTAAGCTCATGATGTTGCACTGCCCCTATTTGTAGAATTCGAACTTTTATTGTATACGATGAGGGCTAACATGGAGAATACCTGGACAGTTTGCAACTATCTACCGATACTAGTGCATGTCGGTTCAAATGAGTTCTATATTGGGATGATGTTAATTGCTCTTTCGTTCAATTGTTGTTAGTCTCTATTTTGTCGTTTTGGACTTGGAGTGCAATTGTTCGTTATTAGCTACCTGCATTTTGGAAGTTTGTCATGGGCGACTATGATTTCTATTTATGATTGTAACCATCTCCCTTTTAAAAACTTTAAGCCGTTTTTCTAAAATTAACCTTGGAGCACCATACTATCCCTATAAATTAACACGAACTATCATTTCATCTATTATCCCTATAAATTAATATAAATTGAAGACTGTCAATTCAATTTTTAGTTTTCGCTACATGTGAAGCCGACGTGATAAAATGGGCAAATACTCTATAGAAGGCATTGCTCATGGTGGCCGTTCTATTGGCCACCACCGCACTCGAGGGAGCAATGGACTCATCACACTCGAGGGAGCAATGGATTCATCAAGGGGTATTGCTCTTTGGAATGAGGTGGTGGGCAACAGGTTACCACAAGCAATGCCTTCTAAAGAGAATTTGCCTGATTTCCTCCGTTGACTTCACGTATAGAGAAAATTGAAAATTGAACTGGTCATCTTCAATCTATTCGTAGGGATGGCAAATGAACTGTTCGTCTTTCTCTCACGTTAATTTATTAGGATAGTGTGGGTGCCCCTAGGTTAATTTTTAAAAAAGGCTTAAAGTTTTCAAAAGGAGATGATTACAACCAGTATGGTTCAAATTGTAGTCATCCATGACAAACTTTCAAACTACTGTAGCTAATAATGAATAATCAAACTCCAACTCCAAAATGAGATGATTGATGATAACAACAATGAATGATTGATTCAGGATCATGGGATCATAGGAAGGGCTGTTGCACAAAATGTACTTCTAAGTAATTACCACATAGATCCTATATTTATTTATATGAAGAAGAAATCATGTAACGAAGGGGATTTTTATTTGTACAAATGGTATTTCGAACTTGGAACGAGCATGAAGAAATTAACAATACTTCTTTATCTTTTGAGTTGTTCTGCCGGATCAATCGCTCAAGACCTTTGGTCTTTACCCGGACTCGATGAAAAAAATGCGATCACTTCTTATGGACTCATTGAGAATGATTCTCCTAGTTCATGGCCTATTAAAATGGATTACATTTAGTTTGATAATGATCGAGTGACATTGCTTCTTCGGCCCAAACCAAGGAATCCCTTAGATATGATGCAAAATGGATCTTGTTCTATCGTTGATCCGAGATTTCTCTATGAAAAATACGAATCGGAGTTTGAAGAAGGGGAAGGAGAAGGAGTCCTCGACCCGCAACAGATAGAGGAGGACTTATTCAATCACATAGTTTGGGCTCCTAGAATATGGCGCCGAACCGACATGCTGACAGAGAGTTGCAAATTGTTTGGGCATTCTTCACGTTAGCCCTCGTCGCATACAAGAAAAGTTTGAATTCTACGAACAAACGTTAGTGCAACATCACAAGCTAAAAGAAAAAGAAAAAAGGAGAGACAATGATTGCCACGACGAGAAACGATGAGTGACGAATGAAAAACACGGCACATGACATAAGGGGGACATCTCGAGGAGGGGGAAGGAGGTGTCGACGACGAGGAGCAGATGGTGGGGTCACCGCTGTCGTCGTTGGCTTCCACGGCGACCTCTTCCATCCGTGGTATATGGCATTCCAGATCTTCGCAGCTCCCATTGGCCGGATCGCCTCGCTCGCTCGTGCTTTGAGCTCGCGCTTGCCTGTGATCATTACCTCCTTCGTCGAAGCTCTTTCTTTAGAAGCTGCAATCCCAGGCATCTCTGGCTCCGAATTCCCCTGATTCATCTCCACCAACCAATTCAGATCATCCCCGGTCAACGAATTCGCAAAGCGGGAGGATGCACGTGACGCGAGGGGGACATCTCGGGGAGGGGGAGGGAGGTGTCAATGGTGGAGCCATACGGGATTTCACCCGGGGTGACTCTCACCCAACTTTGACGCCAGTGAGGGTGGTCCTCGCTTGCTTCCCTTTGCCGGCCATGACCGAGTGAAAAGAGAAGAAAAGACGAAAAAGAAAAAAAAAAAAAAAAAGATGAGCCCTTTGGCCATAGGGGCAAATGTGTCGCATGAGCGTAAGTTCAGATTTTTTGTGTCATAAAAGAAAGTTTGAGTAAATCTATCATAATGTGCATAGTTTATAATTTTTAGAATCACAAAAAAGTTCAGAGTAAATTTGTTACAAATGACATAATTTATGATTTTTAATGTCGCGAAAAAAAAAATTCAAGGTAAATTTATCACAAGTGGCATAATTTTGGATTTTTGTGGTATTTTTTCTAAATCTAACATTCCATTCTTCTTTTTTGAATAATTTTAATATAGAAGTACTAGTTTTATTTTTTGCAGAAAGGACAGAAAAAAGAATGAAAAATCGACCAAACAGACCACATAATTTTTTTAATCTGGAGACGCAATAGTTGACCTTTTGACCGGCAACTAACAATTTCTCTGTAGAAATTTTCAAAGTAGTTATACGCTTATTCTTTACATATATCAATTTAGTTATATCTAATTTAGTCTTAAACTTTTACAAAGAATTTCAATATAGTCATTTGAGTCAATTTTTGTCGGAAATTACTAACGAGACAATTCAATGATTTGCTTGTTCAATGTTGATTCGTGTGCTAGATCGTTTTTTTTTTTTTTTTTTTTGGCAAGGGAGATGAATGGTGGACCAGGCTTGCGATGCCCATTGATGTGGTAGCTGTACTTGAGTTTCATTAATTCAATGAACCGCTACTTCTAAAATTTCCATAATTCGAAGAATTGATTCTGTGAAATTGCAATGTCCCGTGCGCCTGTTTCTCATGATGAGAGACCGTGGTCATGAATCTCGGATTCAGGGTATTTGTAGTGAGGATGCTCGTAGGATGAAAGAACACAGTGCTAGTTACTTACAGGACAAGAGGGTCAGGTAAGGAATGAAGCTTGTGGCTGCATGTTGAAGTGCAAGAGAGGAGGAAAATTCACCTGAAGAAGTACTCGGGGAAATTCATTGCAGCATTGATCGATTCCGCATGTGTGGCTGATGTCTGCTGATAAAGACGAGGAGTTTAATTAGTGTTATGGCCAAGTGCTCGAGCAATTTGCACAGAGCAAAAGTGTTCTTTTTGTGCTTCTGAGTTCTTTCCATCTGTGGTGGTTCAAACGCTTGTGCTATCGCAAGTTTGGCTTCTCTTGGAAGCCAAATAGTAGTATTTCATATGAAAATTTGCTGATATCTGCTGTGAGCATGAATGCTTTGTCGGGTTGTCTAAACCTTGACTTGCATGATTTTCAAGTATGTCTTTCTGATGTATGGTACTAGCAAAACTATGTTGGTTTGCAGAGGAGTGAGTGACAATTGTTTTCCATCAAGCTGCAAGCAGGGCAGCTCAGTATGATGCTTTCTCTTTCGACAAATCCTTTTTGGTCCTGTATGCTTGGGTTATGGCTCTTCTTGATATGCCTTTGGAATCTGATAAGTGGGGATGGAAGCGTGCAACTGTTTTCAGAGAGGGTTTGAAAAAGGTAATGGCACGAGGAGGTGGAAATGTAACCACTGTAATGCATGGTACAATGGATGGATGATGGGTCGCTCAGAGAAGCCTTTCTGATTCTGGAGGAAGAACCCCTTGCAAGGAAAAAGAGGAGAGCTTCCATAGGTGAGAGGCAGAGGAAACACGCGTGGAATTCAAAACCTGATCTTGCTTATGCTGAAAAGACTGTGTGCATAGAGGATATAGATGAGATTTTTCTGTGCCGATGGGTGAAATGTTGATCTGATCAGTTCTCCCTACTTTCAGGAAATGACTTAGGCAATCGAAGCTTGTGGCCCTGCATATGAATTCCCTTCGAGTGAGAGGCTTTGTGATTCCTTCCTAAGAGAGAGATTCACTTATTGCTGTGTTGAAAATGCAACCTTGAAGTTGGACCTGCAAATGTACTACAAATAATCTCACACCTTGATCATGCCAATGAGTTTTCTGAATCTCTCCAGCAATCAAAGCATCCTTACATATATTGGTCTCCCTTGCACGTCGAATTTTATACTGATGTTGATGGAACAAATAGCTGAAACTCAATCCCTTGAAACTCCACTTGTTTGTGTCAGGCAAATTGAGGAACGGGCGACTGCATATGGACTGTCTTTATCCATGTATTGTACATTGAGCCGAAGTCAGGAAGGAAATTCTGACCCGATTTCCACCGTCTTAGCACCTTCATGTTGCACCGTCCAGAGGATTCTCGAACTAAAGGCAGCACTTCGTGAGGTGGTATTGAGCGAAGAATGGAGGAAATGGAAGCTCAGTATTCCGGATGACGTTTCCAATACTGAAGCCACTATTTTAGGAGGGGACTTTTGGAGCAGTGCCCATTCCTTTATGCATCCTTTGCGAGTTCATTGGCCACCTTCAACATAGAGAATTTTTTCATGGGTTCCGTTAGGGGTGTGCAAATTAGATCACCCAAACTAAAATTGTCAGGATGGAACCAAACTGGCGGTACAATCCAGTTCTTGAGGGTGTCGGTCTGGTGACTTGTTCCTAAAAGTGCAACTAGTGTTCGAGCGGTCTAGTTCTTAATTATAAAAGGGAATTGGACCGACTATTTATACCTTTTATTATTATTATTTCTTCAAAAAAAGTAGTAAAATGTGAATTAAATATTATCTCGTCCAATGATATCATAAGTTTCGGTACAATAACTCTTTATTTATCATCACTTTCGTTAATATCTTAACATTTATCACTCTTTCTCATTAAGTATGGCCATTCTTTGGTGGGAAAAAAAAAAGTTGTCAGTTCCATGGAAATCCGAAGATAGGAAATGACGGTCCGGTTGGGTTCTTGGTCCTAAGACCAAATAGTTTGGTTCTCGATTCTACCTTAGAACCAGACCGAGTTGGGAATTGATCCCCCTACATGCTGTTCATGACTAGAGTGATCGGACCTAGAAGCTTTAAAGAGTTCTGCAATTGATGAACTTCCTTCAAGTCAATACAAGCACTGCTGGAGCAGAGGTGGAATGAGTTGTTTTCTGCACTTCTCGCTGCGGGTTACATTCTGAATCCCATGTATTTTAGGAAAGGTTTCAAAACAAGGATAAAATAGTCATGAGGGATTGGAAAGCAGTCCTAGGTAAGTAAGAATGTGGAAGTGCAGCGAGATAGATGCCGAGGAAGGAGCTCAGCTCTTATCGGAGGCTTGAAGGAGCTTTTCGATGAGGAAAATGCTATCGTTTGTAGAGACAATCTAGACCCGATTGCATGGTCGAAGAAATTTTCGTTTCAGAACTGCTTGTTTACTAACATTAGCGACTTAGGTTCTAGTCAAATGTCAGTACTAACAATATCAGGAGATGTGGCAAGGCACTGATCTTTCATTACAATAAGCAACTAATCAATTCAGGGTTGAAGAGAATCGAAGATCTTGTTCATGTCCAGAACCTCAGACTTCACATTCAGCAGATGCGAATCCAAGTGTTTCATTAATCAAATGTAACTTGATTTCTAGCTCCCCATCTGGAGACAACACGGGATATTGCTTATCTTGATCCAACCAAGACAAGTCACACGACCTATGGAAAATAACCTTAGAGGGCATGGATTGAAGTTGTTATTTTCTTCGTCATTTAAAAGATTCTATCACTCTAGTTACCCACAAAGCCAATAACAATAGTGTCCAATGACTGTTCCTCCATAGGCTCAACAATCAAAAGGCAATAGTTTCATTTTTTTCCATTATGCTGACATGGTAGACAATAATTGCTTTTGCTTTTATAATAATTAGGAGGTCTAATTGGTGAGTTGCTATAATATCATGATCCTTCCACCGCGCTGATACATACCTCACTTCAACAAAATTGCATTAAAAAGAGGAGATCGAAGAAAAGCTCCAATTCAACAATTGAAAGAGGCAGGGAAAACTCTACCAAAAAAAACGAAAAAGATTGCTGGCTGTGGGGTTCGAACCCACGCGCACTTATGTGCAGAAGATCTTAAGTCTTCCCCCTTAACCTCTCGGGCAAACCAGCGCCACTTGGAAAGTCTCCCCGCATTATTCTATTTAACGAAAAAATCTCTCAATCGAAACATCTAGAAACGCCTGGCGTCTAAAACCCAACGGATCCTATCACCGCTTCTCGCCGAACCTCCAAACTCACCACGCCCCGCCCCACGCGAAGCGCTATCGAGCCTCCTCGTTGCTCCCGGAATTCCCAGTTCCCGTCGAGAGAGATGGCGGAGCATTTGGCGTCGATCTTCGGGACGGAGAAGGACCGCGTGAACTGCCCCTTCTACTTCAAGATCGGGGCGTGCAGGCACGGCGACCACTGCTCCAGGCTCCACACCAAGCCCAGCATCAGCCCCACCCTCCTGCTCTCCAACATGTACCAGCGCCCCGACATGATCACCCCCGGCGTCGACGCCCAGGGCCAGCCCATCGACCCCCGCCGAATCCAGGAGCACTTCGAGGTAATTTCTTGCGATCGATCCCCCCAACGTTCCGATTCTTTTTCGCCTCGCGGACTCTGATGGAGGCGCCTGCTGTCGGTTATACGTGTTCTGGATTTCGAAAGAGAAGGAATAGAGTTTGATTTTACGGTGGTCCTGAGGTGATTTCCGATCGGAAGATAGAGCCGATGCTTTCTCTGTCACGTTCCTTTGCTCGACCGCGTTGACGAGGTGTGTGCCTTTCTTCGATGTTTCGCGACTGTGAATGAGCGCGCAATCGCCCCTGGGAGCGTGTTAGTGTATTACTCGAGCCCGGTCGAGTTTAAATTCCTGAATAAATTGCGTGGAAGTTACCGGCTTCTAGTTGTCTAGCCTCTGTCCGAGGAGGACGTGCTGTTCTCCAGATCATTCGCGTCTTGTTACCCGTTAAACTGTATTTAATCCATGTTTATTGCGGAACTGATGGCTATTGTTGTAATGCGGCTTTCTGCTATCATCTGCCCGTCAATTTCTTGTTTCAATTATGCGGAACTTCCATCAGCAATGCTAATACTGAGGTCGGATGTGTTTCTTACCCGGCGTCGCAGGATTTTTACGAAGATCTGTTTGAAGAGCTGAACAAGTATGGAGAGATCGAGAGCCTTAATGTCTGCGATAACCTTGCTGACCACATGGTACTGCTCTGGCAACTGAAAACAAGAACATCGAGGATACTTCTTTCCACGACAATTTAATGCTCAATAGTCCGTTTCTTTATTTCCTGAGCAGGTGGGCAATGTCTATGTTCAGTTTAGAGGGGAAGAACAGGCAGAGAGGGCCCTTAAGAGCTTGAGTGGAAGATATTATGCAGGTGAGGGAACCTCTTGTTGGTGAAACACTTGAGTTTATTCGACTATCCATTCTTGGTTTATTATGATTGGCGTCTTACATGTCAGGCTGTCCCATTATTGTTGATTACTCTCCAGTGACCGACTTCCGAGAAGCCACCTGTAGGCAATATGAAGAAGACAAGTGCAACCGTGGTGGATACTGTAATTTTATGCATTTGAAAAGCATTAGCAGGTACATGATGAATTTAATTAGCTTGGCTGAGTCCAATGTTTTTTCATGGTTCTTATGAGACTAGTTGACATCTCATACATAGGGAGTTGAGGCGACAATTGTTTGGGAGGTATCGACCGAGGCATAGTCGGAGCCAGAGCCGGAGCCGAAGCCCCTATCGGCACCGTAGCTACGAAGAGCACTCTCATGGAGGAAGGGGATATGGGAGGAGATATGATGAGTATGACTATCATGATAGCAGGAGCAGGAGGCACAGGACCACTAGTCCTGACCACAGGAGAAGTAGGAGCCCACGAGGAAGGAGGAATGCCAGTCCAATTAGGGAAGGTAGTGAGGAGAGGCGTGCCAGAATTGAACAATGGAACAGGGAAAGGGAACAGCAAGAAAATGCTAACGTGACCAACTCTAACGGTAACAGCAGTGGTAATCTTGAAAATGCTATGAATCAGCATGCGAAAAATGGGGATTTGTGTGCTTATCAAAAGCAGCAGCAGCCGCCTTCTCGGGATGGAGTATATGGATATTGATTGAATCTGAGTTAATGGTTTGTATCTTTCTCCTGTTTAATTAAATTTCATAGCAATTTAGCAGCTAGCTCGATGGAAGTTTACCATTAAGTGAAAGCATTCTTTTAATAAGTGAATCTTACTGCACATTTTCCACTGTGCAGGTGGTGTGCAGGTTCAGTGTTCTGGGATATGAAATTTTTAATTTTTTTACCTCAAAGCATCTTCATGATGATTTTAGGATGATTGATTTTATGTGTGATTTGCATCCATGCCACCTTCCTTTTTTTTCTTCTACCTATTTACTGATTTTGAGCTTGACCCATCTGCCTCCACAACTTTTTCCAGCAAAGTCCTACTTTTTTTTCTTGGGCAACCGTGTCATCTTTTCATGACATAGTGAGCCTGATAAGTCCTACTTAATTTTTTGGGTAACTCTGTCATTATTTTATGGCATAGTAGGGGATTCTCCAATCAATTTCTATCCATAAAATGGAAGAATAGTTCTTAAACTATTTATGGTAGTGCAAGCCCCCACTTGTTTTCTGCTTGATTTTTAGCTTACCAATTTTTAAAAAAGCGTTAACACAACTTTGTGATTACCAAAATGCCCTGACATGTCACATTTATCGGTGGGTTTTTGGCTATTGAATTTGTTTATCTTGCTTGAAGATTGTAAATTTTAACTGCTAATTGAAAAGTTGTCTGCATTTCCTTTGGAATCTTAAGTCTATTTGATGGGCCAATTTGACTTGACGTATCAAAATGACCCATAAAAGATCATGTTGCCTTGGCAATTGGCATATGCACAACATGACATGACAAATTCGATAAGCCCTTTCATCTGTGTCTTATCTGAGATAAATTCTCAGCTTGACTTGTTTTTGTTACTTTTATAATTTTCATTGGAGACACAACCATAAAGGTAATGACTAGGAATTCAGTGCGCCCACGTCAAAGACATATGTTGAAGCAAACTGCCACAGTTTTGATGGTTATGCTTTCTGTTTTCACTTTTCACTTTTTACTATTTATGAATTATGTAAACTTATAATGATCTTACGCACCTTTCAAGTCTTGCAGGTCAAGGTTCTGCGTTTTCTCCAAGTGGATCCAGTGTTTTACGTTATAGTTTAGAAAAGAACAAAAGATCGATCCAGCATTTTGATCATGGTTCCCCTGCGTGTACAGGTTGCCTGTCAGATCGTGGAGATTGGGTCTGGAGGATCTGTATTTATTTTGGATCCATCAGAGTAATCTAGGGTCACGTCTTGCTTTATTTTATGCGTTGCAGATTGGAAACGGCAAAACAGTAGTTTCTGTTTACTGCTTTGATCATGCTGAGGACTCTTGTTACTTTTAGAATGCTTACAGTCCATTTGTGAAACTGTTTAATGGCTCATGATAGCAAGATTTAATTGTACGAGGATGAAGCAAACCGACCAGCGGTGGTCGTCATTTCAGAATATGCATTTACATCCTGCAATTTGACGAGCTTCCTGGGAAGTCGTCCAAATTGCAGTTTTGATTTAACGGGAAAGCGCAAGCAAACTGAATCAAGCTGCGCATTTTGCTTATTCGACCTTGTTTTGTTCACTAGTACGGTTTTAGGTTCTGCTTATTGCTGAGAACCATTGACCATGGTGAAGGAGAAAAAAAGATGCAATGGGTGCTCGCACATGGCGCATGGTTCTGCTTTACTTTCAAGTTGCATCATTCGTTGCCATAACAAATCAATGAGCTCGAGAAGTTTCACTAGGACTGGAATACAATGGGACGTTCGCTGGATATGGTTTTTACCATAAACGGAGGTTCAGATATATGGTACCTTCTAGGTTCGATATCATTCTTGAATCTAAGGAAAGTACCTGCCAAACCTTTAGTATGGAGACTGATAATTTAATTTATGACGTCTGGATGGGAATTATAGTGTTTACATGAAGTTTAATACGGTAAAAAAATAATTCAGGAAAATATTACGTGTGGGAAGCATTTGACAAGTCGATGCTGAATACACATCTACATATAGTTCTGAAATATATTTTCGAATAGCACATTTATTTCTTCACACAATTGTGCACTTAAAATATAATCAATTTATCTTCCACAACTAGTCCGTGATCGCATATATAAGCAAAATATGGCTATTGTCTGCCCTAGAGGGCTTATTGCCACAAGTTTTGAAAAGATGGGGGGCAAGTTGCCAATTTATTGAAAAATCAAGGAGAAACTTGCCATAATCCTAAATAATTAGGAAGAAAAATTGTTCTCCCCAAGCTCATGGGCCGTTGTGAAAAGTTCCATTTCATGGGTAGTCGGAATCATCACGTGGAGCCCACAAGTGATTCTTTCTTGAAGGATGAATTTATAAGACGACAAAGCTCTTTATTACAGCAACAACAGCGCATTAAATTTCACAAGACAGAACCTCTTCCATAGATTGCCCCAGAAACAGGGAAACTCTGTACAAATTAAAGAGTGAAAAAATGAAGAAAAGGTAATCTACACAAAGACTGCGAAAGGTGAAGAGAAGCAGATGCTACCGCGATCCCGTTCTGGTTCAACGTATGGATTCGAATCGCGGTGGCGCTTGTACTTTCTATGGCGAAGGTGACCGGACGACGATTGCGGGAGCTCGAGAGTCCAGACAACCAAAGAACGAGATGATCTAGATATTAGGTCATGAGCCAAGCGGACGGCGGAGCAGCGAACTACGGTAGCAAGAAATCCATGAACTTAAACCAATTGAAACCGGTCTTAGCGGCTTTCTGGGCTTCGCGAGAGCACGACGAAGTTGCAGCAGCTGCCGCCGCCGTCGCCTTGCCGCTGTCGCCCTCGGCACGACAGTCCGCGAGGGCCTTCTTGGGACAGACGAAGAAGTTCCTCGATCCTAATGCCATCAGCTTCTCCTCTCTATCCAGACCTGTGATTCCGAAAAGAAAATGGATAAGAGACGTTCGATTCGGACGGGGATAAGGAGAAAAGCTGCACATGAGTCGATCGAAGATGGCGTAGCTTTCTGATTCTCTTACTTTCTAAGCTGAATTGCGAATAGTGGAGGTCGAAGCGCGACGGATCGTCCGACCCCAGGGTGGGACGCCGCCCTTCCTTCGCGTACTGCCTCAAGACGGCGGCCACCAGATCCCCGACCGTCGACTCCGGCGACATCACCACCTGCACGGCGCCGACACTGCCGAGCACCGTCACGTTCAGCAGCAGCTTCGTCAGCCGCGGCCTCGGCTCCGCCAGCAGCGCCGCCGGCGGCCGCAGCTCCGGCGCCGTCATCGGCCGGCGCAGCTCCGTCGTCGCCGCTATCGCGGGGGGGCCGCGGCCGTGGAACGAGGGCGCCTTCTTCGGCAACTTTCCCCTCCGGCTCCTGTCCTCCGGCGCCGTCCGGTGAGACTTGGAAGTGGACATGGTTGAGTTATGTAGTAAGAGAAGTAGAGGTTGGGGATTCTTTCTGGGGGGCGTTTCCACCGGCGGCTACCGCAAACGGCGGTAGCGGAAGAAGCGGGGGCGAGGGAAACCGAGAGCCGGAGAGGGGCTGGCGCTCTCGAGTTCCCGGCGGCCGGCTGCTATCATAACCAGAGAGGTCAAAACCGTAAATTATGGAGAAAGCCGAGGGCGAAGGTTTTTGCAATGGGAAGAGAACGGCGGACGTAGAGAAGAAGAGGCTCCTGCGCGGGCTTATATATATAAAAAGGAAAGGTAAACGTACCAGAGCCCGCGAGAGTGTCCTGATTTTTTTGTGAAGCGTGACCGGCTGTGACCGGTTGGTCGATGGGAGAGAGATGAGAATTCCGGTTCGAGGGAGACCGGCATTTGCCCGTGGCGAGTGAATCGCTGTTTTGCTTTGTTTAAGATTTAAAATTAGGTATTGCGAGTGACTCGGCCATTTTCCTTCGGTACCGACAAGATTATTCAGCGAATCCGGAGATCTTTATTTGATTGGGGATCTTAGGTTTACGTGATCAACGGACTCGGTCCATTTAATTTACGGTCCAATATGATTTTTTTTTGGGAACTTAGGTACACGATAAAAAATTAAATTCAGATATTTAGATCTACTATGACGTATATTAAAAACTCACATGTTCTAATAGTTCTAAATCAATTTAGTATATCTATCACTCATGATTATTACATGAATCGAGTGATTGCAACCATTTAAAAAAAAAAATTTACAACCAACTCGTGTGACTAATGTAGTGGGCTCATGTAACTCTATGCACCTAATATCACGAGCGATTTATTATGCTTTTAGATTCAAATCCTCAAATGATTATTCTAATTAAATGATTTTCTCAATTGAGATCGTTCTAATCTAATCGCCTGATTAGCTTGCATGTGTGAGAGGAATATCTTTGGCTTCATCCTGAAAACAACGAATGCGCGCCACCTACACAAGTTGCGATGCGCATGCTTTGACAGTTCTCTCCTGTGCTTGGATCTGTCTTTTTTTAATCTACGTTCCACGTATTAAATTATTTTGTTGCCCAATCAATCCTTATATTATATTATATTGAATGATTCTAAGAAATGAAACGATGACAACAGCGTGTAACCTAGGTATTGACGAAGAAGGGAAGAAAGATAAGCACGAGTCTCTTGATAAAAATCCAAGCATAGACTAATTATAGCCAGTATAGTGCAGGAGTATCGTGCGAACTTGATGTGGCAATTGATTGGATGCATTGCAATTTAATAATCATGGGATGAGCTTCTCGCTCAGGGGCAGGATGTGAGATTACCTACCTCTACTTAATAATAATACAATGAGATATGTGCATCAGAATATTTAAAATTCATCATAAAAATATAATTGAGTCTTAATACTTTCAGAAAATACAATCAAATTTCAAAATTTATTAAATTAATACAATTAATTCCTTAAATTAATTCTATTTAATTTAACTAACGAGAAATGATGACGTGATTTTTTTTATTATGGAACATAAGGGTTGTCATTTTAGTGAAAATCTGATTTTTTTAACTCAAAATTTATTAAAATTAGATTAAAAATAACAAGCTAAATTAATTTTTTTTTAAAAAAAAGAGGAAGGAAGGAAAATTAGGCGAGGGCTGCCACTTGTCGATGGTGGGGAGGACGGCCGGCAGGGTTCGCTGGGCCCCAACTATTGTCCAGTAAGGGTCACACACCTCGATCACTCTCTCCCTTGTGCCTATGTCGCCATCGTGTACCTCTGCCATTGTTCCCTCTGTCGACAGAGGGGCTCACGATGGCCATTGTCCTTTGCTACCACCACGAGCGACGGTCCGCTCTCGGGCGAACTCAGATCCGGCGCCGCTCCTCGTCGGGAAAATGAAGCCGCGAGTCTCTCTGTTCGTTGGTTCTGGTCTGTTGGCAAGAACGCGTGCGAGAGAGAGAGAGAGAGAGAGATTTTTGTTATTGTTCGTGGGTTTGGGTCCGTTGCAGAGAAAACTTCGTTTGTGCCTCAAGCCGATGAATGCCTCGCGTACTCTACATCTGCGCCCCGCTGTTCATTTCCTTCCTAAGCTAATGGAGCAGTACTAGGGAACCTTCTCTCTCTCTCTCGCAAAAGCGTGGGGAAAATCATGAGATAGGCCTTCGCTTATGAGAGCAGGAGGGCCCGCGAGCAGGTCTAAATTGAAGAATTTTGGAAGCGTAGAGATGGCGTTTTGAGAGATTAAAGTTATTTTTAAGGCAACTTGTCGGCCATAGTGAGCTCTTCCTGATGATGGTGGGGGCAGTGGCGACAAGGACTTAAAGGCTACCGCCGGGTTTTTACCTTTTAAAAAAATAGCTTATTTATATTTTAATTTAAGTAAAATTTGGGTAGAAATTATATTGCACCGAAACGACGTGGTTATTGTCTTATATTTTATATTTTTACCTCATTTAGTGTCACTTGAAGAGAGAAAATAATAAAAAATCATGTCGATATTTTTTGTTAGTTAAGTTGGAAGCAAAAGTTTAATTGCATCAATATTTTTTAGTCTCTCCCACCTACTTTAAGGCGCTTCGTTTATTTCACAAAGAATAACTTTTCAGGAAAATCTTTTCTGAACTTTCCGATGTTCGTTTTATAGAAAATGAGCTAATTAAATAAAACATTTTCCATCGACACAAAAAATCTTCTAAAATATAGAAAATATTTATCATTTTTGAGAATATTTTCCACTTTGGCTCTCTTTCATCTTTACTTCAGCTTCAGAGACAAGGATTTCTACTACTTTAATGGCGATGCTCCAGTAAATCTGCTCCGTCCCTCTCACGCGTGCCACCTCCGCACGATCCCAATTTGAAACAAGGCCCACCTCGTCCTCCATGGTGCGGGGCCCTCGTGTGCGCCTTGGCCTGTTTGAGCAACAGCTCCGACAACTCGCCGTCAACTTCGGCCAGAGGCTGTGAGGCTCAGGCCCCGCTAGATCGAGGAGGTTCGAGGGTCGCTAGAAGGTGGTGAGATCAAAGCATCGCCAAACAGTGGCAAGGCCTATCCCTCGTAGATCAATGGTACTCAAGTGTCACTAGAGGCCATGAGGCTCAGGCCTCGTTAGGTCAGCGATGCCCGAGTGTTGTTAGACAGCAGCGAGGTGCGATAAGTGGCGCTCACCGGCTAGCAATTGGCCGAGGAAAAGGAAAAAAAAGTAAAGTAAAGTAAAAAATAATTAAAAATTGATTGTTTAAAAAAAATAAAAAGAAAAAAAAACATAAAATAAAAGTAAAATAAAATGATCAAAAGAATTGTATGAGAGAAAATCAAATCAAATATCGAATAACGAAAAACATTTTTCATTTTTATTTCAAATTTCAGCCAAATATTGGTAAATGGCCAAAAGTGTTATATTTTTGTGAAATGAGCAAAGCCTAATTCTCAACTCATTCTAAACTTTTTATTTTATATTTTTGTTGAACGTGAAAATTGAAATTCACACGTAAAATTAATTGTATTTAACAAGTTTTTCGCAAGTTTTATGATCTTCGACTTATTCCTGATGGAGGACAATATTGGCGTGCGTCTTTAGCCATGCCATCTGTGAAACGTGGGCCAATGGGAGTGCTCTTTGTGACGTCATTTTCTCCTTGAGGTTTTGCGTTTTTTGTCGTGTCTTAGTTAATGGCGCCCCCAATAATTCGCTTAAAGGATTTCAACTGTGGGGATTGATTTCTATAATAATAAGCACGAAAAGTCGACGCACAAGATGGGCCAAAATTGATGTAACGATGATTTAGTCCCCCAATATAAAATTTAAAAGAAAAAGGAAACGCCAAATTGGCGGCGAGCAAAAAAAAAAAAAAACAAAACTCCTCCCTCTCATGTTCACACAATTGACTTCATTAATCTCATAGAAGGGGAGGGTTTGAGCTAGATCTTTTGATCCTCTCCATTTTATCTTTTTCTATTGCTGATTTAGAAATCTTTTTTTTTTTAAAATTTGCTTTCTTCCCATTTTTTCAAGCTTTTTTCTTCCTATATAATTTAGACTTAGAAACTTCCTTCTCTCGTTTGAGGGAGTTTTCTACCTCCATCTAATTTAGATTTAGAGATTTTTGCATGTATAATTTCAGAGTTTAGCTTTTTCTTGAGTTTGGTTGATGTGCAAGTCCATTTTGAGGGAGATCACTAGAGTTTCGTCAAGATATCTCTCTCACAGTTATTAGATATGCGATTGTTCAACCTTATTATTATGAACAACGGTGATGTTAGGGATGTCAAATCTTGGCGCACACTGCCTAACCCTAGCACACACCATTGAATAGGCAAAGTCATGGTAACAGCTAAAAATCTCGGAATGTACTCACTACTAAAAATGGATTCGATGATCAACCACCAATTTTGGTTTGAACTAGTCATTGATCTTGTTTTATTTTGAAGTTATTTGGAATTTGTTTTGATTTGTATTTGAATTGCAATGTTTCTCTTTTGTATTTTTATGGAAATGAACAAAAGTTATTTTCACAAAAATAAATGAATTTATCCCCCATTATGTTAGATCATCAGAGTAAATTTCCATCTTTTAATATTGGGTGGCACTTTTTCCACTCCTCCTATGGTTAAGACATTAGTTTCTTTAGCGTTTTGACCATATTATCCTTTATGGGACTCACCACTTTCCATATAAGTTTACAAAAGTTTTTTTTTTTGTTATTTGGTCAACACTTTTTATTTTGTTTCTTCTTTTTTCCGTGTGAGTCCCTCTTTCTTTCTTCCATGTCTTGACGTCTCAATTCTCCATTCTTGCAAATTGTGTCTATCTTGTTTCTCTCTTACAGTTCATTCTCTTCTTTCTACGCCTCTCACTCCATGTTCTTAGTCAAGATTGGCTTAGGACTTTCATGCCCATGTTCGGGTCCTCGACGCTTGAGCCCAAGTCCATAGAGGCCAAGCATCGGGGTTTGGGGCTCGACCTTAATGGACCGAGCTTGAGTGCTAGCGAACTAGGCCTAGCTCTATAAACCAAAGGCTTAGGGAGTTGGGCATGAGCAATAGGTTCTCGAGCTTGGCTTTGGTAGACCCAATACAAGAGCTCATGCCCTAGAGCCAGGGATCGAGCTCGAGACCCTAATGCCCCTATCAGGTTTCATGATTATCCATGCGCAAGTCACTGGCACTTGAATAATGTATATTTATTGAGGAAAATCAAATGAGTTTTCCTTACCGAATGATGGAAAATATTTTTTTGTTTATTTTCAAGTCTTAACCAAGTACTAGAAAATATTGTTAATTTTTTTTGAAAATGACTTTCTAGAAAATATTTTGCAAAAATATCCCATTTTCTCACGAAACAAATGATATTTAAAAGAAAGAAACTAATTCTTTTCATTCTTTTTCTTTACAAGATTTTTTTTAATCAACAAAGAAATGGTTGATATGAAGCCGGATAAATATTCGCCGTTGAATTATTCATCCGTTAGATTGTTTTCCTTTAAGTATGTTCCCTTGCATTATAAAATAATCTTCCTTCCTTTAGGGGCAAAATCGGAATTCAGAAATGGATTTAACAGAACGTCGTCTCTCATAAATTGTGTTGCAAGATGCGAGATAGATTTATATTTTTTTTTTATCAAATTCGAAATGTTGGTATATTTTTAATAGGTTTCTTTAATAGGTTTTTTTATGAAGTTTTTTTAATAGGTTTAAAAGGTTGGAAAAAAAATTGAAAACCATTTAAAATGATTGGACGGTGAATACTTCTATTTTATTACAAGTTTACTATTAAATGGATGGTTGTAGGTATTAAGTTTACTTAAATATCATAACACTTGTCGAATCACGTGCATGTTGGGTATTTGCTGCTTAATTTAGATGCTTTGGAAGTTTTGTACTAATGTATTAATTACAATAATCTTCAAATCATGAAAGAGTCATCGATTGAATTTGAACGCCTCAACTAGTGATCGTCCGTCCTCAGCCGGAGTGCTCGGTCACATCTCTAGCAGCAAAGAAGCACGAGAGTTCATTTTGAAGCAGAGACAAATAACTCAGAAGTTGAGTTGGTTGAATGGTATAATGATTGAGATTTTGTGTCTCAAGAAGCATGAGTGTGCCGTACTTAATTTGGACTTGATCGACCACTTGGAAACGGACCATGTGAAGTTATCCTTGTAAATCTTGTAGAACAAGCATAAGACATGACATGCTTTTGACCTGGCTAGAGAGGTGAATTTGATACGGTGCATGACAACTAACTCAAAAAATCACAACAGCTGCAACAAATGTAGAGAGTCTATGTATTGTGTATTTTTAGTTTAATATTAGTTAGACCAAAAAATGGCCAACTCTTCATGTGGACGTATAACGAAGTCTGATTGACCAATGGAGAATAATTGCTTAAAGCAGTACAAGATTCATCCACGATTAGATGGCATGGATATCGATGATGGAGAGTCATCGGCGACTCTATGAAATTGACATGACAAGTAGTCGATGGGTGTTTACCAAGACTTATCCACGAAGCAAACAATGATTAGCCATCTTAAAATCTATTTAAATATTAAGAGCAAATGGAGGACATAGAGATCACCTCATCGATAGAAAGTGAAAGATGAGCAACGCAATGGACTTAGAAGTTGTAACTGTTTGTAAATAAGATCAGCGTGCAAATAAGAAGTCTAGATTCTCGGAAATGCAATTGTATCTACGCTTAGAATATGACTGTTTATAAGCAAATGCGTTCAGCGGGCTATAAAAGTTGGCGTGTTATTACGGGGGAGGAATTCGTTATCAAAAACACACTTGCCGCTGAACACTTTTATCAGCTTTTCAATGCAATGTTCCTTTCATTTTCAATTCCCGTTTGCCATTTCAAATATTTTCCTTTTGAGTTTCCTGTTCATCTTTGCTATAAAGCCGGGTGAGCTCTTGTCCAAGTAACCACAAAACTCTAATCATTTAAAAAACACAAAGAAAAATCAACTTTCAATGAATGATTTTTACTGTTCGGGTGAAAACCCACTTTTGGCAAAACAAAATTTGAACTCCACCCAAAAAAAGCTTTGTTAGCATGATAATATTTGGTTACTGGAAGAGTAACAGCTTACCGTAAGTCACAAATTCATGAAGAAATAGGCTCCACGATAATTTAACTAGTTGGTTTTTTTTGTTATCTAAAATATACTTTTATTTTCATAGTAAATTAAAAAATTATAATCCAATCATTTAAAAAAAAAAACTTTGATTCGGTAACTGGCAACGTCAAATTAAACTCTCCAATCCATGATGGCGTGTTGAAAAGTTGGCCTTTGCTAATCCAATTATAGCAATGGTTCGACGCTCTTCAAACGAAGTACCATACCCATTTTCTAATGAGCCCAGGAGATTAATACTTAAGCCTGACTCTCTTGGTGGGGGTGGGGGAAGATATTTCGTTCTTATCGTGGGGAAGGGAAGCTCTCCCTTTCGATCCGCACTGACCTTTCACTCCATATGGTCGCGATAAGAATGTTTAGATAAGTGCACGTGGCATTCACAATTGCGTTGCACATTGAGGTGGCTTGTTTTGAAAGGAACTTCCAATATCATTTGACAATACTTCGCTATTAGCCTCGTGACTTATCAATGCATCATCATGGACATTTCGTCGACTGCCGTTGATTTCTTATAACAATTTTGTCTAACGTGATGCTCTCATAAGGAGCATTATCTAAAAAGTCCTAAATTTAATGCATTTTTGCAAATTTAATTATAAACTTTTCAATTTTGTCAATTCAATTTTAAACATTTTCACTTTTTGCTAATTGAGTTCATTTGGCTAATTTTGGCTAGAAATCGTTGACATGAACACAGGTGGTGCCATGTAAGACGACCGACGCTAATATGGATAATTTTAAATAATATATCAATATTTTTTGAATTTTTTTATTGTTTTTTATTTCTTTTCTTTTTAACTTTCTTCTTCCTTTTATTGGTGGCCAGCCATTGGTGATGACGGGGCTGACTGGCCTTGCTTGCCATAGGTGAGGCGCGGCGAGGTGAGGGCTCCTCTTGCTAGATTTGGTGAGGGTCAATCTAGCCTAGCCTAGGCAAGGTCAAACCTCATCGAGCCTCACTTGGATGAGGGCTCCCCTCACCCTTGCCCAATCGAGCCTCATTTATGGTCAAAGCCTGGTTATCGACAAAAGGAAGAAGAAAGCCAAAAAGAAAAGAAAAGATAATAAAAAATTCAAAAAAAATTAAAATATTATTTAAAATTGTCTAAATGTCGGCCCGCGTTGTTATGTGGGCCGTCGGCATTCACATTAACAATTTCCAATCAAAATTGGTTAGATGGACTTAATTAGCAAGAAGTGAAACCGTTTAGGATTATCTTGATAAAATTGAAAAGTTTATAACTGAATTAGCAAAAATATAATAGATTTAGAATTTTCCCTTCGAGGTTATGCACAAGGCCAGTGCTGACCTTACCCTTGTCTTGGCATGAAGTGGGATGAATGCATGTGAGATTTGGAATGTAGCATGAGTTGAGGGTATCATTTTCCTCTAAGGTTACTCACATATTAGATTCCACATCATAAATATGTTCATACCATGTCGGCATATAAATAGATTCGGATAATTGCAAATAAAAGGGAATCATAATCTTTGAAATTCATTAAGGATTTTATGAAACAACCAACTCCTTAAACAAGTTGGGCATGAGACAAAACATGGAAGGCTTTTCTTTCGCAAGACGCAACTCTCTCATTTCTCGATTAGTATAATCTCTCCATTCTCTATCACAGAATTCGATAAACTAGTATTGCATGGACAAGATCTACCGTGTCAAAACATTCACTTTCTTCCTTCTTCCGTAGAGAAGAATTCTATCGGCAGTGTCCTCCAATCCAGGACCACAGGTAGGCAACGCTATCAGACATGCGAGCTGATCCATACGACACCATGAGAAAAAGGCCAAGTGGCCCGTCCTCCTCTCTTGTTTACCCTCGTATGAAAAAGACGGTGTCTCTCCCTGTCCTACCTCCATTATTGCAGACACTTGCCCTCCAGCACTCGAGTGTCCATAGAATCTCTTGTCCATAGAATCTTTTTTTTCCCCTACCTCGCCCTCCTTCTCATCTCTCGTCCACCTTCTCCCTCTCTTTTTCCCGCCACATCTTTCCTTGTCGGTTAGAAACCTAGTCTATGAGGTTGCCCACAACGTGGGGGTTCCCACTTCTTTTAGGGTTTGGTGTTTTGCATGTGGCGTGGCTCGGTGGAATTGAGAGATCAGTAAACGCCAAATCAGAAGACTATTTTTAACCTCTAGGGCCACCATTTTCAGCAAAATCAAGGAAATATTTTTAATTACTGAAGTTATCTCAGTGATAATTATTCTCACATAAAAAGATAGATGTGGGGAGTTTGATTTCCCACTTATCAAGATATGGGGTGGGGATATTTAGTTTTAGGTAGGGGATTTAACTTTTGTGCTCTCTATAAAGAGACAAAGTGAAAGTTTAAGAGTTAGAATGAGATAAATAAATAAATTTATTTTTTTCCTTTAATCACAGGTTAAATGCGTGTGTTCTTTGCCTTTCCATAGATCTATTTTTGATTAGGTGGTCCGTCGGATGTGGTGAAATCTCGAATGATCCAAAGAGTCTTTTTTTTATTCAGTGAGGAGAGTGGTTGCATCTCTTTCGCGTGCTTCTGAAATGCCATTGTAGGGGAAGGCTCCAAAATTGACCTCTAGCTCCCAATTTCTTTGTTGGCTCCTCCATTATTGCAACTGTGTTTGATTTTTTACGTTAGGCGATAGAGCACGTCGGCAATCGAAACGAAAAAAGACGGTCTCGACAATTTCAAGGTTGTTTGGATGGCCCTACACGTTTGGTTTGACCGTGATCATGCATGTGTACACGTTACCCATACACGAACTTGTTTTATACTCAATGGAATGGTCTGCGACTTTGCTAATTTTCTCTCTATTTATGTTTTTTTTTCTTCCATGAATAAGAACCCGCTGACAATTAGATTAAAGGTTGTTTCATTCAAAGGTGTTGATGAAAAAGAAATTTATAGATACGAGATTGAAAGCAATTGCGACTAACCATTTAAATTGTAAAAAAATAAAGATAAAAATAAACTTGTGAGCACAGTGAATTCTTGATTGATTGGGGATCCTTCAGAAAGAGTATGATGTGAATATTTACAACCCAAAATCAACAGTCACAAATGGTTATTGAATTTGAAAAAGAAAACTTCCTAATCCTATGATCAGAACAAATAAGTTTCTAATCTTATTTACAGTTATAAGAAGTTACGATAACACTTACCAACAAGATGTTATAGAATCCTAAGATACTGACAATAAGCATAACCATCAGCAGATACGTTTTCTGTTGATTGCTTGCCAGTGATAAGTTCTTTGGCGAGTTGTTGTTGTTTTTTGAGTTGTCGATTGTATTTTTAATTGATGACTTTTATTGTTCACCAAACTTTATTATTATTGACTAAATTTGTCACTTATTGTCTATCTTTTAGAGACTGGGCGAGGCAGCAACAGAGATTGTATCACCCAACCGCGCCCTAGAAAGTGACCCACCCTCAGCCCATGCCTCATGCGGAGGCAAAACTCTCTACTAGGATAAGGATTTCCATGCAGGCCCGCATCATGTGACCAATCCATTTTATCTTGAGTTTGGAATATTCAACGAACGCAGTCACAACATGTGATTCACACAAAGATTGAATTGACATAAATTTTCATTAATTAATTAAGGAAATAAGAAAATTTCTAATCAAGAAGGAAATTATAAATTTGCCCCATCCCGCCCCAAAACCCGGTGACGTTAGGGGCAGGGGAAACTGTTGTCTCCAAACTATTTTGGCCGCCTTTTAATTATCAATTTGAGCAATACATCATATGTTGTAGGCCCCTGTCCAACTTCTCATCTCGACCTTTCTGACCACGCCTGCCTTTAGTTAGGGAAAAGCTGCACTTCCAGACACTAGGCGATCGAAATTTAAAGGAAACCGTGGATGTATGGATCTACTACGACATTCAATCGAATTGCAAGGCAATTAAAGCTCGCGAGCAACTGAAATCGAAGTGCGAAACTGGAATTGAAACTGAGATCGGAATCGAACTTGGTTAGACATGTTGGGCTGTTCCATAATCTAGCGTGGGCCTAAAACGCACGTTAGCCCAAATCAAATTCGTGCTTCCCATCGGAAATGTGGGCCCCATTTTTCCCGCGTGTCTTTCCCATCGTGGCCGACACGAGAATGGGCCTCTATCCTGTTCAACGGGTCAACCCATGAAGGTTTAGCCTGCAATCGACAAATCCATTTGATAGCTCCAGCAATTTTCTCATCGGAAATTGTCCGAAAGCATTGTCAATATACAGCCATTGATTGGGTTTTAAAGAGCACTTTTGATGGACACTTGTTATGTGATTCATTAAGAAAAACTACTAAATATCAAAATTAAACTGATCCATTTAAAGAAGTTCGATTGCCTGAAGGACATAAATGGGTTAAATTTTTGGTTTTTGTTGGTTAAATCAAAGATGCCGCTGGGAGTGCTCCAGACATCAGCGTCAAGAACAATTGTACCCTCCATGTCCCAAGTTCAAGTCCCAAGAATAAAATATGTCAAAAGTTGCTGCGTAGGATGCTTTCCGCAAAGCGATGATTCCGAGCTCTCCCATAGTGGAGCATCACCTTTTCCCAAAGTTGTACAGCATTGATTTGCTTGATGGCCCAAAAAAAAAAAAAAATGAAAAGAGAGAGATCAAGTTGGTACAGCTTTTGTGGTATTGCAATTGCTTGAACAGAATCCGGAATATAAACCAACCCAGAACTAGGTGTCGATTCCTCCGTCTCTTCATCTCCTGATTCAATTGGATCGTTCCTATCCGACCCGATTTGTCTGAACCAATAACAACTAGTTAGAAATGGTGCTGTAACTCAGAAGCACATTTCGTCGAACTGGTCGTCTGAACAATGTAAGCCACTGCTTCTAGTTCCTCCCTTGGGCCACAAATTTTCACTCACGTGACAGTACTTCCATGTCACCAGGAATTGCCCGAATTGCAAAGGAAAGCGATCGATTATGGATGATGCGAACGTTAGGTAGCTCTCATCGACACACACGAATGCTATCATCTTTCGCATGATGATCTCACAGAAACATCGCAGCTTTTCAATGGCGTTTGAAAAGCACAAGCACCTCATGACTCCGACCATCTCACTGCTGCAAAAAAGCTTACGGATTTCTTCTAGGATGCCACCCCGCCCAGTTTCAAGAAACTACAACTTTAGAAACTCTTTACCAATTACATGAATGAATAGAAGATAAGTGAAGAAGCCACTATACTAAATCAAACATCAATGATCAAATGAACTACAGATTTCACGAGTCCTCCCATGATTTCGCTTAAGCTATCGTCAACGCCCTCTCTAATTTTTTGAAAGCTTTAGCTCGTCATCCGGTTTAGCTCCATTCAACAATGATAAAATACTGGGCATAGCTTTAATACAAAACAGAGTCCCGCCCTTCACATTGATAACAGAGATCAGACCAATTTACTCAGCTAAATACACCATAACTATAGACAAGTACAGGCAGGGCTCCAGTCCCATTACACCAACATCCACTGCAGCAAATTCAAGTTGATCTTCATAATCCCAACCTTTGCTGATGGAGCTTTTTGCTACATGAAATAAAATAAGGAGACAAAACCCTTAATCAATGCTTATGTTGCTGGGTGTAGATGTAGTCCAGGTGTGCCTCTGCCATAAACCTTCTTTTTAAGCATTCTTCTTCGCCATCGTCGCACGCCTCCTCTCCCATCAGCTGCATTGCATTTTTTTTTTTTTTTAAATTTCCCGAAAGAAAGTCACACACGACAGAACAAAAGAGCAAATTTAGATCACTATGAAAAGGAAATTGCAGAAAAGGACATGCGAATGCAGTAGGTGAAGGAAAATAATGGAGCTGCGCAACGCGTACGTTACGGATCATATCATCACTTCCTTCCATCTTCTCTCGCATGGCACCTCCCGAGCCGGCGATCTTCTTCATCTCTCTCTCTTCAAGCCCTGGGAAAAGAAGATAAATTCAGCTTCCCACTCAATTAGCCTTTCCTCATCTTTCAAACGTGTGGTGATGTGGTTGAGGAAGGATCAACTAATAAATGCTTCCAGTTACCTGGTTCATTTGCCGCGTGTTTTGCAGCTGAACTTGATGATAGGATGAGGCAGAGGAGGAAGATTGAAAGAACATGAGAGTATAAGCCAAACTTCATTTTGGTTTCGAGCTTGTATCAGAGATCAGATGGTGGAGAAGATGAATTTTAGAGGGTTTTGAGAGGAGTGAGTGGGGCTTTGGAAGGACTAGGAGCACATTGATGCACTCAAATACATGCAAAAAGTAGGTGCCACTGTTACTCCCTTTCTTCATTTGCCTTTTGGTACAATGCCTCTTTTTTTGGGGGGGCGTTTAAGATGAGTTTTAAGTCCTGTGTTTTGCATGACCTCGAAGAGATGGAGAAACCCGTATCCCAAAATAGGATTTACGACGTAGATGTAATCATTACTGTTTTTTGAGAATTCGAATGATCAAAAGCTGCAATTGACTTGGTTCATGTGAATTGGAATCAGCTAAGATTTTCTTTTAGATTTAAAGATCTGATTCCTTCGTAAAGCCTAAAGAAAAGTCATGCTTTGCAATTGATTGATCGAGATTTTATTATAATTACATCTGAAGATATGGTGCTTAGGTTATGTTTGCTTAAATATGTCGAAACCTTGAACAGTTTTATAGCAAAGTTCAAATAGAAAAAACCTAGACATCCTGAAGAGGGTACTTTGTTGCAAGTTAGTTCCCAAAATGCAAAGCCAAGAAGGTCCGGAACTTGAACAGCCACGTCTCTCGGTATTCAGTGAAAAGGGTCGGAACTTGGACAGCAAGTTAACAGATACACCATGTTAAAAAAAAAAAAACAATCCCATACACCCCACATTGGAAAAATGCATTATATCATGCTATCAAAGCTTACATAAACGGCTCTAAATCAACCATTTTCTTGAGATATACTAACCCTAACTTGGTCAATTCAATTCTCTTGAGTTCGAGCTATCTTGAACATCGAAGGGTGCCCAAAATCCCATCATTTGTAGCCATGCAGAGTACCGCTGGACCAAGAACTAGGTGATCGAAGAAGAACTAACGCAGAGCGAAATCGAGTTGTGGCTCAATTCACATTTGGCCGTCATCCAACGTCAGATGGGAATCGATCGGCATCGACAACTCGTAACGCATACTAGAGCAAAATCCTGAAAAAATTCACAGGAAATCCGTGCACGAACGTCCCACGTTCCTGAGAGAGACTGTGCTTTACGTCACTGTACTGTCTGGCGATAAGTGGTCCACGTAGTTCAGAAATCAATGCTGTGCAGTGCGTTGCGGTGGGGAGGGTTTTCACTTTCTGACAGGCAGTGCCTCGGTAGTCAACCTATCTTGAAGAACACAGTAACAATCGTTCAATCCTTTCGATTCGAGTTAATCACAGTGCAGAGTTACAGTTTCCTGCTGAAGAAACGCATGACTCTTTTGTCAGTCAACAGCTGTAGAGCAATGCCCACATGTTTCATCCTTCGATGCGATGGGAACACACGCGGGCAAGATTCTCTCCGAGTCAATGTGCTGCGAAAAGCAACAAAGCCATGCAAGGATCCGTCCAAAGTCCGGACTGCAATCGCACGATTCACTAGGCTTATGCAAAGCATCTCTTTTGGAGGATTTGCATATGGGTTTGTTTATCTATTGGTTAAGAAAATTTGCTGTTAAATTAAAGCTAAAATAGAGAAAAAAGAAAATTGAAAAAGATGAAACTCCATTTCCTTTTTCCACATAAAACTGGTAGATATTGTACATATCGTGCAAGTACACCTTTTGTTTTATATCTAACTTAGGCTACTATTATTTCCTGTGATGTTTTAATAGCTCACAACGCTAAAACTTTTCAACCCGTTCAATTTCAACCCTGCACACAAATTGTTCCGTTCATTTCCACTTGCATCATGCAACATTCCAATTCTAAGGCGGTGGTCACAGCTCTAAGGCTATGGAAGAAGTTGTGATTTGAACAAGAGAATTGCCACATTCAAATCAAATGTTTAGGACACAAATGATAATCATTTTATTTCGAAAATCAATTTTTATCAAAAATGGATTTTTCTATTTTTATTCCCTGAATAAGTTTTTGAGTAAAAATATACTTTGATAACGACACAAAATTTCTCTTCTCGGAATAAAAATTCGTTTGATAACGATACAAAATTTCTTCTTTTCAAACAGAGGCGAATGGTGAGTGGCAGATGGCAAGTGGGCGGATGGCTAATAGTAAGGGCGAGTAATGATAAGAGTTTTTATTTATCATTTTTTGTTCTAGAAATAGGAAGTAAAACTGTTTTACTTCCCATTTAAGTTCAAAACCTATTCTAGGAACTAGAAAAAACAAAGAAATGGAATAGATATCATATGCAGCCTCAATCGATGAGCGATCGGCTAAACTCTCAAAAGTTTAGTCTTTGAGATGTGACTTTTATCCAATGTCGAACGCTTTTCATGACTTTAAAATCACATACAGGCTATTGGCATTCGAAGTCGGCTGCGATCGCAAGGAATTTTTTCGCATAATTTTCTATTGTCATTTTGACAGATGAGTAGCCTCAAATCCAGATGCTCTCGGCGTAGAATGAATTGAAGAGGCATCTGCGCAGGGGAGCATGGTTTTGGACGTCGGTCGGTCCAAGAAAGCGTTGTGAAGTTTCTTGTCTAAAGCATAAGCCCAGAGGAATAAGCAATTGTGTCTGGGCTGAAGCCCATGAAGTACTCCTAGATCTCAATTTTTTCCTTCTCAAACCTTTAGTCGAATTAGATCTAAAAGCAAAGGGGAAAAAGAAGAGGCTCAAAGTACCGAAAGAAAAAAGGAACAAAAGCCAGGCCGGATCGACATTGGGCCAGAGGGGTGGCGGCGGGGCTTGCTGGCAAGTGGCGACCCTTGCCGATGAGCCCTTGCTTGGATCTAGGTGAGGGCCCTCATTAGCGGTGGAGCAATGGTGGTGCTAGTGTCGCAATCACTACATAAAGGTTGGTCCTAGCTTGTGATCAATAATGGTTGTTGGCCCTTGTAGGCACCATGGCAAAGTAGAGAGCAACAACACCTCAAGCTATGTCTTTGTTTTTTTTTGTTAAAAGAAAAGAAGAAGAAGAAAATTAGCTTCTTTAAAATTTATATTCTTTCTTTTCTTTTCAATTTTTCTGATCGCTTCTAATGTGGCTTTTACTGGGTGCTGCATGTCACCACATGTCTTTAAAATGTAATTAAAAGAAATTTACATCAACATCTTGCATTAACCAAATTGGATTGAACAAAGAAGGATTTGATTGCACAAATATGAAAATTTGGAGACTCGGTTACACTTTTGCAATAAATTCTAGGCCTTCCGACACATTTATCTTATAAAAAGAAGAAGAGGAAAGGCCATATTTCACCTCGAAGAAAAACATGCCAATTGACGGTTAGAAGAAAACGTGCAGGTAGAGAAGCCAACACTCACCAACTTAAAAGGAAAAGGAGATACTTCCTACCCCCTCAACCAAGTTATCATATTTTTATTTTTCTAATAATAATGTGACCGTCGTTGTTGCCCGATTTTTTTTACATTTTCTTTGTCCTAAGAACATAATTTAACTCGTTAATTAAATCCACATGTCTCATTTCCACACTCGTTTGTCACTCTTTATTTATTTATTTATTTTGGTCGAAGTCACTCTTTGTTTATCACTAGCTTGTCTTTTGTTAGTAGCTTTGTGTATCTTACTGGTTTTGAGAAAAAAATTGCCAAGTCATGACCCCAAGTTGTCATTACTAGGATAAGTGAAATTACATCCCACTCGTCTGATAACCCTAAGCTTGAACCAACTAATGAAATAGAACCTTTCATTATTTGCAAACTTTGTCAATTAGGTAAGGCATCCTTATAATTACCATTAAAATTTGCTGTTACAAAGCTTCTTAAGAAAAATGTTGTGGGCGCATACCAAAGAAAATTCATCTGGTAGGTGTAAAAACCATGTGAACGCGAGAAAGGATGTTCATATTCATCACTAGATGACTCTATAATGAATATGACATATTTAAAGTCTTTGGTTTTTTTTTTACTAGGGCTAATCACCCCCACCCCTCCAAAAAAAACCTGATTTTAGATCCAATCCCAATTCTATTCTCGATTTTTTTTTTGGTTTAGAATAAAATCCCCAATTTTCACTCCAACCCAAAATCTACACAGGCGTCCAAAAGTCACCATCGGTTTCTTCAAGATTAGCACCAACAGGAGGCTGTTGTATTTTCACACAAAGATGAGGGTGCCAATAAAGTCACAGGTTCTGATGATCAATCTTCAAGTGGCTCAAATATTGATAATTTTGAAGAAATTAAGGGCGATTTTTGGATGCATTGGTAGATTTATTACTAGAGTAAATGTTGGAGATTTTTTTTTAGATATAAATTTGAGGCAAAATTGAAATTGGACCTAAAATTGGGGATTGTTTACACAAAACTTTCCGATTAAACAAATAATGTTTGGTTAATCCAATTTTTGTTGCTTATTTAAATTCGTCTTGGGCCAGCAGAACGACGAGCCGCAGAGAACCGAATTTTTGGTGGACAGAGGAATCGGGTCAAACATATGATTTTTAAGGGCTGAATTTGTCTTGAAGAAGGGAAGAAAGATTCCGAGGGGGAAGCGTTTCTCTAGACTCCAACTTAAGTTCAACTACAATCCCCCTAAAGTTTGGTGGAAGCTTATAGTTCAAGTCCCACTAGAAAGGAATATATATATTGTGCCGGCATTTTGCAGTTGCCTGCATAATCAAAATGCCGATATTGACGTCTTAAAAAGCTCGTTCTAAGATGCTTCACACACTCTCAAATATCTTTTCATGAGAACCTTTGCAGAACATGTTGACATTCTAATCACACTATGCGAAATGCTTTATCAAAAGGGATTCTCCATAGTGATAAAGATTACCTCATGGCTTGCCTAAGAGCTGCTTGCTCAGCTTTTATCCGATTTTTTTTTGTATGAAAAAGGGTTAAAGTCAAAAACAAAAATTTAACGTCATGAACATACTATCTCTAATTTATTTTTATTTTGTCCATTGTTTATTTTACTTCCGAATTCGCTCATCGACATCTTCTAGAGAAAGCGATTCGTGGGTATAGGCGACCCGTACTTCATAGTCTTTTCTTGGCTCGGAAGTGGGTTTGAAGATCGCTAATCGTTTTGTGGGAAATCCCAAATCCAATGGGCGGACAACACTAGAGCGGTATTTCTAGAAATGCATTTAGCTTTTTGGATAGAATTTCAACCTCATCCCCTCCAGTGAAAACGTTTCCCTGAGTACAAGATTTTCTAGTCGCAGCACGTCATCGTGGGGCTTGTAGCGATTTATCGAGAAGATGCGCTTATAAATGCTCGCTTAAAGCAAACGATGTCTACCCTATTCTACTATGGTAATAGTTACGTTGAATTTAAAACCGCTCGCCTAAGCTCCAGTGGCGTTCATTTCAAATGGGTCCAAAGTCATTGGAAATGTAACTCGATCTAATTTATAACTATGAAAGAAGTATGGCACGGTATTGCATTTGCTGAAAAGGAAAAGTGATGTTTAGAGTATATTGATTGCATAAAGCTGGATTGGGCTCTATTACTTTTATTTTTGTTATTAGAAATTGCATAGTAAACTGTTTCTTAAATAATTTTGGAGTTGGTTATTTGTGTAATGGCTTGAGAAATGCTATATAAAATGCATTTCTTGATGGATTGAATTGTGATACATTCTATGCTTTGGTTTGTAAAATTGATTTGCAAGATGGATTCTAGATTGATTTTGTGGATGGTTGGAGGATGAATTAGTGGTTTCATTGTTTTTGTCGGCATGATCGAAACCAATAAACGCTTTGTGAGTATGCATCAACATGCCCATCTTATCTTGACAATATGGCTTAATTAGGAGCATATACACAAGACTCTCGATTGTTATATAACTGTAGCAGAGTTATGGCTATGTCGTGTTGTAATCATGCTATAAAATTTTAAAATTGCAATACCTTAATATTAGGTGAGATAGTTTTTCAAAAGTCGCTAAAAGTCATTGCGGTTTTTAAAATGGTTGCAATTGGGAGACACTTGCCAAACACCTTATAAAAATCGCAACCCTCCTTTTCATAACCGAAACTGTCGCGGAGGACCGGTATCAAGCCACCTCTTAATCATAAGAAAGGTTGATTGACAAGGAAAAAAAGCCTACTTATCTTGTCTCAAATGGCCTCTTTAACTTTTATATGTTTGGTAACTATTAAAAGAAACTTCAACACGAAAAGTAAGGATGTCCCATGGGCACCCTAAAAGTAAACACGCCCTTCGTCACAATTATTCACGATTGTTCATTCACGAAGCGACTACCTATCGTCCTAAACATGAAATTACCAAGCCTGCCCCCCCGGCAATTAGGTGCGGATCTTGAAATTCGACGCGGAGGAAAAGGAAACTCGAGCAACGAAAGCTGCGGCGGCAACAGCGACCGCCCTCGGCCCACGAGGGAAGGGAAGGGATGGGACGACGCACCGACGCACGTCAGCGAGAGGTGTGGAGATCGTCATTCCCACCATTTCTTAGTAGCTCTCAACCACTCAAGAACGCGCGCATCTCCTTCGCCACCTACCACACAAAACCAAACCATTACCATCTCATCATGCCCCCCCCTCCTCTCCTCCCGTGCTTACCAAACCCCTTTTTCCCTTCCCCCCTCCATTAGAATAATGCAGCGACAGCAATCTCCTCATTCTTCCTCCAATCATCACGTCCACATCCGGCTCACGTCCAGCATCGGTCGAAAATGGGAACCCTATCGAGTCGAGAATCTAACAATACGCTTCTCCTAAATTTTTTCAAATCCGGGTGCGTCTTTTGCACCCACGGGAACGTGCTTCCCCCTGGCGAGTCCAGTGGTGTTTTCGGCCGAGGATCGGGTCGAGGATCCCGGATCCCGGATCCCAGCCTACCGGGACCGGATGTTAATTATTGTGATTATCAAAAGTTTTGTTTGACATGGCCTCCGGGAGATCGGTCCAATGGCTTCTTTTTGGTAGGTGTTGACACGGACAGAGCATGTAATGTCGTGGCTTGTCAGACGTTTGACGTTTGGCATCGACAGTCGATTTGGGAAGCGCAACTTGAGATCTAGTCGACAGCCTTTCGCTATCATTTCCCGATTAGTGTGTGGCGGCATTTGTCCTGCCGCTCACATCGATTAGGCGAAAATGAGGAAACTGTTTAGGGATATGCTAAAAGATATTTAGGAAATTTATTTTCCAACACATCATTTAATGAAGCCTGTAAATAGGTCCTTATATTCTTGTCTATATACACATCAAAATATAAAAAATTTCAAAAAAAATTTCCCTTCTACATTATTATTATTAACTTGATATCAAAGCCACCATTCTCGAAAAAGCCTAAGTGTGCCTCAAGCACCTCCATGCACACCCAAATAAATTCATTCTACTACTCAACAGTGTTCACTTTGTACAACACAAATCTCATATGAGGAAACACTTTGATGGTTTGTGTCACCCGATCTAATGTTTGAATTTCATCATCTAAGAAGATGATGGTATATCCATATTCACAAGTCCTATAAGATGAAACTCAAATTTCTTGATTGGGTTGCACCTAGTGCACTTGAGGATTGACTAGCTCTTATGTAAGAACGATGTGTAAGATAAGAATTGAGAAATTTCAATATATCTTGATGTATTACATTGAAGAGTATATCAACATTTATTAGATTACTATTTTAAAAATCAAATCAAATATACAGAATCAAAAGAGATATGAAAAACTAAAGGAAATATCATAAATATCTCTAATATTCTCTCAAACTCAAGGTATATAAAAGCTGTCAATGGTGGATGAGGTGGCGTGCTGTGGTTGTTCATGTCGAAACTTTCAAATCTAGTTGGTTTGAGGACGGCCAGTTTAGTGGTGGTATTTGCTTCTTAAAATAACACAGAAAAAGTTGAGAATCGGGAAGGAAACCGCAAGCCACCAGTGCAGCAGCCTATACGGCTAGCATCATAGCATTAACTGGGCTGATACGACTGGCTTGAAAAGATAGTTACTAAGCGATGTGGCTGTGCAATTAATATAAAAAGAAAAGGCACATCGGTGAAAAAGATCTCGATTGATTAGCTTCGTTAAATATCTCTAACAGAAACAAACCAAATCTAAAGACCCAAATCCAGCGGCTTTTAGTTTGTGCAGAGTTTTGCTGATTTGCTAACACGAGAAGATTCATAATGGAGAAGTTGACAATGCGCGACTTAACTATTACAATATGGATACATAAAAGACATCGGGTGGCTCGATCTAGACACATGACTCCACCTAATGGCGATCATCGTTTTACCCATCTTGGCTTGACTTTGCAGTGCAGTTGCAGTCCTCCTATACCAAAAAAGTATGCACTTCTTTCCACCATAGATATTCGATTGAAATAATAAAATCCAAGAGAAAATATCTACATTTTCGCAATTGTTGACGGCATCTTCATACTATTGTCAAAACTCCATATGCTTGAACAAGTCTTGCTATGCGCGAAAGCTCCCAGCTCCCTCGTACAGTCGTCTCTCTTACACGACTCGCCAGTCAAAAGAATGTAGCTCGAATGTCTGACTTCGGTGGAATAGCTTTTGCAAACTTATTTTAGTAAACTAAACCCCATTAGTATCAATTGATCGAGGATGATTTGCAATCGAAGTCCATAAATAAAGGGAGAGGGGAGAGGGGGGGGGGGAGAAGAAAAGAGGCAAAAAAAAAAAAATCAATAACAGGTAAGAGACACAAATAGCCCTTGAATTTTAGTTCAATACGTAATGTCATCTCTAAATTTTTAATTTATTTAATATAATTTATAAACTTTAGCTTAAATTGTTCTTGAATTTTTAATTTGTTCAATGTGATTCTTGAACATTTGGACATGTTCACCAGTCCCTGTGTTTAATATTATCCTTCCATTAATTAAAGTTTAGGGATATTATTGAATATTTTCATATAGTTCATGGACTAAATTAAACATATACCAAAAGTGCAAATACCACATTAAACGATCAAAAGTCCAAGCATAACATTGCCTATTAGGGTAAAATTTATGAATCATATTAAATAAATTAAAAGTTTAGGAGCAACATTGCAAATTAAATGAAAGTTTGGGAACTATATGATTAAAGTTTGGGGATATTATTGAACATAATTCATGTACTAAATTGAATATATACTAAAAGTACAATAACCACATTAAACGATTAAAAATTCAAGCATGACATTGCATGTCAAGGTAAAGTTTAAAAATCATATCAAATAAATTAAAAATTTAGGGGCGACATTTCAGGAACTATTTGTGTATATATCCCTTTAACTATTCACAGCGTGCAACAATTATTTGAAAAATAGGTATTCTAAGGAGCACTTCTGAGGCAAATTCTCTCACCTGTTCACATGTTGAAATGTGTGACTATTCCATTTTACTGATCAACTAATCATGAATCCATTACGGTTGAACTTTGTTTGTGAAAATTTCAGTCGTCACTCGTGCCAAATCATTAAAACTACTTAACAATTGATCGTCGACGAAATTTTGCCCCATTGCACATGCGGATCTGATGCACGAATCTTGAATACATTGATAGATCCCATGTGAAGGTAAACAGACTCATGAATGCATGCCCTGGCGTGATAAAGAAACAGGGAGCAACCTACGAAGTACGTCAACTGAAAAAACGTACTTGAATAGTTATTGCAACGGGTAAAGAAAAATTAAAGAATTTAAAAGAGAGAAGGATGCAAAAAAAGGACGGGACCAGTAGCCAAAACCAAAACCTAACATGCGGGTCTGTCCGGAGGACGGACAATAATGTGGTCCTCCCTCCCTCGCCCACTTGCCAGTCCTGAGCTTCGGGTCCAACGCACGCGCTCACTGGTTCTTTTCCCTCGGCAGATGCCGTTCCATCACGTGAATTTCCCCTAGTTCTCTACTCGGTGTGTAGCGTCGTTCAGGCTGTTTGGGTAGCTGCTCTACTGTTCTGAATAGGAATTAGTTATTCAATGTGCGTCATGTGTTGTCGTGTAATTCAGGAATCTTTCCATTTGAAGGTCCTGAAACGCTCTGTAAATCTGACGAACTAGTTCGGTTTCGATTTCGGGCTGTGCGGGTAAATCTTTAACTCAAAACGATTTCCGAGTAATTGCAAGATGCAGAATATTTCGGGCTTCCCACTTCCTGGGGTTTTCGAAATTCGCGATTCTGAACCCTCCGATTGAAGCGCCCCATTATTAGCAGCAAAGCATAACATAACATATAACCTACAGGTTGGGGACAGCGACCTCGATCTACATAATTGAAAATAGACACGTTATTCTCGCCGATTCTTAAAATCATATCAAATCAAAATGAATGTGTGCTCCTAATGTGTGCTCCATATAGGAGCACCACATCTCACCTACCACCGCTTTATATAAATTTAATTTAACTGGGCCCCATCGACATCACCAGGTTGGCCCGTTCACATCCGCACGTAAAAGCAGGCGAGCGATAGCCCAAAGGAAGGGGGGAAGGGGGGAAGAAGGGGAGGGGGTTTTGATAAAAATGACAAAGTAATTCGATTTACAGGTAACCAGAATACAGAGATCTCAACATTCATGAAGAAGAAAGACGTGAAAATGTAGACTATTTCTTTACGTTGATCTGAATGAACTCGGTTACCCAGTTCAAGAATTGGACAGGGGAAAGACGGATCGAGCAGGGCAACCGTGGATTCAGATTCTTACACGTAACACCCACGAATTCAGACAAGCCTAAAACATCATCTTCGTCGTCCTCCCTACCTACGCAGCTTCAACATATATACCCCACCAACTCGGTTCTTGCGGTTCTTGCGTTGGCGTTTCACACAATCATTCACGAACAAACCAAACCCCCCCATCAAAGAAAATAAAGATTCGACAAAGAAATGAACCAATGGGACTAGTAAGAAGATAAGGTAAACGAAAAATCCTCTGTTTTGTGCAGTAGACGGCAGATAATTAACACTTGCTCTGTTATTTTTTGGAATTTTTTTTATTTATTTGTACTTTGATTTTTGATGCTTCTTTCTTGACGGGGGGACTAATCTCCTCTGGAAGGACACCATGGCGTCATGTCCATCGGATAGCTCCCCAGGACCCTGAGGAAGGACGTGAACTCCTGGACCTCGGCGAGAGCGTTCTGGGCCCTGACCTCCGCGAGCGACGCCTCGAAGTCGACGTAGAACATGTACTCGAAGTGCTTCGCAGTGCCGACGTTGGCGTCGTCGACGAGCCGGATGGGCCGGTTCCGATGGGGCCGGGACTCGATCTTGGTCAGGCTGATGTTCCGGAAGGCGAACGCCGAGAGCACCTTGAACAGCACGCTGGTCCCCTTGTCGTGCGCGAACACGATGCTGGTCTTGAACGGCCTGTCCGTCCGCGGGATGATGGGCTCACGCGCCAGCATCACGAACCGGGTCACGTTGCTCGAATCGTCCTGGATCCCGTCCGCCAGGATCTGAAGACCGTACAGCTCCGCCGCGCGCGCGCTCGCGATCGCCGCCGTGTCGCGGAGGTTGTTCGCAGCGATGTACTCCGCGGCCCCGGCGGTGTCGTCCACGGCCTCGCGCGCCGCCTGCGGGGCCAGCTTCGTCAGGGTGTGCTCGCACTGGGAAAGCGCCTGCGGGTGGGAGATCACGCGCGAGAGGTACTCCACGCGCGTGCCGGGGAGAGCGAGGAGGCAATGGTGGACCGGGAGCTGGACCTCGCCGACGATGTGGAGGCGGTGGCGGAGGAGGAGGTCGTAGTTCCGGTGGATCGAGCCGCCGAGGGAGTTCTCCACCGGCAAGACGGCGCGGTCAGCGATCCAGAGCTCCACGGCCTGGAAGGCGACCTCGAATTGGTCGCACGGGATGGCCTCGCAGTTCGGATAGGCTTTCCCGGCCGCTGCTTCTGAGTAGGCTCCGGGGACGCCCTGGTAGGCCACGCGGAGCTGAGACCCGTGCATCGGAGCCGGGGACAGGTCCGTGATGGTGAGCGGCTTAGGCGGCTGGGGGGCGGTAGGGGGGAGCTTGTTGTTGGCGTCGATTGGGACGAGGGTAAGGTCGACGTCGACGGCGGCCTTATGCCCGTTGACGGAGGCGACGCTGTCGGGCCGGCCGCCGTTCGCGTCGTTGGCGGTGGAGGGGGGCTGGCTGTCCTGGGAGGTGACCTTGGGGGGCTGGCTGTCCTGGCAGATGATCTTGCTGGCGAGGATGGCGCAGGAGCTCTGCCAGTCGGCCTTGCAAGACCCGACGCCGTTGGGGTAGTGGACCGAGTCGGACCGGTAGGCGCAGCGAGTACCGTGGTGGGGGGCGGCGGCGACCCGGGCGAGCTGGGGCAGGCGGGGGGCCGGACGGATGACGGACCGGAGGCTGGTCGGAGTCTGAGGGGATAGGGACTGCATTTTGTGGGCACGGCACCTCGGATGAGAAGGAAGGAGGGGAGAAATTGGAGAGGAAAACGAGAAAAGCTAAGAGCAATTATCAAGGACTAAGGAGATATTACAAAAAAGAAGAAGCTTGGAGTTTCTTCTCGGGGGCGAGAAGGGAACCTCAAGCTGAGGGAGGAAGGGAGAGAGAAGGGGTTCTTATATATGAGAGGAGGGGGGGTTGGGGGAGACTTGAGAGGAGGAGGAGAAGGAGGAGCAGGGGATTGGTAAGGAAGTTGGTTCGGTCAATCTCTCACCTACCCCTTCCTCCTCTTCTGCCCCCCCTCTCTCTCTCTCTCTCTATCTTTTTTTCTTTTTCTTTTTTTCATTCTGACATATCGACATGTGCTCGTTTCAAGATTAGACGACGAAATACCTTTCACTGACAATCGCTCTTCAATTTTTATTAGAGGGAACGGTTTCTATAGCAAGTCTGAACAGAAAATATCTTAGGTAGATTGGAGAGTCGACGTCACCAACTGTTCTGGAATTTAATCGACCGTAAAGCATGAGAACATAGCCATTTCTACGGAAACCTACATACATCAATCGTGTCGAAATTTAATCCACACAATGTTTGAGAATGTAATAATGCAATGCTAGACTTCAATCGATGATGCAGATCTATAAATAACTAAGAAATACGTCGGAATTTAATCGACGACATGAGTTTGAAAACTATAATTACCACGTGGGAATTAAAGGGTAATTGAAAGATGATATTTTTGTTTGCTTTCGCGTGGGGTCTCCAATGGACAAAGCCGATACTTATAGTGTTCACACCATAACTATCCAGGAGAAAATTCTCCTAGAATTTTAGCATGCCTCCTCATCTCCAAAAATCTTATGCCCATGCTCTCATGATTCCATAACCTTGTCTTCAAGCGATTGCTCCCTTGAAATCATGTTTTGATCCTTTGTGTCCATCTATACTGCCCATCCATTTTTACACCAAGACTTCCTAAACTCTTTTGCTTCATTTACTAGTGGTTTCAAATTCGAAATTTCATAATTGCATCCTATCGTCCTCTACGCATCCAGCCTTTTCTTGATGTTTCAATCGATAATTTATCGAGCCTTTTAACTTATATCCTTGTTGACAATTGTCACTTGTACTTATCTACTTAGTAACCTAGACATTCGAATCTCGTGTTTCAATGCATCGTGGACATTTGGTTCAAGTCTCGCTTGACATGCAATTTTTTCTTCTTCTTGGGCATATGGATTTCTAATTAGAAATAAGATATAAAATTTAGAGATTTTGCTATTATTCCATCTATTGATTGGTGAATTGCAAAAATAAATTTAGATATATTCACATTGCATTATGTACAATTTTTAATATAAAACGCCATATCAATATAAATAAACCTAAAAATTCACAAATCGATATGATAAAAATCTCTCGCGACACTATTATCTAATTTATTAATTTATTATTTTTATTTTTATAGTTCCTCTTTTTTAATTATTTTCTCTTTTTTTGTTTCTTTTTTCCCCTTCCATCATTCTATAATAAAAAAAAAAAAATTATTTAATTAGTAAATCGTAATAATATACCTAAAAAACAAAACTACCTTAAATATGTACTATATAAATATAAAATTATATTATATATTGACTTTATATTATAAGATAAAATTGAAGTCGAATATATAAATAAAAAATAATATTAATTTAAAAACATAATTTTTTTATTTTTTTGAATTTTTATATTAGAACTCATATATTATTTATATTGAAATATAATTTCAATTTTGTAATTTAATAAGTTTGTTATTTGAAAAACATTAACTTTCCTATTATGAATATTAGAAAGCTTATCTACTTTTAATAATTTTATATAGCATGTATTCATTTTATATCCGATTTTATCTTATTTTAAATAGGCACTTAATAATGATAAGATAGATTTTATCCTATTCTGAATTTTACCTTGATTGCCAAACATATCCTTAGGGTAATCTTTTACCGTTAGATTGAAACGAAACGAATTTTGCCCATTCAATGCGTCTTATCCCGAGCATTTGTAATATTTCCAACTTTTTGATCCGACAATGAAAATCCGTGGGGATGGTGTACCCATAGAAGGCCATAGACTCGCCCCTTTTTCAACCTATTATAAATAGGCTCAATTGATCGCCAGCCAGTACGCCGTGATTGTGTTTTAAGTACAATAAAACTATGTCGAAACCACTTGAACGATCTAACATGAACATCGTCACGGCAATCCTTTCGAGACCAACGATTCAAATACAGTCCAATACGAACGAAATGCTCACCCGATAATTGCCCGTTGGACCGTGCGGCATCCATGGCCACACGCGCCTTCCCGGCAATTCATGTCAGCATGTGCGACACAACGGATGAGTTGGAGTTCTCAAGGTCACGAGAGTCACACGTACTATTCCAAGTCCAAGTCTTCGTCTTCGTCTCCGTCGCATCTTCCCGCGACTGCTTTGCAATTTCGCCCTTCTCACGTCCTTCCTATCTTTTTCCCGGGCGTGCCTCTTGCGTTCAGGGACGAAGATCGCGCGAAAGGTCGCAGAGCCCATCCATACAAGGACGTGTCGTGGCCATTTTATTTCATTACCAAGATGTTTCGCAGGGCTGTATGACACAGATTGTGCCTCTTGACACACACAAAAAGGGGTTATTATTGACGGGTGATCAACTTAGTCAATGAGAGCAGAATTAGATGAAAATAGAAGTTGTCAATGACCTGAACAATCGACAATTCAAATGAAATCGACAACTTACCAGTAAAATCATTGATGAGCGATGTCATGTGTGATTGACGAAAAACCTTCACTGATCAACTCGATAGGGTCATCGATATAGACATGAAATTCACAAGTGGTAGAGTCCATAGCTTCAAATTTGTAATTTCCTATAGATAATTAGGGGAAATTATCGAGAAAGTTTAAAATATATTACGCTTCTGTCAATTCACTCTCAAAACTTTTTAATTTGACCAATTAAGTCCTAAACCTTATGACAATTTGTCAATATAGTCTATTTGGCCAATTTTGGCTAGAAATCATTAACGTGGATGTTGGTTATTTTACGTGACATGACTGACGTTGACGTGAACATTTTTAAATTTCCTTTTTCTTTTTTTCCTTCTTTGTTTTCCTTTTGTCGTTTTGCTTATGGTCAACTGCCAACCACTAGCCACAAGCTATGGCCAGCAAGGGTTGGTTGAGCCTCGTTGAGCTTTTCCTTCGCTAGATCTAACAAGGGTGGCCTTCACCCCATTGGCCAAAAGAAAAAAATAAATAACAAATAAAAAAATTCAGAGAAATTTCCAAAATTTTTGAAAATTTTAAATGTTAGTATCGGCCATCTAACGCACTAGCTGTATTACATAGAACAAGCGTCATCCATGTCATCAATTTCTAGCCAAAATTGCCGAATGATTAATTGGCAAATCTTTAAAAAGAATCAAATTGATAAAATTGAAAAGTTTATGACTAAATTAGTACAAGAGCAATAAATTTGTGACTGTTTTGATAATTTTCCTTATATAATTATTGCTAAATAATAGGAGATTGCGGATATAGTGTAACTTATTGTATTTGCAAATAACATTAGGAGGATATTTGTTCATTCAAACTCAATAATGTGGGCTATAAATACTCATGTGACATAAGTCATGTCATATTCTTTTACAACCTCTTGAACATACGATGAAAGAAATTCGAGTTCTCTACAATTAATCTTTCAGTTAATTTACTCTTCCCCCAATTTTTACATCAGGGTAACAATTGCCATTTACTTTTCTATCAAAAATTAACAACGTTTATCGATTCATATCGATTCATTCACATTAAAATGTATTTCATCTTTTCAAAGAAACGACACCATAAAAGTACCCATGAAAATTTTATAAGGTACGCCATTGTATCGTATAACTTCTTCTTTTTTTATGTACTTTTTCTCTTGATCATGGCAACATGTCGTAACCTTAGCGCACGAGCTCTTAATTTAGAACAAAATGTCGTAACAAGTTACGACGAAATGCACGTGCACGAGGAACTACGACCGCAAGATCGGTCTCTCATTGGACCGTAGAGGCCGCCCCACTCCGCTTATGCGGGGTGACAATGAAAATTATGCAAAGTCGAAATGCCCCTCTGCTTTTACTAGCATGAAACCGAAGAGGTGGTCTCGCTCTACAGCACCATCGCTTGGTCCCCGTTTTAGGTTCTAAACATCTTAATTTAGGTTACGTTGGTTTCGATTTGGACTATATTTTTCGAAAAATTGATCAGTTATATTGTTTGAAAAAATTAGTTTATGGAAAAATTTCCATTATCAGTAACAATTTATATTTAAATAGTTTTATGGACTATGGAAATATTTTTTGTTAAATTCATTTTTATAGGTAATTTAAGAGATCTTTTTTTGGAAAATATTTTCCAAATTATTCATTTATTGTGAAACAAACGCACTGTTAAATGCAACATTCAGTGGAATGGTATGGATTGACAATGTCGATGTCTTATTTAATAAACTATAAGACTGGATAAGAATATTGTATTTGGTTTTAAGATTTTAAGTTGAGGGAATGGAATTGAACAAGAATATATTGTACTCGTTTTAATGAGATAACAATTGATATGCCCTAAAGAAACCTTAACTACAATAATAACAAATTATAAATTAATTCAAAAAAATTAAGTATATCTTGTATATAGCTTTAAAATTTGTTAATTTTAATGTTATTTTTATTTTGATATTTGGATTATACCAATCATCAGTAGCTAACATTTTGTTCAGTGATTTAGTTTTATTGATGGATATTTCGGTTAGAATAAAGGAGAGATCCTAGTCCTCCACCAAGTGGAAGAATCATCATTGCTCCTATTCAATTCCACGTCGCCAACGAAACAAGAATGATAGGGGATGCTCATTGCATTTAACTAAACATTCCACAAGTGATTTTATTTTTCTTGACTGTATTGTTTGTCTTTGATACCTATACCCAAAATAGAAAAAGAAAAGGAAAAAAAAAAGTTATCCTAATCCTCTTTAAAAACTTCAACATTTAGGTTCCGTTTATATCACGAAAAATGATGATTTGAAAATTTTTTCGTACAAATGATTATTTGTATTGATTGAAATAATTAGTTGAAAAGAAATGTTTTCCTAATCGATAATAATTTATATCTCATCGATGATGATGAAAATAATTTTGGTTTGTTCATTTTCTTATGCGATACAAATAATCATTTTGGAGAAAATGTCTACTAAATCATTTATGTCCTACGAAACAAATGCATTATTAGATCCAAACTTTTTTTTTCTTAAAAAAACTTCTAACTTTCAATCTAATTCGAAATTTGCCTCATGTGTCCAAAAGTTGCAACTAGTTTCTTTAAGATTATCAACATCAGAAGGTCGTTGTTGTTCCATATGAATGTGAAGGTGTTAATGAAGATGCAAGTTTTGATAATGAACCTCTAATTGGCCCGATGTCCATCATTTTGAAGAAATCAGTTACAATTTTTGGACATATGGGCAAATTTAAGATTAGAGTAAAAGAAATTTTTTTTATATGCAGAATTAGGATTGGACCTAAAGTTGGAGTTTTGTTTAAAAAATTTTCCTCAATTTTACACATAATTGGCATATAGGACATCTACATAATTGACTTAAACATGGACGAAAGACTCGTTGTTCCGATTTGATCGAGTATTCCACAAATCTCATTCATATTATATGAATCATATATTAAGTCTAGCCTAGACTATACAGAGCCCGCCACCAAATTTAACTATCCAACTTTATTCATAGAATTCCATTCTCGTGTAACAATTTCTTATCTCGACTTAAGTCTATGATATTTCAACTTTTTGGGTTAATACTATGAAAAACTCCAAACTTATAAACCTATAATAAATTTAAAATTAATTTTTTGACAATCAAAAACTCCAAACTAGTATATTTGTAAAAAAATTATCAACATTTGTTTTCGTTAAGTTAGAGACTAATATCACGAAAAATTACAAACTAGTAGACCTAAAATAAATGGAAGCTAAAACCCCAAACTCATATGTCTATCAAATGCCACATGTCGTCTAATTTAACAATTTGATAGCAAAATTCAATGGAAACTAATGAAGAATAAATTTGTTATAGATATATCAATTGAGAGTTTTTTGTGGTAGGTAAATATGTCACGACTATATCAGTTTAAAATTTTTTGTGGTATTAACTCTTTACTTTTAACAAAGTTGATGGCATCTATTTCAAGGAAGTGAAAGTACTCATACTATAAATTAGACATGTGCAGGCTCAGAAAAATGAAAGGAGGCCACATCAAATTTTATTATTGGATTTTGTTTATGAGAATCCTTGACTTTCCAAGACATGTCATGGGAAAAAACTGCCATTTCAAATAGCAAATGGATAACTTTTGTACGATATTGTCTTTCAATAGTCCAAATTAGAATTAATCAATGGTCAAAAGGGGACAATCCAAGAGGGGGAAATTGTTTGATCAATCCTAAACATATGGTGCAAATGCCAATTTAATTGTAAACTTTTTGATTTTGTCAATTCAATTCCAAATATTTAGTGTAACCTTTCTAGTCAATTTTTATTAAAAATCATTGCCTTGATCTGATAATATGCACACTTAAGAGCTTTTCACCTTGCCTGATGATTGTCCATGATAAATAAAGGCAACAGAAGGAAGGATTCATGCATGGAAATGAAGTCATAATGTGAATTCCAATATTCTTCATGATTAAAGGACGGGTTTGCTTAAACCGTGAGTTGGTTGGGCCGCGGAGTTGGTTGAGCCTTGAGTGACATAGAGCATGGGACCTAAATGTAGACTGTAGTTAAGTAGAAGCAGCCAAAACTTTTTGACTTAGACCATTTTTCTATTGGGGGACGGAAAGTGAAAATTGCCTTTTGGTGGGCAATTCAATCACCTGGAAAGTTGTTGACGACGACCTGGGAAGGCTGGGAAAAGGAGCTCTTGGGATTGGCCCTCTGAAGTTTGCCTGGGAAGAGATGGATTTCTTCGACGTATGTCGACTAAACGATAGGGAAGCATCCTACGCATGTACATCCGGCCCGTACAAGTTTTACCTAACGTTTAATTCCTAGAGTGTCGACCAAGAGCCTTCCACCTTAGGATGCTTAAGTCCAAGCTTCTCTAGGGCCACAAAAGAAGCATAAAAATCTAATCAACTTTTACTTTTCCATTGGGAGCATACCAAAGCAAGTGACGGTGGGACTAACTGATTCTTAATTGCTTGGGAATTCTTATCGAGTCTCTAACTCGTAGATAGTGTATAGTAACAATTCTCGAATATGAATTTTTTTTTTTATGATCAATGTTCATGATTGATTTGATTTATGAATAGAGGTAACTTTATCTTACAATCACCATTGACTTATAATCAAATAGATGACAATGCACAACAATGCAGCTAGTGAGTGGGCAACGTAAACATGGTCTAAGTGCACCAATTTTAAAACGAAGGCAAGAGAATGAGCAAGTTGCATGGGTAGGCCCTTATGGAAAATCGAAAAATTGAGATTTGGTCTGGGTTGAACCAATATGGATAGACTCAACCTAGACATAGTTGTAAAAATTAGTAGTTTTTTTCTTCTTCTTCTTTTATCCTCATTAATACACACATAAAGTCAAAAATAAATAATTCATCGTAAGAAGAGCATAAAAAAATGGATACATTTCATATGTCACAAACTATTATTGATTGTTGAATATGATCTACCTGACTCTACCACATCGATCATTCATTAAGCATGATGAATTTGTAACTTAATTTTAGCATACCTAACCTTACTTGGAACTAAGCAAAGGCTTGCATGCATATCAAAAAAGAACAATTACATATCGATTAGGAAATCAGGAAAATGAGTAAGTCCTTCGAAATTCATTGTCATGATTAATCGTAAGGTGCAGGACTTCGATATGTGATTTATATGGCCTTGGACACTCCCACCATAATAGCTAACTTATGGGGCATTTGATTTCCACCTTAATAGCTAACTTTTGGGATGTGGTTGCCTAACATCCCTACCGTAAATCGGGAATATGCCCCGTGGCTTCACCTGACAACGTCTTTCCCACGTGAGAATCTAAATAATTCGAAAGGCAAAAGCACTCGATGAAGACACTAAAGACAAAGCCGATAACTAAAAAAGCTCCGAGTGCTAGTCATTGAATAAGAAAATTGTGTAATAACGCTGTGTTTGGGATGAACTGAGTTGACTAGGATGCCTCATTTATTTGCCTCATTTATCATATTCTTCTTGACTTGGATTCCACAGGTTTGACAGTTAAGTGGAGGCCACATGTGCATGTTCAGATGGGGAGCGTTCCAAGTTTATTTGCAGAGACGACATGGTGAAACAAGCGTGAGGAAGGACGAGGTAGGAATAAGAGGCACGCGTCGTGTTAAAGTAGGTGGTAGAAGCGTAGAGGAGGGAAGGCTCTTAACGATGACACGAGCTAATAATGTGTGGTAGACCAGAGAGCAGCAGAAACAGAGCTGCAGCCCGCGGTAGACTCACCTACCGGGAGCACGCGAGCTTTTACTAATCGACGCGAATCATCGCATGGAGATGCGACGATGAATGGAGCGTGGCGGAAACCTGACCCCCTCCATAGGCGACAAAAAGAAAGAATCACGGCATTTTCTTTTCGGTCGGTCATGATTTTAATCTGGGTGATGTAAGTGCAGGTTCACGCAATGTTGATGTGGAACGAATTCATCGAATTACTTTTGGCTGAGATGAAATGATGCCGATCAATTTGAGATCACCTTATTTGCATAAAACAATGGGTTTTATTTAATGTTCTTCCAAAGTTAAAAGAAAAGGGGCCATTGTTTCATTAAGTAGTCAATGGCCTAACTAAGCATTTTTTTTTTTTGTCAATCATATTTTTACTTTTAACTTTCAAACTTTTATTATACTTCTTTACATGATATAAGGATCGAAATTCACACTTGAGGATAAATTGTCATTATCTCAACCACTTAAGAAGGTGGAGATCAAACCCCCACCTCCCCTTCCCATATAGGAAGGGTGACCATTCGGCAAACTCTAGCGGTTGGGAAAGTTTTTTCTTGATGACAATAATTAATTTGGACCCAAATGAGCTAATACTAAAATTCGATCCTTGCATATTTCTAATTGCAAGTAAATCTTGGAGGGAGATACATGGGCCTCGGTGTCCATGGACCGTGTTTCGTGCGGGCCATTTTTTAATACACGGACCGTGTGATCCGGCCCATGGTTAGGATCGGACCATCCCCGGGCCGATATCTTTCGGGCTTAACATATAAATTCTGATCCAAACCTGCTCCACGCTCGCTCCCTCCACCTCCCTTAAACCCTTCACCGCCCTCCGACGGCGGCGAAGCGAGGCGCCGCATCGTAACCTGTAAGGCCACCCTCAATCTCTCTCTCTCTCTCTCTCTCTCTGCGCTCTGTCTTCGTCTCTCTCAATCAGCCGCGAAGATTGCTGGGTGTCGTCCTGGTTTCGGGAGCGTTGAACGCTCTTCTGATTTCGGGTGGTGTTAGGGTTCAAATTTTCTGTTTCTTTCGAGGTCGTTAGATTTTCAGTATCGTATTCTCTCTTGCGCTTCGTGGTTTCCGGTTTACCATCGCGCGACTGTCCACGCTGTTTTCGTGTTGGAGTCGTCGACTGAGTTTCTTGGTCTCGTTTAAATCGTGCTGCTGTAGTTTGTGAGATGCGAGAAATCGGTGTATCTTGTCTGTGAAGGTTTGATTGGGTTCTCTGTGGGACCTGTTGTTGTAGCGACTGCTGCTGACTTTCTTTGCCCTTCGTCCAGAAATTTATGTTTCGATCTTGACGAGGAGACACAATGAGGTTGGAGAAGTGCTGGTTCTGTTCCTCCACCGTGTACCCTGGCCATGGTATTCAGTTTGTTCGAAACGATGCTAAGGTATGTTGTGGCAGCATCTACTTCGAAATCTTCCTTAGGTGTATCATGGAGAACTTCACCTCCTTTTGCTGGGTTACTGCAAATTCTGTAAATTCCTAAGGGCACGCTGTTATCTTTTTGTGTTTTGTTGCGACTGGCATTATGTTTTTTCCTTATTTGGATGCATTCGACGAAACTGGGGTCAGGTTGTTGTTATCGTGCTTTTAGTGGGGTTGAACACCGGGAATTCGGGTGTATGCCCTGATTGCGTGTATCTGTGCAGGTATTCCGGTTTTGTAGATCCAAATGCCACAAGAACTTTAAGATGAAGAGGAATCCTAGGAAGGTAAAATGGACCAAGGCCTATAGGAGATTGCATGGGAAAGATATGACCCAGGTAAACAAAGTGGTTTGATCTTTTAATCTTTCTTTGTTATCTCATTTCTCAATTACTTCTCTTCTTGACTGTACATATATCTTGTTACTTTGTCTTACGAGAAAGTCTGTAGGGTATTTTGATTAACTGATTTCTACTGCCCCTATGCCCTGTTCCTCTTCAAGGATTCGACTTTTGAATTTGAGAGGAAGCGTAATCGGCCAGAGAGGTATGATAGGAATCTGGCAGAGAACACATTAAAGGCCATTAAGAAGATAGACAAGGTTCGGGTCGATAGGGAGGCCAGGCACCACGTCCTCAGGTATTAGCTCTTTCCTTTTAAACCTTTTCTAGAAGCAGAGTAGTTCTTGCTCTTTTTGTTTTTGGTCCGCTATGTGACAACAAAGTAATTTGTGTACTGGTTAAATGGCAGAATGAAGGGCAAGAGAGCAAAGGAGCAGAGAGAGGCAGCGAAGGAGTTGGAGCAAGGAATCCCCTGGTCAAAGCTCCATCAGTACTTAAAGAGGAGCCATCTCTCACTTTGCCCAAGATCAAGGTCAAGGTTTCTCATCAAGAATCTCAGGAAAACCGACTTATGGAAGAATGATTTCATCGTCGGAACCAGTCTCATATACATTTGTTTCATCATTAGAACTGAGGTCATCAATTTTCCCCTGTCCCGTTACTTGTAAGGGTGTCATAAACTTATCTGGTCTTGCGTTGAAAACTCCAACTTCTCTCTCTCTCTCTCTCTCTCTCTCTCTAATTGTGTGTGATGTTTATGATCGTGACTTAGGACCAGTGTGGGTTGCTAGTTCTGTTCCTTTTTGAGTCAGTATGTTAACAAGACCTCCTGTCAAGCGGAATGTAGCATGTTTAGATTGGATGTTTATAAGTTGAAAGTTTTGGAGCCATCATGAATACTAAAGTCTATCCTTGTTTTCAATTGTTCAGTGGCATTCTTTCTCTCTTCTGCTGTCTAGCGAAATTTATAATGTGGTACATATATTGCCATCAGGAGAGTAAGATTACTTGTTTGTTCCTCTTGTGGCGAGTTTTAAGTTTTTCAAGTAAAATGTATAATGTGGTAGATCTCTTGGCTGTATCTTTCGTGGCTGCTGTGTTTCATTGATTGTTGGAAGCAGATGATTCATTGCTGACAATCTAATTTTCAGTGAGCTTAATTCCCGAATTAAAGCCTGTGATGCTTTATATACCTTTTTTCTCCTTATCTCGGAGATAGAGGAGGCATGCAGGAAGGACTTGGTTTCGGAACTCTTGTTAGTGGGGTGTCCTGTATTATAACGAAATAAGCTAAACCTCTTCACAAACGGTGATGGAGGAACTGAGGTTGATGAAACTGATTCATGGTCATTGGAAAGGAAGTAAGATGCTCACAAGGATAAATCAGTAGGTTTTTGATTATCATGGCCCCAAGGGCTGATATTGGTTGCGAGTACACCTATGTGTGTTTTTAATTTTTTGTTTGTTCTACTCTAATCCTTAACTCATTCTTAGATTTTTGTCCTATCTCCTTGCAAAGTGTGAGAGTCGATCCTTATATTTGAAACTAAACATCCCTATTCAAACCTTCTGAAAATGTGGAGAGTTGAACTCTCCACCTTCTTTTGCCATGTGGGATGGGTGGGTTAGTGGATCTATATGATTGAACAATACTATTCTGGTTGTAATTTATACAGCAGTTCACTTGACACTTTCTGTCAACTTATGGAGTGCTATGGTCATAAATTAGATAAATTAGAAAACTTGAAGTTGCAAAGGTAGAGATTTTTTGGGGCTGCATTAGTTGTGCTCAGCGATCTGGAATTCTTTGAGAGGGTTTCAAAGACTTGTTATCTTCGCTGATCTTACCATGGTTCGTTAAAGCAATTCTCTAAGCTCAGAATTATTGCGAGCCATAGCTTCTTTTGAGTGTGTGCAAGAGACTGCTCAATTGTTGCTGCGGTATATTCAGTGTTGATGTCCCAGGGAATTGGGATTTGCACAAAAAGCCACCTACTTAGGTCATCGTCCAGTCATTAGATCTAAAACCGTAAGAAGCGAACTTTGTAATTCCTATATGTATGATAAATCTTGAATTAGTTCTACATGATTTTGACAGAGTAGCAAATTATTGAGGTGGGAGAGAACGCAAGACTTTGCAAACAGTGGAACAATGTGCTTTCCATTTCGTACTTCCTAAATTGAAAGGTGTACTCGTTTTTCTGGTGGATCGGGTTGCCATTACAAAATTGATACTGACCGAAAGAATACTTGCACCGCCAAGGATCCACAACACACCGCTGGCTAAAGTTAAGGTTGTAAATTCAATGGCGTACTCGTTTTGCTGGTGGACCAGATTGCCATTACAATATTGAAAATTGAAAGAAAGTAAACTTGTCATGGAGGGTAATCGTACTGCGTCAGCTTTTTGTTTGGGTCTCATCTCGTGCTGTGTTGTCTTTTGCTAAAAGTTGGATTGTTTGTTTGACACATGGTTTCTTGTTCTGCTGAAACCCTTGTTATGTGGATTGAGGTTAACAAAATTACAGCTTGACAAAGAACAGAATTACCTCCAGGCTTTTCCGCTGAGTTTTCCAGTGAATTTGAGTTGGTAAGCTTCATGTGCAAAGTGAAAGTGGAATTCTTAATTTGGTCAAATGTTTCCGTTACCACGCTCGGGATAGTTCCTATTACGATGTTTATTTTGCCTACTCTTTAAAGGGTTTTCTGTGTCTTTCGGTTTAGAACTCAATTTCAGCAATCTTGCTGAAAACCAGAACTGCCCAGAATAGTTCATCTGCTACTTATCTTTGGAGTGTGAGAAAACATTCTTGATGTGCAAATTCTTCCATGTCCATATTTATTTCTTGTAAGCATGAGTAATGCTGTGCGCATGCGCAAAGTCTTTATATTCTTAGCACGACAGCATTATTTTGTTGATGATCAGAAGTTTCATGGAAGTTGTCAAGTTGTCTGGAGATGGGCAAAGGTAACACCTCCAATGACGTAAGGAACTGATGCAAGTAAGATCTGGAGAATTTATTGTGTCGCTTTCACAAATCAAATTTCTGTCTTCTGTTAACAGGGGAATGGGACGGACGGTTCAACAGTTTGCAAGAAGCAAACCAGGCAAGAAACTTTCATGGCTTTTCGGAATTAGTATAATATCTTTGACTTGCAAGGTTCAATAATGATCGGTGGGAAGACCCAGGATTTGTTTAATCCCTTCTGCTAAACAAGGGGGTTAGCTTGGGGCAACCGAGTTGCACATGCCTCTGGTTGATGAGATGTCAATTCTCAATTTCTTATTGGATTCAGCACCTCAAGGGATAATTAATGAAGCCGAATGGGTGTTGCAGGAAGAAGACAGAACGGTGAAACTAAGAGAGAATGGGACGCAACTGGGATTTTTTTATATAAATTTTCGCGTCTATTTTTCTTGGGGGTAGTTTAGCTGGCTGTGTTTTGCGTACCTGATATAAATATATAGTACGGTGCTCGTGTAAAGCTGTTGCCTATGACCATTCAAAGTAGCAAAGCAACTTGCGTCCAAGTCTAGCCTTTACAAACCCTAAACGCGACCTTGAATTCAGGGATTTGTTTTGCCATAGAGCATGGCGACCTTGCAAGTCGTTGCATAGTTTTTGGTCAAGTAGTAATCAAAATAGGTTTTTCCACCTCGAATTAATTGCTGCCCTCTGTCCTTTTGGAGTTTCTTGGTCTTTCGAGCTAACATTTTTTTCTTTCTTCAAGACTATTAACAAATTACAGAAATCAATTAGCAGCCAAATCCATCTATGTTTCCGTTTGTGTACTAGACGGAGATCCTTCGCAGCTCTTTTGTTCAAGAGCTCCGAGCGTTTGATCCGAGATCAGCAAGATAAACATTTGACAATCCAGAGGAAAAACCTCATGGAGTTACACTTCAATCGTGCTTTGTTAATTGAGGTTTTGAGTCGTTCCAACCTCAGCCTCTTCTTCAGAATCTTTTACCAAGTCTTGCAGCTGCTTATCTTAGCTGCCAAAACCGTTGGTTAAGGCCGTTTACCGGAGAATTTTCTGGTTACTATTCTGACTTTCCAAGTCACAGCATTGATGACGTGATATGTTCCTTATTTTACACAGAGAGTTGCAGCATCCATCACATAGCTCCTGTTCCTTTACGAAGCATGAACAGTAGTCGCAGTTAAACGACGTCATCATTAAGTTAGCTCTTATCTATGAGCTGGTCTTCTTCCTCCACGTTCTTACTTACCCCTAGCCGAATTTCTTTAATTTGGTGGTGCTAGTGGGTCGCTTTTAAGATTCTTAGGGCACGTTCACGAAGTTCCAAGAGGCTTCCTTAAGAAAATGCTTCATGGGTCAGCTTGGGGTCCGGAAGAATTTCCTTTATCATCTTGGTGAGTGGGGTTGCATTTTCTTGATCATATGTTGCTCTCACGTTTTATGGTATGACGAGGGCGCATGGCGGCTGCCATTTGATTATGCAGTCCTTTTTATCATTTATCCAGAAAAAGAAAAAGGAGAAATAAAGATGCTGAGGATAAAGAAATGAAAGATTTGGAGTCCATATTGGCAAGATCGAGACTCCAACAAGAATAAAGCTATATCTTGAAGGGTGAATACTATGAAATAAACCTCAAAATAGTATATTTATAACAAATTTATCCCAAATTAATTTTTTTACTAGTAAAAATCCTAAACCGGTACACTTGTGACAAATTTATCTTTCGATAATTTCGATTAAATTTTATTCTTAAATTGCTAAATTGGATAACATGTAGTAGTTGACGAGTTTGAGGGTTTATCCTCCATTTGTCATAGACGTACTAGTTTATGATTTTTCATAGTAGTAATACAATTTAACAGAAATTAAATGAGGATAAATTTATAACAAATGTACCATTTTGAGGTTTTTGAAGGTAAAGTTTATTTTAATTTAGGATAAATTTGTTATATATCTACTAATTTGAGGTTTTTAATAGTAAAAAAATTGATTCAAAATAAATTTGTCATACTTATACTAATTATCCTATCTTGAACCTTCAAGAGGAGTTAGATATCTCAGCAACACATGGATCATGCATAAGTCATTTGATGTGGCCAGGTCATGACTCATGAATTCATAGGATCGAAAAGAATGAAGCTCTTAATGAGTTCTATGATGCTCTGAAACATGTCGCCCTGCATCGTGTCTGCTTCAATGATATTCTAGGAAATGCATTTCACGATAACATGCTCTTGCTCTGCTCCTTTTTCTTTCTACTTTTTGCCCTTAAAGATAGTTGGTGCTCTGCTCTGGTTTTAAGGTACCCTTATGAGCTTCGGTTCCACAGCACATGTAATCCCATGTAATTCTGGTCTCTATTGCTCATAAATTCGAAGGAAGTACCATCTGCTGCAGAATCTAGGTAAAGTGGTTGGTGTAATTGACAGATACAGCTTTCAAAAACAGTTCAAGTAATCGAATTTCTCGAGGAAATTTTTCTGGTGGGACATAAGATCAAATGGCTCAATCTACTAGATGCTTTCCCACTTTTTTCATTTAGCAGATTCAGTCTCTTTCTGATTCTGGACTATGTACTTGGTCATAATTGCAGAACGTGCCCGGAGACCAGACCTTCTGGGGTCCATAGCAATAAAAGCATGCCTCCTAACCTTCACTCATTTTGTGCCAAAAGAAGAGCAATATTGGGCTCCTCTGTTATCTTCTTTTGTCACAGATTCTCCATCACCTGTCCATTCCTTAATTCAAAGTTGAAACCTTTTGAAATGATGCTTCCTCATTTACATTTCTTGGCCAGGGATCGACATTTAATGAAAAGCTCACCCTTAAGTCCACTTGCTCAACAACCAACCCTCGCTTTTCAAAGTCGGAACGTTGATTTCTTTGTTTTGCTTCATCGCAAATTTGATGTCTCTCAGACATATCTAATCATCAATCTAATGCAAATTGTGGAAAAATCACCATCTTGAAAACGCTTCAGTTTGGCTGGTTACTGTAGACACAAGCTTATTCACTGTATGAGAAAATGGTGACATGAGAAATTTCAAATCGTTATCCCATATATGAGTCCATGGACTTTGCCCTAGTTTAAATGTTTCTCTCCCCAACTGACACCTTCATGATTTTTTGTGCGAGGGGTTGAACTGCACCAATTAAAATAGTCACATTATTTTTCCATCCTATATTCAATTTCTAAATCTTAACAATGTGGATCCAAAGAAAAGGGAGTACAAAAGCAGAAGAAAAAAAGAAAAATTTCTGGCTCTCAAAACTTTATGGCTTGCTTTTAATCATAAGGTGTGTTGGGGAGTCGGGTTGGTGGGAATGCAGATAATTTATTTTTTGTGGGGTCAACAGACTTCACTGTAAATGTAATCATCCCATCGCCCATCTCATCTTTTAACTCCCAACATAGGGGAAAACGAAGGATCAAATTTATTCAAACAGGCACTCATCAACCCAGGTCATATCACACCTCTCTGTCTGATTCTCACACTAGAATGAATGCTCTCTTTATCTTTCTGCAAGTTGCAGACTTGTAAGTTAACTAACACAGGCTCTCGGAAGAGCAGAGGAATAATCAACTTTTTGAAAGAAAAATTGTCCTCGACCTTTCGCCTGTAATTAATACACATATAAAAATACTCGAGGCAAGGAATTAAATATCACCATTATCATATGATGCATGATGCTGGACTTCAGGCCAGGTCTAAACTTCTTTTTTCTTTTGTCTCTTAACTATTATATAAGTTGTTGATATCTCAGATGATCTGGCAGGAAAGGGTAAAGAAACAGACTTGATGTTTTCTCATTCCTGCTAAGCCTTCCATTCTATTCTTTAAGTCAAATAGGAAAATACAAGCACAGAGAGACAGGGCGAGAGAGAGGGAGATGTCTATTAAATACATAGGGGCCCTGTCAGAAGCCTGGATTTCTGGCCTTCCTCCTTGCTTATCTTCAGACTCCCATCTCTATTTCCTCTTTTGAAAAATTAAAGAAAGAGCCCAGAGTTCAAAATCGCATACCTTGTCCAGCCTTCCATCTCTCTCTCTCTCCCCCCTCTCTCTCTCTCTCTCTCTGGGTCCAAAACAACAAGTGATCAAGGAAGAACCTATTTTGCAGTTTCCATTTTGTCCTGACCCTGTTTCTCACTTTTGTTTCTCCTGAGATGAGAGATATCGTTTCTTGCTTCAGTGAAAATGCAGTAGGAGTTTCTCCATCTACTTGCTCCAGCTATTCCAACAATGCCTGCATCTCCCCAACTCTGATCCCTTCAGTCAGAAATGCGGTCGTTTGTCTATACAAAACCACCCTCTCATCACAAAAACGCCTCCTCATCACGGTCACTTGGAGCAGAAGTCACATGGGTCAAGGCCTGACCGTAAACATCGGCGATGACCCATCGGCATCATTCAAGCTGCTCAACACCAATTCTCGGTTCCTCCGGAAAAAGAAGGGCAACAAAGTGATTGAATCCGCAAATCAACACATCGAAGTCTTCTGGGATCTCTCAAATGCCAAGTACGATAGCGGGCCAGAACCTGTCGAAGATTTCTATGTGCTTGTCACGATTGACTCGGAATTAGGCCTTTTCCTAGGTGATATGGCTGAAGAAGCCGTGGCAAAGAAGTTCAAGAACGGTAATATGGCAGCTAAATTCTCTCTTGTTTCGAGGAGAGAACACTGCTCGGGCAATACCCTTTACAGCACAAAGGCTCAATTTAGCGGTACTGGGATTGTGCACGACATTTTAATCCGCTGCAGCAGCGAAAACGAAGGATTTAAGCATCCGGTGTTGAGCGTTTACATCGATAAGAAGATGGTGATGAGAGTGAAGAGGTTGCAGTGGAATTTCAGGGGAAACCAGACGATTTTCACCGATGGTTTGCTGGTGGATTTGATGTGGGATGTGCATGACTGGTTCTTCAATCCGGCGTTGGGTTATGCGGTGTTCATGTTTAGGACAAGGAGTGGATTTGATAGCAGATTGTGGTTGGAGGAGAAGATGGAAGATCAAGATAGGATTGAATTCTCCTTGTTGATTTATGCAAGTAAGAGTCCATGAAAGATTGAATTTTAGCTGAAAACATATACTGGTTTTCATTTGGCTCTTCTCCACACTGATGTCTATAGATTTTTACATCTGATTTTGTCTGTTTCTTAAAAGAATTAGTACTTCTGATTCTTTTTGTCATACAAAGCTAGAAATGACTTGGTAAGAGGGTTGACATTTTTCAGAGTTGTGGAAAATTAAGTAAATTGCCAGTGAAATAATTGAAAGGTTATTCTCATCTCTCTTATCATGCACTGCAAAATATAGGAATCTGGTTGAGCTTATCTAATGATGTCAAATGTGAAGTAGTGCGATTGCATCAAATTCAGAAGCACTGAAAGGCCAAGCCGAGCGAAAAAATGCCAAAAGTTTTCAAGGATTCTTGTAAGATCTCGGTCCATATTTACTGAAAAGGCTTGGGCTTTTGGAAAGGTTAGAGATCATCGCCTCACTTGGTCATTCTCTCAGCTCGACTCTCCAAAGTAGAATCTTTAAATGTTGTTTGAAGCACTTCCTCTTCCTGGGTTGATTGACTTCTCGTGGAAGGAGACTTTCAGAAGATCATAAATTGCGTAAACTGTACTCAAAATTCAGTACATTTCTTCACTTGGTAGCACAAAAGATTCAAATTCAAATTCTTCAAAGTCTTCTTCCATCCACTTTCATACATTTCTTCACAGCTCTCTACTTCTGTTTACCTTTCTTTGGAAGCCTGTTCATAACACTTTGGTAACTTCGCCTGCAAGGGTTCAGCGGCCTCTGGCCAGGATCATGAATGAGCCGAAGTTGAGCTGATATAGATCTGATTGAAACCGCACTCTTGAATGGCAAATTAGCTGAGATTAGCACTTTCTTTTGGATTTTAAAGGATTCCTGAATAGCTGAGCTATCGACTAAAATCATGTAATGATTTAACCAACCGCAAATGTGCACGAAATAGGCATGGGCTCTCTCTTATTCAAGTCTCTCTTAGCAACATCAATTTGTCCATTTGAATACTTAAGTCAATGGATTGTACAAGCTCCCTTTGATATTTGTTGCTGGCAATCAAGCATTTGAGTTAGAATAGCTCCTTAGAACTTTGCCTTTGGGCTATTGATACATTACTGGGTTCAAGTATATGTAATATCCAGTGATGCACTTGCAACCCAAACTGGCACTTCCAATTTCTTTGGCTGTGTTGTTCTCCATTTTCTGTGTCTTGCTTTCCTCCCATTTTGGGAGCTTATCTCTTCCATTCTAGTCCAGATCTGAATGCGTCTCCCTCTCATTTCGAAGCGGTTTTTATCCCGGTTTATTATAGATTTGGGACATTTTCTGTGTATGATTTCGGGATTTCATTTCCCTTAGATTTTGTTGGTTTGCAAGTCCAATTTTGAAGGAGATTGGGTATACTTTAAGAGGGTTTTAGTTTCACAAACTTAGTTATGTGCTTGTTCAACCTTTTTACTTTGAATGGCAAAATTGTTGGGAATACCGAACCTAAGTATGCATTGTAGAAGATGGTGACTCAAAGAGTCGGGCTCGTCAAGTTGAAGAATAAAAGGAATGTTGAGAAGCTGTTTTCATGCCTCCTCAAGTCGGGATTAGGGTTTGTATATTTTGATTTTGCCTCCAATGTGGAGAATTGGAGTGAGGGTTTTTGTTGTTGAAGAAAATGCTGAATTTTGCGCCAATTTGACAATTTGGGGCAAACATATAGCTTAAACAATGTCATTTAGTGGCTTGTTTGTTGACTTCATTTTGCTGGTGAGCCACGTCAAACGTAATATAATAAATTAAGGCCACATCGAAAAAAAAAAAAAAGAGATAAATTGCCAATAGCACTCTAGTGGATGATTACTAATAAATGTGACACTCATGAGTTAAAAAGAAGAAGAAGTTATGACACCTAAGTGAATACCATACAAAAGTTATAACACTTGTCGAATCTTTATCCCACTTAAGTTTTTAGCTCAGCCATGAAATCTCTTAGTTTTAAATCCAATCCCTATCATCATGCTCTCGTGTTTTGCGTACACATTGTGGGCATATTATGCTGCAATCATATATGGACGGCATAATTATTAGTGGCAATGATCATATTGGCATTTCCAAACTCAAGCAATATCTTAATCAATAGTTTGAAATAAAAGATCATGACTCAGCTATTTTTTTTAAAACTTGGAGGTTAATTCAAATTCTTTTGATTATCATCTTTCACAAGCAAACTATACCATTGACATTCTTTCTTGAGCCAAACAACATGGCTATTACTATTTTTATTGAGATCACTACCAAATTTGATGCCAAAGATGAGATTACTTTTTCGAATCCCACATTGTCTACACTTGGTCGGCAGTCTTATTTCACAATTACTTGACCTAACATCATCTATGCCATTCACATTGTTAGTCAGTCCAAGATCACACCCCATGTGACTTATTTTACTGCAATCCTTCGAATTCTTCGCTACCCCACCCTAGTGTTTTCCAAATCTTTTCCCCAAACTAAAGTCGACCTCTTTGAGTTTGGAAGGGAATGTCGGGGACATCATCTAAAGATTGTATATATTTTTCCTTGATTAGTCCTAATTGATTGTGATTGATATTGTGCTATACTATTTTCTTTCAGCAAATGCAACGAAGTTTATAACAATCTTTGCATGTGGACTGGTTATATAGTCTTTTCAACTTAACAAGGAGACTTGATTTGATACGTAAAAAATAGCTTTAAAACACTACAAATTCACTCTTTGTTATCGCTGGCAATGGAATCCTATATAGATTAAATCGTCGACATCGATCTGTAGCTTTCTTGGTAGACGGTGACGGGGATATGGTGGCAATCACCCGATCGTGGTAAGACAAGTAGTCATGAACCCGATGAAATTAATTCTGAGTGCTCGAAAGTTCGAATCACCAGGCGGGCTCCAGCAGGGGGAGATTTGCTGCTTCATGAGCTTGAGCTGGGCTTCGGACTCTATCTGAAATTGGGCCCGACCCAATCGCTCCCACGAGGACTACGATTAAATTGCCTAGTCATGGATCAAGACCCGGGTTAAGCCTAACGAATCTCAAACCCAAATCTCGAGCACTAAACACGACAATCTTCATTGCAATTTGCAACATATGTATAATGACTATATAATGACGCATATAATGACGTCAATATCAGAAACGCCGCTCTCTGATTTTAATTTTGGCAAGAAGAAGAGCGGCCACAAATCAATTTTCCCTTTTTTTTGGGGTAATTCGTCCCTAAAAAGCCTCGCCGTTCCTTGACCGGCTCCCCCTCATTTTCAGCTCAGCCTTAGCAACGCCTCGTTCCATTCCTCCTTTTTCGAGCCGAGAAGGCACTATATTAACCCCCACCCCATTATCTCGTCCTTTCTTGCCCCTATCCTCGCCCCCTTCTCCGACCGCAGCCGACGAGATCATGTCTTGCTACAAGGGAAAATATCACGGTAAATTGAAAAATCTCTTTCTGCTCAACCTTAAATCTTGTCTGAGGTTACGATTAATCGTCACGTGGGATGGCGATCTAAACTTACGAGTTCTTGATCTAATTCGGTCCGCGCTGCTTCGCAGACGAGCTCATCGCCAATGCCGCCGACATCGGCACTCCGGGCAAGGGGATCCTCGCCGCCGATGAGTCCACCGGCACCATCGGCAAGCGTTTCGCGGCCATCGACGTCGAGAACGTCGAGAACAACCGCCGCGCTTACCGGGAGCTCCTGTTCTGCACCCCCGGAGCACTCCAGTACCTGAGCGGTGCCATCCTCTTTGAGGAGACTCTGTTCCAGAAGACCGCCGACGGCAAGCCCTTCGTCGAGGTCCTCCAGGAGGGCGGCGTCCTCCCCGGCATCAAGGTCGACAAGGGCACCGTCGAGATCGCCGGGACCAACGGCGAGACCACCACCCAGGGGCTCGACGGCCTCGCTCAGCGCTGCCAGCAGTACTACGCCGCCGGAGCTCGCTTCGCCAAGTGGCGCGCCGTCCTGAAGATCGGCGCGGCCGAGCCCAGTCAGCTCGCGATCAATGAGAATGCCAACGGCCTGGCTCGCTATGCCATCATCTGCCAGGAGAACGGCCTGGTCCCGATCGTCGAGCCCGAGATCCTCGTCGATGGTGACCACGACATCGACCGCAGCGCCAGCGTTACGGAGCGCGTGCTCGCGGCTTGCTACAAGGCGCTCAACGATCACCACGTGCTCCTGGAAGGGACGCTCCTGAAGCCGAACATGGTGACTCCCGGATCGGATTCCACCAAGGTGCCGCCGGAGGTGGTGGCGGAGTACACCGTGAGGGCTCTGCAGCGGACGGTGCCTCCTGCGGTCCCAGCGATCGTGTTCCTCTCCGGGGGGCAGAGCGAGGAGGAGGCAACGGTGCATCTTAATGCGATGAACAAGATTCAAGGTCGTTCTTTTAAGCATAATGGGACGAGTACAAATGAATTATGACCCCTATCTTTAAGTTCGTGTTTGACTAATGGATAATTTCTCTCTTTGGCATTCCATCGAACAGGTAAAAAGCCATGGACGCTCACGTTCTCTTATGGAAGAGCGCTTCAGCAGAGCACGCTGAAGGCGTGGGCCGGGAAGGAGGAGAATGTGGAGAAGGCGAGGGAGGCTTTTCTGGTGAGGTGCAAGGCCAACTCTGAGGCTACTTTGGGAACTTACAGTGGCGATGCCGGTTTGGCTGAAGGTGCTTCGGAGAGTCTCCATGTGAAGGATTACAAGTATTGAGTACTGAGTATGAGTGATTTATTGCTTCTTTTTTAGTTCGTTCTGTTCTTAATAGTTGCTTCACAGCAAGCAGATCATAATCGATTGTCCAATTTTTGTTTTCTGATGAATTTCATTCCATGGTGAGTTTCCATAGAGCCCCATGTAAGAATTGGGGTTTCTATATATAGATATATGAACCTAGGTGTTCGTAGGCATATTTTTTATGGTCTGCTATAACACCGTGAGCATGGTGTCTGTGTGTCTGAGTGGCAAAAGTAGCCTCCATTTTCTGATACTAAATCAATTGACGATATCAAGTTCTTGCATTCTTTTCTACACTGTTGTCATTGACTGAAAGACCTTCAATTTTTTGATGCAAGTTATCGCCATAAAACTTTGATTTGTACTCAGCATTGAGATTGTAACGAGATGGCTATTGGACCGAGCAGAGAAGGTTTCCGACTTCCATTCGGGTTCCCTCTAGAAATGGAGGCAATCACTTTGTGACGATCTCTCATTATTTTGGATAAAGGCATAGGTTGCTTCTTTTCTCCTATTCATTTGAGTTTTCAGAAGAAAATCATGATATCGCAGATAGGATCTTTAGAATGGGATATTCAGGATCAAATGAGCGCTTTATTCCCCTGATAGCTGTTCTAGCCTCTATGCAAAGTATTAAGTAAAACTGATTGAAAAGGAGAAATCAAGTTACTTTTCCTATGAAGCTGCATTGCTTATGGAAGTTAAGCCAACGACCAAAGGTTGAGCATAAACACGCGTGCACAAACATGCCACTATAGATCAATGGAAAGTAAATACTCTGCTGAGGACAAGAAAAAGCTTAAGAATGAACAGGACTCGCTACTCAAAAGACTTGACAGCATCAATTCCCGAAACCAGCTTTTCCATTTCTTGCTGATTGTCTTCACCCGCTACACCTTCTCTGAACTTGATTATCATGAAAGTGCTTGTATTCTCCCATGACCATTCAAATCGTGATAGCAATTTGTCTCTGAAGCACAAATTCAGACACCTATTTCCAGTGTATTCACATTAGCTTTCGACTCTCCTATTCGTCCACTGCCAGGGTCTTACCATTTCAATACCCTTTTGTTGGTCATTTTTAGGCAGAAGTTGCTCCATTTTTGGAAAGCATCCTGGCAATCTCCTTCTTCATTTCCCTTTTCAATTTCTTGACATGTTAATGATTGTTGACTTGAAGATGTAGAAGCCACTCACTGAATCTGTTTGACCTTGTTGGCAACTGCTGACTCAAATTGCTCTCCCGTTGTGAAAAGAATCTATAGATTAATGTATTGTAATGTAAGATTAGAGAGATCCCAGTGAGCGATTTATTGATCAGGCAAAAATAAAATGTTTGATCCCTTCTGTACACCTAGTTAAATGCCAATTTTTATGCTTTCTTCATGTCCTTCCATGTAACGTGCTTTCAGCTGTACCCGGATCTTGCATCGTCACTTACATATAGGAATCTTACTTCGAGGGTACGCTCTTTGGAGCTATGTGAATTTGATATGTCAGTGATTCCCCTTTTGAGGCTGAATTGTATAGTTTCAAGGTGAACTGCGTTGAAGATATATTCTCTAACTATTAATGCTTAAAGCTGGAATTCATGGCAATTTGTTGAAATGTGTCAATATCAGATGAGAATCACTTAATTTGGTTATAGCTGAAATGACTACATTTCGGGACCTGCTAGGTTATTAGGCAGAACCAAATTTTCAATGATTTAGGGATCAGTCATCTCAATGCAGGAATTAAATGCATGTCCATCTTTATGGTCTAGCGCTGTTTAAGAACTACTTTTTTCCTTTTGACTGAATACATAAGATGGAGAACTCTACAGCGACTGGGGAATCATTCGAGATGACAGCATGGATGGTCAACAATGGATGGCTCTGTTCTTCGCACTCTCTTCTTTCAAGAAGAGGAGGTACAGATTTTAACTTGGCTTTTGGCAATAGCTAAGCTCGTTCTATTCAGCCTGTTGATGAAATCACAGCCCATTTCAGATTAGTTATGTTGAATTTCACTCTCTTATTCTTTCTTCTTCTTGCAAATTGGAAACATTAGATTTGAAGGAGGCTTTAGGACTGGAAAGATGTGGTTGAAAAGCTGACAATCTATCTTGCTTTGATCACTGACAAAAGATTGGTGCATTTAGAGCCGTGATTTTATTCTCTCTTGCACAAATTCGGTGGACAGCTAATGAGTTCAAGTCATTTACAATATGGTATCTTACAAGTTGCCAGACATAAATACAAACTCCCACCAAATTTCATAATCACAACTAAGCTTGATATTCTGCATCTACAAATTGCTTTTCAAATGCGGTATTGCATTTTGTATCGCAAACATCACTAATTTTTGGAAGGATTATAATATTGATAAACCGCATAGAAAGACTGAATCATGGTTAGCAGCAGAAGCACCACAGCTGCAACAGCTGACATGAACGACCATGGAGTGCTGAAGTATGTGTGCCTGAACCCAGCCCATCGGACATGCCAATCGTTCTCATAATACTCATTCACTTCCTCAAAGACCTTGGACAAATAGCTCCTGTGAATGTCAAACACCACATCTTTCCCAACATTATTGAAGAAACGGGCAACTTCCTCGTCTGTCCCAAAGTAATTCTCAACGATCTTGTGGTCGCCAAGAAACCCAGCATCAGCAGGCGTATTAATGAGACACCCCATAAAAGTAGCATAGGTTGTGATGTACTTGGTGGAGTGGTGATAGCACTGCTCATAGGCAACAAAATTGAGGAACAAAGAGCTCCAGAAGTCGTCAATAGTCAAGACTGGAATCTCAAGGACGCCATTTCTGAATTTGATGTCCAAGATGCTGTGAGTCTTCCTCGGCCTGAACTTGACTCCAGCTTGATCGAGCTTCTTTGCGCATTGAATCAGGTGAAGGAATTTGCTTGGCCGCCTTACTTCCTCCTGGCAATTGGAGATATAGCTCATGCGGAACAAGTCAAGCAAATGCTTCCCTTCTTTATTGTAGTACTTCTCCAACGCATCAAGTGGTCTCTGCACCATGTAGTTGAAGAACGCCAAGGCAAGCTTGGCCAAGGAGGGGCTGTCATTTCCAGATCCAACAGACAGATCAAATAACTTCTGCAGAACAAAGTAAGGAATTTGGTTCTCGAGCCGGAGGAGATCCCTCATTAAGGAAGGCAAAATCCAAGCCATAGTGACTAAAGGGTCATCGGGCTCAGCCGGGAATATCCTCCCAACTTTGCAGAACAGCTCGATTATGAAGCAACCGTCAAGCACCATCATCCAGATAAGGTCCTGGCCATTGAATTCCAAGGTCTCTGAATAGCTCTTCCGGATCTTCTCCTCCATTGGAGCTACCGCCTCGAGCAAGTCCTTGAGCACGACTCTCTTGTTCTTCGCCTGCGATAGGAGATCGCTCAGGAACCGCCTTTTGTGCTCCTGGATCATCTGGTACTGTGGCTTCCCGTGGTGGAAGGGACCGATGGAGACAATATGAGGCTGGTAGGCCTTCTCATTGATCTCATATAGGCTCTGAGGGACTCTGAATATGCAACAAGAATCTCTTCCCGCTGATCTGTTCAAGAGCCTTGGCAATTCTTGTACCATCCCTTCCAATTCTGATACAAAACTCGGGTCGATATGGACGACATGGTGAACGGAGCTTCCATTCTCTGTGCCGTCGTCGTCGCTGCAGGAGTATGAAGCTGCGGACATCTGAGCTTGATTGCCTTAAACTCTGCTATTTCGGGTGGATTTAATCTTGGGGATGAGGAATCTTAGGCTGTGACCTCTCTTTTGTTCCTGACCAGTGACCGCTACCTGAAAATAATAGTAAAAGAAGGCTTGGATCGTTTTTTCCACAGGTCACAGCTCGGGTAGGTGCTGAAATTAATCATTGAGCTCCACTTGCACGAGGACCTTGCTGCAACAAGTCTGCCTTTAGAATTTCCAGCCTATTTCGACGAAGTCTCCTAGCGCTCGATATGGGTCATCGTTTTCCAAGCTTATTTCGTCGAACTTTCTTCTGAAAACCTTTGAAACCCGGATTTTTTTTTATGCTGAAATTGGATGTCGCAACAGTTAATCCTGATAATCGTGACTTATGTCATTTAGAAAATTAGTGATCTTTCTAGTATTCCAAGATGGGAATGCCAACAAAGGTCAAACTTGACGAATATTATGGAAATGGGTTGCTAGTTGATTATGGATAGGAATTTTTTTTATTGAAATTATGGACAGGAATTCAAATGATTGTAAAAGTAGAAATATTAAAATGCAAGTATTAGTGTAGTAACTAAATATTCCAGAAATCACACTGCCACTGGAATTGGGAGGGATGTGCATTTCATACTCGCACTATTTTTATCCTTGATTTTGACGGCCGTTATCCGGCTTTGGCTGCCCTTTCTTCTAATGAACCAACACGCTCATCACTTTTGACAACCGTTTCCAAACATATTTTTCTAGTTCCACTGACCTCAGAGCATCCGAAGAAGGAAACGAACGACGATCTGATGATGACTCGATTCCCCGCAGAATGTCTTCCACCACTACACCTTCCTTGAACTTAATTATTACCAAGTGCTTGAATTCTGCCCTGGTCATTCAAATCATGATTGCAATTTGTCTCTGAACTGCAAATTTACATACCTATGTAAATCCCAGTGAGGAGCTTCTTGTTCAAGCGCCAATTAATTCATCACATGACAGATCTTTTCTTTGCTAGCTTTTGTGTAAAAGACATAATCATTCGAACCTTTATCGTCTTTTTCATTCTATAATACCATTTGGGATGCCTATTGTTACGCTTTTCTTGGAGTCCTTCCATGGGGATGTACTTTCAGCTGTACATGGATCTTGCATCGTCACTTACATATGAGGAATCTTAACTAGAGGCATGCTCTCTCAAGTCATGTGAATTTTGATATGTCGAGCAATTAGTTCTGAGGCTGAATTCTACAGCTTCACATTATACTACAGAGCAGATAGTCACTAAATACTAATGCTTGGAGCTGGAATTCATCATGATTTATTGAAACTTGTTAAAATCAGATGAGAATCACTTGCCATGGTTATAGCAGAAGTGACTGCTTTTCCAGGCCTGTTAAACTTATTAGACAGAACCAAATTTTCAGTATCATATGGATCAGTAATTTCAATGCGAGGTTTAAAGGCATGTGTATCTCTCTATGGGTCTGACGCTGTATAAGAACTACGTTTCTCCTTTTGACTGAATACATTAGGGGTAGAACTCTACCACGATTGGGGAAGATGACAAAGACAGTCCACGATGGACGGCTCTGTCCTTCGCACTTACCTCTTTCTAGAAGAGACGGTCCAGATTTTACCTTGGCTTTTGGCAATAGCTAAGCTCGTTCTATTCAACCTGTTGATGAAATCACAGCCCATTTCAGATTAGTTATGTTGAATTTCGCTCTCTTATTCTTTCTTTTTCTTGCAAATTGGAAACTTTAGATTTGAAGGAAGCTTAGCCATAGGACTGGAAAGACACAGTTGGAGAACCGACAATCTACCCTGCTTAAAAGATTGGTGCATTTAGAGCTGTGATTTTATCCTCGCTTGCACCAATTCGGTGGACAGCTAGATGAGTTCAAGTTGTTTACAATATGGTATCTTACAAGTGATCAGACATAAATCCAAACTCCCAACAAATTTCATAATCACACTGAGCTTGATATTCTGCATCTACAAATTGCTTTTCAAATGCGGTATTGCTTTTCTCACCAACATTGCTAATGATGTTTGTAACTGGGAAGATATTGATAAGCCGAATAGAAAGCCTGAATCGCAGTAAGCAGCAGAAGCACCACAGCTGCAGCAGCTGATATGAAGGACCACGGAGTGTTGAAGTATTTGTGCTTGAAGCCAGCCCAGTAGACATGCCAATCGTTCTCATAATACTCATTCACTTCCTCAAAGACCTTGGACAAATAGCTCCTGCGGATATCAAACACCACTTCTTTCCTGACATTATTTAAGAAACGGGCAACTTCCTCATCTGTCCCGAAATAATTCTCGATGATCTTGTGGTCGCCGAGGAACCCAGCATCAGCAGGCGTATTGATGAGACACCCCATAAGAGTAGCATAGGTTGTGAATCTTGCGCGTGTGATGTCCTCGGAGGGATGGCCATAGCACTGCTCATAAGCAACAAAATTGAGAAAAAAAGAGCTCCAGATGTCGTCAATGATCAAGACTGGAATCTCGAGGACGCCATTTTTGAATTTGACATCCAAGATGCTGTCAGTCTTCCTCGGCTTGAACCTGACTCCAGCTTGATGAAGCTTCGTCGCGCATTGAATCAGGTGAAGGAATTTGCTTGGCCTCCTTGCTTTGTCCTGGCAATTGACAGGGATATAGCTCATGCGGAACAAATCAAGCAAATGCGTGGGTTTTCCATCATAGTACTTCTCCAATACATGCACCGTCTCTGCGCCCCGTAGTTGAAGAACCACAAGGCAAGCTTCGCCAAGGTGGAGCCATCTTTTCTAGATCCAACAGACATAACAAATAACTTCTGCAGAACGGAGTAAGGAATTTGGTTCTCGAGCCGGAGGAGATCCCTCATTAACGAGGGAAAACCCAAGCCATAGTAAACAAAGGGTCCTTGCGAACGGCCTCGACTAATGAAGGGTCCTTGCTATCGGCCTCACCTAAGCTCTCGACTTTGCAGAACAGCTCGATGATGAAGCAACCATCGAGCACCATCATCTGGATAAGGTCCCGGCCATCGAATTCCAGGGTCTCTGAATAGCTCTTCCGGATATCCTCCTCCATCGGAGCTACTGCCTCGAAGAAGTCCTGGAGCACAACACTCTTGCCCTCCACCCGCAATTGGAGATCGCCTAGGAACCGCCATTTGTGCTGCTGGATCATCTGGAAGTTCGGCTCCCCATGGTGGAAGGGACCGATGGAGACGATATGAGGCTGGTAGGCCTTTTCATTGATCTCCGATAGGCTCCGAGGGACTCTGAAGATGCAGCAAGAATCACATCCTGCCGACAGGTTCAATAGGCTCGGCGGTTTGCGCTATTCCCTTCCATTTCTGATAAGATACTCGCGTCGATATGGACGACATGGTGAGCGGATTCTCCTGACATCTGTGCTTAATTGCCAAAGACTATATGCTGTTTTGGGGTAGATTCAAAGCAAAAATTTCTATCTTGCAGAGGAGGAAGTTTGGCTTCTCTTTTGTTCCCAACCATTAAAGAATAGACCCGTCACCCTGAAGAGACAAAACACCAGCTGCCAGGAAATTATCGTATAAAAAGACTCGATCCCTTGTCTTTTTCTTGGGCAGTCGATTAGTGAGACGAAGACTTGCAAAGTCTCTAGACTCGTTCAAGATCGCGTGTTTTCTCTGGTGGCTAGGTGAGCGGGGGATCTTAATCCAACGGTACGCGGCGGGGAAATGGGGCCAACGTGTCTGCTGATTATGGCATTAGTAAATTCCTCGCAGCTTCTTTTTTGCAGGTTACAGCTGGCGGGTTGCTGAAAATTGATTATGGAGTTCCCTTTGCACAAAGACTCGTTGCACCAAGTCAACTTTTTGAATCTCCCTCTCTTTTCCATCATAATTCGCAGCCTAGTGCTTTGGCCTCTCTTTTTTTGGCGGGTTGCTGAAAATTGATTATGGAGTTCCATTGCACAAAGACCGTTGCACCAAGTCAACTTTTTTTCCTTCAATCTCCCTCTCTTTTCCTTCCATACTATTCGCAGCCTGAACAGTAAAGAGTAGGCCATACTACCTGAAAATAATAGTAAAAAAAAAAAAAACTTGGATCGTTTTTTTCACAGGTCACAGCTCGGGTAGGTGCTGAAATTGATCATTGAGCTCCACTTGCACGAGGACCTTGCTGCACCAAGTCAGCCTTTAGAATTTCCAGCCTATTTCGACGAAGTCTCCTAGCGCTCGATATGGGTCATCGTCATTTCCAGCCCATTTCAAAGAACTTTCTCCTGAAATTCACTCAAACCCAGGTTTTATTATATGAGGAAATTGGGATCTTTCTTGTATTCCGAGATGGGAATGCCAACAAAGGAATTGAACTCGACGAACATTATGGAAATCGGCTGCTTGTTGATTATGGATAGGAATTTTTTATTTCTCGAAATTATGGACAGGAATTTAAATTATTGTAAAAGTAAAAAAAATAAAGTGCAAGCACTAGTGTAGTAACTAAATATTCCAGAAATCACATTGCCACTGGAATTGGGAGGGATGTGCATTTCATACTTGCACTATTTTATCCTTGATTTTGACGGTCATTATCCGGCTTTGGCTGTCCTTTCTTCTGAAAAACCAACACGCTCATCATTTTTTTTTTAAAGAAATTTCTATTTATACTAAAATAATATATGATAAAATCCATAGAAAATCTCAAAAGTCACCCCAAAGGCAACCTCTTAAAGCTCCAAAACAAATAAAAATCAGAAATCAAGGTATATCAACAAAGTATGATTGGCAAAAATCATTATACGCTCATCTTTCATAAATAAATTTGTGGCTGCACCTAAGCAAAAAGATCGGCGGCTGCTTAACAAATCACACATCATTATCAATTATGAGCATGAGTATACCCTAAAATCTCTAACTATAGTTATGGCTTTGCCTTTTGAGGTGTGCGCCTAGATTCAGCGTCGTATGCTTAGATTCGGCATCTTCAATACCATTACCATATAGAGATAATAGAAACATAAATATGTTGAACAAGCTCATATTTATCACCTGTAAAAGCAAGTCATTTAGCAAGTGTGAGCTACCAAAGCTTTTAACAAAAATACATTAAACAAGCACAACAAAATGTTTTGCTATGAATTACATTGAAACTAGATATGGAGCACTTATTCATTAAAACTCTTAAATATAGACTTAGATTGAAGAAAAAGACTCACATATATAAAATCAGGGTTGCAAAACTCTCAAATTTAAAACTAAATCAGGAGAATAAAGAAAGAAAATAAGAGGAGATAAAAGAAAAACTGGAAGGGGAGGAGGAGATCTAGGTCAAATGCCTCCCTCCAGAAGTTGAAGAGACAAAAAAAGTTGAACTGATAGAGAGGGAGGGAGGGGGAGAGGCAAATTTGTATTGAGTTTAGCTAATTCTCTTCATCACTCTTGACAACCATTTCCATTTTTCTGGTTCCACTGACCTCAGCGCATTCGAAGAAGGAAGCAAACGACGAGCGTGATGATGACTCAATTCCCTGCAGAATGTCTTCCACCGCTGCACCTCTTTGAACTTAATTAGTGCTTGAAGTCCCTCTGGCCATTCAAATCATGACTGCAGTTTGTCTATCAAGTCCGAATTTACATAACTATTTCAGATAAAATCATATTGGCTTTCAACACTGCCATCTGTTCGCCATCAGAGCCTGACCCATTTCAATACCCTTTCGTTGGCTGTTTCCAGGCAGAAGTTCCCTCCATTATTGGCAAGCATCTTGGCAGTCTGCTTCTTCATTTCCCTTTCCAAAATTTATGACATGTTAATCACTGCTGACTTGTAGAAGAAGCCACTTGCTGAATCTGCCAGACCTTGGTGGCCATTGCCGACCCAAAAAGTTGCTCTGCTGAGTGAAAAGCATTTAAAGGTTACTGTATTGGAAGGCACAATCGTAGATCCCAGTGAGGAGCTTCTTGTTCAAGCGCCAATGAATTCATCACATGACAGATCCTTTCTTTGCTAGCTTTTGTGTAAAGAGATAGCATGGTCATTCGAATCTTGATCGTCTTTTGACTTCTGTAATACCTTTTTGGTTGCCTTTTGTTACGCTTTTCTTGGGAGTCCTTCCATGGGGATGTGCTTTTGGCTGTACATGGATCTTGCATCATCACTTATATGCGAGGAAACTTGACTAGAGCGATTAGTTCTGAGGCCGAATTCTACAGCTTCATGGTATACTGTGGAGCAGATATAGTCTCTAAATATTAATGCTTGGTGCTGGAATTTATCATGATTTATTGAAACCCGTTAAAATCCGATGAGAATCACTTAATATGTTTATATCAAAAGTGACTACCTGTTAAAATTATTAGACAAAACCAAATATTCAATAATTTATGGATTAGTAATTTCTAGGGGCATGCAAGATGGATTGTTCAAATAGGGAATTGCTTGGACTGGACCGGACCGGACCAACTGATTAGGTCCGATTCTTGGGAGTGTCAATCTGGTTCCCAATTCCTAAAAGTGAAATAGGTATCCAGCGTTCTAATTCCTAGTTCCAAGAAGGAATCAGATCAAACTGGCTATATATACATTTTTATTTATTTATTTAAAATAATTAATAAAATATGAAATAAATATTATCTCGTCCAATGGTCCCACAAGCTACAGTACAATAACTCTTTATTTATCGTCGCTTCTGTCATTATTTTAAGATTTGTCACTTTCTCATTATACACAGCCACTCTTTAGTGGGAAAAAAAAAAGTGGCTAGTTCCATACCATTGAACCAAACCGTAACCGACGGTACAATCCAGTTTCTAGTCCTATGATCAAATAGTCCGGTCCTCGATTCTTAAAATTGGGAACTGGACTAAACCAGGTGTTGAATGAGTCAATTTTCTTTTCTTTTAATATGTTTTTCACGTATTAGTAGTTTGTGACAGTTTTATGGTGATGTTGCTAAGTTAGTGGGTGTGTTAATAGGGTATGGTAGTTATTTATTTATTTATTTTTGGTGTAAAGCCTATATAAAGGCTGTGGTGTTAGTTTTTAATGAAGAACGCAGATAATTTTTTCTTCCCTTGCGTGTGTCTCTCTTCCTATATTTTCTACAGTGGTATTAGAGCCTTGAAACCTTGAAAAGTGAAAAACAAGTGAGATTATTCAATTTTGTGTAAGCAACCGTCCCACGCTTTAATGGTCACTATGACCATTGGAGCATGCTAATGGAGAATTTTTTATGGTCAAAGGAGTATTGGTCAATTGTCAAATCTAGAATTCAAGAGCCACCAGTAGGCATGGTTTTGATGGATTCCAAAAAAATAGAACTGGAAGCTAGAAAGCTGAAGGACCTTAAGGCAAAAAATTATCTCTTTCAAGCTACCAATCGTCCCATCTTGGAAACTATTCTTTGCAAAGAAACTTCCAAAGATATTTGGGATTCTATGAAAAGAGATACCAAGGCTCTGTTAGGGTGAAGCATGCACAACTTCAAGCCTTAAGAAGGGATTTTGAGACACTAGCAATGAAGGATGAAGAATCCATCACCAGCTATTGTGCTAGAATAATAGAGATCAGCGACAAAATGCGATTCCAGATGGACAATGTCACCATTGTGGAGAAGATTTTGCATTCTTTGACACCAAAGTTTAATTATATTGTTTTCTCAATTGAAGAGTCGAAAAACATAGATGCACTCTCTCTTGATGAATTGCAGAGCTCTTTATTGGTGCATGAACAGAAGACGAGCATAAATTCAACAAGAAGTTCAACGGTAGAGGAGCAAGCGTTGAAGGCTTCTACCTATACTCATTCCAACAATTTCAGAGGAAGGGGTACAGGTAGAGTTAGAGGAAGGGGAGATCAAGGAAATAGAGATGTCAGCAAAAATTTCAACGCCAATAAAAATCAATCTCAAGACAAATGCAGAGGACAGAATTTTGACAAATTGAGGTAGAGTGCTTTAGATGTCATAAATTTGGTCATTATGCATCTAAATATTATACTAGGCTGCCTAATGATGAAGAAAAGAGAGAGAGTTCAAATTTGTCGAAACGAAGGAAATAGAAACGTTGTTAATGGCTGTTCAAGATTAAAAGAAATCGAAGTTAGATTTTGATTTGTGGATATAGGCTACAGTAACCACATGAGTGGATGTAAGTCTTCTTTTTCTTATCTAAATGAAGATTTTCATTCTACTGTGAGTTTTAGTGATAATTCTACTGTGAAAGTGATGGGAAAATGCGATATTAAGGTAAGAACCAATAATGGTTTTGTGGAAACGATCTCTGATGTGTTGTTTGTTCCTAACTTGAAAAGTAATTTATTGAGTGCTAGCCAATTACAAAAAAAGGGTCATGTTATTACTATTAAGAAGGATGCTTGTGAAATTTACAATTCTGTTAGAGGTGCTATTGCAATTGTTCAAATGAATTCAAACAAATTGTTTCCATTAAAAATTGAAAGTATTCAATTTTGTATGATGGCTAAAATGAAAGATCCCTCATGGTTATGGCATTTTCGTTATAGTCACTTGAGTTTTGGTGGATTGAAGACCCTCCAACAAAGCACATGGTGATAGGGCTTCCTCTAATTACAACTCATTCTTCTAATTACAACTCATTCCCAAGTGTGTGAAGAATGTGTTGTTAGCAAACAACATCGTTCTCAATTTCCCAAAGGGAAGTCATGGAGAGCAAAGGATGTATTGCAGCTGGTGCATTCAGACATTTGTGGGCCAATAAACCCATTTTCTAATGGAGGTCAAAGATACTTAATTACCTCCATTGATGATTTTTCCAAGAAAACTTGGGTTTATTTTTTACAAGAAAAATCAAAAACTTTCTCTATATTTAAAAGCTTCAAAGCTCGTGTGGAAAATGAAGCGGGAAAGACCATTAAGACCCTTTGAACTGATCGTGGTGGCGAATGTTTCTCAAAAGAATTTCAAATTTTTTTGTGCAAAACATGGCATTCGAAGAGAGCTTACAGTTGCTTATACACCGCAACAACATGGTGTATTCAAGAGGAAAAATAGAACCATTCTCAACATAGTGAGAAGCTTGTTGGCAAAAGAAAAGTTCCAAAGACTTTTTGGCTAAAAGTAGTAAATTGGAGCATTCATGTTTTGAACAGAAGTTCAACTTTTGCTATTCAAAATATGACACCAAAAGAGGCTTGGAGTGGGAGAAAACCAGCTGTAAATCACTTCAAAATCTTTGGATGCATCGCATATGCTTCCATGATGAGAAAAGAAAGAAACTTGATGATAAGGCTGAAAAGTGTCTTTCTTGGTGTAAGTGATGCATCCAAAGCATATAAATTATTTAATCCTTTGACAAAGAAAGTTGTGACTAGTAGGGATGTTGTTTTTGATGAAGAGAACACTTGAGATTGGAATAGACAGCAGCCTACCCAAGTCCTTTATGACAATAATGCTACACAAGAGCAAATTGCAGCACCTTGCATGCCCAAAAATTCATTAAATACAACTTATACAAGTGTTGAAACTTCACCAATAGTCATTGAAGTCAATGAAGAAGAAGCTCAATCTCTTCATCATGTTAGAAGAATGCCCGCTTGGATGGAAGATTATGAGGTAACTAGAATTGAAGATCCAATTACTCACTTTGTTTTATTTTCAGACTATGACCCTACTACTTTTGAGAGTGCTGTCAAAGAAGAAAAATGGCGGAAAATAATGGATGAAGAAATTGATTCCATTGAAAGAAATGATACTTAGGAGCTATCCAATCTTCCCAATGGACACAAAACCATTGGCAATTGATTATACATAAGTTTTTTCTCCAGTCGCAAGACATGACACAATTAGATTGGTGATTGGCAGCATAGAATTCTTGGCCAATTTTCCAGCTAGATGTCAAATCGGCATTATTGCATGGATACTTGGAGGAAGAGGTATTTGTTGAATAACCCTCTGATAATGTTAAGATTGGAAATGAGCATAAAGTTTTTAAATTGAAGAAAGCCATTTATGGGCTAAAACAAGCCCCATGGGCTCGATATAGTCACACTAAGACTTATTTTCTTAAAGTTGGTTTTTCAAAATGTCCTTATGAGCATACACTTTTTGTTAAGATTGGAGATAAAGGGAAAATGCTTATTGTTTGCTTGTATGTTGATGATTTGATATTTACCGGAAATTGTGATGTCATGTTTGAAGAATTCAAGAAGTCTATGATGGATGAGTTTGAAATGTTTGATTTTGGTATGATGCATTACTTTCTTGGCATAAAAGTAGTACAATCGAGTGATGGGATTGTTATTTCTCAAAAGAAATATATGGGAGAATTTTTGGACAAGTTTCAAATGAAGGATTATAATCCTATAAACACTCCAATTGAGTTTGACTTAAAGCTACACAAAGATAATGAAGGGAAGAAGGTTGACAATACACTTTACAAACAAATTGTGGGCAATATGATGTATCTAAATGCAACAAGACCAGACATAATGCATTCGTGAGTTTAATCAATAGATATATGGAGAATCCTATAGAAATGCATTTGTCATATGCTAAGAAAATTTTTGTTACTTGCAAGGAACTAGAGACTTTGTACTATTTTACAAGAAGGGTGAAAAGTCCAATTTGTTGGGGTTTACTAAGTGATTATGCGAGAGATCAAGATGATAGAAGGAGTACTTCAGGTTATGTTTTTATGTTTGGGATAGGTGTTATTTCGTGGTCATCTAAGAAGCAACCAATTGTCACCTTGTCAAGTACATAAGCTAAATTTGTTGCTACTGTAGCTTGTGCTTGTCAAGCTATTTGGCTAAGGAGAATTCTTGAAGAAAATGCAATTCAAGCAACCAAGAGCTACTAACATATTTTGTGACAACAACTTAGCAATCAAATTCTCCAAGAATCCCGTGCTACATGGAAGAAGTAAGCACATTGATGTGAAGTTTTATTTCTTGAAAGATCTTAGCAATGATGGAACAATTGATCTAATCTACTACAGGAGTGAAGATCAAGTTGTTGATATATTCACTAAGGCCCTCAAGATGGAGTCGTTTGTGAAGCTCAGAAGGTTACTAGGTGTCTGCACGCTGGAAATAATCAAGACTTTAAACTGATTATTTGCAACATTAGTTTAGGGGGGAATGTTGAATGAGTCAATTTTATTTTCTTTTAATGTGTTTTTCACATGTTAATAGTTTGTGATAGTTTCTATGGTGTTGTTGATGCACATGTTAAATTAATGGGTGTGGTGGTTTTTTTTTTTTTTTAAAGCCTATATAAAGGTTATGGTGTCGGTTTTTAATGAAGAACGTAGACAGTTTTTTCTTCCCTTGCATGTGTCTCTCTTCCTATATTTTCTACACCAGGAATCAATCATCCCTAGTAATTTCAGTGCAGGGTTTAAAAGCATGTCTATTTCTATGGGTCTAACGCTGTATGAGAACTACCTTTTTGCCCTTTGACTGACTGAAAACATTATGGGGAGAACTCTACCACGATTGGGGAATCATTCAAGATGACAACATGGACAGTCAACGATGGATGGCTCTGTCCTCTGCACTTTCCTCTTTCTAGAAGAGAAGGTCCAGATTTTACATTGGCTTTCGGCAATAGCTGAGCTCGCTCTATTAAGCCTGTTGGTGAAATCACAGCCCACTACAGATTGGTTACGTTGAATTTGCTCTCTTGTTCTTTCTTTTTCTTGGGAATCGGAAAAACATTAGATTTGAAGGAGGCTTAGCGTAGGAATGGAAAGACACGGTTGGAGAGCTGACGATTTATATTGCCTTGATCACTGACAGAAGATTGTTGCGTTTAGAGCCAGATATATGCTCGCCGGCACAAATTCGGTGTACAGCTAATGAGTTCGAGTCTATTCCCGATGTGGTACCTTACAAGTGGTCAGACATAAATATGAACTCCCAACAAATTTCATAATCACAACTAATTCTGTATCTACAAATTGCTTTTTCAAGTTTGGTACTGCATCTTGTGTCACCAACATAGCTAATTATTTTTTGACCGTAAAGATGGTCTGAATCAAGGTAAGCAGTAGAAGCACCACAGCTGCAGCAGCTGACATGAAGGACCACGGAGTGCTGAAGTATCTGTGCTTGAACCCAGCCCAATGGACATGCCAATCGTTCTCATAATACTCGTTCACTTCCTCAAAGACCTTGGACAAATAGCTCCTGTGGATATCAAACACTACATCTTTCCCAACATTATTGAAGAAACGGGCGACTTCCTTGTCTGTCCCAAAATAATTCTCGATGATCTTGTGGTCGCCGAGGAACCCAGCATCAGCAGGCGTATTGATGAGACACCCCATAAGAGTAGCATAGGTTGTGATGTACTTGGAGGAATGGCGATAGCACTGCTCATAAGCAATAAAATTGAGGAACAAAGAGCTCCAGAAGTCGTCAATGATCAAGACTGGAATCTCAAGGACGCCATTTTTGAATTTGACGTCCAAGACACTGTGAGTCTTCGTCGGCTTGAACCTGACTCCGGCTTGATGGAGCTTCTTCGCGCATTGAATCAGGTGAAGGAATTTGCTTGGCCTCCTTACTTCCTCCTGGCAATCGGGGATATAGCTCATGCGGAACAAATCAAGCAAATGCGTGCCTTCTTTATAGTAGTACTTCTCCAGCACATGCACCGGTCTCTGCACCATGTAGTTGAAGAACCCCAAGGCAAGCTTGGCCAAGGAGAGGCCATCATTTCCGGATCCAACAGACATATCAAATAACTTCTGCAGAACGAAGAAAGGAATTTGGTTCTCAAGCCGGAGGAGATCCCTCATTAAGAAAGGCAAAACCCAAGCCATAGTGAATAAAGGGTCCTCATGATCGGCCTGGACTAACCTCCCAACTTTGCAGAACAGCTCGATGATGAAGCAACCATCGAGCACCATCATCTGGATAAGGTCCCGGCCATCAAATTCCAAGGTCTCTGAATAGCTCTTCCGGATTTTCTCCTCCATCGGAGCTACTGCCTCAAAGAAGTCCTTGAGCTCAACTCTCTTGCTCTCCGCCCGCACTAGGAGATCGCGTAGGAACCGCGGTTTGTGCTCCTGGATCATCTGGAAGTGCGGCTCCCCATGGTGGAAGGGACCGATGGAGACGACATGAGGCTGGTAGGCCTTTGTATTGATCTCTGATAGGCTCCGAGGGACCCGGAAGATGCAGCAAGAATCTCTTCCTGCCAACATGTTCAAGCGCCTCGGCAATTCCCACATTTTCCCTTCCATTTCTGGTAAGAAACTCGCGTCCATCCAGACGACATGGTGAACGGAACTTCCATTCTCCGCACTGTGGTTGCCATGGGAGTTTGATTCTCCGGACATCTGTGCTTAATTGCCAAAAACCATATGCTCTTCTGGGGTTGATTCAATGCAAAAAGTTCTATCTTGTAGAGGAGGAAGCTTTGGCTTCTCTTTTGTTCCCGACCATGAAAGGATAGACCAATCACCCAGAAGAGACGATACACCAGCTGCCAGGAAATTATTGTATAAAAAGACTCGATCCCTTGTCTTTTTCTTGGGCAGTCGATTAGGGAGACCAAGACTTGTAAAGTTTCTATTTTTTTTTTTTTCTAGTCTCGTAACGCTTGTTTTCTCTGCGGGCTAGGTGAGCGAGGGATCTTAATCCAACGGCACGCGGCGAGGAAATGGGGCCAACATGTCTGTCTGGAGTGTTGATTATGGCATTAGTAAATTCCTCGCAGCTTCTTTTCCCAGGTTACAGCTCGGACAGGTTGCTGAAGATTGATTATGGAGCTCCCTTTGCACATAGACTTGTTGCACCAAGTCAGCTTTTTGAGTTTCCCTTCCGTTTCCTTCCAAATTCGCACGAAGTCGCCTTGTGCTCGACGTGGGTCATCGTTATTTCGAGCCCGTTTCAGTGAACTTTCTGCTGAACATCGTTCGAAGCCTGCCTGATTATTACACGCGAGGATAAGAAACGACCGTCGTGCTTTCAAAATTAAGCATTGTTTCCTGGAGAGAGCCAGGCCATCCGTTGCGAATGGCATCGTTCGAGAAAACAAACTCGACTCGTCTTGGTAGATAGAGTTTCGACGAGGTTGCAGTGGCATTGCGGAGATGCGTGGATTATTAGGAAGGAGAATTTAAGAGATACAAAAAGTGGATTGATGAGTTCATCTGGAATTTCTGTTTTTTCCTTGGGTAGGGTCAAAGTCTTTGGCCAGGTCATCGCCATAAATTTGGCATCTCCGACGGTACGATCCTGTGCGAAATCCGGAGCACCGATGAGGGTAAAAGAGCATTAGAATTGAAGTAAGGATGACCGATTTCGATCTAGTCCGGTTCCAAGGTGAAATCGGGAATCGAACTGGGAGAATCAGTTCCCATTTTTGGGACCGGAGACTAGACCGAAAAGTCCTAGGACTGGGAACTGGACTGGACCGATCAGTTCGGTCCAATGGAACCGACCACTTAGTAAAAAAAATTAAAATGCTAGAATTACTAGTATTTTAGGGTTTATTATATTTTTTAAGAAATTAAAATATATATTTTTAAATAAAAAATAATCGGTCCGGTCTGGTCCGATTGCCCTCGAAATAGAGAACTGGACTGAAAATCACCTATTCTATTTTTATGGACCCGGAACTGGACTAATGCCCCTAGGAATCGGACCAAACATACCAATCTGATCTAGTCTAGGTATTCTCAGTTCGGGCAATCTAATGTTCTCACCCCTAATTAGAAGTGCCAAAAGTTTTTGCATGATCGTTTAATTACCAAATTGAAGAAAAAACAATCACTTAAATTGCCAATAGCAAGAAATTCCAACAAAAAAATAATACGTAACTTTTGAAGTTAAAAATTTTATATGACTTGGCATATTAATTAAAAAATCCATCCCACATGGAATTTCCATGTAGCGTGCTTAACATTGAAACGATTGTTTTTTTAACAATGACCGACACTCAAGTGATCATTTTAAATAAAATTTAACATTCAAATGATTATTATTTACAACTTTTAAATGCCGTCATTTAGGGGATATATGCTAACTGGATATGCCGACTAACCATGTAAGATTGAAAAATTTATCAAATATGACCTCATTGAATTTTTGGAGACTTAGATCGGAATTGGCTATTAAGTGATCATTTAAAAAAAAAAGCATTTAAGTGATTTGAAAAAAAAAATGCATTAAAATAAGCATGGTATACAACATTTGACAATTTTAGTGTCCTTCCTCCCACCGGTATTGGTAAAGCTATGTAAATGTATTTTAGTGAATTACTAAAATTGTTAATGATATAAAATTATTTAATAATTTTAGATATCTTATAAAAAGTATTGGTAAAGCTACCTGTCAAGAAACTTGTTTAGAGAGAGAAGTTTGGACGGTTGGTGAAGATTTTCTAAATTTTGTCGGTGCAGAAAGCGTACAGGTTTTTCTCCGCAACAACTGTAAAATCACGGGACCGCTTCATCTGGTCGTACTCCCTCGTGGTCATGGAGAAACATAGAGAAGCAGGGCTAATAATTTCATGTTGCTGCATTTACCATGGGCTGATTTAACACACAACTGGTCAAGAACCAGTCCGAACTTTCGATTACATGACACCCAACAGAGTCCACAAGATCTGCAGCTCAATTTTCAACTACAAGATGTAACACAAGCTTCATCTACTGCCTAGAATCTGAACAAACTCCCTGAAAATGGCAAACTCAGGCGGCTTTGGCTAATTAGCAGGAAAGTAATATGCATAGACAGCATAGAAGGACTGAACCATGGTGAGTATCAGAAGTATGAGCGCCGCCAAGGCCGACATGAAGGACCATGGGGTGTTGAAGTAAGTGTGCTTGAAGCCGGCCCATCGGACGTGCCAACCGTTCTGGTAGTACCGGTTCACGCCCTCGAAGACCTCGCATAGGTAGCTCTTTTCGATGTCGAATGCCACGTCTTTCCCGATGATACTGAAGAAGCGAGCCACTTCCTCATCTCCCCCGAGGTAGTCCTCCACAATCTTGCGGTCGCTGAGGAACCCAGCATCAGCCGGCGTGTTCATGAGGCGTCCCATGAAAGTAGCGTAGGTCGTGATGTGCTTCGTGCAGTCGTGGTAGCACTGCTCGAAGGCAACGAAGTTGAGCAAGAGAGAACTCAGGAAGTCGTCGAGTTTCAGGATCGGGATTTCTAGGGTGCCGCTGATGTTCCTGAATTTGATGTCCAAGAAACTCGAACAATTCCTTGGCTTGAACTTGACTCCGGCCACATCGAGCTTCTTCGCCGGCTGAATCTGGCGGAGGAACTTTGTCTGCCTCATCGATGGTTCTTGATCCTCTGGGATATAGCTCCATCGGAACAGATCGAGCAAATGCTTCCCTTCTGTGCGGTAGTACTTCTTCAGGACTTCTATCGGCCTGTCGTCCATGCGGTTGAAGAAATTCAGCGTGAGCTCAACCAAAGAGCAATTGCCGTTGTGGCTCGATCCCACGGCCAATGGAAATATGTGCTGGAGGACGAAAAACGGGATTTGGTTCTCAAGCGCCAGGAGGTCTCGCGTCAGATGAGGCAGCATCCACGGTATGCTCAATAGCGGGTTATCTTGCGGCTGAACCCGCCACACAACTTTGCAGAAGAGCTCAATTATGAAGCAACCGTCAAGTATCATCATTTGAATGAGTTCTTGACTACCGATGTCCAAGGTTTCCGAGTAGCTCTCACGGATCTGATCCTCCATCGGTGCAATGGCCTTGACCAATTCCACGAACCCAACGCCTCTTCCCTCCATCCGGGCAAGAAGGTCATGGAGGAATCGACCCTTGTGCTCCTCAATCATGCTGAGCTCCTGTGTGCCATGGTGGTACGGGCCAATGGAGAGTATGCGGGGCTGATAGGCTTTCTTATTGATCTCGGCCAGACTCCGAGGGACTCTAAAGATGCAACAAGAGGTCTGGCCTGCCGAGCGGCTCAACTGTTTTGGCGTCTCCTGGGTCTTCAGCTCCAATTCCGAAAGCAAATTGCCGATGTCGATGGCATGGTGTGGCCAACTTCCGCTCTGGGTACTCTGGTTAATGCGGTGATTCGATTCTCTCGACGTCATGGGTTCGAGAATATGCTGCTTTGGTAGGCTCTAATGTGCAGGCTCTTGGATGAGTCTTTAGACCTCACTTTGCTTGTGATTATATAGGCAAATTGGAGGATATGTGAACCGCACAAAATTATTGGTCTTTCGGGTTCCTGGCAATTTCTTCAGAAGTCCTGGAACTGAGCGGTGAACTTCACTCGTCCTCTGTTGAATCAGGTCGGCGAAGACTGAAGCCTAGTCAACTACATTTAAGTGATGGGCCCAAAAGAAGGAAGAAACGAAGATGTTAAACCCTTTCGGTCGTTCTTCCTATGCATTTCGATTAAGTTTCTGTCTGCTTTAGGTCGATTGTGGTTGACATGTCAAAGACCAGATATCACATCAGCATAATGCTGTCATTTTATTACTCGATGCACTCATTTGATCTGATTGAAACCGTGTCACCGGTCGAGATACACATGTGCCAAACAATTTGTCTAAATATCTCTTCAGACATGACAAATGAAGAGAAGTTTAAAATCCTTTTTGAGGTACCAAACCTACAACTTAACAATATTTATTAGGATGTTAATGTGTCGAGCCCCAATTGATTAGAAATCACAGGACATCTTAAAGACAATAAAAATTAAAGGAGGAAACTTGAAGGAAGAAATATACTAGAAGTGCCAAAAATTATATTATATATGACACTCACTTTGGTATCAAAGGTTTTCACCAGCCTACTTGAGTGCTAAATTGAAAAAATAATGATCACTTAGGTGTCTCTATAAGAAAGCCTAGCCAAAAAATGACGTGGTTTTTATAATTAAAAATTTAATCTGAATTGGCTTTTTTATATAAAAAATCAGTCCATGTGGACTTTCTTGGCTGCTATCCAACGAAGAAGAAGGAACATATTTGCATTTTTTTTCATCTCTCCTCCGTTGCCCTCTAAAAGCTTGCTCTCTGCAACAATGGTGTCGGTCCTCTCCGTCACCTGAATGCCTCTGGTCCCTCTTGCTTGAAAAACCCATCTGGTCATCCCCTCTCTCCGAGTTCAACCTCCGCCCCTCCTCCGTCGTTGTCACTAGTTGTCACCACCAGATCTGATCGAGCAACATTGACACTCGCAAACCACTCGTCCATGGGAACAAGCTACCCGTATTGTCTCCAGCGAGCTTGGCCGAGAGGGCACATTTTCATGTTTTCAATTTTTGCCTTTCAAGAGCTCGCTAGAATATTATTGATAATGATGTGCCATGAAGGCATGAACTGTCCTGCTCTGCTCTCTGTTTTGCGATCCAAGTACTTAAAGAACTCGGATCTGCTTGACGCACCATTGCTGGCTCTGATTCTCGGCTTCTTCGTTACTGAGAATCTTCCATGTTGATCTAACCTTCGTTTGCCGCCACCAATAATCGATTCCAGAAGAGTGCGAGGCACGCTCTGTTTACTCTACTTCGCGACTGAAAGATACGAAGTGATGAAATCGCTCCCGAAATCTAGTCGTTCGCTTTGATTCCCACCGGCAGTGATAACTGAACTTTCTGTCCTCGATCTCGTCAAAGATTGCAACTCCATCATCGTCCATAGATCAGGCAATGCCTGACTCCCTGTTTTGTTCTATTCAGACCATAGTTGAAGCTCAGATTTCATCTTCTCTGTTCTCCGAAAGGGGTGGGACGAGCCCTTACGGCAGTGGAGGTCGGGATGATAAGCAGGTGGAGCAGCTTTTCGTGGCTTGCCGGAACATGGCGGATCGAGTTGGGAGGATTCATTCAACGGCCGCTTAGGGTCTGAAATTGGGGATTTCTTTCAATTTAACGGTTCTTAGATAGGGAAAATGCAACCAGACAATGCTGACTCTCCGGCGAGCCACGTCAGCTTTAAAAATTAATAAAAAAATATCACACCAGATTTCCGAACTTGACACTCAAAATATCTTCTTTTTTAAAAATTTGACACTTAAATGATATAAAATAAACTTTTACATCAAAATAAATATTGTACGTAACTTTTGACACTTATAGCTTACTTATCCCGAAACTTGAAATTAGCATGATTCGCTGCAAGCATAATTAAATGTTGGGTTTGTCTTTGGTTTTTGGGGGAACCAATCCCTGATATCACTAAGTTATTTGACAAACGTATTTAATGATTTAATCTAGACCATTCACTATGAGATTACCACAGCTTGGTTATAATTTTATCAGTGATAGAAGGCAATCTTGATTTGGACTCTTAGCAACGAGACGAGAATAAGTTAACAAAAAAAACTGACAAAAACAGTAGACTTTTTGACTTAGTCCCCCAAATGCAAGATGTGCCGTGGTCAGGTGTGCCATTAAATATTGGTAATCTTTGAATAAGTTCATCTTCCCATCTTTCTCCTAATTAATCAGTAAACAGAGATTAGTGCTTAAGCAAGTAGAGAGAAAAATGAGCACCACAACACAGAAACCTAGTATTCTGATGTTGCCATGGTTAGCCCATGGCCACGTCTCTCCATTCCTGGAGCTAGCCAAGAAGCTCTCAGACAGGAACTTCCACATATACTTCTGCTCCACACCAATCAATCTAAAGCCTCTCAGAGACACCCTGCTTGCTCCAGACTCTGTTTCTTCAATACAACTCATTGATCTTCACCTTCCATCTGATGAATTCCCACAATTTCCTCCTCACTATCACACCACCAAGGACCTCCCTCCTCATCTCATGTCCACCCTCAAATCCGCCTTTGATTCCGCAAAGTCTTCCTTTTTTGACATCCTCAGATCCCTCAAGCCAAACTTGGTCATCTTAGATTATCTCCAACCATGGGCCTCAGTCGCAGCTAAGGAGCTGAACATAAATGCTGTGGTTTTCCTTACTATGGGGGCTGCCTTCTGTTCTCTCTTCACTCACTCCATTCTTCACAACTTCAATGACTACCCCTTTTCGGCTTTGGCTTTGCCCGAGTCTGAGAACCATAGACTCACCCAGTTGATGAATGACAGTGCCAATGGATACAAGAACAAGGAGAGGTTCTGGGAGTGCATGGAGAGGTCATCCACCATAGTCTTGATAAAAACATCAAGAGTCACAGAAGGCAAGTATGTTGATTATCTCTCTGAATTAGTGAAAAGGAAGGTGGTGACTGTTGGGCCTCTTCTTCAAGAACCTGCCAACAAGGACGGTAGTGGAGAGAAGATCATGGAGTGGCTCAATAAGAGACAACTTTCTTCAGTTGTGTTAGTTTCTTTTGGGAGTGAGTACTTCCTTTCTGAAGAAGAGAGGGAGGAGATTGCTTATGGATTGGAGCTCAGCAATGTAGGCTTTATCTGGGTTCTCAGATTTCATGGTGGAGAGGATGTTCCAATACATGAGGCTCTACCACAAGGATTTCTACAGAGGATTGGGGACAGAGGACTGGTTGTGGAAGGATGGGCCCCACAGGCCAAGATTTTGGGACATCCGAGCATAGGTGGGTTTGTGAGCCACTGTGGTTGGAGCTCAACATTGGAGGCAATTCTTTTTGGAGTGCCAATCATAGCCATGCCAATGCACCTTGATCAGCCTCTGAATGCAAAGCTTGTGGTGGAGATTGGCGTCGGCATGGAGGTGGACAGGGGAAATGGAGGGTTCAGGAGAGAGGAGGTGGCAAGAGTTATACAAAAAGTAATGGTGGAGGAAAAAGGGAAGGAGGCCAAAAGAAATGCTCAAGAATTGGGTAAGAGGATGAGAGAGAAGCAAAAAGGAGAGATGGATGATGTGGTTAACGAGCTGAAGCAGGTTATTGGAGTATAATTTCTCTGTTGGTTGAGGAAAAAAGAGAGATTGTGTTTTGTGAGAGCACAGAGTATGAATAAAAAATCATAAGCTGATGTTGCAGTTTGAATATTTCGAATGAGTGACATTCAGATAAGTACCAAGATGTTTGTTCATTTACTGAAATGACAATGAAAATGACAATGTTGATCTGGTTCTTCTATTTCGTCTTGCACTTTGTTCTTTTTTATTTTATTTTCTTTTTATGGGAGAAATGGAGATTGTCAGTATTTGTGAAAGTCACAGGCTGATGTTGAAAATTGAGTGAATCAAACCTGCAATGAGAATCAGACAGGTAAACCAGTTGTTGGTTGGTTCAATGCATCTCCAGCTCCTACCGGGGTCATTACAACCAAAGCAGGCAATTACTTTTCCCGAAGAACAACATAGCCAAAACCCAGGATTCTACTGTACTAGGTACACCACAAGCACCTATTCTTGTTTCCCATCATTGACAGAGTTCATTTTTTCGAATTTTCCATATAAGCAGAAGGAAATTCAACTGGTATAGGTCCATGTACCGGAATTTTCTTTTCATCTACAATGAAAATGAACGACATACTGGTTTGGCATGCGCTAAAAAAGAGTAGAATACATTCCATACCCTCAAACAGTTCCCCTCAGAAAGGGCGTTTTACTAGCCCGCCACGTTATTTTCTTCCTAAGGTGAAGCATAGTATTCTTTAGGAATAACAAATTAAACAGTGTACAAATAGCAAGATCTGGAAGGGAGATCTTGAGAGTTGAGATTAAGACCCCGTCGAAATATTTCCTCTTTCAAGCGCCTAGTGTAGGGATTCTACATTTTTGCTCAGCTCTTCCAGCTTCTTCATTCTCGACCTCTCACTCTCGCTTACCAGCTGAACAGCAGGTGACCCAGTGAACGAAAATTTGGAGCAAGACAAGGAAACCATAAGCGGGGGCAATCGTTAGACACAGTCATATGGGAAATTTTCCCAGAAAAGATAACAAGAATCAAAAAGAAAATCAATTGCTATTATGAAAAGATATTTTACCTCCATCAGTTTGGCAACCAGCTGAGCCTTTTCTTTACTCTTTTCATTGAATGCCTCTAACACTTCTCTGTATTCTCTCTCCTGTGACATGTGAAAGCTTCTGGGAGTCCAATAAATAATATAACCACACCAAAATAATTCGAGGGCAAATTGCGAATTTATATCTCTACAAGTGGCAAGAAGTTTGTACTGAAACAACATTGTGTTCCAAAACAATTTCAAGCATAATAAGGTCTCATAAACAATCTTCCTCCACATAGATCATTGCCAGACAGCGTTTGTTGAGATAATTAGCAAGAGCTGATTTTTTGTTTTTTTTGGGAGGTGGGGGGGAGCATGAGTTGAAATTGAATGCTAGGATATGGACCAGAACCCAGTGGATCAATTTAATTCACATTGAAGGTCTATGTGCTTTAAGACTAGAGTGAGGATATTCAAGGGGACAAAAAAAAAAGGAAATACAAGAGACAATAAGCTCTACCTTCTTCTGGCAGCTCAGTCCCAGCGGCTTTAGTTCTCGGTTAACCATGTCTATCTTCTTGCGCACAAAGCCAACCTCCTTTCTCATTGGATCTGTAAGAGCTTCTAGCTCCTGATACAAATTGCATATTCAAAGGATCATGTAATGTCCATACACTAACTTCTCGAATCCCAGTTGACCAGATTCATCTCGATCAATGCTATCAAGCCATTATACACCGAAACTTTGAAAGCACTTTTATTTCGTGCCTGTTGTCACCGATTCAATTAACAGCTTTTTTTCCAGATTAATGCAGCATTAAACCAACATACTTATCTCTTAATGTCAATCCCATGATTTTAAAATTTAACCACATCTAAAATCTCCTATTTTTTCTACTTTAAGTTTACTTACATCTAGAATCTCGGCCAAGCGCTTGCTGGCTTCCTCGACCCGGCCCAACTGATTCTGCACTTTTTCCTTGACCTCTGTCTTCCTCCTCTCGATCTCCTCTTCCTTTGACTTGAATGCAGCGAGAGCCGATCTTGATACCTCATCGTTCTCATCTTTGATGGGGCTCTCACTGAAGCTAAGAAATCCTGAGTTCCTCACTCTTTGCATCTGTAATTGTTGAAGCTGCTGCTGCTGCTGCTCGAGTGTTTGTCTTTGTGGCGTCATCCTTCCTGTCTTGAATTCTCTCTTTTTGAAAATTATGGCCTTCTTTTTCCTTTTCTTCCTTCTCTAAAGGTGGTAACAACTCCCGCCAGCTTTGGATATATAAGAAAAAAAACCCAACAGTCTCTGCAACGGAACATGACAATGATGTGCAGTGACCCCCATTCCAAACCTTCCTGAAAATGCACGTATGGAACTAATAAATGAAAATCATTACAAATTACTCGCGTAGTTCCACTGATGTCTACTGTAAACATTAAAACTTTTTTTCGCGAGGCCTTTCTTGTTCGCAGAGGAAAACAAAGTCAAGATGATGGGCCTTACTTAGGTTAAATGGGCATTATCTTAAGTTGGTGTCTTGGCAAATTCAACTAACAGCTACAGCCTTTTTCTGATCTGATTGCTATTACAGGCACCCACCATTGAAAAGGGTCGATTTCTATTTCTTTTTCGTATGAGATTTTGCAGGTTAAAGCCCTCCCAAGAGGTTGTCGAGCTGTTTACAGTTGACGATGAATGCTTGAGGTTGAAGGCACGCACTCGATTGTACAGCAAGCGCTCACCTTGCACCAGGCGTGAGCAGCAGACGTGGAGGAGAAGGCAGAGTAGGAGAGATTTGCCTTCATCCCATGATAACTAAATTCGGTGTTTTGTTGGTAAATCTTCGCTCTCAATCTTTTTTGTCTTGGCATCATGTACTTTCCAGCATGATTGCGCACAAAGGCCAATTTTCCATAAACTAGGACTAAAAAGACTATCTTTTCAGGGTAGTTTAAGGCTAGTCATCCATTACAAGCGGCGCCTAATGGCAATTTCCGTGAGGAAAAGTTTTTTTTTACCTGTAATTAACAGGTAATTTCTCCATTGGACCAGTAAATGTCCACGATTAAATGGAATAGTAAGTTTAATTAGACACAAATAATCTTTCTCACGTGGAATGTTGTGGGTATGAAAAAAAACTGGCAATTTAAAGATCTTGCGAAATTGCCTAATTATAAATGGATAAACGATTATTTGATGGAATGGAACTACTGACTAGATAGGAAGAAAATTTAAGCATGCCCATGGAAAGAAAATTGGTTTCAAGATTTGAACTTTTTTTTTTTGGGACATGAAATTGTTTATAAGATAAGAAAATATTCAAGTTTTAAAATAAAAATACGTCAAAGAATATAATACAATTTTCAATTCACATATTTTCCCATTGATAGGAAGACTAATGAAATAAATAACTTGAAGATGTTCCAAGGACGAAAGAAAGAACTGTGGTCCCTAAAAAATAGGTGGCTTTATTTACATTGCATAACGATAAAGATTTGTCACGTCTTAAACGTTTATACACTTTAATTTTTAATTGTTTCATGAAATATAGTCTTGCGACGATATAGTAAATGCCCACTTTATTTTTATTTTTTTTATTATGTCATACTTAGATTAGGCTGACTAGCTAAATTATAATATATATAAATATGATGAAGGTAATCGATCTGGTACGGCGCTTGGGTTCCATCCCATGTGTTCTGTTTCTTTATGGCAGAACCAGCTCCTATGCTGACCCTTGATGCTTGTGCCCATGCTTCAGCATCAAGTAGAAAAATCAGTGCTTAGTATGGACTGCTCTTTGCTTTCGTGAGAAGTCAAAAACAGTTCAAGTCCCTCGCAAGCAAGGCCTGATGAGGTGGACCCTCATTGCTAGCTCAAAAGGTGTGACATCAAATCGATTCTACCACTGAGCGAGCAGTTGACGACATTTGACCTTGTAGAGTCATTTGATGGGGTGGGCGTGGGCAGTACTCGGCTTCGAGATTTGGATAGTAACGATGGTCTTAAATAGACCTGAGTAATGGGTGGATGCTGGGTGATTTGATTTTGTAGATATAAAGGCGGCGGAAGTCACATAGGTGTGGGATGTACCCCGATCTCAACGGTGAAATCCTTGACTTTTGATGAGGAGTGCCTCCGCTCGGGCCACCCGATTTCGAAAAGCCAGAAGGAAGAATGGGCTGGTTCAAGTCATGATGTCACGTGGAAAGGCTACTCAACTTTACCTGGGGCCGAAGCTGGCCAGCCACTCCGATGTAGACTGAGGCAACATATTGGACCCGGCCTTCGGTTCCCGGCCAAGATCTGAGCTCACTCGGTGACCATCTCTCGTCCTAAAAGTCTCGCCTAGACGAAATTGCCGCCATGATCTGTAGTCTACTGAACCAGTTGCGACTTAATTTGGATCTGCAGAGCCAAATTGCAAATATGATTTGGCTGTGCGAATGAGCTGGTGGAGCCAAAATCCGAATCAACTTGATGAGTCAAATTGCCCGTGATTCGGATGAGAGCCCAATGGTATGGTATGCTTGTCAATTTTTCCATTTCTATAGCGGGGCCAATGTCGCTTTGGAATCCGATCCATATTAAAGTTTGCCTTTCCAACTCGATGAAAGATGCCATTTCTGTTAAAATTTCCTGGGATCTCTTTTTTAACTGTTCAGATTCTTGGATTAAGTCATGCTTCAATATATATATAGTTTAACATTCCTCTTGTACATGGACTGGACTTTAGCCTACAGATTAAAGCATGAAAATATAGGGAAGCCAATAAGGAGTGTGCAAACACTTGAAATCACAATTCCATAATTGTGAGATCATTGTTAACGGTTTGAAAAACCCAAATTGCTTTCGCTGAAACAAAATCTACCCCTAGAACTTTGAAATTACAACCCACAAACTTAGCAAATATTAGAGATTGTTTGATTGGGAGTTTAGAATTCTTCTTCTTCTTTTTCCCTCAAGATCTTATTTGGCACATTTGATAACATTTTACTTGGTACGACATATGATATATTTTTTTTTCCAGTTCATTCATAATGTACAAAATGGCCAAGAAATATTAATTTCCCATTTTATTTTACAAATTGCAGGTAATCAAGGATGGGAATTACTTATGTTTTCACAAACACAGCCTATTTATTGGATAAATTTTACTTTACTCCTTGAATCCCGAACCCTCTCACTTCCTTTCTTGATAACTCTTAATTCAGTTTACCAACCTAAACTCTCATCAATTTTCACATTAAACAATAAATTTAAGTTCTTACACTTCTTTACCTATCCGATTTACAAATCATTTCATTTATTAACACCATGATGCTTTCCCTTCAAAATGTGCAATGTAAGCGATTCTTCAGTTGAAATTACCAAACTAATTTAAAGATTTTTCAAATCGTAATGACATTTTCATTTAATTTATTACGTTGCAGCCGGCATATCATGCTTAAGAATCACATACAATACATGCTCCAACGAAAAAAATCCGCCAGTGTTCCCAGATGAGAGGGTAGCTGAAGTACATTGATTTTGAGTTTAGGGTTTGACTTGTAAGAGATTGAGAGTTCAGGGAGTAAAATGAAAGGATTTGAAATTTACAACTCGAGGTATAAGACAGCGAGAATTGAGGGGCCAAACTAAAAATAACCTAAAGCTGGAGGCTCAACGAGTGAGACGACGAGAAATCGAGGGACAAAGTGAAATTTTCCGCCAAATCGTGACTCGAGCCCTACGATATAGGATAGAACCATATAAAAGGCTCTGGCAACGAAGCGGCATAACCGCTCTTTCCCTCGCGAACGGCGTTCACAGAGTGAAAAGCAGGCTCTCGAGCAAAAATGGCCCGACATCCTCTGCTCTCGAAGGTTGGATGATGCCTTTGTTGTCTCTTTAAAGCTTTGTAAAATCCGTCGATCGCTTGCTTCCGCTGCCCGATTCTAGGTCGCCGCCTCGATCGAGGGGGGGTCTTGCCGTCCGGGGAGGCGCGCCGTCGGCGCGAAACCGGCGGCTCGCGTTTTTGGCCTGCATTCTAGCGTTAGGGATTCGGTTGTTCGTGCGATTAGGGTTTCGAGTAGTTTCCGGAGGTCCGATCGGCGTTAGGTTCGTCTGATCGGAGGCGAAACGCCAGGGATTTGGCCCCCTTGCTTCGAGTTTTTGGACACTTGGATAGCAATGCGCGAAGGCGGCCATCACTTCAGGACCCGGACTCCGCCTCGCCGGAGGAGTAGCGGCCGCGAATTCTCACCGCCTAGGCACCGACGGCGAATCTCGCCGCAGCCGCCGCTGTCGCCCAGCAGCCGCAGAAGACTTTCTGTGGCTCCTCGCGGCCGTGAGTATTCTCCAGCGCCGCGCCACAGGGAATATTCTCTGTTTCATCAGGGTCGTCGCGGTGATTCTGAAGAAGAACGGAAATCACATTTGACGTACGGTGCAAGTTATAGGGATTTCGCATCTGCACATGCTCAGAGAGACAGGGCGAAGGAGAGGATGAACAGAGCCGGTGAGTTATCTCCGCCTTTTCACAGCCACTGGGATTATTCGCCATCTCATCACCATGAGGTCACGGAGCACATGGAGTCACGGACACATTCTCAGTTCGCATCAGGTTCTGCAGATTTCCGTCGTGCTCGTGAAGATCTGAGGAGGACGGGTGTAGTCTTGCCTGAAGAAAGACGAGCAAGTTTACGTGAAGGAGGATTAGACGAGGCTAATGCATTAGGTAGTGGAGATAGGGGCGAGCACCTGTCAACAACTATGCGGTTGGATGAGGGTTCGTCTTATGGAAATTCCACTTCGACAAAGTTCCAGTGGAATCATTTATTGGAAGAGAAGCAAGGAAGCTTCAGTATGAGTAGGGATACGGTTCTTCCACACATTAGGAGCATGGGTGCTGATTACCTCACCAATGCTTATAGAACTGATAGTCAAATATTTTACCGGGGCAAGGAGGTTGATGAAAACGATTCTTCCAAAACCTGCTTTCCTCGATGATAATGTAAAGGCTAGGGCTTTTCAAGGACATCTTGGTTTAAGTGCGAGAATTAGTGATAGATACCGGTACACTGATGGTAGCCATGCAGAGCCATTGGCTAAATTGGGTTGGGATGACCCAATATCCAATGCTAAGCTTCCAGGAATAGAGTCATCTAGTGTAGGTGAGATAGGCAAGTCCAGCTTGAACAGTCATTCAGCTAATGCATTATCAACTACTTGGACAAAAACATATTCACCTTTGCCTGTTCATGTTCCAGATGACAATACTCTACCTTCTCCATATAAGAGTTTGACAAAAAGTTACTCTCCTTTGCCTGTACATGTTCCAGAAGATGACACTCTTCCTTCTTCTCATAAAAATGGCCAATCATTGCCTTCAGAAGGATTTAGCTGGAGTCATGGGACTGGTAACCGTGACTCGTTTGCTGAAGTGCCTCCTCTCCGGTCATCTACAGGGTATGAATATCCTTTGAAGGACTTATTACACTATAACCGGACTCTTCATGTTCCGGGGGAGGATACAGTTGGAGTTAATAGGTACTTCAAGAGGCAAAGGAAGGATAGTATTGACGTAGACAATTTACCTGATAAATTTTTTTATGAAGAGATGGATAGCATTAGAGAAACATATGGGCTGCATGATTCATCCAAAGCTAGTCTTATGTGTCTTGCTGAGGATAAACAAGGCAGCTATGAAATACCTCAGGAAGATTGTTTAACAGAAAGCAGGAAGTTGGACCATCCTGGTTATCCTACTGAAGCTACAAGTAAGAGAGGCCAAGATGAATGCATTGGTCCTGGAAGTAGTCATGGTCAATATAGAAAAGAGACATATGTAGATAGCAAAAACCTGCAATTTGGAGGAGACAATGCTTTTGGAAACAGTGACGAGCTTTGGGTGTATAGAGATTGTTTGAAGAACATGCAGTTGCCTGAACATAATGATGGGTTGCACGAGAGAGATTGGAGCCCACAACATAGGTATTCAGTTGAAGAGATGGGTGCTATAGGCCAGTTTGAAAGATCTCTTAATAGGGAGAATAGTATGGATTTTGGAATAAAGAGTCATTACCTTGAAGGTGATTTTTACCAAAATCAGAATGCCAGCCAGAAGATCTGGGACCCCCATTATGGCAATGAAGACTGGAGTGATGAAGATAGTCACTTATACGATGACTTTCAACAGCAGATGATCACAAGGACATTTAAGGCGGATACCTGTGAGAGTGGTGTTTGTGATGACTACTTGTCTTGTGAGCACCTCCCAGTACGTCTGCGAGGAAGATTGAGGAATCCTATAAAGTTAAAATCTAGAGACATACATAAGAGGTTGGGGCCACCTCAAAAAACTTGGTCGTCTGTTCCTTGGTCAAAAAGACATTTCCACAGGAGAAATCCTAATGATCAAGAAAGCTGTGCTGTTGAAGGTGGTGATTATATTGAAACACAGGTCGGTTTATCAGAGGATGAGGTGGCATGTGCCAAGGCAGAGCTGCCTGAGGACTCTAAAGAGTTTAAGCAGCTCGTGAATGATGCCTTTCTCAAGTATTTCAAGTTTTTAAATGAAACTTCAACCCAACGTAGAAAGTACACTGATCAGAGAGGATCTGGCCCATTAAAATGCGGTGTCTGTGGCAGGTCTGTCATAAAATTTGAATCGCAATCTGTTTACAAGTGGAGTATTTTCTTGTCTCACTCTCCCATGGAAGTTGATTTCTTTACCACAGTAAAATTTTATAAAGCTACATATGACATGAATTCAGTTGCAAACAGTTCTACTGGTCCTGCCCTCTGCTTTATGGTCACTCTTTTTGAAGTATTGAGTGGTCTATACTATCAGGATTATCAAACCTGATAAGCAAATAACTCTGGGTTATGTTGTTCTGATTGTTCTTATTGGATATAATTTGATCTACATAAGCTGGTGCCTCTGGAGTTCAGTTTTGAAATGTACATAGTTGGTCTTTTCTGCACTAGCACCGATCCTCTAGTCTACACAATATATTGTTGGACAGAGAATGGAGAAGGGACTTTTTCTTGTGACCTTCTGATTTCCTCCGTTGTTGTTCTAATCTGGTTTTGAGATTTATGATGGACTCTCGAAGGAAGAGAGTTCTGATGTTGGTTAACAAAATGACTAGAGACGATGGTTAGATTATAAATAAAGGCGGCCATTTGGAGATAAGGGATACACCAGATATTTAGTTGGGCTGTCAATGGCAGAGTTTGGTACTGGTAGTTTGTGACTAAATAGGGCAGAATAGAAAATGTCTCTCGACCATGTTAGGGTTATGATGATGGATGCAATGCACGTACTCTTCAGCTTTAAGGAGGCACTAGATGATAGCAGGCAGTGATTTTGATGATTTATTATTCACCATTTCTAGTTTCGCTTCTATGGACCATGACTAAGTAAAGTGATCTTCTTATTTGCTAGTTAGCTCTATCTGTTTATGTCCATATCATGTTATCAAGAGTTGCTCAGAATGGATATGTACATGCAAGAGTAATTTTCTTTCTAAAATGCTGGTTGATTGCAAAGTACCTCTGTTGCACCTTGCTGTATTTTTCTCATATTTGTCTAGTTTTGGCTTAATTGCTGGTTATGTCATCTCCTTGTGGAGATAAGTTTGGAACATCTTCTCAATATTGTTTTATGAATACGAGAGTCCTGGAATTGTTACATCTGGCGCCCCCTGCCCCCCGGGCATCTGTGTGCGTGACTTGGATATTAAGAACTGTGTGCCCAGCCTGGTTTGTAGTTACTAGTGTATGTGATTTGCAAGAAGGAAAAATGAATCATGAAATTTTTCATATGTACACAAATCTTACAGTTCTTGTAGGTGCATGCATGAACACAGCTTTGCTTCCTTTTCTTCTTTCTTTTCATCTCAGAAACCTATTTAGCCAAGGTGCTGCTTTTTTGGGTGTTCAGTTTGTCTTTGGAAGAGAATAATTTCCTCGACTGAAAAATTTTACACTATAGTGGTTTACTTTATGTAAAATTGTTTATGCTAGGTTTCTTATTCATTGCCCCTTGGCTGCATGTTTTTGTCAGCAACTCAAAGGAGTTTGGCAACACACTAGCTTTGGTCATGCACGCATTCATGTCCAAAAATGTTGGCTGTCGAGTGGAGCACTTGGGATTTCACAAAGCACTGTGTGTGCTGCTGGGATGGGATAGTGCACCAGCAACTAATGGTCCCTGGATTTGGAAAATGCTTCCTCCCTCTCAAGCAGCTTCCTTGCGAGAGGACCTCATCATATGGCCTCCAGTAGTTGTCATTCACAACAGTTCCATAGCAAATGCTTCTTCAGGAGATAGGGTGATCATCAGCATCGAAGATCTGCAGGCTGTTCTGCCAGGTAAAATTTTTTTACTTAGTTTCTATAATTGAGTGAGCTTGTTTAGTGGAGATTGTGCCCTTTTAAGTGGAAATGGTTTTTCCTCTGGGTCCCATCTCGCTTTTGAATTTTTTGTCGGCTCGTCTCCAGCAGTGATTAGTTAGATTACTATTCTTTGATGAAGTTGTTGATCGTGTGGTGGTCTCCTTGTTTTATATTACGTTTGTTTTATTTTATTGTTAATGTGATTGAGCTCATCATCCATATTTTTCTCCTCTTTATCGTATTTTCAGTTTAGCTCTGGTTTCTTGAGAAACCCCTACCTTCTCCATTCGATGCATGCAAATTCTTATCCCTTTGTAGTCTGACATTTTAATTTGTGATGAAGAGATGGGTTTTGCTGTTGGAATAAAGAAAGTCTCTCGGGGAAAGCCTGCAAATCAGAGTATCATGGTGGTATGTTACCAACCCACCTTGTCTGGTTTGCTGGAAGCTGAAAGGCTTCACCAGTATTTTGATGAGAATAAGCATGGGAGAGCTGAGTTGAAGCAAAGGAGTTGTCCTAGCAGCGGGGGAAGCGGCGGAAGAACGGGATCAAGTCTAGTTGATAAAGTGGCGAGCTTTCTGTACGGCTACTTTGGAATTGCAGAGGACCTTGATAAGCTGGATTTTGAGACCAAGAAGAGGAGCGTTGTCCGGAGCAAGAAGGAGATGCAGCATTTCGTTGATGCTGCACTTGAAAATCAATGATCGCATCTTGTGGTTCTGTAACTCATTTTTTTGGGTGACTTGTTCACGTGCATCTGACTGTATTTATACATGTCTGCAAGTAGATATCATGTCCCTTTTGGCTTCTGTAGTCCGGCTTATATAGGATCATTACAAGAATATGACCAAACTCCTCCTATGAATGGGAAGAAGAGCCTCTTTTTTTATTTTTAAAATACGCTGCTTGCTTATATCTTTCACTGCTTTTTTGTTTTGAGCTGATGATACACCAATAAACATCCGCACTTGAATTGAGCGACAAAATGTTTTCTTTAGGATTACCCTATAATTTTGCGGAGCATTGGCATTGTATTTGTGACATTCTTTCCAAGGTCCGGTGCTCAGTGCATCTGTCGGTTGTTAAATTTGAACTCTGTTTTCTTCGATATTGGTATGCGTGAAGCCTCATCAGCATGGTTGTAACCAATTTCCTATCTTTATTTTCATTGGATATTCATATGGAAATTAGAGACTCGCAAAGTGGAATTTCAATTATTTGATGACGGAATAGTTTGCTCTCTGCATCTTCCAGTGAAGAACATCTTTGTCATGCCTTGTAGGCCACAGCTTGACTTTCCTTCAACATCTAAAGTAATCACTCGATTGATCATACAGATATTACAAATCCTCCTCTTAACACCACTCGGACTACGCAGATGTACCTAGATATAGAGCTACAACATGTCCTTCTTCCCAATCCCATGGGCCATGTTATAGATGCCCCGTCCCTGTAAGGCCACCAAAAAGTACGTCAGAAACGTGATATAGAGAGCCCTAATTGAATTCAACGACTGACGACAGTGAGAGAGAAAGAGAGAGACTTAACAGTCATGTACATGGCTGTGGCGGCCAGTGCGAGAGGGATGGCGACGGAGGTGATCTTGTCATATGGTCCCTTCAGGTACGTGGGCTTGTTGATGCTTTGGAAAAATTTCTGCTTCTCTATGAGCTTCTCCCTCGGCCTAAATGGTGGCTCCGGCTCCGACATCCTGCAATCCACACGCAAAAAACATGCCGCGGGCATCATCATGTGAAAACATTACCAATGCAAAGGCAGAGGGAACAACTCCCAAAAAGCGAGCCTGGCGAGAGTTCATACAGGTTGGCTCGGCAGGGAAACGACGAAAGAAGGAGCGACCTGATACTTTTGGATTGATGTTCTGAGCAGCAACAGAAAAGTTAACGAAGCAGAGTTCTAGAGGCAACGAGATGAGGACATCAGCGTGATATATGCCTGTGAGGATGCGTGTAAAGGTGGAGAGCGGGGATAGTTCGAGCATCTCCTGGATGTTTCTCGCCTATTCGGTGATTCCCGAGAGATCAAGACGAAAGCCCAAGACTGAAAATGCCTTGTTATGCAACTTTCAAATGGGCCACATCGTCCTCATAATGCCGCACTCTTTATTTTCACGCTCCGCATTTGCCTATCTAATCCAAACCAAACTACTGACCAAAAAATTAAAAAAATCAAAACCAAACTGTATTGTAGTTTGGAATCGAGTCGATTTAAGCCACCTTTTTCGCAATTTAATTTGAACGTGAAATAAAACCTACTCGCCCTTTTTATTTCTCTTCTTCCTTTTCTTGTCTAATTTTGGCTCAGATTCACTAAGTTAATCTGAGAAAAAGAAGAAGTGCTAACTTAAGAAGAAACCAAATCACGAGCTCGCAAAAATGCAGAGATTTAGGTTGTTTTGAATCGAAGATATAGGCTACTTCAGATGCGTTTGATAAAAAAAAGTAACTAAAAAGTTGCTAGGAAATAAAATTAGGTTTCGTGATTCTATTTGGTCTCTACTTTTTGGATAGAAAACCAAGGCATTAAGAATCGGCCTGGTTTGATTTGATAAGCTCTCTAAAGGAAAAATTGAAGTTTGCCAATTAAAAGCTAGTAACCAATCACAACATCTTTAATATATGGGAAAATTACCAAAAAAGTCATGAATCTATTGTAATTATGCCAATTTAGTCATAAATTTTTTTTTGACCAATTGAGTCATAAACCTTTTATAATATTAGTTTAGTCAACCAAACTAAATTTAGGCGGTCAATGATCAACTGTGGTGACGCTTTTTTAATTAATATTCTATTTTTTCGCTTTTTTTAGTTCTAGTTGACGCACTTTTTTAATTAATATTCTATTTTTTCGAATTTTTTATTAATTTTTTATATTTTTCCTCCTCCCTCCTTCTTCCTTTGTTCTATTTAATTTTCACTTGCAATTTGACCGTATTCAACTTTCACTTGCATCGGACTAAGGTAGCTAGGTGAGCTTGCCTCGTCATCATTGGGATAGGGCAAGCTCACTAGGGCACTAGCAAGGCATGCCCTCCCCAATCTAGTGAGGGCTTGCCTTGCCATCACTGGATGAGGGTAAGCTCGCCTAGCCACTAGTGAGGCAAACCCTTGCCAGATCCAACGGGGGCTCGTCCCGGCCAATTGACTGGAGGCGAGCCCTTGCTAGTGGCTGGGCGAGCTCACCCTCACCTAGCGATGGCGAGGCGAGCTCGCCTAGTCACCTTAGTTTGGCAACAGGTCAACCCTCCCCCTCTAGTTGATCGTTGAAGCAAAGGAAGAAGGAGGGAGGAGGGAAAAAAGAAGAAGTAAAAATTAATAAAAAAATCAAAACAATATAATATTAATAAAAAAGTAATTAGTGGCCACGTTAGTGTTGGCTAGCCAAATTTAATCGAATGGACTAAATTGGTACACTTGCAAAAGACTTATAACTCAATTTGCAAAAAAAAAAATATTTATGATGTTATTGGTAGTTATCCCTTGATATACTAATATGGTATGCCGAAAGATAATTTCTCAAGCGTCCATTGTGATACGTTACATGTCAATCTCTAATTGATAGCCCAGCCCCATTGATACATGGACACACACATATAGGGCTTCTACTTTCACAAAATTGAATTTTCTTCAATGAATTAATGTTTTCTTATCACTTAGTTCATTTTGTCAGACGAAGGTAAAAGGAAATAAGTCTGACAAAGAAATTGGTTCGAGCATATTTTATATTTTATTCAGAATTATTGATTTTTAATGGTAATAAAATCAACGTGTATGTAAATCGTTCTGCTCCATCCCATGTCCCAAAAACATCTCATTAGGTAAGCAAAAATGTCGAGGCGTCCAACAAAGGAGAACAAGGACTGCTTACGATACAGACTACAGACCACGGAGACCACACAGTGGCGGGCAAAACATTCTTTACTCCTGCCTTACGTGAGCTCATTTCGTACGAGACGTTAGATTTTGTGGGACCCACCATTGCGCCTATAATATCAACGGCACCCGTGACTCCATCAAAGAAAGCCCATGTCCTGCAGCAAAAGCGACCGTTCAGGTTAAACTAAATCGAGACCCGCGAAAAAATGGGCCCAATGGCCCAACGGCCCATAAGGCCCAACTGGAGATGAAAAGCGCGGGAAAAGAACGTCATCAATAAATTAATCATTTTATCCCGCCCGCTGTTCTTCAGTCTTGCGGCACTGCGAACTGAGATCGTCGCTGGCTCGAAAACCTTCTCTCTCGCTCTGCGGGATTCACTTTCTGCGGAAATCATCGACGGTTTCGTCTCTATCGTACTCCGATCGTTCACGAGATGAACGGCGACAGCCGGAAGCGCGAGCGTGTGGGCTCCTGGAGCTCGAGGAGGCAGAAGCAGCAGCAGCGATCTGCGGAGGAGGAGCTCGAGTCGAAGCTAGGGTTCGATCTCTTCTCCGAAGGCGAGAAGAAGCTCGGCTGGTTGCTCACGTACGCTCCCGTAAGTTGATTTCGCCGCATCATTCGCCATTTGGCCGGATTTTACCTTCTGTGTTCGACTCGTTTCCGATTTTGGCGGCATCCGGAAGTTCTTTGTTTCTTACCTTGTTGATTGGAGGATATGTCGAGGAAAAATCGATCGCTTGTCTGAGTTTTCTGGCTCAAGGATGATGTTCTGGATTTTTGACTTTTGGTTTTTTTTGCAGTCGTCGTGGGAGGATCCCGAGACGTTCAAAGTCTATAGTTGTGTCGATCTTTTTTTTGTTTCTCAGGTAACTGATGATGGTGAAATTCATAGATTGGATAATTCGAATGTTGTCTGTGTCCATTGGTATGTTGTTTGTACCGGCGGTTCACTCCTTGGAGTTTGATTGCAGGATGGTAACAGTTTCAAGTCAAAGTACAAGTTTCGTCCTTACTTTTATGCCGCAACAAAGGTAGGGATGGAATTATTCTCTGTCATTTATGTTTCTGATAATTTAGCCCATTGCTAGAAATGAGCAGGAAGCGAAAGCTTGAGAATAATATTGTCGAAGATGCACATTGATGCCAAATAGAACAGAATGTAGAACGTACATTTATAGGGTGAAAATTTTTCCTCAAGCCACTCACTCAGTTTCGTTTTGTCAACTCAATGAATTTTGCTAGTGCAAAAAATTGTAGCTAGCACTTTTGTGGCCGTATGAATATTGCTCCTGGACATTAAGAATCTGGAAAAGTAGGTCAATTGGAGTAGTGTAGGTCTCCATTGGTGGACATTGCTAGCTGTGCTGAATTTGTGAAGTACTTAGAGGATAGAGATGATGGTGCTGTTTCTGTGAAGGAGTTTTGTAAAAATTTGAGAGTTGTTGCTGTTTCACATTGTATTTAAATTCTTGTGTTACTGCAGCACTTATTTAGGCAGCGTTCCTTGTACTTCTTGTGCAGGAGAAAGTGGAAATGGATGTTGAGTCTTATTTAAGACGAAGATATGAAAGCCAAATTGCTAATATTGAGATTGTGGAGAAGGAAGACCTTGATTTAGTAAGCCACTCTTTTTTCTTTTTTGCTTCTGCAGTCACTGTATATTGCACATTGCATGGTTTAGGTTTTGTTTCCATGCTCATTTCTTTATGCTGTGTCTAGGTATTTTCTACCACATTTTATTGGCAACACCATTCTATGAAATTAGATCTATTCTACTATCAAGTGAGCTGCTGCAAAAGACTAGAAAAAGGTCGAATGGACATTCATTTCATATTATAGAAATCATGGAGCTGGAGTTTATTTAAAATCTGATGATGTTAATTCTGCTTCCATCTCTTGGCCCAATAATCAAGCGCACTTACCATGATGGGTTCAGCTTCCTACTGAAGCTTTTCCTGATATTTACAAAAAAGATTTACAAACTATTTGAGTGGAGAACTAGATATATCCTTTTGCTTTATGATGGGTTGATCAATTTGTAACAAATTGACGACCTTGAAATAGCAGAATTGATGTTTTCTTCGAGTTCAAAAGGTGCATGGACAAAAAAACTCATGGATTGTGATGTATGGAATTTGGAATTCTTTGTGCTTTTGAAATGCTCTATATACATTTAGAGGCATGAATTTTCTGTTTGATTCTCTTGTGTAGTGTTATTTGTGGAAACTGTCAGAATGTTTAAATAATAAAGTATGCCTTCATATAACAACTTAATCTTTTAGAATAGTTGGTAGTGGTCCACAAAATCTCACATGGTATCACAGCCGAAGGTTTTGAGTTCGAATCTTTCTAGGCCCCATTTGCCTCCCCAATTAAATTTCCACACTTAGTACTAGGCAAAAAGACCAAACCAAGCGTGAGGGGGAGTGTTAGATTATTTAAATAACAAACCACGTCTTCATGTAATAACTTAAGCTTCTAGAACAGTTGGCAGTGGTCTCACAAAATCCCATGAAAACAAAATCTCTCACTCCCAGCCAAATACTATATTCATCTTGGAATTATTTGTGCTTACTGCTTTTGTTCCACAAATTGGGCATTTTGGGGGTCCAAATATCCATATTGCAGTCCTTACCAAGTAGAATTTGTTTTGTCAAGCTTGAGGTGATGTATTGTTAAATACTTATTTTTTTCCTAAAAGAGGTGCTCTGTTATGGGCAGAAAAACCATCTCTCTGGATTGCGGAGATCATATCTTAAAATATCCTTTGATACTGTTCAACAATTAATGAATGTGAAGAGTGACCTTTTGCACATTGTTGAAAGAAACCGGACAAAGATGGAAGCTGCAGAGGCATATGAATCTATATTGACGGTGAAGAGGTAAGCTTCATATTCTCACCGGGTCTCCATTCTTATGAATGGGTACGTTCATTGGTTTTTAATGTTCAATCAAATGTAGCAGAGTCTTATATTCTGTACTTTTCTGGAAGGAAAGTGTTGATATACTTCATTAATTTCTCGGTGCATATCTGCAGAGAACAAAAACCTCAAGATTTTCTTGATTGTATCATTGACCTTCGAGAATACGATGTGCCATATCATGTACGCTTTGCTATCGATAATGGTGAGTAGATGTGCTATTTTTGTCTCTCGAGGAACTTCTTTCTAATTTTGCTTTGAAGGTGGAAGGCATGTCTTCTTTATTCATGTAAGTTTTCTACTGACAGATGTGCGATGTGGACAATGGTATGATGTTGGTGTATCTAGTTCTGGTGTCATGCTTGAGAGGAGAACTGACCTACTTCAACGTGCTGAAGTTCGTGTTTGTGCGTTTGATATTGAGACAACAAAACTACCCCTGAAATTTCCAGATGCTGAATATGATATGATAATGATGATTTCATACATGGTGGATGGAAAAGGTTACCTAATTATCAACCGAGAGGTATGTCATCGAGACTTCAATTATTTTGTTTGAACTGAATATGCTCTGGTCTCCATTGTTGATTCAATCGACATAATGTCTGATTGTTAACATCTAACATTGTCTGTTACTGTTATCTAATACTGGTTCACTTATCTTAAGTGTGTTGGAGAAGATATAGAAAATCTGGAGTACACCCCAAAACCAGAATTCGAAGGAAACTTTGAAGTGATGAATGTGAAAAACGAGGTAAGAGAAAGTTATATGAAGTGCTTTTATTATGCTTGCTCTGTGCATGGCATGATTGACCTTTTTTCAGGTAGAACTCCTTCGTCACTGGTTTGCCCACATGCAAGAGCTGAAGCCTGGCATATATGTCACTTACAATGGTGACTTTTTCGACTGGCCATTCTTGGAGAGCAGAGCAGCTCATCATGGGTTCAAAATGAGTAATGTATGTATTCATCAATATTCATTTGGGAATTATTGCAGAGATTGAGCTTTTGTTTTCACTTCTAGATTGCACCTTAATGTGATATCAAATGCCAACAAGTGGTTCAGGAATTTATCAGCATTTCCGTGCCTTCCTATCTATCTTTTTTTATGTTTCAGGAGGTTGGATTTCAATGCGATAAGAACCAAGGGGAATGTCGCTCTAAATTTGCCTGTCATCTGGATTGTTTTGCTTGGGTCAAACGTGACAGTTATCTTCCCCAGGGAAGCCAGGGTCTAAAGGTAAGTTCATCAATTTCAAGGTCATATGCTATTTGTTGAGATTTTCTTTTATTGTCTTATATTTTGAGAAATTCGTCGAGAAATTAATCTGGGAGTATTTACAGCATAAATACTGCAACTTTGTGATCTATGTCTCACATGGACTTGTAAGATGCTTTAAACTTTTCATATTCATGCAGTGAATGATTGTAGACTCTATTCCTCCGAATCCATGCATCATATAAGATATAATGTTGTCATCAAACATTTTCTACTCAACCTTATTATAAGAATATTTTCTTCTGTTGTGAGCTGGTAAGCTCATTATCTTTTTGCTGCTCATAATCATCTGACATGGTTTACCCATAGAGAAAAGAAGAAAAGATGGAAGGAGTAAAACAGCTCCGTATGATACAACTATAAGTGATTATTTACTGGTTTCAACTCATCTATATGATATTCTATGGAAGCATGTCTTCATCTGCATTGTATGCTAAGAGGTAACATAATTCTTGCTCTGTCTTATGCAAGGCTGTGACGAAGGCGAAGTTGGGTTATGATCCACTTGAAGTAAATCCAGAAGATATGGTGCGGTTTGCAAAAGATAAGCCTCAGGTATGGATAATCTCCAGTGATTCCCCTTTAGATGTTTGTATTTTATTGAAGTAGAATGTTAGAAATGCATTTAATGTTGGGTATTCCTTTGAATGATAAAATGATGAGGATTTGTTTCTTAAAATGTTTGGACAGATGATGGCTTCATATTCTGTTTCTGATGCTGTCGCAACATATTACCTGTACATGACCTATGTTCACCCATTCATTTTCTCTCTTGCAACTATAATCCCCATGTCACCTGATGAGGTTCTCCGCAAAGGTAGTGGGACCCTTTGTGAAATGCTTCTTATGGTTCAGGTAGGTTCATGGGCGCCTATGCAGATTCTTACCTGGGTGAAGAAATTTCTTCTATATTGATTAGTACAATAAATGATTTATCTTCTCTCTCTGCTACTGAATATTGTATGGATTACAGGCATACAAGGCCAATGTTATATGCCCTAACAAGCACCAAGCTGAGCTAGAGAAGTTTTTTAACAATCGCCTTCTTGAGAGTGAGACATACATTGGAGGCCATGTGGAGTGTCTTGAGAGTGGCGTTTTTAGATCTGATCTTCCAACTTACTTTAAGCTCGATCCATCTGCATATGAGGTAAGAAAAATTGATTGATTTCTGATTCTTGCTTCGGGGACGCAATTGAAGTCCTAGATTTGCAAGCATGTATCCCTTATGGAGCTGGCTGACTAATTGCTGATGTCTTTTCATATATCTGTGTATCTGGTGCCAGAAGTGACACCTCAGTTTCTTCTGTTTAATCAGCATTCTGCGCACCTTTAAATTGACATGACCATGCATAGAGCTTGGATTTGTGTTGGCCTCTCCTAGTTATGTTTGTAATTTATGTCGATTATGCTGGCTTTAGAACATGATGAATTGCTTAACAAACCAATTGGTTGACATGAAAATGTTTTTATCCCTGTCAATGTGGGCGATAAGTTTCTCATGCTTTTTCATATTCCAATTCTCTTTCATAGTTTATGTTTTGCAGCATGTCGTGCCGTTTTATGTCTGATATTGGCAGTCCCGATTGTGTTCATGCAATAAAAAACATAACATAGGGGAGCTCAAGTAGACTTGTATAGTTCTTTATGAAAGAGATCCAGTAGAAAAGCCTTCAGTTTTAAATTAATGTGTAGGACAGACCAAAAAAATAAAATAAAAATAAATGTTTAGAATGTCAATTAAATATAATCACGAAGCTTTCAGAGAATACGATTTTTACGTTTACATCTGATATTCTTTTATTATTTACTTAATGCTGAATCCAATATTTGCATCGACCAAGGATATGTGCAGCTATGAGAAAAAGGATTGAATGAAGGAACTCCTGAACATTTTGGCGATCTAGTTAGTCTGCTTGAGCCATGTCTGCATCGTGCATGAAAAATGATCATGAACTTAGTTACAACCTTATGATTGCTAACCTTCTTTGATTATAGAGATGCAGGCAGCAAATCTACAATATGAAAAATGTCTATTTACTTCTTCCTCATTGTTTATGTCTATAAAATTCACTGAGATGAAAGTTTAGCTTGTGTTACTTAGCATGGTCAAGATTAGTTGTTACAGGATGGAGTGTGCAAGTTGGCAACTTGCGGTTGCAAGAGCAATTTTCCTTTGGAAGAAGAACTTATTGAGGCTTCAAACGTTGATAAATTATTTGTCATTTTCCGCCCTTGAAACTTTTTTGTTTTGGCAAAATGAAGTCCAATTTCCCCTTTCCTCAAGCTTAGATCGCATGAGGTAAAACTATGCTGAATATATACTGCCCTAGCTGTTCATGCAAACATTTGAGTGCTTAACTGTGGGTCTCATGAGTCAAACTTGGATCTTGTTAGATTTTGATTCATGAATTTTACTCTGAGTTTCATGAAATTCAATTTGTCATCATCTTCTATAAACTTTCTTTTATTTATCTATTTTTTGTGTATTGTAGCTAATTTTCTCAACTACAGAATTCTGGCATTCCCTGACCTTAGAGTACTTTAATTTCAGCAACTCATTAACAACCTTGACCGGGACCTTCAGTATGCAGTCAGGGTCGAGGGTAAAATGGATTTGGAATCAGTCTGTAATTATGACGAGGTGAAGAATGTTATTAAGGAGAAGGTGCTAACCTTGTCTCTTCCTGATTAAATCTCTTGTTAATAATGCCATGCTTCTTGAAAGCTCTCCCAGCTCATACTTCATTTGAAACAACTTGTGATATTTTTCTTTTTAGATTCAAAGCTTGCCTTTTATCTGAATTGTTAAATTTGATCATCATGCATTACGTTGAATATGACATCGATGATTTTGTTACTTTTTCTTTATCATTTGAATCATTCATGGGATTTCTTTGATATCTTGAAACTAGCAATATTGTTTTCTATCCCTTTCTATTATTCTCTCAAACTGATGATGATTAGATGACATTCCCCAGCTTCAAAAATTGCGAGATGAACCAGTACGTGAAGAGTCCCCCCTCATTTACCATCTGGATGTGGCTGCTATGTATCCAAACATTATTTTAACAAACAGACTACAGGTATGCTGTCACAGAGATTTATTTAATTCACCTCTTTGCTTGAGGTTGTTCTGTTACTGTACGCACTGGGAAAGAGACATGTCAAGCCTTTGCTGATTTTTGACAGAACAGAGTACAGCTAGAAATGTATCAAAGAATGAGGTTCAATCCATGAAATAAACGAGGGTGTTCTTGTACCCTGGATGAGATCAATTAAGTGGAGCATGAAGTCAGGGCTATGAATACTCACATGCTATATGAATTATCATATCTACTATCAACTAAGTTCTAGCCATGATTATATTTTCTCCCTCATACTTGACAGTTTCTGTAACAATAAACTTTTGGCCTGTTTATTAAATTCAGTTATTTGTTCAATCTTCATACTTTAGTTTGCTTAATTATCTTGTTGATTAATACGCTGAGATTTCCTTTTGTTGATCTCCAGCCACCATCAATAGTTACTGATGAGGTATGCACAGCATGTGACTTCAATCGTCCTGGCAAAACTTGTCTCCGGAGGCTTGAATGGGTGTGGCGTGGGGAAACTTTTATGGCAAAGAAAAGGTCATATATCTCTTCAGTCAAATCTGCTTTTCATATTATTTCAATTCTACATAGAATATCGACCAAAATCTGATGAAAATTGTAATGTGGCTATTGTTTCAACCTTCAGCGACTATTACCATTTGAAGAGGCAGATAGAGTCTGAGGTTGTTGACGTGTCAGATAGACAATTTTCAAAATCATTTCTTGACCTTCCTAAAGCAGAGCAACAGTTAAAGCTTAGAGATCGTCTCAAGAAATACTGTCAGAAGGTATGCCAGTAATCATCTTCAATAACAGCTTTTCTGATTGCCATGATTTAAAATACTAAGCTCTGTACTGTTGCACAGGCATATAAAAGGGTACTTGAGAAGCCAGTCGCTGAAGTTCGAGAAGCAGGGATATGCATGCGGGAGAATCCATTCTATGTAGATACTGTCCGCAGGTTAGAAAATAGACTGCATTTTTTGTATATAATGACACCAACAACTGACCTGTTTGTTAGACAGTATGTGATATATTTTTCCTATCAAGAACATTGAAAATTTTTGCCTGAACCTCCATAAAATCTATGCCTTAATGTTTGCCCCTCAAAAGCTGTTCCTTGCAAATTAGTCGCTACTTGCAGTATGTCTGTATTTTTGCTTGCCGTCTCCAGGGGTTTAATTGTGACTAACCTTGATAGAGGCCAACTGCTGGTTGCATCTTCATGCTAACAGTATTTTGTTTTCTTTTTGTGAATTTGGTTTCAGCTTTCGTGATAGAAGGTATGAGTACAAAGGACTTAATAAAGTGTGGAAGGGGAAGCTGTCAGAAGCTAAGGCTAGTGGAAATTCTATAAAAATACAGGAAGCACAAGTATGAAACGTCTTCATGTCTGCTCACAACTTGATTTTCATCTTTCTTCTACATTACATGCAGTTTTAATATGTTCTCTCTGTTCGATATTTGTAGGACATGGTAGTGCTCTATGATTCTCTGCAGCTGGCTCACAAGTGTATACTTAATTCCTTCTATGGATATGTCATGCGAAAGTGAGTTTATTAGGTTTTAATCCAATCTTATTAATAGGAAGCCTGTTTATATGTTTTTGAGTACTGTTATTGTTGGTTGCTATCTCAGGGGAGCAAGATGGTACTCCATGGAAATGGCTGGAGTAGTTACATATACTGGAGCAAAAATCATTCAGAATGCTCGCTTGCTGGTAGAAAAAATTGGAAAACCACTTGAATTAGACACTGACGGTATCTGGTGTGCACTCCCTGGATCTTTCCCTGATAATTTCACCTTCAAGGCAAAGTATGTTTATGCTTCTTAATTTGTACATGTTGCAAAATTTCCATTAGTCATATGATAAGCTGCTTCTTCTTGTTTTCCCTTGGATTTTGGACTAAATAGCTTAGCATTACTAAGTACAACCAATGCTTTTCCTTTTCTTTTCAATAATTTTCTTATAAAATAATTGAAAAACAAAATAGTGTACACTGAAGCATCAGAATGGTACATGAGAATAAGTTAGTAGTTGAAAAAGCTTGTAAAGTTTATGATTTCATGTGAAAAATAACAGCAACAAAGCAGTATAATCATTTTTGCATTGAACTGACTATTAACTGTATTAAAATCAATAAAAATCTTGAAATTATTACAGTGTTTTAGTTATTTGCAAAGTGAATATCTTTTCAGCATGTTCATGTTGTTTCCCCTTCAGTTTTGTTGAAAATAGCTTGGCCTTTTTTAAGTCTATGTATGGGATCTGAGCATGGTTTGCAAACTTTCAGGGATTCAAAACGAAAGCTTACCATCTCTTACCCATGCGTTATGCTCAACGTTGATGTGGCACAGAACAATACGAATGATCAGTACCAGGTCATGAACGGAACTATCTTGCATGATATCATGTCATTCACTTTTAATTATCCTTTAGATAGGGTGGATTTCACTTTACCAATGAACTTTATGTAAAAGTGATTTCTAGTGGCATAACTGGTAATTCTTAGCAGACTCTTACCGATCCTATCAACAAGACATATACCACTCACAGCGAATGCTCCATTGAATTTGAAGTGGATGGACCATACAAGGTAATGGATTTCCTTGTGGTCTGAAATTTTGTAATCGAGTTGCTCGTGACCATTTTCCTCTCCATGAAGGCAATGATTCTCCCAGCTTCTAAGGAAGAAGGGATCTTAATTAAGAAGCGTTATGCTGTTTTTAATGATGATGGGACCCTTGCTGAGCTGAAAGGTTTTGAGATCAAGCGTAGAGGTGAATTGAAGCTTATCAAAGTGTTTCAGGTATCTTTGCTAGTGCTTTCCTCTACTCCAGCTCATTCAATCTTGCGCTAATTTTTGGCCATTGAACGGGGATCCTCTCTTCTTCACCGAGACAATTATCTGACCAAGTAGGGATGAAATAGCAAGATGAAATAGCAAAATGCTTCAAAATTTCTTCCCTTCCTTTATTTTCAAACATCTGTTTTCCTTGTCCACCTTATTACTTAGGATAAGTCAGGTTGTCTGCAAATTTGAGCCAAATTTTTTTATATACTATCCAGAGGCATCTGTTGAAGAATTCCCTCATGTGAAATATTTTCTTCTGCGCAGGCTGAACTTTTTGACAAGTTTCTTCATGGTTCAACCTTAGAAGAGTGCTACTCATCAGTCGCCGCTGTTGCAAACCGCTGGCTTGATCTTCTTGATGTGCGTAAAAGATAAGCTTATTCCTTCACTAGTAAGATTGCATTATTTGAAACACTGAATTTTGTCAACCAACTCCTGTTCATGTGTGTTTGATATTCTCATTCCCTTTTCTTTAAATTTTCATTTATCTTCAGAATCAAGGGAGGGATATTGCAGATAGTGAATTGCTGGATTACATATCAGAGTCAAGCACCATGAGTAAATCCTTGGTTGACTATGGGGAGCAGAAGTCTTGTGCAGTGACTACTGCTAGACGTTTAGCTGATTTTCTTGGTGAAACTATGGTAAAAGATAAAGGTTTGCGCTGCCAATATATAGTTGCATGCGAACCAAGGGTAAGTTACTCTATCTTTGCCCTTGAAGACCCATAAATCCAGGAATATTATTGTATTAATAATCTTATGAGTTCGTGTAGCTCACTTTCATATTTTGACATTATTCGACTACTGGATATTATAATTATAGCAAGATGGAGATTAAACAATCACAAGGAGGAGTTTTCATTTCTTCTTAATGCATAAGTTGGCATCAATTTGGACATAAGTGAACATGGAGTAGAAACAGATAAGATGCCTTATAATATTTGTGTAGAACACACGAATATGCGTGCATATATTGAACATGTTGTAGAGAACTGATTAAACAACGCTTTAGCCATGGCTTTGTCTAGTAATTTCTGTTTTAGTTTTCCACGGTGAAGGTCTCTTGGTTTGCATGACCTTAAAGAACCTAATGGTCTGCCTCCTGCCTAATTGCTAGTTTAGCAGTCCCAGGGCATCTTCTACCCTTAGGTTGCTTTTCTATTTTTGGAATATCTAATGGAGTTTTCTTTTGCACATTATGAACAGGGGACACCTGTCAGTGAGCGTGCTGTTCCTGTTGCAATATTTGAAACTGATATTGGTCAGTTACGTGCTATCTTACCTCCATAACATCCTTTTGCTGCTCATCAACTGAATCAATTAATGCCTTGTGTTGCAGAAATAATGAAGTTTTACCTAAGAAAATGGTGCAAAATATCATCAGATGTTGGCATCAGATCAATCATCGATTGGTCCTATTACAAGCAACGGCTCAGTTCCGCAATTCAGAAAATTATAACTATTCCTGCAGCAATGCAGAAGGTGGCATCTTCTTTACCTTTTTGTTAGAATGATCCATCTTCATTTTTCCACTAAAATTATAAGGCTTCAAATTCTTTAGGTTGCAAATCCTGTTCCTAGAGTCATTCATCCTGATTGGCTGCACAAGAAGGTTCGTGAGAAGGAGGACAAGTTTCGGCAACGTAAATTAGTTGATATTTTTGCCTTGAAAAATAAGGATGATGCACCAAACGAAGGCAGTGGTGGAATTAGCACCGATCATATTGTGAATGAAAAGAATGTGGAAGATTTAGAAGATTTTGGAAACAAGAAGGGAAGTTCTACAAGTAGACCAAGACCACTTGTTCGTCATTATGAAGGTAACAGCGAGAGGCATCCGGTCAAATCAATGTGCCAAGCAGATGACCATCAGGAAGAAACTAGAGTTATAGATATCGAGTCTGCAGAAAATATTGACAGAAACATTGACTATCAAGGATGGCTTGAACTGAAAAAGAGAAAGTGGAAAGATGCTCTGGACAAGAAAAAACGACAAAGGTACATTTTTCCATACAAAATTTCTGCCTTATATAAAGCATAAAAAGGTTGAGTCTCATGTGTAAATGCGCATTCTCTTTTACACTGTCCACCATTGCATAAAGTGCAGCATCTGGATTCTAACTGCAATACCATAGTCTTTGCAATGGAGAGGCTGGCAAGCAGATATGTCCTATAATGTATGATGATGGCACCTTGGCTTGGAAGCACAGAACATCAAGTTTATGTATTGAAGAACCAAAATCCCACTAGAACAAATTTGTTGACTGTGGGCTAGCAATGACACAATGCCCACTTTCACTGGACACTTCGGTTTTAGACCACCTTAAATAATGCTGCTCTTTCTTTCAATATATGCTTCTTACTTACTCATGTGATCCTTGCCTGAATCTTAAGTAGGCTGGGTGCATGCATTTTGTTCACTCATCAGCAAGATTGTGGCAGGCATTTTTTTTGTTTTTAAACATAGGTAAATAGGGTTGTTGTTTCTGCTGCACTCATATGAGCTCAGTAAAAGGGTCTTGTCTTTGCTCTTTTACAGGTTGGGCAACTCGAAGACTCCATCCATCCGAAATGGTGTTTCCAAACAGCCAGCTGGTATGAAAAATCATAAAGAAGCCAATGGAAGACAAGGGGTTAGCTCATACTTTACAAGGCACGAAGTTTCCCTGACAAGATGTCACTGGCAGGTCAAAATAAGATCCAGTTAATTCCATGGAATAAGAACCATTTGACTGCTGAAATCTGTCAGCTGATTGTGTCTGCTTCTTGCAGATTATACAACTGGTTCCAAGTTCAACGAGTGGACAATTTTTTGCCTGGGTGATTGTTGATGGAATTATGCTTAAAATTCCTATTGTTGTTCCTAGAGTGTTTTACCTCAACTCTAAAGCATCAAAAACAGAAGAATTTCCTGGAAGGCGTGTGAACAAAATTCTGCCCCATGGGAAGCGTAGTTATAACCTAGTAGAGGTACACATACCTCAAAGTTTTACTAAGTTGTATTCTACCTTAATGAAGATATTACTGCGAAAAGCTCATTAAATTTGTTTTCCCATTTCTTTGATTTTTTTTCATTTGTTTGCATGAAGGTCACTATAGATGAAGATCAATTCAGGATTGAAAGCAAAAAACTTGCGTCTCTACTTGCAGACCCGGAGATTGAGGTCAGGATACCATTGCACGTTATATCAACGATATTCATTTTACTTTCGCTTGTATTCTCTTGCTTACAAATACGTTTTATGATATAGTACTTATGGTCATCACTTGCGGATTTCTCAAACCCTCAGTTTTTCCTTAATGCTAATAGCACCATAAAAATGTTTCCGAATTTGGTAAACAAGACTTTTAGTACATAAAAAGAGAAGATTAAACATATTAAGGTTGGGCCTTCTTTCTCTAGTAACAGTTTAGGCTTACCAACTTGTCCTTCTGGTCCATGATAAGCTGTGAAATATATGTACTTAAGACAAATTTTGGTACTCTGCTAGCAGATACATGCTATCTAAATTGGATCCTGATGGTTATCTTATTGCATGCAATGAATTTCTGATCTTCACTGTTGATTAGACCCAGCCTTTTCTCTCGCATCTTATGTTCCATACCGGAAACTTGTCTTAGTGAGCTCTTTATTAATCGTATCTTGTCTTTCAGTTTAAATTCTATAAGGACATGTAGGGACTTGCAGTGAATTTAAGTAGTTATATTTCCATCATGGGACATGTTAGCTAAGCTGATGTGCATTTTATCAATTGATCTTGCTGGTAATTCATCTTTAGTTAGTTTTACTTTTACCAAACTGTGATGCTAATGTTTAACTCAGGGAGTATATGAGACGAAGGTGCCTTCAGACTTTGGCGCTATCCTGCAGATTGGATGTGTCTGTAAAGTAGATAAAACGGCGAAGAAACGAGATGCCCAAGATAGTTGGTGTCTGACTGAATTACATATGAAAACTACAGCAGAGTGCTCTTATCTGGAGCAGTCCATCTCGTTCTTTTATTTGTACCATAGGTATCTATCTTTTCACATATGGATTAGCTCTATTCACATGATGGTGATTTGACCATAGAAAAATATCATGTTAGTACATGTGACTTTCCTGGGTTATATCTCAAGCCTTTTCAAGTAAGAAAAGGACAACCATTTTCTAACTCTTATCTTCCTTTAGTTTTTGAATAAGTAAGACATGGCAGCTCACCCTATCTAATCTGTACTAAATTTAGATCCCTTGGATTCTTTGCAGTGTGCTTAATAATGCAAAAGGTTGTCATTCAGTCAAATTAACATAACTGGAGATTTTCCTGCACTTCCGAATATATCAATTGTTCTTGTTGTGTTGGTATTAGTTTTTGTTCTGGACATGAACCAATGCTGGTTTAGCAAATAAGTCTATAAAAATGTAGATGCGCTTGTAGGTTGCTGGGAATAAGTTCACAGTCTTCATGTGTCTGATTTAATAATGTCTATGTCATATGCTTATCATTCATTGAGCAGGCTATTTTATCTTACCGTTCATTCCATTTCAGCATTTCTGAAGGACGAGCTATATTTGCTAGTTATTTTCCTGCATTGAGAACAATATCTGTCGTTGTGGTAAATCCTCACCAGAATAGAGATCTATCAGCATCTTTTCTTGAAAGACAATTCCGGGAAGCTTGCCAAACTTTGGCTGTTGAACTCTCCACTCTACAGGACAGCATCACTTTCAAGGTATATTTTCTTTTTCTTCTTCTTCTGAAACTTAATGTTTTCTTCTGCTGTACTAATTTTTCTGCTTGTTTGCAGCTAGATTATGTTGGATATGTGAATGATGCCGAGAAGATTATGCAACGGGTTATAAATGAGCACAGGTTTGACTTATAAAATATGCGGACAGCTTAGACACTAACACTTAAAATATTATAAGATGAGTAAATGGGAAGATGTACTGAAGATCTGTCTAGGCCAAATGTAAATGGAAGATACCAAGCTGAATGACCATTTGCATTAAGCTAGAAGAAATATTGAAATTTTTCTTAATGAGCGTTATGTTTATACACTATCTTCTATTTGTTCCCTCTGAGAGGTTTGAATCGGCTTTTCTGTCCATCACAAGCAAAATGGCTCTCATGAGCCCTACTAAGCACTATTCCTTTTTTTTCCCGTTTCATCTTCACAAGTATGGGCTTATATACCGTGCTCCTTTTGTTTACATACTGATATTAGCATCATGAATGCTGAATGACAGACATGAACATCATGGACCTACAATTGCTGTCATCGAGTGCCCCAACATTCAGTCAATCAAATCTGGTATAAGAGCACTAGATCAATTCCCATGTGTGAGCATTCCTCCTAACGCTCGTGATTGTCAATACCAGGTGATGTATTATGATAAAAGCTCCTTCTCAGTTATATGATACTTTCTTGTTACTTTTTTGTCCCTATATATCTTGACAAATCTCTTAATTTTTGGGTTCCATACAGTTTCTCGGATGGCAACAAATAGCCGCCAAAGTTGGAATGCAGCGTTGTGCTGCATCAACCCAGTGGTTGAAAGAAAGAATATCTCTCTCCAGATATGCTCATGTAATACTTCTACTTTGCAAACAGAGTACCTCTTATATTGTCTGTGGTATGATTCTTATGATTTATCTGACAGGTGCCCCTGGGGAACTTTGAAGTTGATTGGCTTTTATATACGGCAGACATCTTCTTTTCCAGAGCATTGCGGGATCAGCAACAGGTTTGAAAGTGAAGAATTTCTAAAAACTTTAATTAAGTGTTAAAAAGTATTTGGTCCTTTTGATTTACATTTCTTGGTACTTGTGCTGTTGCAATGAAATCATGACAGGCTATATAGATTCCTTTTTTACCCTTGACTGATTTGCCCCAGAATCTTGAGGCTGTTTATTAACTAACTTTCCTCAACCAAAGATGCTCAAATGTATTATCTTCACAGGTGCTTTGGATATCTGATGATGGTATTCCGGATCTTGGAGGAATCCATGAGGAAGATACTTGTTTCGCAGATGAGGTTAGTTTACCATGACTCTACTTCTATTTGATGAGTTCTTCATGCTCATTAAGGATATGTATCTCTCTTCGTGGCTACCAGATTACATTATTCTTCTCTCCCAGCTTTTGTCACTTTCTTGTCTTTTATTAATCTTGAGTATTCCCAAGGTGATGATCATTTTTTTCAATAGGTCCATCAAAATGTTCTTACCTATCCTGGAGCATATAGGAAAGTGTCTGTGGAGCTAAAGGTCCAGAAAACATATATATCTGATATATTTTCTAATTATTCTTTTTAAAATCTGCTGCTGAATCACATAGGATGTTTCTCTTACCAGATTCACCACCTAGCCGTGAATGCTCTTCTGAAAAGCAACCAGGTGAATGAAATGGAAGGAGGTGCCCTATTAGGTTTCGACCAGGAGTTATATTCAGAGACGGATCAACAATACAGCATTGACGATACAACTTCATGTGCAGCTGCATTCCGTGTGCTGAAACAGTTAGTTCAGAGGTGCCTTACAGATGCAGTTACCTATGGAAATGTCTATGCTGATGCAATGTTGCAACATGCTTATCGATGGCTTTGCAGGTAAACTTGCCTGATGTTTGTCATGCCTAAACTTCTTAGATGTGCCTTTTCTTCTGAAGCTGATGTTACTTATTGCTTATTTCCTGTATCACAGTCCACAATCAAGACTTCATGATCCAGCTCTTCATCGCATGCTTCACAAGGTAGGCACTTTGTGCAGTTTTCATATGGAAGCGAATCAGAGGAAATGGAGATTTCTTTTCTTCTGTATAAAGACTCACTAAAAGGCGATAAGGGGCATGGACAGTGTCTCTACTTTGTAATCATAGGTTTACTTGATCTTAATGTTTGAGACATCTAAACTGTCTTTAAATTTGTTGAAGATTCTTGATTTACTCGTGCATTAATAAGTAATCATGCAGCTTATACTTTTGTTTGTCTAAAGTTTGTCATTTTTATACCAATACAGGTCATGCAGAAGGTGTTTGCCTTGTTGTTGGCGGAGTTTCGCAAACTTGGTGCCACAATCATATTTGCAAACTTCTCAAAGCTCATTATTGATACTGGAAAATATGAGTTATCAGCAGCCCAAGCTTACTGTGATAGTTTGCTTAAAACTATCCAAAATAGGTTAGTTGCAGGCATAAGTATTTCTCTTTGGTTATTGGCATTGCGTTGTCTTCATAACACTGTCTTCACTGATTTGTAGAGACTTATTTGAGTGGATTGAGATGGAACCAGTGCAGTTCTGGCATTCATTGCTTTATATGGATCAGGTACGTTGTCAATCATTCTGGTTAGAACAGTTAGCATCACCAGGTTGTCCATGTGTGGTTCTCTGTCAGCAGAATTTAAAGTCTCCCACTAAAAAGTTTGAATACATGTGTCCAATAATTGGGCAGAAGAAAACTTTCCCTTGTCTGAGAATGTGAGCTTATGCTCTCAATTCGCCATGTATTGTTTGATTAATTACTTTCCCATTATATAGCGCCTTCACATTTTCTTCATTTTCAAGACTGGAACCGTGGTTTCTATTAGGTGGAGATATTTCTAGATGCTTTGGGTCCTTCTTGAGTGTAAATTAGTGATAATAAAGTCAACCAATCGCAGTTCAAATGCAACTATTGAATCATGTCGACGATGAAAAGTAAGGGGCTCTTTGAACATTTTTTTCTGGGTCATGCTCAATTGAACTTCATCAAAAGTTGGAAGTTTTTGTTTGTCATTTGTCTCTTGATTGAGAACATGTGAAGTTTTCTCTAGATAGATATACGCCAGACATACTCGAACAGCTTTATCCCTAAGATTGGACTTGGCAATACCTGACTTGGCCTGATTTTCCATCTGAGGCACATGATTCAGATTGAAGAGGAATGGAGTATCTGTGAATGTTATTTTTGAAAATTACTATATTGCAAGCAAAAGGAAAGGCATGAACTTTACATTGTGGTATCTGCTCAAACAATGAGCTTTAATCGTCCAGTCTGTATATTTCAACTGACGTGCATTTTCTCGTTGATAGTATAATTATGGTGGAATCCCTGTCAGAGTCGATGTAAATGTTGATGAACCTCAAGTTGATATCGTGTCAAGCTGGAATATTGCTGAATGCTTGCCCAAGAAAATTCAGGTTAGTCGTAGTCATGACAGCTGCCTTCTATGTGGGAAAATTAATCTTTTACGACCAAATTGAGAACCTATATTTGGTCATCATCGTTTGGCATTGGGATGCGTTTGGATAACCTTCTGAACCTTTTGCAGGATCACTTTATCTTCATTGTCTCTCAGTTCTTGTACATGCCTTGGAATCATGCACAAAAATCAGCTGCAAATAGGGCTTCTTCAGATGCTGGCGACTTGTGTACTCCATCAATCACAGTTGCTGCTGCTAGTAATTTTGAATCACTCATGGTGGAATACCTCAGGGAGCAGGTGCGACTCAGTGTGAAAGTTTGCACAACTTCTCATGATGTCTTGTATAGTTGAATATTTCTGTTTTCATTATTTGAAACTTTAAAATTGTCTACAGATTGGCTCTTATTTCTCTGATAAACTCTTGGGAGTCGTTCGTGATTGCGTCCTTCACATGAGGGAAAAGGACAGACGTTGGGATGATGAGAATTCATCACCTGCTTTGGCAAACCACAGAGGAGATGCTGCTTTGGAGTTCATTAAGCACATCTGCGCAGTTCTTGCTCTGGATCAAAATGTTCAACACGATATTCTGGTAATTCTATACCGTATAGTGAATTTCCATGGCTCTCCCTTTCAACTGCATGGTTTAGTTTCTTACTCCAGATATTTCTGTACATGTCGAGTCTTGCTAGATTGATGGTCAGTATGACTGAGGATGATTGATTGGGACTTATCCGCATGACTGCTAAAGTGCTAGGTTTGCCAAACTTAATAGTGTTAGAGAAATTCTAAAATTTGTATTTGAGAATCGACATGGATAGATAGTTAAGACACCTAAGGGTTCAGATATAAAACAGAAGCGTGCAACTTCTCCTTAATTTTGATTTTTTCCCTTGAGACCTTGAGGAGCAAAAATGTCACATCGTGGTCAAGTTTAAAGTGTCCCGAACTCACAAAATCGTCCCCCTTTTGCTACAGGTGATGAGAAGGAATCTTTTGAGATACGTACGCGTAAAAGAATTTGCTCCAGAAGCTGAGTTCCGTGATCCTTGCCAATCCTTCATCTTACCCAACGTGATATGCAGGTAAATTCAAGCTTCCACAAATTTCTCCAAGCTTTGGATTTCAGAATCAGATTTGGAGGTCACGGCCTCCCGTGACAATATCCTCAAGCGTCATCTGGATACGATAGTTTCCAGCATTTTTATATTAAACGACTCATCGACTTTTTAGCATAGACATATAACATCCCATTGGTCCTATTGTTATATTTCTTTCGTTCTTTTGGGCAGCTACTGCAATGACTGCAGAGACCTTGACTTGTCGCGCGACTCAGCTCTGTTAGCTCAAGAATGGTGCTGCGCCGTACCACAATGTGGCCAGCCTTATGACCGTGAAGTGATGGAGAATGCCCTTCTCCAGATTGTAAGGCAGAGAGAACGCATCTATCACCTTCAAGACCTCACTTGCCTTCGGTGCAACCAGGTGAAGGCTGCGCATTTAAGTGAGCAATGCACGTGCGCCGGCTCATTCAGGTGCAAAGAAGACGCTTCCGAGTTCCGTGGCAAGATGCAGATGTTTCTAAAGATAGCCGCGCATCAGAATTTTCAGCTCCTTCGCGAATGCACCTCATGGATCTTGGAAGTGAGTTAACCTTCCTACTCTGCGACACCCATTCAAGAAAAAGAAATCAAGCAATCATGGGTCAGGCATTTCGCAGACAATGCCCCCTATTGAATTGAAGTACACCGAGTGCAACAGCTAAAAGATATTTCGACTTTTGAGGCACTGCAACGGGCCAACAGAGAGGAGTTAAATAGCGGTTTCTTTGGAGTGGAGTTATTAATTTCACAGGGGTATGTCGTGATTCTGTCTCTAAGGGTGAGAGGCAAGATCTTCTGTGTAGTGACGCGCTAAGCATACCAGAGCACGTGACTGCTACATGCTTACTACGAGGCTCGAAGTACGGACATGCTCTGCAGCAAGGTGAATAGAATTTCATGTGGAAGTGCACGCACCATTGGGGTATCATAATAGTATTGGTCCTGATGATTCTGATACAGTTGATTTTCATGACAGGTCTCCTGGAGTATGTAATCTAGATAGATAATAATTCCGCTTTGGTTTGTACAGATAAACTTACTGATCAACCAAGCATTGACATTCTCATGTCACATGAGATGCTTCAAAGAGTTCACTTTTAATGGCAAAATGTACATAACAGCACATCCGATGTACTTTGTTCTAAGGTCCATATGCTGTAGTTATTGTTTTCTCTATTTGAGTTCACCAAATCAATTTTTGTGTAGGAAGGAAATCATTTTCTGTCAATTATGTTTCCAAGAGATCGTGAGAAACTCAAGTTTTGTTACGGAAAGATACCTGATCTGATATATTATCATGTAGTATTTGCTCTTGGATTCTCAAGAGCATTTAGTTAGTATTCATCACGCACTGACCTGACATTTTATTTCCATGAATGAGTTGACATCACCTGGGGCGAGGTTTCAGCATGGAGCCAGTACATGCAGTCTGAGACTACCTCGCTGGAGTCTTCGGTCAGCACGTGATGAAGTTCAAGTATATAATCATTAAGTGAGGTCTTCTGCATGAGCTAACGAGTAGCAACTGGATGAATTTACTGAGGGCAAAAAAAGAACCTTAGTTCTTTGGCTTCTGTCTGAATGCATGTTTCACCGACTTCCAGAAGCTCCTGAGTCTCAGGAAAAGAAAAGACAGGATTATATCAACATTACTGCTGACAATTCAATCCTATCTCATAAATAGTTCATCATTACAGTGACAGCAATAGCAGCAGTATAAAAATAGCTCATCGCAAATCTAGAGAAAGCTAGATGAAAGAGCCATAACTTTTTCGGTCAAGATAAAAAGTCGTCATTCCACGTTAGCAGCAGATGGCAAGTCATTCAGCGCCATGAATAGAATGAGCAAATACCAGGAACAAGCTTTTTTTTTTTTTTTTTTTTGGTCAACAATACCAGGAACAAGCTCACTTGTGCTTTTTGCTTTCAAGTCTGAGAATCTTCTTCTCCATCTGTATCTCCAAACGACCCAATGGAAATCAGCATTTTTTGTCCCAAAGTGGGCATTGTACTGAAACTAATAGTGGCCCAGCATAATATGATTGAGCATATGCAATATGCAAAGAAAGAACTCGTTCAGAAAGGAAGGTGGGGAAAGCGGACTGCGCCCGGTGATTACCATCATGCGTGATAAGGAAGAAAGGACTCGTGTAGTGCAGTGCCATAAAAATAGATTTTTTCCTTAGCATGCAGCATCGTCTTTGCTGCTTGTATTCTGACTAACTAATGGGCCACGGGCGCATAGCTATCATTTTAATAGTTGTAATCATACCACTACCTTTTTTGTTTTGCCTAGGTGTAACGGTTTCCTTGAGAGATGAATTTTCAATGAAGACTAGGAATGGAATAAGTACAATGCAGTCAGTCCTCAGGGCAGCTGGATACCCATGTTGGATGCATGAGTATCCGAATCCATCATGCAACTCCTACACAATAAGCATTCTAGCTCTTTAAGTGCCAATATCATCTTCTGTATGCATGCCAGAAAAAAAAAAAAGAAGATACGGAGAAAAAAAATACATCCTGGAGTACAATTAGCTAAATGCCTCTTTAAGGAAATTATATGGTTAAAATGTTTGGCTCTGGAAACTCTATAGTACCTGAACAACCGCATCCAACTTATCCTGAGTTTGAGCAAATTCAGTTTTCATCCAATTAAGTGCCTGAGAGAACCTGAAACAGTGATTTAATTGATGATAAGTGTTCCTGTGGAAAAGTGGGTAATCAGGTGAAAGTACAGAGAGAAGTTAACGACATTTATTGGTAAAACAGCATCTTCTATGATTCACATACATGTCTATAACAACAAATAAGCTCTGTTTCTGAACAAATTTGTCTATTAATAGCAGAGACCACTCTGGACATTTAATGCATAGCTTCCCAAACTGACTTCATCATGCAACCCCGAGTTTATTTCTTAAAGGAGATTATTTCAAGGTTGAATTTTTGAAGCTTCATCCACAAATGACATTCTTTTCAAAAGAAGCATCAGGAAACCAGCATGTATTTTGCTTCAGTGTAACACTAGATCCATTGCTGGGCAGGCTGCAATTACCACTGCATGAAGTGTAGATGAAGTAGTGAGGTGCCTAGACATTTATTATTCAAAGTGTAAAACCTAAATGAAGAACAAAAAAAAGATCCTGCATTCTCAAGACAGCCAAAGGCAACGGATACCTATCCCAAGCTAGATTAACAGTATTGCAGGATAAAATCTATCCTAAGACATCCAGGGACCTGGCGCTAGGGAGGAACCACTCAAAAATCATGGATGTAAGGAGTGATAATTAGATGGCGACTGAAATGTATGATGGTTTTGAGGCATGGACTTTGGAATGAAGGTAAAGGTTCCAAAGAATTATAGCTCCCACCCATATGAGAACACGTAACATGCCGAGAAAATACTGAATTCACGTGTAAAAGTCACATGCATACACATTCTTAAAGGCAACACCTAGTGGAATAAAAACTGGGAAGTTTAACACAAACAAGATCCAGAAGCGTAAGTTTACTGTTTTTCTTCTATCAAACTTAAAAGGACTCAAATTCATCTTTTAGACAACCTTTGGCAAATCAAGAACCAAGTCGTTAAATACTATAAGATAGTACAAAGGCCTCATGAGCCAATGAGATAGACAGAGAAACTTCCTTACTTTCGCCCCTGTTTTTCTTCACAAGCATGGATAAGAATATCACATGCACGTATCATATGCTCAGCACCTATGCTGCAACAACAAAGACAAAACAGATTTGGCTTACGAAGAAAAGAGAGTATTGTCAAAATCTCTGAAAAGGGTGAATTGTACTTGGCAGAAAGCACAAGAAGGCAAAATCATCATAAATGTTTGAGTAATATTGCAAAATGACTGCTATCTAGACTCAAATTTTAGGTAAAGAGAAACTCATTATGAGGCACAAAATATGGAATCTCACGTAATTATGAGGAGGCAAAGGGGTCAGCTATCCAGACTTACGGATCAACCACATCATTATTCCAACTAAACATTAAAACCCGTATGGCAACTTAATCTAAGGACAAAAGAATGTAATTCTGACTCCAAATAGAAACAGTCAAGCATAAAATATCGTAACTCATGTGATTACTGCACATGTCAAGAAATTTGGATACTTGATCACCAATCTATCTTCCTCTTCAAGATATCACTGGTAATTACGCCTTACAAGTTTGGCCAAGAAAGCAATGCAGTTACTCCTAAGCCTAAACTAAACTGTTAGGAAATAACAACACTTTGGAAACCCTAAGGATAAACCTGGGGATTGAGCATTAAACTTAGTATCTAAATGCAACCAAGGCATTTTTCATGCACATTAATCTTCAAAAGCACTGTTCAATTGGAGAGATATAATCTGCATGCCTGGGCAGGAAATAAGCGTTTTAAGCAAGGTTTATGGAATACAGATCCTCCATGAGTTGGAAATGATGGCTCCACACTACTTGGACAATACATGCAAGACGACAATAATGACTACTTATAGAAGGGATTCCCTTTGCAGATTACATGCACAGGCTGATGTGACGTAGCATATCACAAATGATCCAAAAAAGTACATATCCAAGGTAAGGTGCCCCAGAATAAATTTAAGTCAACCAGAGTTCATTGTCATCTACATCAATGTATTAACAAATGATAGCATGAGTGTTAAGCAGACAGCATACTTGGATAGAACAATGAGCTATTACAGAGGATGTTTTCAAACACTCAAAACATCAATTTTTTATACTGGGATAATGTTTAAGGAAACTGAATGTACACATCCACAAGATTATGGACTCTGTCTGTCTTCCCCTCACGCACTCATCTCACACTTTAGCATTTGATCCAATAAATAAAATTTTTCAGCAGAACAAGTTGTTCATTAAGAAGCCTAGTTCATGCCAGTATAGGTTAAAAACACATCTTGGCTGGCTTTCCTTAAGAGAACTTTGTTGACACATGCCCCATTACATTCTGAACAAAATGTTAATAAGAGCCTCCAGACAGTTTTGATGCATTTGCCCCACTTATAGTATAAACTTAAAGTTGTATTCATCCCAGCAGTATAATTTAATGTTACCACAAGCTTTTCTCCTTGATAGTATTAGCTTGGGCAGCCAACTGGTCAAAATCATCCTCAGGAGAATCACTGCAAATATATAGACACGCTGATTAAAAATGTAACACTTGATGAAACCAATGAAAACCCAGACTCTACTCAAATGTAAATGTAAATGTACATAAATCTCGTGAGCTCAGATAATACTGCTTCCACATCTGCAAAATATGAAGTGATCAATCTTATGATGGCATCAGGTTCATCAGCGCTTCTCAAAGTCTGAACAGAAGCAAATTGGTCATTTACAATCCCCTGGAGGAAATATCATGAACAATATATAAATTAACAGGGTCTTCACAAGCAAAGGCAGCCAATTAAGAAATATTAACATGCATGTCATGCTAATAATTATAGAGATGACATGGCTTAAGAAACACTAGGTAGAAATATCTAAAAGAGAATAAGATGGAGGATTTACACAACAGGATGCAACTATTGGTAGCAGCATAACTTACAAGGATGATTATGTCAATAGACCCCTGAATTCTTTAAGAACGCCACTGATATAACTCTGAGATAAGTAATGTAGGGAAGCTAATACCATTTAACAAGAATGTGTATCCATAAATAAAATATCCCTCACCTCGTCCAACAATGAATGGACATATTCTTGGAGAAGACCTGTAAGTATAGGTAGAGCCATTGTCAAGAGAAAATAAGCAGAAGGAAAATTCAAAGTGAGATGCAGGAACTCTAGCTCTGATGTAATGGCTTGAAGAAAAGTTTTACAAGCAAAATGACAAGTATGACACTATGGAATGAGAATGGCGTGTCTTCAGCATACTGCCAAGCAATATTGTTCCTCATATTCAGCATACTAACGGTCATGCCACTCTAAATAAAATATTGATCTCAGAGTAAGTTCCTTAAAACAGCACCAAAGGATGCTAACCGTTACAACTCCAGGTAAAAAATTAACTATTGGGCCTATCAAAAGGTCTATCCAAGAAAAGATGGCAAAAAGGGAAGGACAAGAAGAATATTAAATTATTTCCATCAAGAATGTGATTTTCATGCCCTCAACTATGAGGGAAAACCATTCGCCTTTAAAACAGTGAACCAGCTTGAAAAACTCCTGATTGGAAAAATATCAGAACCTTATTGTTGCCTAATAATTTGAGGATTTACAAGAAAAGGACCATACTTCAGCTGCACTAAGCAGAGGAAAGTTAATTATGTTGATACTTCCATGTAATCGACTATGAAGCACAACACCATTAAGAGATACTTCCGATCATGATGAAATTTTGTCCTTCACTCATAATTATTAAGGGGACTCTCTAATTAGGTCCAGCACTGGAAAAAACTACTTCCAAATGGGGCCCACCTCCTTCATGGATGCCAAGTGGCTAGTGTGCAATTGTATGACTCTTCTTGTGGGTCCCAGTCTTCACCATTGATAGAGTAACTGTCAAGTAGAGTTGCCAAAGTATTTATTAGGGAAGTAAAATCGGAGCTATATAATGTTAAGCACTAGGATAGACCAATTAGTGGTAGAAATCTCGGAGTTGATTTGTACCAAAGCAAGCTAATCTTTCTGTAGAATCTTAAGCTATATTGCACTTCAACAAAATCAGAGTTCAACAGGGAAAGATCCAAACATCAAAAAGACTCGTCTCAGCATCATTGCTGTCGTAACCGAAACTTGTGGAAATAAGCCAAAGGAAATAATTAGAGGGTACTGCTTTGTAATCATGCATTGACACCAAAACGATCACTCTACTAAAGAAGAGGAGGTTGTTGCCTATTCTCATATACAGAATAGAATTTAATTCACGTAATTTTCAGCGTTCCTTAAAATTTAGAAATTGAGATGGAAATTGAATATCTTAGGGGTTTCCATATTTAAAAGGAGACTGCTTCTCCATGGGCCAAAAATGATCCCCTGAGGAGATATAAACTTTTCCTCACAGAAAAATAAGGACCTTCCTTTTCAAAGTTCAGCAATATTAAGATCTAGAAGTTTTCTGTTTAGTTTATCATGTGACAGAAAAGCAAGGTCAAAACACATGCACGATATTAATATACACCACCAAAGCGTTTAAGCTAACTTCCAAGGATATAAGATGGAAGAAAATACTCCACATCCATCATATTTAGACATCACATTGTTGATGTAATTTAGTAAAGGATTTACAGTTATATTTTTCCATAGCCGTTAGATGCATGCTAATTTTTCTTCTTTCACATAATTTTGATTGACAATGAATAAACTATGCATTCTCTTATAGTGCGCAGCACTTCATAGGGGCATCTGTTTTATCTCCTCAGGTTAATGCAAGAAGCATATCTGGCATCTACATTGAGAATTGCAGACAGAAAGCATTAAGTCATACCATGAAATAAATCACGCTACACCTCAAAGTGCTGAACAAGTATATTATGCAACTATATGATGTTGAGCTCTTTGTTCCAAATGACAGCTTAAGGTAGGGTAATAAGGAACTTCACAACTCTAGAATACAGATATCTGACGAATTTGACCATGCAAAATGATTCCTCATAATCATATGAACAATATACTTCCTCACACATCTGTTTACTGTTGTTCCGTTTCTCATAAAAATAATGTGTCGAGTCCAGATTAAAGAATTAGTTGCTAATATACTTTAAAACCTATGCTCAATGACATTTTACCAATAATGACAGGATGACAAGTGGGTTTTCTGTCAAAATCTAATGTCTTCTAGACACGGGTTTTAAGGTGAGTGAATTGCAAAGCTCCAAATTCCTAATAGATCTACATTTCAGAAATTTAAATGAATTATTAGATGCTCGAGCTGATGGTCGTCAATTGATGAGAGAACCAAGAATTCAACAAATGTTGACACAGCATTAATTACAAGAGACTGCATGGCAGATGCGAAGCACCGCAATAAATAGCAGAAGAGAATGGATACTTTGAGAATCAGAGGAATGTACATATTTTTGGTGCACGTTGATGACAAATTTTCCTTGGCCACACTATACAAATTATGGGGATTAAACCTTTCCATTCCAGGAGACGTCTACATTAATATGACATCTTGAATGAAACTATTCAGAAGTCGCCAATTGCTGAGCAAATCGAGAATTGTCAGACCTAATTTATGATGATGTAATGCATGGTTCCAACACTAAAGTTCAGAAACATCTGTTGCCTTCTTTCACTACCAGCTGAGATACAGAATATGAGCTAGAAACCATCATATAGAATCAGGGTATGTTCAATCAGATAAGAGCCATCTAAGGATGTCAGGACCTTTAGAAAAGCGTCAAACTTCATTTAAAATCTGCCTTCGAGCTCAATAATCTTCCTTTCAATCTGCATTTCAAATGGCACAAAAAAAGGAAAAATGAATATAACAACATCACTCGTATAAGCTTGTATAAGCTTTCAGCCCAAATTCAATGCCAGTTTACAGCACGAGAATATGGAGCAATCAAATGGACAAGTTAAACATAGAGAACTATAAAACATGGAATAAGAAAGTCACAATAAAATAGCATGAATATAAATCTGCTCCATGGTGTACATACAAACAATAAATAAATAAATAAATAAATAAATAAATGTGCTCAACAGTGAGAATCACTAAGATGTGCCCCTCTAATTATGATTTGTACGGTAACAGCAGAAATGCTATAAACCTGATTTGATGAATACAATTAACTTCAGGCTATTAATTCTACTAATATTTAGAAAGACACAGTTAAACCAACTTGTCTTGTTCATTGCATCTTCTCATGCATGGGACCCTTTGCATTTGAGGAAGAAAAGAGATGCCAAAGGCATTTATTCCCAGTATTACAAGCGCTTAGCTGACCAATAAGTGGACAAACAGAAATTTTACAAAAAACCATACATCACCTGCACAAGTGTCTGCAATTTTCTTTGCAGCTTTGAGAATGCACTTTTGGTCCAATATAGAGCCTGTGAGCAACTGAGATGATATATTTAACAAAATGTCATCAATACAGTAAACTTCAAATATATAAAGAAATCAGACTAGACAACCATAGTTCAATGCCTTATCTCACCAAAAATAGAAAACATTGAAGTGACGAGTTATTCTTCTTAGATGCTGTACTTGATTCTATTGTTCTTCTCCCTTGAATTATCAGTATGGTACTTTTCATCTGCTCATAACCTAGGGTTTACAGTCCTTGATGTCAGTCTTATTGAGTTGGCTTACGCCATCTAGAACGCTAATAATAATCAAGCAGTCCATCTTAATGAAGGATTTTAAAAACATTTCATGGCCCTCTTCACCCACATCTGAAGCAATGCCTTAGGACAAGATGATTCCTTTATGTGGCTGACCATAAAACCGCCGTCTCTCAACATCTAGTCTTGCTACCTTTCTTTCTCAATGCTTGGATGAGTTAAATTTTCTTCATAGGTTTCCGGCCTATATTCCCCATATCTCTCTAAATATAGTTAGTATCACTCAAATTAGGAAGCTTTTCACATGATTTGCTAACCAAATTGCACAAAGGGAATGCCACCACATATTCGTGAAAAACCGTGATATGACTTCTCCCGATCTTCCTTCTTTGACATATTTCATTGTGTTTCCTTACTTTCGTACCTTAGAAGGGCAATTGACCACCCTTCTCCTCGATTAGTCAGTCAAAGTTAATCACATAACTGTGAAAAATGCAAAGGGTGCCACATGCAATTGTGAGGCAGTTTCTGACAAATGAAATTCTATGACTCCTTTAGCTGATATCTACGTCTTCCCCACCAAACTTACGTGTAACTTCATAAGTGACTAAGACCACTCTATAAAATATTTGTGCAAGTCCAGTTTAACAGTGAATTGAAGTAATTGTAATACTCTGGCACATGATGACACCATTAAAAACCCACAGAAAGGTTTGACTTAGTCTTTTCTACCCAGTTTGAGAAGGCATCCAAACACATGCGATAGGGTAAACATTCAAGTTTGCAAACTGATTGCTCGATGAGTGGCAATCTATCCATTCAGGAGAAATAGGTGTTAAAGCTCAAATGTGAATGGAGACACAAGTGATGGTAAGTGAAAAATGAAACAAATTCTGGTTTCTTACTCTTCAGAACTATTCGCCTCTGAAGCACGAAGAAGTTCCGCACAGGCAAGCTTGACATGCACTGCACCAATACTGCAATAACATTAAAGGGAGCTGATTTGATTATGAGGGCAAGCCATGATTTCATCGCTGAGATTGGAAAAGTGGGAGAAATAAGCAATAGAACAGAAGGCTATAATAGACAAAACTTCTCTCACTAATCCCAAAGATGAAGACAATTATTAAAATTCATATTACAAGACTCCTTTCACCATGCACTTTCTAAGAGAGAGAGTATTGAAAAATGAATGGAGTTCTTAGAGATCCTGCTCTAAGAATTAGAAGAAAAAACTTTGAATAAATTTTATGAATATAAACTACTAGATATATCAATAGAAGGGCCAACATCACTTCAATTTATTACTTTTTAAGCACATTTAATGCCCAATTGATTTGTTACTGTCGTTGTAGACTTTAATACTGATTCTCAAAGGTTCAAATGATAAGACAATGCTGGAGTCATACTTAAATTGAACATGATGCATTCTTCCACTACCCATCTACCTCATTGTATCAAAGTAAAACAACTACCAGTACCAATTTTTTTCCATAACTCAGCAGATCTTCTATCCACAGCATCGCTTCTTAACTGCCATTTCTCAGGCACGATACAACAGCAATATCTCAACCAGCTCAATCTTACATATTCTATCAATGCATGTTTCATTACCTCCATAAAATCAAAAATAGAGTGATCCAGCCAAGATTTTTTCTTGAAAAAACTTTTTCCAACTAGCAAAACATTACTGGCATGCAGCTTACCATGTACTTAAAATGTACAAATTTCACTGCATATAGTACATTGGTATTTAATTTCATCAAAAATTTGACAGCAAGGAAAACCAGATGTAACTCTATTTGCATGATGTATGAACGGCAAGAGTACCTGTTAGTTCTCTCATAGAGATCACGAGCAGCAATACTGACTGCACAGAAGTTGACATTAACTTGAGAACTGTAGGTGCAGACATGTATCCCATTAGGATCCATAAAATTACCCATGGCACTAAGAGCATCTGAAATACAAGGTTGAAAGAGAGTGCAAATTTACATGTGATTGGTCAAGTCAATAAATAAGTTCCGGATGAAGACACAGTAGCTGGTGACAGAACGCACAACATAATCTGGTCCCATCGATTCCTTAAAAGCTTGCAATTGACAGAACCGGCCATCGATGATACCCTGCAAAAAATGCAGGCTCGTTAACTAATTATAGGATAACGACAGGAACGACAGCAACAGGACATACACAAACTGTAATGACCCACCCTGGTCCATGTGGACCAAATTCCCAAAAGGAGTACTTGAGGCAACCGCAAAAAGTAGTGACAATTTAGGGGTGGGTGTTGACTTATAAATCACTCAATAAGACCTCTCATATCCGATGAAGGACTTGGGATATCACATAAACAACCCACTCAATGGTTTGACTAAGTGATAATATCTTATAAATCAACTACTATATGAAAGGTGTCCTCTCATACTCAATCGTACAACTAAATCGTCTATTAGTGAATATCAAATACGTCAGAAGAATCAAACTCCTGCATGTAGAATTATCCAATGGAACAAGGCTTAAAACGTAAACAAAGAGTCGATAGAATCAACATCAACAAAGCTACTCCGGATTCTCTCATGCAGGACACGTCTCCAACGTCCGTACAGAATCAGGTACATCTGTTTGCATTGCTTTCGCATTTCTAGTGTACCTTTCACTTGCTCTCCACACGTCTTCAGATGCTGGATCAATTATCCGAGCTCGATCAACCATCTGATCACAGAGCGAGAACATTGACCAGAAAGGGAAAAAACATACAGCGGGAACGACCTCGCAGATAACCAATCCGGTGCACTCCACATGGTTAGGGTTTGCTCACTACTTAAAACAACGAACACGACAATGCCGTCCGATCGGACCTCGAATTCAAAAGCAAAGCAAAAAACCACGCCGACTCCGCCACGATCGCGACTCACGAAGCACTTCGCAACGATGAACAGTACATGATCGACGTCCGGAAACACTAGAAACGCGATCGCTAGCTTCCTACCGCATGTCTCGAGCTCAAGCAGGTTCGAAACGAGAGAGGCAGAAAGAGAGAAGGAACGTCACCTCATCGTACATGCTCTGGAGGAGGTCGCGGAGCCTGGTCTTCTGGATCGCCAGTTCCAGCGCCATCTCTGCACGGCGGCGGCGGCGGCGAGGGGAGGGAGAGAAGGGAGCGGAGCGCGCGAGCGGCGGCGACGAGAAAGTGCATGGTGGAAAAGGGGAGGAGCGACGTGGGAGAAGCTGAAATAGCGTGAGCGAAATGGAGTCCTGGCGCAAGTTCCTCGTCACCTGGCGAAAGCCAGTGGGAGAGTGGGAGAGTAGAGAGTAACGGGCGAGGGAAAAGGCTTGGCGCTATTGGCGTGAGCTCTGCCCTCGGGGTTCGCTGAAATTACTGAATTGCCACTCGGCGCTTACGTGGGTGTTTTTGTTTGTCTGGTTGAGTTTAACGGATATTTCTTCTGTTTTCTTTTTTAGGCTCTATTTGAAAGAGAGAAAGGAGAGGAAGGATATAATGAAATACACCAAATATTCCTCTTCCTTCTAAACGATAATATTTTGCATTTTAAAATTCATTTTCCCTCAATTTCCAAACAAAAACCTTAGGACAATTAGTAATAGAGCTACACATCGTTTGCACGTGGTAATCAAACGTGCTTTTATTCATTGATTTCTTCCAAATTAGTGGTGTTTTTCTCGTAATTATCACACCGCTCTAGGAATAAGCTCGATGAGCAATTGGCCGCACGTTTATTTGAATTATATTTATGTTAAAGGTAGTTGAAAGTTGATATGATTATAATTTCAGATTCATGATATTTTCAGTTAGTTTAGTTCATTGTGAAGCTGTTTTTATAAGATTATGCGTTATTATCCATGGTAGGCGTTATTTTTCCTTAACTAAAACAATGCTTCTAAAATTCCTTTTTTCGGAATCACAAGGTCATTTATAGTCTATTAGGGTGGGCGCTTTTCTAACCGTTACTTTTGAAAATCTCATTCCCTTTATAGGATATCCGAATTTGAGATGGCGGCGAGGCCATGGCTTGATATCACTTGCACCACTTGTTAATTTGAGCCCAGCAAGCCTTATCGCCCAAGCCAAGCTTGAGTACTAGAGGTCCATAAGATGCATGCACTAAGATAACACTTTTGAAGATGGTTCTGATACCTCCTTAGTAACTGGTCAATATCATGATTGCCGATAAATATATCAAGGATGAAATTATGTTGATATTATAGGTATTTTTGTTTCGTGAAAAATAAATAATATCAAAATAATAACTCTTATTACTTATAAAAGTAAAATGACTTAGTCATAAATTATATTGATAATGGAAATAATTTTTATTGACAAGAGTTTATTTTTAGAAAAATGTTTTTTAAAAATATTTATTTTTATGAAATAAATGGAGGCTATAAATTCTAATTATTCCATAGCACGAGCAATGAGATCTAGAGCTGGTACTTGTCCAATCTATACCATGGAGTATATGCATAAAACCATCTAACTAACATGTCCAATCCAGTACACTGAGGCTTTCTATATAGGAAGAGAGATGTGAGGGATTCGAATTTCCACATTCTCAAGGGTTTAGGTGGGAATGATTTAATTTCATATATGAATTTCAACTCTCACGCCTTGCAAATGGAGGCTATAAATTCTAATTATTCCATAGCATTAGCAATGAGATATGGAGCTAGTACTTGTCCAATCTATATCGTGGAGTATTCGCGTAAAACCATCTTAATAACATGTCCAATCCAGTACACTGAGGCTTCCCATATGGAAAAGGAGAGGTGAGGGTTTTGAATTTCTACCTTCTCGGGACTTTGAGTGCATACGATTTAATTTTACGTGTGGGTTTCAACTCTCACGCTTTACAAAGAGTTAGGACAAAAGTCCGAGAATGAGAATTAGAGTAAGAATAGAGTAAGATTAATAAAAAAAACAAAAGGTATGTTCAATCTAGCCAGCCATGTTGACCCATCTTAATAACATGTTCCCCTCGGCCGTCACAACATCCCTCGTTGAACCATCTTGCCCACCACCAAAACATTTCAGCAAACACCGAAGCTTGAGGACGACCTTGGATGCCGTCCACCGCTGAGCACTCGTCTCTCGCCGGTCACCGCCCATGTCCGCAGCCTAGGCAAGGGTGGGATTGCGTCTGTGAGCGTGTGGTGGTCAGAGGCGGCGGCTTCTGGCGGCACAGCCATCGAAAGGGTCGCCGAATCTCACCGGATCCAGTCCGGCGGTCTACCGCGCCTTCATGTTTTGTGTTGATAAACGTGGACAGAGGATGTCCAAACGTCTCTGAAATTCAAGGGAAGGAGCTATAAATTGAAATTAGTCGAGTCAACGAATCTCGTTAATTATGAAGTGTCTCCTTCCCAAAATCTGGAGTATCGTCCTTGACCAAAAACTCTAGAGCTATTCTAAGTTGAAGGACAGTTCTTCACATTAACACTCGGAAAATAAGGTGCGATGCTTATTTGTACTGAAAATCAAGGTGTAATCATAAGTGAATTTCCAAATTTTAAATTTATTATTCACAATAATTTCTAGTTTTTTTTGGTCTAAACAATAAGTTATAGTTTTAAATACAAATGAGAGAGAGAGAGAGAAAAAAGAGAGTAGAATTTCTATTCGAAATTGCTAAATTCAAGGTATTGGCTTGGACCGTGTTTTCATCATAACGAGGCGTATGGGAAAGCTATGACTTGTAGGGAGAATAAATGTGTAACCTCTCAGTACTATATGGGAAGGAAATTGTATGTTTAGGAATATGGAAGGGTATACATAGTCATTTTCATTAAAAGTATGCAAGAAATGTTTGGTGTTTCTAAATAAAAATCGCAAATTATCATTATCAAGATTTTACATTGATTGTAAATAAGAGAATGGTTCATGCTATAAACAGACTATGTGAATTGCAAAAATCTCGTAAAACAAAAGGTCGTATTTGATAACTGAAATTTGTTACTAATTTGTACTTTTTGCCCGACGAACCACCGAATCACTCCAATAGTACGAGTTATATTCCGTAAGTTCAACAAATGTGCGGGAAATGGAAGTGTTTGTTATGATCTCGTGGGCACAGGTTTTTTGCGTAAAAGTATGAGTATTTTACTAACAATGATTTCAATTGGCTACAGTTAAGAATTTATCTACTAATCTAGGCGGGTCTTTAAAAGGTTGACCCCTTATGCCTCTATTGCAAAATGATGGGCTCAATCTTATGGTGCGGATGGGTTAGCCGATTGCCGCCGGCTCCTATTTGCGGTTTCCTCTAGCGTTAAAATTAAGGATAGAGGTAGCTCCCATGTCTCAATAAATATAATGGCTTGGGTACTCATCGTAAAATTGGACATGAGCAAATTTTAGAAGGCTAAAAAAAAGAAGAATGACCTGAGCAGGTCCTATAAAGACTCAAAAGAGAAGAAATAGACGATAGATCTACCATGATTGAGAGATCTCATAATGTCACTTTCTATATTTCTTGGTTGGTGAGAAAAAAAAAAATTTATTACCAAACCCCATTGGACTATTGCAAGCGGCCCTTACAAGTGGACAACCACTTTCTAAGCTAATGGTCTCTGGCATGGGTGTTTCGCATGAAAGTACGAGTTTTTTACTAACAATGATTTTAATTGGCTCTGCTTAAGAGTAACATCTAGACGAGCACACAATAAAAAGAGCAATCGGGTCATCATTTATTAATATTTACTGTATGAAGATATCATTCCAGATGCTCGAATGAAAATTGTTCATTCGCTTGCAACTCGTGCCTCGTTTGTTTCACAAAAAAATAAACGAATAGAAATTTTTTTTCTCAAATGTAATAGCATATATTACTAGAAATAATTAGTCAATAAAAAATGTTCATTACTAATAACAATTAATCATTGTAAATATTTTCGAGAACAATGATAATATTTTTCGTTCATTCATTTTTATAAGCAATACATACGATATTTTTAGAATTTTCTTTTAAATCCCTTATTTTTCACGAAAAGAGCAGAGTTTCCGTTTTCTTAGCGGCATTAGCCCATAACATCACATGTTGCTTCGCCCTTCGATCACGTGTCCATGTCGACGAAAGAGCGATCGCACGATTTGTTCCCGTAGGGAAGGCTACGCAAAGCCGAACGTGGGCGATTGGGGGGGGAATGTTGCGGCCGGCTTGAATACGATAAATAAGAAGGGCCCTCCATGGCAAGACTTGCGGCGAATGCATCTCTCAAGAGACCGACCGCAGAAATGGAGTTGACAACAGGAGGAAATTCCCAAATTTAGAAGCCCATTTCAATCACATTGCACACATTTAACCCATTTTTTTTCCTCTTTATTCTCTCCGTCACAAAGACTCTCGTTTTATGTTGCGGTTAATTTCACAAAAAATTGAATTATTTTAAAATTTTTTTTTCAAATTTGATTATTTGTATTGCTTATAAAAAATGAATAAATGAAAAAGAATTTCATTGTCCGCAAAAAATGTTTAAATGTAAATTATTATCATTAGTGGAAATATTTTTTGCTGACTAATTACTTCAAGCAATACAAATTATTATTGTTAGGAAAATAACTTCTGAATAATTCTTTTTCATGAAACAAATGGAACCTTAATAATATGCTATCTTCATCACATGCACATATTATTGTGAGTTTATAAACACATATCATTCTCACTTTATAAGTGATCTGAAGATTAATCTAAGCCCATTTTGTTTACGATCACAAGTTCATAGGGGCCGATACAACCCAATTGAAGATGTTTTAGCCCTCGTTCAATGTCCCAATTTTCGGTTTTCCGCGAACGGCGAATACTTCCTTCATATCAAAACCCTTGTACCGATGGTGCATACAAACAATCGACAACTTGCCGGAGACCTTTCCAAGATTGAATTTTACTCTAGCATGTAGATCCAGATCTAATAGCTGTAAATGGATGAGGGCCTACAGGCTACGACGGCTACTTTCTCCAAGCGAAGCATTCAGGCATTCGATCATAGGGATTTTGGCATACAATACAATATAGCAATTTGCAGCCAGCAAGTTGCAATGAAGCCTACATGCTGACCCAATCTAAAACTCAAGTTCTCTGAATTTTAACTTGAACCCATCTTGACTTGCAATGCTAAAAAGGGACATTGGGAAGAGTTGACAGGAAACCAAAAGCACCTCGCACTCCACGCTCGATTGCGTCAAGATGCAATAGACCTTTTTGCAACATTCCTAGTCCCTATAAAAGGAAACCAAAGAGAAAGACCCAATGCCCCAACTTCAAACAACGAGCTTAACCGCTTGAGATACAGTCAAGAAAATGGCTGGAATAATGGCGCGGTTAGGCATGTTCTTGGTCCTCCTCCTCTTCGTGGTTGTGGCCGAGGCGGTTCCGGCCAAGAAAGTGAGCTGCACGGACCCTAGGTACCCGGATTGCATCTCCGACGGCCGCTTCGCCTGTCCCTCAGGATGTCCCCAGACTTGTACCATGAGCTGCGACAGGTGTGCCCCGGTTTGTCCTAGGAGCCCACCCCCGCCAGCACCGCCGCCACCGCCACCACGCAAGAAGAAATCGCCTCCCCCGCCCAAGAAGCGATCGCCTCCCCCGCCCAAGAAGAAATCACCTCCGCCCCCTTCAGCCCATCACTCCTATCCACCACCACCCCCTCCGGCACCCGTGGTGCTCCCCCCGCCTGTGTCTCCTCCTCCTACTACCAACGCATCGTCGCCACCCCCGCCTCCATCGGGAGATGTTTCGGGACAGAAGAGAGCGAGGTGCAAGAACAAGTACTACCCCCTGTGCTATGGCGTTGAGTTGCCTTGCCCTGCTGGTTGCCCCACTCAGTGCGAAGTGGACTGTACCATCTGCAGACCTGTTTGCAGTGAGTTTTTCTTTGCCCGTTAAGATCCATCATCCTTTACAAAATGTCAAATATATGTTCATGAATGCTTGTTCTATATATGTTGCAATGAGAATGGAAGATCTTTAATTAATGTACGTGAATGCTGTCAAGGTGATTAGGTTTCTACGTCCTTTCCTTCTAAAATTTCGTCATGCGTTCTTTCGTGATGGATTTTAAACCGAGACGTTAATGTCGGGGTGTGCGTTCAAACGTGATCAGGTTGCGACCGGCCAGGTGCAGTCTGTCAAGACCCGAGATTCATCGGCGGCGACGGCGTAACCTTCTACTTCCATGGCAAGAAGGACCGGGACTTTTGCCTGGTTTCCGACTCCAACATTCACATCAATGCTCACTTCATCGGAAGGCGGAACCAGGAGATGAAGAGAGATTTCACATGGGTCCAATCTCTAGGAATCCTCTTCGGCAAGCACCGGCTCTTCATCGGCGCCAAGAAGACGTCGACCTGGGATGACTCCGTGGACCGCCTATCTATAGCCCTCGATGGACAGAGCGTCTACCTCCCCGAAGCCGAGGGCGAGAATTGGCAATCCACATCATCGGACGTATCCATCACGAGGTGGCGGGACACCAACGCCGTGGAAATAGAAGCGAAAGGAAACTTCAAGATCAAAGCGGTCGTGGTGCCGATCACCGAGAGAGACTCGCTGATCCATAACTACGGCATTACGCAAGAGAATTGCTATGCACATCTGGACCTGAGCTTCAAGTTCTACTCGCTCAGCGACGATGTCACCGGCGTTTTGGGCCAGACTTATGCCAAGAACTACGTGAGCAGGGCCAAGATGGGTGTCAACATGCCGGTTCTGGGTGGTGAGAGGGAATTCGCCTCCTCGGATCTCTTCGCGACCGACTGCGCTGCCACCCGGTTTGTCGGTGAGCTGAGCCTGAGCAACTCGACTGGGAATCTCGAGTATGGCGACCTTAGCTGCTCTGGCGGAGAAGATGGCCCTGGCGTCGTTTGCAAAAGGTAGAGATCTTCGCATCTCGATATGGGCCAACCATTGAAGCTCAAGAACTTTCTCCATTTGATAATTGATGTATGCAAGCAATAAAGGTCAGAGCCGGAGCAATGATGCTTGGATCTGACCAGTTTCGTATGGTCTTCTTGTATTTGACTCTTTTCGTGAATGACAATAGTCAATAAACGTGATTAGTGAGGACTAATTGTCCTTTAAGTGAAGCGGAGTAAAAGTTAAGCTTCGCTAATCAATGTACTGAACAGTTCTCTCTAAATGACAAAAGGAAACGAAAAACAAATGAAGGGAGTTTTACTATTGTTCAATCAAAAACTTTCAGGACACGTTTCTGTAAATTTGAATAAAAGTGAGAATTACCATTTTTCTCTTTCCCATAAAAAATCTAAAATATTATTCAATGTTTAGATAATCTTAAAAAAGAAATTATATGGGAACTTATGCATTGAAATATTATCCCCCATTGCTTGATAGATGGTCATATATGCTTTTTATATTCACACAATCTCTCTATGTTTGTTGAAATTTTCAAATTAAACTTTCTAACACTATTTAAAATAAGCCGCTATTAAATGAAGTGATATCACATGTATATAAAGCCTATATGAATCAATAGACAAATGATGTATCCCAAAAGTTTAAATTATTAAATGGATGTTTATATAACTCCTATAAATAAATTGTATTTAATAAATGATATCCTTATGGTTATCCTATTTTTCATCCTGATCGAGATGTGCTTTTGGCGATGGGTTTGTCATACAACTTCTAAAAGTTTCCTTGCAATTTGTATTGATGGTAAAAAAAGCATCAATATATAATTTAATGATTGTTGCGTTGGTTCTCTTCTCTCTACATTGTTTCAAATCATTAATTAATTTGTGTTTATGTTATCTTGTATTTGAGGAAAAAGGACCGATTTGATTAAAAATATAAAGTAAAAAAGATATGATTTTACCCTTGAAAAATCATGCGTTAAACACGTGCAAAAGAAAAAATGCACAAGGATTTACTATGGTAACAAAATGGATGTTTAGGCTAGTTTTATCAAACGGTGGAGAAAGTGGAGAATTTACTTCTTTGAATTAAGACAAAATAAGGAAAGATAAAGTAGTATTTAAATCTAAAAATCAACTATGAAATTTTTTTACTTGAACTGTACTAAATAAAAGAGTCATTGATTCAATAAAGATCGGGTATATCGGGTATAGCGAAATCAAAATTTCACAAACAACTAAGGTATATTCATTTCAGTAAGCATTCAACAAAAATTATGTTGGTGAGTTAAAAACTGAAGTTCGTTCGACCAAAAAAAGAAAATGAAGTTGGCGAAGTGAATGGCTTTCAATCAAATCATCAATTGACCAATTAGAAATCAATAAGCAAAATTTGACCTATTTAATAAATTAATCAAAAATAAACTCACGAGAGCTTACGAAGTTAAGTACTAAAGTTCTCATTGGCTAATTTAGTAAAAAAATGAAATTTAACACCATCTTAGAATTTGAATAAATTAGTAATATAAGCAGTTCCGTTTATATTAATTCAATCATCATCGACAATTCAATATGTAGCTTTTTATTTGTTCCTAATCCAATATGTAACTTGGAATAGTACTTTTGCTCTCATTTTTTTTTTTTTTCACGTTTCAAAAACATACATGCATTAATTAATAAAATAAACATCAAATTCCTCCATTCATTGCATACTCATCAATTTCCTTCCCATTGATAACCACCTAACTTTTCATGCACTAGTAGTGCGGGCCAAAAATTGCTAACTCATACATAGAGAAAATTTCCATTCATGCAAGTGCTGATATTTTCAGCTTAGTTTTAGATAGCTTCCGCTTTTAGAAGAAATGGGTGAATTTTTAAGAGGATCTTATTAGTGAGCATTCAGAGTATACTTATTTTAATATTCAAAATAAAGATATTTTATATTGCTAAAATATTTCCAATTTTCACCGAATCATGTACTATGAATATGCTGATAATATGAATTTGAATTATTAATAAATATTTAATCCTGTCCTTTATTTGCATCATTCTCACATATTTTGGAGACTAAAATTGAAAATTTTAACAATCAAGTGAAATCAAGTGACTCGGCCACTCGAAAACGATAGTGATCTTCCTCTCCGGCAAGGGTTTCGACTGAGTTTCTTCTTCTTCTTCTTCCCTGCAGCACTAGAACGCCACGCACATCCGGCAGGCCTGCCGGAGATCGCAAATCGCAAAGCGAACAAGCGGGTTCGGCAACCCTGTGTCAACCCTCCTTCCTCACTCGCCGCTGTCACTCGAACCTCCCCCGGCTCTCCCTCCGGCGGGGGCTTTTTCGTCGCCCCAACTCCATGGCTTCTTCTCACGGCCATCTTGACGAGGCAAATCGCCGCCCATGCTCAACTATGCCGACACGGTTTTACTGGTGCGTGTGGCATTCTAACGGTTCGTTTCCCGCTGCAGGACGACGATTTTGGAGGGGACTTTTCCGGGGCTCATAGCGCTAGGCGTTCAGGTCGTTCTTCCTCGGCGTTGATTCTTCTGTTTCTTTTTCTTTTGCTTTACGTGAAGTTTATGTGACTTTGGGCGGTGAATTTCTCTCGTTTCAGGTAATAAGAGAGGTTTCGGAGACATCGAGGACGATGAAGACGATCTCTTTGGATCCAAGAAGGTACCCAGAGTGCGGAGCAGACCCTCCATTTTGTTCAATCTTGGACTGTCTTGTCAGCATTATGCATGCTCATAATTTGTATGGCATACAATTGTAACTTATAAGGTTGCCACGCATATGTTGTAGTTCTTGAAGGCCCGTGTGTCCCTGTTAGTGATCAGACAGTTTCAGCACTTCAATTGGTGGCCAGAAATTACTTCAATGTAAACTTGTCAATTTTATTCTGTTGGAAGGAGAAGAGGATGGTTTCCCGCACAAGCATGAGCATACTAGGTTCACTTGTTGTTTACCAATAGCAGTTGTTTAGCTCTCTGGTTTTTTTAATCTGTTCTTGTATGCAACAAAATTAAGCCTCTTTTCCGTTGTTTCCCAACTCAAGTCATTGGCTTAAAGGCTGTTTTAAGTTTAACATTTTACAGTTTACCAATAGCAGTTGTTTAATTTTTATTGGGTGTTATGCTTATAATCAAAAGCAGATGCCCAACATCTTAAGCTATTTGATGTAATTCTTGGAAGCTTAGATTTGCCTTGCTTTGCATACAAGTCCACTGTCTTAGTTGCATTTTCGTTCAGGCCGCTAATGCTTAAAGAGCCCCTTCCTTTTCTTATGCATAGAAATTTATTCTCTCTTAGTTTCTTGCTACAGGCTAATACAAAAGCCGAAGAAAATGCTCCCGGTGCAGCTACAGGAATGATCTTGTCACTTCGTGAGAGGTAATTAAGAGCATTAAATTCTTACTCTATGCTTTTTTGGATAACTACTGGTCGTGTACATTTGGCATGTTTCCAACATTTCGGCAACCTATTCAGCTTCCAATCTCATGAGCTTCTTATTTTCTTTTTGCAGTCTTCAGAACTGCAAGGATACTCTAATGACATGCCAAGTATGTATTTGGCGATAGGTGTTGTCATCTTATCCTTTGTCATGTCTTTTCGAACCATATAAGCAAGTGTGACTGCGGTTCAATTGCTAATGTTTCGTTGTGCAAGAAGCATGTTGATCATGATGCTTTCATTGATGAGAGCTGTGTTGGAGATGCTAGAACCAAGGTTGTCAGATTTGGGATTTAAGTAGAATCGCTCAGGGGTCTGTAAAATCGAATCATAAGATTTTAACAAACGCTGAAAATAACTTAGAAAAATATCATCCCCAATAAGTAGTGACCCCAATAAAAGACCATAATGCAAGATCAATTGAAACAAGTCCAGTGAGGTAAATGCCTTATGCAAATGCAAATTGACTAGTTTATTATATTTACTGTTCAAGCATGAAAGAAGGGTGAACAAAGATGGTAGATGCAATCTAATTGCAGTTGACAATCTATTTTAACAACAAAAGCACACAAACCCATTACTATTAAAAACTCTAGATAGATTTTCAGCAGCTTTTACCACTTCTTCATCAAGGCTACAGTCATCTCCATTATCATTATCATTGTCATCAAATTTGTTATCAGATTCATTGTCATTGTTGTTGTTGGTACTCTCAACGAAATTAATTTCATTGCTATGTGACTCTAAATCTCTAGGACTTGAAATGTTCCAAATCATTTTGAATGTCATCCACGTCATGGAATTAGATGCAGTTAACATGCTCTGTCATTGGAAAATGCTATAGCCTTTTCATCATTCACTGCCATTGCTTCCATAATGATTCAGTGAATTTTGGAGTCTAGTCATGTTGAGGCAACTTGATTCAAGTGTGATGTTCAAATCCAGCTCCATCTCGCTTTAGTTTCACATAATGAGGCAATTGGCATGCTCAAGCTTGGCCATATAACCTATGATCAATTCTAGTTGGGTTAAGCTTTAACTTGAAGTTGAGTTCTCAATGTTCAACAGAACTTAAATATAGTTTGTTTATGTTTTTGATGTTGCTTGCACTTTTGTTATCTTTGTGCTATTCTTTTATATATTCGTATCTGAAACTATTTGGCTTTTTTTTTTTTTTTACCCTGTTGAGTTTCTCAGACAGAACTTGAAGCCGCAAAATCCGAGATTCAAAAGTGGCATACTTCATTCCAAAACGAGTCCTTCATACCTTCTGGGACATCTCCTGGTTAGTCTTCTGTTTATTTGGATATTTAATAATTGGAACTTGGCATATGACATAAGCATGAGAGAGCTAATTCAAACTTATTCTTGTATATATTCTGATACTCTCCTCTTCCTTGCAGAACCCAAGGTGATAATTAACTACCTTCAGACACTTAGATCTTCAGAAGAGGCATTGGGAGAGCAGGTTGGTTTGCGGGCAGTATGTTTCTCATTCCATTTGTTCTATTTTGCAATCAGAAGTTATTTATCATCTGTTGTTTCAATTTTTCAATGTAGCTGGAAAAGGCAAAGAAAAAGGAAGCAGCTTTCATAGTAACATTCGCAAAGCGGGAGCTAGAGATAGCTGAGTTAAAGGTGAATCTTTTATGGAGGATATTAGAATGGTTTGTAATTGTAGTGTTGTTTCAACCTTTATCTCCTTGTTTTACAAATATACTGATTGTCATTAACTATGTGGGAGGTGAAAAGTAGATGAGAACCAATTTTCTATGATTGTGACTGCATTCATACTCCAGTTACCTAAATGGATTGTTTCAATTCTTTCTCTGTCAAATTGCGTGTAGATTCTGTAATCATAGTTGTAACCTAAACAAAATATTTTGTAGACCCCTTATTAAGGTGCTTAATGAGATAGCAATAACTATTATAGACTTTTAGTGACAAAAAGCAAGTTTTCCTGCAAATAGGAAGAGTAAATAGTCAACACCATTTAAGGGCCTCTTTCACAAAGTAAGCTGGGATTCTTTTGATGTTTGCTGGGTAGCTGTTTAAAATTGCTTCAAATTTCTAATATCTGGACTGCATTTGACTGACACAAGAGTTACCCTTTATTTCAGTCTGCTGTTCGAGACTTAAAAGCACAACTCAAGCCACCATCGATGCAGGTAAGGCAGAATATATCTTGCTATATGAACGTATGTTTCTATGGTATGGCAATGAGTGAATGCATGCGAATTATCAATTAACCACGCAAATTGTGTATGGTTTCTCTTAGAATGAAGTCTACTTTTTGTAAGAGAGTGCTTTCAATATTTCTGGCTTAGACATGAATGACTAATTTATGTCAACAAACCATACATCTTTTAGTGTTTACCCTATCTGTTAAATCTGCTTGAATGATGATTTTTGGGTTGGACTGGAAAAGCTCAGGCTGTAAACAGTGTGTTTTGATATTGTGATTCAGGCAATGATACTACAATCTTCCTGATTTTATATCTTGGCCAGTTAATCCTCTTGCATTTACTTGCCATGGTAGATTTAGTCTGCTTTTTTCCAAGGACTTCCTGGGTGTAGATAGGGGTTACACTTTTATTTTGGTTAAAATTCGGATTGGCTGGCTCTTGCTGTGGAAAATATTTTCTCAATTTGCTCAGTGGCTTCTAGGGAACAACTTTTCTGTTTCAGTTGGGTAATCCTTAAAAAATGGCCAATTTTATAGCCACTAATGTATGACAGTTATTATTCTGGTGTTAACATCTTAAATTTTGTCTGTTCATGTTTCTTTGTTGACAGGCAAGGCGGTTATTGTTAGATCCAGCAATTCATGAAGAGTTTACCCGTCTAAAGGTCTGTAGTTGAACTTTTTCATTGAACTTTTATGGACATGGTATTAGTGAAAGCATAATGTCAATAAATGTCTTAGGGAAAAGACACTAATTGGGAAAACTTGGCGATGTATGTAATTGGAGATATACACATTACAAGAAAAATTATCTACCCTGCATAGGTGAGTTCAGATTCCATGGCACATTTAATGACTCTGCAAAGTGCCTGAAGACACTTCTTATCATTTTTTCTTAGTACGAATCCTTCGTTTTTGGTGCCATGGGGAGGAAACTTAATTCTGGAAATTTTGAGAGTCCTTTGATGAGAAATTTTTAATAATTGGAGAGGAGTCCATCCGTTTCTTTTACGTGGAGAACTGTTTTCTGCTCTTTGCTAAGACTTCTCTGATTCTCCAAACAATTTACGGGACATTTTGCTTTCTTGATTTTAGGGTTCCTCATAGTAGTTATGCTTTCTCTATAAAGCCAAAATTGAACTTAATGAAACTATTCTGTGTGTGGAAATGTTTGCTTATAATTTCTTTTATATAATGTAAGAAAAAAGAAAAAAAAAGAAAAAGAATGTTGTTAAGTACATTGCCAGTATCTACAACTCAGTTTTCATGGTCTGGGACTGGTTGATTTCACAGCAGTAACATTTTCTGCTTTTGTAGCTCTACTTTTCTCACATTACCCTATGTTGGCTGCCATATGCTATATGAATGTCCATGTTGACACATGTGACTTGGATAATTCTGTCCTTGGTGTGTATCTTGGAGGAGATACCTATTCATTGCGAATGCTTCTAAGATTTGAGTATTGTTCTAATGCTAGAACTTGGTAGAGGAGAAGGACAAGAGGGTGAAGGAGTTGCAGGATAATATTGCAGCTGTTAGTTTCACTGCACAGAGCAAGATGGGTAAGATGCTCATGGCTAAATGCAGGACCCTTCAAGAGGAAAATGAGGAGATTGGGAATCAAGCAGCTGAGGGAAAGGTACTGCTGTATGCGTCATGATATCCTGCAAATTTCAATTATTGAGTCTTGTATTTATGTTCTTGATTTGTATGCTTTTTGCAACAGTGAGGAGACGCCCATTACTAATTATTGTCTTACGAGTATAATTAAAAGCACTCGTCCATGAAAAGCTCTGCGGTGTAGGGGTTCTATTAAAATTATCTAAAGAATAGGATGGTTTGGGCTGATCTACTTGTTTGTCCACTGTTATCTGGCTTGCAGATGCATGATTTAGCAATGAAACTGAATTTACAAAGGTCACAGAATGCAGAGCTGCAGAGTCAATTTGAAGGTTTGAACGTGGCTCATCCATGTCTCTTTGAATTTGTACAGCTCTTTTGCAACTTTTGTTAGCATAAGAGAACCTTTACATGTCTAATGCTGCAAGCGAAGGTTACTTTTTCACTAAATGGACATTGAATGAGCATAGAAATGACATTTGCACCAACAGTGTATATTTGAAGGAATTCAAATGAATATTTGTATCACTATTTAGGTAATACGTAGGTTATTTTCTTCTGTTACGTTCGATCTTCCTTTGAGGGTCTTGCATTAGTTTCTAGCTTGCTGAGTTCATATTGTGGTTGTCGCATGCAGGATTATATAGACACATGGAAGGACTCACAAATGACGTCGAAAAGTCGAATGAAATGGTACTCTCTCTCTCTCTCTCTCTCTCTCTCATATATGCTTTGTAGGAGGCCTGATAGAGAGAGATTGATAACCGAGATCTTGTAAATGTAGGTCCGCATCTTGCAAGAGAAGCTGGAAGAGAAGGATCAGGAGCTGAGAAGATCAAAGAACGAGTGGCGGCAGAAAAATGCACCTAGTGCGATGAGTGATAAAGATCCCATTAAAGAGGAGAATCAAGGTGTTGGTGACTGAGTGGGAATCAAAGAGTAAAAATAATCGGATTCTGGTTTATTTCTTTGTTTATCCTCAGTCTGTCTTGTTTGTACATTATTATCGTTATATTTTTCTCGCAAGAATCTGGAGTGGAGCATACGCCTGTAATGTCACCGTTGCCTTCATATTATTCATCCCTTGTTTATCGAAACAAATCAAAAAAGATGAAACTACACGTTGAACGTAATGATTCTAGTCCCCCCTCAGATGCTACAAAATCCAGTGGGCTTGAAACTATTTGCAACTTGCGAGTCCAGTTTTGGTGAATGAGGTTCCGACAATCTCAGATGTGCGACGGAAGGGGATGGCAAGGGTCGACGGAAGAGCACGGTGGCATGACTGGACGGTAGCAATGACACGAGTCCCAACCGAGAGGAACGACAAACCTGGATAACCATTAACCCTCGGCATCGCGTGAAATGCTGGCGCCAGTGTTGCAAGCGTCTTGAAACATTTACTGGTTTATAGCCGAGGGTGGTGAAAGGCATGACTTGTGAGCGAGCTCATATCGGATGCACGTGAGACTCTACCATGGGGCTCGACACGTCATTTGATCGTCCGGCCATGTCGCATGGTCCCGTTGTTCCTTGGAAATATACTCCAAAATAAACCCACATGGTCCATAATTAAACCAAGTTTAGCCAATTCCAACGATTTTTATATCTTACAATTCTAGATATTGTTGGGTACGTGCACACTTTGTGTTTCTTAAAGGGGATAATGACATAAATGATTTATGAACTTTGACCAAATGTGCAATGCAGCCATTGAAATTTTAGTATTTATTCAATTTAATTTTTGAATCACATGAAAATGTTCAATATTATTCAATGTTATAACTTTGACAACAATGAACATTTTCATATAATTCGGAGACTAAATTGAATATATATAAAATGTCTAGGGACCATATTGAATAATGTAAAATTTCATGAATGATATCACACATTAGGTAATGATTATATTAAACAAATTAAAAATTCTGAAATCACATTGTATATTAACTCAAAAGTCATAGGTCATTATGCCATTTCCATCTCGCACCTATCATTGCCATTTCACGTCTTTCTGAGAAATGGATTTTCCCATACCCCTAAGTCAAACCGTAGCCAAGACCTTCCTTTTGCCTTTCTTTACTCGATCGTAGATTGATTGTTTCATCTACATATTCGATCTCAACTTTATGTTGGTACAAGTATCCAATCTTCCCCAAGACATTTTATGTCCTCGACAAGAGAATCGTGGTCTCGGCATAGACTATCCTCTTCTTCCTTTTTCCACATTGAAAGGCTGATACTTTCAGTTTCGAACAACTTGCGTTGCTAGGATGTAAAAAATTAACAACTTGGTGAAAGCTGTACTAGATTGAATCTCATTTCCCATGTGTAGATCCAGAAAAGATGTAAAAGAGGATGAGGGCTGGAGTGATGGAAGGGGGAGAGACTAGTAGATTGAAAGCTTTCTCCAAGTGAAGTAGCGAACGCATCTTCCATTACAATACTATGGCAACTAGCTAGTAAATTAATGAGCATTTGCTAAGGCGTTCTCCCGATTAATGCCTCCAATTTAAAAAAAGAAGAAGAAGGGCTTGCGAATATCGAATCGTGAGATCTTTAACTATTGTCTATGGCTCGATAAATCTTTATACATAATCCTGCGACTAACATATCCATCTCTAAATGAGATTATTGCAACAACTAAAAACCAAGAGAAGGTGCTTATGATGTTGCTACCGTGTGAACACTAGAAGAGGCGGGGGAAGGAAGGAGGGGGAGGGGCGTATGACTTGCAATGCTGAAAAGGACCCCATGAAGACTTGACACGAAATCAAAGTACTTCGTACTCCACAAATCAATTGCCTCAAAAAGCAACTGGTCCCTTTTTTGCTTATTTGTTACGAAGAAAAGGCCCATCATGACGAATCTACTTAGACCAAGTCTATGCAAAAACTTACGGGGAGAGTACATCCCAGTGTCACTTGCTTTGCAGCTTCATAAGCATTTTCAAGCTTGCTTCTTGATCTAATACTAGCCCACTCAAAAGTAATTTTCAGATGAATCAATTTCCATAAATGAGAATGGATGAACAGTTAGATCACACGAGATATGCAAAACAAGCTATACATTCTAGCCAATCTATCCGAGAGACAAACGGCTGATTCACACTCTAGTGGCAAGGATTCATCTTGAGATGCTTGTGATCAACGTGCATGAACAGCAATAACACACGAAGTTGAACCTGCACTGGCACGCTCAAGAACCGAAGAAGAGGTTGACGATCTAACTTTCGGGTGATGGAATAAGACGATGGAAAGGACATCGCGCAACCGATTGGGGCCACATTTGCCTGCACAGTCGGATTGAGATGTGGGATTGATTGATGCTAACATTTGCATGTCGTCTCAAGTTTCTTGCCTCCACATGTTTTTGGGGTTCGTCTTTTCCTGTTCCGGATGGTGGCACAAGTCGTCCGATTAGGCGATGCATGAAAAGCATGATCCTCCTTGGGTGTATCTTGCTAATTGGCCACCACCACGTCACGACGGACTCAGTATAGCCGCAAAAAGAGCATAATCTTTCCTGACATATTGGCGACAACGCTTTTAACGCTGTCCATGCATGTGCAAAACATGAGTTAGACAGATGTTGGCCGTACAAGGCCCCTTTCATCTCAGTATTGCTCTCCCACGCTAAAAATGAAAGGGTGGCATCAAGTTTTGGTCCATGTGTTCCTCCATTCCCAATGGCCACATAAGGTTTCTCCAACTAGTCCTCTTATCGGTAGACTCCACGTGTGGAGACATATTCCCCTGTACAAATTAAACCAAATAAATGTGATTGACATTCATGTTTGTACCCATCGAATCATAGAGTCGAGATTTATCAAAAAAATATTGATAACAAAATTAGAGCCGATGGTGAATGTGTAAACTAATTGCCAATGGGTAGGATTTGAGTTCCAAACCCGATGGAAACATCAAATGATCTTCATTCACTAATCGACTAAAAGAGGATTAACAAGATGTATTCATAGAGAATAGCTAGCCAAAATCTACAGTGTGAGTATTCACCAAATCACATTTACTACTTGTGAGACAAGCAAAGGCAGATAAGGCAATTCTCTATCCCTCAGCATAAAAGCGTGGAAAATATAAAAGGATCATGCCTAAACTTTGTATAAGACTGTTTATTCCTCGTACAATCCCTTGCCACGTCAGTCGGCATCAAAACCCTAGTCAGTGTTTCCCAAAGTCGATGGTCGTCCTCGTGATCCTCTCAGCGACCGAGATGCTTTTGCAGAAACATGCTCTAGTGCTGATGAAAGAGAATGGCATTAAAATAAGCAAATAACTTTGCCTTTTCTACACCCGGACGCCGACTAATGCTGTATGACCTGACATAAGTAGAAGGAATCATGTCACGGAGCTGAGTCAGTGTTGGTTCCAGCGAAGAATGCACCAAAATCAGCTCTCGTGTTATTCACCTTCGCGTTCGTTCGATTAAGTAGAATCAGTCTTGACAGTATTAATTTAGTTTTACTCCAAGAAATATGATTTATATATCATGTGGCTTATTTCATGACGGTCGTCTTTTCTTACTATAAAAGAGTAGTATTAACGAATATCCTAAAGACATTTGTTAAACATGCTTTATTTGGAATAACTTTTGTCAATTAGAGGAGCAGCCAATTCATAAGAAGCTGTATAGTTTCCTTAAATGAGTTACTTGGTATGTGCTCTCTTTTTTATCAATTCTACTGTATTTTTACTCTAACATATAGACTTTTGTCATGTCTCTTGATAGGACGTGAGACTCGAAACTCACTCTTAAAATTAAATCGTTCCTACCCCAACTTCTACAAAAAGAAGGGATTCAAAGTCCTTGCACTCCCTTTCTCATAGGTGCCCTTGTTAGCAAAGTCTTTGTACTATTGATTGTACCATATTGCATGCTTTAATGGTGGAATAGGGAATTTTTTTTTTATGATGGTGAATGATCTGTGATGACTTAAGGTGATTAGTCATGTCAAGAGATTATTATGCACTGGTGGTGCTTTTAGTGGAAATTGCAATAATTCTCATTCTGTAGCTGGATGGGATGGCATTATTCTTCTTCAATTAGAGCTTTTCATCACGTTTTTCATGTTACGTAAAGGGCAGTCGATTTTGTGCCTTAAAATGTTCTTTGACTCTTGAGAGATATTTTATGCAACAATTATATTTTAGGTATCTAATCTAATTCATTATTGTAAAATAGACTATGGACATTGGATGCACTAAATTTAATGGAATGAGCCTTTCCTTTTTGGAATAATAAATTAAGGGTTTTGCTTAAGGAAGTGAAAATTCAAAAAAATATTTTAAAATCTCATTCGACATAGTAGGCACAAATATTTCATAATGTTATTTTTATATGTTCAATAAAATATTTCAAAATCCCTAACTATATCATGCTATACAACACAATAGAATCTATCCATAGAAGTAGAGTATGTAACGGTATGATATGGACTTTTAGAAATTATCAACTAAAAAAAAAAATAAGGATAAAATCCGTGAGAAGACTAACAGAAAAGTAATTGATTAAGTTGCAGATTTGAATAGATTCACTTCCTTTGAAAATAACTCTTTTCCGCTGTCTTTACTTCCACAATTACCATTTCCTATTTCTCATAAATGAATTCGAATGCTCTCTCTTTTTGCTGAAAAGAAACGAATAATTATCCATCAAATTAGTGTTGGTTGAAATGCTCTATACAATGAAAACAATGACAATTGCTTCTTCTTCTTTTTTATAAATCTAGATGTTATTCCTTTTTCACAATGCTATGTAAATCTTATTCCTTGTTTTAATACCTTTAACAAAAACTACTCAAATTGCCAAACTTTTACCTCTAATTTCACCAAGTTATCATATCTATGTACGTGTGATATCACAAATTAACCACGAAAATTGTACAACCGAGGTATTCTAAGATAAAGAAAACTTATAATTTGCAACAACAACAAAATCCTCTAAAAACGACTATGAATCTCATAATGTTTGCATAAAGTCATTTATCAGAAATAGAAATTCTTTTCATTTTATAAGGATCTTTATAATTGTTTGTGTCGGGAAGATGATGGACTCAGAACATATAATCCATGAATGCTCGATGTAAAAAGTGTATGTATTAAGACAAACAAGAAAAATAGTATTCAACTCTGTCCAAACCAAATGGTAAATGGTATATTTTTCTAATGTATCAAGACAAGTTGGTCCTAAGCATGTCTTTAAAAGGCTTAAGAGGAAGGAAATAGATGAGAGATCCGCCCTAGAGTGAGAGACTTTGTAATGTTACTGGAAGAAAAATCTTCAATTTTTTTTTTGGGGGGGCAGGGGGGAAGGTGGTGTATGTTGGTGCACTTTAAAAATAATGACATCTAGATTAGGTGCCGGGTTACTAAATTACCTTTGGTAAAGGCCTCGTCAGAGCTAAAAGGTTCTTGTTGGTTAGCCTGTGCTTTGTACAATGTCATAAATTGACGTGTTGATCAGTACCCTTGGTCCATGACACTGTATGAAGCAAATGGTAAATGCTATTTGCTAATATATTAAGACAAGTTGTCTAGAAAGTGCTCATTACAAAAAGGAAATCCCTTGTGCTATGTAAAGTATAATAAGTATATTTTATTAGAGCGGCTATATCAAAAGAAGAAATGCCAGATATATCAATGAAAATTGACATAGTAGAATACATCCAACCAACAACTTAATCACTTACATCGGATTGTCTAATTTAAACCACTGATGGTGGAATCTGGACTCCACCACCGATGGATGGTATAATAATTTTTTTTTCTTTTTGTATTGACAAAACAACATTAACGATGTCTTATCAAAAAGTAAGCATTAGCGATGGCAATGGAAGCCATCAAACGAACTCGTGAGCAGCCAATTCTCTGCCTCAAAAGTCAATTCCATTGCTTTATTTTGGTGACACGCTCATTTTTTAAATTGAAAGTATGCTCAATTATTTTCAATGGATCAAAATTCTTCATAATTTTAGAGAGGGAAATGCATGTATATGTTGACCAGCAAATTGGGTTATTCAACCCAACAATGCGGGTGATAATTATGTATTAGATAGGTTACCAATAGGTTTGCGTCCTTTATTGTTAGAGGATCAGATTTGATCATATTTTATTAGGAGAGTAAAAGATGTATTTTTCAAACTATGTCCCTTTATATATATAAAGGAATGGAGTGAGACCATTATCAAGGTGAAATGCTTTTGTATAGTTTTTAATTTCATGGACTAATCATATCGGAGATGACTTCACAAACTCCATGAGCCTCCTTTGTCAGGCCAACATAGATCGTATCCAAATAAATGAAAAAACAAAGGGCAGCCTCATCATGAAACTTCCAAATTTCAAATCCGATCTACTTAGATCCGCAAATCGATTTTAATTCATTAAAGCTGCCCTTTATTCTAAGTTTTTTTTAAAAAAAAGTGGTATGATGAACGAGCTCTTTGTACTTAAAAAAAAAAATCCATGCACTATGAGCTCCACCATGCGCACACGCAATTTACAACAAAAATTCCCGTGATTAAAATTTGGAAAGAAGTCGTTGTCTTCATTGGAGTTTGGACGAACGGGGTGGTCAGATAGAGATGTAACATAGTACTTTTATATGCTTATGCTCGTAATATATAAAATCTACCCAAGATTATTGAAATTAATCAATTCTAACATGTGCATAAAATAATGCCAAATTAAATCAAATCAGTGTGCGTTGCCCCCGGATTATCCGTGGCAATTAATTTGACAGAGACATCAATTTAGTCGGTGAGAGGCTCGGTCTCTCTCACTCGTGCTTCAACATATATAATTTGTGGGATGACGAGGGAGCATTCGAGGATTTATAGGTTAAGTACATTGCTCCGTGGGCATGTTTATTTTCTATTGTTGTTTGTAAACCGAGCTGTTTTTTTTTTCCTTTTAAATTAAGTCGCTTTTTGAAATCCTAGTTGCTGTCAGAAGAGATTCGAATATGAGCTCTGGAGTTAGTCATTTGAAAGGTGTTGCTTCAAAGAAATGCAATTTGATTGGCAGTTCTGACAAGGAGATGCACAGAATCGATGTGTATTTTAAGCAATCATGGCGTAAGTTTTTTTTTTATATTAAGAAAAAGAGCAATATTTACGGGACTGTCCTTCATTCACCGTGAGATTAATAGTCTATTATGAGAAAATAATTATTATTATAAATTGATGCGGAGTTTACTTGTACAAGAATTTGTAGTTTACATCATGCTACTTCTCTAACAATGACTCAAAATTATTATGCTAACAAAACTTTAATAAAATAGTAATAAACCTATTATACTTTTCCACTTTAGTTCTCAACATTTTAACCGTGCCAATTGAATTTTAAATATCTTCATGTTTTATCAATTAAGTCAATCAATCAATTTTGATTAAAAATATTTGATGTGGATGCTAGTCATCTTATAGGTATAGTCAACTCTAATGTAGATAATTTTTTAATAATATTTTTCAAAATTTTTAATATTTTCTTTTCTTTTCCTTCTTTTCTATTTATACTATGATTGGCAAGGGATGCTGGGCCCTTAGTGGCCACTGGACAAGGTCAGTGAAGTCCTTGCTGCTCGTTGCCAACGGAGTCCTAAGGCTGCCCCTTGCTGGCCACAATTAAAAATAATAATAAAATAAAGAAGGAAAAGAGATGAAAAGAAAAAATTAAAATATATATTAAAAAATTTCCATGTCAACACTAGTCATATCTAGATGGATTTCTGGTCAAAATTAGTCGGATGAACTTAATTAGCAAAACATTAAAAGTTTCAGGACTTAAGTAGCATAATTAAAAGGTTCATGACTTAATTAATATAATTAAAATGTTTATGACTGAATTAATAAAGATGCAATAGGTTTAGGACTTTTATGTAATTTTCTCCAATTTTTTTCCTTCTTTAAAATTGCAAATGGAATAGAAAATTTCTTCAAAGACCAAGTTTAATAAATCTCTTGCTAATGCATGCACATGAGAATGGAAAAGAAAATAAATTAACATAACGATACGACACCCACTTAATTTATACACCCACGTTCGCAATCATGTTCCACGATGGTTAGACTAACCTAATAATATATGTTGACCTCAGTCTACTTCCGATTGTATTTTCTGTTGTCAAGTCCACAAGCTTTAATTTGTCGATGCAACTAATCACTGACCCGCGGGGGCGGCGGCTTTGATGAGGCATCCCTCTCCCGAACAATCACCGGCAAGCCGCCACTCATGGTGGCGGTGAGACCCGGAGAGAACCGGGCTTGTTGGGCCTTGCCCACGACTCGGACGTCGAACCTCCGCACCAAGGCGAGCGCCACGCTCTTCATCTCCACCACTGCCATCTCCTTGCCCAAACAAGACCGAGGGCCGGCCTGGAACACCGGGTACTTGTACAGGCTCTCCGGACGAAACACCCCGTCCTGCAGCCACCTCTCAGGCCGAAACTCGAGGCAATCGGGGCCCCATATCCGCTCCATCCGGCCCATGGCGTACGGGTGGTACGTGATTCTGGTCCCGCCTCCGACGACTGTCCCGTCCGGCAACACGTCGTCCTCCGACGCAAACTTGGAATCGAACTGCACGGGCGGGAACAGGCGCATGCTCTCGTGAACAGCCGCATGCAGGTAGTGCATGCGCTGCATCTGCTCGTAGCTCGCCAGCACATCCCCGGTCGAGCCGTCCATGACCAGGTCCGATTCCTCCCGGATCAACCTCTCCACCTCCGGGTTCCGCGACAGCAGCCAGAAGAACCCGGTCAGGGCCGAGGCGACCGTGTCACGGCCCGCCAGGAGGAAGCTGATCACAATGTCGCGGAGGTAAACGTCGTCGTCCACCGTGCCCATGAACCGGGACAGGAGGTCGTTCCGGTTCGCGAACGACCCGAGCCTCCGCCTCTGCCTGATCACCTCCTCCGCGAGGGCGTTGACCAGTTTGACCGCGTCCCTCAACCTCCGCTCGCTCCCCACGTTGAGCAGGCGCTTCGCCTTCCAGACCACGTGCGACACGTGCGCCGCTCGCTCGGCCGACAGCCTCGACGCGAGGTCGAAGGCCAGAGCGAAGCTCGACATGGGGAGGGAGAGCTGGAGACAACCCGGGTCGACCCCGAACGAGAACTTGCAAATGCTATCGAACGAGAACCTCCGGAACACGTCTTGCAAATCCACGGCGCCGCCGTCATATATTCTCGACGCCAGGAGCGGGACGAGCCTGGTCTCGATCTCGCCCCTCACGATGTCGAACGCGTAGGCGCGCACCGACACGCTCCCAGCTCGAGGCTCGCCATCTTCCGCTGGAACCGCCACGAGTCCCCGTCGGCGTTGAAGATGCCCCGGCCGAGGAGGTCGCCCAGGATGGCGTTGAAGGGCTTGCCCTTGGGGTAGTTGTCGAACCGCGCCCGGAGGATGTGCTCGACGTTGCCCGGGTTCGCGGTGATGGTGTTGCGCAGGACGTGGACGTGGATCGTCCCCGTCGGGGAGTTCCGGAGGAGGTGGGCGTACCAGTCGCAGAGGTTGCCGAACTCGGACGACCAGCTCGAGGACAGGTAGCTCGCGCACACGTCGCAGCTGCATAGCGGTGCTTGGAGCGATCTCAGCAGGAAGAGCGAGAGGAAGAGGAGGGCGAGGACGAGGACGAGGGCGAAGGTGAAGAAGACCGCGGAGTGCACGGGCAGGTCGAAGCACAGTGAAAGCAAGCGCTCCATTGACAAACGACTGAGGACGACAGAGAGAGAAACAGACTGATGAGATGAGAGAACGAGGGAGAAAGAAGAGGCATTAAATACCGTAATGCTCTAGGGATCGACTGGCGCAGAGGGAGTTGGGGGGGCGGGGGTGAAGTTGGTCATTTTGCCAATAATAGTGCCCGGCTTTAAATCGAGAGGGGGAGCGATTTTAACAAATGTGCACTCTTCGGAATGGTTTTCGCACAATCCAATCTATCGCCGTCAATTTGGATGGTTGCTCGAATTTTTCAATCGATGGAGATGGAAGATGGGTTGCGTACAAATCAAGAGTTAATTATTGAGATAATGACAAAAACAATCTATGCATTTTGGCTTGAAGTGCAATGTGTCCATGAACTTTTAATTTTTTTAATGTAGCCCCTAAATTTTAATCCAATGTATAATGTGGTCCTTGAACTTTTAATTTATTCATTGTAGTCCTTGAACTTTTAGTACATATTCAATATAGTCCCTAAACTGTATGGAAATGTTCAATGTAGTCATTCTAATAATTCAAGACCAGAGACTACATTGAATATTTTCATATAGTTTAAAGACTAAATTGAATGTGTTCCAAAAATTCATAGACTATTCGATGATTACATTATATATTGGGTTAAAGTTCAGGGATTACAATAAAAAATTATAAGTTTAGGGACCACATTATATCTTAACCAAAGTTGACTGTTTATGTCATTTTTCCTAAATTATTTGGGTAGTTGGTTAACTTTTCAAATTATAACAGTCCAAAAAAATTGATGGTGAAGGTGAAAAATACACAAGCTCCATGACGTATAAGAATTCTTTTTATAAATAGATAATTAGTTTGATAGACCCTGTTAGCCCCGATTCTTCTAACAAAATGGTACTTATTGACTAAGAAGTCAAACAAGCAGTTTTACGTGATTCACTTGTCAAGTTTAGATCGTTAAAAGGTAAAAAGTCGAGATTCACTCGTCACCCATGTTAAGTACGCTTCGATAAGCTAAAAGATGTAAAGGGTGGCATGGTCCATCAGAGCAGGTACCCCATAAACCTAACCACGGGATCTTCGTACATGAGGTTGGAATGTTGGATTTAACCGTAACTACTCAACCTCCTCGCCAGCAGTGCAGGTTCAGACAAAAGCTGGAGTGGTACCAGGCCCGGGACCCCAATCAAACCTACGCCGAGGACAAATTGGTTTCTTGAAATCGTAGGGTTACGCGGAGATTCGAGAGCGAGCCTTGTCCAATTCGATCGACCACTTCGGCGCTGCGTTTCGTTTTTCCCCCCCTTTGCTTTGAGATGCGTTATAATGCTTTTCGAAGCATCGGCAACTTGACAGACATGGAGTTATTACTGAAGGGTGTGTACAAGTACAACGCGTGCGAAGAAATTTAAGCAGCACAGCAGCATGGGACTGACGAAGGGATGAACGAAGCTGAAGCGCGGTTCAAGGCAGCCGTCACGCGCGCGCTTCGATCCGGTCGGGCTGGTATCTCCCCCTAATGTCGGCTCCAATGTGCGCCGGTGGTTGCAACATTGCGGCGCTCCGGAGATAGTAGACATAAGTTGGTTTTAAGAATTTGTTTCTTATCAATTGAAAGAAATTTTAGATTTAGAAAATTTCAAAAATTAGTTGTAAAAATACATTGGAAAAATTGTTCAAAAAGCCCTAAACTAATTGTGCTTTAGTCAATCCAATCTTAGATATTTTAATTGTACTTATTGAATTCTAAACATTTTGGCGTGTTGCTTATTGAGTTCATTCGATCAATTTTCATTAGAAATTTCTGACATGAGCACCAACCATCTTATGTGGCATAATCGTCACTAACGTGAACAATTTTAATAATTTTTTTATATTTTTTCAATTTCCTTCTCTTTTCCTTCTTTATTATTATTTTTTTTTTACCTTTTACTTTTTTTCTTATTTCTTATTTCTCTTTTCCTTTTCCCATTTTTTCTTTGCTAGCCATCATGGGGCCTTGTCAATGGCCGGTGGAGGTCACTAGTGGGGGGCAGCCCTTCGCTAGATTGGGCTAGGGGTTGCCCTTGCCTAAAGCGGGAGGGACGGCCCTTGCTTGAGGCGTGCGACCTTTGTTGGCCATCAACGAGGCCTACCTATGGCTAGTGGAGGGAAAAGAAAAAAAGAAAAAAGAAAAAAACAGAAAAGAAGAGAATTATGGGGAAAAGGCAAAAAGTAAAGTAAGAAAAGAGAAGAAAAAAATAAAATAAAGTGTTTGAAAAAATATTAAAATTTGTCAATGTAGTTATGCCACATAAGATGGTTGACATCCGTATAAGAGATTTCTAGTCAAAATTGTCAAATGAACTTAATTGATAAAACGTGAAAATATTTAGAACTCAATTAGTACTATTGAAATGTTTTAAGATAAAAATGACAAAAGTGTAATAAATTTAAGACTTTTTGACAATTTTTCATAATAAATCACTAACCCTTCTTAACATCATATGGATACGGAGGTAAAATCACTTTGTACTGGAGTAAACATTTGCTTGTTATAGCATCAAGCGACAACCGATTTTGCAACCATGCAATACCTCGATCGTTCTCGATCATTGATGCATGGAGCGATAAATTCCCAAACTAACCATTTTTATTATACAGATCAACGACTGATATTAACAAGGCATAAATTGTGAGCACAAAGAGTTTATTGAAAAACTATGCAAACAATTTCGTGTGTATATAATTGATATGCGACTTAAGCCCGACGATATTCAATGCATCTTTCCCGCGACATATTACCACGAACACCACTTCTAATGAATCTTCTAATTAGTAACGTTTACTAATGCTGAGAGTCGTGAAAAATTAATGGGAAACACTAGGGAAAAAGAAGAAGAACAACTTCGATTATTTCTCAAGTTAATTTATTTTTTAAGCGTGGAAATTTTTTCGTAATGGAAGAAAATAAATTCGCAACGAGCTAGTCGGTCAATTTACTAGTGCCACATTGAAAAGATCCGGATCCAGATCAAGATCCGGTGGACAATAAATTAATTGCTTGAAATACTCATGCCTATAATATTTATTGACTCCAGAAAAAGAAAAAAGAAAAAGGTGGATAAAGTGAAAGTAGAATCTTGCGGTGGGCCAGCGATCCAACCGCTGCATTAAAACCAGTTTCTAAATGAAGTTAATTTACTTTAGTCATCACACCCTACCTTACCTTTTCCACCCATCAATATCCCAACTTTCCTTATTAAAAATCACGTAAAAAAAAAAATATAGTCGTAAGAAAAATGATACATAGCATTTAAACTTGGGAAATTTTCAAAAAAGGACTCAAAGTGAGCATATTTTCTCAAATAAGGATCTAAAGTGGCCGTTGTCTCAAATGAAGATCCAAAGTAGCTAAACCAGTCTCAAATAAGAACCTCAACTCGTCGGATAGCCAAATGTTTGCCGGCCGGCGAGCGTGTGACATTTTTGGTGGCCGGAATAAGGGTAATTTTGTCAAAAAAATTAATAGAAATTAACAAACCCTACAAAACAGAAGCCCCAAACTCTTCACGCTCTTCTTTTGCACTTTATCTTCTAGGTTCTTTGTCCCCTCTTATTTGGAGAACCCAAATTCTTTGTTAATGGAGCAAGATCCTTGACTCCTCGAGTTCTAAAGGTACGTGCCAGCACCCCCCTCGCCTGCCCCTCTCTCTCTCTGTGGAAGTGGATTCGCATTGTGCCCAAGATGTAGGTCCTTGAGATTGAGATGTTCTGTGTCTCTTGGTTGGGTTCGTGGAAGTGGATTTGCATTCCACCTCACTCTCTCGGCTCTCAGGGTTTCCTCTCTTGCGATCCTCTACGAAACTCCCCTCTGCCCGAAAGCAATGGAGATGATTCGCCGCCGCCGCCGTGGCTCGCTGTTGGCGGTGCTGCTGTTGCTTCTTCTTCTCCTCACGGCAATACTGAGCTACACCGTGGTGTTGCTAACGGCGGTGAGCTCAACCTTTGCGACATGCGACCTCAGCTTCGTCGACCGCGACAAGCTCTACAACGTGAACGGAGAAAAAAAAAACGTGAGAACGTAAAAAGTTTGGAGGTTTTGTTTTTAAGGTTTGTTAAATTCTATCAATTTTTTTTGGCAAAATTGCCCTTATTCTAGCCACCAGAAATGCCACACGCTCGCCGGCCGGTGAACATTTGGTTGCTCGGCGATTTGAGGTCCTTATTTGAGACTAGTTTAGCCACTTCAGGTACTTGTTTGAGACAATGGCCACTTTGGGTCCTTATTTGAGAAAATAGGCTCAGTTCGGGTCCTTTTTTGAAATTTTCCCTTTAAATTTTGACCCAATATATAATATTATCATTAAACTTTTAATTCGTTTATATGATTCTTCAACTGTTTTTAAATATTCAATCTAGTCTCTGAACTTTTAGTTTGTTCAATTTAACCCCTCAACTTTTCATAATTACACTATTGTCTGGATTTTTAGAATATTTTTTAGTTTTAATCCAAATCAACAAAAAAAAATTATCTTTTTACTAACTTTTCACCTTTTGGTCTTTATAAATATTAGTATGATTCCAGTTATTTATCTTTTAATTACCTTTTCACCTTCTTGGTCTTTATAAATATTAGTCTAGTTTCGATATTTACAGACTCTGTAGAATTATATTGGATTCATATTCCATTTTAAAAATAAGTGTTTTTATAAGAACATATAATGATGATACTAATTAAAAAATTCTCGTACTAATATAAATCTAAATCTTGTTCCTAATTTTTTAGATGGACAGGTTTTTTATTTTTTGCTTTTCTTGCTTTCTACTCAAAGTTAGTCAAATCTGTAAATTATAAATTGACAGGAATACCAACTCGATACAACTCTAAATGATGTTTTACTTTTACTATTATAGAGATCATAAGCTACAATGTACTTATAAAGACCAAAATGGTGCAAAAAACCCAATAAAAGATAGCCATATTTTTTTTTGTTGATTTAGGAAATGATTGAAATTAAAAGATATCTTAAAATCATGCCAGTACTGAAATTATGAAAACATTTTATGCTTTTATGAAAAATTAATGGACTAAATTGAACAAATCAAAAGTTTAGAGGCTAGAATGAATTTTGGGAATAATTCAAGGATTACGTTGAATGAATTGAAAATTCAAGAATAACATTACACAATGGGTCAAGTTTTCATGACTATTTGTGTCATTTTCCCACCATCATAAGATGGAATTAAAAAAAAAAAATAGCAACGGGACAAAATTGTAAGTACTTGATAGACTAATTAAGAGATGTGTCTCTAGCTTTATTCCTTTTTATAACATATTACTCCTTAGAGCTAGAACTTGTAGGCTACAACGATGCCGTAGTTCAATGCTTTGCATGTTATTCCCAAACAGTTGCATGTGCATACATGGGGAAGAATCTCTTGAATGTGCCCTAGCCAACCGAATTCAGATACTAACTCTTTAAAGTAATCACCTACTCCACCAACTGCACGGCGGAATCTCAACCATAAAACAGTTTTAGAGTCGATAAAAGCCCTGTCTCGATTGCCCGCCGTCTGTTTGTTTACACAATACATGCCCATACAACGCTATCCGACACGCGAGTTTCAACCGCATCCGTGCTTTGTTCGTGCAAGGATCCAAGTCTTTAACCCAGTGGCATCTGATGGAACAGTTCTTGGTATCACATGGTGGGTCTTCTCTCAGATTTGTCTCTTAGCCCGCCGAACAATGATCACATGATGCCAAACCCCTCTGATGACCCCGTGTGCATGCGCATCTGTAATATATTCAGTCTGTAGCGAGTGGTTACGCCAGAAGGTGCGTCATGTGAAGAGAGAGTGGTTGGTACAGTGGTGGTGTAGGTAGGGACCTGATGCCAGAGCACCGAGCTTTGTGTGCAGAGCTCGGGGCCGGCCTCCTTATCCAATCTCTTTTCCGGGCACGGGTTCGCAGGAGGACGTGTCTGTTGGTCTCCTCACGCATCACTTCGTAGAATAGTGAATGTTTGCCAAGAGGGTCGACAGCGATCGCCTGTCCACCAGACTTTGATTACCTAGTCTGCGAGCATTGCTCGCCAGCTAGATTTTCAACACCATTTGTTCTTTAGCTTGTCTACGGTCTCTGAAGCACTTTCAGTTCTTGTTCTGGTCTGAAGATAGATCTCGGATGCGATGGCTCATCTTGTCTAGATGTAAACAAAGCCTCATGGGACGTGGAGCTTCTTATAGCCGAATCCAGAAGTTTAATGGGCCAAATTCAAGAGGTTAAAGTAGCCCATTGCCCATGAGTATCTAACTAACTCTCGGATTGGATCATCAAAGCCCAAAGATCTTAGACACTTTTTTGTTATTAGGATTCTAAGTTTTTAACCCTCCTTTCTCATTATGGGACCTCTTATGCTGAAAAATTCATTTTGCTTGCTCATCGCATGTTACCTTGTTACTTGAAGAAATAGAAGAGCTTTTATTTAGACAAAAAAAAGGACTTATTAGCAAAAAACCATCATACTTAAGTTATAGTACAAAATCTTCTATAAAGTGCCATGGAAAGAACACATCAAATAGAGCATTCACGAGCTAATCATTTGGATATTTTTTTAGCTCAGTTTGTCATATCACCTTTTATAATTATATTAGAACCTTTTGACCTAAAAAAAAAACAATCTGATAGAAATATCTTTAATTATCAAAAAGGGCTGGTAATTTCATGAAAATGATTAAAGTCGCATACGAAAAATTTCTTTTTCCATGCCATCAATCTTATAGGATCTTGTGAGAGATATATCCACAACATGATCCAATGGATTAATGGATATTGTAAATTTGCATGCATTTTTATTTATTTGTTTGTATTTTATGTGCGTGCGTGTATACAAGAAGATTTGAACCAGAAATAAGTGACAACATAGGACAAACATTGAGTACATTTCGGTTGACAATTCGTTGCTTCTTGGACAGCAACGTACAACAAATGGACGCAACCCTAGAAATGATGAACAAGACAACAACTCGCTTTGCGAAATAACATTATACTTTGAAAAAAATTTCGAAATGGGAAACGCTGATGAATTGGGGGCCACGTCATGCCGAACGACGTTCGTTTCGTCGGGAAGAATCATTTGAAGACGTATTTGACAATTCCAGGGATATGAGTTTTCATGACGTAGTCCTCCCAATCTATACACTTGGGGTCGAAGTAAAATAGGTCGGTCTCCACGCTTCCGCTCTCTCTCGCCGCCACTCGCAGCTTCTCCGTATTGGTGTCGTCAAAGCTGTGTAGAAACCAGTAACAAAATACATCAAAGAGAAAAAGAAAGGACGAAATTGGGTAATGAATTAGTCTTCTCGTAACCAAAAATAAATAATTGAATAAATTATATATAAAAACGTACATGCCCTTGAAAAATAAATAAGGTTTGTAAAGGTCCACAAGCCGCATCACGAAGTTGATCTTCCTGTTAAAATCGCTATAGGTGCCGTTCAAAGAATGGCAGAATGCTGTATTTACCAATTCCAATCCCTAGTGATAGATTTTAAGAAGGAAAGAAAGAATTAGTACGGATTTAATTACAAAAATGGAAGTAATCATGCGAGAAGTAGCAAGAGCAATCATGTTTCTGATTAAGTAAGGTGTGCCTTCGGGAACATGGACACAGGTGGTGCGAGGTGACAGCTTATAGTTATCCGATTAACGAGGAACTTTACCTTTAACCACATGAGGTAACGAATGGTCATGTATCTATGGAAGCTGGCCATGCTCTTGAGGACGGTGACCTTGCCGACCTTGATGGGCTTCCCGTCCTTGTTCCTCCACGGGTTCTGGGTGAAGTAACGTACCCCGTAGTCCTGAAGGCTCGAGTATCGTACCGGATTCTTGGCTGATGATCCGACCTGATAGATCATGTCGGCGGATGGTTGGTTCGCGTGCGCCACCATCGCCACCATCATCGAGTTCACCACCATGTCCGCCGGTATCTGCAAAGGCGATTTGATCACTATTTACCTATAATTAGTCTATTAAGACATGCTTGTCACTACCACATAAGGTTCACTACCACATAAGGTTAGTATCCGACCCAATAGCATACCAACTCCTATGAATCTCTCTTCATTGAGTTCCCGAGTTCATCCTAACGATATTCAACTCGTAGTCGAATAGCAAATGTTGAGTCGGCGTCCATGGGTACAAAACCTAGAACGCGACCGATCGATCACAGAACTCACCGTGTCCACAATCCCATTGGTGTCGCCGAGAAAGCACGTCAATTTTCCAGTGGCGTAGCCCACGGCAAGGCTGTCCACGGTTCTGCATCCAAAAAATATTCACTAATCATGCTTCTTTCTCGTGAGAAGTTACGCTAATCACGATGATTAAGTGGTTGATTAAGCAAGGTTAAACCTGATTCCTTCGGCCCAACCGGGGAAGGGTTCTTTGTAAGTGCTGGTGACGATGGTCGGACGGACGATGACGGTGGACATGTCCCCCTTTAATTCCCCCACCAGCATCTCTCCCATTGCCTTTGTGAATACGTACGTGTTAGGCCATCCATATATCTTAGCCCTGCAATAAATCGATTGGATTCCGATCGAATTACTTCGAGTTTAGTGCATTGAACAATCAAAATCAAAATCTAGCGATCTCATTATGAATCTCACTAAAATTTCCCATAATGGCTGATAAAATCTACACTATCGATTTCGCTTTGGAGAAAGGCTGTCCCAGAGATCATCGACTCGCCTTGAGGTTTCAAAACTTGGGAGTGTCCCTAAAGTTAGCTACTGAGAAAATGACTTGTAAATGAATTGATTGAAATCATAAAGAAGATTGGTGATTAGAAAACGAAGCAAGCTGCCACGTTAATGAGCAACGTCACTATCATCACCCACCAGCCTAAAGTCTATGATAAAATTATTTTTTCCTCTTTATTTGCACTCAATTTTAGGGAAATTACTCGATCAGTCCCAAACCTATTATATGAATGTTAGTTCAATCTGAATTCTTCAATTTTACTAATTTAGTCATAAAACATTTGCCTAAAATTCCAATGTAATCCTTCCGACCAATTTCTACCGAAAATGCTAACATGGCAATGTGTCGCGTATGAATTGTGGGTGATAACTGGACAACCATATTAGCAAATTTTGGCGAAAATTGATCAAAAGAATTATATTGAAATTCCACACAAAAATTTAAGATTAAATTGACAAAATTAAAACGTTAAGAATAGAATTAACATTCGGACAATATGTTTAAGACCGATTAGGTAATTGTTCCCGATTTGAATAGCCTGGTACACACCTAAGGGCTAAGGAGACCTAGCAATAGAAAGTTAGAAACCCTAGAATTGCATTTTGTCCATAAGAAAGTTCTCTACTTTTCATCGGTGGAGATAGTGATTGACAAACCTTTTGAGGCCCAGCTCCTTCATAGCCACTCGAGTTTCCTTCTCCGAAGCTCCCTCCCTTCTTAATTCATCCAACTTCTCCTCCACAATTCTCTTCTCCGCATCGATGTCCAGCCCGGCGACCCCATTCAGTGTCTCTCCCATCCGGTACGGACTCTCCTTAATAAGCCCTTCCCTTTCCCCGCACACGTAAGCTGCAATCGAACAGGCAAGAACGGTCTCGTATCAGGGGCATCCACTAAAACCGCTACATCAACTCACGGCACTAGGTGATACGATAGACTGAGTCAATCATAACAGACATAGCTCAACGAACTTGCTTCATGCCATTTTGTGTTCCGGCACATCGATATGTGTTACCCGACAAAAAAGTAATTAGAAAGCATGAAAAGAGGATACGAGTGTGATTGATTGACTTACATGTTGAGACATGGATATAGACCGTCAGTTGGGAGCATTTCTTGGCAAACTCTGTCACATATTTTGCTCCATATGTATTGACACCCAGGGCGACATCATACCTATACACACGGGCACGAATTCAAGTAATTTCGTTCGAAAAACAAGCGTTCCTAACAAGGAAAATGAAGATTCGACCGAGTAGTTCGTGCCTAGGAAAAATTCATGGGATTAGTCGAGTTAAAACCTTTCATCAAAGTTCGTGGTCGCAGCTAAATTGACGACCACGTCAATCTGAGCCCACATCTGCTCTCTCAGATCCGAGTCCATCACGCCCAAATCCTCACAAGTGATGTCCCCAGGAACGACCTTCACTTTCTCTGATATCAGGGAGCTGAAGTTCGGACCATATTTTTCCTTAACCACTCTGAACAATTCTTTCCCAAACACCTGATGTCAACATGCATAGTAGCATAGGAAATTTAAATATAATGTAAAGAATCAACCCTTGGCGAAATATATGTGTGTGTACATGACACGCGGACATTCTGTCATGGTCACTTTCCCTGCCCTAGCCAGCAAAATGACTTTCTTCTTTGATTCATCTCATTTTTTATTTCATTCTGATCTGTTCGGTGTGGCGTACCTCGCTGTGGAGACGCTGCGTGGCTGACTTTGCGTCCGCAGCTCTTAAGAGGAGATAGAGCTTCTTCACATCTGGCTGAACCCTCAGGACCTTCTCCGCGAATACTGCACATTCCCAAGAGACAAACAAGCCATGGTTACATCAAAGGGAAGAGAGAGAGAGAGAGAGAGAGAGAGATAGAGAGAGATACTTTTGGCAAGAAACCCAGCAGCGCCGGTGACCAAGATGGTCTTGTTTTCAAGAAACTGAAGCACACTCTCCAACTTCATCGGTGAGAGAAGAAGAACGGGCAGCTTCGATAATGAATTCGTGGCCGTGTTTTATGTCACAGAGAGAGAGAGAGAGAGAGAGAGAGAAGAAGGTTTCGGCCTCGCTTTCATTCGAGAGGAATCCAGAAAGCAACCCACGAAGTGTGTTTGGCCCAAGGCAACATGGCTCCACATCTCTCGATATAAATTGTTCGGGAAAGGGTGGCCGAAAACGATGTTGGAGTGCACGCAATCCGTTTTTCATTTTCGTTTTCCTGCGATTTCTTTTCTTCGTCTGATCGAACGTCAATTCTTCACTTTCCTCAAATGCAAACAAACAATCCCTGTTCATGCCTTGCCCTCTTTTCTTCATTTACTTATCCATTGTCGTTGCCTTTGTCTTCGCTCTGATTCGCAGTTCACGCATGTGTGGATGGAATCTGCTCAACTGCATGCGTTTCATTAGTGCGTACCAAGTCGGTAAATCTTCCAAACCACACATTTCTACAAAACCTAAGATAGTGCTAGGTCTTCCAAACCACACAGCAGCACATAACCTAACCACTGCTATTTTTTTATCGAAAAATGGGAAAGGAGAAGGTTTCAAATGCATAGTGAAGCGAACAGTTAAAATTTTGATTTCAGGAGAATGTCATTGACAAGTCTGGAAGTAAAATAAAGAAGAGATTATGTCTTTTTGTACAAATACTTGTAGGTGTTGGGAGTTCATTGGGAAAATAACTAAAAAATCCTAAATTTATTACACTTGTGCAAATTCAGTCCTCAATTTTTAAATTATGTCAATTTAATCTTAAATTTTTCACAGTTTGTTAATTAAGTTGATCTGACTTATAGCCAGTTAAGCTTTAGCAATCTGATGCCCTTTGGACAATAGTTTCAAATTGGGTATCAAATTCACGGGAATTAGCTAATGTGCACATTAGCCATCCTACATGGCATAACCAGCACTGACGTGAATAATTGTTACAACTTTAAAAAAAAATCAATTTTTTTCTTTCAATTTTTATTTTCTTTTACATTTTGGCTAACCCTGCAATCGTCTCCCAAGCCCTCGTCAAATCTAGGGGAGGGCCTCACCTAGATTCAGTGGAGGGCCACCTTGCTCACAGCCAGCTAGGCCACGATGCCCTCACCCAAGGCCATTGCAGCCTCACTGGCTGCGAGCAAGGGCATTAAAGCCCTTGCCAGATTTGGGCGAGAATTGCCTTGCTCGCAGCACTACCAACACTAGGCAAGCTTTGGTGAGGTGGCCCTCACCTAAATCTAACGAGAGGGCCACAACCCTTGTTGGCCAAAAATAAAAGGATAATAGAGTAAATTAATAAAAATAGAAATAAAAGAACAAAAAACTATAAAATATTATTAAAGAATGTCTATGTCGGTGCCAACGAGTTAGGTAAGATAGTTGGCATTTATATCAATGATTTTCGATCAAAATTAGATAGATGAACTCAATTGACAAATTGTAAAAATGTTTATGACCAAATTGATATAATTGTAATAGGTTTTAAACTTTTTCAGAGTTCATTGGTTAGCTAATCTTAATTTATATGCTGATGTTTCAATATATTTTAAACGTATTTGACACTTTAAGTTATGAAGTCAAGCATCGGATGTCCCACTTTTCCCACTGAGGAATTTTCTCAACCACCCTTCGATGTGGAGTTGAGCACACCGATTAAGCTATGACCCTTCAAAAGAGACGTGAATCTCATGGTAAGTAAGTATGATAATCATGTGTTTTGTGAAATCAGAAAGATATTGTATGGAGAATATCAGGAGCTAATATTTCATGCATGCGCTATAATTACGTATTTTATTCATGACGTGTAACGTTCTTCACTAATTGTGGTTAGTGAAGATCAAGTTGGGTGAGGCCGACGCCACTACTGTTAAAAAAAAGACTGGTTGATCAAGATCCACGCCCATAAGATTTGCTTGGAAAAGTGTAGACGAAAAACTAGTCTCTGTGTTACTAAAATATAGAATTTTCTTGTTTCAGAATAGCATATGCTGGCCTCTGGCCAGCTTGATGCTTGTGAGCGATGTTGGATGTTTTGAATTGTAATTCCTGACCATACATATCGGAAAGCTTGAGGAAGGTGTTTTCGGTTGGATTATTGCAGAGTGAGGACAAGGAGAACGATGAAAGCTACAGTGACGAATGAGAGGTTGCCATTGCTTTGGTCTCTCATTTTGGATGGGCCGAAGGCCACGTTTTTGTGACTCGTCCCCACTTTTTTCCTGAACTTACGCTCTACAATGGCCAACTGACTTTCGTCTCCATCACCTTAACTTAAAGGTCAAACGATCTTTTCATTGAAGCAGTCTAGTGCTCTCTTAACACTTCAAAGAGTTGGGAAACTTTCCATTTTTTTAATTATAGGGAATGTCCACTTTTCTCATTTTACAAGGGATTATAGGGTCCTTTTTTATTATATTGCTAGCAATTGAAATCTTTGGTTGGAAGAGGTTGCCATACACTTGTTGTTGCCGTAGTGTTGTGAAATTTAGTAGATTCGAAGCTCGAAACTCACATGTTAATCGAACTGATAGAAGATTATATAGAGATTGGTACTCTTGGGAGAACATGTAGGAACTCGAGCCATGAATCGAACCCATTTCATGGAAAGAAAGTGTGATTTAACATTCACATGCTAGGACACTCCCCTTTAAGCTTCTACTGAGATTTGACCTAATTCAAGAAGCATAGAAGGGATTCCAAAAAGTTGGAACGTAGGTCTGTCCCTGCTCGGAAACTATGTAGAATGTCCAATTCAACTAAAGAGTTCACGTTCGATTCTCGTCTGTGAAAAGCCCTTGATTTCCCTTGTATATCGCTTCACAACTTTAATTCCCATTTGGGTGTCTTCATTCTAATGATGGCCACAGATGGATTGATGAAGTCCCAGCCACATATTGAGATGCATGCAGGTAGCAACTAGCAACCATAGATCTATGAATCATTATTGTGGCTACTCTCAGAACTTGCATGTGCCTGCCAGATAATGTTTTTAACACCAAACGCTGTCGCCAAAAGAGCCTCAGGATGACATTGCAGCTTGTTCATCTCTGGCGGAATTTCAGTTCAACACAACATATCATCACAAAAACCATTTTAGAAGTTGCATTAGGTGACCAGTCAATTTTGGGGTTTTGGTTGGAGATAGCTGCCCTATATGCTTACCTTTTACAACACCCCCACATAAGCATAATTCTTATAATTTGATTCATCCATGTCTTCTCGCGATGGCCATAAATATCTTAATACTATATGGTGTCCTACGCTGCTTTTCAACATATGGTCGTGCGGGCATCGAACTTTTGTTTATGTCCAAAAGATAATAGTTAGCCAGAAGCACCGAAACTTCTTCTGTCCTTTAGGTCCCCTCCTTCCGTTACAAGAGGCCTAGTAAAGTACGATTGAATCCTGCATGTAAGGGGCGTACTTGAAGGGAAGAAGCCAAGTTCTGTGCCATTTTCACATGCTTGGGGGAAGCTCGTTCGAGCTAATCAAAGGGGCTTGCAGATGCTTGCCGACAAAGGGCAGTGGACAATTCAAAACTGTTGTTCCTGAAAAGGACCTGTGTTTAGTAGTTGGACAAGGGGTAAGGAACACGTGATAGACATTGCAAGGAACTGCCTTTTCCAAACTCATCGAGAGAATAGAAAAAATTGAAATGAAAAATCACGCTTAATTTTAAGAAAACGAAGAGAATGCGAGCTACGCTGGGATCTATACGAGATTTATTGCTACTGGACAGATATAATGAGGAAGATTTGTCGTTCAATGTATCATGTTAACTCAGTTATTTATTGTCGCCTTGAAATCCGTATTTTTCTCGAAAAGGATCTTTGAAGGTGTCATTTTAACATCTCTTGCCTTCTGAACTAGTGCATTTTCATGGGATGCTCGTGTGCCTTTTTTCCCTTTGTCTCCCAAATTTGACATAGGTGGTTGGCGTGCTTGATGACAATCACCCGATCATTTATCAGTGCCGCATGCGACCATCTTCGATCCTAGTGATTTTGTAACCCTAGTCAATTTGCCGCCTGCCTTTTCTATGAATTCTTACGTATTGGATCAAAAACAATTCCTCTCCCCCCATAGTATACGTGTAAAACTCCGTCGGCTCCTTCATGAAACATAATCTAGAATTAGATCTTCAGCAGTAACATATTGTTCCGTGGAGCTAAGGTCCAAAATAGGGAAGAAAGAGGTGTTTCCATGACTCTTCCTAATAATTCATTAGGTGGGATGGTGGAACGAACTAGGGACCAATTCATTTATTTCGAGAATTCATGAGCTAACTTATAACCAAAATAGTTATTGAAAGAGTAAATATTCGCCCTAAACCAACTCCAACCAAGAGTTGGCCCATTACCAAAGACGAGATTGCACAACTTCAACGCACAACGCTGCCCATTAAAGGTAGCGGATAGCGACGTTGAATGCTTGGATGATAAATAACTCACTTCTTGGTTTTCAATCCCCTTAGTCACTACAAACGCCCCCGATCAATTCAATGGGATGTGTCTATTTATCTATCTCTTGACTCGAAATGGGAGTAGGTTTTTACACCCCGTAACTCTTCTTCAACCAAGCTTGGTCAAAATAGCAAAGCAAGTCAAAATATTAATTAGTAGCATAGCAAAAATGCGTTCCTCGTCATTAATATGTTAAAATGGCTCCATTGAGTCATGTATCAATTATCGAGCCAATTCCAATAATTATGAAACCCATATGATATACAGAGGAATAGGCTATTCTTTCGTTCAAGTAACGGATTCTAACCAATCAAAAGGATCTTCTGATCAATCCAGAGATCATTTCGATTGCATTAGTAATGAGAATTCGGAATATCACACATTGATCAATCAAAGAGAGATTCAACAACTAAAAGAAAGATCGATTCTTTGGGATCCTTCCTTTCTTCGAACGGAATGAAAATGTTCACTTCTTAAAATATCCCATATATGTAGGCGGGAATAGAGGAAGGGGTCCGATTTATCCCGATGGGAAGTTCGGCACTTTAACCATTCGGCCATGGATGCTTAGTGGGGATCCTCGTACATGGTGAATAACCAAATTCCAATTGAAATGAATTTTTTGGAGAAATCAATGCAATTCAAGAGAAATCAATGTCACACAAGGACCCGGTCGCTAGCGTGCCGGGATTAGTAAATTCCAACCCGAGGATAGGTCCAATGCACCTCTTTACTTTTGCTTACAGATCTAGTGGCTAGACGCAAGACGACACTCCAATGCGTTTAGCCCCCAAAAGCAAAAATTTGGCCGGCCAAGTCAAGGAAAGATACGTCTCATCTCATACAGAATTCTTGTCTCTGCAATTATTGGTGCGTGGAGCTCCAAGCCAGTGAAAAATCCCTTCAAAATCAGCAACTTTGTTTGCCACCACAAGAGAGCAGAAAGGATGCAACTTGAGTGCCGTACTCTTCTTAATCCCCATTACCGACGGCATCCTCGAGGGACCAATTCCCCGCTGGACCCCGTCGTCCTCGAATGCATTTTGTCGTAATGCATGCACAAATTGGCACGTCACATGAACTTCAGGAAAGAATTTCAAGGATATATTGAGTCTGTTTATTTCTCTTTTGAAACTTTCCAAATTTTCTTTTATGGTCAATACCCTTAAGAAAGAAGGAACCGACTTGAAGAGATTCATTGCCCACGGATAGTTCCGACTACACGAAGAAAATCAAAATAACAGAGTACCAAACTCTCCTCACCATGCAAATATAGGATATCGAAAACACCGTTTAACATTTGCATTCTAGAGCACATGCATCAACGAAAGACCAGGGAAAGTCATGCCTGAAAAGATAAATCCGATGATTTGGAATTAATTACTGTTTTGGATTTTGAAGATCGTAAGTAATTCTCCGAAAATAAGCAAAGCAATTCTTCTTTTAACCTGCAAAGGTTCAAAAACGGGGTAGGTCTTCCCAGGGAGTTGGGATGCGATTCAAAGGAGCATCATATCTATGATAGTAGTTGGCCAATTTAAAAAAACTCTACAATCAGTAACTCTATAAAAATCGAAGGGTTCATGTCCAAAAGCTTGCTACAATTGTTACAAAGGAAGCATGAATCATCTCTAATGCTGAATCTAATTGACGGCAAGAAGGATCAAGAAACTAAATGATGTACAACAAGCTAAGAATTCCAATTGCTATCTGTGATGGAAAGAAAATCCAAAAGGCAACTGCGCTTAACATCTCTCAAAGCAATTGAGCGAAATGAGACATCCTGTTTGATACCCCAAAGCACTCCAAAAACTTGAAGCTCGTTAATAAGCTGCATCCCGGTACAAAGTCGAGCAAGGTTCATTAGCATATTCTACATGCCACTCGTGATGGATGCATCTCTTCTTCAAGAATTGAAGAGAGAGTAAGTTGGTTATACGGGTGGGTTCAGTCGAGGTCGAGATTAGATGGTAGTCAAGAACCTGTATCTTTTGGTAGATTGATCTCTTCAACATGTTCGGTCGCCGGAGGATCTCTATTTAGTGAATCTGTTTCTGCTGGAGGTGGAATCTCTTGATCCATTGCTGAGGCATCAGAATTAGCTTCTTCTGAGGCCTTCGAGGCAGATTCTGCTTGATTTATATCCAGCGCAATGGAATTAAACCGATCCTTTGCCTGCAGGCAAGTCTCCAGAATGACTGAATTAACTTGATCTTTTGCCTGCAAGAGAGGATTCACTGTGTTCTTCTCATTTGTTGACGGAAGCTCAGGTGACACAGAATCAGGATCTTTTCGGTCCGAAACAGTTTCTTTTTTGTCCAAAACAGTCTCAATGCTCTCATATTCAGATAGAAGATCCATAAACTCATTGAGTAATCGTTGAACTTTCCTATTTGATGCCATTGCTGGGAGAATGTCATCCCGCAGAAGTTTGTGCTTCTCAATTCCCTGCAAAGAACAAAACAAGCATTTGGTATCTTCCAGGACTAAAGAACTGCAATATAATTCAGAGGAAAAATGCAGACTCCCATCCCAAATGAGATGAGTTCAATAGCCTTGCCCTGGGCAACACAAACCAGGAGTTCTTAGCAAATGCAATTGGCAACCCCATTCCATCGTTAAATCAATTGACTTAGCAAGAAGACATTAAGACAAAATGCTGGAGCCTCCTCACAGCCGAGATCTAAAACAAAATTAAAGCAGGACATAAAACTGCCATTTCTGGCAACTACTGCAAAATTGATCAAACATCATATCACAAAATGAATTGAGGACCTTAGAGGCTACCGGTAGTTCCCAGTACAAATTTCACCATCAGGGTCCTTGTGGGACTGGTGTAAAGGATTTCAACTCAAAACCAAAACCAAGACAGCATGCTTGGAAGAAGGGACAGACAATCAGAAAAACTAGTCTCTACATTGAGATAACTGAAAGTGCAGAAATCCTTACAAGTACAAAAGGATCCCAAGCAGCGGTCTTGGTATCTGAAGGGGTAGCGTTAGCCATCCCAGTAGGAGGTCCAAGAAAACTTTCACAAACTTCCCGTAGTCTAGATTCATCTGCTTCCCTGCAATCAATAGATACAAACTATGCTCACTAATATGCTAAACGATTGATACATTTTTCCTGCTTCAAACAATTTTTGCATACTAAAGAGCACACATCTGATAATTATCAAGCATAAACAGGAAATGGATCTTGAAGCAACTAAATTTGTAGTTTGAAGTCTTAACAACTAGAGTTACTAAAAACACGACACAATAAATACATTTATATCCATAAACTAAAGTACTACTCCATGATGTCTGTCTGTTAAAAAAATCCTCAAACAATAATAATAGGAAAAGCAGTGTTGCTGTTTCGCTGATGATTCAAACAAGAACTGGTCAACATGGTTTTAGAGCTCCGCCATCCATAAGTACAGGCGGGCTGGAATTTCTGAAGCAGACTAGCCAGAAAAACCCCTTAAGTTGCTAGAAACAAACATGCCACAGAAAGCACTGCAATAACCCACTAGTTGAGATCCTGCTAACTTGAACAATCAATGATAACCATAAGACCAGCTTAAGGGTATAGGAATGCACTATGGAAAGAGAAGAAACTTAATCTATTCCAAGAGTTAATGGTAGGGAAAGACAAGAGAGTTAGAGAAAAGTGAACGTTCTCAAATTCTGAACCTAATCAGCTTTTCCTCCAAGCTGCAACTCTTTCCTGAAGGAACTTAATTCATGCCACTTAGATACTAAAGTTTACCTTGCAGGAGAAAATCAAATAGCAATAAAACTCACTAAGGAAATGCTAAGGTAGGGCCACCATAAATGATACATAACCCAATGATTTCATTCATTCAAGTCCAACCAGAAAAGTTTTGAAGCCTAGCCATCTTCTTAGGTAATTAAATGACACTTACTAATTGCCTTGGACAAAACATATGAACCAAAATCATGTTTACACCATCCACATAGGAGTATGGCTCGGATGATGTACTGGACATGAGAGGTATGCGCTTGTGATCTAATTACTAACGACTTAAAGCCACTAGCAATAATTAGTGGACTTCAGAACAAGTAATCCCATCTGACTTACCTAGCCAAGAACCGTATGTAAGACAGAAGGCATTGGTGATACTCATTAGGTGACTGCAGTGCCAGTGCAGATGCAACCTGTGTTTCCAAATGAGCTCGCGTTTGCATGCCATCATCGGTAAACCTGCCAGAGCAACCCCCAAAATTAGATTCTAGGCATTTAAGATTATCAATAGCACACATGTATAAGAAGACAATTTCATTAGGAGCCACTTAGTCATGTTAAACCTAGAACAAATTAACACTGATTTGGAAAAGATTCCCTCAGCAGTTGCTCCATCAAAACCTCATGCACTTACAAATCAGGAATAGTTTCATGACTTAAGTCAAAAAGAGTACAAACCTGCTCCAACCTGGTTTCCTGGCCATGTATTTCCTCACGTCCACCTGCAGTGAAGCAAGCTCACCATTTTGGACAGAACCCAGACTCCAGGAGCTTGCAAAATTTGATGCAGGGAAGCAATCATCCGCAACCCTCAACCAACACATGAGACTCGTATCAAACAGAAATGCATGGCGAGTGGCAAGAACAACTAGAGGAGAACCACACTTTGACAACTTTGCAGATATTACTTTAATTGTCCCTGATAGCATTGAAACAATTAAAACCAGCCAAAGGCATATGGCTTATAAGAATGCGAGTGTGAAAAAGGCTTAAACACTTAAAATTATGGACAATTTTCTTAGCCAGACCTTTACCTTTGTCAGACAAGCTAGGATCACATGTAATGAGAGATTCCAATGAGCCATGAAGAATACATTTCCGGTTGAACAAATCCCAAACATATAATGACCCCTTCCTTGTAACAACTAACAACTTCCAGCAGTCATCACAGTCCACAAACGTTGGTGCAGATCCGAGCATCATTGTTGGCATTGCGCGTCTCCCGCATTTTGTGTAAACCTTCTCATAACAAACAAACAAACAGAAAATTAACAGTGGTATATTTCTTGATCAACAAACACATATATATACGGGTGACACGCTCGATTCTTCTATTGAGTTGCAATATGTGCATATATTCTAACTAGAGGTTTGAGAATTTAGAAACTATCAAGATGAAGCACTAATTAGACCTCACCCAAAAGCACAGAGGATGCAAGACGCAAGACTCATAACACCATCCATTAGCATTTTATGTCAGGTTGAATGACCATAGAATTGCACTTTAATAAACTATACAAATCAAAAAGGGAATATGATAATACATATACCGTGTTGAAAGTTTTATGAAATTACAGACAGATTTAAATAGGTCCACTCAAGGGGAAAAGCAGCAATTAGGACCATCATCAAACTAATTGAATATCTTGCTACAATATCCTAAACTTGAACTAACTCAGATAAAATGAAGATAGCATTTTGATTGCAAATTCTATTGGTCTGAATAACTATGAAACATAGCATCTTAAAGGTAACACCTGAGAAAATAAGAGAATATATTAAACCACATGGACAAATAAATCTCCTTACTTTCTTGTTTTTTTCTTTTACATATTTTGATGATTTGGCTTCTCAATGTTCTGCATGTCTTCGTTTAAGTAAACTACTTTAAAAGGCTGAATTATAAGTTTAAATCTTCTGCATTATATGACATTGCCACTGCTATCTAACACAATTTGAGTACATACCCTATAATAAGAGAGCTCACATGACAGATGCTTGGAATGCCATACTCTCAAAGGTAGAAGGGACTGAATAAAACTCAACAAACTATACTTCCAGTAGCACCAGATCATGAATAAAAGTTAGCTTGCCATTGGGACAAACTGGAAATGAACATACTCGGCAAGGAGGGTAAAGAAACCAACTCAAAAGAGTGAATATCAATTACTGCATATGCAAAACTTCATTCATGCAGTGGGCAGAAAACGACTTTAGGCAACAAGATCTCCAAGGAAAAGAAAACAGACAAAACAAATCGTCTCTTAGCCTACCTGTAAGCATCCATCCTCACACCCAACGGCCCAGAAGTTTGCATTTCCAGCTAAAACAGTGACGTTTCCAGATATCCTATCAGACCAAAGAGTTTGGGCTCCTTTTGTACAAGCGATTTCTGTTTCTTTCATCATCAGTGGATTCCCCACTCCAATGACATCATTTACAGGACGCTCCCGCGGGCGAGATTCCAAGCATACAGGTATGGAGTCTTCCCCTTCTTTCTTATCAAAAACCCTGATGATAAGAGTAGCACCACTGTTGGGAGATCGAGAGTATTTCACGCTTCCCACTGGCTCCACACTAATGCTCCCATCTCTGCCAGTGAAGACTGGAACCTTCTCAATAACCAGACTATCAGTAACAGTAACTCTAGCAGTTGCTCCAGAGCGATCCTTTATACTTGAGCTTCTGCCAGAAGTTCCCCCAACAGAAACTTCCCTGAAGCCATTGTCAGTTGTAACAACCGCATTATCATCCTTCTTTTGCTCAGATGAGATAGGAGGGAAATCTAGTGCTTGAGACGGCGTTCCACCAGAAATATTTTGCTGCTGGCTGGGAGCTCCCACTGCTTCTGGAATTATCCTCTTTCGCCCATCAGGGCGTCTGTATTCTCTTTGCTTCACAGGACTAGAAATACGAGCAGAAGTTGCAGATTTATTTAAACCATCAGCATCGGCTGCTCCAGATTTCTTTACAACTTCAACTTGTGGTTCAGATGCCTTTGTTTTAACACCCGAATCAACAGAAGGTTTGACAGCCACTTGCTTTTGCTGAACATCCGAGACCACCTTTTTGCTAGCAGTTTGTTTAGCAGAAGCTGCTTCAAGCAACAATTGAGCTGGGCTTTCTGCTAGGTTCGCCTGCCGTCCTCTAACATCGCCGTAACGACTTCTCTTTAACTCATCCAGTTCATTGTCACTTAGTCTGTTCCCAATTTCTTTTGCCTCAAAATGGAACGTAGCCACTGTCCCATCCAAAGAACAGGCAAAAAGAGAAAAACCATCGGGACTCCTGTCCACAAAATTAAAGTCAAAGAAGCTAAAAAGTAAAAAGACGCAGCAAAAAATTCAGTGCATTTTGATATTAGGCAGTGTACATATCCGGCTACATCAAAGATGTTTTAAGCCTAACATACCATGACAAATCGACAACACTTTGGCTAAAGAAATGCTTAGCCACAAAGAGAGGGCGAGCACTCGCTGTCGTCCATACAGTTATAGTGCGATCCTGACTCCCAATGGCAATGACATTATATGGTTGTGATTCTTTTCCTCCAGTATTTGAGTTCCCATTGGTCCAGGCAACAGGTGCAGTGATCATTTCATGATTATTAGACAAGTTTCTTCTGAACATCGAGTGATTGAACTTCACGACAATAACAGGTGCATTGTGACCCAAGAAGTCAAAAGTAGCAGACCATTCTCCTCTCTCAAGAACAGGAGCAGAATGCCTTGGCTTCTGGAAGCCGTGCGTTGTTGTTATAAAATGACCACAAGGAGACCAACCAAGCCGCCTAAAAAAGGTTGAACCAAGCTGAAAAAAATGAAACAATCAGGACTCATTAAAAAGAAAGTAGAGAACAATAAAAACACAACATTAATATACATACAGATTTTGTCCAGTGGCCATCTGTTCTGTGAGCGAGACTCCAATCACTTGTTCGCCAAATAATAACAGTCTTATCATCTGATTGACTTGCTATGAATGAGCCAATTGGATCCCAAGCAACACCTTTCACCAGACTAGAATGCCCTCTAAGAACAGCAGTGCATATTCCGTTGGTCATATCCCATATATGTACAGTGTTATCCAAACTTCCACTAGCTAGCATCGAATCATCAGGAGACCAGTTGAGATCCACCTACTTTAAGCACACAGAAAACAACTAGCAGTTAGACAAGACCTGGAGGCATCTTAAACATTTCCAAGAAACAAGCTGTCCTAACTAAAACAAAGCTCATACACAGGTAGGGTAAATTGAAAGAAACATATTAAATATGCAGGTCGAAGAGAAACTTGACAAGATCCATCAAGCAAAGTCAAATGCCGCATTTGTTAGGCCAGATGCAAAAGCAATTCCATTACCACATCTGCTGTGTGCCCTCTTAAAGTCATGACAACTTTCCAATTCTCAACATCAGGGGGTTCCCCACTACCAAATTCAGTGGTTCCTGAACCAGGCTTTCTCTCATGGATCAAAATTACTTGATCATCAGACCCGGATGCTATGAATCGTCCATGCTTAGCCCACCTGACACAATTCACAGACCCAAAGTGATCACGAAGGGTAGCAAGGAGCCTCTGTGTCACATCATCAGGCTCGACATCCTTGCCAACAGATATCATATTCCATATCCGGACCTACATAAAGTGGGAAAGCAAAAAAGTTGTCAAGATATATATCACAACACTCGGGAGGCTTGCAGCAATTTTAGCACTCTAAAATTGCATGGTAGAACAAGCTGACATGCATGATAACAGTTACCCATGCATAGCACTTTCTCATTCATGTGCAACGGCATCATCTCACATTTTGAAGTAAACAATTCTAACAGAAAACCATAGATAACTACATTCATATATCAAGACACCAAAAGGCCTCACTTTTCCAACAAAAGAATAATGACAATGACCAATTTTACTTGACTCTCAACATCATATACAAGAATTAACAACCACCGTGAAAACAAATAATTGAGCACTCTTCAATTTTAGAATATCTGACTTCCCTTCGACCTTTTATCAATAAGGAGCCTTTGAAACACAGTCAAAACTTTTGACAGAAAAGCTTCCAAGTTGGAATTCAAGCAAACCATGAGCTGGAAGGTGAGAGATACCTGAGAGTTGAGACATAACTTGGCACAGATTCCTCAAATTTCTTGTTTTTTCTTCCTTTGCATTCACAAACAGAGCAAAAAAGTGGACCAAGATGAGATCGCATTACCTTGTGATCACCACCTCCAGTAGCAAACCTGAGCCCACCAGGCTGAACATCGATTGAGAATATCTGCATTCCCTCATGCCTCACCCAGTCCGGCTTCTCCGCAATCATCTCCGCTTCCAATCCTATTCACCTTCCTCTCGCCCCACTAATGTTGAGTAGCCACCCCTAAAGCACACACATTGATGGTCTCTGAAAAACAGATATATTTCTTTGTGAGCTTTGCTAGGAACCCATTCAGCTCCTTAACCAACACAAAACCACGAACTATCTCACTCTTCCCTCGAACCCGCAAAAACCACTGGAATTAGCAATCCCGAACTGAGAAAACGAATGAAAGAAGCCGCTCCTAAAAAAGCAAATTCGAGGTGCACTCGAACCGACGCAGAAAAACCCCGGAATTTACCAACCATGAAGACCATCCTAGAGAACCCCAGGTAGGGGAATGAATCAAACGTAAAACCCTAGATGGGTCATCTCCAGTCTTGAAAAAGAAGAAGAAAGACGAAAGCTTTGACTCCCTCGTGACGGTCAAACTACTGGGGAGCCGTCGAGGTCGTGGACTAGGACACACTAGACAAGGAGAGACCCCAATGAAGAAAAATAAAACAAGCAGCGAACCAAGAACGGCGGCTTCAGCACTAGACGCGGCCCAAATTGGCTGAACAGGGACGAGCAAGAAAGATTGAAAGAGACGCCAAGGGATGGGAATGAGGACGGTACCTTGCGTTCGTTCCCGTTGAGTGTTAACTTTCACTTTTTCGAGTGTGCGTGCGCGTGCGAGCGCAACTTTTCGCAAGATGGTTTGAATTTGAAAGCACCTTCTTCCGCCTGGTCAATTACAGTCACCATAGGCGAGCAAATTTTACCCAAGAATGACAAAATCAGGACGAGAGAAGAAGAAGAAGAGAGGAAGAAGAAGAAGACGACTGAAGAAGAAGGCGAGGGCTCTTACCACGGACATCAATCTCTCCCACCGGAACGTATTCGTACATGAAATGCGCACCTAGGTTTTCTCCTTTTCTTTTTCTTTTTTTTTGTCCTTTTTTCTTTTTCTTTTATTTTTTATTTTTTTTAGCGACGATAAAAAGTGAAGGGAACATTTTGCCTTTTTTTTATTTAAAAATAAGAAATTAAAATAGTAATGATAAGATACAAATGGAAAAAGCTAGAACTATATGGTAAAGGTGCTGCGTAGATGCTTTTTTACGGGGGTCCATCGATTGAATTCCCCCATCGTCGAAGAAAAGGCGAGGTTCCAATTCTATATGAAATTAATTTAAAATTCAATTGATTAGGACCCCGATTATTCAAGGTATTGGAAATGATTCTTTCCAATCTTGACATTATGGGTTTTTTAAGATTATTATTTTATTGCCCTCAAGGTTGCTGGCACAAAATGGGCATTTGAAATTGCGTGGCAGAAAAGAAAACAATTTCAATTCATTTTTTCCTCTTTTGACAAGGGCGGCAAGGAACCATCAATAGATCTGGTTATAAATTCGAGGGCATAAGCCCACACAAGCTATGCTCGCATCAAAAGGGTCGAAAGGCACTTTGCTAGTAAGTCCGAAGAAGAATCTATTTTATAAATAAAGGCCTAGCCCGATTGAATTGACCCGTCCATCTATAATCTTTTTATGATGGATGGGCCTAGACAATATTTTTCGCCCTATCTCAAGATCGGTATTCGATGTTCTAATTGGCTCTAGCAATCGCTTGTTTGTGTACGCACGCGCACGAAACATGAAAGTGTGTAGTTGGCCTGGGTCCTCACCGAGCTCGAGGCGAGTTGATGATGGCTGCCGATGGACCGGTGGCCCCTCCCTCGCTTGCATTTTTTTTTTTTTGGGGGGGGAGTTGACGGGAAACCTATCGTAATTGAAGGGACCGACGTGGAAAGAAGTTGGGAATTCAAAGATCTAATCAACGAAAAGGAGAGCTTAAAAGATCTAATTGGAATTTCTCGCAATGATTTGCCCTAAGTGATTGCTTTTCTATTAAAGAAAGTGGCTAATCATTACGACCTTCGAGAAAAAAGAAATTATCAGTACAAATATAGCATGATTACTAAAATTTGTGTCTACCCAAGTTCCAACACTCGAGTCTTCGAAAATTCGATTTTATGCATTTGAGTCCAAAATCTTCTCACCGTCCCCATAGTTCAATTTTACATGAACGAAAAATATATTGGTTTTTTTTTTTTATTAATTTCTCTTTCATTTTCCGTATAAGTGGCCCTGACGTTTGCGGTGCCATATTAGGAAAAAGCTGAAAAAAAAAAGTTACAAAGACAAAAATTCATAAAACAAAAAGAGATCATCGAAGAGTGAGGCTCAAAAGAGAGGGGGGCGCCATCACCACTTCTGTCGCCGGCAAGGGTTATCATAATGGTGACAAACCTACTTAGTCCGTACTTTAGTGATGATAAGAATCATCGTATAATGGTGATGATAATGCATATCACGACTCAATTGACCTCACAGTATAGTAGCAAGCCATGTCATGTCATCACTAGTGAGAGCCCTCGTCCAGAGCCGACAAGGGCTGCCGAACCTTGTCGCGATCGCTATGAGAATCCCCAACCTACCGGTGACCAAGGGGGCAGAACGGCATCCCATTTTCTTGACATCATTTTGTTAGCTGGGCCGAGTTGACTTCTAACGATTACCATGGGCTTATCATATTTATACAAAAAAATAATAAATAAATAAAAAGGCATTTAGACTTTTCTGTTCATTAATAAACAACAGAACCAATGGGAGGATAACGTGGAGGATGGCCATAATTTTTCTTTTTAAAATGCATGAAATGAATTTAGGAATCAAGTGACATAAGTTCAAGGGCTACCGTCCAAATATATATAATATGACCGCAAATTTCCAAGACATGGGTAGGGCCTGCTGCCTGAGTATGGCTGCGTTTGTTTCTTAAAAGATTCTTTCCGGAAAAATATTCTCTCATTTTTTACGTTTGAATGAATTAAGAAAATGATTTTAATGAAAAATATTTTCTTAATTAACGAAAAATCTATGTTCAAATTCAAGAAAATAATTCTCTTTAAAATATTATAAATTATTTTCCAAAATATAATTAGATATCGACACTTGAACTAGAAATCCTATATTTAGGCACACCCGACACATGTTCTGGGGTCCTTGTAAATAGACCCAAGTCTAAAGATTCGGGTTCGCCAAGGCCCATCAAAGCCAAGCCCAAATCCAAAAAGGTCGAGCCTAAGTCAATAAAGGTTGGACTCAAGATATCAACGCCAATGGTTGGTGATATTGTTGCCTAACTCTTCAGTGCCCCTCGCCTAGTTCCACAGGTCAAACTCAAAACCTCAATGCCTGTGCCCAAATTTCCAACACCTAAGCTCGGGTCATTGAGATCAGGCTCGAGTTTACAAAACATGAGCTCGAGACTCCATGCCTAAGACTGAGTTTATCAAGGTTAGGATCATGACCCCAGTGCGAGTGTTGCATCCCCAGCACCTAGGCCTGGCCTCAGAGGCACAGGCCTAGGTCCCTAATGGTCAAGTCAGGATCCATCAAGGCTAGACCCTAAACTTTGATGCCCAAATCAGTTTTATCGCTATCTATGCACAAGCCATTAGCATCCAAATAATTTATGTCTATTTAGAAGAACTAAATCAAATATTTATTAACAAACAACGGAAAATAGTTTCCAGTTCATTTTCAAGTTTCAATTAAATATTAAAAAATATTATGATATTTTTAGAAAATAACATTTAAAATATTTTTCAAAAATATCATATTTTGCTCAAAAGAAACAAAGCACGGCGTTTGGCCCGTTGTTTAAACTTTATCATGAAAATATAATTTTTATTAATTTATTTTTCTAAGTAAATCAAAAGCCGGCGGCGTTTGGCCCGTTGTTGCTTCACTTAGGAAAATGGGAAAAATATTTTTCAAAAAAAGGGTTCTTGCGAAATAAACGGATTATTAGACACGATCCATGTCGCTGAGAACGAATTCCCGAAACAGAGCCTCGCGGCCAACAATTTCATGCACTGATTGAAGGAGTATTCAGACGTTCTCCGAACTCATCTCGCATGCGAGACGTAGGAGAATCACGCCGTCCTCTGTCCGCTAGTGACGCTCTCCGGTGGGATCCTCTCGCCGTTCCGCTCCTTGTGTTTCCTCAGAAAAATGCGAGCTTTGTCAGCCCTTTGGTGACCCTGTTTATGTACTGCCATCCTCGAGGAGCATGACCGGGAGTTCGTCCATAAGGGCGCTGGGAAAATCTCAAAGAACGCGATTCTTGGAAAACCCATCACGGACTTTGCATCAGCGTGCCACGGTTGCTCGGTCCGATTCCACTGGCGACGCTTCTTCAACTCCGCCGGGTGCTAAGACTTTAGTTTCTCCCGAGGTGCACCATTTGTTCGACAGAAGTCCCCAACGAGCGCAAACAGGGTACGGTCGCTTGCTTTCTGAGTATTCTCGCTACTGTCAAACCAAGGTCCTCTAGATCTCTTCGCTAGTGTCCACAGGTGGGGTTTACCCATTGATGGATCTGCTCTGTCGTGCGTGATCAATGTCTGCGCGAACTCTTTTGATCAAAACGCTGGCAGACAAGTGCACTGTCAATGTGTAAAATCGGGTTTTTTGGAGGATGTCAGCGTTGGGACTTCTCTCGTTGATATGTACATGAAAACTGAAAGTGTCGAGGATGGAAGGAGAGCATTTGATGAGATGTCGGACAAAAATGTTGTGTCCTGGACATCGTTATTGTCTGGTTATACACGAAATAATATGAATGGAGAGGCAGTGGAATTGTTTCACAGAATGCAAGTGGAAGGTATAAAACCGAATGCATTTACCTATACAGCCGTTCTTGGAGCTTTAGGGGATGATGGTTTAGCTGGAAAGGGGATCCAGTTACATGCTATGGTAATTAAGGACGGTTTTGCATCAGCTACTTATGCCGGGAACTCTTTGATCAACATGTACTCAAAGGTGGGGATGGTTAGAGATGCTAGAGCTGTTTTTGATGTGATGGAGAATAAGGATGCGGTTACATGGAATATCATGATATCTGGCTATGTTGCCAATGGACATGATATGGAAGCTCTTGTAATGTTTCATTCGATGAGAAATGCTGAAGTAAGCCTCAGCCAATTGACTTTCGCTAATGTCATCAAGTTATGTGCTAATGTTCGAGAAATCAGCTTTGCAAGACAGCTTCATTGCCAGGTAGTGAAGATGGGGCTTGAATTCGATGATAAAATTAGGAAGGCGCTCATTGTTGCCTATAGTAAGTGCTGTGAAATGGATGATGCCTACAAGAGCTTTTCATCAGCATCTAGATATCAAGACGTGGTCTCGTGGACAGCCATTATTACTGGGTACTTGCAAAACGGTCAAGCTGCACAAGCGGTTGATTTATTTTGTCAAATGAGAAGAGAAGGAGTAAAGCCTAATGATTTTACTTATTCCCTGATCCTTGGAGCCCAACCCCTACTTTCTCCTCATGAAGTGCATGCACAGGTCATTAAAACCAATTATCAGTCATCGTCTACTGTGGGAACTGCACTTTTAGATGCTTATGTTAAGATAGGGTCCACTGATGATGCTGCAAAAGTATTTAAGTCAGTTCAAGAGAAGGATGTTGTTTCGTGGTCGGCAATGTTGGCTGGTTATGCACTATCAGGGGACACAGAAAATGCTGTAAAAGTTTTTCTTCAGTTGGGCAAAGAAGGGGTCAGACCAAATGAGTTTACATATTCAAGTGTAATTAATGCTTGTGCTGCTCCTTCAGCGGCAGTGGAACAGGGGAAGCAGTTACACACATGCTTAATCAAATCAGGATACAGTGATGCTTTATGTGTAAGTAGTGCTCTTCTTACAATGTATGCAAAGAGAGGAAATATAGAGAGTGCAAGCAAAGTGTTTCAGAGACAAAGGGAGAGGGACTTAGTATCCTGGAATTCCATGATATCTGGATATGCACAGCATGGTCATGCAAAGAAGGCTCTAGAGGTATTCAGCGAAATGCAAAGGCAGAAGATGACAATGGATAGCATCACATTCATTGGTGTGATTTCTGCCTGTACTCATGGCGGTTTCATGGAGGAAGGTGAAAGGTACTATGATATGATGGTTAATGATCACCAAATCAGTCCAACAATGGAGCACTATTCTTGCATGGTTGACTTGTACAGTCGAGCAGGCATGCTAGAGAAAGCCATGGATACCATAAATAGGATGCCATTCCCAGCAAGTGCACCTGTTTGGCGATCTATCTTAGCTGGCTGTCATGTTCAACGGAATTTGGAGCTAGGTAAACTGGCAGCTGAGAAGCTCATCTCCCTTCAGCCTGATCACTCTTCTGCGTATGTCTTGCTGTCCAATATTTACGCAGCTGCAGGAAAATGGAAAGAGAGAGCTGAAGTAAGGAAAATGATGGATGAAAGGAAGGTAAGAAAGGAGGCTGGGTATAGCTGGATCGGGGTGAAGAACATGACCCACTTTTTCTTGGCCAGTGATGTTTCACATCCATTGCAGGATAGAATTTATGCGAAACTTGAAGAGTTGGGTGTTCGTCTCAGGGATTATGGTTATCGGCCTGATACAATTTATGTTCTTCACGATGTCGAAGAGGAACATAAAGAAGCAATCTTGTCTCAACACAGTGAGAGGCTGGCTCTTGCATTTGGATTGATTGCTACATCCCCAGAAACTCCCATCCAGATTTCAAAGAATCTTAGAGTGTGTGGGGACTGTCATAATGTCATGAAGTTGGTGTCCGTGATTGAAAGGAGAGAGATAATTGTTAGGGATTCAAACCGATTCCATCACTTCAATAGCGGTTCATGCTCTTGTGGCGATTACTGGTAAAATACTTCAGAGATTCATTGAAAAGTGATATAAGACCTTGCTTGTTAAGGTCAGGGTTAAGTCAGGGCTCGTTGACTTTCCACATCTAAATTTAAGGAAGACGTGTGAAGATTGACTGCTCAATGTCTCAATTGAGAAAAGCTGACTTGAGCATTAATTTTGTGGTTATTCGACTGGAAGGATGAACAAACTGAAGAATCTACAATTACTTGGGCATGTGAGGATTGTTCAGTTCAGTCGGCAGGTCGATCTCCTGAAATTTGGATATCCTCCACCCTTCTGCGTATGGTGATTGGTGATCTACATGACTGATGACTCCCTCTCTGATTATTACCGGTGACTAGCTGTTCATGCTTGTTTGCTTCTCGTGTTAGGTCGCTCTTCTTTCTAACAAGAAAGATCTTTTCTTGGACTGCATAGCTTGTAGACACAAACAAGGCTTGCTTCCACATATCCAGCAACTATCAAATTCAGTACCGAATTTTATTGAACGATAAGTGAAATTCTTTGTCAGACTTTGTCAAAGTCGAGTTCAAGATTGTCAAATCCAATCGCAACCGAGTACAACTGCATGCTGGTTGTGTTCGAGTGGAAATCCAAAAAGTGAAGACCGGCACCCCAAAACTGAGATCGAGAAGGATCCTCTGGGGTTGTAAAGTTCTGTGGAACCAGTTGAAAGGTACTCCACCAGACACTCTAAAAGCTATTTCGAGAAGGTATATGGTAAACACAGGACTCTAATTTTTCTTTTACGCAAACTGCTTTAGAATACACAAATGCATATCCATGGCCATATGTGTCAATCAGATTTCACATAGACCATTCGCAATATAAAAACCTAGAACATGATTTACGCTTATTTTATTTCTGCTCCTATTGGTTTACTTTGTACGCACTGGTTTGAAATTTCCAAGCACGTTACGTTTTATTGCTGTGATCAAATTGTTGTTGAGACATGCGGCAGGTTCTCTGGTCTAAGAGCAGCAGGAACAAGCAAGGCATGCAGGGAACGAGGCTTCTCTGCGAGTTGGCAGCTTCCAAATGCCTGATGAGTAAACCAGGGTCAAAGCTGGCCTTTTTTTTCTCAGCTGGAAAAGATACACAAGACAAATATGGACTTTGAAGCATGTAATTTAAACACGTCTTGCGTGTATTTCCGATGACAACCTTTTTGAGTAACTTCTTTCTGCAAGTAAATTAAAGCAATTTGAAAAAAAGTATTCAACGGTTGTGAATACATAAAATGGGAAGAGCAAATCATCGGCCAGATTGGAGAAGCAAAAATGAAATGGAATGATATGAGGATTGACGGGTATCAATTACATACAAATCCAGGTGATCAAGCTCGCTCTCAGTATAAAATAAATCAAAACCCAATCAACCTTCTTCACCAAACTCCTTTGTAAATCTCTCATGAACCTCAAGGTCAGCTTTGCTCACAGTTGGCCTCTGTCTTGCAAGCACCTTATCAAAATCTGTTCTCGAGATTGGTGGTGGAATAATCTGCATTGGTTGATGAACACAAGAAACAACTTAATAGTCAGAATGCATGCAATTACTTCTAATGTTTCTGAGACACACAAACACATTCACATGATAGGCTATATGTCTCTCCAATGACCATAATCATATGCATTTTGATTAACTCAGAAACTTCGGATCGTGTCACCAGTCACCATATTATCAAAGATGACTTAGTCATAACAGATCTGCAGTGCCGATGTGGGATATTTTAGTATATATAGAGCATGGAGGATGTAATTTCAAGCATCACTTTGATCGCCAAAAATTCTGTCTATTCCTCCAAGCATCAGCTAAAAATCTCTATTCTTGCATTTTTCCAAACGAATATCCTCATGCCAGGAAAGGTTTTGCTAATACCTTAGCAGCTTGCCCTTCGGCTGCCAGCTCCTGCATGGAGATTTGAACAGCACCTTCTTGCTTTGGTCCACATGGCATCCACATACCATTTGAAGTCTTTATGAAAAACATGGCATCCTGAGTTTTCCGAACAGGCTCAAAGAGGACATCCTTGACCTGTCATTATGAAAATAGATGAAGTTGGCCAAGAGATAATCTAATAATTTGAATAAGGTAGGAGAGATGTTATCTGTTGTGCTTACACAAACGGATATATCTGACCCAGAAAATCCCTCTGTCCTCTGAGCCAAGCTCTCAAAATCACTCTCGGCTAAATCGTGAGGAGTATCTCCTAAGTGCACCTATTCACGTTACAAATCCATAGGAAAGACATGAATGAACTCTCCTTACTTTGCAGAATACTTTCAAAACAATCTACTTACAGAAGAACTTTAATACCTTAAACATGTGCTGCCGAGCCTTAAGATCTGGTAGGGGAATATATATGCGCTTGTCAAAGCGCCGCCGGATTGCCTGCAGTTTGTCAACAATCCATGAGAAACAACCATGTGATGGGCCACCCAGTAAAACCACTAATATATCTTATCATATTATCCATTTTACCTGATCAAGAGAATAAGGAGTATTTGTTGCTGCAAGAACAAGAACTTTCTCATCATTGTTTCCAACACCCTGGAAGAAAGAGATTCATATAATAAAACTGTTTTATGTCTCAGACCAGCAGAGGATCTAATTCATTCTGAAACCGATTCCGGATATTTTTTCCACGTTATCAGGATAAGGAAAACAACTTTTCAAATTATCAACAACTGTGACATCATGTAGCCATTTTCAATAATACAAGCAACAGATCAGGCCTTATGAAGATCTATTAACAAACAGGGGCATCCATACAAATATAAAAGAGAGACCACGTGGCAACAGACATCTCTGCTAACCTGCATTTGGACAAGAATTTCTGTTTTGATACGTCTAGAAGCTTCACTCTCATTTCCTTCTCCACGTTGGCCACCTAGAGAGTCTATTTCATCGATGAAGATAATTGAAGGAGCACTCTCACGAGCCATCTGAAAAAGATTGGAAACTAACTTCTCACTTTCACCCATCCACTTTGATACCAGATCTGAAGAAGAAACACTAGCCACCAAAAAGTCAGGTCATAAATGACACAATCACTCATAAAAATGACCTAAACTACAGAATTTCCATCAATGATGTAGAGATTAGAGACTCAAAGCAAACACAAATGCACCCACAATCACTGGACATTAATCCATCTTATTTAGATGCAAAAGCTTGACGGGGTATATCTTGCCATGGCAATTAGAGAAGCTACAAGTGTGGCTCAAACAGATTCCTAATTACAAAGAGGCACATTTCACTATCCCTTATAATTAGCAATAAACCATCTGTGCTTGCAACTAAAATCAAGCTCAAATCCACAAGCACTTGCCAGTGAACTCTGTGAGAAAGGACCACCAGAAAGATGTTTTTCAGGAAGCAGTGTTAATGGAAGGAGTCCAGGAGATTCACAAGGAATAATGAAATATCCAACCTGCAAAGTGATAAGAATAGATCTGACTCTGCAAAAGTTTAACTATACCAACCACCAAAGAAAGGAAAACAAAGGAAGGAAAATCTGAACTATTCTCAAAGCAAGGAGGATTAATAAGATTTTAAAAGTGAAGGAAAATTCATCAAAACTATCCTTCCTAAACAAATAGATTAGACATAGAGAAAAAAAATACTGCTGGAGGTTTCTATCAATTTCTCTTGCAAATCGCAAATGTAATGATACAGCATATGCCCATTCATGTTGCAATAAGTGTTGCAAATTCAAACATTAATTCATCACTAAACCAGACTGCATTAGGGAAACGCAAGCCTTTCTAACAGAACTAATTATTTGCAATTTAATATGGCAAAAGAAAATTTGCATAAAACACGATAAACTTGAAATATGCACTATGTCACACTGCATGACAATATACTTCTACAAGAGCATAAACATCAAATGCCCCTCTCTAATCCATACTCCAGTATCAATAGCTCCAGTAAAAGGAAGGAGAGACCCATGCTTTTACCAGCCAAACCGTTGTATTGCTTCAGACTTACCATGGTGTTGTCCTATCAAATATCATACGGATATAAATGTATGCCTAATAGATTCATGTAAATCCCACTTTGTAGAACAAGCAGAGAATCTAAAATGTCAATAATCTGGAGGATTATATGCAAAAATATGTTGTACCTTAACCAAATTTTGATTTCAACCAAATATCCCCCAAAAGTATTGTAAATGGTCCCTTTTGGAAAGGTAAAATATTTAAAATGTCTGATGATGGCTACCTGAAAAAGGTAGAGTCTGCTTCTGTTGCCACAGCTTTTGCCAAATACGATTTCCCTGTTCCAGGAGGACCATACAAAAGAAATGCCCTCCATGGCCGCCTCTTCCCTGAAATAACAGTCCAATAATACAATAAGAATAACCACCAGTAACACTTAAATACCCCACTCAATGATTTGTGACATGAGATAGTACAATGTCAAGAAGATATTGCACTTCACAAACATCTTCAGAGAGAGGATCTCATTGGGTAAAAATTCTGAAACTGTGGTAATATTATGGATGAGAAGATTCTCATCAAAAGAAAAGACTGATAATGTTACAGTAAATCAGAAGAGCAGGCAAAATAAAAATGAGGCTGGCAATATTTCTTCAAATAAATGAAATGGGTAGATTGTACTTATCTAAAAAAGAGGCAAACACCTTCCTTCAGTTAAGGTACTGAACAACAAACAAATTGTGCGCCTTAATCACCTACAAAAACAAAATTATGCTATCTAGTCCTGCTAAGATCTACTTAAAGCCTTTAAGAGACCAACTCAACGACCTCTAAATTCCAGCAATGAAGCAAATGCCACTTTCTCACTTTTTGTCTCTTTTTTCTTCTGGAATAGAAAGCAAGACTGCTCCCATAGAGTTCATGCAATGACTCATGAGCCTGCTATTATAACAAGAGCGCTCCATGCTTAGACATTTCCGACAACCGATAGTTAACAACGTCAGCCTTCACGAAGCAGCCTGATGCAGCTGGGTTCCCCAACAAAAGTCTGCAAAAGCCCTTGTAAGAAGAGACAGGAATACCGTTTGCTTTTTTGTGGTATTTTTAACATTTACAATCAGAGCAGATGCTGCTGAAGACAAACATTGAAAAGCAATGCACGGCAGCCAGAACAAGAGTGCACTTCTTGATCGAATATCAAGCATAGCGATAGCCATCTTGAACATACTTAGCCAGCGCCTTGGCCGTTCAGTTTGACTTTCACAAAACAGCAATGTGCAGTCCCTGTTTCATTTCACAGCGATACCATTTATTGCAACATGCACCACTTCAAACATGCAAATTTCACTTTAAGATGGAAAAGTAATAACTTCCCAAGGGGGTCAGGTACTAAATTTCTGAAGCATGCCCTGAAGCGGTCCTTCAGCAATAGGATCATCAATCCAGGAAACGAAGAAAAACGTGTGTTTAGCATTACAATCTGTTCAAATCAAGGGCCGGCTCGGCCATATAACAGAACGCGAAGTCGACAAAAGCAGCTAAATTGCTCCAAACAGACAAGGAAAAACCCAAGATCAACGAATTCCAACTTACCGGTGAAGAACTGAGGGAATTTGACCGGCAATATGACAGCTTCCTGAAGCGCCTGCTTGGCGCCCTCGAGCCCCGCGACGTCGTTCCACTTCACATTCGGCTTCTCCCTCACGATCGCGGAGTTCAAACCAGCTCGGAGCTTCTCCTTCTCCGCATCGTCTCCGCCCTCGCCGCCGTCCTTGGGCTTCGCATTGGACCGGGAAGCCTCCGCGGGGCCGCCGCCGGAGGAGCCGCCACCGGAGCCGTCGTCGAGGACGGAGCGGATCTCCTCGGCGCGGCGGAGGTACTCGGTGAACTTCTGGGTGATGGCCTCGCGGATCTTGGGGTTCTTCTCGTACTTCAGATGAGTCTTGAAGTACTCCAGCGCGTTCATGTAGAGCGCGAACGCCTTGGCGTAGTTCCCGGCATTGTCCTCCTGGACCGCCTGCCTCGCGTACTCGATCGCTTGCTCCTTGAAGTTGCTATACATGGCTCGATCGCGGTGGCTTCCGGCGAACCGCGCATGGAGCGACGGAGAGAGACGGCGGGTTGATCGGAGGGGAATCGGAATCCGATTGCTTGGTCCGTTCGTGAATCGAGTTGCTTGACGGAACCGGCGACGGAAGAGTATATTTCTTCTCGAACGATGGGAAAAGTCTTGTGATTTTTTTAATATTCTTTAGAAAAAATTTAAAATACTATTTCCGTTTCGAATTTCGAATGGACTCTCGTAAATAGAATCGAGAAGAGGGAGGCGATTCACTTTTCACCTACTAATGACCCGGTTTTTGCGATTCGCCCCCCGTATTTTGAAGTTGTTTGTAAATGCGTCCCGCAACGTTGACTTTGGGCAAATATTGTTTGGGGATTAGACCACGGGGCAATGCGTGATTAGTTTTAGAGGGTAAAATAGATCATAAAAGTATAGGCATCCGAAAAATAAATATATACGTATATATATACAACTAACTTTATAAGCATAGTTAATAAAATCTGAAACAAATATTTGAAAATGAAATTAAAAATATTAGAGAAACTAATCAAGAAAAAGTTGAGACTTGCGCCTAAAGTCATTCCTAAGTAGGATAGGGCCAATTCGTCCCCAACTTGGGCTTACAATCTAAAGACAAGGGTGGATATGCCCTTGCTTAAGTTGCATGATTAGAGGGGAATTATGTTTTCAGTTGATAGTTATATGTTATAAAAGCCAAATAATGTCTTGAGCTAAAAAGAAAATCCATAAGATATGTGCCACAAGGTTAGATCTATTAACGCTAGGTTGGAGCATCGAGCTCAATTCTAGTCTAAAGCTGAGCATAACAAGTCAACAAGCCAGTTCCTATGAGATGGGATCGCCATTCAATTCATTTTCTAAGCCGTTGTTATTTAGTTTGATTTTTACATGGGTCTAATTTGGAGTCAATTTTATATCTCTCCTTTGTTTTTTTATAAATCGGATTCACCGAGATCCGTAACTTGTCTTTAATGTTTAATACGGAGAAATAGCCACATAATCACTCAAATGAAAAGTGTGTTTTGAAATTGAACATGCTTATTATGAACTTTTAATTTTTACCAAAAAAAATAAAAAAATAAAGAAGCGAGTCGATTCTCAATTGGCACTGACTAATTTAATTCTTCTGTTTCTGATCCGTCAATGCCAGAGATTATAACATTGATGCCCGACTCTAGATTGGGAAACTAATGAAGACTATACCTATACCATTCCATGGCCTGTTGGACCCGTCATTGCTTAACGGAAATCAAGTTCATTTGTCTTCTAACTTTCATGCTAAGCAACGCAGCAACACGCAACCAAAAGGATTTCATAATCGAAGGTTGCATTAACAGTCACTAAATATATCAATGGTCGCCGAGTCGTCGAGACACAACCCACGAAAATGTATTTTATAAAATAAAATAAAAATCCTTGTTCAAAACGGTCAGTTTCCCTTTTCCTTTTCTTTTTTCGAAAAAATAATTCGTGTCCATATTCAGCGGCCCACTTGCGCTCCACATTCGATTCCTCGTCGGCTTTGGCGTCGTCGTGGCTGGAACGGCTTCGAGAAGACGCCCCCGCCCAAACGACGCCGTAACGCTGACCCCCGTTCGCGATGATGACGTCGTAAGCGCGTGGATAAGCAGGAAAGAGAGAGAAGGAGAGGGAGAGAGGACACGGAAATTACGCATCGTTTTCTTATTGGTTTGGTAGGGGAAAGAAAATAAAGAGGTTAAACCCCAAAAGGAAGAAAGAGAGAGAGATAAGGAAATAAATCACGTAAAAAAAGAAAAAAGAAGGAAATTAAAAAGATAAGAGAGAGAGAGAGAGAGAGAGAGAGAGAGAGGCGGAGGGGAGAGAAGGCGTCTGGAATCTTCACATCGAGGGACCAGGTATCCCGAAAACCGCCTTCGTGTGGAGGTGCTTTGCCTTTGCTTTTTTAGCCCACCCTTCTCCGCCTCCCCTCCGCCTCCTTCCCTGTCTCTCCTTCATTCCATTCTTCTCCCCGCTCGCCAAAGATTCCATCTTTCGTCCCTCTCCCTCTCCCTCTCGATCTATATCTCCCCTCCGCTCCTCTCCTCTCCTCTCCTCGATTCAATCCTCGCAAACCAGACCCGCCGGATCAGCCCCCCGAAAGTGGTAAGCGTCCTCGCCTTCCTCCGCCTTCTTCTTGAGATGTCTCCGGCGTCGTTGATTTCGATTTGGTGGGTGTTTCGTGGAAAAGGGGAACCTTAGATCGGTAGATCTGGATCTGTTTGCTCGATGGGTTTTTTTGGATTGCGTGTTGAGGTTGCGATCGATCTTGAAAATCGATTCATTTGATGTGTTTCGACAGGTAAGGAAAAGGAAAAGATGGCGGAAGAGCATCGGTGCCAGGCCCCGCGCCTCTGCGCGAACAACTGCGGCTTCTTCGGGAGCCCCGCGACGCAGGACCTCTGCTCCAAGTGCTACCGCGACCTCCAGCTCAAGGAGCAGCGGTCCTCCAACGCTAAGCTCGCTTTCAACCAGACCCTGACCACCTCCTCCTCCTCCTCCTCCTCCCCCTCATCGTCCTCCTCGATCCTCGAGCCGTCCGCCGTGTCGGCTCCGTCACCGGCCGCGGTCGTGGCCGTGGCCCTGGAGGCGAAGCCGGAAGCGGCTGCGCCGGCGCCGATGCCGGTGTCGAACCGTTGCTCGACGTGCAGGAGGCGCGTGGGGCTCACGGGGTTCAAGTGCAGGTGCGGGATGACCTTCTGCGGGTCGCACCGGTACCCGGAGCAGCACGACTGCGGGTTCGATTACAAGAGCCTGGGGAGGGAGCAGATCTCCCAGGCCAACCCGCTCGTGAAGGCCGAGAAGCTGGACAAGATATGATGATCCTCTATTTAACGAAATTATGTTGTCGTCCAAGTGAAAAAAACTTGAATTGCATCTGTGTGATTTGGAATTTGGGGATTCGATTTGTCGGTGGGGGAAATCCGGCGGACGCAGCGGCGGCCGGCGGTGGGGGTCTGGTGGCGGAGTCGTCGGCCGGCGGCCGGTCCCCGGTTGGTGGTTGGGGTCTGGTCGGTCGAGACGTGTTGGGTACGGTGGTGCATGTAAATTCGATGATACTCTAGTAAATTCCCGTCATTTTCTCTCTCTCTTTCGATTAAACAGATCGTTCCGACAATTATTAGTGGTAATTGGCGGAGAATACGAAGGATGATTTGTCCGACGGCGGAGAAGATGATTAAAGAATTCCGTAATTGACCAAAACGACGAAGCAAAAATTGGTTCTTTAACGAGAACGAGAGGCGCTGAAAATTCCGATTATTTCGCTTTAATTTAGCGTTTTTCTTTAATTACGGTCTATTGTGAAATGAACGAATGGGAATGGTAGGTGCGGGAAATATTAATGAATCTCGTGGATAAGCACGAATCGGTGGATTAATCCACCTCGTGCGAGACGTTGCCCGGCCCGGATTGCAATGTCGGAAGCTTCCGAATTACGTATTTTAATTGGGGCGAAGATGGGCCTGAAATACGTATTTTGATTGGGTACTTTAGTAGATGACGATGACGTGAGGCATGACGTAGAAGTGTGATTTAATGAGTAGTTGCCATTCGTAATAATTGCGATGAAATGATTTTTGTGGATGTAATTATTGTTGGTGGGGCTACTAGCGTAGGAAGAGTTGCTCAGAATCGTGCGTGGGCAATTATCTAGAAGTCTAGGGACTAAATCTAATGCGGAAGGTCGTTTTCACGGTTTCGGCTTAGCTGGTAAAATCCCGTACTGACGATGGCTTTCTCAGTTGACGAGACGATTTTTTGATCATGTGGCCTGCACCTACGGCCCGCCTGTCGTATTAGCTAGAGCTCGGTGGGTAGAATGACTTTTTGTCCCATTCGATATTTCGATATTTTGAGCGACATAACATCTGAATTTGTCCGAATAATGTTCGCACAATAAAATCTCGCCGATGGGATGGTACTTAATCTGTCTATATCCGAATACTGAACAGGCAGGACCGGTGGTGCCTCCTCTCCTCCGATGATGGCATCGCCGGTTACCGCAAAAGAACCACCGCTGGGACAGCTGATCACCATCGACTCCTGCTATCATTGGGCAAGGACCACCGCCCCGTGGCTGTTCGAGGTGGTATTCCCCGACCAGCGCTTCCCGATCGACATCTCTGCCTTCGCCAAGTCGGCAGCTTCCATTGGGTAGTCGACAATTCACCTGGAAGCCCCGCTAGGATAGACAATTTCTTCAGCATTTTGAGCACAAGTGGGCTTGGCAATTCTTGTTAGGCCTCGTACCTAGCCAAACCCCACCATCGGGCCTATCCATTTTGACTTGCTCAACTTGAGTCGGTCCGTAAGTCAAGTCAGCTTTCAATCATCATGTGAGATTGGGATGGACAATTAGACCTATTAAATTGATGGATCCGATCATAAATGATCCGATCCAAAAATTATCTCATTAACCTGTTTATAATCTATTAATTACTAATGTAAATTTATTAATACATACCCGACTCAATTCATACCTACCAATACCACCCATGTTACTAAAACACTTACATATTTAACTAAATCTAGAAAACTTTATTTCTTATGATTTTTAAGAAAATTTTATTTTTAAAACATTTCCATACAATTACAAATTTCATGAATAAATTTTATATTATTTTCGATTGAGGCTTCATTTTTTTCACAAAAAATGTTATATTTTTAAAAATGATAATATTTTTTGATGTTTGATTGAAACTTGAAAATGAATTAAAAAAAAATTTTGCTTAATATAGAAAATCCGATTTGATTTTCCATGCACTCATATTAAGTATATTTATTTTTAAAAAATAGGATTTAAAATAGGATTTTTTTAAAAAAATTTTTTTTTTCTCTCTCTTTTTTTCCTCCTTCACTCGATTGTTGGTCATGGCAGCCCTGGCTAATGAGGCTCAAGCTCATTTAATTCCTACGAACCGAGCCAAGCCAGTGTTAGGCAAGACTCTACTTGCTAGATCTGGTGAGCTCAAGTCTTGCTAGATTAGGGGGGCTTGAGTCTCACCAACGATGAGGTCGGCGAGGTTAGCTCACCAAAATTGGCGAGTTCAAGGCTTGTCGGTGTGATTAGGCGAAGGCCTCAACCTCACCTTGTCAACAAGGGCTTCACAGCCTTTGCCTGCAACCAATGAGCTTGGCTTACCAGATCTAGTGAGCTTGAGCTCGCCTTGGGTCGACGAACAATCCTCGCCCACAACTAGTGAGCTCAACTCACTAGATCCAGTGAGCTCAAGGCTCATTAGTGTGATTGGGTGGGGGCCACAACTCACCTTGCTAAGGAGGGCTTCACGGGCTTCACTTGATGGCCAATGTCGGAGTTTGTAGGGGAAAAGGTAAAAGAAAGAAAATAAAGAATAAATAAATAAATTATTAAAAAATCGAAAATTATAAAAACTGTTGATAATATAATCCTAATGGATTGACTCAATTAATAACCTTTATAAGTTAAATGGCTTGAAAAACAAACCCATTTATCATTACACTTACATACAACAAAACCTATTAACAACCTATTTATTAAAACATGGCTAATCCATGTGTGACTCATCTCATTGAACATGGATTTAAAATGGGTTTTTAACCCATTTTGACACGTCTTGGAATAACCGGTTTAAAATAAAACATCTTTGCACATAAAATGCATTGAGCGTTGGATATTACATGTTAATTTGCACGATGTTAGTTGAAAAAACAAAAAAGACAAGGGCACTGGAATTTGTAAAATCCTGGGGCACGGCAAAGAAAGGCTTCAATCGACGTATACAAGCTCAACCGTGCTTTCCTAATTCTTAATGTCTAATCTCAATGTTTCACCGGAATTTGCCACGACGAAAAATACTTTTCACTCAAAGCCGTTCTTCAGTCTTTATTAAAGATAACAAGTTATGTAATGGCTCCGGATAGATATATCATAGGTACACAAGAAAACAAATAGATATGCTTTTATGGTATTTAATCAACATTAAACAAGATAAATACACAACGACGAAATCTAAAAGACAATTAAGAACCTAAATATTACAGCAAAGATACACAGCGAGATTTAATAGACAACAAGATATTCGAAAACTACAACTATAACTGTGATACAAAAATCGAAAGATAATTAAAACATAACTGTTGAAGGGGCTTCTACAGTGCACACACTAGAATTATGGCCTTACAACATAACTGCCTATGAGCATAGTTTTAGCCATGCTTTCACATTTCCAAGGCTTTCTGTTCTATATCTTCATGTCATCACGACTTCTCATATCTAGGTGGTAACTAAATTCATATGAATAACTTGCTCATCCTATACGTCAATGTTGATATCGATGACTTCATCCCAGACAAGTGGCATTTGTTATTGATAACTTCCTCATCATCGATGCTCTTTGAGTTCTTGACATTTATCTAAAAGAGCTTAAATATCTAGAAGTATTGCTACTCATTAAGTTGACAACTTTTTTTTTATCAATGACTTATGCTAATCATCAAACTTTACTCTCTTTGATTAAGTCTATCAATTATCCATAACCAAAAATTGGTCATTTTTTATGTAAACAAATGCCTCGTTTTAAAAGAGTTGAATGATTTAAATTGAATAACCAAAAGTCATTGTGTGCCCCTTGTCATTGACAAATTTGATTTTTCCTTATCGAATTTTATCTTGGTCAAATTCATCACGTGACTCGCATTTTTTCATAAAAGCATGTTTTGTGTAAGGTCTTCATGTGACCCACTAATTTTGTTCTCAAGTAGTTGCTCATACTTGAGCGCTCTTTCTGCCAATTTAAATAAATCAGCAAAATTATGGCTTTTGAATTTTTCTCATTTTAATTTACTGAAGGGCAAATTTGTGAATTCCTTCTCTAAGAGTCAAGTAAAGCATTTACTTGACTTTATTGCCCTTAAGTTTTGGTTGATATAATTTCCAAGCATTTGTAAAATCCTCACTAGTGGTGGGATCACTTGCCTTATATTATTTCCATCATTCAATTGACTAGGAATTAGAGGAAAATATCGGAAGCAGCTATGTCCAATTGGACCAATATGGATTGATTGAATATCCCATGTTCAGAGATAACATCATTGATCGTATTGACAACCATTGGCTTGATCACAATAGAGATGCGTCTCTATGAAAATGATACAAAAATTGAAAGATAATATTATTTGTTTAATTGTTGTGGTGCTAGGGCATCTACAAAACACAAACTCTATAATTTATAGTCTTCACAACATAACTTCATATAAGCATTTTTTCAACAATTTTAGCTATGTCTTCACATCTCTTGAGCTTTGAGTTCAATATATTCACGTTACTATGACTTCTCATCCTAAATATTTACTAAATTCATAGAATAACTTCCTCATCCTATACTTCAATGTCGATTAAATGACTTGATTCAAGCTAGGTAATGTCTATTGTTGACAACTTCTTTAGTTGTTGATATTCTTCAAATTAGCTTAATTATCTGAAAATATCGCTACTCATTAAGTTGTCAATTATTTTTTTAATCTATGACTTTTGTTATTTACTGATGGTGCTTTTATCGATTAAATTATTTTTTAGTGTAAACACTTAATCTTTAATATGGATGGTTATAATTATTATTATTGCTTGTTCTTTGACTAATATCAACTAATTAAGTTGGTTAGAATGCTAATGCGAAACGCGCATGCGAATCAATCATTTATGCTTTTTTATTTTTATTTTAATTTTTCTCCCGAAGCAACTAGAGAAATTGACTTGACAAGTTTTTGATTGGTAAATTGTACAAAGTTGTCAAAACATCACAAAGGAGTTGTAACTCGTAATCAATGTGATCTGTGATTCATCTTTGAAAATGAATAGATTAATTAGATTATAAACGTGGGTTCCCCGTGTTGTGAAAATGACATTGTACTAATCTCTCATAATCATTCGTCTGCCATTTTACAGGGGGCAACAAGCTATATATTAATCATGAAATTGACGTAAGCAATGGCGTCACCCAAAAAAGGTATACTTTTTATTAAGCTTCCTTTAAGCATCATTATCTGGGAAAAACCTTCCCCAGACTCCACGACCCCTCAGCTCCAATATTTGGAAAATTTCTGATATTTCAATTAGGGAGAATCAAAGAGCTAGTTTTCAAATTACAAGCACGGATTATTATTAATTTATAGCCAGAAATTCGGATAATATTCGACATTCTCGTACTCGTCATTAATTTATCATTTTATTCTCCAGCGATAAATTAAATTTTATGGCTTAGGTTCCCAGTTTAGAGACCGTGAGTATTGCGAGGCGCGAGCTTGGGCAAATTTCTTGAAGATTGATCCTTAAATTCTATAAAAAAATAAGAGGAAGAGATGCTAATTAGCACGAGTGAAAGGTTGACTACGAAGGATTCAAAATTTTAGATGATTATTCCTAGAACGTAATCACCTCATTCTTTTTTTCTTTTTTGGGGGTCTGATGTAACGCCACATTGTCGAATGAAATGCTTTTCATTAGACTAATAATTCGCTCTAGATTTCGGTCAAAACGCAATTACTGCACGTCTTAAGGAAAGAAACTATATTAGTTTTTTTTTTTTAATAAAAAGTTGGAACTTTGTGGTTGTATTGCCGGCTACGAAAGCCAACCGCATCTCATCGTTTCATCCGTTGACAATAGTGGTATTTTCGAAAACTGGGAAAGTTTCGAATTTTGTTTTTCATTAATCGGCCTAATATAGTTCTAAACCTCTGTGTTGTATATAATATCATTCTTATGGTCTCTATTTGTTTAATTGCCGAGGTTGCAACGTGCGGTGAAGAAATGATCGCATGATGGTAAACATAGTCTCGCAATTGAATCATGTCGAGGGTAACTTGTGCGGCAAAATTGACATATTGAGACTCCCCTATAGTTTTTATTGTAAATTTCTTTTTGTCTCCAAACCTATGGAATTTCGACTCTGCCCAATTAATCATGCTTGACTTTACAAAACCGATGAGCCATAACTTTCTAGTGACGAGAGAATCTATACTCGGCACGATTAAATATACAGAAAGTCCGGCGAAGAATACTGGAGTTTGGACAAATAATGAACCCTTAAAATCTGTATTTTGAATAACTACTAATATGATCAACATCGATGGGAATCTTGTGATGAAACCGGTATATGTAATTAAGTTAACTATTTAATTTCAATATTTAGCATGAATGTGATACGATTTATTTCTTTTTAATTGTCCTTTTTTTAATTTACATATAAATTTTTGGAAGTCGGATAATGAGAAAATTATTGAAAGTCAAATTCTTCTAGCGGTTTAATTAATAAATATGAAACTTGTGACGACAATTTAATAAGGACATTAACAATTTTTTGACCCACACAATTGGAGAATATGTATTTTTTAAATTAAAATAATGAAATAATTAAAAAATCGACATATAGATTAAGGACCTAGTTCTTGCAATCAAAAGGGTTGGTCCAAAATATTATTTAAAGATTCCAAAGTGGATTCGAGTCCAAGGTGACCTCTTGGTCTTGTGAAGGAATCATCATACTCTCTAATTTATTTATTTATTTTTATTTATAAAGTTTAGTATTTTAAATTAAAGCAGTCAGGCGAAGTAAAGGTCACCCTCGAAATAATCGACCTGAATAAATTAATTATACGTATAGTCACTGTCTAGTCAGCTTCTGCCCCATATGGGAACGAGGTTACTTGCTTTTCAATTTTATAATTTTGTTTTTTTGTCTTATTTTGGCTCCTAAATTGATTATTTGTGGGTTAAGTAATTCGGTTTCTCCTATAACTCCGTCCAATCCAGGTGATGACAGGTTGTATTTGGACAAAAGTGAGAAATTATGTATGGGATAAGAAATGATTAAACTCGTTTTGTAGGTCCATGGCAAAAAGAAAGAATATCACTCGGATGTCTCAATCAATGATTCGTGCGCAGATCGATGTTGCGGAAGTTAGTAAGAACCTCTCAAGACTTACTTTTCTTTTCTTTTTTTTTTATCAAGAGAAAATCAAGATGAAAAGAGTCTATCCAATCCATAGGATGTATGGTGATAACTAAGAACAAAACCCTTGGCCCAAAAAACAGTTAAGAATAAAATAAGTTTATTGAGTCTGAAATGAAGATGTCCTTGGAATTTCTGAAGAAACAAATTAGAAATCAATGGAGTCTGATTTAAAATTAATAAAATTATATCATATTTTTACATTCAATCATGAGATTTAAATAGATCAGGGGGTCTTTTTCTTTTTTTAAAGTCTCATCAAACAAATATAGGTGATTCCAATGCTCAATCGCAGCATACTTGAAAAATATTCAAATCTATTCTCTTTTTTTTTTTCGTGACAATTGAAAAGAAAAAAAAAACTAAAACTCGATTTTTGAGGGTTGTGATGATTAACAATGAGAGACAACACACATCGATGGCTACGTATTAACTATTACTAATTTTTCTCGTCTTCTTTCAATTACAACCCTACTTGGCAATAATGAACCTGGGTAAAATAGGCTACCGCACACCACAACCTTGTGAAAGATCTTAAAGACATGAAATATCATGAATTATAGATGCTGGAAATTTGGTTGCATATGGTTTCCTTTGCCGAGTCCAAACTTCTCTATCATCTCCAAAATTGGAAAGAACAATCTCCAACAATCATGTCATACAAATTCCAAACTCATTAACTATTCAACTTGATCGATCACAAATAACTCGTACCCATCTTAATCAAAGCTATCATGACGTCGTTCTTCTTATCGAACCCAAGGCCTCAAGCTTCAATCTTTCACCTCCCCCAACAAGATCCCACCCTAGATTCCAATCGACCCCGTATCCACCTCATTCCTCGAAAGAACCCGACCCGGTCACGTCTCTGATTCGGCGGCGTGGCGGGGCCAATCAATGATTTCTAAGTGGGGGTGGGGGGAGGCGAAGAAAGCCGTGCCAATTGGAACGGTCTCGCCCAATCAAAACAACGAACTTACCCGCCCCGACCATTCTCTCCAATGTGGAAATCGTCGAAAAGATGGAACTCGCCCCGAGCCCAATCTCCTGGGTTTCGATCGGACAAAAGAAAGGGTCAACGTCGTTCATGCCGTGTCGCCAACTCACTCCTCCCACGCCCACGCCCACGCCCACGGAGACTCGTAAAGACATCCTCCTCCCCCGCACTTTCATTCCCCATCTCGTCACTCGTCACTCGTCTCCCTGCCCTCCCCAATCTTGCCTTCACCAGTCCCTCGCTAATCCTCCATCGCCGCCGTCCTCCACTCGAATTCCTTCGATTAGGGTTGGTCCCCCTCTCTTTAAATCTCAGCATTCCGCTCTCCTCCGCTCTCTGCATTTCGTCATACTTTCCTTCTTCACTTCCGCAGCTCGGCCCTCCTCCCTCTCGCATGGATCTGAGACCCCCATGTGCCAGCTCAACCGCTCCGCTAGTCCTCCTCCTCCGCCGCCGACTATAGCGGTGGCGGCGGCCCATCGCCGGCCCTCGTCCGCCCTCCTCGTTCCGATGAAGCGGCCGGCGCGCCCCCTGTTCAGCATTCTGCTCCTCGCCCTGCTCGCCGTCGCCCTCACCTCCCGCACTGCGCTGCTGCGCCGGGGCGGCGGCGTCGGCGTCGGCAGCGGCGGCGGCGACGTTGTTGTCGGGTCCTTCGAGCTCGAGGGCTCGGCCCAATCGGTGCTGAAGGGAGTGCCGCTGCCGGAGCTCAACTCGTCCATGCTTCGGTACGCTGAGATCGACGCCTCGGAGGAGTGGTTCAAGAAGGAGATCGAGCAGCTCCTGGAAGGCGACCTCGCGAGCAACGGCCGCTACCGGACCTACGGCACTTGGCGGAGGTTCAACCACCACGACCCCAAGGCGAGGGACTCCCGGGGCATGCCGGCGACGCTCCGCTCCCCGGTGTTCTACCGGTACTGGCTCGATTTCAGGAGGAATCTGCGGGATTGGGCGCGGAACAAGCGGTTTCAGCCCGATGTGATGGACGATCTGGTTCGGCTAGTGAAGCATCCGCTCGACAGGCACGCCGGCCTGCCGGCCTCGGACCGCCGGTACGCCTCCTGCGCGGTGGTGGGCAACAGCGGGATCCTGCTGCAGAGAGGCCACGGCGGGCTGATCGACAGCCACGAGGCGGTGATACGGTTGAACAACGCGAGGATCGACAATTTCGAGGGCGACGTCGGGTCGAAGACCACCATCTCCTTCGTGAACAGCAACATCCTCCACTTCTGCGCGCGGCGGGAGGGCTGCTTCTGCCACCCGTACGGCCCGTCCGTCCCGATGGCCATGTACGTTTGCCAGCCGGTCCACTTCCTCGACTACACCATGTGCAACTCCTCCCACAAGGCCCCGCTGATCGTGACCGACCCGCGGTTCGACGTGCTGTGCGCGCGGATAGTGAAGTACTACTCGCTGCGGCGGTTCGTGGCGGAGACGGGGCGGCCGCTGGGGGCGTGGGACGCCGCCCACGACGCCGCCAACTTCCACTACTCCTCGGGGATGCAGGCGGTGATGCTGGCCCTGGGGATCTGCGACCGGGTCAGCCTCTTCGGGTTCGGGAAATCCGGGTCGGCGAAGCACCACTACTACACCAACCAGAAGAGCGAGCTGGGCCTGCACCATTACGAGGCGGAGTACGATCTGTACCGGGACTTGGCGCAGCATCCTCAGGCGATCCCGTTCATGTCCGATAAGTTCAGGTTCCCTCCTGTGGTTATTTATCGATGAAGTTGGTCGAATTTTTTTGTCCTCTTTTTCGCTTTTTTTTCGGATCTTGGGATCGATTTTGTTCCCTCCTTCGATTCGTCACACGATTGATATAGTTTGCTCATATGTTACAAAAACTGTAATTGTCCCACGGGCTTGTCCAAAAAGAAACGTTCCTGCAAAACCTTCCTTGTTTGTTGGTACTTTGACTGCATAGATTAGGGAATTTAAATTCGAGAAAGTAAGAATTTCTTGTTTGTTGGTACTTTGACTGGATAGATTAGGGAATTTATATTCGAGAAAGTAAGAATCCCACAGGGCCACGACGAAGGTCTTTCTTCTCCCGTTCTGATCGGATCCGTCCCGGCCAACTCTTTCTTCCTCTCGTTCTCAGCCACTTAGTTGAGTTCCTAGCTATGAAATGCAATCGATACACGTGGGCTCGCCCTGTTTCCGGTCATTGAATGATGTGGGTCCACGCATACGGCTCGTGGTGATCTGATGATTGAGATGCAGCGAGTTTACGTTATCCGAATGCCCCGTGAAAGCAAGTTTACATGAGTTGAGTTGGAGGAGGCAGGGGAAAAGGGGGGTGATTGCCCTTTTGGCATTTGCCGTTTCTGTACATGATGGGACGAAGCAGACGGTGGGCTTCCCGTCGCTAACGGTTGTAATTGGGCCCCCAAGGCCATCATGGCCTATTCCCTCGAGGGGATTGATTCGGTCTACGCAAGTTCCCGTTAGGGCTTAGTGGGCCCAATGGCCGTGACCTTCATGAGCAATTTTCCCCTTTATTTGTTAATAACGACAGAAGAGGACACGACGGTTATGTTTTTCAACTTTGGAACTCAGCTAAGCTTAGAACCCGTTTGGCTGGGCATTCTGAAGGGGGGTTGGGCTTCTAAAGGCCCTTGACCAAATGCAAACCTGTTAAGTTTGATTTTTTGGAAAACTTTGGCCATATAGAATTGCATCTCCAAGGGCTCTAAGGACCTTTTAGCCTAAGGTAGGTCCAATGCTATTTTGAAAATTGCACATTCGAGATGTAAGTTTGTTACTATTCACACGTACTATTTATCTTTCCTAGAGAAGCGAATGGAGGCTAACAACCGTTGGCCAAAGGGTAGCTTGCGCCAGCGAAGGCTGCCTGAGGGGTCGCCTGACCCCGGCGATCGCCGCCTGAGGACGCTTAGGTTGTGCAAACCTAGACGACTATTGTCAAACCTCAGCGATGCCTAGGTCACTTGACCTAGGAGACGCTTGAGGTCATGTGACTTTAGGCAATGCTCTCCACTGGAGTGTAGTTGTCGGTAACTAAATAAACAGAATTTTTTTTTTTAAAAAATTTAGCAAAAGTCATTTGCAAAATGTAGTTTTTATCAAACGACATTTAAGCCAAAGTCATTTTGCAATGTAATTTAAAATTACAATTTACCAAATATTATTTACATTTAAGAAATTTCCTTTAGCCTAAAGGTATTTGTATTTTCCCAAGTACATTTGCTCAAAGCTAAACTAAACGGGGCCTTCGAGCCCCTTCTTCGAAGTCCTTTAGACAGTCTTATCTTGATTACAAAGTTTGTACTTTTACACTTTTCAAACAAGTTTTAGAATTTAATTATATTTTAGAAAAGTTATGGAACGTTTATTGCACATTCACATAGGTTTGGAAAGTTTTCAGCGCATTACTTCCTATGATGAGAGCTATGTTTTTCATAAACCTAAGAAGTTGTGGAGTACAAAATTGCGATGACCCCACCCCTCACTTTTAAGCATTTTAAATGTGAGTTGCTCAAAGGTGTGCTCGAGTCCGTGAAAAACGAGATAAGTGTTGAATTAGAGTGTAAGGTTTTTGCTATTAGTCAATTTTTGTTGTTGTTCATGAGGTGTTGAAAAATCCCACTACATTTACATGCTTTTTACATGCATATTGTCTCACTTCTCTTATCAACTTAAGTAGTCGATTGGAGACTTAAGGTCCGTTTGGTAATATTTTTATTCTTGGGAATAATTTTTTTTTAGAAATAGTTCTTTTCTATTTCTACTCCATAGAATAATTTATGAGTAAAATAAAACGTTTGGTAACTACAAAAATTTCTTATTCTCGAAATAGAAAAAGAATAAAAATGCGTTTGATACCAACAATTTTTTTATTATTTCTTTCTTCCTCAATAGTGGCGGAGACTGGTAGGCAGTGGCGGGGTGTGGACGATGACCAGGGGCGGGGGCTGTCGCCATCCACCATCGCCGGTCGTCAATTGCCACCTACCGCTGTCGGTCGTAGGGCGAAGGGCGGGGGCGAGAGGCCAGCGACCGATGGTTGGTCGGAGGTGAGTAGGTGGGGGCAATCGGCGACAGGTGGTGACGATCGGCAGTTGGCTGATGGCAAATGGGTGGTGGTGGCCGATGACAGGTGGTGGAGATCGATGTTTGGCAGTGGCGGTGGGTAGTAGCTGTCGGCGATTGATGATTGGTGGCAGTGGGCAGGCGGCAACCAGCGGCGGCGGCAGTGGGTGGGAGGCTTATAGTGATGAGTAGTCTCTAATAAATAGTTTCTAGAAATTATTCCTAAGAATAAGAAGTTACTTTTTTTCTATTTCTCATTTTTACTTCAAATCTATTCCCAAGAATAACTTTCTATTTCTGGCAATGGAAAAATTAATTGGCATTACCAAACGCATTTTTGTTTTTTTATTCATTAATTAAAAGAACGAGAAAAATAAAAAACAAAATTGTTACCAAAGGGAGCCTTAATATCTTGAAAAAAACTCTAATCAAGTCTCGAGCTCTTCAGTCGATGGAACTCAAATGTAAAAATGGCATGTGGCATATCGACCAAACACTCTACGAGGAAGCCAATGATATATGTTTGATACTTGAATACCACCGATGACCAGCCCGAGACCTGATTCCTGATTATGAATTTTTTTCCCCTTAAAGATCTTGACTCCTTAGTCGACCAGAAAAAAAAAAAACCTTCGATCCCCAATTGACTCATGACCAAAATCAAGCCTTGCTTTTAGATTTGTCCCGGCGATAAACATTGTCCATATAAAGACCATCTCATCGGTCACGACCTAACAAAATAATCTCGAGAGTCTCATAATAGACGGCGAAACACGAGAGCGTCGGATCACAAGTGCATCACGCGACGACACTACTCATCAAAATTCGAACTTGACTAGTCGCGAACCGAGAGATTCGCCGAGCGATCAAACGCTGGGGACCAGGCGATCTCCGCGCGAGCACGATCTTCACCATTCTCGATAACAACATTAAAAAGAAAAAAAAACGAGATGCTCCTCCGATTCGCGCAAAGCTGTCCCCCGATTCACCGATGATTCCCAAACCGTCGCCCATCTCGGCACCACCCTCCACCAAAAACATCGCTCGGACTTTCGGATCTCTTCACTGAAATCCATCGTTAACTAACTTTTCCGCTTTGGTCCCCGCCCGATAGCAAACACGACCAGCCGCCCAACCGGCCGTTCAAATCCGAGGAGTCCGATCGACGTCGACACTTTATCCGCACCCCATTTTCGTGCGTGGGGGCGGGGGGGCGCAAAAGCATCGTTTTCCGTCATTCATTTCGCGTGGCCTGCCGAAACGAGAAAGACAAACACGAAAAAAGAACACTAATAATTGCCAAAAAAAGAAGAAGAAAAATCGGAGAAATTCCGCGTCGAAAACATTAATTAAAATGATTATATTTACCCCCCTTCCTTCTCCCCCTCCGTTCCTCCTCCACTTTCCACACGCTCTACTTGCAGTGTCAAATTCCTCCTCCCCCTTCCCCCAAAATCTCGTCTAGGGTTCGTCTCGATTCTCGAATCCTCTCGCCGTTGCCCGCCGCCGGTGTTTTCTGTAAAATCCCGGTCTTCTCCGATGGCGCGATAGCGACGCCGCCTCGCCGCCGATGAAGCGGCCGGCGCGCCACATCTGCAGCATCCTGCTGCTCGCGCTCCTCGCCGTCGCCCTCGCGTTCCGGGCCGTGCTCCGGCGCGGCTTCGTCGGCTCCTTCGAGCTCGAGCTCGAGCGGTACGGGCTCGCAGCGCGGCGGCCGCCGGCGCCGGTCTTCAACGCGTCCCTGCTCAGGTACGCGGAGATCGACGGCGCCGAGGAGAAGTTCAGGAGGGAGACCCAGCAGCTGCTGGAAGGGAAGTTCGTGGGTCACCCGCAGTTCAGGAGGTTCGCGACGCGGAGGAGGTTCACCAACTTCGAGCCCAACGGGAGGATTAATATAGCTGTCCAGGTATCGCTGGCGCCGAGGTATCACAGGTACGTGCAGGATTTTAGGAAGAATTTGCAGGATTGGACGAGGAAGAAGCGGTTCGAGCCTGATGTAATGAATGATTTGATTAGACTAGTGAAGCATCCGCTTGATAGGCATGGTGGTTTGGTGGTCTCGGATAGGAGGTATGCGTCTTGTGCTGTTGTTGGGAATAGTGGGATTTTGCTGCAGAGCGAGCATGGTGAGTTGATCGATAGCCACGAGGCGGTGATTAGGCTGAACAATGCGAAAATTAAAGGCTTTGAGCACAATGTCGGGTCGAAGACCACCATTTCATTTATAAATAGCAACATTTTGCATCTTTGTGCGCGGAGGGAACGGTGCTTTTGCCACCCTTACGGAGCGGATGTTCCGATCGTCATGTATATCTGCCAACCCGTGCATTTGCTCGATTACACGATGTGTAACTCGTCTCACAAAACGCCTTTGGTCATCACTGATCCGAGCTTCGATATGTTGTGTGCAAGGATCGTCAAGTACTATTCCGTGCGGCGGTTTGCGGAGGAGACGGGGAAACCTTTGGAAGCATGGGATGCTGCGCATGATAAGGTGTATTTCCACTATTCCTCGGGGATGCAAGCCATAATGCTGGCCTTAGGAATTTGCGACAGAGTTAGTGTTTTTGGCTTTGGGAAATCAGAGTCAGCCAAGCATCATTACTATACCAATCAAAAGGGCGAGCTGACCTTGCATGATTACCAAGCAGAGTATGAGCTCTATCACGATTTGGTTGAGAGGCCTCAATCAATACCATTTATTTCAGATAAGTTCAAATTTCCTCCCATGACTATCTATCAGTGAAATCGCACTGGTCGGTTTGTATTTGTTTTCAGTTATTGGTCTTCGAGGAAATAGTTCAGTATTTCAATGTGTCAAGATCGAAATAACGTGCTCATGTTGTAACTGTAATTTTCCACGGGATATTCATGGAATTGAAATGTCAGAATATGCAAAATACAAGATTGTTTAGTTGTTGGCCTGTTGCTTAATTCAAGATTGTCTTAGATGAATAGAAGTTGGTTTACTCATTTTGGTTATGTTACCTATGGCACAGCAGCTGGATTGCTGAATCTGGAAGGTAATCCAATGGATTGATACGACTTGAAAGTTTCTTTTATTGAAGTTTCTTTAATATGAAAATTGGCATTGCTTCTGTCTAAAAAGTAGTCGAGATATTCACTTGCAAATAGCGGGTGCTTCCTTCCTATCGGAGTTTTCATGTGCGCTGATCTCTGCAAAAGCAACTGAGCACAAGAGGATGACTGAGACTGTCCATTCATATGACCAGAAAAATTAGATTTATAAAGACTCAACTTGTGTTGTTTAAAGTCACTGGGCCAAGAATGTACATACCCCATTTGGTATAAACATGATACTACAATCTCTCATGAAGATTTCCATGGTGTAAATATTGTTTGAAGCAACTAGTTCCTCGAAGCTGGCTGCTGGGAAAAGAGAAGTGTCTCTTGCAAACTGTCATGATATTCATTTTTCGATTCCTGTTCAATTGCTTGACGATATGAACTCTGTTTCGGATATTCTTCTTCCCCTGTCTTCCTAGCATCTAATGCCTTCATGTAGCCCTGACTTCGTTATTCTCTCCTATCACCTTATTCTCATTTGCTTATTTTACTGACATTATGGGCATGACATAAGTGGTGAGATCATTACCCAAATCGAGATGTCTCATGTACAAACTGCCATCTAAACTTTTAACCGGCGAATGCCTTCTACTGCTTGCCATCTGGTAATGCATGTGTCTGTGATCGTCAAGCATAAGTTCACTACAAGGAGAAGGGAGGATTAGAGTGAATTTTGAGACTAGATCAGTAATATGAGGCTTCTGGCGGAAAAGCTTAACTCAGATTTTCTTTCGGGCAGGGTTTAGTTTCAGCGCGATCTTTTTGGTCAAGTAAGACAAACTGTCTAGTGATTCCGACACGAATCATGTGTTCTCACCCTATCCTCAAGATCCGAGGTTCCACTCCAATCTTCAACTTCTCCGCTTCTTGTCAGGGATATACACCGAGGCAATAGCCAGTGCCGCTTATCTAAATTCCAGTGGTTTTTAGCTGTATCTAAACGTTATTTGCTTCTCAGTGAGTTCTACCAGGAAGTGCTAGTGTGTCCTTACCCTGAATCACGGGATCGCTTTCGCTTCGTTAACCCTAGCGTCCTTACCCTGAATCATGGGATCGCTTTCGCTTCGTTAACCCTAGCCGTTCTTGTTCTCTCTCTCTTTTATGGCAAAAGATTGACCTACTTTGCAGTCTCAAGCAGGTCAATCGGCGGTCACCATTCTATTCACGTTGTTGTTGCAGCCATCTCTCCACAGAGAGGACTGGGGGTTGGGATGTCAAAGATGGACGAAAGGCAAACGTCAAGAGTCCGTCAGCAAATGATGCGGTTGCAAAACTCTGGCTTGCCTCTTTCGATAATGATCCGTTGTTGCTTTAAAGTTCACATCAACTTGGTGGGCCTTAACCAGTTAATACGCCATCCGAAGCGATCCTCCTTGAAATTCATGTACACTCGTGTAAAGTGGCTTTGCGGCCTCGACATGTGGATGAGGAGAAATTTTCGTTGCGTTGACTTGGTATTCATACTAAAACTCAATTTGGACCATGGAAAATAATAGCTGTCGCCGGATTTGACGGTTTAGAATCAATTTAGTATTTAATTTTGGTTCATGCATTAAGGCGCTCGACCAAGGGTTCTTATTCATGACGAGCAATTGCAATTTAAGATCCCACTCAGTCTATTCACATCTTATACAAACATAGCCTTTTGATCGCTGCAGCTTAGAATGTGTGGTCAAGGAGAAATTCATTGTTGTATTCATGCTAAATGTCCATTTGGACTATGAAAAATGATGGGTTTCACAAGATTTGATAGTTTAGATTCAATTTAGTCTACAATGTTGGTTCATGCAATATTTGCTCCTGATCAAGGGTTTCTTTTCATGATGGTAAATCGCAATTTAAGATCCCATTTGTTTTATTTCCATCATTTATACAAGCATAGCTTTTGATCTCTAGCAAATTGACGATTTCTCCCCAGACTTTGGACATAACCGATCAAAGGGTTAGAAAATATGGGATCAAAGTCATCTGTGGATCCAGAAACTTCAAAGGGAAACAACTCCACGTAATTACTGGAGAGAACAGGTAGGATGCATTGCCTTGCATTTTCCCTCTTTTGTTGGGGACAGAGAGGCGAGAATTGAATATCCCGTGGGAGATTTTATTAGGCATTCCTTGAATTAAAATGAACATGTTCTCGTCCAGAAAGAGTTTGATATCCATGATTGTCAAGAGATGCATAATCATTCGAAGTAAGCTCCCCCGAAATTACCTTGGGATCAAGAAACGAATGCTTTGTCCATCCATAGTCATTCATTAGGCATGCCCTACAGAAATCTTCCAGATCACGTCTTTACGAAGGGTGAGTCCCAATGTCGAACCCCACCATGTGCCTCTTTAAAAGAACGATGGCATTTGCCTCTTAAATGTACCGGTTCTGATCCGTTTTGAGATATGCAAGTTTGGTTTGCTAATCGAACGAAGGATTGCACCAAGGCACAACACGAACGATTAAGTAGGCTTTAGTGGTTGTTCTTGATTTTTCATGGAACTTTTGAAAGCGGGCAGTACCCTATCTAGTTAGTCCGTTTGCATCTAGAGGGGAGTTTGAACTTCTAGTTTCCTTTTGCCACTCGAAGTCGCTCCGGCCGGGCCCATACCCGAACTGGCCTCATCAAATGAGTCGGCGTGGACCTTCAAGTTCGGGGGTATCAAACGGCGAGAGGGTTCGGACAAGCTGCTCCCTTCGCCAAATCTCGGACCCGACATGTCCAAACTTGCTTAGATAAGGATTTTCAGCCTCCCCACGAGCACAGACCTCTCTCTCTCTCTCTCTCTCTTTCTCTCAATTGGGCTTTTCCTCTTGAAAACATGGGCCGTACTTGACTGGCCTCATCCTTCACGTGCTGCTCAATACAGAACTACGGCCCATTCACCCTTATGCCGTCCACTTTCAGTTTGGCGTAGATTTGGTTGAAGGAGATGATTAGCTAACAGCAGTGCCATCTCCACCACTAACTCTTTTACTCAAACTTTTTGGAAAATCTGAATGAAAAATTTCACTTTGGATTTGCTCCAGCTCCATATGAAAAAGAAAGAAAGCAAGGGACAAAATTATTCCGTAAAAGAACTGGCTAAAATTAAATAACAAGTAAGAAAACATCATCACTAAACAGAGATTATTAGCATTATAAAAAGTATCCCATTAAATTTATAAAATAGAAAAACTATCAGAAACGTTTTTTTAGATTAATGAAGATATTATCATACATTTATATAGCTCCTCAAGTTTTTTTGTGCTCAACTTAAAGTTGGTTTGAAAGGAACTATTGTTATTTAGATTACATGGATAACTTCATAACCGCATGACTTTACCGACCCATTTTTTGATCTTGTGACTTTGATGAACCTGACAAAAATTCTCTATGATTTCAAAACTTAAGTGCCAGATCGTACTTCTTTTGCCTAATTTTTAGAAAATTCGTAAGCCTCCGTATAAGAATTGAACTCCACATCTATACCCGTCTTAGGTGTTATGCTGCTTCTCTCCGCATTCTTAGAAAAAGAAACTAGACTTATGCAACGTAACACATGTTCCATTTTTCTTGGTCTTTTAGATTCCTTCTTCACTAGCGTATTTGGTCTCATTTTCTTTGTCGGCATTATTTTCATTGATGACTTTACTTCTAATATGAACTCCATCTATCTAAAACGGATTTAAAATATTGAAGGATTGAGCACCGTATTTCTAAAAATTATATTTTCACAACGAGCAACTGAAATTGACCTCAAATACCTTACTTTCTTGTTTTAAAAATCAAGAGATTGTTCGATGAATCTTTCTTGCTTCAATGCTAGCAGTCAACTCGTATTTTTTTCTTTTGCATTTGTGTATGTAATGGATTTCAAAATCTTAAAATAATCCAAAGTATTAGTGTTTGCACTTCAATTTCTTATGAAAATTTCATTGCTTGATTATCACCACTTTTGGTTTGTTCCTTTAGATAAAGATCCACTTCCAGTTGCTTATCTTCCTACAAACTGAAATTTGTGGTCATGACAGCACCATCCTGCAGAGTTTTATTAGTATTCTCCCTCTTCGCTTGAAGCTTTAGCAATGAACATGTATACTCGATCACCATTACAAACATCTGGAGTAAAAGTACCATGTTGCACGAACTTTCGACAGCACATGGTTTAAGCAGCAAGATCGCTTTTCGTCTGTAGATTTCAAGCACGGAAGTAGGCGCTTCATCATCAAATGATTTTGTTGCCAAAAGGGTTTTCATGTAGTTTTAAGTTTTCAAACTACATGGCGTTTCTCCCTTTTCTTACCCCCAATCTCGAGCTTTCGAATTCTCTCCCGACAAAGCATGGTGGCCGGTACTAGATTAAACAATCCGCACGACCACTGTTAATTTTCCCCGCTCGCTTTATAAGTCGGTCAAGCCTACTGATTGAGGCAGCAAAAACCCATTTACTGGTTTTCACTGTTCCTCTTCCAGCCTCTCAATATTTTAATAAGTTTTGAATCCATCTGGGATGATAGATCATGATGCCTCCCCGTCTTCTTTTTGAAAAGAAGCGCTTTTGGTGGGTATCATTTCACACACGGGGAGAGAGCCCACCGATTTCAACTTTCAAGAGTTCTCATTTAGCAACAGCTGCCCTAGCCCTCCATGTAAGGTCTAGGTTAATGAACTACACAACCCTAATTTAGTGACGCATAGCAGAACTACCGTAGAGAATTCTCCTTTCTCAATCAAACATTATCGATATCACATGTCGAAACAGAATAAGAGGCTCTTTGAGGATGATGCTACAGCCCTTCACACGACCAGATCGCTGTCTCTTGTCTATACCGTCAAATGAAAGAGATGAGATGAAACCTTAATCGTCGATGGAAAAATCGCTTCTCCATCAGATCTGTTGACCGTCGGAGTTTGCACGCTAAATGTCGTGCAAAGACCCACCCCCCCGGGCGTAGTAGACGGATCCAAGAATAAGGGGAGAAGAAATGGGGAAAGGTTTGTAGCTGTGAAGTGTGGACACAACTTCAGAAAAAGTTGACTCTCTTGGCTGAATCTTTTTCCTGTTCCTCCTTTCCATCTGGTTCGCCATTTTTCCACCCACCAATTTACGCGGCACATAAAGGTAACTGCTGGGCTGATATACGTGTGCCTATGACTCCGCAGAATTCCACCTTTCCACTCGAGATTTCTTTGACCAAACGCGTCACCAGAACTCACGAGGAGCCAGCAAAAATAAGGATAAAGATCTGAGGAGCAACCCACCAACGTCCAAGCTAATGGTCTCACGTTCCTGTGGCTAGTAAGACGAAGACCCCGCGTGGAACTTAGTTCAGATAACTACGACATGTCATGCATATGTATAGGTCGATCATCTTTCATCCGGTAAAATTTCTTTTATACATCAAAGATGGCAATAACTCCAGCACAAGCTTTTAATTGTCGCCACTCCTACAAACATTACTGAGTTTGATAATCGTTAACTGTCCTAAAATCCAATCTATTGTAATGATCCTTGTAAGATTTGAAGTTTGAAATGAGATTATTAGATGGAAGTGACCATGCGCTCTAAGTAAGGAATTAGTTATTGCTCAGAAGTATTGAAGAGGAGGAACAATACGTGAATAGACAAGAGGAAAAAACGACCATGCAATAATCGGTGAAACAACACCACAATTCTCATACAAAGTAAGATTACCAGTTGGCGATGAAGCTGACAAATTTTCTCCTTGTTGAGGTACAACAAAAGCCTCTCCTCTCTTTGAGCTGCTAATCTAGTGAAGAAAATTCATCTGCTTCACCACCAAGGCAATCAGGTTATTAGTGGCAATCATACTACTCCAAGTCTCTCTAACATTTTTACTAGCTTATCGCTCGGCAAGTGCTCCGTAACAAACCAATCCCTAACACTAACTTGCCTCCCAAGCAAGTCGTCGAGAATTTTTTGTTACCGAGCACGAGCTCATCAGATAAGTCCGTCTAGTTTCGTTTGCTTAACCCTCTTCAAGCAAGCCATAAGTACCCAGCGGACGAAAGGACCAAAAAAAAAGAAAAGGAACACCACTTATAGTTCATCACGAGCGAGCAAGTTCATCCTCGGATCCAGTAGTGACACACTCCTTCTCGTCCTCAAAACCCTCGAGAGAAGGGTGCGGAGAGTGACCCCTCCCAAATGACCTGATGTGGTCTTTGAGCGATCTCTTGTGCTTGAAGTCGGAACCGCAGGTGCAGTACCATAATTTCCCGCAGTTCTTCTCATGGGTTCGCCAGTCACCTTTGACTGCGAAGGTCTTCCCGCACTTGCGGCACATGAATGGTTTGGCACCGTGCTTCCGCTTGTAGTGGGTTTGGAGGGTCCTGAAATCTTTGAGCGGCTTGGCCCTCGGGTGGTTGATGTTGTTCTTGCAGCCTGGCGCACAGCAGTAGCATGGCAGCCTCAGCATCGCTGCTGGTTGTGTGCCCTTCAGCGAGTCCGGGCCCTTTCGATACTCCGATCCATGTCCCCACATATGCATCTGTGGTTAAAAGGGTGTTTCAATGACTCAAAGAAAGCAATCTATGTTTTACTGAGGATTCATGATATTGAAACTTGAGATTCAAGCTTTTGAAATTGGCAAAGGATAGTTAAGAATTAAGGATTTTCGAGTGAAAATTTCGGCTTGTGCACATGTCATATGAAGGGTCAAGGCATTTATGCAGATAACTTAAGGAAAAGAAAATTCATATTAAATGTGGCATTATTGAAATCTCAGTCTTCCAAAAAATTTTCCAAAATAAGGCTTGATAGGTTCATACATTGATGTATGCCGCCTCGCATGATGAAAACGTTTATAAGGGAGGAGATTCTGATTGTAATGAGGTAATTTATTATAAGAAAAGAGAAGCTTTCAATTTTCAAACTGCAGCTGGCCCACCCATTTTTCTCTCTTGACATGAATCACTTCTGGACGGAGAGAGAGAGAGAGAGAGAGAGAGAGAGAGATGATCTGACTAATTTACAAGCCACAAGAGAGTTGTCTGAAATCGAGAAGGTAAATCGAAAGGCTAAGGAGATGGTATAAGCCCGAGATGCTCCAAGGCTGCACTCATTTTCTCCAGGAATAAACCAGTGTATGGGTGATGAACATCGGTGCTGGTGGATGAAATTAACTTGAGAGTGCACTTAAAATCCCAATCAAGTGACTGGCTAAATCAGATGGAATGAAATTGTAACAAAAAGAAAAACACATGGACCGGAGGAAAGTTATGAAAAAACTTAAGAAAAGAATCAACTGCTATAATTTTATCGGTTAGCATTTCGCTCGGAATTCATTTGAAGATGAACATAAAGATCCTCTTGGGGGGCGGGGGGACTAGAGGATTAACAACTAGAATAGTTTAACTACCGACACAGGCGCACGAGTCTAACAGCAATCATCTTCTCGGTGTATTGCATTTCAAAAGGAGATGAATATAAAACCACAAAAGCCAAAAAGAGAGGGGAAAAGAAAGGCAAAGATTCTGGATGATGCTCCGGATTGTGATCTTAAAAAAGGCGATGGAGATTTGCTAGTGCATCTAACTCCCACGACACGTTATCCATGCATAAGCACCTGCTCCCACCAAGTTCTCTCTTTCCCATTTAATTTTTATTGCTTTCTCGTTAACTTGATTACTGGATGAAGATCCTTGCAAATTTCATTTCCCAGTCCCAGAAATCATCGGCAGGCTTCTTAAGTACATTGCATCGGTTCATGAATTTATGATGAAAAGGCATGTTGGACTGAAATTGTCTCACCTCGCTCTCCCCCTCCGAACCGCCTCCGCAAAAAAGAAAAGAAATAGAAAGGGAAATAATCATGTTTCATCATGAGATTTTCGAATTTCCATCATCGTCGTCTGAATTATAATCATTGTCCGAGAAAAGTATGAGGGGGGTGTGCGCGGAGAATGTGTGAAATTTTCAAAACATAAAACTAAGGCAGAGATCTGTTGAAAGATTGGTAGAGAACAGGTGCCAAACTCTTCCACGAGAAAACCATATGAGAAATTACTGTATACCGATGAATAAACGAGTGAGTTGATTACCTGCATGTTGTTGTACCTATTGAAGGTCTTGCTGCAGATGGCACAAGCGAACTGCATGGGCCCCACGAGGATCTGAGCTGGCGTCGGGATCCAAAACCTGCTCTCCGCATTGAAGCTCGAGTACCCATGAAGCAGGTTCCTCTTGTGAACCCCTTCCTTGTTCACGAGCTCATCAAAGCCGCGCTTGCTCTTCTCAAGATTGTCGCCATAGCCGCGGTCCACGCCGCCACTGAGTGGCAATCCAATGTGCAACCCCACGGTGACGTTCTCTGCACTCAGCTCCCCGACCCCACGCCGTCTCTCTCTTCCCTCTCCGACGACCGTGACCTCTTCTCCTTCGTCTTCCTCTTGCTTCAGCGGCTTCGTCTCGGAGAGCTTGCTCAGGAGAGGCAAGCACTGGATGGTCTCATGATGGAGGAAGCGCCGTTCTTGCTGCTGCTGTTGCTGGTGGGACAGGTCGGCCGGGAAAGCCGTGGGTTTCGCGAGATGGAGGGGTTCGGTCAGACAAGAGGAAGAGGAAGAAGATGGAGAAGAGGTTGAGATTGATGGTTTGAGCCACTCAATGAAAGTTGGAGGTTGATGACATGGCTCTTCCTTGCCAGTTGCAAGGTAGTCCCTGAACCCCATCTTTCACTCACAGAGAGAGATAGGGAGAGGGAGAGGGAGAGAGAGAGAGGGAGAAGGAGAGAGGGGAGAGAGAGATCCCTGAAACTATCCTTGGATGGCTTATATCCTGACTTTATGTAGTGGGAAAGGCCTTGCACTTGGGGTTGATTTATTAAAGGTGTGGTTTGGTTTGTCTTTTAGGAACTTTCTTTTTTCTCCTCCCTTTTTCCTCTCCAGAGAGAGAGATAGAGAGAGAGATTAGTGGTGAGTGGGGTTAGGGATAATGACATGCAGAAATGAGACTCACTGATGAGAGAGAGAATCCTAGAATAGTCTCCACTCTGTGTATCTTGCAAAGTCTATAGATGAAAGGCATTGAATATCTTTCCTTTCCTATTCTCTCTTTCTTTTTTTGTTTTTGTTTATGGAGGATGTAATGGAATTTGACCCTTGATGCATTGTTTTTCCTAAAACCGTGACAATGTGGGTTGATGACTGAGTATAGAGGGTGGAAAGAGAAAAAAGATGAGAGAGAGAGAGAGAGAGAGAGAGAGAGAGAGAGAGAGAGAGAGAGAGAGGGCATTTGGTCAATACCTAAAAGAAAGGAAAAACAATAAATAAATTTGACAAAACTATTACCATGGACCTCAAGAAGAATTTAAGTACTGAGGAAAGTGAGGTTAGATGAACTTTAACTTCCGCAAGCTCTCATATTATATAGAACATCACCGTATTTCTTGTGTCTATGGTAACATAATAGAAATGGAGGCCTTCAAGCCAATCCTTTTTCAACATAAACTGCTGAAATGTGCGATCGTTTTAATAAACTACAGGCAAAGTATTGCGTGATCCAGAGCTAGTCTTCCAACATGAGATATATTATATTGCCCACATTAAACTAAGAAAAGAGAAAAACACGACAATTAGGTTAGTTTTTTTTTTTTTTTTTTTATATTTCTATTGGCAAACATGCCGTGGTACGCTCCTCTATATGGCGTTTGCTGTTCTCCTCATTGCATTACAAATGCGATAAATATCCATATGATGAGTTTGAAAGAAACATCGTACTTGAACTATACTAGCGACAACGCGCTTGGTCACGAAAGCACATTCATTAGGTTTATGTGCTTCGAAACCGTGTTTGAATACGCGTCATGAGAACAAGACTTGTGTGAAAACAGAGTGATATTTGGCGACGGGAAATTGGAATCACGATCTGATTGGATAATGACAAAGGCATAGCAATGCTTTGGCATCAGCTGCAATTACCTTGGACTGGTTCAAATCTCTCTCTCTCTCTTTCTTTTGGGTGTGTGTACAGTCCAACTTTCTTGTGTCCAACAACACCACACAAAAGAAAAGAGACCCCACATGGCCAAATGATGCAATCCAGGTTATCTCTCGTCCATCTTTACCTGGTACATTTCAGTATTAGATGGATTCATCTTTTGAACGTGAACGCACGAAGGGAGGGAGGAAGGAGGGAGGCAAAGCCAAATCCATAGAAGACAGCCGACAAGATATAATGACCGGATTTTCAGGAGACAAAACTACAGTCTCCCTTTTTAGCCCTTTCCTCTTGTTTTCTATCCCCACTCCCCTTTATTCTCTTCCCGGGCACACACCCCCCCTCCTTCCCCTTTCCTTTTTCCACCTTTTTTCCTGTGCATTATTCTCCCTGTGTGTGTCTTGAATTCTAGAAGGTATTAGGCCCTCGCCTCGTTAAATTTTTGGCGTAATTTGATGGACCGAATCGATCGCGACCTTCCATACAGATCTTTTCCAGTTCATCCCGTGATTATTGAGGAGCCTGATCCTGATGATACAAGATAGTGTCGAGGGTTACTTTTTGTCATTGTCTTGGACCGCTGGTGCCAATCTTTTGAAGGGTTTTATTAGCTAAGCAATCTTCTAATTCTAATTACACGGAACTTCTACACGAGCAATTCTGACTTGACAACAGTCAATCGTAATTCACTACATATTTAGTTGAGTATACGCGACTGCTTCCCTATGTATACATGTCAACGTCGGCTTAATTAATAGTTAAGGAATTGATCTGAATGTGCGGTTGTTTAGATACACAAACCCTAGTTTGGTTCCTTTTACTATTAAGGCCACAAATCAAGGTTGTGATCATGTCTTATATTACTCGATTCGTCAATTTTAATTGAGGAGCCATATCGTGGTCCAAGCTTTCATGATCTAAAGTGTACTATCTGCAGTTGCTACCTTTTATTTATTCTTAACGTTAATTAGTGAAGGATGGATATAATGGGCTTATAGGCTAACTTTACTAGCTTTGCAATTCATTTCTCCAAAAGTTCCCTTTCTTTAGCAATTATTGATGTCCACCCTTTTGTTCTCGCTTGCCAAATTTGATTTCATTCTCCAAATATGCAAAAAAAAAAAAAAAAAAAAGAAAAAAGAAAAATTGGTACAATTCTCCTTGTAAATCGGTACAGATTTGTACCGGCGCACAATTGATCTCAACACGTGGATAATTTTGATTGGCATTTCTGCATAACATGATAAACATCTCAACACTAAGCAAAACGTGATGCCAGAATGTTAGGGCCGATTCACGAAATGGGCACGATGAAATGCCGACCGACCGCGTTCGAACCGCCGCCGCCGACGGTGCATCATGTCGATATTCGGTTCTCATTTCAAGATCAAACCTGGGGTCAACCATTTGCTAGGTCTTTCAACTGGAACAGTGAAATGCCATTTCCAGGCTACGAATGAACGATCGGGCCGGAATGGTGGAATATTGAAATTTCGTCGGATATTGATTGTTGAACTTCGTCATACGCTCGTTAGATTCAACCGTGACATCATTGTCCAACTTCGAGTTTTTTTCCTCCACGGTCGCTTTGAAGAAGAGACCACCGGATGTTTTTTCTTGACTAAAATCGGTCGCCACATTCATCGGTTTAATTACCGTGAGGTTCTTTTAGTTTGGACTGTCCGTTCACGTTCGCTTTCTCTCTTTTTCTTTTGGACATTCTTTGCTCATAAATGTCCCTTGTTCTTTTTCATCTGTATGGTTTCTTGAATGTGAACACTCCAAAGAGGTTAATTATGGCGGCCGACAGAATAAACTTTGGGTTTATTCAGGTAAAACGAGTCACACTAATCTCGGCCCCATCGTTTTAAGGAGGAAAAATGTCCAAAAAGCCTAATATTATTGTGCTTTTGCCAATTCAGTTCTAAACTTTTTAATTTTGTTGATTGAATCATATGTATTTTCACGTTCTGTCGATTAAGTCCATCCTTCTAATTTTAGCCGGAAATCACTCACTTGGATGCTGGTCGTCTTATTAGTACGGACAATTCCTAATAATATTTTAAAAATTTTAAAAATATTTTATTTTATTTTATTTTTTATTTTTCCTTCCCTTCACCTTGTTGGCCTCTGGCGAAGCTCATCCCTACCTACCATTGGTGAGGGTAAGCCTCGCTTGCCCTTGGCGAGGATGACCTCATTGTTGTTGGGCATTGTTGGGTGAGCTCGACCTTGCCCAACAACTGTGAGGTCGACTTGATTTGCCCTTGAGAAAAAAGGGAAGAAAAAAAAAGAAAAACAAAAAATTAAAAAAATATTATTAAAAATTATCTATATCAACACCAATCGTGTCATGTAGGATAACTATCATTCACATTAGCGATTTCTGATTAAAATTGATCGGATGAATTCAATCGACATGACGTGAAAATGTTTAAGTTTCGATTGACAAAATTAAAAATGTTTAGAATTTAATTGACAAAAGTGTAATAATTTTAAGACTTATTGAATGATTTCTCCATTTTAAGATATCTAAAAGTTAGATCAACAACATTATATACGTAGAATTGAAATTGAGATAGGTGAACATATCGCGGCTAGGCTTTCTGGTATGAATTTTGAACCCGCAATGTTGCTGGCTACTTATGTACTATATGCACGCGTCATCGTCAAGATGAAGATTAAAGAGGAAATCTGGAAACACCCCAAGAAATGAGCCTCAATTTGATTTGACTTTTTTTAAAAGCGTATTAGGGGGGAAATAGGGGAAAATGTCACCTAAAATCAGGACCTACTTTTCCCCCCGGGGCAATAAGGAGAAATTAATGGGCTTACGTAATCAACTTGGGTTTGTTTCGTCATCAACCGGTGATTTAGATATTCTCCATTTTCCTCGTTTTCAAAATTCGATTTCCAAAAACTTAATTTGCGTATTTTTCTTATGGTCATTTGCAAAACACACGAACTCTTTTGCACCCCAATAATCATTTACCGTGGATCATAAGGTGTCATTGTACCTTTAAAGAGAGGTGATTAAGTACTCTAAGAGTTTCAGATGCTTCATTATTAATAAAAAAATAATTCTAGATTTCTTTTTTAAAGCATGTCATGTACCTTTAAGATGTTTTTGCACAAGACTATTTAGTGGGAACCTCTCGATTTAGTGGTACAAGCTCATCAAATGCAAATAGAAAATTGATGAATGATGATCGGGATGCGAACCTTTTATTGTTGTTCTAGGAGAGTGATTTAATTCAAAGAGATTTGCAATCCAATCCATCTTCGTTAAAGCGATGCATTGCAGGAGACACATATGCTAATTCCATAAACATTTAAATAACAACTCTTGAATATATATGAATTTTTACTCTTTTGGCAACTTTAAGAGATCTAGCAAATTGGTCAAATTTTTTTTGTGGCTTGATTTTTGTCATCATCATCTGGCATCCTGAGCAACTTACTTCAATTTTTTATTAATTTTTTTGAAATTTAATTTGCGTATTTTCCTTATGTTCATTTTGCATAATACATGAACTCTTGCACCCCAATAATCATTTACCATGTATCCTAGGGTCGTACCTTTAACAAGAAGCGATCAAGTGCTCTAAGAGTGCTCCATCATGAAAGAAAGAAAATAATTCTTGATTTTTTTTGGGTTTACTTTTGTCATCATCATCTGGTAATCCTGAGCAACTTACTTCAATTTTTAAATTTTCTTTTAAATTTACCTAAGAGAAAGGGCCCTTGACCATGTCTTGATAATTTTTTCTTGCCACCAGTTCCAGGATCGAAACCAACCCCCCCTCCTCTCAAAAAGAAAGAAAGAAAGAAACCCATCAGCTCAAATGATTATATATACCTGTAGCGGTCAAGTTTAAAAGGGGGGCAAACCCCATCTAAATCAAAGACGAATAATCGATACAAGAAATATGTAAGGAGGGGTCGATTCCAAATTGCACTTCCGCCAAGCACGTGCCCTCGTTTTCTAGGGTTTTCTTGGACTTTCGTCCGGTCATCTTCCTCCAACTAAAAGCAAATACAGCAAGAACTAGAAGTAATAACGACCCGTTAGACCTTTCTGATCTTCTGGTTCATTGGGTTCGAATTTAAGTAGAACTTTCTTATTTTGCCACGTGAAGCTTTTGGTATCGTTCGATCATGTCTGCTTACTTAATTAATGGCAGAATTTATCAGCAACCCAAGTTATTATAGATTGGCATGAATTTTTCTTTTCTTTTTTTCTCTATCAGAGTGCACACACAAGTTTGAAGATTCGAGTGGCCCACATTGCTTGGAACGAGAAATGATATGACGTTGGTATTTGCATAAATAAATACAAAGGGGCACTGATTAGGGACATATGTAAACTGGTGCTCTTTGCCGGCATTTGGCGAGGTTTTTATCCCTAAATATTTTTAAATATTTGTTATTGGCTAAAAAACTCGTATTATGCTTTTATGCATTATGATACTACAATCATCGGGAGGATCATTATTTGATTCACTATCAACTTGGAAAAATTATTTCATTTTTACAATCAAATGAGCGATACGCATGTTTGTAATTTCTTTCACATGTCAATCATCCAACGATAAACTGATAATTTATTTTAAACATTAATATCAAACCTAACAAATATTCCTATGATAACGGTGAGTTGTGTTTGTTTAACTGAATTTGACTCTATTGTGTATATACGAATCACAATATAGCTAGACATTTTTGAAACATTCTTCTCTACATTATATAAAAAAGAAAAGGAATTGACACGGTCAATTTTACTGCATGCGCGAAGATAGCAAGAACTAGAAGTAATAACGACCCATTAGACCTCTAATCTTCTGGTTCATTGGGTTTGAATTTAAGTAAAACATTCTTATTTTCGCCAATTTGAAGCTTTTGGTATCGTTCAATCATGTCTTCTTACTTAATTAATGGTGAAATTTATCAGCAACCCGACTTATTATAGATTGGAACGTGTTTTTCTATGTTCTTTTTTTTTTTTTCTCTCTATCGGAGTCCACACGAGTTTGAAAGTTGGAGCAGCCCACGTTGCTTGGAACGAGAAATGATGTGATATTGGTATTTGCATAAATAAATACAAAAGGGTATCGATTAAGGATACAAATAAACTGGCGCTCTTTGCCGGCGTTTGACAAGGATTTTATCCATAAATATTTTTTAATAATCATTAATGACTAAAAAACTTGCATTACACATTTATGCATTATGATTCTAATGGTCATAGTAAGGATCATTATTCGATTCACTATCAACATAGAAAATTCTTTCATTTTTACCATTGAATGAGCGACACGCGTGTTTGTAGTTTCTTTCACGCGTCAATTATCTAACAGTAAATGTGTGAATTTATTTTAAACGTTGATTTCAGACCAAACAAATATTCTTATGATAACGGTGAGTTTTGTTTGCTTAGCCAAATTTGACTATGTTATGTTTATATGAATCACAATACAGCTAGACATTCTTGAATATTGTTTACACGGTCAATTTTACTGCATGCGTGAAGATGGCAACATAGTCAGTATTTCGAATGTTACCATGGGACCCCCGGCCGGCCCCTTTTCACACTGATCTCCCTCGGCCGGGATCAAGAGCAGTCCCTCGCCGCACGTCATCAGGCGGTCACGCTGACGTCACGGCTGCCCCTTCCTTTTTTTTTGTCTCGATTGGCGGGAGCCGATGTGGTTATCTGGGATTCGCACGGTAGGTAATTTAGGTAAAAGCGACGAAAAGCATCATCGATTCCCTGAAGCTTGCAACACCCATCGGTTGACGTTGACTCCGGTCTCCCCCCTCTTCTCTCTCTCTCTCTACTTTCTCTCTCTTCTCTTTCTGTGTGTGTCAATACGGCAGTTTGAGCGGTTGACAGGTTTTCGCGAATGGGTGGAACGCGACCGAACCGTCGCCACGAAATGCAGAGACTACCCAACTCCTGTCTTTCTTTCTTTCGAGGATTTTTCCGGTCGTTTCCTTCGTTTGCCATTTCGACTCATCATTGCATTACATGCGTCTTGAATCGGGCGGCAGCAGGGTCGTTCTTTCCTTTCATTTTTTCCAAGTAAACGGTTGGGGGGAGCGAGGACCATTGAACCCGGCGGGGAATGGGCAAAATCAACTCGGCAGCCTGCGTGCGAAAAGTGTTCCGGATTAGGGCCGCCTGCCTGCCCGCCCCGCCCACCTGGGGCCGGGGTTTAACTTGATTGACTCGTAAGGATTTGTAGAGTGTTTTATGAGTTTGGGATGGTCGAGGCTATGTGTGCTCGTGCCCCTATGTTGTCGGGTAAAAAAGGGTCGCTCGCTTTTCTTTTTTCCTTGAACCGTATAAGTGGAGAAAAGAAAATGAGTATCTAGGAGCGATGAGATGAATAGTATTGATCGTGATTTAATTTTAGAATCGATCTACAAAGCGTTCATATTTTTAGAAGTTTGATGTTGCTGGCCTTGCCGACACACCGATGGCTTTATCTCGTGAGAGGAGATTGCTCATTGAAATGTGTAATATTGAAATATCGGAATGAAGCATTTTCAAAAACCTTTCGTTCACGGCACGCTCTTTCAATGAAAAATCATATGTACCAAACAAGAAATGCCTACCCATTTACTTTAGGTATTAGCCACGCCTTCAAGAATAATAATGTGGTTGCGACCGTACGAAACAGTTTCACGTTGATCTAAATAGAGCACCTCATAGGAACTTTCCATCTCCCTTTTTGTCTTGGCAATCCTCAATCTTAACCTAATTTTAAACTGAGAAGTAGGGGAATCAGACCACTAAAATCAAATGGACCACATGAGGGTCCATCGAGGCCCAATCACTGATCACCCCCCTTAGTCCAATTCGTCAAGTGCATAGTGATTTGACCCGAAACGAAGACTGGAATTTAAAACGTTGTGGATCCTCGTTCCAAGGAGTGCCAACGCACTACACAAAAAGCTTTGCGTGGAGAAAGGATTCGACTTCTCCATGCGACTCGGTCTAAGCCTCATCCGAGTTTTTTTCCTTTTCTTTTTTCTTCTGTCTTCTTGGTTTATTCGAGAGTTCATCAAGTGCTTCTAGCACTTCTCATTTTACATATCACCAAAGTGAAAATGTCAAGTTACACGTACTATTTTGATTTTGATCTGATCTGGTGACGTCATCTTACGAGAAAATAATTCTTTTCGTTTAATTTAAATAAGAATGACCCATATTTGACAAGATTCAAAAAGTGAATTCGACGTGATAAAAGATGGTTCAATGATATGCCGTTTGATCATGCTGCTCATAAATAAAAGCGTTACTCTTTTTGTGGCATTTCTTATGAGGTGTGCAACTTATGTACTCTTTTTTATACATAACCCGCCTTCATCGCCCATTAATTGGGTATTTGTAGTTTTGAAAAGTGGACCGACCGTCCAAATCGATGGCGAAGGACGTGAATTATGTAGAAGAGTATGTACGCTGTGTATTTAGAAATTCAACTCTTAATCCCTAATTCACTAGTCATTCGAGGGTCAAAATCTTGTAGTGGGAGAGTCAACTTTGTTGTGCAAAGACTGGCCTTCGCTTGCATCATATAAGACGAGGTGAACAAGAAGATAAATCTTATGCTGGTCTTCGCGGAAATATTATTAAACCCTAGAAGTCTATCGCTACTTAAAATCACTTTTTTTTTTCCAAAAAATAAAAATATATTACACCCAATGAGCTTTCACACGATTTCTAAGTTCTTGTATTTATAGATATAAAGCACTTTCGGCCCTAATATTATATTTATGAAGTACCCAATAGTAATGCCCACATCTCTCTCATCTTTCTTCTAGAAAGATATGCCCATTCTTTTCATACGCCGACCGTGTAATTATCTAGGCATCATTCTCTTTATACTTGGCATATAATGCGCCTTAGGTTGCTTAAAAGCATGTTTGATAACCCTATTAAGTGCATTCGATAAGTAAGATGAGTTACTTAATTGGTTAAACGATGAAATGTGAAAGGAAGAATAAAATCTTACAAATTCCATGATGGATAAGAAAACTACCACTTTATATTCATATGTTATCGAAAAATATTTTATTTTCATTTTTACTAGTTAAAGGCTTCACCACTTATTATTCAGTACTTAAATTTTAATTTTATCTCTCTCTCTCTCTCTTTTTGGAAAAGAGAAGAAAGATTGGGTTAAGGACTGCAAGCATGTCCCGGCAAACTTGGCCCATTTGGAACATAGTCCAGTATATCTAAACCGGAATCGATTCTCTCTCTCTCTCTCTCTCTAAAGTCTCTCTTTTAACTACTTATTCTTTGTTCCGGCTTAAGTATCGATGGGCTCTCTTGAGGCCAACCCCACGAGACTTCTCTTATTAGGCAGTGTGCAGTTGGGCCCAAACCTCCGGCAGCCCAATGGGGCCCATCTGTGTCTTGAAACTAGTGCTTAACTAACAAGGTCACAAATAAATAAATAAATAAATAAAGAGCCGCTGTTCTAGATTATTTCAAGGAGCAAGTGCAATGAACCGAACAGCGGCCGGGCCCAAAAAAGAAGAACACAAGAACAATGTCGTAATTTTAACACGGTGCTCTTTTTTTAAGCGAGCATTTTAGAGGCATCTACCTTACAAAATAGATTACTTAAGTGCATCCCCAGTTTTCCTTGCTTGGAAATTTTATGCAGCATTAATTTAATAAATCACGGGTAATTTGCTAGGATTAAGGATATGTGGGATTTTTCGGCGAGAAAATTGCCTGAGATAATCTCACTTAATGTAAGAATAAGAGGTCCTGAGTTTAAATATTTGCATGTCATAATCGCCTTATCAATTAAATATGTTCACGCTTAGTATTAGGCAAAAAGATCACATAAACATAAGGAGGAAGTGATAAAATATTTAAATATTAAAGCCATGCATACTTAAACTTTTAAAATAATTAGTAATGTTTTTACAAACTAAAGCTTTTATAAACACCTGAATAATCGTTTAAGAAGTTATGATAGTGAGTGTTGAATGAATGTCACGGTACTATTGTTCATGTAATTAAATTGTAAGCTCAATATCAATGGACACTGAGCAACATACAATTTATCGTAATCTTTAATATCATTTTTGGCAACCCTGAATTTTGTCGTATGTTTCCGATGAGACCTCCACTCGGCATGTATCCGCAAAATGAGAAATTAACTTGTGTGAATAGAGACGAATAGAGGCACGAAACAACTGGATTTTTGTCGGAGAACTTTCATGAATAAAATTCTATGGTCGGAGCTTACCTACAACAGTACATCATGTACTGTACATATACCTGATAATTCGCTATAATCTTTACATGGTCGCTGCCCGCTGCAGCTTCCTGCCTCTGTTCAAGAACTTCATTCAAATATGGACTGGCGAGCCTCTCTCTGATGAAGCTTGAACAGCCCAGATGGAATTTTGGCCTGGATTCTTCCTCTGAGGAGAAGACAGATTCAGGATCGATCATCACAGTGGGCGAAAGCGAGAGATTCAATGATCGAAACCGTAGATGACCCGACGAAAAATCTGTAGAAATTGCCTGAATAATGCAAAGATATAAAATAATGCATGTGAAGGAAATTGGTCGGTCTCTTTTCAAGAACGGCCCCAAATGATTCGGAGGGCACAGTCGATGATGGTACAGCGACTCGTCGGGATGGGCGATGGATGGGACCAGTACTGGTGCTCACCATTCAAGTCCCTTCACCACCTCCACGTCGAGCCAAACACGTCCCAGTCTCCAAAACTTTTGGTTCCTCCTGACCCTTGTTCTTGCATCACATGTCTCAAGAGAGATGAGAGTAAACCAAGCGCAGTGCTTGAGTCTCGAAAGTGATCGTTTTTATTATACCCATTTGGGCAGTATTAGTCGTACGTTGTTCCTGTTGTTGCTGCTGCTTCTGGGTCAAGGTTCTTTTTCTTTTTCTTTTTTCTTGCATGTGCGTCACTGGTTCGGTCATGGAGGCACGGACTGTCTGCTCTCCACGTATCAGACCCCCTTCCCATCGTGCGGCTTCGTGTAGCTCCAAGCTTGTCTTCCCCACCAGCAATGCTCTGTTTTCTGGTGTGTCTCTGGTCTCCACGCTTAATTTGAGGACATTTTCGCCGGCTATTTGTTGGGCTATGGAAAAATCTGACCAGGTAGCTGAGGATTTTCTTTACTTCACTTAAAGGGTTCCCTGTATCAAGTTGACAAATTTTCTTGCCTGATAGATAATTTTTCAGCTGAATGAGGGGATTGGGAGTTAGACGTATACGTACCACAGGATTTTCTTGATGATGATGCAAACACATCTTAAAACGCTTTAAAGAGTGAATTTAGAGCATATGCATGTGTCTTATGCTGGAAAGATGCGATCTTGTGGAAAATGATCATGTCAAGGAGTAAGGGTCTTGAATTTATAGTTGTTATGGAGCAAAGGGCAATTAAGAAAATCCAATGGTATAAATTAATCATCATGGTTGACTCAATTAAGCGAAAAAAGGACTCTTGCCTGTTGCTCTTGCAGTTTGTATATGTCCTAAACTAGGTGATTGAAAGCAGGTTTAGTGAGATCAAGACTCCATCTTTGTTTCTGCTTTATCCACCCTTTTTTCTATTGGAGACTACTCTTCGCATTCTTTCATACCTCGACTAGCTCCTGCTGTTTCAAGCAAATGATGAGCTGTTGTAACTTGCTTAAGATTTATTGGATTGCTTGCTTGTAGGGAAGGGCTGACTGGAGTCAGGAAGAAGAGATGCCAATTATACCAGAGTCATTTCAGTTGATGAAATCAATAACAAATTTTGCGCTGACTAACTTTCTCCCAATAGGTAATGCTCCAGTATTTGCTGGCATCACGCTAGGTTTCTCTAATGTGATGAGTTGACCCTCACTTCCATGTCGTGGCTTCAGATGCTTGAGCATTTAAACTCCGGCAGAGCCTAGAAGCTTAATTTTTAAGAATACGTGACAAACGTTGTAACTAGACGTGTTAAATTTGCAGCTCTTCTCAGTGGAGTAGCTTTGGGAATAGCAGATCCTACTCTCGGTTGTATAGCACACAAAATTCGTTGACACAATTTGCCACTTCAGGAATATTCTTTATATCAGGTGAGACTTTGGTCTGGTGCATACTGTTTACAGGCTTTTGTTGTCAACATCTATATCTGTTTAAGTTTGCAGGTCTGAAGTTGCAGGACAGGGAAATAGGAGCTGCCACACAAGCATGGCCTTTAGGATTATATGGGCTAGTATGATCTCTACTTTTTTCTTTTTTCTTTTTTTAACTATGTGGTGAAACTTCCTTTCTCCATTCTTGGAGAAAGAAAAAGCCTTTGATATTGAATATAATTAGTTTGATACCTAACATTACTCGAACTTAGATCTGAAAGCAAAAGCCTTTCATATTGAATATAATTAGGTCGATTTTTGAACTTGTTCTGTAGATGAGGTATGGGACAAGTCTTTTATTTTCTTCTGACTCTTATTAAATGCAAAAATGGCATGTTGGCTTCTGCACTGACAAATTTGAAGCCTGATTTCTTATGCACTTTTCTTAAAATCTTGAAATGGATGAATAATGTGTATCTGTTATAGAGATCAGTTTATGTTTTCTCTTTTGCTGAGAGTGAATCCTCTGAGTTTTGCTTTCTGAAGAGGAAATTTGCTGGGACTGTTTCCATCTAATGTTATTATTCTTTATTCAGGCTTCTATACTTCTGATCAGTCCCTTCTTGTCCAAACTAATTTTGCCATTTCAGTTCACACCTCAGGAATTCGTTACAGGCTAGTGGCTCAACTTTAGACATGGTCAATTTTGGTTTCTTTTATCTGCAAAGTTTACTTCTCTAATTTGAAAGTTGTTGGAACAGGGTTGGCCATTTTTACTTGTATGCCAACAACTCTATCTAGTGGAGTTGCTCTAACTCAAGTATGTTCTTTCTATGTTTTCATGCTTTACTACAATGTTTCTCCAGTATCTTTTTGTTTCTTCTCTGTCTCTCTCTTGGGGAGAGGTTCCTCGAATTTTCATTGTTTGACTTAACACATTGCATTTTTGCAGCTTGCTGGTGGAAATTCTACTCTGGCACTTGTATTGACTGTAATGTCTAATTTATTAGGCACTGTCACTGTAAGTCTTGAGTTCCTAAGCTATTTCTGCTTTTCTTCTTTCCTTTAGGAAATATAAACAGTGAACATAAACAGCAGCAACATGATTTAAGCAGGTTGATTGTCTGTTGTCGTCCTATTGTTGGACCTGATGTCTTTCTGGGGTTTGCTGCAGAAATGCTGCTATTGTCCTCTTTGGAATCAAGACTGAAGAAAACCTAAAACTTATGCTTTTGTGTTATTCTTGTTTTTTGTGATATTTTAACTAGCAGTTAAACTCTCATCCTGTCACTATTCAAAGTCTTCAAATTATCCAGGCTTACTAATACTCATGAGCTTCCATCTTTCTCTCATCAATACTGTTGCATTTTCTCATTGAAGCTATTGACAAATGGCAGGCTTAGTTGGATTAAATGAAATAGCTAGATCAAGCTTTGTTTGATGAGCAATATAAGTAATCTGTTTGTGAATAAAATTGTACATAGTGATTCTGCAACAAGTGACTAGGCTGCATGAATTCTGAACCTGCCACAGTGCTTTGCAATTCTTCTGTGCAGTCTTATCAAAATACAGAACTATCTTTCATGGAGCCAGCTTGGACTCTGTTTTTCATTATTCAAGGAATGGAATACTATGCTTATCAGTTCTCATCTTCTAGGTGCCATTTTGGGTATCAAAGTCCTTTGCTGATGGTTTTGGTGTATCCATCCCTACTGAGAAGCTTTTTTGGAGCCTTATGTATACCCTTCTAGCCCCTTTGGTTCTGGGAAAGGTTCATTTCCTATCTAAAAGATTTTACTCCTCAACTTAGTGCATTAGTTACTGCTATCAGCCTTGTGAAATTAAATGCCTTTCGACAAAAACCAAGTAAAAACTGGACATGGTGTCTCCCTGAAATTGTTAACATTTATCTGCCACACTTAAATAGATTCTCAGGTCTAAAAGTCTTGATTTTGAGATAGGTTTCCTGTGTTTAGATGCTGAGCAAGTGAGAATTTTGAGATTTATTTCCAGTAAACAGATGAAATTAATAGATTAATACTGAGCAGTCGATTTTGATCTTTATGCTCTTCACAATCTGTAACTACAAATTTTATGCAGCGAGACAATTTGAGAAAAATGTACAATTTTACTGTCAGCTTACTCAATCCCCTAATTTCCTATTATGCTGCTTCTCTAGTTTTGGTTTACAAGGATCCATCAAATCGTTTTTCTGTTGGAGGCTTGTTATCCATGAAATCAGTTCAATGGTCGGTTACTTATCTAGAGCAAATTGTTGTGTGCAGCCGACCAGTTCACTTAGCTTTTAGATAAAATGAAATTCGTTCTAAAAAAGTTGTGGTGGTGTTTCACGGGACTTCAAACTCCAAGGTATACAAACAACCGGGTGGACAGAACTTAGGTCTTGGTCTCATGAAAGTAGTTTAAGTTAGGAACTATCAAGGATCTTCTGCATGCTATAATAGACGCATCCCATTTTTCTGAACTTAGGTCATGTCTCCTACGGAAATTCCCATATAAGAAATGCCTTTCAACTGCATGACTACTTGATCGTGCAGCATTACAATTTCTGCCTGCTACCTGGACTAGGTATTTTTGCCAGGTACATGTAGTCTAATATTGCCAAGTATAGTTGTGGTACATAGAGCATTTAGAACTTACAGAGGATCCAATACAGGGTTTAGTTCCTATAGGTGATCCCACTTAGCAGGATAAGGCTTCTTGTTTCTTGCTGTCATTACAGTTGCAGTACTTTTTATACTGCATTTATTGAAGTTACTTCATGGAGATTCATTCAACTAACTGTCTAGCCCAATATGAGAAATTTCTGCTTCCTCAGGCATGTGCTTGTGCATCTTCTCTACGATATAATTTTGACAAGACTTTTCATTAACAGGTGGTGCGGTATTCCTTCCGAGGTAAGTTTCTTGACTGTTCCTTACTTACTGTTGGGATCAGGTTTTATCACACGCCTAAGCTAAACCCATGTTAAATTGTCTATTTTCAATGCAATAATGCACATGAATGAATGGAGATAATGTATACTTCAGCTGAATATCTCTAGGCTGTGCTTCAATAGCACTGGACATAAACTGAAATTGCTGCAACATCCATTCTTGAACTTTACCACCTGTGCTGCTTCTTGGTCCACTCCAGAGACTATGTCATGCATCAAATTTTGTGAAAGATGGACCTCTTCATTGTTCTTCAGAAATGAATTAATGAATGACCATTTGTACTTACATTTTGTATGTCCCCGGGTCATATATTTCCATTGTCTACTTTCACCATGAGACAGCTTATCTCTAGTTTGCAGGTCTGGCGACCTTTGCTGATCAGAATAAAAGGGTTTTGACAATGACCTCTACGGTCCTTTTAAGCCTTGTAAGCTTTGAAATCTTTCCAGTGCTATTCAGAGAATTTCAGAAAAATTGATCCCACCAACTATATGATGTTTTCCTTCCTCTCTAAAATGCCAAAAATGTTAAATAGACCAAGATGCTTGCTGCTTACTGATTTAGTCAGTTTGATGTAATTAGGCTGATAGGTTCGCTTCTATCATTTGTGAAGAGAATGTTATCTAACCGGTTGTGTTTAAGTGCCTTCTTGCCCATAGATATGCGGCAAGGAACCCAATCTTGATATGAAAAATTACATAACATGGTGCATTGAGATTTTGCTTGTGAGATGCTCTCGATGGATTCTTCTTCCTTGTTACTTAAATTAAATTACTTCTTTCTTGCTTTAGACGCCATGGATGCAAGTGAGTAAATCAAGGGAATTGCTCTTAATGGTGAAGCCACTAGTTTTTCTCAAAGCTATTGGGCTAGGAATGTGAGTTCATGGTTCCTCTGGAATTGCACTATTTGGGGTTTTCCTAATTTTCAATCTTGTTCCAACTGATGTATCCAATACCTTGCAGAGTGGTGCACCTTCTCTTCCTAGGTTTCAATGCTGTTGCCTTGAAGATTTTCTCAGCTGCCTCTGGTTTGAGGATATCTTCTCTAGTGAACAAAAAGAATGCTCGTGCCCTTATGATAGTTTGTAGTCAGGTGCGTATCCAATGGATGAATTTATAGTGGACTCAAATTACGAATAGATTCTTATTGTTTTATACCGAAAGGTGATTAATAAATTATCGTGCCAGTTATTCTTTGTCCGATGTGAGAATTACCATGCTAAAGCAAAATATATTCTAATTCATCTCCATGCATTCAGAATTTTGCTTCTTGTTGTTCAAAAGATTCAAATGTAGGGAATCAAGCTCATGAATTTTCCTAATTTTACAGAAAGCACTGCTGATTGTAGTAGCAGTGGTAGAGCAGCTGAATGGTGCACTTGGCGAGCCCGGGCTGCTAGTGCTCCCTTGTGTAGCAGCACACATAACCCAGGTATCTCGTTTCCTCTTTCCTTTTTCAACCCTTATTGGCTGATTATGTTTTCATTGGCAATCTAACCGCTGGATGTGCATTTTTTTTGTGGCTGTAGATCATCATCGACTCATTAGTAGTTAACTTTTGGCTTAAAAAAGATCGAGCATACAAGAAAGTCAAGACAGCATGAAGTTCATCTTCTCAGCACTTGTTGGGTAGTGGCATCTTCTTCATCCTTAAAGAATATGGCGCTAATGCTACTGGAGAACGTTTCATCCTATCATCTTTGGATGCTCTTTGTAATGCTAAACAGGCTGTTTTTACATGTTCTGCTAACCCAATAAGCTGCTATAAATTCGAGCTATGAGCTGCTTGCACACCTTGTGATGCATCAAAGTTCCTTCCGATCTCTAAACCTGAAGCGGATAAATACCCGGTTGGGAAGAAGAATCTGAAGATTCCGCAGATATCGTCATAGCTTCATTAATAAACAGGAAAGTGTTCGTTCCTCTATGCTTAAGAAGCGGTCATGTTGCATCTCTTCACTGCCAACAATGGCACGGTCCAGACGGTACTTTACCGAAGAGGCTCTCAAACTGGCAAGCTTTGATGAATAATTCTCCTAAAGCCCTTGAGATTTCAATCACACCATGATATAGAGAACATGTACCACGCCCTGAACTTTTGGTCGGCGAGACAGTCGATGGATTTTTCGCTTCGGAAACTAATACACCCTAAAGCAATAAGCATCTGGTACTGGCCAAATCATGAAGCACCTTCAATTTTTTCTTAAGGACATGAAAATGCAAGCTGCAGATTTACTACTGTCGTCTCTTCATCAGAGGCTTCAAGCTTGTTCTGGCACATGGTTTCATAACGTATGAGTTGAAAATATTCGATAAGATGGGTTTAGTTGTTACTTAAAACTAAAAAAGATATTTTCTAGTATTTCTGTTAAAAGGTTATATTTGAGGAGATAAATTTTCGACTTTCGTAAAATAAAGTTTATATATATATAAAGGGTTGTAAACCACCCATTTCATCTGTCTAATTCTAATTACAGGAGAGAAAATTTAATTCCTCGACATGATCTAATCAAGTTGTGTTTCTTGATTTACTAAAATTGAAATATAGCTTTCGACTAAAAAAATTAATGAAAAATAGCTTTCTTATGATTTGACACCTAGACTTTTTATGCACTGTCATGAATCATCAAATAAGTGCGTTTATAGAATACTGCGCTTTTTCTGACTTTTTTCTACTTTAAGGATATTTATGTACTGTAAAGATGTGACTTTTTCTTAATTCTTCTATTTTTCAATTCTATTTAATGGTCTGACAAAAAAAATCTATGCACCTTACCGAACAATTTTCAAAGGACATTGATCAATCAGATTTTTTTTTTTGACAAATACCACAAAAAATCATAAACTAAGCCACTTATGATAATTTTATCTTAAATTTTTTTGTGTCATCAAAAATCTCAAATTATACCACTTGGGACAAATTTATTTCAAACTTTTTGACTGAAGTTCATTTTCGTCCTCTTACATTTTCTTTTTTCTTTTTTTTTCCCCTCTTCCCTTTGCTAGTGCCGGTGAGGGCCGCCCTTGCCGGCATCGAAGTTAGGCGAGGGTCACCCTTGTCGGATTTGGCAAAGGTGGCCTTCGCCTGCCCAAGGCGGGATGAGGGCGGCCCTCGCTAGATTCGATGAAGGGGACCCTCGTCGACTCACCCTTGCCCGGAGTCAAGCGAGGTTCGCCCTCGTCTCATCCTCGCTAGCACCGACAAAGGGAAGAGGAAAAGTAAAAAAAAAAAAAAAGAAAACACCATACATCCACAAAATTTGGGGTAAATTTATCATAAATGGTATAATTTGGGGTTTTTGATGGCATAAAATAAAGTTTAAGGTAAAATTATCACAAATGATATAATTTTGGGTTTTTTGTGACACAAAAAAAGTTTATGGTAAAATTGTCAAAAGTGACATAGTTTGGAGTTTTTGTGGTATTTGCCTTCCTCTTCTTTTTTCCTAAAAGTAATTGTTATATAATCCATAACCAATTTGATTTATTTTCCCATTTTACGGCCATTTAAGGTCCCATTATTTTCTGTTAAAAGGAAAAAAAAAAAGTCATATTATCTATTCCATTTATTTCACGAAAAATAAATTATTTGAAATATATTTTTCTTAAAATATTTATTTATATTATTTAAAATAACTAGTCAATGAAAAATATCTTTATTATCAATAAAAATTTATATCTAAATATTTAAATAAATGATATTTTTTATTTATTTTTGTAGTTAGTGATATAAGTACTCTTTTTTTTTAAAATAATATATTTTTAATTATTTATTATTTGTGAAATAAATGGAGTGCGCACATACACGAGGATAACTCACAAAAACCACATAAGCAGCACATGTTCATCCACAAGAATAACCCTGATGGTATTCACTTAGGGCCTGTTTGATAACGATTATACTTTTGGGAATAATTTTTGATTAGAAATGATTTTTTTTTTATTTTACTCCCGAAAACAATTTCTAAATATTTAAGGTGTTTGATAAATTGTTTAAATTTTTTATTCCCAGAATAAAAATGCGTTTAGTAAGAATTTTCAATTTTTTATTCTTTTAATTTTTTAATACTTTTTGTTATATTTCTCTTTTCTTTTTTTCTTTTCTCCCCTTCTTCCTCTTTAGTGGGCGGGGCCTCGCCAGGCTAGGGCGAGGTGAGGCTCACCCAGCCACTGGTGAGGTTCGGCCTTGCCAGGGTAGGGCAAGGCCAACCTCTCGCCACTTGGGCGAGGTCAAGCTTGGTCGGGTTGGGCGCGGCCTCGCCGGTGGCTAGGCGAGCTTGCTGGACTTCGCCCTGGCCTAACGAGGCTTCGGCGAGCTCGCTAGACCTCGCCCGGCCACTTGGCGGTGGCGGCCCAAGGGTAGCGATAGGGCAATGATGAGGTGGCAGTGAGAGGAGGAAGAAGAAGAAGAAAGAGAAGGGAAAAAAAAAAGAGAAGATTGCAAAATTGATTTTCAAAATTGTTCCTGGGAGGGAGGGTTCAAACTTGTTCTCGGGAGTGAGGGGTAACTATTTTTTATTCTCGATTCTACTCCAAATTCTCAGGAACAAATTTATTTTCGGAACAAAAAAATTTACTAAACGAATTTTTGTTCCAAATCTGATCCCGAGAATAAATAACATAATCAATTGTTCCTGGGGTATTACCAAACATGCCTTTAATCACCGGGTCAAGAAAAGAGGAGCCAACTTGCAGAATCCATTCATTATTATAGATTTTTATTTTCCGGCCCATCATCATCTCTTGACCGAAGCAACCAAAGCATCTTTCCCCAAACAGTGGCCAAAACCCTAGATCGAAACATGCCATGTTCCCAACAAGAAATCGAGTCAAAAGGAGGAGAACAGAGCGGACGACTGCAGAAAAAGCAACCGACCCATTCAAACTTAGGTTCCAAACTGCAACAGCTAGGAGCCTCACGGGTTTTCATGGACTCATGCGCCGAGTTCTGCGGATGTAGTTTGCCCGAAATCATCTCTGCCTGTCATCAAGTTGCAGGTTGCCAAGTTGCAGTGGCTTTGGCTGTGGGGGTCGCCCGTTTCAGTCGATCCCCTAAAACTGGGTAGTACGATGCATGCACATGTGATATATTCACGGAAGAGCTCTATTCCAGGGATACTCAGTTGTCAGGCTTGCGCTGCAAAAGGCAAAGAAGAAACCAGTAGAAAGACAGACGAAAGGGTTCTTCTGACAGAGGGAAATTGTGAGGTGACAGTACCAACTTGCAGATACTTCCGTGATCCATGACCCCTGCCTTCCACAAAATGACGGTTTGCACTAGGGTGTGCAAAGAGAACCTATGACACTTGCAAAACAGGTATGATTGACTAGGTTTCAGGAAAAGTATTTTGAGGATGCCGGATAGTTTTTGGATTCCAAAGTTTTTTGAATTGGAGAGTATATGATAACTTTATAGTTTCAAAGTCATATATGCTCTGCACTCATCAGGTGCATTGGGTATTATGTAAAAAGAACACAATACCCTGAATTGTATTTATTCAAATTATCAAATACACATACATACCAATTGCTTACAACGATCTATTAATAAATTTTTGTTAAAAAAATTTCATATTTAGATGTGTGAGATAATAGGAGGAAACATGTTTATTTTTATCTTTTTGTATATTACGGTACGTGTAATTATGTCTTAGGATTTGTTGCCGTTGGGCACGAACGTGTACCTTATGAACGCATCAGGCCATGTATTAGTATTTTATTTCTCCTAGCACAGCTAACTATACTTTTATGGATAATTAATCTTTTATTATTTTGTCTAAACATGATGAGAATGCTCATATTTGTTGTTTTGTGTGTGTAGAAATTAGTTCTATTTATGTGGAGTTGGTTTTTTCATATCAAATTAGTTCATTTCATCAACCTAAAGTTGAGGAAAATCAGTTTGACAAAAGAATGTCAACCAAACAATGAATTAATTTGTTGATAAAATGAATTGGTTCACCATATTTTCAAGGGAAAACATGAAGTATATGGCTTGTTAAATCCTATCGCTTGCGATGACTTGTTGGATAATATTATGGTACTTGGAGCAAAAATGTTCTTCTTCACTCACACTACGAGTTAGTTATCATCATCTACTAATTAAGCATCGAATTAGATCGTATTCATGTTGATGGTCAAAACAAGTAGCATTGCTAGATTACCTCCTTTGCCATATCCACTCGATCCAAATGTCCAGGTTTAGGCAAAAAGAGAAAGAAGAAGCAAACGCTCAGTTTGCATCTATCTGCTCCGATTGTTCTCTGGGAAGAAGGTCAAGAACTCTTCGAACATTATTTACATCCATTCAAGCCGACTACGTATGCCAGAGAGGCATGAGACAGTGCCGGTGTCGGCCCTTGCCCCTCATTTCGAGCTTCAGGAAAACTCCGGCTACTGAAACGATGCCGATTCATCTATTGAAGCGAACAATTGCCTTTTTGGGTCGTCTTGCCGGGCAAACATTTTGCATCCTAACTTGTTATTATTGCAAGACGTAAATTACAAGATGAAACGCACTCCATTGCGTTACATCGAAGTCCATTTCGGAATCCACACTCACCTTGAAAGCAGTATCATTATTCTGACCACCAGCACAGTCTATTGACACACGTCACGCGTTATAGAAAGCCTTCTCTTAAGCTATATGACATCATAGTAATCTAGAGTTCCATCCACATGCACGAACCATCTTGCACACACAGTTTCATTATCATTACAGTTGTGGCCGTCATATTTCAACGTCTCCGGGCAGCGGTTTCTCTCTGAGCGTTGAAGTAGACCGCCGCTACTGGGAGGCCGAGCTCGTTGTCTTCTGCGAATCGTCGAGTGTTGAAGCGATCCCTCGACGAAGGGCCTCTCACCATGTCCCTCCTCTTCTGCTTGAACAGGATGAAGACGAACCTGTGTATTCCTATGTTTGGCCTCGGCATCTCGTACTCCACCACCTCTTTTCCTGTGTTGTCCAACGGGTGATGACGCACACCACACCGAAACGAAGTTAAAAAAGGGTAGGGTAGGGATTGATTATGGTCTTTATTCCGCTGACGGCAAGTGGCAAAAGCAGCTTTCATGACAGTTGCTCAGTTGAGAGGTTGACAATTTCCTATAAAGCGGCTTATGCAAATTGCTTTTTTATATTGATATTGTCGACCTCGAAATTTTGAGAAGGAAGCCGGCTAAGCGTGCTCGGTTAGAATGTTTGACATTTTATGTACATCCATGTCAATTAGTCTGGATAAAAAGTTCTAATCCGTTACATTTTAAAAGAAACATCGATCATCTATTTAATGAGTGTGCTTTTGTGCTCATGCATGCACGTGTGTGAGATTGTGAATTGCTGCTTTTGTGTTGGGAAAGAGTCGTAGATGGGGAAAATCGAAACTGCATCTGAATCATATGAACCCAATATTCATGAACCGGCCAGATACATGTTGGGGATGGACTCGCATGCATTAGATGTATAGGTGATACCTTCTCTAAGAGACGAGAGAGACTTACCGAATGTGGCATCTGTTGTACCCGGGATGTCCGTAACCATCCTGTAAATAATATGATCGGATCAATAATACATAATTAAACCATAAGTGCGATGCCAATTTCTCTTTAAATGATATAAAGAGCTTGGCTCTTTTTGTATTCTCCGGTTAGTGTTGAGTCACGGCCAACAGGTAAATGCCTAGAACTTGGTTGTGATCTACTTTCATGTCTTATTTAAGTAAGCTTCTCCTAAAAGCTGATGGAACTCTCACTCAAGATTAATAAAAAAACATTGGGTTTTTAACAAATGAATCATCAACTGTGGTCTAGTCCTAATAATGTTAAGTCTAGTTAGAATGTAAACTCGGTCATGGAGTACTCGGTTGATCAATATGAAAGACCAAATAAGACATGAGTCAAAATTTGGGTGGCCGTGCCAAAACATAGACCCTTTGCACTTTATGACATGGGTCAAATTTATGACATAGGAAATCAAATTTATACAGTGAGCCCTCAAACGCACACGCGCATGTTTACTAATATGTATGAATGTCGAAGCAGACGACTTTGAAACTCCTCCACATATTTTATCGTGGAGTGATGATCTTCATATAAGTGATAGGAAGATTTCATCTTGATCTGAGCTTGGAGAAGGGTGATTATTGGTGATTACCAGTGCAAGTGCTCCCTTAAATATGGATCGCTAGGGCCAGGAACATCCGGGTCCGTCATTACCTGCGTACATGCATTAGAAACGTTAGGATTAGTCTACTTTTAAGCCCAAAATGTAAGGAAGAAAGCAACCCTGAGAGGTGTAATGGTGAACTATTACCAGTGTGAAGAAGGACCTCATGTCACCGCCATGAACCTCAACCCTAGGCTTAGCGGTAACAGAGGAAGGGAAGAGCTCGTGGCCATTGAACACGTGCTTGTTGGAGTTGTAAGTGACTGTCATTTTGACACTCGTTGCGAAACAATCGATCACATCCCCAATCACTCGACCAACCACGAGTGGATCAGACATTCTTGCCATGAGAAATTAATAAAGGAGACAACCAAAAAAACGAGAAAAAGAGAGAGAGAGGAAGAGAGAGGCAAGGTGTTTGAGGATTGGATAATTAGCTGATTATGCGGTGTCCTTTGGGTGCTTCTCTATGGGCACAGATGGGGAAGTACCCCTTTTTATAGTGTCGAGATCAAGAATCAAACTGATGCGCTCTCCCTCTCTCTCCCTCTCTCTCGAGCATGTGCATAGCCCATAATTCCAGAAAGTCCAGAAAGGGGAACGAAAGCAAAGGGAGCATAACAAACAAAAGAGGAAAAGCAAAGTACAGCTTCAGAAACAGGTAAAAAAAGGGAAGAATACAATAAGAAACAGCTCATTCCATAAAGGATAAGGATTGGTTGCTTGAATCTAACCTAAATAAGTTGAGTTTATACCAAATTGGCTGCTTTTGTGCAAGAATTTTTTACCGAGGCAGTAAAATTGCATCATGACGACTATGGAAATTGTAAAAAGTGCTCTGCAGTAACTTGTACTGCCCATCACGTGGTATGTGAGTTCGCCAAACCGTGGTGATCTTAAAAATGCGATTCACTCGAGTTTATATGATAAAAAGTCTAGCGATCTTCTATTTCATGGTCACGTTATACACCAAACTTTCATCAGACATGGTGGGGCTTTAGCAGAAGAATCATATCAATGCAAATCACTGTGCTGGCAGAAAGAGAATCACATATGTACAAACAGTATTAACACGCAGCTCTCTTTTCTCAGCTCAATTGAATGGAAATGACATCATTTTACAGATCAAAGTGTACTTTAACTGTGGAAGGAAACGTGAAAAAGGTTTAAGCTTTTTAAAGCATGGGGCGTCCACCAAACTCAAGACCTCTAAGTTGGCTCCTTTTCACAAGAAAAAAAGAAGAAAAAAAGAGACAGGAAGTATTTCAGCAGATCCTGCATAGACATTCTCTAACTGGGAGAGACTCGAGGCCCTTTTGTATATCAGGTAAAAAAAGGAGATGGTTCTCTCGCGATCGTTGCCATTAGGACATCTGTCCACAGCATATCATTAAATTAGTCTTTTGTGACAGTATGAAAGAGAACATGCTTTAGTTCAAGAAACTCCCACCATTAAAAAATTGCCATGATCAGAGGCAAAGTTTGTGGTGTTAGGCACATTTTGCAGTAAAGTAGATTCTACCTAGGCATGCCTAAATCGGTGATGGGAGAGAGTGGATTGCCATATTTGGAAAAAGAATTGAGTCACTCTTTTTCAACATTATTCCCTTGATAACATTGCTTAGTGCCTCCTTAGATTCCGTGACTTCTTTTCCTTGTGTCCAGCCATTCCTTTAGCAGTTTTATCTCCATCAGATATCACATGCCCATTATAAAAAAGATACTTCATCCTTTTCTATTTCTATCCTAGACGAATTCAACCTACTATAAAAGATAAATCTCAAGAAAATGTCAAATAAGAACCTCAAATGCTCTCAATCTCTAATAAGAACCTGAAGTTGACCTTATGTTAAATAAATGATTGAAGTGGCCATGTTAGTCTCAAATAATGATTTGAAGTGGTTATGACAATTTTAAATAGGGGCGATCAGGTCCAGAGTAGGTAGAGTCCAAACATAGAACCTGTATTCGACCATGTTATGACTGATTCCTCTTTTTTGGACCTTGTACTCTATTATGTTTTGGACCCGACCATGTTTTTCCGATCTGAGAACATGGTCTACCCTGTTTTCCATCGGAACCTATTTTGGGTAAAGGTCCCACGGTGTTGAGTGGTAGCAGGCTTGGCAATGAGCAACATCTAGTCTAAGCTTGGTTACGGTGGCTAAACAACAAGCAGAGGCAACGAGTAGCAAGCAACAATCGGCGGCAATGAATAGCAGCAATCGTCAGGGCCGAGAAGACACTTGCTTGAGGATACATCGGGAGCCACTATGATGTAGCTTGCCCACCTCCGCTCAATTCGCCTCCTCCTCCTGCCTCTACCCACTCCGTCTCTGCTCAACCCACCTTTTAAAGATCTAGATTGGAGACGGGGTCAGGGCCAGACCATATCTTGAAGTTGGGCTGTAGAGGAGGGCTAGACTATCATACCACTAGATTTGGATTGGAGATGGGGTTGGGGTTGGGGCTTGACCAGATCAAGAAGCTTGCCTGTACAACATTGATTTGACATCTAAGAATCAATGACCACCCCCAATTCCGGCTCCTTGGCAACTTAATCAGGAGGATCATTGAAGTCTCTAAGCAGTCCCAACTAGTCGCCATCGAAGTTCGCATACCAAGCTTCAAATTGATGAGAAGCCCACTCAACAAGTTCTACATCGACCTAGATTATAGTAGTACACTTAGAATACACAAACGCCAAGTCTGGCAACACAACTTTTTCATTGTCATACTCTATATGAATTGGAGCTCCAAAAACTGGCAATGACGAGATAGCCATCCTACACATCTAAAAAAGGAATGAGTTGAAACCTAGCAAGTGAAATCTTTAAGTCTAAAGTAGGAGTTCACTTTTACACTTGTCTTGACATAACAATCACAAGCGTTCGTGCGACATAATCAATGCATGAACACACACCTTACCTTTCTTACAAGTATTTCACACTAATGTATGGTACTATTTACTCAATGCACACGTACGTCATATAATTTATTGATGCATCAGTATGATTTGATACCTTATTAACATGCATATATGTATATTCATGAACATGTATTATCTTATTTACTCAATCTCCCAAACTCTCTTGGAGCATCCCGACACACGGGGAATTTCAACTTCGAGGCATCCTATAATGTACCCATAGGACATCCCACCATTCTCTTTTCTTTTCTTTTTTCTTTCTTTTTCACAAGGCATCTTGACTCCCGAAGCATCCCGAAACACTCTCCGGGGCATCCCGACACATGGGGCATCTCAACTCCACAACATTCTATGCATCCCACCATTCTCATTTCTTTTTCTTTCTTTTTCGCTAGGTATCTCGACTCTCGGGGCATTCCGACACACAGGGCAACCGTTGCCACCCTCACGTGGATGATGGCATTTGTCTTTCTCAATTTTCAATTTCATTATGCAATATTAATGTACATAAAGATTATCAATATTAATATTCAATGCACCACGTCATTTCACTTATTCAATACCCATTGAACATGTTTCATATTAGCATCTTATGTATTGCACCATTTCATATGGTCATCATTAAATGAACAAATACAAAGTCAATATTCTATGCACACTTTCTAAATATAAATGATATGCATTAAATGATGTTTAAGGAAACACGGCTAAAAGGTTTAGGGAATATAAAGGATGAGGAAATGACAAATATATTATTTTATTTTATTTCATTTATATATATCGATAAGTATCATATTCGGCACTCAGTATTGCCATCTTCGATAACTTGCTATATTCAGCACTCGGTACCACCATCTTTGGTAACCTATGACTGCAATGCTCAGTAAATCACCAAGATCAGTAACTTTCTCATTTCTTATCCTTTTTATATTCTCTTCTCACCAAAATACCACCAACTATCCAAGAGTTAATTTATAAAATCTTCAATACACCATTCAACATATCATAGTAAAAAATCACACAAGTGAGAGACTCATCATGTTATTAGCAAACCTACTCACATAAGTTCATAAAAGTAAACATTTGTCAAACAATCAAGTCAAGTATTCATTAGAATAACCTAGCTTAGTGCATAGAGTCTTCACTTACCTTGAAAAGAGCTTGTGAAAAATTAAAGCTTTACTTTTTCTTCAAAGTAAAAAGAAAACTGAAATCAAATGGCTTTTCCTTTGAAAAACAACAAACCCATTTATGAAAAGTAGTTGGAAATTAATGAGTTTACTTTCTTCGAGCTTGAAGACAAACTCAAGACTTTAAGTAAAATGCACATTGGATTTTTTGTTTTCACTCTTGGAAATTGGAAGTCAAAGTTGAAAGAGATGTGAAGCATGAGTAATTAACTGGGGCAATTTCTTGGAAACTCTCTCTCTCTTTTTGAAGTTGAAGACCTAACATAGGTAATATTCAAGCGTGAATTGATGAAGTTGTTCAATGAACCAAGGTTAAATCATAAGGTCTATGAGTCGATAGGTTTGTTGTTCAAGTCAAAAGAGTTAATGTGGCCCACAAATGATTAGCATGGGTATTTGGCATGATCTCATAAGCTAAAAGAAGAGATATTTGGGAGAGATTCATCTCATCTTACCAAGTAAAAATGTGAGTCATGCCTTGCATTAATAAAGTACAAATTAAATTAGATGAGGTAGGCATGACATTAACAAAACTAAATTCAACGTCTCAACTTGCCGAAGAAGAAAAACTTGGATGCAAAGTTTCAAAGTCTCTTGCCGAAGGAAAAGCTAAAAATAAAGTGAAACTTCCTAAAGGGATAGAGAGCCAAAAGAACAGCTTCCCGAAATGGTTCTTTTCGGTTAAAATACTTACGAATCCAAAAAATAAGTACGTAGATAAGGGAATCAGTGTCCATTCTAAATATTGGAAAATTTGAAAAATATTTTAAACATGTCAAAACATTTAGGAAACCTTTCCGAACTTAAGTAATTGATTAGCTTTTGAATCCATCAAAACTTTTTGAATATGAGTAAATAATTAATTTAGTAAATTTCTAACCCATCGCTAGAACATAATGATCCTATTAATTAACCGCATGAAATTCCTAGCGCGTAACATTAATCGTAACCAAATTCCTATGTATTATTAAAAGTAGGAATTTTCGGGATGTCACATTGTTGGTGGCTAGTGGCGAAGAAGAAAGAAAAAACTAGAAAAAGGAAACAAGAAAGGAAAAGAGGAAAAAAAATTCAAGAAAGGTAAAGGACTAAAATGCCCTAATCAATTAGAATTTTAAGCCATTTTTTAAATTGACATTGCTACTTCAAATTCTTGTTTAAAACAATATTCACTTTAGACTATTATTTGATAAAATAATGACTCTTCATATCTTTATTTGGAATTTTCTCTAAATCAGTCAAATGAAATATCCTAATAATCTTGTTAAACGGGCAAGAAGCCAGATTGGAATTGGATGGTCAAAACAGGAAATTACTTGCAAGCAATAATAGGGAGGACAAAATTGAGCCTATGTCATGCACCTGATGATTGCACATCGGTCCGTACTTACCCAATGAAAAGGAAAAAAAAGAAGAAGACAAATGTGTGAAATCTAGAAGGTTGTTGGACGAGACATAGTTTTCATCTATCATCAAGCCAAGGAGTCTAGGCCTTTTGACTTCCGAATGTTTCTTTCTTGACGAGTGTCGTGCTGTTTCTTGTGTACCCCGCTCATTTGCTTGCCCTTGAGTTAATTCTCGGTACCTCTCCAAGACCCATGTTTCCTGTTGAAAAAGAGAGAGAGAGAGGAGAAATTGCAAGATCTCGACTCAATTCGAGGACACGCGCCTCGACGGAAAACCAATAACAGGGATCGTCCAAATCGACCGCACCACCTATTTTGAAAGAGCGAAATGGGCGGGTGTTGGGTCAAGTTGGGCTCGCGACATAGCACGATGATCGGGCGAGGACTAAGGCGCTTGATCTTCCAGGCCACGAGGGTGCATTGAAAAGCTTGAATTGAAATCCATTTCGTGGCTAAGATCAATGACAAGAGCGTGCAGATGGACAAAGGGTACGGGTAAGGGCCGATCCAATTCTGCAAAATGGATTCCCTCAGGCTCAATAGAGCAAAAACCAGAACCGGCCTGATGGGCCTGAACGACGAGCCATGGACGAAGAGTGGTTCGGGCCTGAGCGTGATGAACTGATCGATGGTCGGTCAAGGGCGATTCGAAAGGCCAGCTGTCATGAACATCGCTCTGGTCTGGTCGGAGCGCGACAGTGAAGCTACGTCGTCGAATTGTGCATGACCTGGAAGTCTTCCGAAATTTTCTTAGCAATTTCGGGGAAAAAAAGAAGAAGATGTCTTTTTTCTTCGGTATCTTCCATGTCAAGACGGGACTCGACGACAAACCATTGAATTGCCCGTCGATGTCAATCGAATGGCCGGAGCCAATTATTACGTGAGTGATTCGAAGTGGGTTTAGTAGCAAAAGCAAAGATAGCCATCGCGATCGGCCGAGCGAAGAAGGTGACGCTCAACTACCATTCATGGCGACAGGGCTCTGCATCACGCGCCCGCCGTTCATTTTGTCTCCATGTGCCTTTTCGTCTCGTTCGCTAGACATTCCGGTTTGAGACGCAAGACGTCGCTTTATCTTCTCTCCCGACCGCTCTGCGGCTCACGTTCTCTCGTGGGTCTCTCTCGGTTTCGCTCGTCCAGTTCAGTGATCAGCTCCACTATAAAATCCGCTGGCGAGATCCTGACCGCTTCGGGTGCGCTCTGGGTCGACGGTGCGGGACTTCAATCCAGAGAGAAGTCGATTCGGCTCGAGGTTTCTCGTTTCTCTACTCCATGAATCTGTTGCGTCGCTCGACTTTCCTTTATGGTTTTCGGAGAATATTATGCTCGAGTGGGGTGTTGGTATAACTGGGAAAGTTCGCATTTTCGCTGCGATGATTAGCGAAACGCTTCTGAGTTTAGGGATGTGATCGAGCTGCTACTTTTTTTTGTGACGGGTCATTTTCAGTTTGGATTACAGAGTCCAGGAAATGCTTATTCAGTAGCAGAAGATTGTAAAAAAAAAAAAAAGGTTTTTTTTTTAGTACTTAGTTAGCAAGTCAAGATCCTAAGAGGATGGCTGCTTCTGAAATTTTAATGAGTGAAACGTTGAGTTTGAGTCCGATTTATGGCAAGCCGATTGTTGATTTGGGTGAATTGGATCGACATAAATGCATAAAGGGTGCTTCCATATGATTCACATAAAGCTCTCCGACCATCTTTACTGTGTATCGCAAGCTATGTTATGCTGCCTTTACTTTTTTAATTGGTTGCGATCACGGGATGAAATTTTCTCAGGCATCCAGCGAGTCTCACTCTGCCCATCTGAGTCGTTTCGCCACGGACTGTTCTGCTTTGCTTCTTGTGTTCGGCAATTTGAGTACAATTCATGCTTTAATTGGTCAAACTATGACAAGCTATGGTGATGATCAGTAACTGAGCTTGAATGAATGTCTAACTTGCCTTCGCTAAATTTGTTAATAAATGGAAGAGGAAAGGAGAAAGAAGCGATTATAGAACTATCAGAGATTTTATCATTTTAACTAGGATTGAAACATCATCTTGATCCTGGTGGAGAATGCTGGTTGCTGTTATACTCTAGGTTGTTGATATATGCATATCTGTCTGTGGCTTCTAGGGCATGTTAATATTGTCTCTTTCTAAGCTGGAAGATTACTCAATGGCCACTCCTCTCGTTTCCAGCAATGTTGGGGCCTATTGCAGTGGCAGTGGTGGTAGGTGTTCTCGGATGGGCATACCGGGCATTGAAGCCCCACCTCCAAAGATATGTGGCTCGAGAAATGGTCCTCCGGTCACGTCCCCCAGAGTCAAACTCAGTGACGGGAGGTATATAGCTTACAGGGAGATCGGCTCTCCGAAGGAAGAGGCTAAGTACAAAGTTATTGTAATCCATGGGTTCGACAGTTCCAAGGATCTCAATTTGCCAATTCCACAAGTAGGGAATGTCTCTACTTTTCTTCACTGATGTAGATCGTATGGTTTGACTGACCAATAATTGTTGCCTATTTCTCATGTCGTGTATTTATTTCCTGATTCTTACTTTATGGGAGAAAATTCATTGTTGAATAAATTTTTGTTAGCTATACCGGCGAAGTTGAAGGCAGTAAATTTAGCATAAGCATGTCATTGCACTATCACATAACAGCTTTGGATATGAGGATGTTGAACTGAGGTCATTTTGGGTGAAGAAAACTAAAAACTGTTGGTGGCATTTTGTTCTGAGCAAAAATATGATTCGTCTTTGCATCATGGATTTTCAGCTTGCCCTCTGCAGTAATGCCTTTTGTTTTCCCAATCTGATGCATGTAGTCCTTTGCTAATGGTGATTGATTGCTGGCATTTCTGCGTTTTAATGTAATGTGGTAAAAGTCTCGAGGATTATGGTCTAATCATCATTGTTTTCTCTTTTACAGGAACTTATAGAGGAGCTAAAGATATACCTTCTCTTCTACGACAGAGCAGGTTATGGGGATAGTGATCCGAATCCATCTCGCTCTGTGAAAAATGAGGCATCAGATATTGAAGAGCTAGCTGACCAGTTACAGCTTGGGTCCAGATTTTACGTGATTGGGATCTCAATGGGTGGCTACCCGGCTTGGGCTTGCCTCAGATATATACCCCACAGGCATTGTTCTAGCCATTAGCTTCTCAAGTTTGATTGCCTGCTAAAGTAGATGTTTCAAACTTTTCATGTTTATCAAGCCGGCCTCACATGTAGGTTATTAGGAGCTTCCCTTGTTGTCCCTTTTGTACACTACTGGTGGCATTCGTTCCCTTCCAAGCTATTAAGTGAGGCCTTCGCTAAATTGCCAGTGCCTGATCGATGGACATTTCGTGTTGCTCATCATGCCCCTTGGTTACTTTACTGGTGGATGACCCAAAAATGGTTTACCTCGCTAAGCATAATGGCTGGAAACATGAACATTTTCAGCCCAGGGGATATGGAAATTATCAAGAGTTGTGGGGACAAAATTAACCTTTGTCAGGTAACTTGTATTCTCTTATGCCTTTATAAGCGCAGTTTGCTTTTTGTTATGATGCAAACCGAGGTATTTCCTTGCCAAGAGATGTTTCACTTTAAAAGCCTGTGCTCCAAATACAAAGCTATTTCATGCTCAGATGCACTAAAGGCTGGAGATCTTCATTGGCAGAACATATTGGTGAAAAACCATTTTTCTGGAACGTGTCGACACAAATGCAACTAGCCTCTGTTGCAACAGAGATGACTTCCCTAATTGAGATTTTTCTTATTCTGATCTGCATACTTGTGTTGACCATCTCATGGTTCTACTTGATTTTGTTTGATGGATGGTGTTTGAAAACATATCGATCAGCCATTTCTTATCTGCGACTTAGTTAGGAAAGCACAACCATTTTTGGGTCAGGGCATGAAAAATTTAGAAACATTTTGTGTAACTGCAATGTTTTGGAATTCAGGAAAAGATACATCAGCAAGGCGTTCATGAATCTCTACACCGGGATTTAATAGCTGGTTATGCAAGCTGGGAATTTGATCCTCTGGAACTGGAAAACCCTTTTCCCAACAATCAGGGGTCAGTCCACATTTGGCAAGGGATGGCCGACCGCATAATTCCATATGAGATCAACCAGCACATTGCAGAGAAACATCCATGGATTCGTTACCATGAGGTGCCCGACAGCGGACACTTGTGCATCTTCAAGAGCGATCTTTGCGTTGCTGTGATAAGGGCGCTTTTACTGGGATAAGCTTTGCTCACGCAGGGGAACCTGCCCACCTCGCCTTTGAACGATTTCCGTGTAACCGGTGAGGCTTCCGGAGAGTGTTGGCTTGTGTATGGGCTGGTGCACCCGGCGTAGGTGAGGGAATTAGCTTCTCTAATAATGTTCCGGCGACGAGTGTGTCGGTGTCGCCTCGGACTTTAAGATGCTCGAGATCTCTAGGTGCTTGCTATTCTGCTTTCTTGTTCCAACCTTTCTTCCTTATTCCGTCAATTGTTCTCTATGCTTGCTGTTTCGAGCGATCCATTGTACAGAATCAGTCGTTATGCATTTGTTGAACCGGTTCATAACGAAGACCAATTGGACTAGGGTCTCAGCCTCGTTTCCATTATGCCGCCATCGCTCAAGGCTTCCAGCACACCGTCCCTCGCGGCAAAGACCCGCTCTCTGACAACCTTTCCTCCCGATCCCGTCATCAGCTCGGTGACCTGCTTGGCTAACTCGTCCGCACTCACGAACCGGTCCTTGCCCGACATGCTCAGTGGGAGCGCCAGGGCGGCCTCCTCCACCAGAAACGCCCTGTTTACCTTCTGCTCCGCATAGAGAGGCCAGGCCACCATCGGCACCCTGGCGTGCACTGCTTCGATAATCGAGTTCCAGCCGCATTGAGTGACGAACCCACCCACCCAGCCGTGACTCAGCACCTGCATCTGTAGTGCCCATGACTTCACCACCATTGTGGGCGAGGTGTAGCCTCACCTAGCCACGGCGATGTTTGCCCTCACTGTCATTGGCCAAAGGTGAGGCTAGCCCTCGCCCAAATCTGGGCAAGGTCGAGCTTGCCCAGCGACGGCAAGGCCTCGCTAGGGTTGGCCAAAGCTTGCCCTTGCCAATGCCAACGAGAGCAAGCCTCTCTAGATCAAAGGAAGAAGGAAAAATAAAACAAAAAGAAAAAGAATCGAAAAAAAATATTAAAAATTTGTTATGTCAAGGTTGTCTAGACAATCAGTGCCAATCAACCAAAATTGGTCGGATGATTGAATTGACACAAATACAAAATATTTATTACTAAATTGGCATAATTATAATAGATTTAAGATTGTTTTGGTAATTTTCTCTTTTAGCGACATTGATGAATTAAACTATGAACATTGGTGCTTATCAAACATAAATCTAAGATAAGATAACAATAGAAATATCCATTTGTTGAAAGCAACAAATCATAAAAATCAAACACGTGAAATCTAAGTGGCAAGAGAGTTGCAGAGGCGAGAGAGCTGCGTTCGTGAGGCAGGCCAAGAGAGGCAAGCGATTTTGCCAGCTAAGCTGTGCTTGTGAGGTGAGCGAGGGAAGCAAACATGATTTCTATTTATTTATTTTTTGTTGAATCAAGGCTGGTTTCTACTTTCTAATTTATACAGTAAAATTGCTTAAAAAAGAATAGAGATAGAGATGCTAGGTTTGTCTGGGTTGGACCAATCCTAAAATCTTAGGATCAAGGATCATATAAAGTGTAGGATCCAAGAGTTCCAAGACCAAGAACGATTGAGTTCTCTTGGGTATTAGACCAAAACTGGCTATGTTGACCCAAGAAAATATTGGGCGTCTCTCATGTACCAACATGGCAAATAAGAAGGATCACAATATTGTGACACGTGTCTCGGCCTCACATATCAGACTCTGCTCTCTCTCCTCTCTCTACAAGCCTTCTCTCTCCTCTCTCTTCCCTTGCACGCTCTCTCTCTCTGCCGCCTAACTCTCTCCCTCTTTGTCATCCCCTCATCCAACCGACAAATTACCGGACCGATGAACTTCTCGACGGCAGAGTTGAGGTGGAGGTGAAGGCCGCGTGGTGATTCGTTGGATGAGCCACCATGTCCTCATCCGACTGATGAACCATCGCGCTTGACCGACGAGCGACAGCAAGGGAACCTTTTGAGGCCGAGGCCACGTGGTGGTTTGTCGGACGAGCCACCGTGCCCTCGCCCGACCAACCTGTCCCCGAATCATTGCTTCCTCTTGATTGTGCCCTCTCTCCCTTCGAGTCACAACTAAGCCCTTGTCCAACAAGCCACCGTGCGGCCTTCGCTTCCGCCTTGAAGGGTCGCCTCCGCCGTGTGAAGTTCCTTGGTCGGATGAGGGCTCACTACGGAGAGAGGGGGCGGCGAAGAGGAAGAGAGTCGGGAGAGAGAGAGAGTGTGTGTGTAGGGGAAAAGAGAGGAGAGAGGAGAGAGAGAGCTTGTAGAGGAGATAGAAGAGAGAGAGTGCAGAGGGAGGAGAGAGAGAAGAGTCTGATATGTGGGCATCAAGGACACATGTCGCAAGCTTGTGGACTTTTTTATTTGCCGCGCTTGCACATGAGAGATACCCGATATTTTCTTGATGTCTTTTTTGGGAGCCAGAGAGGAAATGCATCTCAAGTACACTAATTAGGCTGCTTTTGGTTTAGCATTTTCAAGGGGCTTTCAGGCCTGAAAGCCCTTAGGAAATGCTGGACCGTTTAATTCAACTTTGGAGCCAACTTTCAGTTGAAGTTCTAAAGCCCAATTTTGGGGGTTTTCAAAGATTTGGCGGAATGCTAAAATTAATTTTTCCCTTCCTAAACTATCCTCACTAATTCTTCATATTTCCGATTTTGCCCCTAATTATTATTATTTTAATTGGAAAAGGAGTTAGCCCTTCACCGGTCCAACGAAAGGCTATAGCCGTCAGCGAACCAGATTTGGCATTGGTGGCCATCAACGAAGGTCCCTCGAGGTTGGGCAACCTCCGGCGGCCCTCGGTTGGGTCGCATGACCCTCGTCGAGGGTTGCCTGAGGTTGGGTGACCTCCGGTGGCCCTCGACTAGGTCACACGACCCTCAATGGAGGTCACCCAACCTCGGGCGACCTCAGGCGACAGCCGTAGCCCTTTGCTAGTTCAGCGAAGAGTTTAGTTCAATTTTCAAAAAATAAAATAAAATAAAATATACATACATATATTATACTTTTCAAAGCCCATTGCAAAAGTTTTTTTTATCAAACGCACATTCAACTCAAAGTTCATTTGCAAATAAATTTTATCAAACACACCGTTTTCTTTGAAGAAGACGTTGAACATTTCGGACGTTTGCAAAGTTGGATTTCCAAAGTTGAACCAAACGCACCCTTAGTAGGTATGAGAGGATTAATGTCAAATCCTCAAGGACAAATGATTGATTTACCCAAGCAATTTACGTGAAGGACTATCTTTAACTGAATATATCATTTCTTGCTACGGAGCGCGCAAAGGAGTTGTGGATACTGCTGTACGAACATCAGATGCTGTCCAAGCCAAAGAACTTACACCGAATAGTCCTGACAAATGATGATTGAGACGAGATTCGGCATTTTTGAACCACGAAACGCTCGGTTTCCATTTCGGTTGTAGGTGTAACCAACCTGCTATTAAGGATATGGCAGAAAGAAATAATAGAAAAAGGGCTCCCGTATAAAGATCTTCATCAGTACGTAAACCAATTGTATACCACCACTGATAAACACCAGAATAAGCGATATTCACTGGGCCAAGAGCACCCCCTCGAGTAAAACCCGGTCCAGCATTAATCCGGACCGATGCTTTGGTGCTTTAGCACTTCCCAGTTGAGGTCTGCTAATCAATTGACAGTGAGTGGAATAGGGTCTCAACCTCGTTTCCATAATTCCGCCACCGCGGCCAATGAAACCTGAGAGGATCCGCCGTCGCTCAAAGCCTCCACCACGCCGTCCCTCGCGGCCGAGACCCGCTCTCTGACCACCTTTCCTTCTCCCGAGCCCGTCATCAGCTCGGTGACCCGCTTGGCTAACTCGTCCGCACTCACGAACCCGTCCTCGCCCGACATGCTCAGTGGCAGCGCCAGGGCGGCCTCCTCCACGAGAAACGCCCTGTTCACCTTCTGCTCCGCGTAGAGAGGCCAGGCCACCATCGGCACCCCGGCGTGCACTGCTTCGATGATGGAGTTCCAGCCGCAGTGAGTGACGAACCCGCCCACCGAGCCGTGACTCAGCACCTGCATCTGCGGTGCCCATGACTTCAGCACCATCCCCCTCTCTCTCGTCCTCTCCAGAAATCCCTCCGGCAAGAACTTCTCTAAGCTCGTGCTGCCGTCGTCGTCGTTTGACCCCGATGTTGACTTTGCCGACCCATCCTGCGGCGGAGGCCGCACGACCCACAAGAATCTCACCCCGCTTCTCTCCAAACCTGGACAAAAGTGTTCTATCTTGTCAACTACATCCTCGTAACCAAAAAGTGCAGGCAATCGCTGATTTTGCTTTTCATAAACCGGACAATTGCAATTTGAATTAAGTAGCGTCACGCGATGTAACATTTGCACGAAACTAAAGCTTTACCTGAGGCCATCTCCTTCAGCTGCACCGCCGAGAACCTTCCCTCGCTGCCAAAACACAAGAAAACGACGTTTCGGCTCGGTTGCGAGTCGAGCCAACTCAAGCACTCATGCCTTCTTTCTCTCTTGTGACCACCGTCCCCGTCGCCGTCTACCTTCGACTCAACCAATGGCCCGACGGCAAAAATAGGCGGAGTTGGCCCATCGGGCACGCTCGATCCTTCTTTGATGGCACTGATGATCCGAGTCTCAAGCGACTCGCACGTGTTAACGATGATGCCGGATGACGAGATCATGTTCCTGCAATTATCCAAGATGTAGCCGTAGATTCTGCAGCCTCGGTTAACCATGGCGCCCGGCATGTCCGAGGCCTTGATTGGAGGCAACCCGGGAATGTTCAGGGTCTCGTGTCCAAGGTCCTTGAAGCTCTTGGAGGTGCTCCCATGGAGGGTCGGACAGTGGAGGAAGACGGCAAGGGCAAAGGCACCCGAGGTGAAGTAGTAGTAGGTCGGGATGCCGAGGGCAGCTGCCACAGGGAAGGCGGCATCCGAGAAGCCGTCGATGATGAGGGCTCGGAGGTCCGCGGCGGCGGCGATGGCGGCGAGGGCGAGGCGGAGGTTGGAGGCATCGCGTCGGGCCAAATCGAAAGGCGTTTGATCGGGCTCGGCAGCGGGGGGGGCGTCGGCGGCAGATGATGGAAGGTGGAGGACGGTGATGGAAGAGGAGTTGGCGATGGGGGCGGCGGAGGTAGCGGAGGAGAGGATGATGATGATGGAGAAGCGAGGGTGGCGTTTGCGGAGGAGTCGTCCGAGCTCGAACATGGAGACTATGTGACCCCTCAATGGCGACGGATAGAGGACTATGGTCTCCCTCATGCTTTCCTGGGCTTTACCTTTACAGCTATTTTCCTATGGACGAACGTCGACGCATTTCATTATATAGGCAAACAATATTGGCCCGCGGGGTTCAATTATTTCATCCTTCACGGCTTCTTTTGTCAGTTTCATCCTTACAAAGATTATCAAAAGTTGCGAAGAAATTAAATTTCGCATGGCGACAAGCCTTGGGTAGCAAGGAAGTACCTTGCAATCTGACGTTTGCTGGGACGTAAGGAGCGAAGCGACCCATGATGGACCAGGTAAATCGGCGACCACCTGACAATTCAAAACCACGGAAAACAGATTTTTTCTGTGGCCATTTAACCATTTCTTTCGCTTGCTTTGACTAGGGATTATTGGTTCCAAAGTGATTGAGTTGCGCATGTAAAAAGTTCGCTTGATCATCGTTCGCTTATTTGACTATTGTTCGCTTATTTTTTTTAATTTCTTTTTCAATTGATTAGGCAGCATCCTTAATATAATTGAGCGTTATTCGAACTGTGCTGACTTTTACGACCAGTGTGCAGGCTTGGCGTGCACTCCAATTTGTCTGGCGTGACTATGGGAAGTATCTTCGCTTCGTCAAGGCCGTCATTGTTGACGTCGTCCCTTCCCACAAAAAATTTAGGGGATAAATAACTAAAAAATCTGACTTTAAATTTAGTCTCAATTTTTTTCCTTTTTTTTTTAAAAAATTCTCAAAACTTTTGAGTACAGTTCAATCTATGTAGAACTTTTCTTTGTCTAAATCTCTTCCATCCAAAAATCATATTCAATCGTCCCTAATTTTCATATATTAAAACGGTTTCATTTTGAAGATAATTTTCCATATCATCTTGCTGACGTGGATTTGTTATCAATGTGCAAATATCATGTCGAATTGGGAATGGACCACGGAATATATTTGAAAATAGATTGAAAGTGCGTGAATTTAATTTTGAAGCAAATTTGAGATTAAGGATGAGCAACACTAACTAGTCAAATTGGGAACTGCCTAGACCAACCAGTCCAGTCCAAAAACCGGTCCCATAAGCATTCCGTCTCTTATTGTCTCGCCTCTCACCTCTCGGGGATGGAGAAGCATTTGGAATATAGTCTGGAATTCACTCTGTGGAGGCACTACTTTATTGCTCATTGCCATGATACATAATTCTTGTGGTGTAAAAGTTCTACCCTACGCATGTAATTAGATATCACAGACCAAGTCTCTCAATTTCTACAATGTCCATTTTATGCGTCCTCTCCTTGTTACTCTCTTTGATATTCATGATAGCGAGGGTAAGTCAATCATGTTGCAGTAAAGCCATTTTCCATGTTGTTCGGTGGTCAACTCGAATGAACTTTAAGAGTTGATTGTTTATGCAAATCCAACGTTTTTCTGTTGTTGGGTCTGCACTCTTTTTGTCCCACCAAGTCATGGCTCGGGTATTCAAAAGTGAGACGGTGCATCATCTCTTCTTTCTCTAGTGAATTGTTCTCAATTGCAGAGAGGCGGCTGCTTTGCACCATGCATCTCTGTGAGCATGCCTTGGATTTCAGTGGAAGCTAAGCGATTTTGGCTCATCCACGCCCATCCCCACCCTTTTCCACCAGTTTCAATGGACCATCTAGGAATCAAACTAGATTGGTCGCTCTGGTCCCAAGAGCAAGTGGTCCAGTTCCAAGTCACAGAAATTGGGAACTGGTTTGTTCAATATAGTTTCTAGTTAATGGGTGAGATTGGATCGAATCGGGAACCGATTATCTCTATTTGGGACCATACCTAAAGTTTGAAGTTTTTTATGAAATAAAAACAAAGGTTCGGAACCCACCGGTGGGCAGTTGAGTTGGTTCGGGTTTTAGATACTTCATCATAGAGGTCCTAGGGTCGAAACTCCGTAGCTGCTAACATATCTTAAGTGCGGACTTTGATGATGGGTTCCTAGGCTAGCTCCCCTCTAGGTATGGTCAGTGGTCGTTGTATGGGCCTGTCGGGTCCGCAGAGGCTATGCGCTCCCGTAAGATTGAGCCAAGCCAAATCTTGGATATAAAAAAAAAAAACAAACAAAGGTTTGGAGCAAATTTAGGGTTTCTTTAGTGAACTAGGCCAGCTACTGCATCTCCCATCATTGTTGAGTCACCGAAGTTGATAAATCTAATACATAGTGAAGAGTGGTAAAGAAAAGATCAATAATTTTAAGAATAAATTGATAAGTAATTCGAACAAGAATATAATTTAGGATGTGTTTGTTTGAAATAAAAAAATTTCTCTCACTTAACAAACTAAGATGCTCAATCCATGTTTTTGTTAATTTTTGGTGTACTTCACAGGCAACGGTTTTGACATAGTAGGGATAAGTATGGTATGAGTTGGGTCGATCCAGCATCTAACTTAAGGACTAATATACACAATATTAGTCTCCAATTTTTAGGTTCGAGGACCGAACCAACCCTATGGGTCCGGTCTAGTTTCAAGGTCAACCTAGACCAATCAAAAAAAAAATTTGTTTCGTTTTTTGAAGTGATAAACATACTATTTCAAATTAGGAAAAATTATCAAAACAATCATAAATTTGTGCCAATTAAATTATAAACATTTTTTTCCAAATTGGCTTAAACCATCAGCATTTGTGCCAATTTAATCCATTCAGCTAATTTTGGTCGAGCTACACTACTTGTCCAATCGACATCGACATGTTAAATTTTTTAATTTTTTTCTATTTTCCCCTTTTTCTTTCTTTTTATTTTTTTACCTTCTTCATTTGGTCGATCACCAAAGGGCAAGCCTCAACCACCCCTGGCCTAGTGGGCAGCGACCAACCAAATGAAGAAGGAAAAATAAGAGAGAGAGTCCAAAAAAATATTAAAAAATTGATATGTCAGCATTGGCTAGACAGCAAGTGTTAGTTAGCTAAAATTGACTAGATGGATAAAAGTGACACAAATAAAAAATATTTATAATAGAATTGATATAATTGCAATACGGTCGTGAGGTGGACCAAGAGAGTTAAGTGATTTGGGAGCTAAGCTGCGCTCGTGAGGTGAGTGAAGCAAGCGAGTAGGATTTCTATTTTCTTTTCTTTTTTTTTCTGAATCAAGGCTGATTTCCACTTTCTAATTGTCATAACAGAAGCGATCCAAGAGTCCCAAGACTAAGGACCGGTCCAGTTCTCCTGAGTACTAGACCAAAGCTGACTGTGCCGACCCGGTCCGGATTAATGCTTTAGTGTTTTAGCCCTTCCCTGTTGAGGTCTGCTAATCAATTGACAGTGAGTGGAATAGGGTCTCAACCTCGTTTCCATAATTCCGCCACCGCGGCCAATGAAACCTGAGAGGATCCGCCGTCGCTCAAGGCCTCCACCACGCCGTCCCTCGCGGCCGAGACCCGCTCTCTGACCACCTTTCCTTCTCCCGATCCGGTCATCAGCTCGGTGACCCGCTTGGCTAACTCGTCCGCACTCACGAACCCGTCCTCGCCCGACATGCTCAGTGGCAGCGCCAGGGCGGCCTCCTCCACGAGAAACGCCCTGTTCACTTTCTGCTCCACGTAGAGAGGCCAGGCCACCATCGGCACCCCGGCGTGCACTGCTTCGATGATGGAGTTCCAGCCGCAGTGAGTGACGAACCCCCACCGAGCCGTGACTCAGCACCTGCATCTGCGGTGCCCATGACTTCAGCACCATCCCCCTCTCTCTCGTCCTCCAGAAATCCCTCCGGCAAGAACTTCTCTAAGCTCGTGCTGCCGTCGTCGTCGTTTGACCCCGATGTTGACTTTGCCGACGCATCCTGCGGCGGAGGCCGCACGACCCACAAGAATCTCACCCCGCTTATCTCCAAACCTGGACAAAAGTGTTCTGTCTTGTCAACTACATCCTCGTAACCAAAACGTGCAGGCAATCCCCTGATTTTGCTTTTCATAAACCGGACGATTGCAATATAATTCAGTAGCGGTACGCGATGTAACATTTGCACGAAACTAAAGCTTTACCTGAGGCCATCTCCTTCAGCTGCATCGCGGAGAACCTTCCCTCGCTGCCAAAACACAAGAACACGACGCTTCGGCTCGGTTGCGAGTCGAGCCAACTCAAGCACTCATGCCTTCTTTCTCTCTTGTGACCACCGTCCCCGTCGCCATCTACCTTCGACTCAACCAATGGCCCGACAGCAAAAATAGGTGGAGTTGGCCCGTCCGGCACGCACGACCCTTCTTTGATGGCACTGATCGTCCGAGTTTCAAGCGACTCGCACGTGTTAACGATGATGCCGGATGACGAGATCGTGTTCCTGCAAGCATCCAAGAAGTAGTCGTAGATTCTCCAATCTCGGTTATCCATGCCGCCTGGCATGTCCGAAGCCTTGATCGGAGGCAACCCGGGAATGTTCAGGGTCTCGTCTCCAAGGTCCTTGAAGCTCTTGGAGGTGCTTCCATGGAGGGTCGGTAAGTGGAGGAAGACGGCAAGGGCAACGGCACCCGAGGTGAAGTAGTAGTAGGTCGGGATGCCAAGGGCGGCTGCCACAGGGAAGGCGGCATCCGAGAAAATGTCGATGATGAGGGCTCGGAGGTCCGCGGCGGCAGCGATGGCGGCGAGGGCGAGGCGGAGGTTGGAGGTGTCGCTGGCGGGCCAAATCGAAGGGCGTTTGATCCGGCTCGGCAGCAGCGGGGGCGGCGGATGATGAAAGGTGGAGGACGGTGATGGAAGAGGAGCTGGCGATGGGGGCGGCGGCGGAGGAAGCGGAGGGGAGGATGATGATGATGGAGAAGCGAGGGTGGCGTTTGCGGAGGAGTCGTCCGAGCTCGAACATGGAGACTATGTGACCCCTCAATGGCGACGGATAGAGGACTATGGTCTCCCCCATGCTTTCCTAGGTTGTCCCTTTACGATTGTTTTTCCTATGGACGAACGTCGATGCATTTCATTATATAGGCAAACAATATTGGTCCGCGTCAGTTTCATCCTTACAAAAATTATCAAAAGTTACGAAGAAATTAAATTTCGCATGGCGACAAGCAATGGGTAGCAAGGAAGTACCTTGCAGTCTGACGTTTGCCAGGACGTGTCATTGCCCACCACTGAGCGAAGCGACCCATGATGGACCACGTCAATCGGTGACCACCTGCCAATTCAAAACCACGTTTCTCTGTGGGCATTTGACCAATCGTTCGCTTGCTTTGACTAGGGATTATTGGTTCCAAAGTGATTAAGTTACGAATTTCCGGTATTTGACTATTGTTCGCTTGTTTTTTTTAATTTCTTTTTCAATTGATTGGGTAGCATCCTTAATATAATTGAACGTTATTGATTTATCATTACCGACAGACCACTGTGCCGACTTTTACGACCAGTGTGCAGGCTTGGCCTGCACTCCAATTCGTCAGGCATGACTCTGGGAAGCACCTTCTCTCCGTCAAGGCCGTCATTGTTGACGTCATCCCTTACCACAAAAATTTAGGGGATAAATAACTAAAAAACCTGACTTTAAATTTAGTCTCATTTTTTTCCTTTTTCTTTTTAAAAATTCTCAAAACTTTTAAGTACAGTTCAATCTATCTAGAACTTTTCTTTGTCTAAATCTCTTCCGTCCAAAAATCATATTCAATCGTCCCTAATTTTCATATATTAAAATAATTTTATTTTGAAGATAATTTTCCATATCATCTTGCTGATGTGGATATATTATCGACGTGCAAATATAATGTCAAATTAGGAATGGACCACAGGATATATCTGAAAATAAATTGAAAGTGTGTGAATTTAATTTTGAAGCAAATTTGAGATTAAGGATGAGCAACACTAACTAGCCAAATTGGGAATTGCCTGGACCAACCAGTTCAGTCCAAAAACCAGTTCCATAGGCATTTCGCCTCTTATTGTCTCGCCTCTCACCTCTCAAGAATGGAGAGGCATTTGGAATCTAGTCTTGAATTCACTATGTGGAGGCGCTACTTTATTGCTCATTGCCATGATACATAATTCTTGTGGTGTAAAAGTTCTACCCTATGCGTGGTAATTTGATATCACAGACCAAGTCTCTCAATAAAATGCTACAATGTCCATTTTATGCGTCCTATCCTTGTTACTCTCTTTGATATTCATGATAGCGAGGGTAAGTCAATCATGTTGCAGCAAAGCCATTTTCCATGATGTTCGGTGGTCAACTCGAATGAACTTCAAGAGTTGCTTGTTTATGCAAATCCAACGTTTTTATGTTGTTGGGTCTGCGCTCTTTTCGTCCCACCAAGTCATGGCTCGGGTATTCAAAAGTGAGATGGTGCATTATCTCTTCTTTCTATGGTGAATTGTTCTCAATTGTAGAGAGGCAGCTGCTTTGCACCATGCATCTAGTGAGCATGCCTTGGATTTCAGTGGAAGCTAAGCGATTTTGTCTCATCCACGCCCATCCCCACCCTTCTCCACCAGTTTCAATGGACCATCTAGGAATCAGACTGGATTGGTCACTCTGGTCCCAAGAGCAAGTAGTCCTATTCCAAGTCGCGGAAACTAGGAACTGGTCTGTTCAATACAATTTCTAGTTCATGGGTGAGACTGATCGAATCGGGAACTGATTATCTCTATTTCGGACTAGACCTAAAGTTTGAGGTTTTTTATGAAACAAAAATAAATGTTCGGAGCAAATTTAGGATTGGACCTAAAGTTATGGTTTTTTTAGTGAACTAGGCTAGCTACCGCATCTCCCATCATTGCTAAGTCACCGGAGTTGATAAATCTAATTCATAATGAAGAGTGGTAAAGAAAAGATCAATAATTATAAGAATAAATTGGTAAGTAATTCGAACAAGAATGTAATTTAGGATGTGTTTGTTTGAAATAAAAAAATTTCTGTGACTTAACAAACTAAGACACTCAATCCATGTTTTTGTTAATTTTTGGTGTACTTCACGAGCAACCGTTTTGACATAGTAGGGATAAGTATGGTATGAGTTGAGTCGATCCGGCATCTAACTTAGGACCAATATACACAATATTAGTCTCTAATTTTCAGGATCGAGGATCGAACCAACCCTATGGGTCCGACCTGGTTTCAAGGTCAACTTAGACCAATCGATTTTTGTTTTGTTTCATTTTTTGAAATGATAAACATACTATTTCAAATTCGGGATAATTATCAAAACACTCTTGAATTTGTGCAAATTAAATTATAACCCTTTTTTTTTTCCAGATTGACCTAAACCATCAACATTTGTACCAATTCAATCCATTCAGTCAATTTCACTAGTTGTCTAATCGACATTGACATGTCAAAATTTTTAATTTTTTAATTTTTTTCTATTTTCCCCTTTTTCTTTCTTTTTGTTTTTTAACCTTCTTCATTTGCTCAATCACTAGAGGCAAGCCTCAGCCACCCCTAGCCTAGTGGGCAGTGACCAACCAAAGGAAGAAGGAAAAACAAAACAAAGAGAGAGTCCAAAAAAATATTAAAAAATTGATACGTCAACGTTGTCTAGACGGCCAGTGTTGGTTAGCTAAAATTAGCTAGATGGATTAAATTGGCACAAATACAAAAAATTTATAATTGAATTGATACAATTGCAATAGATTTAGAATTATTTTGGTAATTTTCTCTTTCAAAATACATATACATCAACAATGCGACATTGGGGAACTAAACTATGAACACCGATACATTTAAGATAAGATAACAATAGAAATCTTCGTTTGCTAAAAGAAAAAGATCATAAAAATTGAACAAGTGAAATCTAAGAGGTAAGAGAGCTGCGTTCGAGAGGCGGGCCAAGAGAGGCAATTGATTTTACGAGCTAAGCTGCACTCGTGAGGTGAGCGAGGCAAGCGAACAGGATTTCTATATTTTTTTTTAAAGTTGAATCAGAGCTGATTTCTACTACTAATTGACATAGCAGAAGCGGTCCAAGAGTCCCAAGACTAAGGACCGTTCTCCTGAGTACTACACCAAAGCTGACTGTGTTGACCCGGTCCAGCATTAATCCGGACCGATGCTTTGGTGCTTTAGCACTTCCCTGTTGAGGTCTGCTAATCAATTGACAGTGAGTGGAATAGGGTCTCAACCTCGTTTCCATAATTCCGCCACCGCGGCCAATGAAACCTGAGAGGATCCGCCGTCGCTCAAAGCCTCCACCACGCTGTCCCTCGCGGCCGAGACCCGCTCTCTGACCACCTTTCCTTCTCCCGAGCCCGTCATCAGCTCGGCGACCCGCTTGGCTAACTCGTCCGCACTCACGAACCCGTCCTCGCCCGACATGCTCAGTGGCAGCGCCAGCGCGGCCTCCTCCACGAGAAACGCCCTGTTTACCTTCTGCTCCGCGTAGAGAGGCCAGGCCACCATCGGCACGCCGGCGTGCACTGCTTCCATGATTGAGTTCCAGCCGCAGTGAGTGACGAACCCCCCCACCGAGCCGTGACTCAGCACCTGCATCTGCGGTGCCCATGACTTCAGCACCATCCCCCTCTCTCTCGTCCTCTCCAGAAATCCCTCCGGCAAGAACTTCTCTAAGCTCGTGCTGCCGTCGTCGTCGTTTGACCCCGATGTTGACTTTGCCGACGCATCCTGCGGCGGAGGCCGCACGACCCACAAGAATCTCACCCCGCTTCTCTCCAAACCTGGACAAAAGTGTTCAGTCTTGTCAACTACATCCTCGTAACCAAACAGTGCAGGCAATCGCTGATTTTGCTTTTCATAAACCGGACAATTGCAATTGAATTCAGTAGCGGCACGCGATGTACTTTTTGCACGAAACTAAAGCTTTACCTGAGGCCATATCCTTCAGCTGCATCGCGGAGAACCTTCCCTCGCTGCCAAAACACAAGAACACGACGCTGCGGCTCGGTTGCGAGTCCAGCCAACTCAAGCACTCGTGCCTTCTTTCTCTCTCGTCATCTCCGTCCCCGTTGCCGTCGACCTTTGACTCAACCAATGGCCCGACGGCAAAAATAGGCGGAGTTGGTCCGTCCGGCACGCTCGATCCTTCTCTGATGGCATTGATGATCTGAGCCTCAAGCGACTCGCACGTGTTAACGATGATGCCGGATGACGAGATCATGTTCCTGCAAGCATCCAAGAAGTAGTCGTAGATTCTCCAGCCTCGGTCAAGCATGCCGCCAGGCATGTCCGAGGCCTTGATCGGAGGCAACGCGGGAATGTTCACGGTCTCGTCTCCAAGGTCCTTGAAGCTCTTGGAGGTGCTTCCATGTAGGGTCGGTAAGTGGAGGAAGACGGCAAGGGCAACGGCACCCGAGGTGAAGTAGTAGTAGGTCGGGATGCCGAGGGTGGCCGCCACAGGGAAGGCGGCATCCGAGAAAACGTCGATGATGAGGGCTCGTAGGTCCGCGGCGGCAGCGATGGCGGCGAGGGCGAGGCGGAGGTTGGAGGTGTCGCGGCTGGCCAAATCGAAGGGCGTTTGATCGGGCTCGGCAGCAGCGGGGGCGGGGGATGATGAAAGGTGGAGGACGGTGATGGAAGAGGAGTTGGCGATGGGGGCGGCGGAGGAAGCGGAGGAGAGGATGATGATGATGGAGAAGCGAGGGTGGCGTTTGCGGAGGAGTCGTCCAAGCTCGAACATGGAGACTATGTGACCCCTTAATGGCGACGGATAGAGGACTATGGTCTCCCTCATGCTTTCCTGGGCTTTCCCTTTACAGCTGTTTTCCTATGGACGAACGTCGACGCATTTCATTATATAGGCAAACAATATTGGCCCGCGGGGTTCAATTGTTTCATCCTTCACGGCTTCTTTTGTCAGTTTCATCCTCACAAAAATTATCAAAAGTTGCGAAGAAATTAAATTTCGCATGGCGACAAGCCTTGGGTAGCAAGGAAGTACCTTGAAATCTGACGTTTGATGGGACTTGTCATTGCCCACCACTGAGCAAAGCGACCCATGATGGACCACGTCAATCGGTGACCACCTGCCAATAGTGAATCGGCGACCGCCTCTCAGTCAAAATATTGACTCAATTTAATACTCTATGGCGCAGCACACTACTCAACAATGGATACGTATCCATCTGGGTCCATACTATCTTCCTCCTCTCTCTATCTGTCATATCCAGGCCCACGTTACTAGCAGACCCTCTATCATTTCTCTCTTCTGATTTCAATGCTGCTCTCTCTCTCTCTCTCTCTCTCTCCTCCGTGAAGAAGCGCGTTTTTCCCCGCTCTTCACGAGCCCCTCACTTTTTGCAACCTCCGCTCTGCTCTCTCTTTTCTCTGTGAAGTGCCCCTTGCTTGCCAACGCCGACGCCACCATCGCCTCCCTGAGCCCCGCCGTCACCCCTCGAGCAGATTGATTTTTAACTCTCTTTTTTTCCTCCGTAAGGGAACTGAGTGTTGAAACGAAGAGAGAGGGAGGAGAGAGGAGAGGGAGGGTCTATGGTGCTTAGGGCCCGGATCTGAGAGAGAGGAGAGAGATAGTGTGGACCCGAATGGACACATGTTCATAGTTGAGTGGTATGCTGCATCATCTTACGTGAAGTGTTAAACTCACCCAATATTTTCTCCCGCCTCTCACCTATCGGGATTGAGATGCATTTGGGATCTAGTCTTGAATTCACTTTGTGGAGGCACTACTTTATTGCTCATTGCCATGATACATAATTCTTGTGGTGTAAAAGTTCTATCCTACATGTGGTAATTTGATACCACAGACCAAGTCTCTCTATAAAATGCTACAATGTCCATTTTATGCGTCTTCTCCTTGTTATTCTCTTTGATATTCATGGGAGCGAGGGTAAGTCAATCATGTTGCCACAAAGCCATTTTCCATGTTGTTCGGTGGTCAACTCGAATGAACTTCAAGAGTTGCTTGTTTAGGCAAATCCAACGTTTTTATGCTGTTGGGTCTGCGCTCTTTTCGTCCCACCAAGTCCTAGCTCGGGTATTCAAAAGTGAGACAGTGCATTATCTCTTTTGTTTCTGGTGAATTGTTCTCAATTGCAAAGAGGCAGCTGCTTTGCACCATGCATCTAGTGAGCATGCCTTAGATTTCAATGGAAGCTAAGCAATTTTGGCTCATCCACGCCCATCCCCACCATCTTCCACCGGTTTCAATGGATCATCTGGGAACCATACTAGATGGTCGCTCCGGTCCCAAGAGCAAGTGGTCCAGTTCCAAGTCACAGAAATTGGGAACTAGTCTGCTCAATACAGTTTCTAGTTCATGGGTAAGACTGGATTGAATCGGGAACTGATTATCTTTATTTGGGATTAGATCTAAAATTTGAGGTTTTTTATAAAACAAAAATAAAGGTTCTAAGCAAATTTAGGATTTGACCTAAAATTAGGGTTTCTTTAGTAAACTAGGCTAGCTACCGCATCTCCCATCATTGTTGAGTCACCGGAGTTGACAAATATAATTCATAGTGAAGAGTGGTAAAGAAAATATCAATAATTATAAGAATAAATTGTTAAGTAATTCGAAATTACATGTGTTTGTTTGAAATAAAAAAATTTCTATGACTTAACAAACTAAGACGCTTGGTCCATGTTTTTGTTAATTTTTGGTGTACTTCACGGGCAACGGTTCTGACATGGTAGGGATAAGTATGGTATGAGTTGGGTCGATCCAACATCTAACTTAGGAATCAATATATACAATATTAGTCTCCAATTTTTAGGATCAATGACCGAACCAACCCTATGAGTCCGATCTAGTTTCAAGGTCAACCTAGACCAATCGATTTTTGTTTGTTTCATTTTTTGAAGTGATAAACATACTATTCCAAATTAGGGAAAATTATCAAAACGGTCCTAAATTTGTGCTAATTAAGTTATAAACCTTTTTTTTTTGCCAAATTGGCTTAAACCATCAGCATTTGTGCTAATTTAGTTCATTCGGTCAATTTTTGTTGGGCTACACTAGTTGTCCAATCGACATCAACATATCAAAATTTTTAATTTTTTTCTATTTTCCCCTTTTTCTTTCTTTTTGTATTTTTACCTTCTTTGTTTGGTCGATCACCAGAGGGCAAGCCTTGGCCACCCCTCGCTTAGTGGGCAGCGACCAACCAAAGGAAGAAGGAAAAACAAAATGGAGAGAGAGTCCAAAAAAATATTAAAAAATTGATATGTCAGTGTTGACTAGACAACCAGTGTTGGTTAGCTAAAATTGACTAGATAGATTAAATTGACACAAATACAAAAGATTTATAACTGAATTGATACAATTGTAATAGATTTAGAATTATTTTGGTAATTTTCTCTTTCAAATTACATATACATCAACAATGTGATATTGATGAACTAAACTATGAACATCCATACATATCAAACATAAATCTAACATAAGATAATAATAGAAATCTTTGTTTACTAAAAGCAAAGGGCCATAAACATGAAATCTAAGAGATAAGAGAGCTACGTTTGTGAGGCGGACCAAGGGAGTTAAGCGATTTGGGAGCTAAGCTGCGCTCGTGAGGTGAGTGAGGCAAGCGAGTAGGATTTCTATTTTCTTTTTTTCTTTTTCTTTTTTCTGAATCAAGGCTGATTTCCACTTTCTAATTGTCATAGCAGAAGCGATCCAAGAGTCCCAAGACTAAGGATCGGTCCAATTCTCCTGAGTACTAGACCAAAGCTGACAGTGCCGACCCGGTCCGGATTAATGCTTTAGTGTTTTAGCCCTTCCCTGTTGAGGTCTGCTAATCAATTGACAGTGAGTGGGATAGGGTCTCAACCTCGTTTCCATAATTCCGCCACCGCGGCCAATGAAACCTGAGAGGATCCGCCGTCGCTCAATGCCTCCATCACGCCGTCCCTCGCGACCGAGACCCGCTCTCTGACCACCTTTCCTTCTCCCGATCCCGTCATCAGCTCGGTGACCCGCTTGGCTAACTCGTCCGCACTCACGAACCCGTCCTCGCCTGACATGCTCAGTGGCAGCGCCAGGGCGGCCTCCTCCACGAGAAACGCCCTGTTCACCTTCTGCTCCGCGTAGAGAGGCCAGGCCACCATCGGCACTCCGGCGTGCACTGCTTCGATGATGGAGTTCCAGCCGCAGTGAGTGACGAACCCGCCCACCGAGCCGTGACTCAGCACCTGCATCTGCGGTGCCCATGACTTCAACACCATCCCCCTCTCTCTCGTCCTCTCCAAAAATCCCTCCGGCAAGAACTTCTCTAAGCTCGTGCTGCCGTCGTCGTCGTTTGACCCCGATGTTGACTTTGCAGACGCATCCTGCGGCGGAGGCCGCACGACCCACAAGAATCTCACCCCGCTTCTCTCCAAACCTGGACAAAAGTGTTCTGTCTTCTCAACTACATCCTCGTAACCAGAGAGTGCAGGCAATCGCTGATTTTGCTTTTCATAAACAGGACAATTGCAATTGAATTCAGTAGCGGCACGCGATGTAATTTTTGCACGAAACTAAAGCTTTACCTGAGGCCATCTCCTTCAGCTGCATCCCCGAGAACCTTCCCTGGCTGCCAAAACACAAGAACACGACGCTTCGGCTCGGTTGCGAGTCCAGCCAACTCAAGCACTCGTGCCTTCTTTCTCTCTCGTCACCACCGTCCCCATTGCCGTCGACCTTCGACTCAACCAATGGCCCGACGGCAAAAATAGGCGGGGTTGGCCCGTCGGGCACGCTCGATCCTTCTCTGATGGCACTGATGATCCGAGCCTCAAGCGACTCACACGTGTTAACGATGATGCCGGATGACGAGATCATGTTCCTGCAATTATCCAAGATGTAGCCGTAGAATCTGCAGCCTCGGTCATCCATGCCGCCTGGCATGTCCGAGGCCTTGATCGGAGGCAACCCGGGAATGTTCAGGATCTCGTCTCCAAGGTCCTTGAAGCTCTTGGAGGTGCTTCCATGGAGGGTCGGTAAGTGGAGGAAGACGGCAAGGGCAACGGCACCCGAGGTGAAGTAGTAGTAGGTTGGGATGCCGAGGGCAGCTGCCACAGGGAAGGCGGCATCCGAGAAGCCGTCGATGATGAGGGCTCGGAGGTCCGCGGCGGCGGCGATGGCGGCGAGGGCGAGGCGGAGGTTGGAGGCATCGCGTCGGGCCAAATCGAAAGGCGTTTGATCGGGCTCGGCGGCGGCGGGGGCGTCGGCGGCGGATGACGAAAGGTGGAGGACGGTGATGGAAGAGGAGTTGGCGATGGGGGCGGCGGAGGAAGCGGAGGAGAGGATGATGATGATGGAGAAGCGAGGGTGGCGTTTGCGGATGAGTTGTCCGAGCTCGAACATGGAGACTATGTGACCCCTCAATGGCGAAGGATAGAGGACGATGGTCTCCCTCATGCTTTCTCCTGGGTTTTCGTTTTTCCTCTCCCCTTTCTATTATGGTAAATTCAAGAACAGATTGCACAGCTCTAGTTTTAACAATTTATATTATCTATATCATGTCGACTGTCGAGCCGTATGTGAAATCGCAGGGATGTGCTAAGCAATGCTTCCCATTGCCTTGATTGGGTGATTTAGAGAACTAATTAAGTGAGATTATCTTAATTTAAAAAGCCGCTTGTAATTTGACGCGTTTAGCCAGCCTTGTTATATTCGACATTATTGGATCGTTCGTACTGGCCGCAGTCCAAAATTGAAATCAAGAATAAGGACGACAGCCTGCTTGGTCAAATTATGCAAATAGTACCTTCTCTTGGTCGAGAACGTCATTGCTGACGTCATCCCCGGCTCATGATTGCTCCCGCCCCCACGATGCATTATTTTAGGGAAGATCCAACTCCGCGCTCCATCTCAGATGTTAACGTCATCCTGCACTAGAAAAGATAAAAATTGTGAAAAAAAGTGACGCGATTTATCTTTAAACTTTAACTCTTTATATAATATAACTTTTTAAATTTTATTTTATTTAATATTATTTTTGAATTTTAACCTATTCAACTTCGGGACAATATCGAACATTTTCATTAATTTAGAAACTAGATTTAATATGTATCAAAATGGAATTATATTGAGTACATAAAAGCTGGAAGATGATATTATATATTAGACTAAAGTTTATGGATCACATCAAATAAATTCATAGACCATTAATGTAATATCAGATAGGCCTGTATTACTATATAGGTAGATGCTTTCTACATGTCCAAGTGGGGCTCACTTGTCAGTCCCTTCTCTCTTTTGCACCTTGCATTTCTCTTCTTCCTCGTCCTTTATTCCTTTCAACCACCGCCGACGTCAATAGCCACGCCCACGAAGCACCCACCACCAACCACCAACCACCGCGACCTCACGCCAGCCTTGCTCAACTATGCATCGGATTTTTTTTTCCCTTATGGTTTTAAACTAGGGGCCGTCTTGAGTTTCTTCCTATCAGGGTTTTTGCCTGTTCTACTTTGGAATGGGAAAGAAAATTTTGATGTTTTTGGGGTTTCTAATGGTTTTGGAAGTAAAATGGAGATTTTCATAGGAATGTTCATTTCTTTCTTTGTTAGATGGGGATTCCCTCCTCGGTGGCACCTCAAGTGAACATATGCCATCACGCCCTCCACCGTGGCCCTAACCCTCACCGCCAAGCTAGACCGTCAACTCGAAGTTGGTGAGCTTTAGGTTGTTGCGTCACTTAGACTTGTCAAAATGGATCTTAAAGTCATATATGACATTTTTAAAACATAAATGGATCACTTAAATATTGAAGAACCAACTAAAATGGGTTTAAAAATAGAAAGCCTAAAAATAATTTGTCTAAATGGGTTGGACTTAGAACCCATTTCCAACCCAAGACTCACACAAGGTGCGTTTAGTTCGGTTTTGGGCAAATGCACTTGGGAAAATGTAAATATCTTTGGGCTAAAAGGGTTTTCCGAAATGCAAATAGCGTTTGGTAAATTTTGCATTATCAAACAATTTTGGTCTAAATGCCATTTGATAAATACTACATTTTATAAATGATTTTTGCTAAATTTTTATTAAAAAAAATTATAAAGAATTTTTTTTTTCAAATCCACCCTCCGACGATCAGATCTGGTTGCCGAACAGCCTTGCTTGAGGTCGCGCGAGCTTAAGTAGTGGTCACCTGGGTCTCGCCAATTTGGCGCCACTAAGCGATGGCCTCGACGAATGGTCGCTTGGGTCGCACAAACCTAGGTGAAGGAGGCGTTTGCCTAGGTCACAGCGGTTGCCTCCGTCGCCGGGTTTGCAACTTAGGCATGCGTCTGGATCGCCAAACCTCGGCGATGCTTGGATCGTGTGACCCAGGCGGTGGTTGCGCGACCCAGGCGTGCGATCGGTTGAGGTCGCGCGACCAAGGGTGGTGGTCTTCCCCCTTGGTCGGCAGTCGCTAGGGGGTGACCCCTTAGGTGGCGGTTGTTGGCTTCGTTGGCTCATGGAGAAGATGAATAGTACCAATTTGCATTTCGAAAATGCAACTTCCCAAGGCACTTCCCACCTTGCATTCAGCCAAAGTCCTTTGAGGAGCCTCAAAGATGCAATTGCATCTTCCCAAAGTGAGTCCAAAAGCCGAACCAAATGCACCCACACTTCTCTTTCCCTCTTTAACCTTATAATTTTTTTTTAATAAAAACCGAAATTATAATTATTTTTATATTTCCTTTTTCTTTTTCTTTTTCCTTTCCTCTTTCGTCTTCCTCAGCTGGTGACTGGCCAGGCGAGAACAAGCTTGTCGGCCTCAGGTGAGGCATGAGCTCGCCAAATCTAGCCAAGCCAAGGCCTCGCTTGAGGCTATGAGGCTTGGCTTGTTGGAATCTAGCAAGGCCGGTTATCGGTTATGGTCGTGGTTGGTAACCAGCCAAAGAAGAAGTAAAGAAAAAAGAGAAAAAATTAAAAATTCTATTTTTAAAAAGAAAACAAAATGATTATAAATTTATTTTTAAAAAATAAAAAAATTTAAAGGAATGTAGGAAAGAAAATTTAATCATATTTTTCGTATCAAATGGTGGAAAATATTTTTTAACTTATTTTCAAATTCCAGGTAAAAACTAAAAGATATTGTAATTTTTTTGAAAAAAATACTTCTTGCAAAATATTAACCGACGCCGTCAGTCGACTGGGATGTTGTTGGGCTTCACTTCACAGTGGACAACCTTGAAGGCGGTGGCAAATGTGCCTGTTTGACGACATGGCAAGCCTCGGCTCCCAATAGTATGATCGATGATGAGGTCAAAGAGGGTATAACAGTCGCAGAGCTCAACAACGAGAGAGAGAGAGAGAGAGAGAGGCAGTTTAGGAAGTTGGGGGACCTGTTGGGGGTGTCTTGGCCATACTTAGTGCAAGATGTAAATGAGGGAGACAAAGAGACTAATAAGCGAGGCCCGCCTAGACATGTGATGAAGGCTAAATGGAATGTCTTACCAACGTGATAAAATAGACCTACCTAATATTTTTTTGACCTTACTATGATTGCCATCGGTAAGTTTGGTATGTAGCTAATGAAAAGCGACTGAAATAGATCATAATAATAATAGAATTAATAAATTTAGTAAGCAACTCAAATATATATTGATATCCCAGATTAAAAAGTAACTTAATTGGACGAAAGTTGATAAATTAATCTAATTAAGGTTAATAATCTCTAAAAAGGGTCAATAACCTTAAAGCATTGCTAAGAGTACAAATAAAAATTCGTAAACGCTAAAAAAAGTTAAAAGAGAGAACCAAATAAACGTCAATAAGAAGCTCGATTGAGAGTTACTAGCAAAACATCAAGAGATAATTCAATCGGGAAAAAAAAATGGTGAGTGGTACTAATTTAGGTTGGTTGATAATTTCTTATAAAATTTAGTAAATTTGAAATTTGACTAAAAGAAATTACTAATATACAAATTATATAAAAACTATAATTTCATAAATATATTAAATAGTCCACCAGGAGGCTTTTCTCATTGAAATTGTCTCAAGAATTTTGGCAAGATTGTATCCTAAAGTTCCAGCTTCCAAAAGATTCAACAAGTAAATAACGGGAGACTAAATGCAAGTTATATCCATCTGCCATATATTACATGGACATATACATATACATATGTAAGTCAATGCCCGACAGTACATGCATACCCTTCAATCCCCACGCGAAAGCTGACCTTATTAACATACATATTATTATAATTATTACTTGATTTTTTTTCTTGGATCTGCTCATGCATCCATGCAAATCGCAGCGACATCATACAGAACTCCCTATGAGATAATATGTACTGTAATATATATATGTAACTTGGACTTCGAGCTCGGTCTGCTTCGAGCACGCCGTCATCTTCCTTCACCAAGCGTTGCTCGCTGTCCTCCTCATCGACTTGAACTTCTCGGCCGCCTTCTCCGCCTTGGTAGGCAGCTTCCATTTCCTCGTCATCTGTCATGGATGGATACAACATTAACTCTCAAAGAGTAACTTGCAGTATAGATGAATGCTTTGGACTGAACTTTACCTCATTTCTGCGTTTCTGCTCGCTCTCCGCCTGCTCAGAAAGGCGAAAAGTATAGGATGGTGAGATTATGCAGTGAAGTAAATGAATGCAATGGGCAAGTTTTGAGATAGGACAAGGCGAAAGATTGAAAATTTCTTTTACCACGATCCTTTTGAGCTTCTCGTTCTCTTCCTTGAGCTGATTGAGCTCTACTTCTAGCTCCACTGTGTATGCCTGCACGAAACGCATTGAGTTATCGCAGGCACATGCTTCTCCATCCCGCCCTATAGTTTCGATGCGAGGGATTTTGGGGGTGAAGGAAAGGTCACCTGCTTCCTGGCTCGAGATCTTGCAGCCGATTCCCGGTTTTTGATCATCCGTCGCTGCCTCCGCTCGACCACGATTTCTGGCGGGCCATCGATTATCCTCCGGCTCTTCAGCCCCACTGCCTCCGCCAAGCTCTGGCATCGCTCGTTCATGATGCCACTTGCGCATTCCCCCATGTACCGATTGTTGTGCGCGTACATTGGGAACCCTGGGTACCCGTTGCCCAGTAAGTTGTTCCCGGTGCCTTGAGGCGGGTTGGGGTATCCGTAGCTGCTCGTGCTCGCGCTCCTCATCCCGAGCCCTGCGTCCAGAGATGAAGCGGGGTCCAGGAAGCTCCTCTGTGGCTTGTGAACAGGCGGCGGCGGTCGAGCCGCCTTAGGCAGGGGAGACTCTTGCACGACCCCGGCTTTGACAAGGAAGTCCTCCAAGGTCATCTCGCCAAAGGTTTGTTGTCGCCTTGGCAGTTCATGATCGTCGAGGTTGGTGTTGTTTTCGTTATTCGGGGACCGGCGCTTGTCCTTGTGTATCTCATCCCACACCTCGTCCACAGTCTTGTTGCAAAGCGGAGTCGGGATCGAGAACGAGCCCTGTCTCGCCAGAGACGGTTGGCCCGCCGCATTTACGTTAGCGCTGGGGGCTCGTTCTGGCAGGGCAACGACTGGTTTTCCTCGACGCTCCAGATGCTCGCCAGGAACTCATCCATGTTCATCGAGCCAAAGCTCTTGCCGCTTCTGTACTGGATCTCATCGAGGGTGAGCGAGAGGATCGAGTTTTGTTTGCCGAGAGATGACGGCAGCAGCAGCTGCTGCTGCTGCTCCTTGAGTGGCTCGCCCTGGCGCAGCTGCCCTGCGAACGGGGGTTCCAATTTGAGGTCGTCGCGGCCGGCATTTTCCAATTCGGCGACTTCCATTTTAAATCAATTGCACAAATTTTTCTTTTTTAATGGAGGGTGATGCTAATTACATGGGCAGGTTCCAGCATCTGCATGGAAGAAAAAGAACAAACAAATTGGTTGGTCCTCCCATGAAATCATTTCGACAAGATCCTCGACCTTCAGCCACAGCACAATCGCTTTCCATCTTTAAAATGCTTTATGGATTGAATCACAGGAGACTGAAAAGCGAGCTCAACGCTAGTGCTGGGCTGGCAAGTGACAAGAACACTGATTCGAAATGTACGAGAAATCAGATCATACCCGTCTGCCATTTCTTTCTGTATGCAACTGGTGCGATGGCTAGCTTGCGAGCTGGTGCCCCAGATCATCACCTGATCATGCATTATCCGTAAGAGATCCTTACCCAGATCGTAAAATGCTGATATCTCCATGAGAAGGAAACAATCACAGAAGCTAAAAAGAGAGGGAAAAAAGAAATTGCAGACAATGCTGTGATGCATGTCAATGTCGCATCAAGAAGGACTAGAAAAGGTAAATTATTTATAAAATTTTGTAATTTGAACGGGACGGCAAACATTAAATTAAATGGATCGCAAGACCCGAGTCCGATCCCTCTCTAGTGGACCTGTCCATCGAAAAGCCCGAAACCAACCGAATCAAAATGGGCCGAAAGACTGCTGCCAGTCGAGAAAAGCTCTTTCGGCAACTCCCGACCCGAGAAAAAGATCAATGGCGACGACTTCACGGGAAAGCTGGTAAAGAAGTTGGAATACCAAGAAATCTCCAAATGCTTTCCTCAGTTTTCACGAGGCATCAGCGACCGACCCATTGCGCGATCAAGGGCAGAGAAGCGACATGCATGCAGATCGCAAACCCTCCTCCTCCTCCTCATCCTCCACATCCCACAGAAAACATCGAGACCCGCCAAACGGCACCGCAGAGTCAAGCCGAACCAGAGAGAGGAGAAGGAGAGGGGGAAAGAAAGCAGAAATCGTTTCGGAGAACCAGCTGCATGCGAAGGACACGCACCTGAGCAGTGGAGATCTCGGCTTGCATGAGGAAAATCTTGAATCGGAAAAGCCCAGTCGTCGTCCCCTCTCCCCCCCCCCCCCTTCTCTCTCTCTCTCTCTCTCAGAGGTTTCCTGCTGCGACCCGCATTTCGTCTGAGGACTGAGAAGCGATCTTAGAGAGAGAGAGAGAGTAGGAAGCGATGAAGGGAAAGAGAGAAGGGGGAGGTGGGCTTTGTAGAGAGGAGGGGGAGGCTGGGTTGGTTCTTCTGTAACTGCAATTAGCCCATGCACCATGCAAGCTAAAATGCCCTTGTCCCCCTCCCCCTCCCCCGGGTAAACAGTGGGGCCCACCCCCCAACCCCGAGGGTAAACTCAGTTTCGACACGTTGGCGACACGTGCCGATCCTCCCCTGCCCACATGAGAACAAACACGTTGTCTGGTCCTGCCCCGAGGAAAAAATTTAAAATTTCAAGAGAGGGACCAACGTCAGAAATTAATTTTCTTTTTTTTAAATGTCTGTCTAATAAAGGAAAACTGATTTATTTATTTTTTGGTTTCCATTCTACTTTCATTTTAACTCTCATTTTTACTCTTTTACCTTTACTCCTTCCTTACAGGATGTGAGAGTTGAAACATATACTTAAAAGCTAAATTGTCCACGCCCAAATTTCCTAAGGGTAGGGATTTGAACCCCATACTTCCCTTCTCATATAAAAAAAAATGACCATTAAGACAAATTTCAGTGGTTAAAAGAAAACTGATTAAGGGACCTAAATAATCGTGTTTTAGTAAAATCCGTGCCCAATTTTCACGCTCTAAATGGTTATACTTGTTTTTAACTTATTGAGCCGGCAAGAATAAATCTCATGACAACTGTTTTATCGAAATTACGAAAAAAAAAATGATGGGAAGTCACGATTATTGAGAATGCGAAGGTCGCACATTGTAAAAAAAAAAAAAAATACGAGACTCGCTGTATTAATAAAATAATGATGTTTTGCTCCACCGCCTTGTGTTATTTCCATTTCTCATATCCAAACTTTGTTGGCTATTTTATTTTCTCGATTTTGTTCTTAATGAGCATGAACATTAGTGGTGGCCTTGTTAATTAACACATCTTAAATATAGACTATAATTATAAAGAGCTCGCAATTTTAATTGAATAATTCCTATAAAAAAAAAGTCTGAACTAGAATTGCACATTGCAACGAGTCATTAGAGACTGAACTTGCTAGCTCCACTATGTATGTTATTACTTGCGGGAATGATTTGGAAGATCCAAAACCAAAAATAGTGGTATTTGCTAGCAACAACATAATGGAGGAGTCGATCAATATAGATGGATCCGAAATCTGATTCAAATCCATTAACTATCAAAAACTCCAAAGTGATATATACATGTGATAAATTTATCCTAGGTTAGTTTTTGTTAAATTTTATTGTAAAATTGCTGAGTTAGATGATACGTGATAATTGACGAAGATACCAATTTAGGGTTTTACCTTCCGTTTGTCACAATGTACCAATTTGTGATTTTTTTTTCGTGATATTAATTAATTAATGAAAATTAACCGCGGATAAATTTATCATAAATATATTAATTTAAGTTTCTTGTGGTCAAAAAATTAGTTTATGATAAATTTATGATATACTACTTTGAGACTTTTAATGATTAAAAAATTAATTTGAAATAAATTTGATACAAATGCAGTGGTCTAAGATTTTTATGATAATAATCCAAAATCAAATTAATGGGTCGTAAATTTGGGAAGAAATTTCAAAATAAAAATAATAATAATTTCTAATCCGATGCAAAATGCAGTGAGGTGTCTTTCTCATCTAGATAATTTGCGATAAATAGAAAATAATAAATTTTACTGAGGTCCACGCAGATTGCATTCAATTGCATTCTCGGCACGGCACCGTGAAACCTGGGGCAACGTCTTTTCCTTGGACCGTAACCGTGCAGTCTGGTCGCGGTCGAGCCCTTGGGGTGCCCACGTGGCGACCTGGTTTTTCTGTAATTTTATTATTTCGAGAGATTGATATTTATTATTTCTGAATTGACCAGTCCCTCCCTATGAATTTATGCTTCATGCTTGTCCATGTACATTTGGTCCAGACTGTCGCCGGACGTGGTTTCTAAGTTTTAATATGGAGGAGAACATTGTAAAATGAAAACCGCTATCTTTCCTCTGGAAAATTGTGCTAAAAAATTGTTAAATTTATTACAGCTTTACTTATTCAAATCTAAACTTTTCGATTTTATTAAATAAGTGCTAAATATTTTTACGTTTTACTAATTAAGTCAATTCGATTAATTTTAATAAGAAATCATTAACGTTGATAATCAATAATATTTATCTGTGTTTTATTTTTTTTATTTTCTTCTCTTTTTCTCCTTTTCTTTTTTTCCTTTTTCTCCTCTCCTTTTTCTAATCTTTTTCTTCTTTCTTTTTCCCTTTTTTCCTCTGCCAGTCATCAATAAGGCCAGCGATGGTCAACAAAGGGAAAAAGAGGAAAAAGATAAGAAAAGAAAAGGAGAAAATAAATAAAGAAAAAAATGAAAAAAGAAAATAAATAAATAAATAAATAGTAAAATATTATTAAAAATGATACACGTCAACGTTAGCCATTGCATTATGACGGACAGCATCCACATCGAAGATTTCCAACCAAAATTGATCGGATGACTTTTTGGATAATTTTCCCAACTTTCCTCCGATTATGTTGTTAAGGCATCAAATGAACAAATTTTTGATGTGTCAAAGCTTAATTTGCAATGTCGGTTGGTACATCGAAAATTGAATTTTTTTTCGTCAATCGTGTTCAATTTCAAAATAATAAGGTTGGGGTGTTAGGGGAGCTCCAAACAAAAAATTGAAGGTCATCTCTCCGAGGGTGCGTGTGATTTGGTATTTGCAAAGGACTTTGGGACTATGAGAACAAGTTGATGTGTTTGGAAACACGATTTCAAAGACTTTTGAGCCAAAGCTAGAATTTCCAAAGTCCATAACCCAATGCAAGTGACATCGGTCACAGGTATCTCAGCATTTTTGGAATGCTATTTAGAGTTTAATGAAAATTATTCTTTCAATCTTGCCCTTGCTTTAATTTCATATTCTAGTCTTGCCCTCATGAAAACAATGTCATTTCCTTTCTCATGCGCTAGATCCGTGCAAACTGGTCACTAAGGTTGAGTTAGCCAGTCTCCGTGGTCGAGGCTTGCCTAGTTGAGGCTCGTGGTGGTCAAGGCTCGCTTGGGATCGCGCCACCTTGGTTTGTGCAAATGGCGTTACATGCATTATTTACATTTCATAACGTCCTTTGGTCTAAAGTCCTGTGCTTTAGTGCAAAGGCTTTTCCCAAATGCTCTCTAAATCCTGCCAATCGTTGGTAAACTATTTTTCGTTAAGGCTATTTATACATGCCAATGACCTACACAGTGTTTCGTGAGCTTTCAGATAACCGCGTTTCTAGACTATACTCCTCCTGCATTATGGGAAAAAGAAACTGATAATATCTTGAGACAAACAAGTTCCTTGGTCAATGAATGGTGATAAATCACCTGGACTAAATGGGCTTTCAGCTCGTTTCTTTGCTTCAGCAATGTCAGTTGTGGGGCAAGATTTTAGAGTAATGTTGTCCTGGACAACTTCAATACAGGAAAGCTTGTAAGGAAGTGAATGCCACTGGTCTTTCTTTGGTTCCTGAAACTGCTTCTAAATTGACACAATTTCAACCCATCTTATGTTGCAGTATCATCTATAAAATGCATCATAAAGTACTAGCTGACATACTTAAGCAAGTTCTGCCTCACTTCATAAGTTACAAATACAATCAAGCTACTTTTGTGGAAGGGAGGAGTTTGCGTATTTTTGTGGGTAAGATCACCTCTAGGATGAATGCATGGACTGTGAGACACTTTCCTTTGGTCGAAGACTCCAGCTTACTGAATCTGTGATCTATATTTTAGTAAACTTTTGGTGTCAGGTCTTTGTGCTGCCAAAGAAAAAAAAAGTTTACAAAGATGATTTAGAGTAAATGCACTGCTTCTCTTAGGAAGGTGAAGGTGGTTTGGGCTGAGGAAGCTTGTTATTTGTAATATGGCCAGTGTCCTAAAAAAACATTTGGAAGATTCTATTTCAATCTGGATCTATTTGGATGGCATGGATCAAGTGTTACCTGCTGAAGGGGCAGTGTATTTGGGCGGTTCAGCTTAAAAGAAGTTGCCCCTATGCTCGGAGGAAATTGCTGAAGATGATGTCTATTTTAGGTATATTGTTGGTGATGGTAAGAGCACTTCCCTCTCTGGTTTGATAATTGGCAGTCCAATGGCATTCTTCTTGAAGCTTATTTTCCGAGAATAGCGTATGATTCTGGTGTTGGTTTGCATACCAAAGTAGCAGAGGTGATTCATGACAATGGATGGGCTTGGCCTCCTTCAAGATCTGATCAATTAGTGATGTACAGGCTACTCTAAGTGCAACAATGATTTCTTGTTCTGAGTTCACTGACAGAGTGGCTCTTGAAGGCTCATCACCTGGAATGTCACATCAAGCTGATGCTGCGGCTTTGGCGAGGAATAAGAAGCAGCAGGTCCCCCGGAATACACTCATTTGGTTTAATTTAAATGTTCTTAAACCTGCTCCCACCTCCTGGCTTGCCATGATAAATAAGGTAGCTACTTAAGACAGAATTGGCAAGAGAGGTTCTTTGGCTAATCAATGCTTTGCTTTGCAAATCATCTTCAGTGTCAAGACAACTTGTTTCTTAAGTGCCCTTCTCAAATGCAGTTTGGTCATATTTTCTTCAGCTATGCAGTGTGTCTCGAGCAGCTCATGGCTGGGAGACAGAGCTGGATTGGATGCTGCAGGTTTTGAAAAGGCAAGAAATGGCAGGGGATGGTGCCATCTACTATCTTCGGAAGGAAGGAAATGAAGAATTTCAAAATGTTCTTGTTCCTTGTTTGAGAAGGAATGTTCTCTTCTGCATCAGAACTAAAGTGAATCGGTACTTGCAGGAAAGATTAATGTTACTTGCTAAAAAAAAATAAAGCAATAAATATCTTGGGACACTGATCAACATCACTTCTTTACGAAATAAAAATAAAAATAGACCCAATATCAGGGCGATGTTTTAATACGCCTGAAATATTGTAGTACGTAAGCTTATTGAAAAGCCAAGGTGTCATCCTAGCAATTCCAATTATTCAAATCAGTAGGCAGGAGTCGATGATTACCACAAGAGAATTTTCGACAACCAAAATTAATGAAATACATCGCCAGTTTTTAGTACTATTGCTTGTTTCTTCCAGCTCCACTCAAACTCACACGGTGTGCTGAGTTTTAGATTGCCAGCTCGTTAGGTGTGTACTGTAGTAGGATGAAGAACACGGTACCCTATTTATACGACACGACACTAAACTTGTTCATCAAATATCTCGAAAACACTGTTTCCTTGCACATCAGTCAAAACCAAACATTATGGACATCGCAGCGATTCTCGCTCAGCTTCTATGGGTATGCTTCAAATATCTTTGTCATCGCTTTCATGAAATTATTTGCCCTATTTGCTTGGTTGCTTTCCTTACTGCTTTAGATGTTTGTTCAGTTGGGTGTGCGACTAGCTTAAAGTTCACGTCTTTTGGCGTCTTTTAGGTGATGCCGTTAAGTTTTCCAAGTCCAAAGCTTCGTGTGAACTTGAACTTATTTCTTGAAAGGCCCGACAGAACTGTAGACCACTTTTTTCTTTTCTTTCCCCACTCAATCTAGAGGTTTTAGAAAGTTATTCCTAGGCACGTATAACTTCTTTATATAGGGTGAAAGTGCAAACTTTTCAGGCTCTAGATATAGTTTTCCTACTAGCGATGCCAAATTTTTGTGCTTATCTATTTCTTAGTAGAAAATGTTGGGAGTAGATCGGCTGATGAACTACTATCAATCTGCAGTAGTTTTTTTGATGCCATTGCTTTGCTGGAGTGCCACATTATCGTCCATACATCAAATCCAAAAGGGCGACAATAGTAAATTATTCAGTCAGAACTGTTTCTAGATTTCCTGAATTGAAAGGTAAGGTATGGTAGCCAGGTAACCTAGCAAGGTATCGCTTCCGACCTGAGCCTAACAAGAGCTGCAGAAGCTACGTGAGTCACAATTAGTGTAGAGTCGTGGCTGTAGCTGGCTTATCCAGAAGGTGTTCTCCATGTAGCAGAGCCCAGAGAATTGCCTCGCACACCCCCTTGTAATGCACAATCAGATGTCCGCCATCGGGAATTTCATGATACCTAATCCAGGGTAGCTTTCCTGAGACATACCGTTGAAGTTGAAATGGCACTACTTTGTCTTCGTACCCTTGCCAGATATGAACAAAGCTTTCATTCCGTGGGAACGGATTGCTTAGATCCAGTGGATCAAATTCCCAGTTGCCAAAACTGACCATAATGTCATTTAGGAGTGTGTCGAACACCTGCCTTATCCGCAGTTTATCCTGTTCACAATGGCCTTCTATAGTCAGAAAGAAGCCTTGAGAATGGGAAGAGGAGAGCATCATAACAGCCACAGCAAGGATTGGCCACATACTGATAAGGACGCCACCCTTTTTTCTTAAAACTCTACTCTTAGCAGATAGAATCTATCTCTGAGCACGAATAGACGGAACAGGGGCCATTCAGTTTAACCTTCACATGCACATTGGAAACACAAAGTACCTTGGTGAGCATTGGGAATCCAGGGGTCTTCTTGAGGACATCAACGTCTCGATCGTTAAAGAAAATCGGGTTCTTCTCGACAAAAGTAGTCGAAGGGAGCCATTCTTGAGTCACCCACCAGTAGAGCAATTCGGGGGTATAATTTGCAAGCCAGAGGGTCCACTGGATGAGCTTTCTTCTGAAGTCCAGTCTAGTCAAATTCTCAGGAAGAGATTTCCAAGAATAGTTGACGACTGGAACTACCAAAGCCACGCCTTCCAGCCTGCACGACCATGCACCGTAAGATTTGTTTGCAGAAGGGGCTACAAGTTATTTGAAGGTTATAAGACTTTCCTATGGGGTATGTGCTTTAGGCAACTCCAGGCAGGATAGGACCCCATTGAAACCCCGATCACGTAAAACTTGGGCCCCAGTTTTAATTGATCTGCAAGTTCCTGAATGTCGTAAGCTTCACTCTTTATGGAGCGCTTCGAGTTAGGATCACTGTCTCCATACCCAGCTCGATCAAACAGCAGAAAGTATATACCCAACTTCTCTATCAGTTCCTGCAAACTTAATACTCAGAAACTTGCATTGATATATATATAAATGTAAATCAAGTAGTCTGTCCTCTGATGAACTTGATGGCTTTCTTACTTGCGTCATCTTACCGTCATTCATTTGGCCAAACTATGTCACAGTTGATAGGGTAGTACCTTCATTTGCGAAAATGACTAAAGTTCTTAGACATGCTTCTTAACAGAATTTTGCTGTTTTTCCTTCCTTAAAGTCGGGGACGAAATAATCAACTGAAAATGAAAAGTAGCACAATACAGGCGAATTCATCTTCAGATTATTGCATTATCCTAGACACAAAATATATGTGAAGGAGAAAAATAGAGTGGTTCTGTATGTGCTTCTGTGTATTTTTTGTCCCTCGTCACACTCTGCGTTTGGATAATATTCAACATCATCTCTGCTATTGAAATGGTTACCAATTTGGCATGGCAACCTACAGTCTAAATCACATCAGATAAAATGCAAGGGGAATTCGTGCTCGTACTTGGGGTGCCTGAAAATTCATCTCCTTGGAGCTCCCAAAGCCGTGCACTACAATGACCTTGTAGTTCGATCTTTCTCTAGCGATGCCACTCTCTCTGTAAGCCAGATACCTTCCGTCGCAGAGTCTGATTCTTGTACAGGGAGTTGCAGTATCTGCAGGGAGTACAGCATCCTGCGGAGGAGAAAGCTGTGCAGCCTTGTAAAGTACCATCAGACCCATCAGCAAAACTGCCACCCCTCTCGAGATCATCCCTGAAACCAGTGATCTACAAATGAGTCAGCTACCATCCAAGAGACAAGTAGCTCAGAAGAAGGAAGGAGGAGGAGGAGGAGGAGGAGGAGGAGAAAAGGCAAGAATACATCTTACCTATAGAAACTAGAGATGATGGTAAGTAAAGTCCCAGCCTTTCATGGGTTTCGGGAGTCCAGATTGTCTTCTTCTACGAGAGATGCATTATTTGAGCCATTTGTTGATGTGAGGCAGCCCGAAAAATTTGACCAAATCGCATCAGGATGCGTTGCCTCACTTTTCTCCTCATAAAGTCATTCCGAGTGGATATTTTGTGGCGCTTCGTGCTCACGCTTGCTGAAGTGGTTTCCATCAATTGGGAGAACAGTGTTCGAGCAGACAGACGATTCGCGAGAATTCCCGTGGCCGCCCCTGATTACGTCCATCCGATTCCTTAAACTACTTGAAAAAGAAAATGAAGTTTAATATCACCTTATGGGAGTTTCTGAAGAGAGACCACCAATAGGAGCTGGAGCTTTTGGACTCTCTGTCCCTCTGAGCCTGTGACTAGTAGGTCTAGCTACACCTCTCCGTCAAGTGAAGAGAAAAGATAGGGAGAAGGACAAGATTTTGAGGAGTCAGTCCTCTACGAACCCAAAAGAGAAAAAGTGTCGGAAAAGTCGTAAACTTATTAAATTGGTATCAATTCAATTTTAAATTTTTTAATAATGTCAATTGAGTCTTAAACCTTTTGATTTGGTGCTAATTCAGTCCTAAATATTTTGAATTAATGTTAATTTAATCCTAAAACTTTTGATTTGGTACAAATTTAGTCTTTTCGGCTAATTTTGGTTAAGTACTGAATTGACACTAAATCAAAAAATTTAGAATTGAATTGATATCATTAAAAAATTTAGAATTAAATTAGCATTGATACAATAAATTTAGGACTTTTGACAATTTTTCCAACCCAAAAGGCACTAATGATAGAATCTTCCAGGACTTCACGTACTTGGCTTCCTTTTCCAACTCTGGTTCTGCTCTTTATAACTCCCAAGACCATCATCAATCTTCCCTTTGAAGAGCCCAAGTTCAACGTATCCGACAATGATTCTCATCACGAGTTACCCCCTTGGGGAGCTTAACGTCGCTAATGAATCCTGAGAAACAAGAGGAACCCCACGAATGACAGACTGACGTCTCATGTCTCCCACCAAACAGCCAAAAGACCTTTGCTCTTCTCGTTCAGTGTCAGAGAGAGTGCGTGGGCGATGGACCCTGTCTGCCCCGAATGGGGAGGCAAAACGAGTGTTGGGTAACTCGAGATGAGGCCATCTGAGGACCATCCATGGCAGTAACATGCGCACGTATGGAGAGCTAATTTGCAGCACCATCTTGTCGGTGAACTGAATGAAAAGGATGGGCCAGAATCGCAATTAGACCCATCAAATGGATGGGTTGAGTTGGGTTTGGATCGGGTCGGGTCGAAAATAATAGCCCAATCATATCGACCCATTTATCGCATTTTTATCAATATTCATATAGTGTAAATCTAATGATTATACTTAACTCAAACTCAACCCAACTTGTATTACTAAAACTCATTAATATTATATGAAAACCCACACCTACTTTAAGCTATACGTTAATTGGATAAAAACTTCAAATCAAATTGAAAGTGTATATTAAACAATTAAAAAATAGTAAATAAAATAAAAAATGTAAAAAACCTATAAAGTAGTCGACATGTCGTCCTACAAGGTTGTCTTCGACTTTGCACGGAGGGAGAAGCGGTGTTAAGGGCTATGTAAATAGAAAATGTAGAAACAAGAAGTTCGAAAGCAGGGAGAAGTGGTGTTAATGGTGGCGGAGGCGATGCGAAACCAAGCGACAGTGGTAGAGGCGAGTAGCTAAGGCAGCGTGGAGACGAGCATTAGAGGCGAGCAATAGGCAATGAAGTGTTGCAGTCTATTATGTGTTGCAGAAGTTTTGTGTTAGCTAGATCATCCACTTATGGTCAAAAATGGGTTAGACATTCTAATTCATTTTTGACCCATATAATTCAACTTAACAAAATTTAGACCCATTTTAACTAGGTCTTTATATATTTATAACCCTCATACAACCTATTAATACAAAATATGAGTCAATAAATGGATCATGAACCCATTTTGACACCCCTAATTGCAATGGAGAGGGGTACCAACTAGGAAGATCAGAACTTGAGAGCACTTCCATTAAAAAGGACTGAAGATCCCAAGAAAGGTTGGGTTCATCGTGACTTTTTTATAGCAAGCGAGGCTTATTGAAGGATCATGAGCTCATAGTGAATCGAAGTTGATGTCGACTCAATTGGTCTATCCTCCTTCAAAGGTGTTTTCACTAACAAGGGCCGTTAGTGGAAGTACTTCTAATAAAAGCACCCAGCCTGGCTCATTACTTATTTTAATATACCAATGATTGTACGCCTTGCCTCCTTTATTTTAGATTGTATATATTTTTTTTTTCCTTAACAAGGTATGAATACCCCGTGTTCTATGTCCTAAAATACAAACGGAATCATTTAAGAACTTATTCAGGTTTAATTTTTCTTTTCTTTTCTTTTTCAACACATAATAATAAGATTGATTAGCGTTTTGAAAACAACACGTGCCAGCACGAAACGAACGAATTCGTCTCCCGTGCTTGTTTTGTGCGATCAAAAAAGAAAAAAACAATCTTGGCGTATCTAATACGGATGGCACAACTTTCCAATCCGAAACCGACGTCCAGCATTGATTTAGAAAGCCATTTTGGTAGGGACCCAAATCCGAGCCCGTCTCGATTGTGATTACCACATATCAAGCCACGTAGCACAATGGTTAGCGCCGACCCAACACGAACTCCACCTTTAACCATACAAAACTGCCGTTTAAACGAGCCATTGGGTGTCGAGTCAGGAAGTTTTCTGGACGATTATCATCATCATTATTTTAAAAAAATATTCTAACAATGAAGGGTCAAATGGATTGTCATTTTTCAAATTTGCAAATACAGCAAAGTCATGACGTGGAAAGCAAAAGAAGCATTAAACCCCCCCCCCAACAAACTTTTTTTTCCTAAATCGTTTGTTTAATTAGAGTCCTAATCTTGAAAAGGGACGTGCGCAATAATTAGATTAAGAAAGGGGGGAAGTTGTAATTTGAAGTTGTCTATGCGCTGAGGCCAAAAGGCACGCCGACAGCGACGGGGCCAATGCAATGCCGACCTCCCATCATTAGTCTAGTCAGTAATCTTGATGACTTCTGATAGGTCCCAAGGGTGAACAAGACGGGGCTTCGTATTGAATGGTCGGAAGACAAAAAAATCAGATTGACTTAGTAACTAAGGAACGAATAGCTGAACAAGATTCCATGTCCTGCGTGATAGAGTACAAACAACTTTGTGTTCGGGATTCCTATCCTGATAATTAAGAGGTTACTGACCCGGTACTAATGTTTTGACATTGTCATAATCGACACGTGTATAGTTTTACATATCGATAATTGAATTTGATTAATTAATATATGGGAGTTTTGTTTTGCAAAGGCCAACCTCTAGGTCTACTCCCACGCAACTGAATACAAATAACTTTGTGTTTGGGATTTCCCATATGGATAATTGGAAGGTCCCTGACCCAGTACTAATGAGTTGACATTGGATAATTAGGAGGTATGTGACCCAATGCTAATGAGTTGACATTGTCACAATCAGCACATGTACAATTTTACGTATCGATGATTGAATTCAATTAATTAATAGATGGGAGTTTTGTTTTGTAAAGGCCGAACTCTAGGTTCACTCTTGTGCGACTGAATACAAACAACTTCATGTTTGGGTAAGCCGGTACTAATGAGTTGACATTGGATAATTAGGGATAATTAGGAGGTCTCTAAGCTAGTACTAATGGGTTGACATTGGATAATTAGGAGGTTTTTGACCCGGTACTAATGAGTTGACATTGTTTCAATTGGCACGTGTACACTTTTACATATCGATGATTGAATTTGATTAATTAATAGATAGGAGTTTTGTTTTGTAAAGGCCGACCCCTAACTCCACCTGTAATGATATTGCCTACTTTGGAGTGCAACACTTACAATGCTCGTCTTTCCTCACGGTTTTATTTTTCTGGGTTACTACAAGTTAACACTGATGCCACACTTTATATGGCATGTTATTTTACCGCACTCAGGTAATGTGGGATTCGGCTCATTCCTCTCCCCTTCGCCATCTTCAAGGCAAAGCTACACTTCCATCCCTCGCATAACCGGGTTGTTGCACGTTTCATTTAGAATTTGGAGATCTACCGTGTTGGCGCTCCATGCAACCTAAACTTGAAACTTCTTTCTCTGTTTCTTTACGAAAATATACATAAGATCTTGAATCATTCTTGTTTGTCTTTTGAAGCTAGTAGCAACTACGTAATTTGCACAGAGCATTTCACATTTACAGCATAATCACATCATAATATTCCCTAATGAAAGATCTTAAAACAAGAAAATGAAAGCAACTGAAATGGAAAAAGAAAAAGAAAAAACGGAAGAACTGCTACATCTTTTTTCCCTCTAATTAGCTTAGGCGTTGGAACCTCGCCAACATTTCGCAATTGAAGCTTGTATGCACCTGAATACATCGAGCGAGCTGGAGCCTATCGAAAAGGGGGGAAGTGACTTTGAGCGGATTGGACCGCCTGCAGATCCATCGACGTTTGGCACGACCCGTCGTCGTTGATCGAGTTCCTGGACAGTTGGCAGTAGTGTGAGTGAGTACTGTCTATGTACAGAGTATGAAGAAGGAAGTATTCAAGTTCATCGCAAAAGAATCTGTAAACAATCAAGTGCTCCGTCCATGGACGAGCTGCTGATGATGGTAACTCTAGATTTGATCTTACTCTCGCGGACGAGACACCCATAGCGAACTCAAGGCTCGTAGCCGGCCGTAGTACTCTCCGATCATCAAAATGCAGCGCGCTGCCTGCCTGACCGTCAGTATCCGCCACAGCTGAAGAAGGGTTTGCTGCCTCAAGTTGTCAGCCTGCAGGTAGTGTACTCATTTTCAACATCATCCCTCGTCACTGAAATTTCCATCACCAAAGATTGTAAATTATTCTTGACGTAACGCTCAATCTTTCCTTGCTGAGCAAGTACTGCTAAAGGAGGAATCTGCTTTGAGAGCATCTTTTCAAGAACATCAGTTGACATGAACCTGCACTTGTCGCCATATGACCTTTTCCAAAGCTTGGACATCACACATCGGCTGATCTACTTATGTAATGTCATTTGACAAAAGCGCCAACTTTTCAAGACGGTCGCGTTTACATGATCATAATTAAAATTTATCGTCTTTTTCCATCGAGTTCACTTTACGCAAGCTCGTAAAAGCCTCAAATTTTTAATGGTGCGTCGAGTACTTGTGCATATACCTGGAGAACGAAGCTTTCGAGGTTGGAGAGCTTGCCGAGGGCGACGGCCATCAGCTGCAGGCTGTCGACCAGGGGCCCGCCGGCGACAGTGTCGATGAGCGAGCGTTGGAGCTGCTCGAGGCCTTGCGAAAGCGCCTCCTCCGCCTGCTGCAACGATTGCTGGAGGCTGTATATATCCATCAGCTGCTGTTCCGTCAACGGGTCCAAGTGGGGTCGCAACATCTGAAACAACGCACTCCTCGAATCCATTAGCATCAGAGCTTAGATTTACATCGAACTGTTCTGTTCCATTCTTTACTTTCGTTAGTAGGAAAAAGACTGCAGCTTTATGATAATCCTGCAGAAGAAGCCGAGGACGAATCCTGGGTTTTCTGGAGGTAATATGGTCATTTGGCCTGCGGACTTTAGCCCTATGTATCTTTGTACTATATCTCTTCCGGACAATAATTAACGATAAACTAGATTTTAGGGGAAAACGGTCAACGGCTGGCGGCTGAATCGTCCAAATCATAAGATGGTGATGGGTGAAATCTACTTTCTTTAAATCCTTTTTTTTTCTTGGCAGCTTGCTCAAATTATGATAGAAAGCCATGAGAATATGACGCAGAACTTCTATTACCGACCTTGATGAGATCGGAGGGCCGGAACCCAGCCATCCACAGGAAGCAGCGCTCGGCAGGAGAACACCACATGCCGGTGAGGAGGTGGAAGACGTCGGTTCGGGCGGCGACCCCCTTGATCCTGAAAATCTCGTCATGGTGGGAAATGTAACCGTCCACGATCATCCTCAGATCGCTGTCCGACAGATGCGCTTTCAATGCGGTCCGGAGCTCCGACATGTGTCGGTGATCGTCGTCCAGCCAACGTGCATATTCCACATCGAATACCACAGCCCCTATAAAAAGAAAAAGAAAAAAAAACACTCGGCGTTCAGAACGATTAAATGCATACTTCACCTTAGTTATTTAGTCATCACTTGAAATGAAGGAACTGCGATCTCATATATCTCTACTGATATCGAACTCTGTCTTAGGCTTTCTGCTAAGATGGTGAAAAGCATGCAGCATCTGAAACTCACCGGAGCTGATGTTCCCACCAGTGCCGCAATAAGTGCCCAAAAGCAACCCCTGTGATCGCGCTCGCTGAAGCTCTTGCTCCAATTGAGTAAGTTTGATTCTGCTTGATTCAAGCTGCTGTACGTAAGCCTGTTCGAAAGACAAAACTTTCGGTGATCAAAGTTCATTGAAGAGGGGTGTGATAATGACATGTATATATCAGAATATAATACAGAAATCGAGACTTCCGAGCCGCTAGAAGATGCGCATGTATGTACCTTCTTCCTGATACGACTTTTCCTTGCTGCTTCTCTATTTTGAGCCAAACGTCTCAACGTCTGCAATCATTTAACCAAAAAATGCCATTCTTTCAACCCAAATAAGTATAAATTCTATACAATCTGCAGACATATCTAATAAGCTGTCTGTCTTTCAAGTTTAGAACCATATTCTAGTATATGATGGTGAATTAGTGACTTAAGGACCTTGGCATCGAGATGTTTCTCGGAGGTTGAACCAGCTGATGCTTTCTTCTGCAAAAATGAAGCAATATTATATAAATAAAATGAAAAAAAAAAAACTAATAGAATAGAAACCCCGATATTATACATTTCCTCTTTGTATCATGATGTTTGCTTCGACTGTTTCAGCAGTTAAGAAATTGAATGTCAAAGGGCCTTTCTTTTATCTCTCTTTTATCCAAACAAGTGTGAAACGGAGCTTTGACAAAGAGAAGTGTATAGTGCAGAATGGCCAGGTGGGTAGTAATATCATGATTCATATCACATACAAATCTGCTGTCATGCAATTCTCTCTCTCTCTCTCTCTCTCTCTCTGTTTTTTCAATTTTGCCTTTTGGGATCACGTTGTTAATGCAATTTCCGTCGAGCTAGTGGGAGTTGGTCGTTAGTACTACGATGAACAGTGGCGATAACCACTCGGTGAAAGCTCCTTTTTTCTGTGAGTCTGCTTCAAATTCTTTAAGGTATCACATCTTAGGAACAGAAACACTTTGATTTTCACCCTCAAATCGTGTGGGGTTTCTTGTCAGGACTTTGTTTTGGTTTTCAGGTAGTCGTTGGGATCTGTGCAAAGGATCTAGAACAAAGACAAGAGTAGGACGACAGAGCTAGAGAGGCAGAATCACAACGATATCCGAGACACCTAAAATATGGAAAAAAGGAGTTCTTTTTGTGAGATAAAGAGAGTTTTTTTTATGAGACAAGTAGCTTCATAATGCCCAAAGAAAGAAAAGGTCTGTAGACTCGATGCTATGAAATAAAAATTGGAGTAGAAAAGGGAGAACAAATGCTAAAAAAATGTTTTTGATCCCAGCCGGAGAAGCATTAAACGAGAAAAAGAAGAAGAAAAGAACCTTGCTGCAATCTTGGGGCGATCTTGAAGAAGCATGCGGATCTTGGGAGACGACGCTCGCCATTTCTTGTTGCTGCGGCCTTTGAAGATGAGCTGCAGAAAAAGAAGAAGAAGCAGCCTTGTTGCTGATGGGCGACTCTAGTTCGAGATGCGCCTCAGCTTGGCTTGAAGAAAGAGGTGTCGTGCCGAGGTCGTTCGCACCCGATCCTTCTGAGTTACCGCTGCTCTCTCCTCCTGACCTTGAACTTCCCTGCATCGAAACGGACAGATTTGATGAATCAGAAGGGAGAGAAAAAGGGACATTAAATGAACCCCGTTTTGTCTTTTTGAAAAAAGCAACCCCTCAACCAAAAAACAAGAAATGCATAATAAAAAAAACGACCCAAAAGATTTGTTGAACTGGGAGAGAGATGTACATGACCTTCCTGGGAAATTGATGGAAGGGTTCGTGATTTAGACTGGTGTTGTGTGCTTTTACGTTTAAAATATTCACCAAAAGATATAGTAAAGAAGAGAAAACAGAAAAGGGCATGTTCGAGAAAAATGAAGGTGGAAGGGGGTTGTGGAAACTACTCTTGAGGTTTGCTGCAATCTCATTGGCCATGAAGGGAACATTTCCAGAGTCGCTGAAGGCCTGCCTGACGAGTGAAAATCTGCAGGATATCACACCAAAGCAAAATCTCAGAGAATCGCCCAAACATTAAAGACAACAACCCCCCCCAAATCTTTTTTTCCAGCCAACACCAATCTTTTTTCTTTCAGAGCTGCGGTTTCACCAGGCAGAGAAAAGGAAAAGGTGGGGCTTTTCGTTTCTATATGGATGTAGCTCCACGCCATTCGAGTCTCCCTTGTGTTAAGAATGATTGCTGTAATGGAAATGGAAATTCTCGGTCCCTGCGCTCTGTAAGCATTTTCAGACTATCTTTCTTTCTCTCTAGGAAATGATTTATTGTGCTTATGAGACGTCACCAGATGAAGCAGAAAGAAAATGAAGAAATACTGCAGCTTTTGAAGAGAATGGCATACTGGCTTTATGATCTTCATCATCTCTGATATTGACTTGCTGCAGAACTATTGCTTCTTCTAGCTCTTCAAAATCGAAAGCTGGTCCTTCTGGATTGCTGATCCGGAGAAACAAAAAGAGATCCAACAGTGAACCGTGCATGTCAGAAGACGAAACGCGAAAGCCATTTGACCATTATTCAGAAGCAAAGAAAAGCTGTGGTTTTTCTTAATACATGAAACTGGAGGAAGAAGCATTAATTCCGAGAACTGAATAAGGAACGTGGAGATGGTGATGGTGATGATGACTTGAGGGTCCTGCTTCTGATAAACCAATCTCTCCGAGTCTCTGACTCGCCATGCCAACAGCTTTCCGAAGCTCAAACCGTGCTTATCTCTCTCTCTCTATCCTCATAAGCAACTGAAACATTAGAAACCAAGAAACACGTTAGATTACAAAGAGTTTGAAGAACTGAGAGAGGTTCTGATGCAGCAGCAGGTGGCGAAAAACATGCCAGTTGACCTTGACTCAGGAAATTCTAGGAGGAAGGAGTGGCATGTTTTGAGCAGGACAGACCTGGAGTTGAGAGAGGTATAGAAGTAACACAAGAAGATCCAAACTTTCTTTTCAGACGAGTACATACATACAAACATCATGGACCCCTCCCTCTCTCTCTCTCTCTCTCTCTCTCTCTCTCTCTCTCTCTCTCTCTCTCTCTAGCTTCTCTACCTTTTAGGTGAAGAAACTTTTATTGCAAGGTCCTTCTTTTGGGGTTTTGGGGTGCTGTTCTTACCCTCTGCCGTGAACGCTTTCAGCAGGTTTTTTTGAGACTTGGCCCATAGGTCCAGAAAATCTTGTCCTTGCAGACCTTTCGCAGGCCACCCTTTGGAAAATTATTTATATGCTTTCATAATACAAGATGAAATGTTTAGAAAGGAAGGAAATTTATAATAGTAGGTGGGGTCTCTACAAGGAACCCACTAGAATCACCACTGACTCCTACTCCACTCTCTCTCTCTCTCTCTCTCTCTCTCTCTCTCTCTGCAACCGGCTGTGTCTTTCTATTGGTTGGTCCTTCTCTCTCTGTGCAACCGCCTTTGTTTTTCAATTGGCCCAATTATCATCAGCATGCAAGTACATGCTGCACCTAAAAATGAGTAAAGAACAATAGATGCATGCCCTGATTAGGAGGATGAGACAAAATCTTTTTCTCAGAAGAAGGTAAGATGGCGGAAATTTTTGTCAAAATCCTTAAATTAAAGGGCTTTCTCCCCTTAAATCTTTTGAACACCCTCAAAGGGGATTGGTTTAACTATGACACCTAATACAAGAACCTTGAGAGAGAGAGAGAGAGAGAGAGAGAGGGTATACAAAGTTTCTGATCCAATGCCCATTTGAACCATAACATTTGAATAATCAAAGCACAGGCAAAGATGGCCACTTGCACAATTAGAAAAACCCTGCTGGATGAGATGTATTTGTTTGGTATTATCTCCTCTGTTAATGAGTCAATATCCATTGCCTGTCATCACCTAAAACCATGCCACATTGAGATTCCTTTCCAATAATAGAAATTCATTATCTCCCTCCCTCTCTTTTTTCCTGAGGTCTTCGGGTGCATGCTTCAGGCATGCCATTAACATGTAAGTCCCTCACTCGTTTACATTGAGGCCATCATGTACGTGGCCAAATGCAAACAGTGCCTTCGCTGGCCCTTAACTTATCATATTCTTGTGGGAAGTGTCCTACCCTAAAGAATGTAGAAAAAACTTAGAGAGAGAGAGAGAGATTGTTTGGATTTACATGTCGATGGCTAGCATTATTGAAGATATAAATCTATGAGAGGGCTTGGTCTCTCATATTGGACGGAGACTTTTAGGTTAATGGGGCCCATGAGATCTTTTCATAAAGAGGTGGATGCAACTTTCTTATTTAAAAAGCTAAGAATAGTGGTGCATCTACTACCATATGGAGCAGTATACCTACAAACCAATAATTCCCTTCTAAACACCAATCATCAATTGGACAACACAAAGGGTTTGCCCTGCCGGAGACATGGTTCATGAATTAGGTAAAAACGTACCCTTAAGTTTTATAGGGCTGCATTTAATCACCCAAATTTTTAATCGAGAAAGAATTTAAAATTTAGAAATTTTGTTATATCTTATTTACCATTTGGTTAATTGCGATAATAAAGATGAATACTTTGTTATCTTATCCAATCTATTATTTGATATGAACAACATATCGATAAAATTACCAAAAAATTCATAAACTTATTGTAATTGTGTTAATTCAATCCTAAATTTTTTTTTGCCAATTCAGTACTAAACATTTTGCATTTGTGTTAATTCAATCTATCTAGTCATATTTGGTTGGCCGGCGCTCATGTATAAAATTTTTTAATAATACTTTTTTTTCGAATTATTTATTCCTTTATTTTCTTTTTTTTCCTTCCTTCTTTCTTCCTCTGGCCAGCCACTACCAGCCAGTGATGAGGCTCGCCCTCCCCAGTGATTGATAGGGGCAAGCCTCAATGGCCCTTGCCTCTACCCAATGGCAACTGGCAAGAGAAAGACAAAAATTCAAAAAAAATATTTAAAAAATATTTTTTAAAAACTATTCACATTAGAGCCAGCTAGCTAAAATTGGCCGAATGAACTAAATTGGTACAAATACAAAAGGCTTAGGACTTGTTTAGTAATTTTCCCACAATATATCGGTATAAAGGAACCCAAAAATATATAAACATAGATGGTAAGAATAGGATAGAATTCATTATTCTAAGAACCACAAATGTACAAACAAAGATAAATTCCAACAATTAATTTGTGATTATTATACTATTTAAATCTTAAACAGCAAAGGAGCTTATTGCAGCATTCCATAGCCACATATTTGACTATGATATGAAATGAGCGAGCTCTAGCAACATCAATGAGGTGGATTAGCTAGTGAATGCTAAATTTAGAAAGAGAGAAAACATGATCATTTACATTCACCATACCAAGCAATATAATGCTTCAATACTCTCCACTTATGTGAAGTTTTAACATGAATCACAGAGTTATGGGAGAGGAGTTTTGACTATGCTTTCGCGGACTTTTGACGTGAATCAAAGAGTTATGTAGGAGAAGAAGTTTCAACTCCCTCATCATTTTGTGAGATGTGAATCAAAGAATTATAAACTAATCACGAGACTTCAACGTGAACTGGATATACAATGGAGAAGGAGACAGAGAAGGTAGGGTTTTTATAGAAATCTAATTGCCCCACTTTTTTCAAGAATTAGGAAAATGATCTTCAAGTTTGATTCTGTTCATTTAAAGCATCGGTTCTTCTACTTCATTTTTATCTGCTTTCTTTTTATTATTTTCCCTCATTTTGCCAGCGAGGAACTGTCCAACGAATGTCTCAAGCAAATTTATTTTCTTTTTTATTCCCTTCGCCATTCCTTAATAATAAAAATTCAACCAGAAAATTTATATAATAAAAAATTGTTAAATAATAAATTATACTGATATACCTAAAATGTAATAAATATAAACATTAAATATAATACATATATATGAATAAAAGAAATCCAATTACATTAATAAAAATAGGAATAAATAAAACAAAATTTGATTTTTTTTTTTATTTTGAATTTCATATTTTAGTAGAATCCATATTTTATTCATAATTAGTTATTTTTTAATTTTATTTATTTAAAAATTTGTTATTCATGGAAAATAATATTTTTACTAGGGATATAAAATCCACATTTATTCTACCTTCTCATGGGATATTTTTATCTAGGTTATATACATCCTATATCCGACTTTAACTTTTCTTGGATAGAAACCAAACATAAAATCTGATAAATTTTATTATATCCAAATCTTTATCTTTGCTTCAAAATTAGCCGGAGGGACCTCCCAAGTTTCCAATGCCATCCCGTCTCTCGTCCAGACTCTCGTCCAGACATTTGGAGAGACAGTCTGAATCAATAGACTCCGAGGATCTTGCAGTGAATTAGTACGGTCAATTACTTAAAAGGTCTTATCAATTAGCTGTTCCGTGCACACGTATAGGGTGATGTTATTGGTCAAAGATCATTCCCTCGGGATCTTCCAATGTTGAAAGATGCGTGGAGGCGTTTTTGCTTCTTTGAAGCGTGGAAGATTAAACATGGGCCCATACGATCTAATTGCTGACAACTTGGCAAATTGCAGACAGGTGCCCTGAAGAAGCTGATTGCTGATGAGAGCCCTTCCTTCTTCGACCCGCCGCGGTTGGCGAGCCCAGAGTTTCAGACTAGAGGGGACGAAGTAAACGATCATTTGCGAAATCCCAGAGCGGAGATTAAGGAATTTTACAAGAAATTACGTGAGACACGGTACATAATTATGAAAATTGCACCAAGTACCTAAGGGCCAGGGCGAGCCAGATGCGGTTATGCTTGCACAATTTTAGATTAGACCATTTCCATGTAATAATTGGCCAATCATTATGCAATCACATAAATCACAGGGGAAATCTAAAACTAGATTAAAGAGTCAGTACCTAAGGTCCCTTTGGTTTCCACACTTAACCCAGTGCTTGCATGATAACTTGACTCCTACTTAGACAGTCGACAATGACATGGCGTTATGTCATTGTGAATAATAAGCCTTCCACGCCCAGAGATCTAATGGGAAGCAAAAAGATGCCTATGTAGCCTTCGTTTAATTTACCTTTACAGCTCCATTAAGGAAGGCTTAAGAAAAGAAAAAACAATGATGGTACTTCCTAATCGCCCACATAATCATATTCCAGTCTGAAAACAGACTAGAACTTTTAGAATCAAATGTCTAAATTGAATTTATACCCATAAATTTCAAGTCTGAAAGAGAATCATCTGCAGTACTGAATATTAGTGCTGCCAATGTCGTAATACTTAGCTCGGCTGCCAAATAAGTTGAATATACAGATCCAGCAAATGAGAACAAGGAGTTCCTTAACGACCTAAAGTGATTCCATCATATCATCAATCTTCCCCAGTCTCACTATTGACATGAAGTTTCTACATCTTCACCTGCCTCCCATTTCTCAAGCAACCAACCAGCCAAGTCTGGAGCCTAGCTGTACATATAGCTCATGCTGTCATAGCTTTCTAAAGTGATGCATAGCACTCAAAGTAGTCTTTACAAGTATACGTGTTAAGAAAAGGTAGCTCAGCTAACTGAGTTGAATTAACATTAAACAAATCAAAGTAAAATAGTTCTTTATATTGGATAATGATGGCAAAGTCATTAAAAGAGAAGGAAACTAAAATGTTGCAAGAAACTAAACCAAATTTCCATGGTTGCTGCGGATACATATAAACGCGGGAAAAAGGTGATGCATACTTTAGATTTCAAAATCTGACTCAAGCCTGAGACCAATTGGGCATATGTGAAAGCTAGCTGCAGTTGTGTAATAAAAAGGTTCTGAAAAAGAAAAGAACAACCTATGAAGCATAAAGAGTCGAATTAACAGAATAAAACCAACCAGGAAATAGCATATCAAGAAAAATGCTAGAGGCCAATTAAATCATATTGCTAACTGCAACATAGTCAGCAATAAAGGATCAACTGTATCATTGCACTCTAAGAAGTCTGCTTATTGCTTTCTTCAAAGAAGCCCGTAAGATGAAGAATGATCATTACAAACCCAAACAATTGATTAAGCACATGCATCAAAAAATTCAGAAGTTGCAGAAAAAGCTTAAAGCCAACATGTGGTGGATCATTATCTTCATTGATCTCACCACTTGTAAGCATCTTGCGGCACTTAATTGGTTGTTCATAAATAAGGAAAATCAGCATATTCAAGTAATGTATTAGAGCCAGCAATTTATGAAAAACTGTTTCCATAGACCCAGTTGCTGGCAAGAATCTTGCATCACATATCATCCCAGGCTTGCTATTGTAGTTTGGCGAGCAACCTGAGTGAAACCTAAATTTGACTTGTAGCTCACTGAACAGAGCTATATTTCCTATTTAGGACTCTCAATTCACAACCTTTTCTGATATCACATTAATTAAAACAAAAGTATAACAGAAGCCATTTGTAGTTTGCTCATTTGTATATATGACAAAAAATTGGACTTTGTTCACATAGATATGACACAAAATTGGAATTCTGCATGCAGCTTTTTGACGACATTCTACTTGTACTGAAACACTACTTCTATGTTGACATATTCCCGCATGACAAATACAATAGCTGAGGTGAAACTGGCCAAGAGCTGACATTCTTCATGGGTTTTGAGGTCTGAGACAACGCCATTAATAATCAACTTCTTGAGATTTGGGCAACATTTTAGCATTAATTCGACCCAGTCTGAAAAGAGATCATTCAAAAAAGTCCATCCAAGCTCCAAAACAACCACATTTTCAAAATTAAAAGACCCATGAAGACCATATTGAAGCACTCCCTCTCTCAAGTCACAACTCAACGACAGATGGCTTAGCTGTGGAAAGCAAAGGGCAATGGTTTCTATATCCACAATCTCATCCTCGTCATCATACATTACATCCCAAAGCCGTAGCCTCCTCAGTTTTGCTGATTTCGAAATCATCTGAAAGAACTTTGGGGATGTAATTGTGAAGTCCCTAACATCCACTACTTCAAGATTATCAACAGTGTCACCGATATCAAGATGTAGAGCGCTTACGTCATCAATCTTGAAATGCTTCAAAGTCCCCTTTCCAATGAGTTCAAAAGCTCGAGGGAGCAACTTTTTAGGTGCAAAGACTCGATAATATCTGCTTCCAAAACAAATTTGTCCAAACTCGTTGCCTCAATGTAAAAGTGCCTCAATGTAACGCTACTGACCTCAACTGTGACTTGTGCATCTGACATTGCAAGGACTGGACTAATGAGATCCAATTTCTCAATCTTCGGACACGTGCTGACTAAAAGACTCAAATCCAATGCCGAGATACTGACATTACTCAAAGAGAGGGTCTTCAAGCTGGCAAACCTGTAATAATTTGGTTCAACCCCCAATATACAACTATGCGACAAGATCAGATTCTCAAGCTTCTGCCTCCCGCAAATTTCGAGGATGTTCACATCTTCGATCGTTCGGACGTTATAATGCAAGCTGTGCAATGTCTCCCTAGTGTACAAGAGCCAAGCCACCACCGCAGAAGCCGAAAAATCTTCCTCGACATCCTCCAATTGAAGCGAGAGACTCTGCAATTTGGCAGTCTGAAATATGGTTTGGGTTATCCAAATTCCCACTTGATTGCTACCATGATCACGATAACCAGACCAATCACCAACACTAAACGAGAGGCTACAGAGATGCTTGCGGCGAGCCTCTAGCCACTTCCGGCACGTCGCGGAAGCCACAACCACGTCCCTGGCCGCGGCCAGTCGCGACAGTATGTTCCCGATAATCTCAAGCGGCAGGCTTTCCATGACAAGCGCACGGTCGCCTTATACTTCTAGTCCTACCGCCACTCAACCGATCGCTCAACAAACACATTCTCAAGCAGGCAGAACATAAAAATCCTCAACGGATCAAGCAACGAACGTAATCCTCGAAACCGAAAATGCGCTCATACCCAGTCCAAACGGTGCGCAAACAGCAAGACGACGCCGACGACCGCCGCCGCCATCAAAATCCGTCAGATCATCTAAAAGCACAGGACTAGAGGATCGCAATAGAATACGGAATTCGCATCACTCTGACTAACCGATAAATCCCGCCGCGATTCGATGTCCGATTCGGGCTTCCGAAGGGAGGACCGCCGGCGGCGATCGAGATCTTCCCGTCGCGGCGCTCGAGGACGTCGATGCAGAGACCGGTTCGTCCGAGGGCGAGAGAGAGAGAGAGAGAGAGAGAGACGGAAGGACTGATTCATGTCATGTCGTGGGAGAAGGCAATTCGCCCATGGGATGGGTCGGGTCGGGTCGTGGGCCCTCCGAGCGCATTCGCGCCTCTTGTTTTGATTTTGCTTTTTGTCCTTTTTTTTCGATTTCTAGATCTGTATTTTAGCAAATAATTATCAGGTACAGATTTTTTTTTTCTATCAGGTACAGATTAGAATGACCCTTTTTTGTCCTTTTCCTAATATTGTATTTGACATAAATTAAGGGGACATAAGGTAAGATTTGTTACCTATTATAGTAAAACCAAACCAATTGCATATTAATAAATTTAGCGAAACCAGCCTGATGTATCTATATAATTTAGAAGATCAAATTACCATATATGTCATGCGTTTCAATATAATTCAGACAATATCGTATGTTCGTTTGAATATAAAAATTATGCAAGTTCCAAGTTCTATTATCACGGAAAACAAATTATTACCCTAATTTTTTGCGACTTGAATTAAATTAATATTAAATGCTCTTTGGCTCATCATCTTGTTTAGATCTTCTTCCTTACTCCCCCTCTCCCTCCCCCGGGTCAAGTCGGGTCGGGCCAAGTACTTGAGCGAGGTGAGCTAGCTGTGACTCGGGCTGATACCGGAGCTCTCGAAATCGCGCGTTGACATTCGGTCCCGTTGCATCCATTTTGGTTTTGACTCTCTCTCTCTCTCTCTCTCTCCATCCATGGCGTCTAACGCCGGCCGCCTGAATCTCCTCTTCGCGGCGGTGCTGGCGATCGTCGTCTCGCCGGGGAATCGGTTCGCCGCGGCGTCTCCGGAGGATCACCGCTACAATGTGGGAGATCCTGTCCCTCTGTACGCCAACAGAGTGGGCCCGCTCCACAATCCCAGGTACCTTCCACGCGAGTGTTCTTGAATTAGTTGCGAAGCTCTTTGATTCCTGGATTTCGCTGGTTGGGCAGCGACGCGCCTGGGGATTTAGCTGCTGTCGGTCTTTGGAGCTGCGGTGATCCCAATTGAGCGAGGTGGATTTAGTTTGCAGCTGACCCCTATTTGTGCTGTCATCGTATTCGCATCGGCGATTCGTGTCGTCCCATGTCGTTACTGGAATGTTGGTATCGATGCAAGTTACCCAATTTCGAGTTTAGTCATACTCGTGTCGTGTTTCCCTTAGTAGATTTGTGGGGTATTCTAGTCGAGTGCGCAAGTGCACTGTCAAGAATTGCCTAGTTTCGTTACTGTTTCTGCTTGGTTGTTTTCTTGCAAACACCCACGTTTAAGGAATTTGCAGAATGTTAGTATGAGGCCTTTCTTTTTTTGCGTCCTTACTTTGTTTCCAATCGCTTTTGAGCCAATGTGTTCTTGTGTTGCAGTGAGACCTACGGATACTATGACTTGCCATTTTGCCGCCCAGGTTAGATTTTTAATTTACACACGTTTGTAATGGTAAAGATCAACCATTAAACAAGTTGAATCCGCACCAACATGAGACAAACTGTAATTATATTGTTCTGTTGTTAATCTGATTATTAGAAGCCACAGTTGTGCATTTGAAAGAGTGCATTTTCTTTTTTGTGAGCAATTTACTGAGACATTATTTCCTGGTGTTCTGTTGTGGCCTTTGCCTCATGGAACGTCACTCGATTTTAGATCATGTGTCAATGTTACTTATTCATTATCCACTCAATCTGAAAATAGAGGCACTTGTGCTTCTTGTTATTGATCTTTAGCTATATGCTTTGCAGACCCACTGATCTGGAAGAGAGGATCTCTTGGGGAAGTTTTGAACGGCGATCGCTTAACCAATTCCTTGTACGATTTGAAATTTCAGGAGGTTAAGGATGGGGAGATTCTCTGCGAGAAAAACCTCACAATTAGTGATGTTGCGAGTTTAAGGAATGCTGTAAATGAAGATTTTTACTTCCAGATGTACTATGATGATCTTCCGATGTGGGGGTTCTTAGGGAAAGTGGAAAATAGTAGCTGGAGTCCCGGCAAAAACCGACCTAGATATTTTTTGTTCAAACATGTGCAATTTGATGCCTTTTACAATGGCGACCAAATAATAGAAATAAATGCTTTCAGTGACCCAAATCATGTTGTCGATATAACCGATGATGTCGAGGTTAATGTGAAGTTTACTTATTCAGCTTTCTGGAATCCAACCTCATTTGGTTTCAAGGAAAGAATGAGCAAATATTCGAGGGCTTCATTACTGCCAATCCACCGCCAGATACATTGGTTCTCCCTCATCAACTCTACCGTCATCTTGATTCTTTTGATGGGTTTGATGACACTTCTTTTCATGAGGCGCTTAAGAAATGACCTAAAGCAGTAATGCTCTTTTACTGATATTTCTTCTAACACTACTGTTGATAGTGACAGTTTTGTTCCTTATGACATACATCTGTATCGACATGCTACAGATACTCTGCTGGAGACGATGAAGAAGAAAATGATGTTGCCAGGAAGTATGTTTGTGGTGAATTGTTCAAGCCTCCATCACAGTTTCCCCTGTTTTGTGCAGTCTTGGGCTCAGGAATGCAGTTATTGACTATGTAAGCTCCTTCAAGCATCATATGACCAATTGCATTTGTTGATTGCCACCAACTTTTAGCATCTTTTGTCGTATGCTACCTCAATTGGTTGTGAGCATAGTGTTTCTTATGTATCTTTGAGTTTTCCAAATATAGCTATTCAATGTCAGTTAGATTTACTACAAGAGAAACGGCATTTAGCGATATGCAACTCGCTTTTGTAAATTTGCAAACTTTGGGCTCTCGAGATTAATTTCCTAGGACTCTAATTCACAATTCAGTGGCTGTAGGGAACTTTTCAGGATAAGTGCAGAGTTAGTCCTTAAAGTTTTTATCGTTGGTCAATTGAGAGTCCTTAATGTGTTATTTTAATCAAATCAAGTCCTAAGTTTGCCATCACCACTGGAAGTCCCATGTGGTCCTCAGGTCCTCGGCCACGTGGCATTCAAAAAAGGCCACATAAGACACACGTATGATTTTCGGTGTTGGGAAACCACCGATCTTGTGCATAGGACTTGATTAGAGATTTTTTCAAACGTTTGAAGACTTAACTGACCATAATAAATGGTTAAGGTCTAAATTAACCAATGGTCAAAGAGTTGAGGACCAATTCTGTGCTTATCCTGGAACTTTTGGTTTTCATATATCTTGCTGACCCAGACAGATTGTCTGCCGAAGCATTTACCTAACATGTATACACTTTGCTCAGGGTCTGCTTTTTATCTCTCCTAGCATTCCTTGGTGTCCTCTATCCATACAGCCGTGGATCCCTATGCACTGCTTTGGTTCTGAGTTATATTCTCACATCTGTGGTCGGTGGATTTACCGCAACTTCTTTTCAAAGTCAATTTGCTGAAACTGGATCGGTACTGAATCTACTGATTTTGTATAGGTCTAACATATTATGTGATGCTGGTTTTTTTAATCTCATTCCTCAGTTATCTGATACAAATGAATTCTAACTTTCAGGGGTGGACTGTTCCCCTTACTGGGATAGTTTACCTGGGCCCAGTTCTTGCGATAGGTTTTGTCCTTAATACGATTTCCATGGCTTATGGAGCCACAGCTGCACTTCCAGTTGGCACCATTTTCATAATTACCTTCATTTTTGTGCCAATTACTGTTCTGCTGCTTTCCTTGGGCGGGATAATTCGACGCTTCTTCAGGACAGAAGTTCGCACACCTTCTGTCATGAGGAAAAGTTTAAGAGAGATTCCACCACTGGCTTGGTACAGGAATTTGCCATGTCAAATGATTCTTGGAGGTCTCTTATCATTTAGTTCTGTTGTTCTGGAGTTATACGAGCTGTATTCGACCCTCTGGGGTTTCAAGATCAGTGTTCATCCAGGCACTTTGTTTGTCACATTGGTCATCCTCATCATAGTGACAGCTGTTCTTAGTGTTGTTCTGACACACATCCAGCTTTCATCTGAGGATCATGATTGGTGGTGGAGGTATGTTCTTTTGCTCAAATGCTGAAGATGAAAATACCCATAATTTAGTGTTTTTCAGGGAAAGAATACTAGTGCGATACAAAACTTTTTAGATCAAGATTGCTCTTCCTGTTCAGTAGTATCACTTGATCTTAGATGAATCTAGTCAGCTGGTAGTGGATAAGACTTATCAGGTGCATATTGAAGGAGTGACTATTAACCGTTGAAAGTTGCAATGTCGCACATGTATTCAGCTCACAGTGCATTCTCTCATTTGCTGGCTTGCTGTCAGTGAGCCTCTGTCCCTCCCAAAAGGAATAGAAAATCTGGAGGTGCTAGACTAAAACCATGTCATTTAATTCTGTTTCATTCCACTACATGCTAGAAGGGTATACTAAAGGAGGATCATACCGGGCTGTTTTATAAGTGTTTGGATTAAGTTATTTGGATAGTTAACTTTTGGAGCCAGAAAAGGGGTAAATATAATAGTTGCAAAATCTACTTGGCGAACTATAAAGTGTTCATGCTTCTTCATCTGGATGTGTGATTATGTTCATAGCTTCTGCTTCTGCAATGCAGGTGCATGTTTCGTGGGGGCTCAGCGGCCATATTTATGTTTGCCTATTGCGTGTACTTCTATGCAAGATCAAACATGAGTGGCTTCTTGCAGCTATCGATTTTCATGGGCTATAGTGCTTTAATGTGTTATGCAATTTTTCTCATACTTGGTACAGTCAGTTTCATTGCTTCTCTAATGTTTGTCTGCCGCAATTATGAAGCTGTGAAGAGTGAATAAATCATTGCTTCAATGTGTACGATATGAGTTGCCCGTGCTTGTCACTTGTCGGAAACTACTGAGATCAAGAAGCGAAGCCAGAATGTCAGAAGCTACACAGACAGGGCATTTCTTCCATCCTTCCTTCATGGATGATTGACCAAAAGGTAGTTGATCTTGCTGATCCAAGTGTGTCACAGATGAGAATGTCAGGCAAAAACAGTGAACTAGCTCTTGGCAGAAGAAAATCAAGATGATGAAGAGCATAATGCATTGGAGGCAGAACAGTACATGTTCTTGGAGTGATTTTACTTGGCTATTTCTGGCAAAATATTGGTTAACATCATGCTTTCTTTGTTGGTAATGAAGTGGTGTTTTTTGCCTGATTCTTCCTTGTAGCACCGGAAAATGTTAGAAGACTACTAAAACGATGGTGAAAAATAGTCTAACACGGATGTTCTTGTTTCTTCGTTGATTTTCTTTTCTGATTTATCTATTAATAACTAATTACAAATTTTGGCTAAAACACGGATGGAAAGATGCCTTAGATGGTTTGTATGTGACTGAACCTTTGATGTCAACAGACTCATGCGAAACACGAGCATAGGAAAAAGCTTCTCTTTGATAGCTGCGGGTTCACAAAGGATTCGATTGTAGATAGAGACTGAAACCTGTGTAGGGGTAAGGGCGGATGTAGCCAAGCGGAGCAAGGCAGTGGTCGGTAATTCACCACGCGAGAGTTCAATCTCCGCCATTCGCCCATCAATAGGTAGACCATTTGTTACGGAGACGCAGGACAAATGTAGAAAACAATTTTTCTGCAAGTCACCTCGAGACTTCAGACGCAGCCAAGCAATGGGTATCCAATCGAAAGAAATCACAGATTCGCGTGTTGCTGAAAGCACAACAAATCGGATGGCCATATCAACTAAAGAAAGACGATAGGCTGCTGGAAAGCAACTACTCCTTTGGAATGCCATTGGCATACATTGAATCTATCCAACTCAATTTAGATTTTCCTGATTCTATTTTTCTTTTATAACATTGGATATTGGAACCTTTATTTTGACTATTTCTCGTGGTTACGCACAAATGGACCGCTTAATTGTATCATGTGAATTATACATTAACTATAAATGAGAGACGTTGTGATTTGAGCCTAAGTTGATCACCGAGTCTGGTTCAGCCCAGGATTCAACTGGTCTGGAACTAGTATTTTAAAAAGGAAAAAAACAAAAACACTTCCACACACATAGAGGATTGAACCATGGTCTTCAACTCATGGTTCCAATTTTTTGGATCGGGAGGCACGGGCCTGGTTCTCGATTATAGCAACTAAGCCGAGAACCGACCCATTTGGAAACCGAACCCTAATTCAACCACAAGTCGGCTGCCTCAGAATCGAGGGTTGGACTATTCGACCGCTTCTTGGATCTCCCTCACTCCCTCTCGGCTATGCTCAGCTAGTTGGTCCATCTAAACCGGAACGAGGACGACCATCGAAACTTGCATAAAAAATTGGTTGGCTTGCGTTTGATGCCCGATTGATCGAAGACAATATCTACGACGATTGTCCACATCCAAGCATCCCCCCACCGCCCACAAGAAAGAAAAGCAATTCCCGTGTGCTCTGCTCACTTCCTTCCACCTCCCATCAGCTCCACGCCAAAACTCCGTCGTACACATCCGGTCCACCACGAATTTTCACCCCACCGTTTTCCCCCTCCCCCGCAAGTTGCATGGCCACCTTACAAAGCCCCAGCAATTTCCAATAATTTTAAAAAAAAGGACCACGGAAATAAGAAAAGACCCGGTTCGAAAATCTCAAGCTACGTGGGCACAAAAACCACACACGACCAGCCCCCCTAGTCCAAGAGAAAAAGCACGAAGCCAACGTAGGAATCTCGCGTGCCATAGAAAACGCAAACTCGCGACGTGTCCATCATCTCCCCACCCGTTCCCCTCCTCGACATTCTCCCTCCTCGACATTATCTAGTCGATCGAACTATTTATATCCACGCCATCTCCCCCTCCATCTCTACCATGATTGCCGTGGCCGCCCAAAAGAAAAGAAAAAAAAAAATGAAGGACGTCGATTTCTCGTTCGCTACTAGAGATGATTCAAACGCGGCGGCGGCGACGACCCGAATCGGGGACAAGAACAGTCCCCGCCGCCACGTCCCTGCATGCCCGTGTCCGGCGAGCAAAACCGCAGCGCCCGCCGGGGAGTCGCGCGAGGTGTCTCCTCCTCCATCTCCGAGGTTGCTAGAGCGTCCGCAAACGCTGTGGTCGTTCGAGCATTATGCTGACGCCGGGGAGGCCGAAGCCGGCTCGGCACCGCCTTTGCAGGACGGCACGTGCAGCGGGCGGGAGAGGCTGAAGAGGCACCGGGACGAGGTCGCGGGTCGGGTCCCGATACCCGACTCGTGGGGCCAAGAGAGCTTCCTCAAGGACTGGATGGATTACTCGGCGTTCGACGCGCTGCTGGCGCCGAAGGGGATCGCCTCGGCCCGCGAGGCGTTGATGGCCGAGGGGGGGCGGCGGCGGCGCGGGGCGGCTCCGCACCAGAGGCTGAGAATAGAGGGCAGGTGCTGATGATGATGATGATGATGAGAGAGATCTTGTTGTTCATAGGAATCTTCGCATGGATCTCGGTTGAATCTTGCCGGCGTTACAACTTTAGTGAACTACAGATTTGTTCTTTTCTTTTCTTTTTTTCCCTTTTATTGTAATGGACGCTGTGATTGCTGGTAATTTGATTTCTTGGAGAATTTGAGGACATGAGTTGATGCCAATTTCCAATAATAAAAATTTAATCTTTTGGAAATGGAGAAATTGTAAGATTCCAAAATTTTTCCATCCATATTTGTTCCACGAAACAGGAAAATAATTCAAAGAAAAAAAAGACTTTAAAGGACATCCATGATAACGTGATCTTAATGTTTTATTTAGCTTACAAAGATATGCATCGTCATCGTCCCGAAATTTAATTCGGAGAGGTAATTTATCATTAACCTCTTTATAGGTTTGTGATGAAAATTCATTAAGTTTTATTACTAATAAAAGCATTTGATTTTAGTTTTAGATATGAGTAAATGATGATAATTGTTCGTTTTTATATCCAATTAGGTCAAAGTTCCATAGGTTTTTCGCATTCTACCCATTCCACTTTTGTTATTGTTGATCGATCTTGCCATTTCTCTACTCCATTTAGCTGCACAATGCAAACCGTTTTTTCCCGATTTTCATGTGAGAAGAAAAGCTAAAAGGCTCCCCTAATCATATTTTGGTGTGAATGTCTTAAAGATGGAGAGAGGGAGGGGGAGGTATAAATGAAGATCTAACAATTGTACTTTGGTCGATGCCCAGAAACGAACCCGAGAGCAAGGGCATTGCTTGTCACTTGGGCAAAATTCACCGTCCGGCAAGCACGGGAGGAAGAAACCCAAGAGAACAGCGTCTTGTTTTTCTAGATTTTGTATTGGATGCATGGCGTAACTAGGACCTTCATATCATGTTCGAGCCTCTGTCCAAACCAAACAAACTCACCCCTGAATAAGGCTGGAAAGAATGCCTGCCAAGTTGAGAGTTCGGAATGCTTTCCCCAACCAAACAAGGAAAATGCTTCCGGACGTAGCTTATGTTCCCCGAGAGGTCCTAGCTCACAACCTGATCAAGCACCCGAGCTCCCTCACCACCTCGGCGAGTTGGTCTATGGGTTCCCTCATTCTTCAAAGGCAATAATTTTAGGATAAGAATTCTTAAAAATTGGAGCCCGTTTTAGGTCGGAACATGACTGGTTCACATTGGGTCGAATATAAGTCACCGAAATCGTATTGCACAGAAACTGCCAAGATGGGCCGGACCAAACCCGACCCGACCGGAGCTACCCGTTTGACGGGCCCAGTGTGCCACAAGCAAATCTCTCGACATGGGTTGGGGCTTCCTTTTGACTTCAAGCCCGGATAATTGGGCCCAGAAAGCAGGTCGGTCTTGTTAGGACTTCTCTTGACATCAGGCCCAGAATAATTGGGCCCGAGGCAAACAGGCGGTTTCCGCTAGGGTTTTCATTGCGCGCTGCGTATTTATGTTCGTTCCCTCAGCCGTCGAAGAAACCTGACCGGCGCCATCATCTACTCTCGGGTACTCTCTCTTCTCTTACATCTTCATCGTATGCTAGCTAGTTCAATCAGAATCTGCGTCGTTTGCATCAGTGCTTCGGATCTGTAGCATCCCATCCGTTCATCTGTAGCGTGTAAGAAGTAGGGAGATTTCTGGTCGCGAATTTTTGAGTTCCGGTTTCGCCTGGAAAGTCGAGCGAGATTGGGTGATGTAGCTCGATGCGCTGCGGCTACGCATTTCTTTCGTTGTGATCTCTTCCTGCGTTTCTTCCTGACCCACTCTTGGTTTGTGTTCCCAGGAGAACAGCTTGGTCGTACTCGGTCCGTAGAGTTTCCTCAACATGAGGTACGTATGTGTGGATATGCTCTGAAGCAAGATGTGATGTCGCGTTATCGTCCCGCGTGTGATTGCTGATGTTGTGATAAAAGCGTATTGATTCGTGTGGGGTCGTGGGCTAGTGTCGTTGTCGTTGCCCGTGTTGTGTTTGTTAAAATTGCAGGGTAAGTAGGATCCTCATGGTGGGTGACCAGTGATTGATCCGATGTGCATGTTTTCTGTTGAATGGTTCTAAGCGGCTGGTGTCACTGAGTTATTTCATTGAGTACGAGGGCGGGCCTGCGTTTCTTAGGTTCACATGCCTTCGCCGATGCATGAATTAACCTTTAACATTGTTTGAGTTGGAAGTTAGGTGTAGGCGATAGTTTTGATTGAGCGCCTATGTTTCTGGTCTACAAGAATGTCAGTGAGTCGAATTTGGTAATGTGGAGAAGCTACTTGGATGGAAGGTTGCACAAGAGCTCCTTGCGTTTTACTTGATGTGTGCCCTCATGAGCAGTCACTTATTGCAACTTCTCTTCTGTAGGAGTGTACTGCTAATAGCCATGAGAAAATAGTTTCTTTGGTATAAAGTCATTGATAATTTGTTAGGATTACTGCTAATCCGGCATTAAAAACTTGATTTCTGGGGGCTAGCCAAATACATGTCGAACTAGTTGAAAGTGCTACCATAGGTTTTAAGTATTTTCCCTCTCGAGAATATGTGATTTTGTGGTTATAGCTTCTAAGAGCAGATTTTTTCTCCTGCAGTAAGCTTCAGAGCGAGGCTCTTAGGGAAGCTATCTCAGGGATCTTTAGTGATTCCAATGAGAAGAAAAGGAAGTTCACTGAGACCATTGAACTCCAGATTGGGTTGAAGAATTATGATCCCCAGAAAGATAAGCGTTTCAGTGGTTCCGTCAAGCTGCCACACATTCCTCGTCCGAAGATGAAGGTCTGCATGCTCGGTGATGCACAGCATGTGGAAGAGGTATTTTTATTGTTGCTCTCACTCTATTAGTTTCCTTAATTATTGACCATAATATGCTGTAAAATAATCCTGCTGACATTTTGCTATTTAACAATAATAAGCTTAAAGTGTGAGCCAAATGTGGTTAAATGCTTGTTCCAATGTGTTAGCTTTTTCTCAGCTGCTCTGCCTGTTTATGAGGTTAAATCCAATGCTCTATGTGAATTTTCTGCCTCGGTCGATCTTTGAATTCACAACTCCTTTGCCTATTCTTGTTAGTATTGGTTTTCACTAAGGCATCGAGAGATTTTGGGTCATTTGATGTGATCTGGAGATATTTATTTCAGGCAGAGAAGATAGGCCTGGATTATATGGATGTGGAAGCGTTGAAGAAGCTCAACAAGAACAAGAAACTGGTCAAGAAACTGGCAAAGAAGTACCATGCCTTTTTGGCTTCAGAAGCTGTGATTAAGCAGATCCCCCGTCTTCTAGGCCCTGGTTTAAACAAAGCAGGCAAGTTCCTTCATGTTCAAATTTGTTTGTACTTTATGGGTTCCTGTGTACGGAGAGTCTGTCCCTCGAATACAGTGCCTTCATCTTTTGCAGTTCATGAGGATATGTCTGCGGTTGACATTGTCTCTGTATGTTTGGTGCACATCGGATTTGTTCTGGGCCTGTTTCTTTTGTTCTTTCTCTCTCCCTCTCTCTCTCTCTCTCTCTCTCTCTCTCTCTCTCTCTCTCTCTCTCTCTCTCTCTCTCTCGGGTGTGGGGGAGATAAGCAGGACCTGCTTTATTTGCTAATACACGAGTGACCTTTCATTTTGCTTTTAGAAGGGTTGCCATTTCATGATTCACTCCTGACCTACCATTCTCTGCTTTGCAATCTCAGGGAAGTTCCCAACGCTGGTTACTCATCAGGAATCTCTGGAATCTAAAGTCAACGAGACAAAGGCCATGGTGAAGTTCCAACTGAAGAAGGTTCTTTGCATGGGTGTTGCCATCGGCAACCTCAGTATGGAAGAAAAGCAAGTTTTCCAAAATGTTCAGCTCGGCGTGAATTTCCTTGTTTCCCTGCTGAAGAAAAACTGGCAGAATGTGAGTTCATGTACTTTTTCAGCTCTTTGAATTCCATCTCCACTCAAGTGTTTAACAAAAACCTCAATTCCCTTCATAGTACTGTTCCTCTCTCTCTGTACTGATATAAATCATATGTTTTTTTTGGGAGCCAGGTCAAGTGTCTGAACCTGAAAAGCACAATGGGAAAGCCATACCGCGTTTTCTAAGCCATTTTGCTCGATCATTTGAAGAGTTTTGTAGACCGAGAATTAGTTGGATTATTGTGGCTGATGTGGATGGTTGTCTCTTTTGGTTGGTTTTTTCCCTCAAAGATTATGCTATTCAATACCATCTATCTTACCGTAAAATTTGTCTTTCGAAGATATTGAATTCTTCTTGGCTTCATGGGTTTCTCAAACGATAAATCTATGTGGGAATGCTCTTTACAGATTGAATGCTTATTCTGTCATATACCGCTCTAGAAGAGAGCTAAGCAGGAGCGAAATGCATGACGAGGTAATGAAATGGATGGCTGGGATGGCCTGTCGCCTGGGTCGTCTTCCTTGTACAGGAAAAAATCACAGGCCAATGATGCATCGGGTTCGCATGTCGGTAGTATTAACCCGAACTCTGTAAACACGCCATGAGTGCCAGGGGCTGACGAGATGTCCTCCGAACAGGAAATGGAAAGTTCACGTCGAGTGTCGTGAAAATAGAAACGAGCCTGCCAACCACATCGATGCACCTACTGCTTTTCAAATTCGATCTGGCCTTCTTCAGTGCATTCGCCATTCGGCCTGCCTCTTCAACCGGCCTTTCGGTGGTGGTTCTTTCCGCCACAGCTCGCCGGAGTCTTGGGTTTTCACTTCGATTCAGTCTTTTCCAGCAGCAAGAACGACGACTGGTAGTTGAGCTGGTTCTACACGTCCGCTGTGCTAAAATTAGGATCTACAGTAGACGAGATCGGTTTCTGGCAGTCTTTACATTTTTCATAAATTTGGTCCGGTCGGTTCCATTGATGGTTAGGTAGAGCGGATACCCTTCCGTTGATTCCTCGCGCACGTCGAAACAACAGTGGTCCACTGTCTACTGAAAAGACAGGTCACTACCTGGGTTTCGTCCAAAAGCCAGGGCGGCTGCGCTACTAAATCTAAACAAATCTCCCCTAGTGGAAAAGACTTGTTTAAACTTTATTTTCTTTTTCAAGGACTCCCCAAATCTTGACCTTCGCTTATATACCCTTTGTATTCCCCAAAACAAAATATATTTCCCAATTACAAAATGTTTTAAACATGGAGACTAAATGACACTGTTGTCTAATTATACTTGATATTTATATATAAAAGAAATGAGCGAAAGCGACCTGCTGAACTGAAAATGGGTTAGGTAGGATTGGCTCTATTGTGGCCCGCGGAGGGGCATCTACTTGGCTCTCGTCTTTCGTGAGATGCCAAAAGCCGATTTTTCAACTCTTGGACCATCCCAAATCTAAAATTTTTACCCCAAGATTATGGAATCAGCATGGAGAGGTCGGTTCCATTTTGACGCCGTACACACACGATGCATAAACTCGGTACAAGCTCGATCCCGGCCCCGGGGCGATCCAGTGATTAAGACGAACGTTCGATAGATCAAACGATCTTGAATATCAGGTTGGACTTTCTAACGTAACAGCACGATACTTCCGAGGGAGAAAGTGGCGGCGAGACGTGAGAGCGCGGGGTCTGTCCAGCAAGACGCTGGCTATAAAAACAGGGGGCTAACAGCACACAGGCGCCACGCTCCTCTCTCTCCTCCTAAAAACCCTACCAAACTCCTCCAACCTCTCTCTCTCGCCCTCTCCGGCGCTCTTCTTCTCTCCCTCGCGGTACGCTCTCTCTCTCTCTCTCTCTTTCTCTAGCTCTATCTCTCTCTGTCTCGTGAGGTGGGGCATGTGCATCTTCATCTTTGATCTTCTCCTGCATTTGGTTTCTGCATCTGTTTAGTCTTTTGATCTGTCTCGGTGCCGTGCCGTGTCTTCGCCTGCTTCCGGCGGAGTCCTCCGCCGTCTGTTCTGGCGATCTCTGGTTTTGATCTTTCCCGATGCTCTTGGAGCAAGTGGGTCGTCATCGTTTTGGTCTTTGGGGAGGGGGTAACCCCGTCGATGGCGACGGTGGTGTGGGAGGGGACGTTTCTCTGCGTTGGTTGGACGGACGGACGATTGCACTTCGAAAGATCCTTCCTTTCGTTAGACGCGAGGTTCCCTTCGGCCCGGCTTCCGGGTTTTCTTATTGGAGTTAGCCTAGGTATGGATGTGAGTGAAGATGCAAAAGAGGGTGGAGGTTGAGGAAGTTTTGCTTTCCTGGCTTTAGTTTTTGCTGAGAGGAATCGTGTATTGTCCTTACCTGCAGAGGCTGCCATTTCCCATTGAAAGAATCTTTTTTTTTAAGATTACAGAGTTTGAAAATTGTAGTTGGTGGTTGTTCTGTCGAGTTGATGATGATACCGTCTAAGGATGGTGCAATTTTGGCAGCTATATGAAATTTCGTTTTCAACTTTTATGCCTTGCCCGCTTGAGCTGAGGTAATGCGATTTTGTTTTATGGAAAAGTCTCACACCAACCCCAGTTATCTGAGTCTCTGCGTCGCCACCGCATCTGGCAATTTGCTGTGGATGCTTCGACATTGAATGTTTAGGGACTAGTTATATTCATGTGGAGCGTCAAGTGAGGACCGGGGGAGCCTCTGAGCTCGTGTCTTCTCATAGTGCTCCATAGATCGATTTGCCTTGTTAGCATGGGATTGGGAAGCTTTTCGGCTATATCCTCATGAATTTGCACAAGGCTGACACTTTACTCTCTCTTATAGGATCGCTTGATGGATGGTTGCCTTTCGAAATTCTGTTGCTGACAAAACTTCAGTTTCCCCTCTTTTTTTATTGTTTTCGAAAGAGATTGATGAGTTTGATTGTTGAGAAAATCTGTTAGTTGTTTGATTTTTCCGTGAAAAGGACTGGCCATCTCTTTTTTCTTATGAATGAGCAAGTTGACTGTAATATGTATTCTTGCCTTGCTTGAACGTACTCCCAGATATAAGAGATAGCAATCGGAAGTCCTATTTCCACATGGTTATTTATAATCACTTCGGCATGTTATTGTAAATACATCAAATGGTGTGTGATATCTTTTCCTTTTTTATGTTGCTTTTATGATTGGACTATCAAAGCAGTCTTGCTTAACCTGCAGTATTGCTCAATATACAGCTGCTAAAGATGTCGACGGTGTCTCTGTCCTCGCCCTGCATGGTCAGAGTTGCACCACCAAAGCGGATCAACAGCGCCATCATCAAGAACCCATTTTCACTTGGATCTGTGAATAGCGTCTCAAAGTCGTTCTGCTTGAAGTCATCCCCTGGTTTTAGAGCATCTATGGCCGTGTACAAGATTAAGCTCATTGGACCTGACGGTGAAGAAAATGAGTTTGAAGCGCCTGATGATACGTACATTCTCGACTCTGCTGAAAATGCTGGGGTTGAGCTTCCCTATTCGTGCAGGGCTGGAGCTTGCTCTACTTGTGCCGGGAAGATGGTGAGCGGTACAGTGGATCAGAGCGACGGATCATTCCTTGACGAGAACCAAATGAAAGAGGGTTATCTACTGACCTGCGTATCGTACCCTACTTCCGATTGTGTGATTCACACCCACAAGGAAAGTGAACTGTACTGAATGTTCTCGCGTCCGGATCAAAATAGGGCTTGCTCGTGTTATTTGTAGCTTTTGGTGGCGGGGGGATGATCATGATGGCTCTCGAGAACTCTTCATTGTCGCATGTAGTTTTCTGGTGTATGCCCTTGTTCTGTTTTTCCTGTTGGAGATTGTGTCAGCATGCTTTTCTGCAATAACCTTACCTGAAAGATAATGGAAGAACTTTGCACAGGCTCTCCTGTTTGATCATTTTATGCCCAGATAGCCTTCTTTCAACGATGTTGCAGGAGAATCTAGGAAGAGGAAGACAAAGTGTGCTGTGATCTATAGAAGATGGTGAAGATTTCACTGAAGTTGGAAGTTAATTCCGTTTAAAAAAATCGCATCTCATAAGATCAAGTATGAAACCAAAGGAACACAAATCTTGTCAAAGTTTGTTAGGCAGAGCTCTTCTATTACTATCATTATAGATAATCCTTAGTTCTTGGCTTGAAGGTGAGTTCCACATTATTGGAAACTCCCTTTAAAGGTTAAAAGAGAGAAAAACTATATATATAAGATGATTAATGATAACCAATTTTTTGTTTTCATTTATTTTGTGAAAAATGAATAATTTGAAAAAAAAAAATCACTTGTATAACTAATAAAAACGAATTAATGATGAGTATTTTCATTGTTCGCGATAATATTTAGACATAAATTGTTATTGATAATAAAAGTATTTTTCTATTGGTTAACTATTTCAAACGATATATATAAGTAATTTTAAGAAAAAAAATTTACATTATTCATTTTTCACGAAATAAATATAATCTAAGTATATCGTTACACGTAAACCACGCAACATTGGAAAAATTAACTCGTGTTTCTATTTCATTGTATGTATAGGTATTGAAAGGGTGAGAAGATAAAAATCACCATGGGCAATGAAATAATCACGTATGTGGTTACACATAAAGGAAGATCAATGTTAAGCGGCCTTATGAGATGCAAAGTCGAGAGCATGAAACTCTAATTAAACTTCACTAACAGAAAACATTTTGTTTATAGTGCAATTATTAAAAGTTCGATTTCCGGTGGTTAGCCAAGTATACGCTGAATTAGTTGAAAGTGCTACCGTGTTTTGGGGTGTTTTTCCCTCTGAAGAAGGTGTGACTTTCTGGTTACAGCTTCCAAGAGCACATCTCATTCTCCCGCGGTAAGCTTCAGGGCGAAGCTCCTGGAGAGGGCGGGGAATCTTTAGTGATTCCGATGAGAAGAAACAGAAGTTCGCCGAGACCATTGAACTCCAGATTGGGTTTGAAGAGTTATGATCCCCAGGAAGATGAGCGTTCAGGTGGTCCCGATAAGTCGCCGCACATTCCTTGTCTGAAGATGAGATGCACAGCATGTAGAAGAGGTATCTTCATTGCTGCTCTTGGTCTCTCAGTTTCCCTAGATTACTAGGCATAAAATGCTGTTGTAATAAGCTTGAAGTGTGAGCCTAATGTGGGTTAATGCTACTTGCGCTGTCCTTTCTTTTTCTCGCTGCTCTGCTTGTTCATGAGGTTAAATCGATGCTTTTATGTGGATTATGTGCCTTGGTCGATCATCGAATTCATAACCCTCCTTTCCCTTTTCTTGATTGCATTGGTTTTGGCTGTGACGTCAAGAGATTTTAGGCCTTTCGATGTGATATGGAGATGTTCATATCAGCCGGCGAAGATGGGCCTGTGGATTATAAGGATGTGGAAACGTTGAAGTACCTCAACAAGAGCAAGATTCTGGCAAGGAAGTGCCTCGCTTTTTCGGCTTCAGAAGCTGTGATTAAGCAGATTACCCCGCGTCTTCTAGGCCCTGGTCTAAATAAACAAGGCCGGCAAGTTCCTTTCTGTTTAAATTCGATTCATTCACTTGAGGGGTTCTTGTATATGGAGACTCCGCCCCTTGAAAACAGCACCTTCATCTTTTGCCGCTCATCGGGATATGGCTGCAGTTGACATTCGGCTTTTCCAGGGGGGATACTTTAATATGAAATTGATGCCGATGGATTTTCAAGCGAATCTGTTCATGGTGGGGTGGACATTCTGCTTTTCTAACTTCGGAAGTTGCCATTCCACGTTGAGAAAATCTGTTTTGAGTTTGCAGAGTTCCAAAACTGTACTTGGTCATTCCATCTAATTGATGATCGCAGTTTTGGCAGATCTACGCTCTTAGCTATGAAAATTTCGTTTAAACCCACTTGAGTTGAGATAGCGCAATTTCAGAAAGAAAAAAAGGGAACTTTGACACCGACCCTTGTAATCTGCGTTCGTGCTTCGCCACTGCATCTAAACATTTGCTGCTGATTCTTCGACGCGGAATGCCTAGGCACTAGTCATTCGCTTGGAGCATCGAGTGAGGAACCGGGAGCCTCTGAGCTCGCGTCTTCTCATGGGGGTCTGTGGATCGATTTGCCTCGTTAGCATGGGAATTGGGAAGCTTTTCGGCTCCATTCCCTCGTGAATTTGCACTAGGCTGACCCTCAGTTCTCTCTTCTTGGATCACTCGATGGATCTGGCCATCTCCTTTTTGTTATTTACAAGCAAGGGGACTCCACCATGTATCCTTGCTTAGCTCGAACGTACTCCCTGGCACACTTCGAGACAGAGCTGGTCACAGAAGCGATCGGATTGTCCTGATTTCCATATGGCTGTAATTGATCGCGAAACATCAGCAATGCGTTAGATCTCTTCCTACTCCGTTGCTTTTCTGATCAGACTGTGAGAGCACTCTTGCTTACCCCGTTGTATCGCTCTGTATACGGCTGCTGAAGATGCCGGCGGCGACTCTTTCCTCCTCCCCCCCTGCATGGTCATAGTCGCACTCACCGCTGACACCGATCGGCTGCGGCATTGTCCCCTGGTTTTAGAGCATCTATGGTCGCGTACAAGGTTTAAACTCGTCGGACCCAATGGCGGAAGAAAACGAGTTCGAATTTGGGTATTGGGATTTGCCGGAAGTGACACAGAGTGACGTTGGGAGCGACTTTTATGGCGATAAAGTATACAAAAGGAGCCCAAGATATGTTGCTTATCATGGATATGTCGCAAATGAGTGAACAACCGTATGCTTGAAATGTACAAAGCAGACGGATGAACCTCCAATGCATCAGTCTTATGTCGTGAACAAATTGACTCGATGAGTCCTAGAACCTGAAAATGAGGAGAAGAGCATCGCAATCACCAATGTCGACCGAGCCTCCATTGAACTGACCCGAGAATTTGATTCTCAGAGCAATCGGGCAGAAAGAGAAAGAGAGTACCTGCATGATGATGAAGCCATCGATGGCGAGGTGAACGCGGTGGTGAGGGATGGAGGAAGGAGAACTCCTCGACGATCTTGCCTTGGAGAGGTCTCTGGAGATTCCATCAACGCATCATCGATCGTGATTCCGACGGAGAATTGCAGAGCGTGTAGAGAGAGAGAGAGATGTACGGAAGGGCGATAGATGCGACTCGGTCGAGAGAGAACCCTGTTGATTGGACTTCACAAGTAGAGGATTGGTGGAACGGAACAGAGATGTTCATAAAGCACATTAGGGACAGAAATCTGGTCCCGAGTTTTGTCAAGTGGCAAGCCGACATGGAGGCTGAAATGAAGCATCATAAAGAGCAAAAGAAAGGATAGCACGCCGATGTTCCCGTCTAGAGGCGGCTTCCATGAAATTATGAGTTTGGCGGGTTCTCCTCCTGACTTGCAGACATCGCCCGCCCGAGGAGGGTCCGGAAGAGACCGGGACGGGACGGGAGATGATAAAGCTTCATCTACAGATTCTATGGATCGCTTGGCTAGTCAAGTGAAGTCCCAGGGATTATTCTCCTCAGTTGTTCTCTCTTTCGAAAGGGTCCTCAGGGGTCCTAAGTGCACAAGTAATGTCTTATCCACTTCACTGTTAAGAGATCCAATCCAAGATGTCTGCACTAACTCTGAACCATGGTAATCCGTATAGAAGAAATACAGTGACCAGTCATTCTCGTGAATTTTTTTTTTTCTCGGCCAAAAGACATCCTCTCACGATGAAAACGGTATTCTTTGTGGGAAAAAGGAAAGAAAAAATCCAAAGCACATAGTGTTGGCACGTTATGTATGTGACACGTATCCAAAACAATTAAAGATATACGAAAGAGATCAACAACAAAATAGAAATACATAAGTTTCTTGATTCAATTCACAGAAAACTCGTAGAGGGGAAGTATACCGGTGAGCTCAAAAACTATGGATCACCGAGAATCACACTCAAGATCCTCATTTATACGACAAGGTTTGGACTGCCTTTGTCAAGATATCGATTGGTATGGTGCAATTCATTTGGGAGATCTTCGTTTTCTTGAACATGAACATGACTGTAATCTTTCTTTTAATCTTGTCTTGACTTTAAATGTCATGACACCATAATTCAATTCGCTCCCAAGATTTGAATTGATATTGCTGGGTAAATTACTAGAGCTCAAAGTCACATTTATATCGATCTTCTTGGTGGATTTGAAGTTGGCCTTGCTCTTTGGGATGATTGCTTGCCCAACCCGGACACCTCCATAGGTAAAGTTCACAATAGAGGTGTCGTACTTGAAGGGACCCCAGTTGGTGTTCTTGACTCGAGTCGGGGCAATTGTGGAACAAAGGCAAAGTCTTAACAGTCAAAGTCTAGACGGCAAAGTCGCCAACCTTGAACTTGGGGGACTTGAATTTCATGATGACTAGGACGAAGAAGAGAGCTTGGACTACCTGAAAATAATGACGAAGGCGATGATGCTGATCGTCCACATCATCCTCTTCTTTCGCTTGGCCGCCTCATCCTCCATGGTATGAAGCGACTCTTGATCGTTCCGGTGATAGCCATTTGATTCGAATGGGGGTACTCGTTCTGGTTCTTCTCTGCCATTGCTAGATGGTCTTGTGGGGGAGCTGGTTTGTGATTCTTCAGTTTTTCCTTCGCTAAAGGGACTAGAGGTGTGAGAATTGTGAAGGCTGAGAATGTTGAGAAGTCCTCCTTATGCTGAGATGCATATACGAAGTTCGGGACAAAGGACAAATGGATGTGAGACTCACTTTCCAGGAAACTGCAATTGATGGAGACGCCAACGCGTTCGAACGTTGGAATCATCATGTTCTTCTAGAGGAATACGACTTAGGTTGAGTATGACCTCCAGACATTGCTTTTTCAATAAAGAAGAATTACCCTTTTACTCTATCATATCCGAACCACATTCTATTTTCCTTCTCTCTCTTTTTCGATTTTTTGCAACTGGGTACTAAACCAAAGCTCAAGGAACGATTGGAACAGAAGCAAACCCAGTCAAGAGCATTTGTCTATCGACTTCTAGAAAATCGTTATCCCTGCGATGCTAAATCGAATTTTTGTATCACAGTACTAGATCCAACGATTAAATGTCTATTCATGTGATATATACAGGATACACGGCTAAAAAAATTTGACATGGTGTTTTTTGGTGATTGTGGATGATCTGATGGTATGGAATAACAATTGCCAAAAACACTTAATAGGAGATCAAGGCTAGACATATTACACCGCGGCTGCGGTTAGGTACAAAGGAATCGTGCGATTGCTTATGTGGACAATTCCACGACGTTCCCTTACCAAAGTAATCGTAGGTTTTAAGAATATTCAAGGACTCCTGTCATCACTATTCATGCTACCATACGGAGTCCAATTTCACAATATCGTTTTATTGTACTTCTCCTCGATGATGTTCCATTTATGTAAAAACCCAAAATGATATTAAGAACAATAGCTATCACATATGATCTGTAAGAGAGAAAAATAATTGCATCAACAAAACCATCCTTTAAATCAAAATTTTCAAAGCTTTTGTTTTGATTCTCGTCTTTGTGCTTGCCCGTGCACTCGTTTTGATTGTTCCCTCAATTCTCTTGTGAACCTCATCCCACCCATTGAATCTACATCACCTTTTGCAAGCATGAGGACATCCCCGCTCATGTTTTTAAACCTAAACTGAACCGAATCATTAACACTGCTACTAGTGGTAGGTGTATTGGCTCGCCCGTGGAAGATAGACCTAGTAGAGTGCTGAATTTGGTCACTTTTTTTAAAATTGAAATTTAAAAAGAAATTGTTTCTTTCCCCATGAGATTGCGTTCGCGACTTGGCGAATTGAATCGAGCTCCTCCTCTTCGGGCTGGTGGAAAGATTGGGTGCCCTTTGTTAGAAAGGAGGTAAATTGAATTGGGGGAATTTGGGTATTGGGATTTGCCGGTTCTTGTTCAAGAATGCTAATTGGGAAGGTGTCCTGGTTAGGGCATAGATAAGAGTCAAAATCTAATTTCCACAGTGCGATGAAGGATGAAGGATGATGATATATGGTGGATAGCAAATGCAATTTCGTATCACTTGGGATGACTTGGGCGCTTCTACGTGTCCAGAATCATTTAGTTCTCGCTTTTCCCCTCTAATTAGACAATCTCTTCTAGGCTTAAATAGCTTGCAGCAGTATCGACCTCCAGGATGATGACAAATTAATCAATTCACAGCTAATTACACGTTAAATTTGTCCTCCTCTCCAGAATCCTGTATCTTCACCTTAAGCGATACATGTTCTTGCAACATTCGTGGAACGCCTGTCGCCTTCAAAGGTCAATCACTATCGTGATCCATGATCAATGATAACAAAATCACAGCTCCCAATAACATCATCATAGATTAGAATGAACAACAAAGGTCATATCCACTCAGGAAGTTTCAACATCCCTGGAAATGAAATTTTTTTTTGTAAAATTCGGGGCCAAGACCATCCGAACATGTCCATCGAACAAATTAAAAGTCTTTCGCCATTTCCTTTCGACCTGTCATCACTTCAATGTCATCTTGGCCGGCCTAACCAAGGAAAGGATTAGCTTTTCCTAATTTGATGACGATAATCGTGACACTATTTTTCCATAAATGCATGGTCAAGCCCAAGCTAGAGGTGTTAGCAATTAAGGTTTTGATATTCTATTCCGACAAAACGAGTAAAAATGAACATGATCTCGCTTTTAACACGGCTTGACAGCTTTGGAAACCTGCATGCGTCGCCTAGGCTACCACTAGGCTAGCAAGCTAGGCCAAATGAGTGGCCCTCTTTTGTTCATATGTACGTAGGTTGCTCCTCTTCTTCCTTAAACGCGAGCAGAGCCTGACGATCCCTCAAAATTTTCTTTCGAAGAAAACCTGCCTCCGTCGCCGCCGCCGGTGATGATCGGGAATGCGACTTCCAAGGAGATAGAACTCATTCGAGCTTGATGGGAGGCCGAAGCTCGGTAGAAGAGAATCGCGCCATACGCGAAGGCGACGTTTTACGTCATGCTGGCCACCTTCCTTCTGATGATGATGTCCTCGTTCCTGGCGTTCCTCTGCAGGCCGCTCGCCTTGCCTCGTCTTCGTCACAAGCGAGTAGTTCCGTCTCCCTCTTCACCACTCGAAGCGCACGCAAACCGATTCCGGCAGTACGAGGTGAAGTCCTCAGTCTTATGAATCCCTCGTCGATTTTCGCTTTCTTTACCGTCTTTAACACTCCAGATTTCCTCCTCCTGATATTTCCTCCGGTGATACTTTTTGCGCCAACGACCTCGCAAGCGGCCCCCAATTGATGGCGGCTGGAGAGCTCCGCCCCGCTCGCACCGCCCGGCCTGCTCCTCCTCTGCCCTGTCCGAGAGAAAGCATCAGCCGGCCTCGCCATGAAGTTTGATGGTTAATTGCCCTTGATAAGGAGTCTCTGCGTTCTTTAGAAGAAGGCTGCAGCTTTTTGTTTTTTTTTTTTTTTCACTAGCAAGTTTTTATCTCTCCTGTAAGCTCTCGCAAGCCGCCGCCATCATCGTGGCCAGACTATGCACTTCATATATACATATTTCCTTATGCTATTTAGTAATTGGTAATGGTATAATGAATTGGTAATGCATTCCCTCCTCCACCGTGTCCTGCACAATTTTCAGTTTCGACTGACATCATCCTAATCCGACAAAAGTAGTTTTCGTGTTGAAATTGGGGTTTTTCTCTGATCACATATTCAAGACTACAGTTCAATAGGGAAATACCAAATTGGCTTTGATTTTCCTTTGACTTGGTCTAGTTTCAGTTTGGTTCAACTCATTTGGAAAGATAATCGAACACCGCAACACGATGAAGGAATATGACCTAGACGGGAAGCTGTTTATCCAATTTGTGTTGAACCAAATAAGTGCTTAGTTTTTTGGAACAAAAAATGATTTGGAAATTGGAAATGATCCGGCAACATGGAAGTTATGGATAGTATTATGATATAAAAGGAATGATTTGGGAAAGTAAAGATATAATAAGGTGTCAATACCCTTATCTATGTAAGGATGTAGATAGTTCTACAAATTTCGATGACAAAATTTCTTTGAGGAGAGAAGAGTTGTGACGTCATAAATTTCGAGATATATGAAATGATTATTTTATCAATGTACCATTAATCATATTTACTTTGAATTAAACACTCATGAGTTAATCAACTATTTGTAAAGGCAAATAATGATCGATACACATACGACCAATAAATTCAATTAGGATAGTCCACTCGATCATAAGGATCAAAGAAAGACGACACTACACTGTTGTAGATTAATTAGTAAATGAAAATAAATCGATTTGGTAGAGATACGAGGTCAAACTGTGGGTGATTCTAAACAACTTTGATACTAATTGCAAACAACGTTAAACCGATTTTCTTTTGATCATGTACTCAAGGTGAGTAATCAATTCCTCATGATTACATAACAATTAATGATTGCCCTGATTTGAAGAGATATAATCGTAAATTGAAAAACTATTAACCATGGTTAAATGTGCGAAAATCCCTAAACACCGCCCAATAATTAGGTCGTACTACAGTCGTGATTGATTGATTTTAACTACAAATTTCAATGCAATTTCAAGATTAAATTATTGAACGTCACCTTATTAAACCCTATTTATCGGTAAGCCTGAAAATGTTGGAAAATGGATTAATGGGCCAGAATTGGAACCGAAATATAAGCCGGGCTAGACAAAGGCCCAATGGGCCTCACGCCCACATTGAATTCAGCCACTTAGGCCTAAGCAAGCCCAAGCCCACTCGACTTGGGCCAAGCCTATTCAAGCCCATTACTTTTAAATTGAGCCCAAATTCAATTTATTCAAGCCCATATAATTTTTTGGCCCATATATACATATAGCATTTTATACTATACTTTGTGAAATACCAAAATGCCCTTTCGAAGAAACTTATATAGGAAGTTGCACGAGGAAATTTGCAAAGGAAGTTTTTATTTTATTTACTCTCATTTTTTTCTTTTCTCTCTCCTCCCCCATTTCCCCTCTCCCACAATTTCTTTTCCTCTCTCATTTTCCTCTCATGTCCGCCAGCACCCCCCCCGCCTACCTTTTTCTCTTGGTCTCTCTCTTCTCCTTCTTCTTTGCCTTCATTTTTCCCCTTCATTCTTCATTTTTGTTGCACCATACCTCACCGGAATCATCGCCACCGCCACACCATCGTGCACCAGAGCGTTGCCATGCCACCGTTCACCCATTTGTGAGCTGTGCCCAAGCCATTGCTTCTCTTCTCTCTCTCTCTCGGTTCTCACCACCACTGAACACCACATCTCACTGAGACCCATTTTCATCACCACTTGTCTCGCATTTCTGGACGTAGCTGCGCGAATCCCTTGTCACTGCCATCATGCCCGTGCCATAGGAATCGTCGCCAGGTGAGTTAATTTCATAATCCTTGATTATGGTATTAAACTCTATTAGGGGTGGATTAGTTATGATAAAATTTTGGTTAGGCTTGGTTTAGCGCTAGTAATTGAGTTTTGTGCTAATTGCAATTAGTGAATGATCAATTATAATTAACCTTGATTTGTGGTTGTTTAATTATATTTAATCTCTATTAATATTAAATTATTTGACTAATCTGGTTTAATATTAAATTGCACTATTAATCACGGGGGTTAAGGTTAATTAGCCTAATTAACCTTGGTTAGTGAGGATTAATTAAAAGTAATCATGTTTAGAATTAATTATGGTTAATTATTTTGGATACTATTAATTTTTTTATTACATATTAATAATTATTTATTTTTAATAAATATTAATTATTAATCATTTCGGAATTAATTATGATAATTATTTTGTAGTAATGATTAACTAGTTATTTTTCGATGATGATTAATTAATTATTTATGAGTAATGAATTATTTTGGATATTAATTAATTATTATTGAGTAATAATTAATTAATTTGGGTAATAAATTAATTCCGAATATTGAATAATTAATTATTTTGTAGGTGATAAATAATTAATTATTTTCGAATTATAATTAATTAGTTATTATAGGGTAATAATTATTTATTTATTTTTGAGTAAAGGATTATTTTTGGGAGATAAATAATTAATTATTTTCTGTCGATAATTGACGAATTATTCCTAAGTAATAGTTAATTTATTTTTCTAAGGCAATACTAGTAATTAATTCTTTAAAGGTGAATTAATCATAGTTGGTCGTTATTTATAACGATTGAAATAATAGGTTGATGTTACATGTGCTTTCCACTCGGATTATATGTTGAAGGTATGAACTTTCCTGGATGAATGAGGCTTGTTCGTTGTTAAAATTTATTTTCTTGCAAGTGAACTTAAGATGTTGTTTAAGGAGTACTCTATGGATTTAGTTCATGAGACCCTAATTGGAAATGCCCAGTTCAGTTTGCCTAGGAACTAGGAGAAAATATTCACTAATTTGCAAGTGCCACCTCAACACATGAAATGGCATGCGTTTAAAGTATTCTTTAAAAGTGAAGGCAATAAAGTATTCTTTAAAAGAGTGTTTTCTGTTCACTAATCCGTTCCCACTCTGTTTTTTTCGAAGTGAAAGCGATGCAATAAACAAAAGCACTTCCGCCTTTTTAAAAAAAGGAAAAAACCGGAGAACTACTTTCACATTCATTCTCAAAGTCAGTTTTTTTAAGGAAAGAAATTCAAGAACGCTGTCACTCGGGCCATCTTCGAGAGAAACAGAGCACAAACAAACTGTACAGACCTTAGGAATGGCAATGTTCGAAGCGTTGGGTTCCTCTTGAATGGCCCTGTACTCGTTCATCTTCCATTTCGTCTTCCTCCCCGTCGGAGCTTTCCCCCTGTAGAACACCATGGTCTTCTTCACCCCGATCACCCTGTTGTCCGACGAGTACACGTACCCGGGGACCCCGTGGCCTTCCAGTACCCGGACGGCGTGGTCCGGTTCGGCCTCCCTCCGCGCGCTTCCCTCTCCTGCCTCGGCGCGAAGAAGAACCACTGCTCGGTGTCCCCGTGGCAGAGCCGCCCCGCCTGCCCTGCAATCACCATCACCACCACCACGAAAACCAAAAATGAGCAACCCATTAAAAAGGCTCCACCATTAAGACCAAAAAAGACCCCGAAGCAGGGGAGAGATCGCACGCACTCGGGAGCTGCCACGGGTCGATGTCGTAGACGTCGAGGACGGGGACCGCGCGGTGCATGTCCTGCCTCCGCCCCTCCAGCTGGTTCCGCAGGTAGAACGACACCAGCTCCTCCTCCGTCGGGTAGAACCGGTAGCCCCGGGGGAGCTCCTCCATCTCCGGCGGGTCCCGCTCCATCTCCGTCCCCCCACTATCTCCGTCATACGCCGATCGATGTCCTTGCATGAACGGAAGAGGGAATGGTTTACTATTCAAAAAGGGTTTGCTTTCTTGCTGCTGCTGCTGCTGCTGCCAGAGATAGAGGGGCACGTATGTGAGTTGATAAAGGGGAAGACTGCAGGAGATTATATAGAGGAAGGACACGGATGGTGCGAGTTGACAGGACTTTGGGCAAAGGGGCGTTTCCACGCGGTTTATGTGGAGAAAAAGGAGCAAACTTTCTGTCCAATAGGCGCAGCGCTTTGCCTGTTCCCGTCGTTCATTTATCCTGCCTTAGGCCCCAAAAAAAGTGAAGTGGAAGTGTTGTCCATATGCATCACACCTGTGTCCCTTCCCCTCCCTCCTTTTGAACCAGTCAGCTTTCTAGTCCTTCAGCCGGTGCTGTGCTGTGTCCCATGCTCTGCCTCCGCCGCGGCTTCCCTTTCTTTTCTTCACTTGTACGGTCGGTCGGAAGAGGGGGCGGCGAAAAGAGAGAATCGAGTGAGAGAGAGGAGAGAGAAAGCAAGTACAGGGGGTAGGGGCAGAAGAGAGACGAGAGAAAAGAAAGAGGAGAAAGAAAGGAGATTTCAATGACCTGTGGGACCCGAGGACACGTGGCGATTTTTGAATGGTTCAAAGTATGGATGACGTGGCACTTTTAGGGTACCTAATATTTTCTCGATTTGATTTCCCATCATCTTCTTGTCTCTCTCTTTTAGGAGAAAATATTCAGTGGTTTGCTCTCACCACGTCATCAGCTGACATGGCAAGCATTTTTTGCTCTCAGCCAATAATAACTTGACATGTGTACGATGATGTGGAATTAAAAAAAAAAACTAAAAACTTCATTTCTCTCACTTCCTCCACCATGATAGCCACCACCCGAGCACGATCGTCGCCGCCGCTCAAGCCACCGCGACCTCCATCCTCGAGTCCTTCGCTTTGTCCATGGACGAGATTTGGGCTTACCATCAATGCTCGCGGCCATGGACGATTCGCGGTAACCGGATCGTGAATGAGGCATCTCGGAGCCATGGACAAGCAAGCGGCCATGGATGATGGAGAACCCCGGTCGACCCAAGTAGCCTCTCGGGCTCCCTTTTTTTCGCGTTTTTCTCCAACCTCCGAGATCTCGCATTGTGTCCTCCCGTCCATGGCCGCCATCAACTCCGCCGGGCGTCGCTCTCCCGGATCGCCGAGATCGGCCATCTCGTGGTCGAACGCGTTCGAGCATCGAGCTCCGTCTTTTCGGTTTTCCCCAACCTCTAGATCGCATCGCGTCCTTCGTCCATGGCTTCACATGCCCGGATCTGGCGAGGAAAGATGGAACAAACCTTGGCGAGGCCGTCTCGCCCGGTGAGGGCCGGCCTCGTCGTGAAGCCATGGCCGCGGCAGATCGGCTCCAAGCCATGGCACCTAGCCGTGGACGAGCAAGGATGACGAAGAACTTTCAGATCTGGCGAAGACCCTTGATGGAGGCAAGCAAGAAGACTGCGAACTTTTAAATGGGAGCTCATCCATGGCCGCGAGCCTTGAAGGCGAGGTCCATGGCGACTCTGCCGGTAGCGACGACGGAGAGAGGCGCCGCATCTCGAATGAGCAACATTGGAGCCGACGCCGAGCGACGGACGGAGGTGTAATCGGGACCGATCGCAAACGCCACCTAAGCGGTGGAGATGGTGACCGGAGAGGTGGTGCTCTGTGATGGAGGAGGAAGGACCGCAAGCAACGCCGGAAGGGGTGGAGATGGTGGCCGGAGATGGTGGCCGGAGCAAGGGTGCTCTGTGGTGGAGGAAGTAGATAAAAATCAAAACTTTATTTTTTTTAATTCACCTCAGCAAGCACGTGTCAACTTGTTATTGGACAAGAGTAAAAAATGCGCACCACGTCAGCTGATGACGTGGTGCTTGCAAACCACTGAATATTTTCTCCTCGGCGTGAGTTTATTTCCTGTTAACCAATCACAAATTGACACATGTGGTGTGGTGACATGGAAATAGAGAAATTAATCAAAAATCCCCAAATCCAGTTGGACTTCTCTCTTCCTTCCCTTCCATCTGCAGCCAAGAACCCAACCTCCGTACCTCCTTCCGCCATTGCCACCGCCGGAGTGGCCGGCGTCGCATCTCTCCAACTTGGTTGTCTTCTCCGCCGGGTGCCTCACTTCCAGATCTGGAGCCTCGGCCACAAGCGATAATGGCTCATTCACACAAGACGATAGAGAGGGTGACGTGAAGGTCGGTGAAGTCCAGATCTGGAACCGTCGTCCGCCAAGGTTGGTGAAGTCCAGATCTAGAACCGTCGTCGCTCCCGGCCATGGCTCCAGATCTGGAAGTTCGGCTAGATTTAGAGTCTTGGCCGCAAGACTGAGGGGGCGAACGCGGAGGTCGGCGTTCAAATGTGGACGAGAGGCCGTCCATGGCCGATCACCACGCTCCGCATCGCCATATTCGAGGACGAGCACTCGCGGCAAGGCTTAGCCACCCAGACGACGGAGAGGTCAACCCGGACTTGATGATTGACGTTCACTCAACAGCTAAATCTGGTTTTGCTACTCAACAGCTTTGAGCTCGAGTCTTGGCTCATCTATGGCTGCCGGCGACGAGCTCAACAGCTTTGCCGCGGACCATGGTGGCCACAGTGGGGCGGTAGCTCAAGGATGGTGGCGGTGGCGGTGGCACCGGCGCCTTGGGCGTTTTAGATAACCAGGCCCAGCGGAGCGGAGGTTGAAGATGGAGGAGTAAAGGGGAAAAAAAATTATTTTTAAAAATTTTCATATCAATATCCATGTGTCAAGATCTAATTAGATAACAATAAATACATGCATGCAACGTCAGCCGTTGACGTGACGCTTGCAAATCTCTGAATATTTTCTCCACCGAGAAAATATTCACCGATTTGCAAGTGCCACGTCAACAGATGAAATGGCATACGTTTATGTACTAATACCCAATTAGATTTTGACACATGGATATTGACATGGAAATAAAAATTAATAATTTTTTTCTCTTTTTACTCCTCCGTCTCGCAACCTCCCCCTCCGCCGGGGGCTTCGCTATCTCCACCCCCCCACCGTCGCCAAAGCATGGTTAGCGGCAAAGATGTTCTCGTCTCTCGGCAAAGAACGGACAAAGCCAAGACTCGAGCTCAAAGCTAAGAAGCATACCGATCCGACTATTGAGCGACACCGATCGTCGCTTCCAAGCCGACCTCCCGTCCACCCTCTCTCGTCGTCCCGGCGCTAAACCTTGTCGCGAGAGATCATCCACGATATGGAAACAAAGGACCCAGATCGACTATTGAGCGACAAACGATCGTCGCTTCCGTGCCGACCTCCCGTCCACCCTCTCTCGTCGTCCTGGCAACTAAACCTTGGCCGCGAGAGATCGTCCACAGATATGGAAACGCGGAGTAGCAGTCGGCCACGGACAGCCTCTCGTCCACAGAACTGAGCGCCGACCTCCGCGTCCACCCTTCGATCGTCGTGAACTTCCCGATCTAGAGCCATGGCCGTGAGCGACAATAGTTCCAGATCTGGCTTCACCAACCTTGGCATCTCCCCTTCCGTCATCGTGTGTGAACGAGCCATCATTGCCCATGGCCAAGGCTCCAGATCTGGAACAAATGCAGCTGGTTCTACACAATCCACGTCTTAGATACGCCTTAACATTCTGCAAGCAAATAACCAGGACAATCTAATCCCATCTCCAAGCCCCAACAAAAGGATTCAGCATTCAGTAAAAAACGATCCTACCTACTTGAGCTCAAACATTCATGATGCCAACTTATGCAACCACATGGAACCAAAGAAAAACCATGTGGCATGACAAGTAGCTTTCTATTTTAGATATCGTAAAATTCATAAATTACTATCATATGATCTACTCATATAGATATTGATAGTGCATCGGCCACTTAAAGTTTTCCAAAGCCAACTCTATTATGTTCTTTGTGAAATTAATATCTATCAACCGTGGACTTGAGAAATTAAGGTAAATGGGGAAAGGGCCATCCCGAGTGCTTATAAGCTATGTAATCTCTTTGATTCATTAATTTAATTCCCAGCACGGTATTTAAGAAATCAAGTGATGCAAGAAGAAAAAAAGGACTTCCTATGCATTCTATATCTTCTACCTTTTTATCCAGTGAGATTGCCTTGGTGCAGTCCTCTTCACTTGTTGAAAACTGCAGACAGTCAACAGTGGTTAGCAGGAAGACATATAGATGAAGTACCAGTCAATATAGATAGCTGAGATATAACAAAAATAATCAGATACCATCCCAATTGCAAATATGCAGCAGCACGGTTGCAATAGTAAGTGGCATTTGTCCCATTCAATTTGATAGCTTCACTATAGTAAGTTACAGCTTTATTACACTGGCGTCCCTTATATGCAGCATTACCCTGCAAAAATATAGCACAAATAAACCACACGAGTAAAGTGTCAGATAACATTCACTTTGTTCACTTTAAATATATCCACTTTAAACATGTTGAATCAATGGTAAAGACAGAGAACAATGCAGACAACCCTAGAAAATGAATTAGCCACTCCATCTAAAAATAAAAATAAAAAAAGCAAAGAAATGTGTGTGTGTGCATGTGTGTGTTTTTTTAGTTGCAGACAAATCTCCAGAAAAGCATCCTCATAATGTCCAAAAGTTTGGGAAGATCACTCAAAATATCAAGGGCAAGCACTATTTTGATACCAACACTAGGCACTGAGGTAAGTGCTGCTGCAATAAGATAAATTGTATTGAAAGAACTCAACTTGCTGTCAACCAAAAATAACAAAACAAAATAGGAATAACCAAGTTATTCCTCAAAGCTACATATGATAGATTAAACAAACCTTTTCTTTTAACAGTTCAGATGTATCCAGGTTACCATTTGTATCTGCAAATGGTAATGAACTTGAAGCAACTGTAACTTGCTCTTGAAGAGATGAATACATATCTAAAACTGAATTGAGTAGAAATTTATCGCCTCCATGATATGAAATAAATGAGACAGAGGTGGCACAGCCCTCATCTTCCCCAGTGGAATGCTAACCTAGAAACCAGGAAGAGTATGAGTTGGACTCACCAAAGTAAGTTGAAAGAGGAAATCTATGTGGCATAGTAAAATCTAGGCTGCTTACCTGACAGCATCCAGACATGCTCGAGATACTTATCAGGGCAAGTGCTCTGTCAAAAAATTCAGCAGACGAGCACTTCTTTAAGTTCGTTGGCTAGGGAGGATCTGCTACCGTGGGAATTATCAATATACCATCATCCTGGAATGCAAAAAATACAATAGACATCATATAAGTGTTACTGAATTATGGAAGCAGCTAGATGATGGCATGTCAAACAAGCGTCATGGCAGAGCAAGCATAGAACAAGTAACAAGAATATTGTTTCACTTGTAAGTCAACCGATTTTGCATTTTTTTTCCTACACCAAAGTCTCATCTCATCTACTGCAAAATCCCAACAGTTCTGATGAACAAGAACAAGAAGATATAAAATCAATTAGAAAATTGTCAAAACAGTCCTTTCCCATCATGTAATTCTAGTTATCCTGGTGTACAATGTGAAACAAAGAGAAAGATAAATTTAAAAGTTGGTGAAAGAATAATTTAATAGAATGCAAATACGGCAACATCCATGGAGCTTAAAAAAGAAATAATATAAACCTGATTACCGACCACCACAGCAAGCATAAAGAAAATGCTAAGCAAGAAAATTATAGAGCCCAGTATGCTTGCAACTGGAAATGCAGTACGAGAAATGCATAAATAAGATGGTGCCAAAGAACAGTATCAACTACCTTTAAATGACTTTGAAGGGCTGCTCGCATCTCACTTCTGACTTTGTATAAAGTTTTAATGTTTTCAAGTGAAGTATTTGCTGCCGTACGAACACAATTAGCCGCCCAAGGTCCAAGCCTGGGTTTGACTGATTTGACCCACTCTTCATGGTTTGTTTTGAATTCACATCTGGGAAGCGATTGCACAGAAAACTAAAGATGGTCAGAATATGACACCACCTCAACCAAAATGAAACATACCAACAAGTATTCAACTATGCAATTGAGAAAGGGAACTAGTTAAATGCGCAACTAAGATATAATAATTGCTCTAGGAACAGTACAAAATGAATTTAGTGCAGGCAGGTAGGCTTACTGCCCCCATAAAGCCAAGACATCCAGAACCATGATTAGACCCCTGGTTCCGATTCTGTTTGCATTTTGGCCTTCAAGGAGCAATATAAATTGGCCTGCTAGGAATATAATATTAATATTAATTCAAAGTTATGATAGAGAAACACCTTTGCAACGAAAGCAGAATTGAAGTTGTCTGTGCTCTTATCAAAAGAATGATGTTTATGCAAACAGCAAGGTACAGCAGCCATTGAAACACAACCACAGATGACCCACCTAAAACCCTTAAGCCCATCCCAGTATCAACTAACGGAGGAGGCCAGGTCATGATGAAACTAAACAGGTGAACATCACAAACTAATCGACATGATGAAACTAGCAAAGCATGTCTGTGTGACTGGAACCAGAACATCACTAAACTAACCCCCCGGCCAAAGCATATTGGAGTGCTGAACTACAAGAGAACGAATTACAACACTAGTAGTAAGTAAATGCAGACAAGAACAATTCAATTCTCAGCAAACACGCACCTCTGCTATCCGAATCCAAAACCGAACCAAAGGCCGAAATACGACCCAATTCCGCCAGACCGTCCGAACACACTTCCCTCCTACAGGAGCCCAACACAACATCCCTCAACGCACCACCGACCTCCTCACACAAGTTCACTTCATTCCTCCCATTAGCAGAGCAGGACCGCCTCCAGCGCCTCGATATCGGCACCTGGACTGCCACGAAATGCGCGACCGCCCCGCCGTCCTGATCGAACACGGGGCTCATATGGAACAGCATCCACAGCGGCGTCCCGTCCTTGCGGTAGTTGAGCAGACTGATCTGTATCGGCCGCTCCTCGCGTATGGCCTCCCGAATCTCCATCACCGACCGCTGGTCCGTGCAGGGGCCCTGGAAGATCCTGCCGTTGCGGCCGACGACCTCGTCCCGGGCGTAGCCGGACATCTTGAGGAAGCCGCGGCTGGCGAAGACGATGGGGTGGCCGCCGATGCAAGGGTCGGTGATGGTGAAGTTGTCGGGCAAATCGTCGAGGGCGTCGCGTCGCGCGCCGAGCGGGAGTAGCGGGCATCGAGCGACTGCTCTATAAGAGCCGATTGCGACTCCATCTCAACAGCGCACGCGCTCCTTCAGCTCCGTCAATGCCTTGTCCTGAGCGTTTTGAGCTCAATGCCATGTACGCGTCCCCTCTGATTGCTCGAAAAAGAGCGAAATCGAGCGAGCGAAAGAAAGAGAGAGAGAGAGTGATGAAAGGGGGTTAAAAAAGGAAAGCGAGGGAGGGACGACGCGGATCTGAGCAGTAGCAGCGATGACCGGCGGGGGCTTAGGGGGAGGCGGAGCGGAGGCGGACGCAGAGGCGGTGGGGGCGTGCCAGAGAAAAGCGAGAGAAGTGTTTTCGTCGTTCTTCAGAGTCTTCCGAAATTGAAAAGAGGAGAGAGAGTTTTCTTGAGCGGGAGTTTTTGAGCATTTATTGCTCATCTGACTTTTTCTGTGGTAGCCAGAGGAGAGAGAAAAACTGCACCGATTTTAATCTTTTCGATTTTTCAGCCCGTCCAACTCACACGCCACGTGTTGACATTTCGGTGGAGCCACATAGGAACATGCGCGCCACGTAGGACGATGACGTGGTGATTGCTAATCACTGAACATTTTCTCGTGGTGGAGGAAGTAGATAAAAATCAAAACTTTATTTTTTTTAATTCACCTTAGCAAGCACGTGTCAACTTGTTATTGGACAAGAGTAAAAAATGCGCGCCACGTCAGCTGATGACGTGGTGCTTGCAAACCACTGAATATTTTCTCCTCGGCGGGAGTTTATTTCCTGTTAACCAATCACAATTTGACACATGTGGTGACATAGAAATAGAGAAATTAATCAAAAATCCCCAAATCCAATTGGACTTCTCTCTTCCTTCCCTTCCATCTGCAGCCAAGAACCCAACCTCCGTACCTCCTTCCGCCATTGCCACCGCCGAAGTGGCCGGCGTCGCATCTCTCCAACTTGGTTGTCTTCTCCGCCGGGTGCCTCACTTCCAGATCTGGAGTATCGGCCACAAGCGATAATGGCTCGTTCACACAAGACGATAGAGAGGGTGACGTGAAGGTCGGTGAAGTCCAGATCTGGAACCGTCGTCCGCCAAGGTTGGTGAAGTCCAGATCTAGAACCGTCGTCGCTCCCGGCCATGGCTCCAGATCTAGAAGTTCGGCTAGATTTGGAGTCTTGGCCGCGAGACTAAGGGGGCGGACACGGAGGTCGGCGTTCAAATCTGTGGACGAGAGGCCGTCCATGGCCGATCACTGCTCTGCATCGCCATATCTGAGGACGAGCACTCGCGGCCAAGGCTTAGCCACCCAGACGACGGAGAGGTCAACCCGGACTTGATGATTGACGTTCACTCAACAGCCCGGATCTGGTTTTGCTACTCAACGGCTTTGAGCTCGAGTCTTGGCTCGTCCATGGCTGCCGGCGACGAGCTCAACAGCTTTGCCGCGGACCATGGTGGCCACAGTGGGGCGGTAGCTCAAGGATGGCGGCGGTGGCGCCGACGCCATGGGCGTTTTAGATAACCAGGCCCAGCGGAGCGGAGGTTGAAGATGGAGGAGTAAAGGAGAAAAAAAATTTATTTTTTAAAATTTTCATATCAATATCCATGTGTCAAGATCTAATTAGATAACAGTAAACACATGCATGCAACGTGAGCCGTTGACGTGACGCTTGCAAATCTCTGAATATTTTCTCCACCGAGAAAATATTCACCGATTTGCAAGTGCCACGTCAACAGATGAAATGGCATGCGTTTATGTACTAATACCCAATTAGATTTTGACACATGGATATTGACATGGAAATAAAAATTAATAATTTTTTTCTCTTTTACTCCTCCGTCTGCAACCTCCCCTCCGCCGGGGCTTGCCTATCTCCACTGCCCCACCGTCGCCAGCATGGTTAGCAGCAAAGATGTTGAGCTCGTCTCTCGCAGCAACGGACAAAGCCAAGACTCGAGCTCAAAGCTAAGAAGCAGACCAGATCTGACTATTGAGCGACAGCCAATCGTCGCTTCCAGGCCGACCTCCCCGTCCACCCTCTCTGTCGTCCTGGCGGCTAAACCTTGGCCGCGAGAGATCGTCCACAGATATGGAAACGCGGAACGGACAGCCTCTCGTCCACAGAACTGAGCGCCGACCTCCGCGTCCACCCTTCGGTCGTCGTGAACTTCCCGATCTAGAGCCATGGCCGTGAGCGACAATGGTTCCAGATCTGGCTTCACCAACCTTGGCGTCTCCCCTTCCGTCATCATGTGTGAACGAGCCATCATTGCCCGTGGCCAAGGCTTCAGATCTGGAACAAATGCAGCTGGTTCTACACAATCCTTTTCTGGTTTGGTAGTCTCGTGACAAACAAACCTGCACAATTTCAATCCATGGATTTTGTGTTGAGTGGTGGAAAGAGCGACTAACTTCAACCATGGACTCTCACATCCGTGTTTTATTTGATGCATAGGAATAAGAATGATGGGCAGTCGTGGTCGGATGGACGCATGGCCTTCTCCTCCCCTAGTATTTGGACAGGACACAATGTCGGGTTCTGTCTATTTGGATACAAGACCTTTCTGCGGACGTTGGGCATTTACATATAAAACGTGCTCCTGCTGACAAATTAACATCAACGCTCTCTCATAATTGATGCGAAAAAGCAATATCGAATTGTGTCAGATGAGTTGAGAAATCCTGGTAGAATGTTTCATTGGCTAAACACTGATCATTTCAAATTCTAGATGCCATTACCCATGGTTTAAACTATGACCCAACCAAGTACCTTAATAAACTCAACATCTTTATTTCGCAACTAAATCACGCTACTCTCTCGAAACTGTTAATTTAGCAAAAAGACTAGCTTCTTCTTTAAGATATCATCACATTCATGAGATCGAAACAAGATTCGGCAAGTTTTTTCCATAGAGATATAATGCCATAGCGATTACCCCTGGATTTTGCAGAAAGGAAAAAGGGTTTACCCTTCCTAAGAATACTAAAATGGTTGAAATCCAGCTCGTGCGTATCTCTCACATCCAGGTTTTATTCTGAGGAGTGCGAAAACAATAATATTTCTCATCGTGTGAGACTCATCATTTTTTTCTTGAAGGGCTTCCATTTCAACAATCCTCCTAACTTCTTTAGGATCGAAAGTGACCTTTTTGGAATTTACGTGCTTCCAGACCATGCACGACAAGCATAATATCCGTTAGCAATCCAGCACAAGCAAGCACTTGACAGATCGGTTGAAAACATTTTCATTCGCTGATGCTCGTACCTTCCAAGGTGGATGGATATGCATGAGACAAAATGAAGAGACAACACTAAAAAGAAAGAGATGCAAATTGAAATTGAAATTGAAATGATGAGGAAATTAGAAGAGACATAAAATTAACAATAAGATTATTATTCCATCTAAATCGCAACATATGAGTTCGCCAAATCATCTTTCTCCATCATACATTCATATAAGAGGTTTTCCCCCTAACTGTGAAGGAGGATTCCATGGATAACATTTCGTGTAACCTCCGGTCTTGACATCAAGCAAACAAGGACCATTGGCCGAGATCTTCCAAATACAAGTGGAGCATTTCAATTCGTCCCTAGCTTGGTCATATATGTCAAAATAATGAAATTGATTCGGCCATGCAAAGTTGCAAAAGAACAACGTGCTTCCGACGAAACTGGGCGTGAATGAGAATCCCCAGCTCGCCGTTGACGTAATATCATGGAATCCGAGATCGTCATCCTTTGATTTGCAATGAACTCTTACAGTAATTCCACCAGTCATATTGTTCTTCATCTCGACATAGGTCTTTTTCCAAATACTTTTTCCAACACAGCTCGTTACAAATAAAGAAGAAATAAATATGAGCATAGCTAATGTCTTCATTGTGGCGTACATTGCTCTGACATCAACACCATTGAGCTATTTAAGGACGGAGAATGGGCATATCGGATCTTTTATTTTATTTTTTCCTTCTTTTTTATATATCGGAGTTTCCTTTTTATTTGGCAGATGCCACTATGGGAAAAGAATTGCTATATTATCTCTTTTTTATTTCATTCTTTTATAGTCTGGAATTAGAATTCCCATATTACATTTTCCGTTTCCATATTACATTTTATATTCTTTCCTTTTTGCTCTGGAATAAGAATTGCCACGTAAGATCAGCTACATTGCTGCAATATCATCGTCATTCAGATATTTAAAGATGGAGAGCGGAGCATATTGAATCTCGCCAGCTTGCCACAACCATCTTTTACCTTTTATTTTTCTTCTTTTTTACTTGGGGACGAAAATTGCGATATTAGGTTTATTTTTTTCCTTTTTTCCTTTTATCAAAGTTTCCTTTTGTCAAAAAGAATTGTTATATGACCTCCTTTTTCTTTCCTTCTTTTATAGTTTGGGATAAGGATCCCATATTACCTTTTATATTCTTTCCTCTTTAGTCTTGTATAAGAATTGCCACTTCTTCTTTTTTACTTTTAGATAAGAATTGCCAAATAAGATCAGCTATAGATCAAGCATAATATATCATGTATAGCTTAGCTTAACTAAAGGAGAGAAAACCAAACAACTTTGTGATAGCTATTGTCTAGTGTCTTTTCTCACATTAACATCTTTGGTTTTGTTTGGAATAGTGTTTACTTTTAACTTGTTACGGACGAATTTTATTTAAATGATAATAAAAAATTTTAATATACAATGCAATGCAAATTAACATAAAATTCTTTTTGTAAACTTTTAAAAGAAAGGGCATAATTGGCAGTTGATTAAAGGGCAATGGTTGCCTTTTAGCATTTAAACAAGCTAATTAGTGCTTATCAATCTCTAATTGCAAAAGATTTGACATAAAATGATCATTTCAATCTATTTTTTTCACAAAATCAAAATAAGATTGTACAATGATTTCCTTTTAGCATTTAAACAAGCCAATTACCATTTATCAATCTTCAATTGCAAAAGATTTGGTATGAAAGGATCATTTGACGAATTTTTTCACAAAATCAAAATGGGATTATGCCATAATTTCCTTTTAACAAAATGGCAGCCAGATCCGTAATTGCAAAAGATTTGGCATAGAACACACAAATAATTCTAGAGATATTAAGAGCTACCAATTTATTTATTCAAAATCATTTGATCAATTTTTTCACAAAACCAAAATGAGATTGTGCAATAGTTTCCTTTAACGTTTAAACAAGCCAATTACCGTTTATCAATCTCTAATTGCAAAATTTTAGACATAAAAGGACCATTCGATCACTTTTTTCACAAAATCAAAATGAGATTGTGCAATGGTTGCCTTTTAGCATTTAAACAGGCAAATTTTTGTTTATCAATCTCTAATTGCAAAGGATCATTTCATCAATTTTTCACAAAATCAAAATGAGATGGTGTAGCGGTTACCTTTCGCATAATGATAGTTGGATTTCTAATTACAAAAGATTTAGCGTAGAACTTACAAATAATTCTAAAGACATTCAAAGCCACCATCAAAGTTATTTATTAAGGATCATTTGATCAACTTTTTCATAAAATCAAAATGAGATTAACAAGCCTATTATTTATTAAATTTATTGCAAAAGATTTGGCATAAAAGGGCCATTTGAATTTTTTCATAACGACCGACCAAAAAAAAATTTGTAACGGGTTTTGCTAGCACAATAGTTTTTTGACTATTGTGAAAATATAGTAGGTTGTAAATCATAAATTCTTGAGGGAGTGGATCACAATAATTCTTATTTGTTTTTTCTTTGTTTTTTTATGGCTTAAGACAAATTGTTAATCTCACAGTAATTAAGAATTGTCACATAAGTATTTCTCTTTTCACAACATGAAAATGAGATTGCGCAATGGTTTTCTTTTAGCAAAATGATAGTTGGATCACTAATTGCAAAGGATTTTGCATAGAACTCACAAATAATTCTAGAGTTATCCAAAACTACCATAAGGTTTCCTTTGGCGGTCGGGATAAGATTAAATTTATCTTATACTATGTTTGTTGGGTGCTTAAGATAGGATAAAGTCGAATATAAGGGAATATCGACCGGATAAAATTATCCCATAGGGGAGATGAAATAAAGGTGGATAAGATTTTTAATTTTATAACAAGAAAGTTAAAAATTCTTAAATTAATAAATGTAAAATTAATTTCAATATAAATAATATTTGAATTCTAATATAAAATTCAAAATAACAAAAAATAAATTTTTTATTTTTTTAATTTAATCTTATTTTCATGTGTATATTCGAATTTAATTCTCTTATAATATATGTTTATTACATATTTTAGGTTTTTTAATATTTTAGGTATATTAATACAGTTTTCTATTTAATAAAATTTTATTAGAGAATGATAGAATGGGAAGAAAGAAATAAAAAATTAATTAATTAAAAAAAGAGAGTAAAATGAAATAAAAGATAAAAATAAACTAGGCAAGAGTGTCGCAAGAGATTTTTACCATCTTCGTTTGTAAAATTTATGGCTTGTTTCTATTAATATGCCATTTAGACCAAATAATATATATAATATAATGTGAATATATCCAATTTTATTACTGCAATCACTAAACAGCTGATAAGATATAACAAAATTCTTAAATTTCATATCATATCCAATCCTATCTTGATAAGAAATCCAGACGATCACACGTAGCATAAAAATTAATTTTTTGATTTTTATCATAAAAGTTATTTTTTAAGGATCATTCGATCAATTTTTGGACAAAATCAAGGTGAGATTGTGTAATGCTTTCCTTTTAGAGTTTAAACGAGCCGATTACTGTTTATTCAATCTCAACTTTTATTTTCCCCAAAAAAAGGAGTTCCTTAGAGTGTGGATACTTCATGCTAGTATAAGTTCTCAATATGACTAGCATTGCCAAAGATTTTGTCATTAAACAAAATCTCGATTTATGACTTACCTTATGTGACAATTCTTATCCCAAAGTGGGTACGAAGAAAAATGAAAATTAATTCCTTAATTAATTGTCCCAAATTAAGAGAGAAGTCTGGTTGCTGCAAGCTGGTGGGCTCCAACATGCTCCATTCTCCATCCTTAAATAGCTTGAGGATAATGATATTGGAACATCGTATGCCACAATGACGAAGACATCAACCACGTTCATATTTATTTGGTTTTTATTTGTTACTAGCTGCATGAGAATTGTTATGGGCAAGACCATTGTTGTGATCAATAACCGTGTGGGGCAAGGCGCTACTCTAACAGTTCACTGCAAATCCAAGGACGATGATCTTGGAGTCCACTATATAACGGAAAGCTGGTCATTCTCATTCACACCCAATCCCTTCGGGAGGACATTGTTCTTTTGCCGTTTTTCTTGGCCAGGTCAATCCGAGTGGTTTGATATATACAAAGGAAATAGGGATTGGCATTATTGTGAACGATGTATCTGGAATATCTTGCCTAATGGTCCTTGCAGGCTTAGTGACTCTGGAGAGTTCGATGTTTGTTATCCATGGAATCCGAAATCTCTTATATGAATGTTTGGTAGAGAAATATGATGTTGTGAACTCATAATTCTCGATTTCAAAATAAGAATCATCTTTGTTATCCGTTAAATCAATATTCACACATGTGCATTTCTCTTCATGTGTCCTCATCATTGACTTTCGATTGGCATCTCTTTCTTTAAATTGTCGTCCCTTCTCTTTTTATCATTCTATTTGCACTTATTACTTACATTGTTTCTCATCTCTATTAAAATGTTTTGATGTAATTCAATTTTAATAAAAGAAGAGAGTTAAGAAGTGTCAAGCTATAATGGTTTTGAATTTGTCGAATCAACGTACAATAAATAGTTAATGAGAATCAAGCAATCGTTGTTGGAGCAACGGATAAACAATCGCAAGATGCCTTTGAAGAAACCATGAGAGTGATGATGTGGGCCCCACCGTCTATAGAAACCAGTCAGATGAGGGAGTGAGTGTCGGTCGTGGACGGAGGAGGAAAGGGTTAAAAACAAAACCTGTGCAAAACGCAAAGCCCTCCATAGAGAGAGAGAGAAGCCTGCTAAGGAGAGAGAAGGGCTGAGGGGGAAATCTTTGGTTAAGACGAAGGCGACGTTATTCCCCGTGACGAACGGGAACGGAGGCGTCCAACTCAAGCTGGTGGGGACGCTCACAGCTCACGGCTGCTGTCGCTGTCGTTTCTTTGCCCCTTATAACTCAGAATTGAAAAAATGGCCTAACCTAACCACCTGGGTAAGACATCATTTAACTTATACCTAACATGCTGATTGTTCTTTTTAGTTGTTACTGGGTCATTGAGAATGACACAAATGGCTCTTGAATTTAGGCTTGGCATGCAATGTTATCTTTTGATTTTGAATTTTGTTCGGTGTGATGATTCCCAAACTATCAACAGATACTCAATGCACATCTTCCTATTTGCTCAAATGACGAGCGTGGAGTATAACGTGCCCGAGTTAGAAGTGAGAATTGGTAAATTGGTTGGGCAAATGAAAAAGGGTCCTTCCAACGCGAGCTCGCAGAAAAAAGGCAGGGCGAAAAAGGGGAGAACATTGCGGACAGGGAGTCGTTGTCGGTTAGCGGAGCGGGCACTGCCATCCACCCGACGCCTCCAAACATTAGTCCAACCATACATAGTAATTAATACAATTTCTCATTCATTCATTATTCTTATCAACAGAATTATATCCTGTGATTAAAAAACGCTGGGTAACCTCCACATGATCATCGGTCATCTTTTTGACTCATCAGCATAGTCCATCCATCCATCCATCCCTCAACATCGACATCTTCCTCCTCCTCCAACAGTGGCAACGTAAGCAAAGAGCCACCCTATTGGAAGATATGCATGGATTATTCGATATTCAATTAGGAATGGAATTAAGTCAAGATCATTTCAAAATTGGATTTGATTTATTGTATATTTTATTTCCTTTTCTTTGTACACATCTTTTACTATAATATGCACAGATGTACATCGAATCATAATACAATAAAAAAAAACATTTTTCTCTCCATATCTTGTCTTTTGCTCCTCGCTTCCATTCATGGTATTAGAGCAGTGTTTGCTCCTATTTGCTTCCGCTTGATTGCCTGTTGACCAAAGGTTCTGACCTGCAAACTGAACAAATTCTCCAGCAAAGGAATCAGTTTCTTTAAGAAGCAGGAGATAGGAATTTTTTTACCATCATGACTCGTGATTTTCCACTAGAATCGAAGCACGCCATTGAAGGAATTACACCTCCAACAGATCAAAATTTGGACTCACCTACCCAAATTTCGGGTGTCCAGCAACATTTCCAAACTTGAACAAGTCTAGGGTAGCCCATTCCAAGCCAGCCCATGGGGGCCATTCTTACCGGTGGGTGCCATTCCAATTTCAACCCAATCCATTTTATTTTGGATTTTTTCATAACGACCAACCAAAAAAAAAAATCCATAACGAGCTTTGCTAGCATAACAATTTTTGGACCACTGTGAGAATAACAATAGGTTATGCGTCATAAATTCTTGAGGGAGCGGATCACAATAATTTTTAATTATTTGTTATTTATTTTTTTGTGGCTTAAGAAAAACTGTTAATCTCACAGTAGATTAAGAACTATCACATAAGCATTTCTCTTTTCACAACATCAAAATGAGATTGTGCAAATGGTGTTATTTTAGTAAAATGATAGCTGGATCCCTAATCGCAAAGGATTTGGCATAGAATTTACAAATAATTCTAGAGTTATTCGGAGCTACCATAAAAGTTATTTATTAAGGATCGTTTGGTCAATTTTTTTGACAAAATCAAAATGAGATTGTGCAATGCTTTCCTTTTAGAAAATTTTTTTTGGGTCAAATTTCCTTTTAGAGTTTAAACAAGCCATTAACTGTTTATCAATCTCAATTCCTCCCCTCCCCCCCAAAAAAAAAGAGAGAGAGAGAGTTCCTTAGAGTGTTGATACATTATGCTAGTATAAGTTCTCATTATGACTAGCATTGCCAAAGATTTTGTCATTAAATAAAAACTCGATTTATAACTTACCTTATGTGACAATTCTTATCCCAAAATAGATAAAAAGAAAAATGAAAAATAATTCCGCAATTAATTGTCCCAAATTAAGAAAGAAATATGGTTGCTGCAAGACGGTGAGCTCCAACATGCTCCATTCTCCATCCTTAAGTAGCTTAAGGATATTGATATCAGAACATTGTACGCCACGATGATGAAGACTTCAACCACGCTCATATTTATTTGGTTTTTATTTGTAACTAGCCATGTCGGAATTGTTATGGGCAAGACAACTGTTGTGATCAATAACCGTTGGGTGGGGGTGGGGGGGGGGGGGGGGTGAGGCACTACTCTAACAGTTCACTGCAAATCCGAAGACGATCATCTTGGAGTCCATTATATAAGAGAAAGCTGGTCATTCTCATTCACACCCAATCCCTTCGGGAGGACATTGTTCTTTTGCGGTTTTTCATGGCCAAGTCGATTTGAGTGGTTTGATGGTTTGATATATATAAGGGAAATAGGGACTGGCATTATTGCGAACTGTGTATTTGAAATATCTTGCCCAATGGTCCTTGTAGGCTTAGTGCCTTTAGAGAGTTCGATGTTTGTTATCCATAGAATCTGACACATCTTATGTGAATGTTTGATAGGGAAATATGACATTGTAAACTCATAATTCTCGATTTCAATGGAATAAGAATCATCTTTGTTATCTTTTAAATCAATATTCACACATATGTGTTTCTCTTCAAATGTCATCGTCATTGACTTTCAATTGGCATCTCTTTCTTTAAATTGTAGTCCCTTTCTTTTTGTCAATCTATTTGCACTTATTACTTACATTGTTTCTTGTCTCTATTAAAATGTTTTGATGTCAATCTGTTTTTATTAAAAAAAGGTTAAGAAGTGTCAAGCCATATCGATTTTGAATTTGTGATGTTGTGTCATATCACGAATCAACATACAATAAATAGTTTACAAGAAGCAAGCAGTTGTTGTTGCTGCCACCTAACCTAATACACGCTTGCTACCGGATATGAGTGTTGACATTAGTAAGTCTGAAGTTATGGATACATGATAGTGCCACTATTTTTTGAAAGTAAGGATGACGCTTCAACTCCTGGTTTGCTGCGGATTCATGTATGGACCTATCCTTTAAAGCGTTTATTTGCTCATATGTAATTGGCATGTCACGCATAAGTTCGCTTCATAAAACTGCAAGGCTCCTTCCTCAAACTTTTCTTCCGCCTTTTGCTGCATCTGCTTGATGCTGTGTCTCATGTAGCGAGATTAGGCTTTGAGAAATCGTTTTGCGAGATCGTGGTTTTGATGACAAGAAGCTACTTGAACAAGCTTTTGAGTTCAGGGTATGCTGAAAGCAAAATATTGGCTCGAGGAGCACACGAAAGAACGTGTTGACGTTTGCACAGTTTCCCTAAGCACTCTTTGCAAGTTGTGCTAGGATAATTTGTCGAGTTTGTAGCGTAGAGATGTGATTTGCTAAATGGATTTTGACTTATTCCATGGTGCCGTAGTCTCTTCCTGCTGGGTTTCTTCTAATTGCTAGATGTCTTACAAATACTATGTTGTGTTTAGATTCCATTACTTATTTTTCGAGACCACACTATAACTTCTATCCATATATATTATGTGCCGATACCTGAATTTCCTCCATAGTCTAACTTAGAAAATTCAAGGTTCGAGATTCCCAATCACAACGAGTCTCATTTCTTGACAAAAAATTAAATTAGTATCATTAGTATCTCAATTGCATAATAGATGTCAAATGTAGCATGTGTGCAAAACTAGGCCTTAAGATTCAAATTTTTCAAAGAAAAAGAAAAAGAAAAAGAAAAGGAAAGGAAAAGAAAAAAGAAAAAAGAATGTTATTATTATTTGGTTAGTTTCTAATCTTTTCTTTAGATATTTGATTTAAGGACTATAATTATAAAATACCCCTGGTTGAATTAAAGAAATTTTTATCTATGAGCCGGTCAATCATCTGGCACATGATACTTGAGTATAGAATCCTCGTGATGGAATCAAGTGACACAATAGCAGAAAACCCTAGAAGAAGTCCATATTATCCTCTTAGGTTGCATTTGATCGTCTAGATTCAAATCAAGATAAAATAATGTGAGATTAGAAATCCTTTGAATATCCTTCAAATTGTAGAAAATCCTCTCTTATTTTTGGTACAACGCAGGATAAGAATAAAATCTTTAGAATTCACCATAGTTATGCAAAGATTGGATGGTCAAAATTAAGGTATTGATCAGTGACCAATCAGCATTGAAGCAGCGCGAGGAACCTAGCAATCGAGAGTACGAAATCTGGTCATTTTCTTTTTTCTCCTTTTGATTCCACTTCTCTCTCCGGTTTTCGACTGGAACAAAATGCTGAGAAGGTGCGGTGCCTTAAAAAAGAAACAGGTGACGCTTAGATGCCATTGCCATGCTGGAATGGCTTGCCAGGATTTACTTGACATGCAAAGGAAAAGCTTAAAATCAGTAACACCAGTTTTCCATCTTTTTGCTTGAGACTTGGCAGGACATAGAATTCGCTCCTCTTTGATAGCTTCATCTTCGAATCTCACATTAGGCAATAAGCATCTGTCCCCAGAAGCAGATGATTCGATGGGGCCACCATAGCAGCATGTTGCAGCGGGTGCCAAAATGAAGAAGAGCTCTGGCCAGTCCGCTCATCTACCCACCACCAAGGATGTAGACAGGAAATTGATGTCTCAACTTGCTCTTGGCCCAACTAAGGAACAGCGTTGAAGACATAATTCATGTTTTATCCATCCAGTCATGTTAAGCAGATTTGGTGGAACTGCTACTACATTCAGCACCAGCTTCTGCTTTTGGAGTATGCCAAGCAGACTTCATCACATGCCCTAGCAATAACTTGATTAGACAGAGCATCTCCAATGGCTGCAGCATTGATCACCTGTAGACGAGGGAGGTGTAACTGAAAGCAAAATTTGTGCAATCTCCACAACATTTAAGGTGCCTACACCAGCTTATAACAAAGATTCGATGCACGACTGGGGAGCAACATGAGGTGCTACATTTCCTTCCTGAGATCTCTATTTCCTATGTCCATGCACTAACATTTCAAGGGACAACAGTCTAAAGGAACCTATCTTCGGAATTAATGGATTGTTTTTCACTATTATAGAACAGATTTTTTCTTGTATTTTGGTACAAAAGTCAACATCGTGACTTTCACCTAAAAACTTCACATTCCTGTCAAGTTGATTACAACAAGCAACCCTCACTTCTTGTTATCGAACCCACAATGATACCCAGGGTACGAAAGTCAATAAACGAGAGCTATGGTAGACCTAGGTTACACGTTTCAGGGAGTTCTCACGCAGTATATCTTCTTACAAGCACATTTGAATGCACAGATATATACAGATTCATATAAGCATGACATGCGGCAGATAAAGCTTCAGAATGTCATTTACAACTAATAGACTTTCCTACTATCAAATCGTTTGGGCACTTTGAAAAACTTGAGAAGGATATACACTTTTACCTAACCTTATATAGGATAAGGAATATCCTATCCCCAGTTTATTATGGGCTATAAACATGGCTTTGTTTCATGCCATAATGAAGTTCAAAAAAATTCGCATAATTAAAAAGAAAAATGATGAAAAATTTCAAGAGATGGAAATTTCATTTAAATTCGGGGCCTAAAAGTCAAATTTACCTACAGATACAGTGACATCCTATCTAGACACTGAAGTGATAATTTATGAAATCTGATGTCATTGATAATGCTGGTATTTACTATTGCTTATAATGATCAACCAGTAGAGATGTTTCATCAATCCATTCACTTGAAAGTACAGTTCCCTGGATATGTGGACATAATATAGCAAACAATATTAGTGTAAAACAACCAATACCAAGAAGCCCTCTTCGGCATAAATAACCTATAAAGCATTGAAAAAAAAACTTCAAAAACCAACATAAATTCTCAAGCAAAGCCCACAACTGTCTACTCTCCTAAAGCAGGAGGAAGGAGACCATTGCAGAAGAACGCTTTTCAGCTAAACGACAAATTGATGCCGACTATTCACCTGATATGCATTAGTTACTTAAGTGAAATGTCCGTCGAAAGATAATTGAGGGATCATTTGCGAAATAAAAATTTTCTAGACCTTGGAAAATGTAAGAAGTGAAAAGGCATGAACCGATGTCAAATCCTCTAGCTGCTCATGGTTTTGTAAGATGCTCCGTCAGTAAACATCACCCCTCACGAATGCCATAACTCGTCAAAGCTGCATATGGTTCTCTCTACAAGTTAATGAATTATGGGAAAATCAACATGGAATGCTAACAAGAAAACAACCCACTTTTTCCGCAAAAGGACTCAACTGATAAGAATTAAATACGTCCTTCATGTCACATGCAATTCCATTGAAATCACCATTTTCAGGAGCCAGACATAAAATCAATGATAGCTGAATTTTTCCTGTCCAGACCATTACAATACACCGGGACAGTTCAAGAAATCCGTAAGAAATCAGTTAAAGAATCGTTGAAAAGCAGGGGTGAAGTATGACTTTTTGATGAAAAAATACGAACGGCTATCTCGAGTTTCCATAAAATAGACCTTGCATAGGAAAAAGTTAATAGAGTCTTCGAGACAATTAAAAGAAACAAGGGCCGCACATTTATTAATAGGTTGATTGGGAAAGGAACTACACATTTATTACCCAGATTTTATCCTCGCAACTAATTGCAGACGATATGAACCAGGACTGCTCAAAATGATTAGAATGTCGAGCTCTCTCAATCTTGAATAGAGATAAAAGAAAAGGAAAGAAATCAATGCTTAGTTCAAACTCTTCATTAAGCGGGAACAAGCGAAATGATCGATGAAAAAAGAACTTTTTATGTCTATACAGCTTGATGCCTTACCCGTGCTTTGACAGATCAGGGTGCACGAATTCCACTCGTTCGCATTTCGTAGGGTGACAGACCGGCTTCTTGATCAGGTGGCCGAGGACTTTGAACATGGCTCAAGCACTTTGCGAGCTGCAGCTTGAGCTGCAGGGTAACTCATCTTGCACAGGAGACAGGGAGGGTATTCACAAGAGCCACAGAGGCGCGGCTTCCTATTTGGCTCTGACAACGCCTGCTGCAAAGGAGGCGAAGAGAAAATGGAGCAGATGCAGACTCGGACCAATTTGATGATCAAGTTTGGGGATATTGCGCCTGAAGCGCGAGTTGGTACAAGCACAGGGACGGAGGCCGTCAAATTGGTATTCGCATCCATGAGAATGACCAATTGACCGAAGGCATATCTTCTTCAGATGGCTGTAGCTCGCATTGTGACTGCCAATCTCGTCTGGCTTCTGACGAAACTTGTGAGACTTCCGAGGAAGCTCGCAAGCGAGGTGCATCTCAAGAGCCTATTGTGCAAGTCACTCATGTAGAAGATTGCTGGCGGGATGTGGTTGGAAACTTTCATAGCCCGAGAGAACTAGCAAGCCCAAATGAAGGTTTTCTAGCGAAACGTTGTAATCTTGGTTATAGAGCTGATCGGATAGTAAAGCTTTCTCAGGGTATTGTTGAAGGCAGCATAAACCTGAGTCAACCGGCAGAGATATGTGATACACGCTGCTTGTCCAGTTACGCTGATCTAACACAGAGGCTGAGGCAAATCGATGGATTCGGTCCTTTTACATGTGCCAATGTGCTAATGTGCATGGGATTCTACCATGCCATTTCAACTGATTCTGAAACGATCAACTATTTGAAGCAGGTATGATCTGTGGCTTCACTTTTATTATAATTGCTTAAATCAAGTCTTCATAAAGTCTTCATAAACATGTACCATACTTTGTTTCATGTTCGGGTCGAGTCAGGTCAGGTTTTTGGACACCCGTGTTGCTGGGTATATGATCCACAGCTCGACAAGAAAGAGACAGAAGAGGAATTCGATGGTTTGCTGCAAGTTTTGGTTCTTTGATGGAGAGGCCAAGGGAAAAGACAGGTCAAACGCCAAATCGAGAGGAATGAAAACAAGAACTGCATTTGCCGTCTAACTTGTCGATTGCCAGAAAGGGCATGGACTGGTGGTCCAAAGGTCAACGTAAGAGTGACGCATGTGGTGATCTATCGGATTGGGCGAATCATTTCAATTAATCAGACACAGCACAACACCGGTATAGGACATTCCTGGTATCTGCAAACATGTCCCATGCCTTTTCTCCGCCATTCAGGAGTCTTCTTCACTCGCGAGCTACTTTAATTCTAACTAGCTTGTCCAAGGTCCAGTTCGTGGCACGTAAACCGGAATGAAGCCTTTCTCGGAGCATCTGGGCTCGCACAAAACCTGACTATAACTGCATCTTTATAAGTCCTCAAGCTATATCCCAAAGACAAGTTTGCATTTTCATCCTTTCTTTTAACTGAAGGCCGACGTTGACGTGGGAGAGCTTCGTTTACCATAGCCTTTTTTAGCATCTACAAATAGCTACCAAAATGCCTCTTGAACATTTATATCCACATGCTCCACAAAATTTTTTTTGGTGACTAGTATTCAAGAGGTAGAGCACAATAATAAACTTCCCTATTCCAACCATCGCTTCCCATCCCGGCCATGACATCAACGACCGATACAACCCATCTATTAAATCACCAAGCTTGAAACACCTGTCATAACTTGTTCTGCCATAGCCACAGCAATCTGCATAACCGATGCGATAACCTACAATTCTCAGGGGAAACCAGGAAAGAAACATGATCCAGCTGAGAGACCACTTTGTTTATGGACCAATCCACGTTTTGTGGCATAGGCTTGGCCAAACTCAAAATTGTATAGCTGCTGATCAACTAAGAACAAGCAACGAATAAAGGTTCAGAATGGATATGTAATTGCTATGCTAACATCAACATCAATTTTAACAAATACATGACTTGCTTGAAAGCCATCATCAGGATAGATGGCTTAGCAAAGTTAAGGTCTCTCTGCCGGAGATGGAGCACATTAGTATACATAGCTACGCTGCTATCCACATGTGAGAGATCAACAAAGGTCAAAAGGGGTTAGAAGAAAATGATGAGCTAAACAATCACAAGGTTGCATGAAGTCCGCCGATGAATCTTGTTCCTATTCTCTTTAGCAGAGGCAGCTACAATGGAGTACAACATCATTATAATAGCAACGCGCTCATTGGATTAGCAAAGAAATGCCCATGCCAGATTAACTCCGATTTTCTGAAATGGTCACCAAGAAGAGCCATCATAACTCGAGGAGTCTCAGAGCCCAGAGTTTGATTCATCTTCCTGACATTAAGTTGTTTATCCAGAACCATCAGCTCTAACAATTTTCTACAGCTCTGCAGAGAGGTTTCAAAGAATTACTTCCCAAAAAACAAGAATAATAATTGCTATAAAAACAATGTCAGTTGCAAATCTTGACATAGCTATAGGTGCACCAGATGTTTCTTAAATCAGGTAGATGCCTTTCAAAGGACATGAGCTACAGAGAAAAATCTCTCCAATTAAGAAATGAAACCTGCAATTGATCAACCCCCTTCTATTCGTATTGCATCAACAGTTTTGACACTAGTCAACCCATCAATAGTCCACAAAAGACTCAGCTAAGGAGATGCACTTACAGTCTATCCAGATGACAAGATTAGCATAGCCAAACCCTCATTTACAAGTAAAGGTCAACCATAGTCTCAATGACCATTGACCGCAACCCATTGCATGCAAGCATGCAATAAACCAAAGTTGCTGAAGCAGCAAATATTAATTACATGTTTTGCAAATTTGTCATATGAGCATCTCCTTCCATCAAATTACTGCCAGACTAGTTGAAACAGCAATCTCTTTTTTACCAACACCTTATTAAACTTTCCAAATTTTTCTCCAAATTTGGAGGGGGCCAATTATCATATCAAACTCCATATGGTGATATTCTTTTTTCCATACAGGTTCAGACACAAAGGTACCTCCACATCTATTGTGGGCTAATTTGAATGTTTATCAGTGCATACCTGAGGGTTTAGAACATCCAAACAGCCAATTTTCCCATCCTGCAGATTGGAGAAGACAAGAGTTAGAACCAAGAATCTCAACAACAAATTTCAAATAACAGTCCCCTTACAAGCTGCCAACTAAACTTCAAGCCAAAAACAAACATCTCAAATGAACTACAAGGGTCAATAAAATGACATAGCAAACTCATTAAGTCGGTGGTTTTGCTCTCAGCAGCAAATAGACTAATATGGCAACAGCTAACATTAAAAGCATTACTAAAATGAGCTGATGTTACAATGGACAGAAGGAGTCGCCACAATAAAAATGGCAGACTGAAGTGAAAAAATAAGTGCAGTAACTAAGGCAAGGATTCAAGAAAGCTTGTACCTCCAATATCCCAGGATTTAACATCACAATACCAAGGACATGGCATACAATTGCCCAGTATACAAGTCTGTTGACAGTTCCATCTCCATTAATGGTGCTAAAAATGAGTTCCTAGATTCCTGTGCCAAATTTGAGGCACGAGACTGATTGATGCCTTCAACTAGTTAAGGGACTGGAAAGCACAACCATTGTAGAATCAGAAAAAGTGACATTCAGACAAGGCAGAACCATGGTATGCAAAAGGTAACCGATCATAAAATCTCCAGAAACCAAGTCATTGTGTGAAGGGTCCATAGATGGCACCAACCAAGCAAAAATTCCGTGATTGCAGCTAAGTAATCGCACATCATTAGTAACATTTTAAAAAATGTTTATGGCCTCCTCAAGCACATTCTGTGCCAGAAGTCAGAGCAGAATTTAGGTTGATTTATACCTAACAAGTTAAAAGAATTAAGCATGTGCACCATGGTGATCCCACCGCAGTTTCTGAATTCATTTGACGCATTAACTGTTATTAAATAGTCTGGAATAACCACATAAACCAATCTCCAAAAGATTCTGTCAGATCAGTCCCTAGTTCTGAAAATGAAGTAGCTCATAATGGTAGATACATGTACAATTACTCAAAAAATGGTGCTAAGAATGAGTTCCTGCAACTAGTTACAGGACCGGAAAGCACAACTATTGTAGACTCAGAAAAAGTGACATTCAGACGAGGCAGAACCATGGTATCCAAAAGGTGATCGATTACAAAAGAATCTCCACAAACCAAGTCACTGTGTGAAGGGTCCATAGATGGCACCAACCAAGCAAATATTCTGTGAGAGCAACTAAGTAATCGCATGTCATTAGTAACATTTTAGCAATTAGAACAATGTATCAAGAAAATCAACGTATGAAATGAAAATTCATTTGCAGCCAAAATATAACTCGGCAAATCAGCGAAATTCAGCTCTGGTCAGACAAATATTGTCAGACAAAACATTATAAGGAGAATTCAGACAAGACATAACTTTAGAAGGGAGTAGATCCTCTACCTGTATCGTGCTTCCCTTGATGTCTCGATAATTCTCAACCTTTGATCAAAAGTCTCATTCTCAAAAATTAAAATGGCTGAGATTTATTGAGGCACCAAGGGAAGCATCGTCCAGGGTAAAGGATGCGCATCCGTTTATCAACACGGATGTGAAAGATCTAAAAATTACTATCAGATGTTTATCTTTCCCATTTTTACTAAATTACGTAAATCAGCCTTTTCATCCAATAGATGGCAATTCCATAATGCTCTCACCTAGAAAGTAATTACTTGACTATTTCTTTGTTCAGCCAGTCAATAACCCAAGATACAGGACACATTGAAGGGCAAAGCACGCAAAGGTGCCACTGTAATACAGCCAAAGCAGAATTTACCTTACGTACACCACCAGCATAACTTGTCATTAGGCCAACGAGGATTCCACCAAGTGCATTAGAAATGATGGGATCCGGACGAAACAAAACAATTGGGCATAAAATTCTCATTGGTCATTGCTGCAGAGAAACGTGAATTAAATGGTTGAACAGGTGGTTCAGAAGGCAAAGTTAATAGACAGAAACTATTAAAAGCTACTCATGTATGTACAAAGTAGTATTTTTGTTTGTTACAATTCAAACCATGAAAATTCACATGCCAGGCTAGTGCCACAGAACAGCATGCAGTCAAATCCTGAACAAACTCAAGCTGAATCTTTAATTAAGTGCAAAAGAACATTGATATAACTCATGTGCAGCCAAAATATAACCCCTCAAATCAGTGAAATTTGGCTCTGATCTACTTTGCTACCATTGTCAAGCAAATATTATCAGACAAGACATTATAAGAAGATGCCAAGGAAGAGATACACAAAGGAAAGATCAATAATTCCAGCCACATTGCAGCTCACACAAAGGAAAGATCAATAATTCCAGCCACATTGCAGCTCACACAAAGGAAAGATCACTAATTCCAGCCACATTGCTGCTGAAAAAGTAACAGCTAAAGAAACTCTTAAAAGGGAATGCACAGTCTCAGATTTGCTTTAAAACAGTAAAACAAACCTGTAATGCCAAGCCAAACAACTGCAGCACTTCAATAAGAAGTTCTGGCATAGTTAGCCCTGAGGAGGAACATAAAACGAAGTAAAACAAGAGGAGATCACAAACATATTTCACCAAATAGTGTTTTATGGATAATCATCTAGACGGAAGAAGAAAACCAACATACCAGGCATATCTACAGCATCTGAAATTTCTCTCATGCTCAGTCCTTGATCACTAGCTCTATGAATTGCACTACACGAAACTCTGAAGACATTTGGATTAATGACACTTCCCTGTTCGAGAGCAGTATGGGAAAAATTAACCTCATTTGCATACCTGGTCATAGAATCCCAGATTGTTCCATTATTAGCAAGCCTGAAATGTTAACAGTGTTGGCAGAAGTGATTATTTCCTTCACACAAGAGGGAACGAAATGCTCTACAGAACATGACTTTGAAGCCATATGACTCCACTGGTACTTGGGATGAGATTTTTTCCTTAAATTTTCTGAAAGTTCCTGCAAAAGGAGAAATACATCTTCAAATCCATTTAATGACAAGATGAAGCAGTAAAATCAGAAAACACAAATGTGCACATAAGGTATGCACTGTCGGATTAATATGTCCCCAAATGAACAACACTACAATTAAACCTCCAACATTAGTCTTGATCAACTGCATTTTCTGTTACTGTTAATCTTATATCTGTTTTATCTGGCAGGACATTACAGGCCATGAGAAATATCCATTATCATATAGCAATGAAAGCTCAGGCAATTCCACAACAAGCACATCTCTTCATTATGGAGTTGCATCAACTTATTCTGATAACTATTGTATATGAGAAGTTGCTCGCATTTTTTTTTTCGTTCCATGATAAAAGTATGACACAGGTAAAGTGAATGAAAATAGGGCAATTTTTTTTTTCATACCAAATAATAGTTCGATCTCTTCTGCAGTCTTCCCACTTGTCTCAGGCATCAACCAATAAAGTACCAGCCCCCCAACCAAGGCGATAGAGGCAAAAAATATGGCACTCCCACCTAGGGTCATCTCCTTGGACATCGATAGGTAGGTCAGCGATAAGACTATGTTCACTGTCTGCTTCACGCCGACACCGATTGCGTAGCCCTGCGCACGCAATCTTGTGGGGAAGATCTCCGAGCAGTACACCGCCGCGATTGGTCCTAGCCCGATGGAATAGGAAATCACGTAGCCGATCCCCGTGACAAAGCACATGACCTTCGCCCATAAGGGCTTCCTGCTGCTGGCCTCGATGAACCTGAGGAATGCTCCAAAGGAGACTAGCGAGATGACCACCCCGCAGATGCTGCCCAGCAATAGACGCCGCCGCCCAAGCCGATTAACCAAGTAGAAGGTGGCTAAGAGGACGGACAATACCTTCAGCAAGTCAACTGTGAGGGTCACAATGGATCTTCTAGAGGACGTGTTGATGCCGACCTTCTCGTAAAAGCGAGGGGCAAATAGCATCATGGTGTCTATGCTACATGTCTGTTGGACCAACTGGATCACAACAGCGCACACTAGCATGTGAAGGATGCACTTACTTGGGCGGAAGATATCCAGCCATCCGCCCAAGTTCTGGTCGGTGTTCACAGTGTCATTGTCACATTCCTCAGCTATGCCGGCCGCTTTCTTCAACTCGGCAAGTCGGAGTGCAGCCTCATCCTCAGATTTGCAGGTCCTGGTGAGGATGGGCTTGGCGAGGCCTAGACGGCCCCGCATGACGAGCCACTCAGGCGACTCTGGCATGCAGCGAAAGGTGAAAGCAAACACAACTGGGACAGCAGGGGCTGCTCCCCCAATAAGCATCCAACGCCACCCTTTGTTGATGATGACCTTAGAGAGAATAAAATTCGATGTATTGCCTAATAGGGTGCCCACGCTGATACACACCTAAACCATGAAAAGGACTTGTCATGATGCAAATTCAATATGAAAAAAAATACTTATGACAAAAAAATGAAAAAATGCCACAAAATTAGGAAAAGAAAAATAAATAAATGAGTACCTCAGGTATGGTGATCAAGGTGCCGTGGGAAAAGGCAGGGGAGATCTCGGTCGCATAAACTGGGGCAATTGTGACAGCGAAGCTGGCGCCAAAGTTGACAATGCCACGGCCAAGCAGGAAGACGACATAATTGGAGGCAACACTCATAATAACAGGCCCGATGAAAAATAGGGCAGCTGCCGCCACAATTGTCCAACGGCGGCCTACCCGATCAGACATGTATCTCGCCAGCACCAACCCAAGCAATGTCACTATGCCAAGAAGCCCCGTCACGACTTGGAGATGCAAGTCACTTACTGACAGGTCCGTCTTTATGTATATCGGAAGCCCGATCATCAATGTTTGGACTGTCAAAATTCCAAAAAAAAATAAATTAGAAACTACACCAAAATCACTAGACTAACAGTTGGTCCCAAACTTCATGAACGAGTTTTCACTCGACAATATCGAACAAGAGAGACTAACCATAAGCAAGCGAAAAGGTGGTCAAAGAGGCAGCGAAGGCGTAGATAGTGGCCCACTTGTTCAGTTGCGGCCTCGCCAAAGCATCGAAGTCCTCAATCCTACAACAATGACAAAATAAATAAAGATCAGCTGAGGGCATGTTATTTGCCTAGTAGTGACAAATGCAGCTGCATTGCACCAATACTAAATTTACACTAATTTTATACAAAATAAAGAGTGGGATATCGAAACAGACCGGTCGGGATGATCATTGTTGATCTCAGTGCCACCGGCCTCAATCTCAAGCGTGCTCGAGGAATCTTCACTCGGTACTTCTTCAATCTCATTGACTGGAGCAGGAGCCACTGCATCTTCCTCGTCATCTTCTTGCTGGTCAACTGGTCCCAGCCCATCCTCCCCATTCTCTCCTTCTCCTTCATCAAACATCCGCAACAAGGATGTGCGGTAGCTCTCATCCAATCCAAATGGCTCCATGGCAGCCGCTATCTCTCCTCCTTCTCCTTCATCGAACATCCGCAACAACAATGTGCGGTAGCTCTCATCAGCTCCAAATGGCTCCTCGTCACCTTCTTGCTGGTCGACTGGTCCCAGCCAATCCTCCCCATTCTCTCCTTCTCCTTCATTAAACATCCGCAACAAGCATGTGCGGTAACTCTCATCCATTCCAAATGGCTCCATGGCAGCCGCTATCTCTCCTCCTTCTCCTTCATCGAACATCCGCAACAACAATGTGCGGTAGCTCTCATCAGCTCCAAATGGCTCCTCGTCACCTTCTTGCTGGTCGACTGGTCCCAGCCAATCCTCCCCATTCTCTCCTTCTCCTTCATTAAACATCCGCAACAAGCATGTGCGGTAACTCTCATCCATTCCAAATGGCTCCATGGCAGCCGCTATCTCTCCTCCTTCTCCTTCATCGAACATCCGCAACAACAATGTGCGGTAGCTCTCATCAGCTCCAAATGGCTCCTCGTCACCTTCTTGCTGGTCGACTGGTCCCAGCCAATCCTCCCCATTCTCTCCTTCTCCTTCATCAAACATCCGCAACAAGGATGTGCGGTAGCTCTCATCAGTTCCAAATGGCTCCTCGTCACCTTCTTGCTGGTCGACTGGTCCCAGCCAATCCTCCCCATTCTCTCCTTCTCCTTCATCAAACATCCGCAACAAGCATGTGCGGTAGCTCTCATCCATTCCAAATGGCTCCTTGTCACTGTCGACTGGTCCCAGCCACTCCCCATTCTCTCCTTCTCCTTCATCAAACATCCGCAACAAGCATGTGCGGTAGCTCTCATCCATTCCAAATGGCTCCATGGCAGCCGCTACTTGGAAAACTGGTCCCAATTCATTCTCCCCACTCTCTCCTCCTTCTCCTTCATCGAACATCCGCAACAAGCATGTGCGGTAGCTCTCATCAGTTCCAAATGGCTCCTCGTTATCTTCTTGCTGGTCGACTGGTCCCAGCCAATCCTCCCCATTCTCTCCTTCTCCTTCATCAAACATCCGCAACAAGCATGTGCGGTAGCTCTCATCCATTCCAAATGGCTCCATGGCAGCCGCTATCTCTCCTCCTTCTCCTTCATCAAACATCCGCAACAAGAATGTGCGGTAGCTCTCATCAGCTCCAAATGGCTCCAGGGCAGCTGCTGCATGGGAAACATGTATATGAAAAGCAAGTGTCAAAATTATTACATGGGAAAACTTTACCCTTCTCATAGCATCTACTTTTCATCATGTATATCTGTTATTGAACAAGCCATTATCAACTGTATCGACCATTCAAAAAATAAGAAAGTGATTTGATTCTCTGAAATGGCTCCAACAACTAAGTTTGTCCCATGTCGTGCAGGCATCAATGTGCGGCTCAACTTTTATGCATCTTGGAGCTCTAAAAATCTGGAAAGGATGTTCTGCTGTTGCCCTTTATGGGAGGTGATGGGTTTTTGATTCTCTGAAATAGATTAAGGATTGATAAATTTGTACATTGATGATGGATTTATGCTTCACAAAGTTAATTTTCATGTGTTCTGTACTGCTGGCTTAGAAATTTCTCACACAAGCATTAAGCTGTTGATTGCCCTAACTTAATTTTTAAGATGTTTTTGTCACTATTACACCTAATGCTAAGTGTAAGTTTGCAAGAGAGGAATACCAGTCTTCTATGGGAAAACGATCCAAATTATTCAACTTAGGCGTAATGTACAGTGCTCTATTTAAAATGTTTGCTTGCCTTGGACAGGTTGATGATTGTGGATTTTTTGCATGAAGGGGAAGTGATTTTTCAGTCAATGAGAAGGACGTCTTGGTAAATAGAATTGAAAGAATGGAAAGTTAATTTTCATGTGTTCTGTACTGCTGGCTTTGAAATTTCTCACACAAGCATTAAGCTGTTGATTGCCCTAACTTAATTTTTAAGATGTTTTTGTCACTATTACACCTAATGCTAAGTGTAAGTTTGCAAGAGAGGAATACCAGTCTTCTATGGGAAAACGATCCAAATTATTCAACTTTGGCGTAATGTACAGTGCTCTATTTAAAATGTTTGCTTGCCTTGGACAGGTTGATGATTGTGGATTTTTTGCATGAAGGGGAAGTGATTTTTCAGTCAATGAGAAGGACGTCTTGGTAAATAGAATTGAAAGAATGGAAAGTTAATTTTCATGTGTTCTGTACTGCTGGCTTTGAAATTTCTCACACAAGCATTAAGCTGTTGATTGCCCTAACTTAATTTTTAAGATGTTTTTGTCACTATTACACCTAATGCTAAGTGTAAGTTTGCAAGAGAGGAATACCAGTCTTCTATGGGAAAACGATCCAAATTATTCAACTTTGGCGTAATGTACAGTGCTCTATTTAAAATGTTTGCTTGCCTTGGACAGGTTGATGATTGTGGATTTTTTGCATGAAGGGGAAGTGATTTTTCAGTCAATGAGAAGGACGTCTTGGTAAATAGAATTGAAAGAATGGAAAGTTAATTTTCATGTGTTCTGTACTGCTGGCTTTGAAATTTCTCACACAAGCATTAAGCTGTTGATTGCCCTAACTTAATTTTTAAGATGTTTTTGTCACTATTACACCTAATGCTAAGTGTAAGTTTGCAAGAGAGGAATACCAGTCTTCTATGGGAAAACGATCCAAATTATTCAACTTTGGCGTAATGTACAGTGCTCTATTTAAAATGTTTGCTTGCCTTGGACAGGTTGATGATTGTGGATTTTTTGCATGAAGGGGAAGTGATTTTTCAGTCAATGAGAAGGACGTCTTGGTAAATAGAATTGAAAGAATGGAAAGTTAATTCAAAGCATTTGAGGAAAAAGTCCACTCCTCCCTAAATGCAGCTAGAAAGGAGTGCGCATAATTGGACACAACTAAAGTGACAGAACAGCAAGTTAACAACGGAACCGAGAACCGCCCGAACCGGACCGGCCGGTTTGGTCCGGTTCCCAGGAGCATCGGTCCGGTTCCCGGTTCCATAAAAATGGAACCAGTGATTTTCGGTCCACTTCTCGGTTCCGTTGGAAAACCGGACCGACAATTTTCTATTTAAAATATATTTTTTAAATTTCTTAAAAAATACAAATAAACCCTAAAATAATAATATTTCTAGTGTTTTTTTAAATTTTTAAATTTTTTTTTGCTAAGTGGTCGGTCTAGTTCTTGGTCCTAGGACCGTCCGGCCCGGTCCACGGTCCCAAAAAATACCTACGAGTTCTTTTTATGAGGCACAAACGGGAGAATTTATCCTGGAAGCAAATACAAAGAACGGGCAAACCCCTATGGGTTGTATCCGAAGATATGGAAAGGGATGTTTTTATGTCAGCAACAGAAGCCCAAGCTCATGGAATTGTTGATCTTGTAGCGATTGAATAAAAAAAAATAGCAGTAAGTTTAAGCAAATCGCCGATTTGAGATTTTATCTTCTTACTTATTACCGGGTTTAATAATATTCTATTCATCTATTAAATAGAGAAGTAATTCATAATCATCCGGTTAGGATTGATCTAAACCAGCCCATTTATTATGTATACGATTGTATCATATGTTTTCCAAATTGGGATGGAGATTTTGGAATAATAGAACAGGCTTCAAACCAAATACATTTTTTCCGCTAATGTTTTCTAATCATTTCATCCGTCAATGGATACAAGCACAGTTTTAATCTTTGCTAGCATTGTCATTACTATAATAACTCTTTCTTTGCACCAATGAACACTAATTAATCCAGAGATACAATTCCTTACCCAAAAAAAAAATATTAATCTAGAGATACAAGCTGACAGTGGATCATTTATAGGGATGAGAATATAGAGCAACTGAAGTTAACGCCAAAAGAAAGATAGATAAAGAGGGACATACATGCCATCATGCCTTCCCAATGGAAACTTATCTTCAGCACGTGAATAGGGACCTTCTTGGACCAAAAGGAAAAATAACCTGCAGCAGGGGAAATGATTAGAAACCATGAATGCAGCACTTAGTAAGAGATAGGGAAGGATGATTGAAGCACCGCAAACAAAATGACTTAAACCAAATCACTCGTATGGAGGAACATAATTATGGACCTAGTCCAAAGTGAGAAACCAAACTTATAAAATTGCTAAGTTTTCTGGGTGCTTAGTCCAATGCTAAAACAGTAACTCCAAACTGAAACAACTACATCATAACCACTTAACGTGAAGAAAAATTACGAATAAATGGAGAAATACTAAACAGCGTGGAACTCTTAAGTGTTTTTAACATAAAAAGTTACCTCAAAGTGAATGATCAAGCTTTGTGTTTTTATGCTAGTACATGTGATGCTGCAATTTTAAAATGACAAACTCCAAGATTGAATATATTAACCATTCAAAAGTACAGCTTCCATGTTTAGTCGTCACTTCTTCTAATTTAAAGATCAACCAGCAGTGGCTGAAGAAAGCACAATGATTCGGTCAAGGGCCATAGCATCCGAGGATAATTAAAACCCTAAGGTGGGCGTAAGGGTTTATTCAATTTTAAATACAATTTTAGATGACGATTTTCCGACATTTTTAAGAGAAAATTATCCAATAATTATTTTAGAGATTTTTTAGGGAACTTTAAAAAAACTTGGAATTTTTGGGATTTTGAAAATTTTCTTTATTTTGGAATTTTTAATATTTTAATATTTTTGCATTTTTTATATTTTAAAAAAATTCGAAAATTTTTATAAATTTTCAGGTTTCTGAATTTTCCATGCATTTTGTGAATTTTCTGAAATTTTTATGATTTTTCAATTTTTTTAATTTTTTAATTTTTGAGTTTCTGAATTTTTGGATTTTATGATTTTTTATTAAAAATAATTCGGACCGGGTCAGGAAACCCGGCCCTGCCAACCTGATTCGGGCCTCGCCGGTCCGGTCCGGCTAAAGGAACCGGACCAGCCCTAAATCCACGAGGAAAGCCCACAAAAATTCGCTTTTTATGGAAAGTGCCCATTTCTGATTTCTATCTTCATCCAAAGTAAAGCCCATATCCTTATTCTATTTTTGTTTTTCTATTTTCTTTTTATTATTTTCTTTCTTTTTTTTTTTCTGCTGGCCTTCTTCTTCCCGTCTGGTCTTCTTCCTCCCGCAGCAGCTGCATGCCCGCCCGGAGTTTCACCGGAGCTCCTGCAACTTTTCCGACGGAATCACCCAAATAACAACACCGGCCGGAGCAAATGGCGTCCTTTTCACCACCGAATCGCCACCATCCGCCGGACGTTCCCTTCGACCGGCGTCAACCAAGGCGGCCGCAAAATTTCACAAAAAATCCCCACCTAAACTACATTTACGACACGACACGAACTATTCGTACAATCAGACAAACACGAATGCACTTAAAGATAAAGAGATGCCGACTTGCCTTAAATCGTGGGGGGCTCGTCGGCGAAGGGGCGTATGCAATCCTCCTCTCGGTCTCTAGCGCTCTCTCTCTCGGTTTCACCGCCTGTCTTCCCGTCTCCTTTTTCTCGGTTCTCTCCGTCCGAAAACTGCCCCCTCCTCGAAGAAGAAGACCCAGCTGAAGAAGAAAACCCTCTTGCTCTTCCTGCCTTTTCCGAAAATTTCTTTACTCTACTCGCGGAAGACTTTAGAGTGTGAGAGAGCTAGAGCCAAAGACGTCTTTTTTTCGATGAAAGCGGAAAGGAAATGCCCGTTAGTTAGGTTCTTGAGAAGACGATTCTAGATTCAAAGCAATGATCGGGCTCAAGCTCTAATCCTTGACTTGACTGCCCTCTCTCTTTCTGCGTTTTTTTCCTGATCTTGATACTCTCTCCCGAGCTCTCAGATCTCGATCTTTTCACAACCCTCGCCGGAAAACCTCCCTCCGAAACCCACAAAAACCAGCTAGCCTCCTGTCTCTCTCTTCCCACGTCGTCTGTCTCTTAGGCCCTGGTTTTCTTCTCTCTCTTTTTTCGGTTCTTCCTCTCTACTTTTTTCTCCAAACCAGCTTCCCCCTTCCTTTCCATTTTTAGAATGTTCATAAAAAAATTATAAAAAATTGTCAACATCAATACCAACATACCAACGGCACCTCGTCAAGTAAGATGCCTAGTGTCCACACTAGTAATTTCCAACGAAAATTGAATGAATATGTTACATTGGCAAATTTTTAAAAGATTTAAAGCCAAATTATTTAAATAAAAATAATTATGATTGAATCGATAAAATTATAATAGATTTAAGATTTTTTTAATCATATTCTCTTGATACATAGCAATGCCGTCATATATTTATTTTATCGTGTCCACCAATAAAATCACCCACCGGAAGCAAGACTTGAGGGTTTTTTTCCATTTGAAAAATCTATAAATTCAACTTAAGTTTCGTCGAGGTCGACCTTAAGCTTTCCCAAAGTGGAATCAATTGAATTCTTTAGTATACTTGTGGGAATTGCCTAATATATCTAGAAAAAATAATAGTTACGACAACAAAACAAATGAATGCAAATCCACGAATGAATGGAAATTATTCGGGACGTGGAGGCCTTTTTAAGAATATTAAATGAGTGGCATTTTCCCTTCATTATCTTGGAGAACATGAGAAAATATTGTGCGAGACTGTCTATTCACGTCATTCATAAAACAGTCCACTCATGATGCACTAGGTATTTTTGAACGTTTTGACAAAATCGGCCCCGCCTTTCACGGTCCCTCCTCTTCACGACCACTCCTCTCCCACTCCCTCGTTCGCTCGTCTGTCTCTCCCCGTCAGTCTCCACGAGCCAAAGGCACCACGCTTCGCTCTCTCGCTGCACTGCCTCCTCCGCTGGCCTTACTCTTGTCTCTCCGTCCCTCTTCACGACCCTCTGTGCCTCCTGGAGTCCGACCAGGCCATGTTAGGGTTTTTCCCTCTTTTGCAAAGCAAGCTGCTCTGCGCCTTCTGCTCGTCCCTCTTCACTGAATGAAAAGCTTCGTCTTTTTATTTTGAATCCAGATTTTCCTCTTCTCATTTTCTCAGGTTTCAAGGAAGGAACGAGAGCCTCCAGGAGCCTATCAAATTCTAATTATGGAAACTTTCAAAGTCTATTTTGCTTTTTTGGGAAAACTGTCAAAGCGAGGACGCGGCTTTATTATAACTTTCGATCCGACGACCATCTACACACCTCTATTTTTTGCATACCTCTGAGCAAAACCACGAATTGGAAGTGGACCAGCTTCCAAAGCAGCAGCAACACGCGATCTCGACATCTTCCGGCACGTTTCGTCTTGTTGGGGATGGCGTGGGGCCCACCCGCATACTATACGCTCTTCCCCCGCATGGACACGTGGCGCTGCGGCCTGGGGATCCGATTTGGTCTCCATTGCGTCTTGAACGGCGACCACGACACGCTTCCATCCTTGCACCTCTCTCTTCCTCGCTAAACTCGAAATGAAATTAAAGTGTCAAAAAAAAATTATTTTGCTAATCTTTTAAGCAAAGATAAGCAAAATATCAAAGAGCACCAAAATTACCCGATAATTACTTCTTTATGCCAAAAGCATCAACTCGTGTTAATCAAAAGATTCATTTAATTCTAATTATTTGCGATGATAAGTGAAACCAAAGTAAGGGTGAACATATCGGACCAACCGAATTAGGAATCACTTGAACTAGACTGAACTAGCTAGTTTGATCTAGTTCTCGAGGACGCCAATCCGGCTTCTGGTTTAAAGGGGAATCAGACTAGATCGACTTTTTTTTCTAAAAATAGTAATAAACCTTAAAATAATAACACCGTGGTATTTTTTTTTGCTAGGTAATTGGTTTCATGGGACTGGGCCGGTCAGTCTGGTCCAATCCTTATTCCCAAAAATTGGGAGCTAGTCCTCTTAATCCGGTTCTTAATTCCTAAGATGGAATTGGACCAGAAAACTGATTATCCCTAGGCCAAACGACAAATAAAATTCTAACCAAAATCCCAAAATCAAGAAAGGGCGAGAGATGTCGAAACATAATCTAAATCGAAGGTCCATGTTGGAAAAGCCGTTGTCCTATTTCTACAATGTCTCCAACATTGGCTGCTTCTAATAAGGAAGAAGAGGCGAACGATCCAGAACTCTAGTTGATATTAAGTTTCATCGAAGCAAGAGATATAACTACAGTTAACATTCGATGTATATTAAGGAAAGCCATATTCAAAGTAAAATAAAATTACAAATGATCTGTTTTTTTCTTCTTCTTTTTTAACTAAATTGCAATGTAATATTTTATTATTTAATTATTTCATAATAAGTTCGAGAAAAATATTGGTATTGTTGTAATATTAAAGTGAATGGCGTTATTGATTTAATAACCTTGTATAAATTTACTAATCCCACCGGGAACTAGCAATTGTATTATTTCGGTCGTAAACTTTTTATCATGTCAATTTCAATGCTAAAAAATTTTAAAATTTGCTAAAATATAGTCTATCTAGCAAATTTTGGCCGGCAACTATTAATATGGGCGTCGATCATCTTATGTAATATAGTCGATATTAACATGGACAAATTTTGGAATTTTTTTGTTCTCTTTTTTTCCCCTTCATCCTCTAAAAATATAGTTGTGCCATGTATGGAAAAAAATTAGAAAAAATTATTAAGGGAGGTAAATACGTGCAAACGTTTTTTACGAATTTTCTTTTTTTTTGGGGGTGAAGTAAGATCGAAGTCACGATGGATTCACTTATACAAATTGTGCCCATTCTATTTAATCCGTGACCTCCATTCATTTTATGATAGATTGACATTCCCCAAATCACTCTATGGAATCGACAATTCGTGGGTTTTAATTGACAATCACGGCTATGAAAGTAGAGAGAATAATAATAATAATAATAATAATAATAATAATGATATTATCCATGCGACGTGGCGACGGGCTAAGTTTGTCAACTCAACTTACGAGGGCACCAGTGTAAATAACGATCATCTCCAGGGGTGCTTCTTCAAACTTAACTTTCCCGCCCAAAGGCCCTCCGCTCTGCAGTCTGTACCCCCAACAACACCACGCCGTTGTTTTTAAGGTGTTAATCCGATTTTCCTTTTTGTTTTCTAGCGCTTCGCCTTTGCGATACAAATTTCTTGTATTTGTGACTGAAAATTTTGATATCCTGGTTGGTCCGATTATTCCACCATGTGGCTCATTTTTATTAGCATGCTTTCACTAACTACGCCATTCGAATGTTTAATTTGAGGAACTTGTCGGGCTGTCATCATTACTCGACAAGCAAGGTTAGCCCTTGTTGTTCATCGAGAAAATCGGTCGCCGTTTGTCACAAAGAATGAATGAAAAGAAAAGAAAACTAAAAATTATAAAAAAATATAGAAAAAATAGAAATTTATAAAAATTATCAACATCAACACCAACGACACTAAAATGCCTAGCTTATACACTAGTAATTTCCAACGAAAATTGAATGGATATGTTACATTGGCAAATTTTCAAAAGATTTAAAGCTAAATTATTTAAATAAAAATAATTATGATTTAATTGATAAAGTCACCCACTGGAAGCAAGACTCGAGGGTCTTTTTCCATTTGAAAAATCCATAAATTCAACTTCAATTTCATTGATGTCGACCTTAAGCTTTCCTTTAGTTGAATCAATTGACTTCTTTAGTATACTTGTGGGAATTGCCTAATATATCTAGAAAAAATAATAATTACAACAACAAAACAAATGAATGCAAATCCATGTATGGAAGGAAATTATGAACTCAGACATTCCGGAAAATTGTTCAAAAATCTCAAATTTATCCACTCAATTAATTGAATTTTAAATCCTTTGACGACTTATCAATATAATTATCCTAGTCAAATTAGCCAAAAATCTCGTATTTTGTGTTGAGTTGCCAATTTCCCATGGAAGCCTTGCCTTTTGGTATATAGATTGGCTCTTGTATTTAGAAATGGTTTGAATAAAAATTTCAGGGATAAATTTAAATGCGGCTAATTCTATTAAATTTTTCTTCATAATCGGTTTTCCGAGAAAGACAACATTTCATGTTCACTACCTAAATACTCTAATTTGGGGGGGGGTGTAGGGGTGAGCATCGGTCCGGGGTTGACCCGGACCGACCCTGGACCGCCCAACCCCGCTTGTCCCGGTCCTGGTTCTTAGGAGGACCAGGTTGGTCCTTGTCCCGAAATTCCTGACCAAAGATTGTGTGGGTTGGTCTCGGTCCTAGGAGTTTAGGGTCGGTCCAACCCGGACCAACCCTGAATATATATATCTAAAATATTATTTATAATTTTTTTTAATCAAAAGAGAAAATAAAAATCGGATGGGTTCAATAGTGTTGACCACAAGAATCATGGCATTGGGCTGGCCACTTCCTCTTTTCCCTTTTCTTTTCCACACAGGCCTAGCCCATTTTTCCTTTTTTCTTTCTTCTCGGCCCGACCCGCTCCATTTTCTTCTTCCTCCCTTCTTTCTGCTCGCACAAAACATCACCAGTAGAAGAAGACTAAAAAACTAAGGTGTAAGTCAGAGGCAGAGGGATCAAAGGCGGCAGAAAATTGAGGGGGTTAGGTCAACAAAGCAAAGGAGAGAGGGGGAACAAAAGGGGAAAGAAAAACAGAAGAGAAAGAGGAGCTTGAGGGGGAGAGTTTTGTAGGGGTTTTCTTGGAAAAACATAGAGAGGAAAAGTGAGACCTCCTCTGGCTTGACGCAGGAAAAAAAATAGAGAATAATGCAAAAAATGAAACAAAAAAAAAATTATTAGTTGGTCCCGGGTTGACCCTGGGGTCGGTCCGGTCCTTGGTCCTAGGCTCAATAGGGTCGGTCATCGGTCCTAAAATTTGAGGCCCAACACTATGCGGGTTGGTCCTAGGGTTAGGGGGTGGCCCGGCCCAACCCGGACCATGATCACCCCTTGGGGGGGGACAAACCCTAAATACTCTAAAGTTCATGGATTACATTGCACAAATTAAAAATTCAAGGACTACGTTGTACATTATGCTAAAGTTTAGGGGCCAAATTGAACAAATTAAAAGTCCAGAGACCAAATTTCAATTTCGCCAAAGTTCAGAGACTATTTGTATCAATTTTCCAAAAAAAAATATTATTCAATGCTTGTTTTCATTAATTTAGGGATTGGGAAGAGATGACCAATGCAGCTATACCCTTTGCGTGTTACAACGAGGACTGCAAGTCATTTTGAGTATTATGGGTAGTCGACCTGAGTACTCAATTTCACTTGTAGGTGTACAGGCCATCACCACAAGCCCATCAATGCGTGAAAACTTGGGAAGCCTCTCCACACAATCATCTATAAATCAATGCAATGAAATTTAGTAGCAAGTTGAAATGAGTGAATTCCACTCGATTAATGATTATCTTGCTTAAATAATCAATGAAATATCTCAAATTTCTCTCATGTTCAAACCATTAAGTTAAGAATCGATCCACAACTTGCAACATGAAGGTTTAGCATTCCATATATCTTCGACAAACCGATCATGTTAACGCATATTTTCAACCGTCGATGTAATTCAAGATGTCGCTATCTTATCATCGTTTTCTTGGCCTCGAGATATTATTAGGTGCTCCCTATTTAGATTATACGTATTCTGTACAGTAGACTATCAAAGATAGAAATTTATCCTATGTTAGAAATTTATCTCCCCATTAAGTCAGAAAATATCAAAGATAGAAATTTTGCTCTGCTCAAGTGCTCATGGTGATCTCACCACCACCGTCATCATCAAGCCGGAGCTTAGAGGATCAGACGGCCGGGAGCATCCGCCCGGACCGGCGAGGCCAATGCGCGGTCCCCACATAGGCCTGCAAGAAATCGTTGACCGTTGCGTCACCGGTCATAACATAAGGGAACTTTTTCGCACCGAGTTTTGATATTTTCTGACAGTTTTTTTTCTGATTATACGTATTCTGTACAGTAGACTATACGGCAGTAAAGACTACCCCTCTCTCTAGACTCTCTCTCTTTCTCTCTCTCACGCAACAAAAGCCATGCCCAACAATGGTCAGACATTGCCGGGTACGAACCAAACCAAACCACCTCTACCTCTCTCTCTCCATCTTGCTTTTTCTCGTTTCTCATATATTTAATCTCACCAGAGCTTGTCATCTTCCCTCAGAATCATCCCCTCCTCTCAACCATCTGCCTCTCTCTCTGTGAAAGAAGAAACCATGCAACTGATGCCCAAGGAAGCCGCACGAATCCCGGTGCACAACGGCGTGACGCCGAGCAAGCCCGGGAGCTCCTACGAGGCGGTGAGCCGCCTCGCCGCCGGCAACGCGGTGGTGCTCTTCAGCATGAACGGCTGCTGCATATGCACCGTGGCCAAGACCCTCCTCTTCGGCCTCGGCATCGGCCCCACGGTGGTCGAGCTCGACGAGCTCAACGGCGGCGGCCGCGACATCCACGCCGTGCTCCACAAGCTCGCCCGCGACCAGCAGGTGCTCCCGGCGGTCTTCGTGGGCGGCAAGTTCCTGGGCGGCCTCGAGACCCTCATGGCCTGCCACATCAACGGCACCCTCGTCCATCTCCTCAAGGACGCCGGCGCTCTCTGGCTGTGAGCGTCTCGCGTGCCCTCGCCGGAACATATTCCGGACGCCGTCCCCGCTGAATATGCGCACTCTATATATAGATCTTAGTCAATACCTCTTCTTCTTCTTCTCCTTAGGTTTTAGCTATATTTCCCTTTTTACAGTGTTATATGGAAAATGAAAGTATTAAAGAAGATATACAGAAGGAATTACTCATGTTTTTCATATCATGCCTAGTACTGTTGCCCCTTCTTGTTGGCTAATTTAAAATATCCGACCTTGAAATTTGGGGAAAAAGAAGAAGAAGAGAAAACTATAATTTTTTTTAATAAAATGTTTTTTTTGCCTTCTGATTTTTCTCGTTTTTAGAACAGACGAACCGCCACGTAGCAGCTGACACAGAGGGCGAGACGTCACGCCCTCAGACAACGTCTAACGCATGCAAATGCAAATATGCCAAAAACTTCTCCCAAAAGGTGAGGCGGTCAACGTGCAAAAACGGCATGCGGTTCTTGACCAATGGTTGTCCCATATTCCTTTTCTGCTTCTTAACCTTCCCAAGGAACGTGAACCTTCATCTCTTATATGTTAATAAAAAATAGGTCATAGGTATTTATGACGACAGAAATCAGTTGCTTCTTTCAAAATCATCTCGCTCACTTCACTTAATCATTTTTTTCTCACTTTTGAGTATTTTTCTCTTGCGCATATATATTTGAAATTACGATAATTGTGCCTAATTACTATGTACACAACATTGGTTCATTTTAGTGCTGAGTCGATTGGAGAAGCAAAACATGGGATGGAGGAAACAAAGGAAAAGGGTAACAAATTTATAGTTGGCGGCATCCTAAACGTTTAGGACAATGGCATGCATGAATGCATTTTACCTGATTAAATTTATTACCATAGTTGTTAGTTACTATTAAGTAAATGGGCTCGTTTATGTTGTTGGAGTCATAAGGCTCTCAAATAAATTCCTCATGCCCTTAATCACAAAAAATAATATACATAAAAAGAACTTATTAGATGCTCCTATTTATTCATTTAGGGATTGGGAATAGATGACCGGTGCAGCTATTCCCTTTGGGTCTTACTACAAGGACCACAAGTCGATCAAAGTACTACGGGTAATCCATCTGAGTACTCAATCCACCTGTAGATGTACGAGCCATCACCACAAGCCCATCAACATGCAAGAAGTAGAAAAGTCTTTTCACATGATCCTTAGTGGATATAAAGAAAAAATGCGCGGTGCTTGAATATTTTCTCGGTGGAGAGAGAAGGAGGAGAGAGATCACACGAGGGGAGGAGGGTGTGGTGGGAACCCCCCGGCGACACGTGGCGCCACGTGTCCTCCATTAAATGGGTCATCCCCATGGAGACGTGGAGGCCTTCCAAAGAATATCAAATTAGTGGCATTTTCCCTTTACTATTTTGAAGAACATGAGAAAATATTGTGCGAGATACTGTCTATTCACATCATTCATAAAACAGTACACTCATGATGCACCACATGAATCAACGGATCCACCGTGTCAAAACATTTTGAACTCCCCGTCTCTTCGCCGTTTATTTTTGAACGTTTTGACAAAATCGCCCCGCTCTTTCTCTGTTTGACATGTGAAAGAGCGACTAATACTCATTGGATAATGTTCAGCTCTTGTGTCTGTTTAATGGGCATCTGACTAGTTATTTTTACTAGATTAAGAATTTTGTTTGCTGGCGGTGTATTCCCTTAGCCAGCTAATTGGCATTGTAGTTTCAATTTGGCTTTGCTTCAATACCCTTTATACAGGGTCATCAAACTCTTTACAACATCCTGGGATGAATGAATTGAATAAGGGTGATTCCAGCTGAATAGCACTGCAGCTTATTTAAATTGTATGTATAGATAATATGCTCAGCACTATTGCACAGTTTATTTATTTGGTCTGCACAGTAAAGAAGAATGGGTAATTGATACAACTCCCATGCTACTCTGTGGCTACTTGGTTGAACGTGAATGCTTTGGTATTGAGTGTGCAGGAAAAAATTTGGCTGAGAAGGAGTACTGGCTTGTTTATAATGCTGGCATTGTTGGAAGTAACTGTTTTTCTTTCCTAGGCTGCGGAGGTTGATAATCAAGTTTTCGTTGTTATCTGATTGTACTACTAACTTGACAGAATTGTTCGCAATTTAGCACATTTGTTATCTAGTGTGCAGTGGGAGTGTGAAGGTTTGAGAATGTCAATGCCCTGAATGGGGATTTTGAATTCTTGTTCGGGCAAGATTCTTGTATTATAAATGGGATTTACTTGGATTTCCACAGTATAGGAATATATCCTGATTTGAGCTCAACTTGTTTCAGCTTATTTAAGCTGTGGGTTGGCAAATTTTAAAAGCAATGCCATCCAACACGCGTATGCTTGGTTTGCTCCCTCATTATGTCATTCCTTTTTCTCTTCCAAATGGTAATTCTGGATATAATTTTTGCCTCAGCAATGGGGAAACTTTTCTTGATTGGATTGTTTTCTGAATTCTATGACGGCACTGAAAAACCAGTTTTAACATTGTAAAGAAGAATGGGTAATTGATAAGAACTTCCATGCTACTCTTTTACGAAGCATGTTAGGGATCGTGGTTTACAGCAAATTCTGTAAGACTAGAGAAGGTGCCATCGAGGCTATGAATTCATCTGGATTTGAAGAGAAGGTTTCTGAGGATGATTTTTATCTGCAGTATTCGTGGAAACGTTGCAATCTAGTACTGTTGACTTGAATTAATTTGGAAGTACGGCTGTGAAATGTGGGGTTCAAGTTGGCTGTAAGTGATAAGTGAACGATAGGGAAAAAGGCTGTTGCCATAGTTTTGCATCACCTTAGGTAGAAAGTGATTTAAGTTGATTTAATATGGAATTGTCTTCTGTTGTTGAGGCATAGAGAAAAGCTTACTTATATGTTTGATTTGAAATGCAGAAGTGGAAATTTCCATGGAATTTGTGGACAAGCCAATGGATTCCTTGACGAAAACTACTCCTACTGATGGATGTGTTGAGAGGCATGTCATGTTTTTCTAACATGTTTTCTTAATTACGTTAGTCCTTCTGAATGACGGATGTGATGAGATATATAGGCCGGGGACTTCCCTTTTCCTGTAAGCGCTTTGGATTGTATGAAAATGCAGACTCCCTCCGTGGAAATAGACTTGACTTTTATTAAGTAACTTTTTCCATGTGATCGTGGTTGTTTCTGCAAGGTTTCTGTTACATCTTTGTGTCTTTCCATCATTTTTTGTGGTCTTTCTAATTTTCATTAGAAATAAGTATTGCTTGGTTTATATGAGGATCTATAGAAATGTATTGCTGCGTCGTGACAAACTCATGTCTTTGTTCCTTGTTCATTGACCCATATATTTTTGTTATGTTTAACAGGAAATTATGTGGGTTTGGGGGATCAGAGCAAGAGTAAATTATTGTCCAATTCTTCCTATGTGCGAGTTGCTGTGGTAAAGAAAGCTGGTCCACGCTGCTCAACATTTTTATTCCACAACTATACCATGCTACTCGCTCGAAACAGAACGGAGCCATTTTCTGTCTCTGTTAATTTAGCAAAAAGACTAGCTTCTCCTTTAAGATATCATCACATTCATGAGATCGAAAGAAAATTCAACGAGTTTGTTCCATAGAGATATAATGCCATAGCAATTACCCTGGGATTTTGCAAAAAGGCAAAGGGTAGAAATCCTCCTCATAATACTAAAATGGTTGAAATCCAGCTCGTGCGTATCTCTCGCGTCCGTGTTTTATTTCGAGGAGTGCGAAAACAATAATATTTCTCATTGTATGAGACTCAGCATTTTTTTCTTGAAGGGCTTCCATTTCAATGATCCTCCTAACTTCTTTAGGATCGAAAGTGACCTTTTTGGAATTTCTGTGCTTCCAAACCATGCACGACAAGCATAATATCCGTTAGCAATCCAGCATGAGCAAGCACTTGACAGATCGGTTGAAAACATTTTCATTCGCTAATGCTCGTACTCTTCCAAGGTGGATGGATATGAATGAGACAAAATGAAGAGACAACACTAAAAAGAAAGAGATGCAAATTGAAATTGAAATTGAAATGATGAAGAAATTATAAGAGACATAAAATTAATAATATGATTATTATTCCATCTAAATCGCAACATATGAGTTCGCCAAATCATCTTTCTCCATCATACGTTCATATAAGAGGTTTTCCCCCTAACTGTGAAGGAGGATTCCATGGATAACATTTTGTGAAACCTCCGGTCACAACATCGAGCAAACAAGGACCATTGGCCAAGATCTTCCAAATGCAAGTGGAGCATATCAATTCATCCCTAGATTGGTCATATATGTCAAAATAATGAAATTGATCCGGCCATGCAAAGTTGCAAAAGAACAACGTGCTTCCCACGAAACTGGGTGTGAATGAGAATCCCCAGCTTGCCGTTGACGTAATATCATGGAATCCGAGATCGTCCTCTTTTGATTTGCAATGAACTTTTATAGTAATTTCACCCGTTATATTGTTCTTTATCTCGACATAGGTTTTTTTCCAAATACGTTTTCCGACACAACTCGTTACAAATAAAGAAGAAATAAATATGAGCATAGCTGATGTCTTCATTGTAACGTACATTGCTCCGACATCAACACCATTGAGCTATTTAAGGACGGAGAATGGGCATATCGGATCTTTTATTTTATTTTTTCCTTCTTTTTTATATATCAGAGTTTCCTTTTTATTTTGCAGACGCCACTATGGGAAAAGAATTGCTATATTATCTCTCTTTTTTTATTTCATTCTTTTATAGTCTGGAATCAGAATTTCCATATTACATTTTCCGTTTCCATATTACTTTTTATATTCTTTCCTTTTTGCTCTGGTATAAGAATTGCCACGTAAGATCAGCTACATTACTGCAATATCATCGTCATTCAGATATTTGAAGATGGAGAGTGGAGCATATTGAATCTCGCCAGCTTGCCACAACCATCTTTTATCTTTCTTTCTTTTTCTTTTTTACTTGGGGACGAGAATTGCGATATTAGTTTTATTTTTTTCCTTTTTCCTTTTATCGAAGTTTCCTTTGTTGAAAAAGAATTGCTATATGACCTCTTTTTTCTTTCCTTCTTTTATAATCTGGGATTAGAATCCCATATTACGTTTTATGTTTCCATATTACCTTTTATATTCTTTCCTTTTTAGTCTTGTATAAGAATTGCCATTTCTTCTTTTTTACTTTTAGATTAGAATTGCCAAATAAAATCAGCTACAAATCAAGTATAATATGTCATGTATAGCTTAATTAAAGGAGAGAAAACGCAAACAACTTTGCGATAGCTATTGTCTAATGTTTTTTCTCTCATTAACATCTTTGGGTTTGTTTGGAATAATGTTCACTTTTAACTTGTTACGGATTTTTTTTTCCAAATTTGACACCACGCTCAATTTGAATTTTATTTAACTCAGAACAAAACTTTTAGATATACAATGCCATGTAAATTAACATAAAATTCTTTTTGTAAACTTTTAAAAGAAAGGGCATAATTGTCAGTTCATTACAATACTTGTCTCTTGTGAAACTGACGTCCCCAGGCTTTAATTAGATGCGAACCACTTATGATACTAAGCGATGGTTGCCTTTTAGCATTTAAACAAACCAATTACTGTTCATCAATATCTAATTACAAAAGATTTGGCATAAAATGATCATTTTGATCAATGGTGAGCTCCAACATGCTCCATTCTCCATCCTTAAATAGTTTAAAGACGATGATATTGGAACATTGTATGCCACAATGATGAAGACATCAACCACGTTCATATTTATTTGGTTTTTATTTGTTACTAGCTACATGAGAATTGTTATGGGCAAGGCCATTGTTGTGATCAATAACCGTGTGGGGCAAGGCACTACTCTAATAGTTCACTGCAAATCCAAGGATGATGATCTTGGAGTCAAATATATAAGGGAAAGCTGGTCATTCTCATTCACACCCAATCCCTTCGGGAGGACATTGTTCTTTTGCTATTTTTCGTGGCCAGGTCAATCCGAGTGGTTTGATATATACAAAGGAAATAGGGATTGGCATTATTGTGAACGATGTATCTGGAATATCTTGCCTAATGGTCCTTGCAGGCTTAGTGATTCCGGAGAATTCGATGTTTGTTATACATGGAATTCGAAATCTTTTATATGAATGTTTTAATATAAAAAAAAAAAGAGTTAAGAAGTGTCAAGCTATAATGGTTTTGAATTTGTCGAATCAACGTACAATAAAATAGTTAATGAGAATCAAGCAATCGTTGTTGGAGCAACGGATAAACAATCGCAAGATGCCTTTGAAGAAACCATGAGAGTGATGACGTGGGCCCCACCGTCCATAGAAACCAGTCAGATGACGGAGTGAGTGTCGGTCGTGGACGGAGGAGGAAAGGGTTAAAAACAAAACCTGTGCAAAACGCAAAGCCCTCCATAGAGAGAGAGAGAGAGAGAAGCCTGCTAAGGAGGGAGAAGGGCTGAGGGGGAAATCTTTGGTTAAGACGAAGGCGACGTTATACCCCGTGACGAACGGGAACGGAGGCGTCCAACTCAAGCTGGTGGGGACGCTCACAGCTCACGGCTGCTGTCGCTGTCGTTTCTTTGCCCCTTATAACTCAGAATTGAAAAAATGGCCTAACCTAACCACCTGGGTAAGACATCATTTAACTTATACCTAACATGCCGATTGTTCTTTTTAGTTGTTACTAGGTCATTGAGAATGACACAAATGGCTCTTGAATTTAGGCTTGGCATGCAATGTAATATTTTGATTTTGAATTTTGCTCAGTGTGATGATTCCCAAACTATCAACAGATACTCAATGCACATCTTCCTATTTGCTCAAATGACGAGCGTGGATTATAATGTGCCCGAGTTAGAAGTGAGAATTGGTAAATCGGTTGGGCAAATGAAAAAGGGTCCTTCCAACGCGAGCTCGCAGAAAAAAGGGAGGGCGAAAAAGGCGAGAACATTGCGGACAGGGAGTCGCTGTCGATTAGCGGAGCGGGCACTGCCATCCACCCGACGCCTCCAAACATTAGTCCAACCTTACATAGTAATTAATACAATTTCTCATTCATTCATTATTCTTATCAACAGAATTATATCCTGTGATCAAAAACGCTGGGTAACCTCCACATGATCATCGGTCATCTTTTTTGACTCATCAGCGTAGCAAAGCATCTCCCCAAAAAAAAAAAAAAAAAACCCTCCAGATAGTCCATCGATCCATCCCTCAATATCGACATCTTCCTCCTCCTCCAACAGCGGCAATGTAAGCAAAGAGCCACCCCCGTTGGAAGATATGCATGGATCATTCGATATGCAATTAGGAATGGAATTGATGCACGAAATAAGTCAAGATCATTTCAAAATTGGATTTGATTTATTATATATTTTATTTCATTTTCTTTGCATACATCTTTTACTATAATATCCGACAAATGTACATCGAATCATAATACAATAAAAAAAAACATTTTTCTCTCCATATCTTGTCTTTTGCTCCTCGCTTCCTTTCATGGTACTAGAGTAGTGTTTGCTCCTATTTGCTTCCGCTCGATTGCATGTTGACCGAAGGTTCTGACCTGCAAACATAACAAATTCTCCAGCAAAGAAATCAATTTCTTTAAGAAGCAGAAGACGGGAATTTTTTTTTACCATCATGGCTCGTGACTTTCCACTAGAATCGGAGCACGCCACTAAAGGAATTACACCTCCAACATCAAAGTTCAAGATCAAAATCTGGACTCACCGACCCAAATTTCGGGTGTCCAACAACATTTCCAGACTCAGACAAGTCTAGGGTAGCCCATTTCGGGCCAGCCCATGGGGGGTCATTCTTACTAGTGGGTTCCATTCCAATTTCAACTCAATCCATTTTATTTTGGGTCGAACCCAAATGCATCATTGCCTAGAAATGTGGGCTACCAAGGATTCGCCTTGCCCAATGGCAGCCCACCAATCGTAAATGGGGCAAACTTTACCAGTGGGCCCAGGATTTTGAATGCGGGGTAGACAGGCGAGTTAGGAGAACTAAATGTGGGTCTATCGAGCGGGGCCAGTAATGTGAGTATGCACATGAATCCCTACCCGATTTTTCCACCCGATTATTTGCCATATCCCATTGTGGCCGTCATTGGTTGACCAAAACCCAGCGACGCTTTGTTCTTCTCCGCCACGAATGGATCGAAGTTGCAACTCATAAGCCACCATCTCACGGGACCCGAAGGATACTCGACCTGGGCACAAGAATTTTGACGGGCTCTCATTATCAAAGACAAAGATGGCTTCATCGACGAGTTTGTTCCGATTTCGACCGACGAAAAAATGGCACGACAATTGAGGAAATGGAATTCGCTAGTAAGAACATGGATAGGGAATTGCATAAGCTCAGAAATTGGGCCGGTTTACCCCCACAGAAGACTCAAAAATCATGTGGGACAATATAAAGGAGATGTATGGAAAACTAGATCAAGCAAAAAAAATTTCGCTCACCCAAGCACTTTCTGAATTGAAATAGGAAAGACAACATGCTTCAACAAGTTATCAGCTCTCTGGAATGAATTAGAAGCAGTAGAGGAGAAGCTCAAAGGACTAGAGGCGACTTTGTAGCAAAACAGGGCAATCAAAGACAAAAAAAAAAGGCAACTCGATTTTTCCTCATTCTGAATGATTCTTACCTAACCTTTAGATCCCGGATTCTGGCCATGGACCCAGTACCACAACTTGGCTAAATCTTCTAGTTGGCTGTCCAAGAAGAGAGTCGACGACTCATTTCGCCAAAGTACGTGAAAGGAGTAGAGAGTATCGTGCTTGGAGCTCGCAGCAAATGGAGGGAATCGGGCCACAGAAACCTAGATCGGGAGAAGGAGCAACGAACAGAGGGGCTAGGGTTGGAATCCTTACTATTTAAAGGAGCTAGGATGGACGGCTTAGATCGAGTGGCGCGATCAAATGGTCTCAAGATGTTCGATCATGCATCAGAATCAAATAGTGGACATGCCTTTGGGATTAAAACATCCAACGACAGTCAATTTTTGGGAGGATCAAAGAATTTTGGGCAATATTCAAAAGGAAAAGGAAAATTATTTTGCGAATATTGCAAGCAGCCCCACCATGCAATTGAAAATTGCTGGAAATTACATGGCAAGCCCGGGGAAAGAAGAAAAAAAGGAAAGGAAACTTTAGCATCAGTGTATCAAGTCACTAGCTCAACTGGTTCAAATTTAGACCAGCCCATCACAAATGGACAATATCAGCAACTTATGCAAGCATTGCAAAAATTGGACACTTCCAACAAAGGAAGCAGTTTCTCAAGTATTTCTCATTGCCTAATAAATTTAATTTCCAGAAATATTTGGATAATTGATTCGAGAGCTAGTGATCATATCGCCTGCAATAAGAGTTTATTTTCCAATATTTATAGAAAATTAGATATTCCTATCTCTGTTCAATTGCCTAATGAAAATGTTACTCTTGTCACCACAACAAGGACAATTAATCTTAGTCCACAAATCACTCTAGAAAATGTCCTTTATGTCCCGAATTTCTAGTTCAACCTCATATTTGTGTCTAGAGCTTGCAAGGAAAATTTCTGCCAAGTATTAGTCGATGTTGATACTTGTTTCTTTCAAGCCCTTTCGACTAGCAAACTAATGGGCTTGGGTAATCTCTTTAAAGAATTATTTTTTTGGACCAATTTTCCAAGAAATTTAGATTTATCCTGCATTCCCTTGAATAAACAATCATTGTGTAATTTGACTATCAATAATAAAAATTTCCTTTTGCATTCAAGAATGGGTCACAGTGCTTTATTTCCTTATCATCAATGTCATATCTGCCCTTTAGCAAAACAATCACATGCACCTTTTCCAGTTAGCCAAAGTCTTGCAAACAGTATTTTCTCATTAATTCATGCTGATGTCTGGGGCCCTTATCATACACCACACCATGATGGTTCTCAATTTTTTCTTACTATCGTGGATGATTACTCTAGAGCCACATGGATTTTCCTTATGCAACATAAGAATCAAGTCTTCTCAAATTTGAGGGCTTTCATTTCCTTATCAAAGACTCAATTTTTGGGAAGTCTATTCAGCACATTCGGATAGATGATGGGAAGGAATTCTTTAATCATGATTGCGCTTCTCTTTTCTCATCCCATGGCATCATGCACAAGAGTTCATGTGTGTACACCCCACAGCAAAATGGGGTAGTGGAAAGAAAACACAGGCATCTATTAGAAGTTGCACGTGCATTGAAGTTTCAAGCATCCATTCCAGAAACTTTTGGAGAGATTGCATAATAACGGCAGCTTATTTGATTAATCGAATGCCAACAAAAGTGCTCAACGGACGGAGTCCCTTTGAGATGCTTTTCGGAAAGTAGCTAGAATTGGATCATCTGAGTATCTTTGGATGTTTATGTTATGCCACCACAGTGGGTCCTCGGGACAAAATGGGTCCTCGGGACAAGATGGGTCCTCGTGCCCGACGTTGTATATTGATGGGATACTCGAGTTTGCAAAAGGGATACCGCATATTCGAGCCTTCAAATGGTACAAGAGAATGAAAAAGGAGACGGCGAATTTGTGGGACGAAGCCAGAATTAAGGAAGCTTTGACATTCAGTTGCACATCGATTTATCCTCTTGAATATGGGCTTATCGACAGCCTCTGTTGCCTATGGTCTCCGTTGGCCAATTGTTTCTTCCTTCCAACTTGTTCGGTAGCAGTTACTCTATTTGACATATGGTCTTTGACTCATCTTTCTCATTTTATGAAATTCCATGGGTAGTGGTCCCATACTTGTCCATACTTCTATTCTATAATATCCCATGCTTTGACTTGCCTTATTATGAGTTCATGGACAAGTATGCTAAATCTGATGGACCAATCACTCCCCAGGAACATGTGGCCCTTTTGTTGTATTGACTTTGTCATTATATTTTCTATCTCCCTACCCCATCTGTATCTTAAGAGTTTATTGACGTTGCTTATGCACTCTTCAACGACATTGATGTCAGATTGGGACGTATGGCTCTCGCCACATTATATCGGGGACTCTTTAATGTGCAATCATCGTTACTCAGTGCACATTCTGAACCTTTCTTTGGTCCTTTATGGATCCTGCATGGGTGGTTGCGTGTTTATTTTCCCCAGCTATTTCTTGACGAAGAGACTACACCCATTCATTGGGATGAGGCACACAAATCGCTGGTCGAGCATGAGTTTGGGCTTTGAAAGTTCTGCTGTCCATAATGCTCATCATTCGAGTGTTTCTTCAATATTTTGCTCCCTTTGGAAAGCTTCGACTTATACAAGATTGGCATCGACAACTTCGAATGTAGTCCTTCTACTGCATTATCTATACCTCTCTATCCTGGTTGAGTTTCCTTGCTCCCACTAATCTTATGCTGGAATTTTCTTTTGGAGGAAAGTTTTCCCTCAGCTTTGAGGTATATAATCCTCATTATTGTGTATGTCAATTTGGACTTACCAAGGTATACCCATGCCTGTTGTCAACTCCATGAATTTCCTTTTCTATTTTTCCTTTGCTCAAAAGAAAACTGCTGCTATGTGCTATAATGAGGTCACTCAAAATAGCTGGAAGAAATTTAAATTTTTCGACCTTTTTGGAGATCCTCATAGCTTTGAAATCTTTGATGAATGTTGGGAGGATTATTGATCTCTCCTCTTTCCTTGCAACCCGGCCATGATGTCCTCAAAAGTGAACCAATAACCTATTGGGTTATTGCACCCATTCAAGAGATTTTTGCAATTGTTTTCAACCAGTGGACGTGTCCCGAAGTACTCGATCCATATGATCGATCTTCTCACTGTTTGTCAATATACAGAACTCATCAGCATCGGGCGAGCACACAATCGGCAGAATCGATGGGTCATCTTCGAGTCCTATCTCTTACCCTGCTGGCATCCCTCAAGTTAACAATGTTCATATTCCTGGCAATGGTGGCAGCCCCGATTTTGCACATTCTTACTCGTCGAAAGGTCCTTTGCCCCATGATGGTCGGGATGAGGTCTAAGCTAAGTGGATCTGGCTCCATGATTTACTAAGAAGGAGATATGACGTTACATACGAGGATCTTGAGGTTGAAGGCGAAATCAAATCCTTACTTGCTTATCTGACCAATCTGTCTTATCCCACGCCTGTCTTATCTCTCAAAAGGGAGGAACTGGCTCAATTCCGTGCTGCTCTTAACACCTACAAGGCTGATGATAATACTTGCTGCATGCCTTGCTAACTCAGTCGAGATTGATCACCCATCTTGAGGTACCCCATGAATCCACGACTCTTGAGCTATTGGATGCCCGTATTAAGAGAGACGAATATTTTGAAGCAAACTATGACCGTGATATGCAACTTCATAGTTTCGTCTTAGGGATCAAGCAACACTTGATGTAATGTGGCTTAAGTTAATTCTTAGTCTATACAGCGTTTTCAGGCTTTCTTAATTATGTGGTGATGTTATGTTGTCAATGGAAATATCCATAATGCATATTCCCTTTTTTTCAACATCCTACCCATAGTTTGGAGTAAATCTATTACAAATCTTATCCATTCATTCTAAGAGAGGGAGCGAATTTAGGCATGTCACTCTTCTAACATGAAAACAAAGTTCAATAACTCGATTTTTATATCTATGAAAACACCGCAATCGATTGGTTCAAAAATTGCAATTCTATTTTTTTTAAAATAGTATTGGGATCGTAAATTTCTAGGAATCAAACTACGTGTGCTTGATATTTTCTTCGTTGAAAAGAAGATTTTTCTTATTAACCTAAGTAATTAGATGATCACAAAGGTTTGAAATTCACACGATATGGTATTTCAAATTTTATAATTAGAACAAATCTTGAATTATATAAAAAGGTGTTACGATCACACCCCGGATGATAGGTACATTCTCGACTCTACTCAAAATGGTAGAGTTGACCTGCCATGTGATTACAAGGTAGGAGCCGACTCTAATTACTGCCAGGAAGATGGCGAGTAGTTCGGTGGATCGAGGTGACAAGTGGTTCCTTGATGATAAGCAAATGAAAGCGAATGGTCAATGGCTACAAATTAGTGATTTTAAAGATAATCACTACATCATATCCAAAATGTTACCTAATCTTTAATGAGAAAGTAAAAATTGAGAAAGATAGGCACAAACTCGAGTTTCTATTTTATTAAATAAGTATAGACGCATGTGCAATTTGAAAAATGCAAAATATTATCTCTTTGATAATGTAAAAGGGTGAAAAGGATCGATCAACATCAATATCAAATTGATGACTATGTAATCTCATATATAAGAAATCGATGAGTATGTAATTTCATGTATAAGAAAGACCAACAACGTTAAGCGGCCGCGTCCAAGGTAAAGTCGGGAGCATAGACAGTCAAGTCAACAAACATTTCGTTTGAGTTGCCATTATATTAAAGTAATTTCTGGAAAAAAAAACATATATATATATGATTTAATTAATTTTTTGAGGGAATTATGGAGAAAAAATAATTATTAAATTTAAAATAAATAAATAAATAAAAGGGGCGGTCGGCTTCAAAACCCTTTCTCTCGCTCGCTAGGGTTTTAGCGACAACCTGCTCGCAGGAGGTGGAGGGAAAGAAGAAGGCCCATGTTCTTGCCTCCCCCCAAACTACAAATACTTAAGGAGCCATTCTCCTTCTTCCTCCTCCTTCTTCTCTCATCATGATATTCCGCTCCGGTTCGATCCTCCCGCTAAACCCTAGTCCTCCTCCCTCCTCCATCGGAAATGGTCGGTTTTGTCTCCGGGACCGCCGTTGAAGGCCAGGAAGAGGACCCCAACCCGAAGGGAATTGGCAACCCGCTCGCCCTCCTCGACCAGAAGATCGGCGACCTCTCGTTCGCCGACTCGTTCCTCGACTTCGAGTCCATCCAGAACTGGTTCGAGGACGTCCCGATGGATTCGGCGGCCCTGCTCCCTGGGAGCTTCGACGGCGTGAAGGTCGAGGAAGGTGTGGAGGAGATGTTGAAACCTGGGTCCGAGCTAAAGCCGGGCGCTTGCGAGGCGGGGAGTGGAGTTTCGGGTTGTGTGGTGAAGGTTGAGAAGGAGGAGTGGGAGAAGTTGGGGACTTTGGGCGGTTCGATTGAGGACAACATGGGGAAGGTCAGTTTGGCTTGCGGTTCTGGCGTTCCGGTGGTTGCTGAGGGTATCTGTGTGAAGACCGAAGTGGGAAGTGATGATGGTGGGGTTGATGGGAGTTTGGTGCCTGCTAGTGGGATCGAGAGCGATGAGAGAGTGAATGCAGCGAAGGGAGAGCAGAGGATTGGTGATGATCATGAGAGAGGAAGCGGTTCAGAGTCCGACGGCTCTGGTTCAGCTTCATCATCGTCCTCCAGTAGTAGTGAGGATGATGATGACAGCGATGACGATCGCAGGGAGGAAGAGAGGAAGAGGATGGAGGTAAAAGGACGTGTGGATGAAGCGGGTGAAATGGAAGAAGGCGAAATACGGGAACTTGATGGAGGAGATGAATCTGGTGAGGAGAAGAATGATGACGACGATAAAGACAGTGGTGATGAAGAGAGGCAGGATGTAGAGGAAATGGTTGGTTGGAGTGATATTGAAGATGAAGATGATGGTGTTGCTGGCACTGGTGCTAAGGGCGGACCCATCAGGTCAAAAAAATGAGGTCAAGGTAAATTTCGATTCTTATAGCTAACATTTGTCTTGTTTCTTGATGCTGACTTTTTTTCCCCTTATCTTTGCAACTTTGTTGGAATCATGATGAATGCTAGATGTTGTTGAGTAAACTAGTGCAATGTTTATTAGAGACCGTATTGACATTCCAATTGATGTAGGGATACTGAATTTGTTCTGTGTTATTGTTCTCATATGTGGATATTTATATAGTTTGTGAATTTGCTGTTACCGTCTACATAATCTGGTGTCAGAAACTTTGGTTGTTTAGAACAAGTGGTAGGGACTGATCAGCGTGAATTCAAATTATTACTGGATATGATGTGACCATAGCTGTTTCTTAGATTCTTCATTGACCTTCACAGGTTTGTCAGGCTAACCTTTTTTCACCTAACCAGCTTATTTTCAGGTGTCTGTACAGCGTTCAGAAGTTTGCAATTTGTCAGTGGTGATAATGCAAATTATATCGCTATAATGGTTTTTTGATATTTTCCATCTTTTGGAACTGCAGGATCTACCTCCAGTTCCTCCTGTAAATGCAACACTGCTGCCGCATCATCAGATGTCACCAGTTGGAGTTGTTCTATCGGTATAGGCCTATTCCTTATACTTTATTTTCTCTTTGAAGCTTCCTCCTGCTATGCATAACCAACTAGTGTTAGAAGTCTATAATTTTGGTATAATTAGAATTAATCTACAATCAGGATCATTTTGCCAAGTTTTTTCTTTTGGGCGAGATTGTTTAGTAATGGTACTGGAATAATTTACAGATTTTAGGAGCCCAAGTTATTGTTGAAGGGGTGGAGAAGCACAATCCTCTTAATGAGGGCTCTATACTTTGGATCACTGAGACCAGAACCCCATTGGGGCTGGTGGATGAAATTTTTGGACCCGTCAAAAACCCTTACTATATGGTAAGATACAATTCAGAAGCTGAAGTCCCTGCCGGCATCCACCAAGGCACTTTGATCTCTTCTATTCCAGAATTTGCCAGTTATGTGCTTAATGAGAAAAATCTGTACAAGAAAGGATATGATGCCTCAGGTGAGAATGACGAAGAGTTGTCAGAGGAGGTAGAATTTTCGGATGATGAGAAAGAGGCTGAGTACAGGAAAATGCGGAGAATGGCAAAGAGGGGCACCAACATTGATGACCAGAGAGCTGAAAACAGGAAAAACAACAAAAAGAAGGTCAGAAGCAGGGAATCGAACTGGAAAAATGGTAAACCTTTGCCACAGCAACTGCCGGCGAGAGTGGGTCAGCCCATATCTAATCAAACTCAGCATCAAATTTCCCCTAGAGCACCATCACTGGATTATGGCAATTTCACGACAACCTCTGCCATTCAACCAAGTAATATGGGTGGAATTGGCACAAATTCACCATTTCCGCTCATGCAGCCAAACAGTGGCTCTATTCTACCGCTACACGAAGCTTGGGTGAATGGCTTGCCTTTGCAACAACCAATGGGTCCTATTTTTTCTAATGGAATGCCGTGGCCTCCACAAGGTAATCAATTTCCATTTCAAATGCCTCTTTCCAACCAAATGCCTTTTCGGCAGCAGTTTGACCTGAGCCAGGGATTACTTCCCAACATGGTCCTACCATTGGGGCAGTCAAATACATTAGGGCCTGGTATGGTACCTTGGCCCAATCCTATGGGTCAAAACGACTGCAACCAAATGACAGCTGGGGTTGGTGGATTTGGCCAAAGTGGTCATCCAATCTTCAATGCCGGAGGACAAGGGTTTCAATTCAATGGGAACCGAGTTGATCAGAGCAGATTTGCACAGCCACCTGCTGCGACTCCCTGTCCAACTGATGCTCCGGGGCCATTCAAGCAGCGTGGTCCATCCTTTGGCCGTGGGAAGAAACCATATCGTGGAAGAGGCGGTCGATTTTCGGGTGGTAGAAGCCAGCAGCAACCTCACTGACAATTGTGGTTGCTGTTCGTAGTGTTTGTGCAGTAGCTTGATTGCAGGCTGCAGCAATCATGCCTTGAGCCTTCTAGCGAGAAAGAATGTCTAATGTGATGCTGCAGGGGAAGCAGTCATTCATGTTCAATATGAGAAAATCCCTGTGATATGTAAGCCGACTTTGTCTCCAGTGAATTTTGTTTTGTGGGCATCACACATTTTCTCTTCGTATTTAGAGTTCCTATTCACAATTTTTGTGTTCGCTCTCTGGTCTCTGCTGTATTGATGCAAGACATAGCTCCAGAGATAAGGGATCTTCGTGATTTTTTGCTGGAGAGAGTAAGAAAAGAATGTTTAATGTGCGGAAGAAGTAGTAAGTCAGAGATCATGGTTCAATATGTGGAACTCTGCCTTGTTATCTTTAGCCAACCTGGTCCATGGCGAATTTTTTGTTTTGCGACACATCACATGCTGTTCTCTCTGTATTTAGTGTCTACTGACAATGTAAATGCTGGCTCTCTGCTGCGTTGATACAAGGCATCATTTATGTGGAACTCAGTAGCCTTGGTGGATTTTCTTGGAATTTGTCTTGAGATATTAAAATGCATCTTACCAATAGGACATTATGTGCGGTTTTTGTTTTTCTGATGTTTTGTAAAGGAAGTGAATAAAACCCATGATGGATTGATGTGCGATCTCATCTCTGGCTGACGAGAGATGGTTTTGAGTGATTAAAACTGCCGTTCTATGAATTGTTCCTTTGTGCCTGTTGCATTTCTTTGACTTGGATTGGTATGATGCGATCATAAATTGCTGACCGTCTCAATTTGCAGCTAACAGTAAGCAAAATTATAGTCAAGAGGTCAATGGAAGCGCCATTTTTATACTTAGAGAGGACCTCGCAGCCTTTGAATTTATGGCAGCCCTCACAGCCCTTGCATCCACTGTACTTTCTGTCCATCTCGTTTGGCATGCAAATTTCGCTTGAAAGAAACTTGTAGTGAGCGAGCATGGCTGCCTCCGTGAGCTCAAAGCTCGACCACCCGTGGCTGCAAGCTGAGCACGACTGGCCATGACAGCCTTGAGCTCGAGCTCAAGTGACCACAGCTGCGAACTCAATCTCCAGCAGCCATGGCAACTGCGAGGGGAGGGTGGGGGACCTATGTCATTGGCCACATCAGCATTTTTCTAAAAGACACCCACATTTTTTAAGCGCCGTTGAGTCCACATCGGCAAACGCTGTAATCGAGACGGGATAAAGTTTTGGATGAGAAAAAACGCAGATGATTGAGACACTGAGTGGTGACATTTTCCCTAAGAACTGTGCCATCTATATGCCCAAAGAGCACTTGTAATGTTGAGAGAATCATATCAAAAGTGTCAAAAGTTATTATGGTCAATTTAGTGCTAAAGTTTTCGTTGGTTCACTTAAATATCAAATCGAAAAAAAAAGGATTAATTAAGTAAATCCGACAAGAAATCCGATCAAAATAAATAAACTTAATAAAAGAATTAGTTAACGTGGATGGATTAAACAATATTGCACAATCATACGTAATTCGGTGCATTAAAACAACGTTGCAACACTTTCAAGGAAAACGATGTCACACCACTCCTTATTATTACTAGCTCGATTGTCTTTAATGCTGGCTGACCATCGCACCACTCTCCCTGTTACCGTCGCTTGCTTGCCTTAACTTTCTTGTCATCCTTGTCACTCGCTCGCCATCTCTATTGCTCTCACTCACTTGAGTTGGTCATCCTCTCTAAATCGCTCAATTTAAGGGGAAAATTAGGGCTCGAAGGCAAAAACTAGGATTGAAAGGGAAAAATTAGAGTTTTTGATGAAGCCGTGGGAACGACGCTACTGCAATAAAAATCACGCAACGGTGAAAGAGTCAAGTGCTGCTCCCAAAAGATTGAACCCAACCAAGGGCAAGTGAGGCTCCAAACTAAACGACACATGTGGCAAGTTGAGTAATGGAGGTTGATATTATTTGGTTGATATTGTTTGGTGGGAGGAAGCTGCACACATTTTGGGTTGATATCGTTTGGTGAGAAAGGAAGTTGGATGTTTTTGTTTTGTTAGGCAGATTGACTAAATGTAAAGAAGCGGTGGAATGTTAAAGGCAACAATGTTTATTTTGTCTATGCTTTTACCAGTTCCATTTTTTGTCCTATTTTTGGCTTTGATGTGCTGGGTTGTGTTGGTTTATGTTGGCATGATACAATTTTGTGCTTGTGTAGCATTTCCTTTTGCATAAGTGATTAACAACAGCTGATACATAAGTGATTCCTTCAAACAAAATTTGGCACTCAAAACAATCACCATTTACAATTCTCAGATGACATTGTTTAAGGGTTGTACAGTGACTTGGTACGCCAACAAGCCACATAAGACTAAGAAATAAATAAAATATTGCCACGTTGTATTTCCAACCCAAATAGAAATTTGCACTCAAATTATTATTCTTTTTACAAAAATTACACTTTCAAGTGATCCAGAAAAAAAACTTTTTGCACTAAAACAAGGGTGGTACAGAGCTTTTAACACTTCTATTGCCCTTCTTCCCGTGATATTTGTACTCGATAGGGGTTCATGGGAAAGAGTTTTACTCTATATGCTAGTAACAGCCTCCATCATACATAGTAAAATAGGACGTGGACCCAAAGGAAAACCTTTCTGGATTTTCAAAACATTTGCAAAGCATAGCTTTCGCATTTCAAGGAGTACCTAGAGAACCCATAATATTTATGCAGCAATTAGATCGGGGGAGAAACTATATTGTAATGGATATGATCACCTTCGGGAAAACAGAAGGATCCCAGGAAAAAGTGCCAATGAAAAGAGAAACATGAAAATGGGTGATACAAATAAATAGACAAACAACTTATAAGGTATCTAACACTAATAAAACTTGAGGCAAGAAACTCCCTCCTGTGCTAGTAAGGGCGGTACCTTCGCCCTTGACCACTATCATTATTATGTTTTCCCCGGCTTGAACTGCCAGCACTCTTGCTGCCACTCCCGCCGCCAGGCCTGTTGCTATTTCTTTGATGTGAAGGTGGAGTAAGAGGCTGTGCTCCAGGCTGCTGCCTGAATATTTCCATGATTAATCAAAATCAGCAAGAAAAAAGGCCTCATTAAGAATAAAGGCTAACGCGAGCTAATCTTTTAGTTGCATCATGTAACTTATGAATGACAGACACTATGCAGGCGCCCCTTGCCCCTTAATTATGTAGAGAATCATGATAAGAATACACAAACATGAGTTTAACACTTTGACCAGATATTTGCTGCATTCTGAAGACAAGTCATGGAGAATTAAGACCATCCTATTTTGGCCAAATAGAGAAAATAAGAATTTAATCATTTGAAAGGCTCTCAATGTTAGGAAAACTTCTCCATCACCTCTAAAATTTCAAGTTAAGTGTATACACTTCATCTATAGTCTAAACTGTCTTTCACTAAAAAGCTTAAAATTACAGCAAGGTAAATGTTTTCTCCTTTTCATGTGGATTTTAATGTTCAGAAATCTCACAGCTTTCATTAAGCAACAATGCATGTCATCATAATTGCTAGACAAACCTTCAGCAAATAAGTTTCTCAAACTCCAAGGATCAAATGAAAGCATTTACAGAAATGCATTATATCTCGGTCCCACATTCACTTAAGACTATCCACAGCAAAAGAATGATCAGTTTAAAGGGTTATGCACCCAACTGACACTACTCATTAGAAACAACCACCTTTAGTTTTTCTTTGATATAATTCCACGACAAAATAGAGAGAAGAGGTGTACAAAAAACAGGCATTAAAGTCCCTCCCTCCTCAAAAAACACCTTGTAAGCAATGTACCAACTTATTGGCTGCAAAGTATATCAGTCTCACAAACGAAAAGCAATGCCACAGAAACAAACATTTAAAAGCCAGCACCTCCAATAAGTAGAAAAGTGTAGATGGGCTTACAAGACATATCCAATCCTTCCATCAGGCAAAAACATTGGCATCATTGCCATACCAGCAGGGCTTGGCCCTCTTCCATATATCATAGGCTGTGTTGCAAAATTTCAACATCAGTGACATTCCATAATTAAAACAGATGCCCACAGAAACAAATTACAGCATGAGCCTTTCATTCACATTCCTATAATATTGTGCATCACTCAAGACCATGATATGCACGATGCCCACAGAAACAAATTACAGCTTGTGACTCATGAGAAGAGGATTAAGCAAGAAACAAACGCATATGATTATGGATAAAGCAAAAGGGAAAAGTTCTCTCTTTCAAAATTTAATTTGATAAAGACACTAAATAATAATCTGGCAATCTGCCAGGCATCCCAACTTTGAGCACGAGAGAGCCAAATTAATAGAGAACACACAAAATCATACAACTGAGAATGAAATATAAGAACGACAAAGAACTGACTAGTAAAACAAATTGGCCATAGGCATATTTCTAACCAGCAGTAGATGTAATAATTATGTTCAAGCAACAGCAACATCACCACTCAAGTGTAAAAGCTGTGTAATACTATCATATGATGACCAGCAGAAGTGTTTCGATAAGATAATGGAAGTACTTTGAAAAACAGTGTAAAAAAGGGTCGCTAATAACCATCTACTCCAAAGAAACTAAATTAAACATCTCAACAAAACTAGAAGTTTTCTCACTTGAGCAAAGCCTGCTGCACCAAAGCCTGCTCCTAGAGCACCATATGAACCCCCAGGTAGACCATAACCAACACGGAGTGGATAACTTGGAAGAAGGCCTGTCTTCTGTGAAGATGGCCCTGCAGCAGACTTCTGATCTACTTGTGGCTTTGCAAGAGAACACTCAAGGACTTGACCTAAATTAAGTATGAAAGCAAGTGCTAACTTTGTCATTTAACCAAGAAAAACATAAAGGGTATGCAGAAGGAAGCAAAAGTTACCATCGAGTTCATATTTTTCTGTGTTCTTCAATGCTTTCATGGCACTTGACCTCTCTGCAAAGTGTACAAAGCCAATCCTATTTTTCTCTTGTCCAGGTTTAGCTGGTGGCAGAACTATTTTGATTATCTTTCCATGGTGCTCAAATAGCTTCTTTAATTGATCTTGTGTCACGTTCTTGGGAAGGTTCTTCACATATACTGCCTTCACCTGCAAGAAATGAACTTAAAAGTTAAACTTCAATTAAATATTCAGCAAGAGATACTAAACCAATAATGTCCAGCATGAGTGGAACATGATGTGCTTTTCATTGTCTCGTTTCAGAAGATAGCTCTTTGGCCATCAAGCACCAGAAGCAGGTAAATACTAGCTTAGTTGCAAACCCAAATGCCAGAGAAATAATATCTCCAATGCTTTTTCTAAAGGGATAGACTAGGGCCAATGTGTGACCATAGTGTGTCCAAATCATCTATTCTTCTCCTCCTTAGACTTTAAAACAAAAAGGCCTCCAACTCATTCTCTTGCCATCCGTAGGTAGTTTCCAATAAGCAAGCCCCAAGGTACTCAGTAATTGTTTCTTTGCTTTGTTCTTTTTTGTCTTTGTAGCCAGTAAGACCAAAAAAATTAGCACAGCGTGACCATGCACCTCATCAAGACTAATAATCAGGGGAATGAATGCCATAAGGTCAGAAGTGCTAGAAGTGCTATTATTTGCACCCACTGGAGCCAAAGTTTTTAATTCTCTCCCTCTTCCCCTATATGTTAGAAGGCATTCACCCTTTAAGATGAAATCGATGATATGAATGACATGGAGAAATATGCATATAGTGGGTCGCACAACACAACTCATAGACAAGTCCGCAGTACAATCCACATAATAAACAAAAGCAACTTAGGCTTCAATAATCAACTCTATCCACAAGAAGGCGTGCAGTTGACTGTTCAGATCCAGTCTCATTCATTGCCAAAACTCATTTCCTACTCTTCAATTTTGATTTGGTCTTACTAGCTCCACCAATACATACCTACTGAAGTACACAAATGTGACTCACTAGTAACTAGGTGGTCCCAGAGCTTAAAAAGATCAAGGCAATATGATCAGATTCACCTAGACAGCTATGTATCCCCAAAAAAAATGAAAGAAAAGTAGGACACTCCAAGAGATGAATTAAATATGAAATCATACACAAGAAGAACATAAAAGATTTGAACATGCATCAAATGTCCTTGATCTTGATATTATCAGAATATAGCTAGATTAGATTGGTATCACGGCAAACCTGAGCAGAAGCAGAAGAATCAGAATTTTTAGGATCAGCCCAGCTAACAGTAGGAGCATTTTTGTCCAGCTTAAACTTTGGATTCATCATCTTCAGTCTAGAATATTCAGCGCACGCATGGTTGTGATAATCAATAAAAGCAAAGCCACGATTATTGCTAGTATTCTTCAAATCCTGTCAAGGAGAAAAATACGGGAAAATTAACAAGATCGTAAAGTTTCACAGAGGAAGAGGGGTATAAAATTCCACATGCAGTAGAGGTGGCACAAGCAAAACTTGGGAGGCATCATTAATCATGTCATGCTTCAGATCTAACTAACCTTCACCAACTCTATACCAGTCACACCAGGTCCAATCTGTGTCACAACTTTCCTCAGATCTTCATCTCCCCAGCTCCTGGGAACATTACCAATAAATAATCGATGCTTTGCTTGCGACGTCGAACATTTTATTTTCTTACCCTGAACAGAATATGAAACAAGTTGTATTTGAGTTGTCCTCAATGTTCTTGCAATAAGAACAAGGAAAAGGAATGAAAAGGAGAGTTTACTATACTATTTCAGTAATTATTTCTTTCAATTCCCTTGTCAGATATTTTAGTTTTCAGCCTTATGCCTACTGTTTGCTTTTGTCAAGATAGGTACTATATAACATGGCCATATTGTCTTAGTACCTTAAAATCAGACTCATTCAGCTCCTCAATGGCTTTGGATGCCAATTCCACATTTCTAAAAGTAACAAAAGCAAATCCCTTGTTCTCAGCTGAATCCTTGGCTTTCATAATCCGCACCTACAGCCACAGATAAAGGTATAAATCTCCATTGTCCTCAAAGAGGAAGCAGAGAGGATATGTTGTAAATAACCCTGGAGTTCACGTCCTATTCAAAAGAAAAATAAAGTAGTAAGGTTCACCTCAGTCACTTCTCCAATGGACTCGCAGAAAGTTCTCAGATCCTCCTCTGAAACATCATGAGGTATGCCACCAATGTACACTTCAGAACCATGAGGAGGAAGGGCAAGAAGTTCTACATGTTTTTTCTTCTCGTCCTGATCCACAACCATTGCATCATTGCCATCAAGCGTTTTATGGGCATCCTTCCCATCGGCATTATCATCATTATCCTCCTCCTCCTCCACCTCCTCTTCCTCCTCTTCTTCTTCCACTTCCACCTCTTCTTCTTCTGCCTCTTCTTCTATCTCTTCCACTTCCTCCTCTTCTTCTACTTCCTCATACTCAACCTCTTCATCCATTTCCTCCTCAGGATCATTCTCTTCTTCAAGGTCAACCCTCTCATCAGATTCAATTGGCTTTTCCGGCTCAACTGGCTTAGTAGCTGATGATGCATTTGCCTTTGCCCTTGGCATTCTAGGTATCTAACTAGAAAAGCTTGCAAGGAAACTGTGGAGAAGGCAAAGGGTCCAGAAGAATCCATGGGAAGAAGAATATAAATATCGAAAAGAAGAAAAGCAATAAAGGTGATTAGGAAGATCAGAAGAGCATCAAACTCAATTGAGCCAGTGTTATGAGAAACGAAAGGGAGTGTTGCCATGTGAAAGAGTTATTATTGGAGATCATGCTAATATAAGTAGGACTCAGTAGAGTCAGGCAAAATTGATGTCTGAATGACAAAAATGGATAGTAAAGGTTGGTGCAATTTCAAGAAATGAATCTTGAACAGAATGAGAATGCTGCAAGAAAGGTGATGACAAGTTTAGGTGTTTCCATCATACTCATTTGAGGGGCAAGCATCAACCCCATAACAAAATTAAGAATCAAAGAATCAGACGAGTTCAGAAGCTTGTAAGGAGACAGCCATGGTGCTTGAAGGTAATAAAAGATTACGCGACAATGTTAATGAGATAATTTGTCCACGATTCTATTTAGAGCCACTCAGATAACAAGGAAGTGACTGTTCCAACAACTAGGCGATTCAAGCCAGAACAACTGTCCAATCTCACACAAATAATACCAGTTCCAAAATAAACGTACCAATCTGAGCACCTTCCTGCAATAAATTGATAAGGACTAAGATTGGTGTGTACACGATATGTCAACGTTACCATCAGATAGAATGTCGATGTTCGAACAAAAAAAAACATATCATATTCTTTGTATTATCAAAACTTCTTGCAAGTGATATAACATGTTGGAGTGCATCATGACATTATTTTGATATGGTGAATGGAAAATAATCACAGTAATTGCATACAAAGGCCACAGGATTATAGCCCTCAATGGCCAATTTCAGAAGTTGTCTAAACTTATATAGTGGAAAGGCAGGAATCTCATCATACACTTGGTCCTAAACCAAACCGATAAAAATAAAATCATACAGCTACAAATGCAAATCATGATTTCTCTGGAACCAATTCCATAAATATAGCCTTGCTATGCATGTCCAGCTAATCACAAGAATACAGCAGCACTATCTGCCAGATTCACATGTTTTAACAAGTCCACGAGGGTGTAAATAGTAGATAACGAACATGCATACAACTCATAAATTTGGCAACAGTTTTTTTACCCAATTTTGCAGAGAATCTTAACAACACATAACAATTATGTGGAACCATGAGAAAAACAGCTATGCAAGGTTTCCAGAAGAAGAACAACCTAGATTGCTTGCAAGATCCCCAAAATATGTGACCAGTGACCTCTCAAACCCACCATTATCAGTAATACCCAGAATACGTCATGCAAAAATTTACAAAACGATAGAGAAGAAGCAAACTATCCACATTCAGACAGACCTGAAACAATTCAATGAAATGAATATGAGGAAGAGAAGTGAGCCTGGAGTAACTCATCCATTTTTTTTCTTCGTTAGGTAATCTATAAGGTCTCCATATGTTATTCATGGGCAACAAGTTTCAACGTATCGGCAGTATCCGTATTTGGAATTCCAATTGATTAACATTTAAACTACACATGTACCACGGGATGCAATGGGACGGGTTCTTTTCGTTTCTCTTTGTGATGATAAATGACCTGCTTAACTCGGTGGTTAGCTTTTTTATCGCATGCCCGAGATTACAGTGTTTATTGTTATCAAACATCAGGCGTTGGTTTCCTTGTTCGATCACCCGCCGCACCCAGAATTCACTGAAATTAAATTATTTTTATTAAAAAAGACACCGACATCCCATTTCCCTAACGAAAAAACCCTCGAATTGAACTGACCCAAGCGTCACTGTCGAGGGAAACCGAGTTCTTCCCAACCAGAAAAACGACCCTCACCCAAGATCTAAAAGTTAGGGCCAAGCATGATTCATAACAAAATCCGCACGGCAAAATCCCCCATATACTCCGACTCGCGCCGAAATCAAGCTCAGCTGGGTTTGCATTTCCCTTGATCCGCGAATCGGAAAGCAAAACCGCGAGGGCCGCGTTCTCTAATGGAGGAAAGCAACGCCACATCTTACGCACGCGATTCAGAGACTCCGCAACATCTTTGCGAACAGACACAGAGAGACACAGAGAGATACAGAGAGAGAGAGAGGGAGAGAGAGAGAGAGAGAGGGTATACCGTAGAGCCGAAGCTGAGGGAGATTAGGGTTCGAGGTAAGGCGAACGCGAGTGGGGAAGCTGGAGTTCAACCCTGATCCTCTCTCTCTCTCTCTCTCTCTCTCTCTCTCTCTTCAAGTTCGAGACAACAACGAGCATCGACTCTCTCTCTCTCTCTCTCTCCTCTCGCCGTGTTGTTTTCCGTCCGATATAATAATTTTCCTTTTTTTTGGCCCTATCAGCTATTTCGAGAAAAGGATCTTGCGATGGATCATGAAATGAACATGGACATAATCATGATGATTACTATTGCAAGGGATGCCTTTTTCTTTAATTTATTTCATGGAAAACTCTGAGAAATGATGATTTGTGTTGCTTGCAGAAAAAAGAAAGAATAAAATAGTTCTTTATCTCCCGCGGATAATAAGAGATCGTGTCTTGGGATTTTTAAATTATTATTAATAACTGCAAGTAGGATTGGGAACTATTTATGGATTGTGAATCTATGATTGTTTATGATAAATGTCGTTGATATAATATTAAATCTCACGTCATAATTTTCCTAACAAATAAACATGATTAATGATAGCATGACCGATTATTAGGGTAAGCAATTCCTGAATAGAATCTGGAACTATCCAAATTGATTCCCAAAATGTGGAATTGGGAATGTATTATGCATATTTTGAAATCTAAAACTTACTCTCACGACTTTCATAATCTATTCAAGTTCCAACTATATTCTTAAACGATCATGATAAATCTTCGCCTCCAATAATTATAATTCGCCGTTACAATTCACTAACCACTAGGGATGTCAAAATCAAACTGAAACGGAAATTTCATACATTTTCGATTATGTTCAGTTTATGTTTGGATAACCAAAAAATAATTGTTATTTTTCTTGGTTCGCTTCAGTTGAAAAAAAAATTGTCAACAAAATTGAACACTCAACTTAAAATTTAATCCCTTATTCAATTCGGTTCAAATAAGTAAGACAAAAAAAGGAAAATCGAAAAATTGAATCGAATTGGGTTTTTAGTTCGATTCAGGTTAGATTTAGTTCAAGTTAGAATTGCACTCTATTTGTTTGGTTTGATTCGATTTGGATTTTCTAAAAATCCAAACTAAACCAAATGGTTGACATCCCTTAGTGACCACAGCTCGTATTTAAACACATGTAATAATGTCTTGGTCATGAATATGCCTAAAATAGAAGCTCGTACTAGTGGGTTTAGATTTAGGTTTTAAGTGGATGTTTCAAGTCATAGATTCCACCTTAAATCTAAACCCACTAATTGGAATCGATTTCTCGCTTTTTTCAACTTATAATCTATCGTATATATTTTGGAACCCAAAATTGAATCGATAAGAATTGGTCTGGTTCTCTTATTCCTCATTCTATTCTAAAATCATGTTGAGCTCTAATTTTTATCAACAACCTTTCAATATATATTTAACTTTTGCACTTTAAATTTAGTATGTTTCAAGCCATTTTCTTTCCTGTCCAAGATACGAAGGACAATTTCACAGCGTCATTGATTGATTACACGTGGGATATGTCCACTAGAAGTCCTAAACTTGTCACGAAAGTACAATTGAGTCGTAAAACTTATAAAAAATGCAATCAAATTTTAAAATTTACACCGTTGATTTGACTAGAGGAAAATGCCGACGTGGCATCTTAATTATATTTTGTTTTCAACATGGCATTTTTAAATTAGTTTTTTTATTTTCTACGTGGCATTTAAAATTATTTTTTATTCAATTTTCTAAATTGTATTAAAAATAAAAAACAAAACTGGAAAAAAAAAGAATGCCAGGGTGCTTTTGGTTCTTTAGTCGTCGCCGCCCATGTCAAGAGGGCAGGGGTCGGCCCTCATAGGGGGTCGACGACCATTGCTCGACGACCTTTGCGACGAGCATGAGGGTGCCCAAATTTGGGCATGTCGATCCTCACAGGGGGCCTGTGCGGCCTTGCCCACCTTCTTGGGGCCGGGCGAGGGCTAACCACCCTCGTCCAAGGCTGTCGATGCCAATCCTTCTAGCGAGGGCGGCGATTGAAGCCCCTACCCTTCTCTCTTTTTTTTTTTTTTTTTTAGTTTTTAGTTTTTAGTAAAATTTTAGGTTTTCTTTTCCAATTTTTAATCGAATTAAAATAAGAATTGAATAAAATAAAATTGAAAAAATGCTGATGTGGCATTAAAAATAATTTAAAAATTAAATGTCAGCTTTTTCCGTTAGTGAAATTAACGGTGTTAATTTTACAATTCGATTATATAAATTAGATAAGTTTTAGAATTTGATTACACTTTTTGTAAGTTTTATGATTCAATTATACTTTCGCAACAAGTTTATGACTTCTAGTGAACATATCCCATTACACTTTTAAAAGATCTTGCCTTTCTTGGTAAAACGATATGAAAATGGTCATGTCAAACATGGGAAAATTATCGAAAAAATCATAAATTTATTATGCTTTTGCCAATTTAGTTATAAACATTTTCACCAATTGTCAATCGAGTCCATCCGAAACGATTTTGGTCATAATTCATTTATGTGGATGCTTAGCGGTGCCATATAAGACGATTGGTTACATGGATATTTTTTAATAAATATTTAATGTTTTTGAGTTTTTTATTGTTTTTTCTGATTTCTTTTCTTTTCTTTTTTGCTTTCTTCTTCCTTTTGTCGTTGGTCGACCACTAGTCATGGTCGGGTCGGCTGTCCTCTCTTGCCTCAAGTGAGGTGCAGCTAAGAGAGGGCAAGCCCAATCAGCCCACAACCAATGCTAGCCACTAGCAAAATGAAGCAAAAGGGAAAAGGAAAGAAAGAATAAAAAAAGAAAAATTTAGAAAACATACAAAATATTAACAAATTCAAATAATAAAAAATATTATTAAATTTTATTCATATTATCGCCAACCATGCCACATGGTACTATTAGTGTCCATGTCAATGAATTTTAGCCAAAATTAGCTAAATTAACTCAATTGGTAAGAAGTGAAAATGTTTGTGATTGAATTGGCAAAATTGGAGAATTATAATTAAATTAACAAAAGTGTAATAAATTAAAAAAATTCTGGACAATTATTTCCATTAAACATTGTGGGTGCGAGGCCTTCTTTCTAGTAAATCTTTAGAATAATATTTGGAAACTTCAAATTGTGTTTTTTCACTTATTTTTAACTCGACATTCCCTTCATATTCCATTAAGGTGCCGCTATCATGATAATTAAAATTAAGTTTTTATTGTCGCATAAAGTCTAGGTGATAACAAAATTTCGCTTGAGTTTTAACAAAGCATACAAGAAATTGAGCCAGAAAACTATATATGATAAGAAATTACAATACTAACTAAGATAAATTTGCTCAAGAATAAGAAAAAACGTGCATATCTACAGAGATAGGAACATCCACTTACTCCATCTTCTAATATCTTAACTTAGATTAGAATGTTCAACTTACGTGCATAAAAAATGATGAATTATCCCTCTCCTAACTTTATTACAGAATCTTTTAAGAGATTCAATTTGTAATTACACTAACAAATTAATACAACTGCTTTTTTTTCTAATTTATTGCACAGTCGTTTGTGTGGTCATTTCACCTGATAATTAATTCAAACGCAGTACTTGCATTTGGAAATGATGTTCGATTTCAAAGAAAAATGAAAAAAATTCGAGAAAAGGAGAGACTTTCCCAATCCCAATCCGTTCAGCCCCGAAGAACGGCGCGCTGCGTAATTTCGGTAACCGCCCGATGCCCGACGGGAGGAAACGGGCTCCGGCTGACGTGGAAATGCCACCTCATCACCAATCTGACGTGGCATCACACCACGGGGCGGCCGTATGTGGAGCGCTCTTCTCTAAGACGAGAAGGCTGCTAACCCGCGCCGCGCCTCCCCTCCCTTCCTTCCTCCGGCAATCCCCATTTTCCCACTCCAATTTTCTCGAGAAAGCAGACGCTCGCGGAAGGGAAAAGGAGAAGAAAAGCGATGGCAGTTCGCGCCACCGTCTCGAGGTTCCCGATCGATCCGGACGCGCAGGAGGGCTCCGGCCTGCCGTGGGGGATCACGGTCACTCCCTTCGCCGCCAAGGACGAGAACGGCAACCCGCCGGCGTACGGATCGGGCGGCCACCTGCTCCCCCGGTGCGAGAATTGCTGGGCCTACTTCAACACCTACTGCGAGCTCGACCAATGGGCGTGGAACTGCTCGCTCTGCGGCACTCTCAACGGCCTCTCCTCCGAGTGCATCGAGAAGTACTCCCGCCCGCAGTCCTGCCCCGAGATGTCGTCCTCCTTCATAGATCTCGAACTCCCCGGTGAGGCTCCGCTGATGGAGTTTGAGGTTCTCTGCTCCGTGCGGTGAGGTTCTCTGATTGAAGTGTTGATCGTTGTTAGTTTTGGTGTTATGTTGCAGCGGAGGGATTGGAGGAGCCTATGGAAGCTCGGCCCGTCTATGTCGCTGCTGTTGATCTGTCGTGTAAGTTTTACTTTGACTTAAGGAAATGTGTTTTGTCAATGTCCCGTGCTCCATTCTGAAATTCTCAATTCTACGTTAAATGGATGAGATGTGGAGAATTGCAGCACCTGCAACCGCAGACTGCAGCAAATATTTGACGTTTTACTCGCTTCACTGAGAGAGTGACAGTTCGAGCCAAAAGGCCAAGCTTAGAGTTCTTTATATCGACTAGGAAAGAATTATTACCGAATTGAAGACAGTGGAGTTTTTAATTTCTGCTGCTGGAGGTCTTGGAAAAGCCATCTAGATGGAACTGGTTGTGGCAAATGCCTTTATTTAATCTGGCCGGTTTTTGCTATGTGCTTAAGTGAAATGTGTTTGCTCCTCCAAAGCTTGGTTGTCGTGGGGGTGTTCTCGTCGACGTCACGAATGATACCGACTACCAATTTACCTGACCATAAGTGATGAACATGAGTAACGCGCAAGAACTGAGGATGATGTGGGATCTTGTTGCTGATAATGGATCGGAATGGATGTGCTTAAGGAGATGCGCACGCCTGTTGAGTTTGTCTACTCATCTGGTGTTATCTGGTGGTTTTGATGGTCAAAGTTTAAACATGGTGGCCGAGGGAAATGTTCTGAGGAACTTGTTTGAAAAATGTCTCTGATCCAAAGAGAAAACACGAATGCATTTTGAATAGAGATTTGGCATGGTGTAACCCGAGAATTGTTTTAGTTTAAATGGAGCAATATTGAAGAGTTTCTGAAGAGACTTTATTTTGTGATAATTAAAAGAGTCACGTGTCAAAATGTCAAACACTCAATTTCTTTCATACGTTTTCTGTAACATAATCATAAAAAGAGAATTGTAATTAATGAGAACATTCTCTTTTTTCATTTGGAAATTTTCAACAAGCAGTGACAAAGTATCATTGCAGAAGATTTTGTAACGGGAGAAGGAACAAGTTAAAGTTCCTGTCTTGAACTTGTCTGTGCTTGAGGAATTTGTCAATGAATAGCTCAAATTGGTCCAGGTGCTGATCAAGGCCTGTAAATGGTATCTGGGAATGGCAGGTCTTTTTACAATTAATCTGATGATTCAAAGGCTTGGATGGATATTTGTGTTGGGCAACAATTATAGATCATCTTGTTTAGAGTCTTCACCACCTAGACTGAGAAAAACAAGTCTGTTCTGTTTAAGGAAAAATGCCCTGAGCCTTCTACACGAATAACTATTTGACTTCCATTGACTCAGGTGCTATTTCTAAAAGACTTGATAAACTATCACTTGCTGGAAAGACTCTTACATTGCCCCAAAACAAAAGACATTCACACCTTTGGTTTTGTTCAAGAGAATGCTGGTGATAAATACATTAGTAAGTATATGGAGCTCACCACTTACTGATGCAAAACATAATAGGTGCCAAATCGACCTTGGCTGGCATATCTTTGAAATACAAGCTTAGTCATAAAAATAATGTAGTCTTAGAAGCTGTCGATGACAGTAGCCACTGTGTTTGTGCGGCAGTAACTTAGCACTTGAAGTTTACGTATTTTTCAAGGAGGATTCTTTGTTACAGACTGTATGCTCATGCTTGAGAAGCTTCAGCTTTTGTTGTTCAGATAATTTAGCACAGTACTTGTGCTCAGATGTAGGTAATGGTACATTTGATTTTATCTGCTGTGTTTGGGCTGAAGCCAGGTTTCTGTCAGAATTAGCTTCTTGTGACGAGCCCCTTTATCAACTATTTTAGTTTATAGGTGTGCTGCTTCTCTCTTCTTTTAAATCTTCAGAGAGAAAAATAGGTAGTTTGGGTTTAACATCATTATTTTTACTTGGAGTTACTTGTTTTTGGATATGTCATTTTTAAAAGAAGTACTAATTTTTGTCTTGCACTTTTCTTTTTGCAGCTTCAGAAGAATTTTTGGAACTTACAAAAGCGCTACTAGCAGCTCTAGAAGGTAGTGTGTGCCTGGTCCAAAATAAATCTTGATCTTGAAAACTCCCTTATCCAGCCAAAGTTGTCATTATGGAGAAACTAATTTTTCATTGTCTGGTGCAGCTCTTGGGCCTGGTTCGTTGTTTGGGCTTGTTACCTTCTGCCATAAGATCGGATTGTATGATGTCCAAGGGCCTGTACCAGTTGTGAAAAATGTTTTCATTTCTCCTGATTCTGAAGACAGACTCTCGTTGGAGCTTGAAGATGTCATGCCTTTGCTACAGTTTCTAGCACCAGTATGCCATTTGTGAAATTAGAGATTTCTTTCTTTGGTTTCTTAGTGTTGTTAAGTGATGACTAGGTTAAATTTACAGTGATGCAAGTCTTCTGGTTATAGGTGGAAACCTGTAAGGATCGCATTGCATCTGCTCTTGAAACACTTAGACCAACTACTTCATGGGAAAGGAGTACAGCAGCTGGTCAAGGACTTGATGGTGTTTTGATGGGTGGAAGAGGATTTGGGGTGGCAATGGAATCTCTTTTCAACTACCTTGGATCGGAATATGGAAGTACCTTTGCCTTAGGTAGGTGCTATATCTCCATAGCTTGAAGCTAGGGGCGGTAGAGGAACTCGAATTCCTAAAATTCATATCAGAGAGGATTGATGAAAAGATAATAAAGGAAGAAAAAGAAATAGGTGGCAAGGCCAACATTGACTAAGGGGTTAGAGAATGAGTTTCATACTGTTTCTTTTTGCTATCTGCATGCTGAGAGAAGCCTTTGCCGTTCTATGTTCCATCTCCTATCATCTTCCTCAACAGTAAGACATGCATTCCAAATCCAGTAAGACAATGACATTTCATGGGCAATAATAACCAATTGATAGATCATATACAAAGCCTGAGCTCCTTATTTCTCAGACAAATGCAATGTATCCCTGTTCCACTCTAATACTGACAACTGTTCAAGTTTATCTTTATTGTAATCATTTTTGGGAATTCCCACAGGTTATAAGGCATATACATTTTGCCAATAAGATCATGAGTACTTCACGGGGCAATAGTTTTATCCCATTGGCAACTCAGACACATTGTTCACAGCTCCTTAAATTGCAGACAAGACAAATGGAAATTTATATATAACACCTCTTCACAAAAATTGGCTGTACCTATCAGCATTTGTGAGCAGAAATTTATCTCAAAGTTACACATGTGATTAACTAATCTGACAATTGATGAGCTTTCATCTTTACATCTTATTCAATGATAGGATTGTCAAAATCTTAGTTAGGATTCACTTGATAAACAGGGGGCTTGTTGCTTTAATGTCTTTGATGAGGGAAACTGCATTCCCATCTTTAAGGACATCTTCCAAATCCTTTGGTTCTGAGAATGATCTCTTTCTTTCTCTCAAAACTGCAGCGAGGGTCTTTGCCTTTCTATCTGGTCCTCCTGATTATGGAGCTGGGCAGCTGGATACGAGGAGGTATGGGGAGCAATACGCCAGCAGAGGAGAGGATGCTGATCGGGCTTTATTACCTGAGCAGACCCCATTTTATAAGGAACTGGTAAATTTTTTGTGCTCTCTCATTTTGCTTGTCCAATCATTTCTCTTTTCTTCATGTTTATGGAAACAGTTTCAGCTTTAACATCACTTCTATAGGCAGCTGTCGCTGTTCAAGCAGGTGTTTGTGTTGACATATTTGCTGTAACCAATGAATATACGGATCTGGCATCCCTAAAGTTTCTTAGTATTGAAAGTGGAGGCTCATTGCTCTTGTATACAAGTACAGACGATTCAACTCTTCCTCAGGACATGTGAGTATCAGATGTTGGAAAGTACTTTGATTTATACACTTCACTGTGGCGTGATAAGATTAATCATGTAATAGGGCTAAATGTTCTGAAACCAAGCACCTAAAAATCCATACTTAAGTTTCTTCCTTCATTAAACTCTTGCATGTCAGTTGGCTGTTAAATTGGTATGGTGACCTGATCTTACCTTTTTTGTAAGAGCTAATGTAGGATGCAGACACTTAACTTTATTTATCACTTGTGTGTCGTGGCCTTCGTGGGAGCTGAATCCCGATTTATTTTCTGCTACACAATAGTTTTAATAAACCAATCCTTCATCAGGTACCGGATGTTGAGCAGGCCATATGCTTTTGGTTGTATAATGCGATTGAGAACATCTTCAGAATTTAGACAAGGCCACTCAGTGAGTGATTGTATTATGCTGTTTAAAAAAAAATTAATTGAAATTCTTCTTTCTGTCTCCTTACAATCCGCACTATATTCTGTGGCAGTATGGTCATTTCTCTCCAGATCCGCAATATGAAAACGTGCAGCGCATAATTTGTTGTGATTCCTATGCCACATATGCCTATGACTTCGAATTTGCAAATACTATTGGCTTTTCCAGGTTTGTCTAATCTCCATATTAGGTTTGTCATCTTTCTTAGTTTCTGATGGAAATCATCCTTTCTGTTCCCTTTATTTGTTTTTCTTATTAATCCAGAGACAGATGTATGCCAAAATAGACCTCTAATATAATATACCTCAGGAACTCCTTAGCTTGATACATGCATAACATAAGTTCACTTTAGACATCTGCCGGATTTCACTTTGTTTTTTCGTTTTCTTCAAGCACACTGTCCATGTCTGAATTGCATAGTGTATTTTTTAGCTTGCTAAGCTATTGTGTTATTCATTGAACGTGTGCTTTTAGCTGGTCAGGTCTTGGTCTTTCAAGCGGAACAGTATTTGAATTATCATGAACTACTTTGAAGATTATCTTAAGGAATATGGATCTAACAAAAGAAAGAGGAATCTCTTCTTTACTGGAAAAGAATTATTAAACAAACATGGGGTCACTAACAGTTCCTTTGAAGTGGTTCAGTCTGTGAGACCTGATATTGTCATTTTTTGCCAGACAGTTCTTGGTTTATTTAGTAAAAGGTGTTATATGCAAGTGAATTTCTAGGAATTACCCTATATGTCTAATTGAGTACTAAGTGCCACTAATTGAATTGTGGTAGGTGGTTGGAGCCTTTAAGTCTGAGTTTTTTCGTTTAGGAAAAAACCTTTTCCTATGGTTTATTCGCTTTCTTTAGCATTCTTCTTCAGTAGATTCTGGTCTTTTTTTGATTTTTTGTGTTTCTCCTAATTGTGTGCTTGTTAGAATAGTTCTTCTTTATCGTGGAATGATTTTTTTCTAATTTTGAGCTGCTTCCTTCAAGTACTCCATTGTTATTTATAATGAATCCCTGCTATTTTGTTGATATTGACATTGTCTAATTGCATGGCATTATCTATTCCAGACATACGTCGGAGCCTCCTGTCCTACAGATTGCTTTTCGTTACACTGTCGTAGTACCACCACAGGAGCTCACAGATACATCAAACGGTTCAGGTAATAGGTATGGCCAATCCTTCATGATGGTTCACTTTAAAGGTTCATTAAATTTGACAAAGCTAAGAGGAACAGCATTGCCTTTAAAGTCCATTGCCTTTCTAGAAGCAACTTTGTTGTTGACGTGACACGTCTACTCATGTACTGTTTAATTGTTGCCCTTGGGAGCGTGTATTTAAATTGTACTTAGCCACATTGAGCAATGCTTCTTATGGCGTTTCTTTAGAAACTGCTACTGTGAATTTCGTGTGCTGTATATATAGTTGTCCGATATTTTCATGGTACCAATTTCGTGAGAGAATCTCTTGATGGTTTTGATCATCATAACTTTGCATTACTCAGTTTGGTTTGCATACAGTGGCCTGCTAGAAACATATCTACTATGAAATCTGTGGAATTGATTTCTTTCTAGGTCAATCTCCTTTTCCATCCCGACATTGTTCTCTGAAGTAGAAGAATACGTTCTTTCGCATGTGGCCCCTTCCAGAATAATCCATGAAACACATGTATTTATTGTAAACGAGATTTTCTTATGACATTATGTTGCTAGTTGCAAGAATGATTATGTAGAGAAAGACGTAGATGTAGGACTTTTCAGTGAGAGAAGTTGGGGGCTCATTGGTATTGCATTATTTCTTTACTGTTTCCCTTGAGTCACAAATATCTTGTTGCTTTAAACATACTTTTAAATAACAAAATATAGTTTGCACTGGTTGTAAAAAATTTCTAGAGCGTTCATTACCTTCTAACCGTGACCTATTTCATGGGATTGTGAATGTTCTTGACATTGCGTTCCACTCATTTATCTGCAGGTCCAGTTACTCCCTCAAACGTCGCCTAAGAATACGGACTTTGCAATACACTGCTGCCCATAATATGAATGAAGTCTATGACAGTGTTGATCCTGAAGTGGTTCTATCTTTACTTGTTCACAAGGTGATTGCCATTTCCCTGTTGGATGATGGTGCATGTTTATGTGATTCAAATGCAACAAATGACCTCTTGGACATAGATATCTAAGTGTTTTTGAATGCATTATCTTTCCAGCCCTTATGTTGTAGGACTGTCCTTCAGAATGATTGCAGTCAGTCAGAGAGACACTGGTCTAGGTTATTTTACACATCTATTGAAAAAGCTAAAGCCTTCAAGTTGTCAACCAGAGAATTTCATGATGAATATTCCTTTCTCCCTTGCTCTCCAAGTGGTTAACTGGAGATGCTCCAATAAGTTCTATTCTCCATTGAACAATGGCTTTCTTGTTTTTGGACATATTATCACCTAAATAATGTCTTAGTTGGATTTTAGTTTTTCCTTTAACCCATCTCAATGGTTCTCTCAATACAAGGGTTGTCTCCAGCCTTTAGTGATGGGAGGGTAGGTGTTTCCTCATGTGCAGATGTCATTGCATGAATCTTTGTTTTTTTCTGCATGAGCATTTCACTGACTATGGATGATAAAATTGACTGAGATACTAAGAAGATCGGGGACTGATTTGGACATCCTTATTCCTGACATTGAAATCGTGTGAGTCATTTGTTGTATGCAGTGCTTGACAAGGAATCTCCCTTTTGCATTTTTCTACTTAAAGGTTGTTGATGTATGAACTTGTTGAAAGACAAATTATATTTATGTTTGTAAAAAGCTGCATATCAGCTTCCTAAGACTCGGCAATTTTAATGTTAGTCACGACTTACAAATACAATTAAATTGCAGGTTATATCAGCATCTTTGGAGCAAGGAGTTCGGGAGGGAAGGATGCTGCTTCATGATTGGCTTGTAATCCTCACAGCTCAGTACAATGATGCTTACAAGCTCATTCAGCCCAAGAATGGGAGTCCAGTAAACTCTCAGGTTGATGTTGCATTCTCACAATGCCCACAATTGCAAACGTTACCGCACCTCATTTTTGCTCTACTACGGAATCCTCTTCTCCGCTTCCATGAGGAAGGTGTCCACCCAGACTACCGGATTTATTTGCAATGCCTTTTCAGGTAACTGGTGCTTTGGTACTGAAAAAAGTCATCTAAAAAATTTGCAAACCACTTATGTTGAAGATTATGAAGAGTGACACGTGTGAAGGCCATTTAAGTAACACGTGTGACAATTGTAGGCCATTTCATCTGGTATAGAAACTTATGCACGGATATTGAATTTAAACTAGGATAGTGGTGCTTCTGTGTTAATGTGGGAGACTATGAGTTATATTGATTTTGGCTCGTACTTTCATATTAATGGCACTGTGCTGTGGGTGTTAAACTAGGTGTCTCATCTCTGTGTTTCTAAAAGAAGCTAACCTGCATTGATCCTAATATAATTGGATAGTGCCAAAGTGGGATGTTTGCAGTGGATAAAACAAGATGAATCTGTCACTGTTGGTTCCTCAATGGGATGGACCAAATTGTTTTCTGCTCTTTATCAACTTTTTACATCAGCTGTTCAGGAAAGTTATTATTTTGCACTTAGATCTTGGAGGATTATCTTTCTTGCAGACCACTTCAAATCTCATACAATTGCTCCTTTATATCTTTTTCATTGAAAATAATGGTACTTAGTAGGCAGAAGTTACAATATCTTGCTATAAAGTCATAACAGAAACTAACGGAGTCAATATCTTTTGATTATGTGGTACAGTGCACTGGAGCCAAGCTCCCTTCACCGTGCTGTCTATCCTAGGCTAACATCCTATTCTACGCCTGACAAGCAAGCATATCCACGCCACTCATTAAGCCGTGCAGCCCTAATTACCAGCGGCAGTCCAATATTTTTCCTTGATGCATTTACTACTCTTATCGTGTTCTATTCTTCAACGGCAGACCCTTCACTTCCTTTTCCTCCACCGCATGATTGTACGTTTCTTCCCTTCATTTCTTTTCCTAATCATATTATACCAATAATTTGTCTGATTTCATTTGCTGCCTAAACTTTTAACCTCAGGCTTATTACGGACTGCAATCAACAAATTGAAGCAAGACAGAAGCATTACTCCCAAACTCCTCTTTATCAGGGAGGGCAGGAGGATGCGTCGGCTTTCGAGAACTATCTCATCGAGGAGCAGGACGTCGATGGAAATGGCCTCACTAGCAACATGGGGTTTGTTTCCTTCCTCGAGCACATCACTCAGGGCGTGCTAGAGTACCTGAAGTGAAAAAGATGCAGCAGTCGATGGACCTCCAGAACTTTGCACCAACCAGAGAACATCAATGCCCAGCTTTTCCCCCTAACAAGCAGCTATAGATCGGACAGCAAACGAGAGCTCAAACTTCTGGCTAAAGGGGCTTTGAGATGTTTATGCAGATCACTATCGAAAGAGTCAAATCATCTCGTCGCCTGCTTGCCTGTTTCTTTTAGACAGTGCTCTTTGTGCAGCAATACAATGTGGGAGAGCAATCTCGGCAGTTTTCAGAAAATCACAGTTTGTGGATATAGTTGCTTTTTCTCTCATCAAAAGGGAGTACTTTTTAAAGTCTGTCATTTTATTTGAGTTGTGCCTGGGAGTTCTCATTTTTTTGAACTTAAGTCGTGATAATTACAGGGATACGGTAATTATTCATTCACAGAGAAGAATCTGGTGGTGTTTATTCATGACCTTTTATGGTAAACATCGTCTTCAACTGTGACAAAATAAGAATCGATCAATCAAGATTCTGAACTTTGATCTTTTTAATTTAATTTTATTGAATTGTGTCCGGAATGCTGCATCAGCCTTTTCCGGTAGCTGTGTAACGATGTGGAATTTGCTGTGTCTTTTCTGGTAGCTGCGTCTCGATTTGGATTTTGCTGAGATGGTGACGATGAAATTGGACTTCGAATAGAATAATTGTGCATTATTTTTCATAAAATCTCATTGATGCTCACTCGACTTCATGTTGTCTGTTGCATCTCTCTGTGCATTTTCTTTTCTTTAAGTTCTATTTAAATTTAAAGTGATTTGTTGACGTAGGATCATTGAATATTTACATGTCATTGATAAAGATATGATTATTTCATTTGCTTTTTTTAAATTAAACTTTACCAAGTAAATAATAAAGATAAACAAAGAGAAGCGCGATATCTACTCCAACCCTTGGAATAATAATAATAAAAATAAAAAAATCTCAATCTCGAATAGTGTGTTTAGGAATTAAGCAAGGAATAAATCCTTCACTAAAAAGAAAAGGAAAAGATTGATTGATGAAAAGAAAAAGCACGGAATAAGTCCTTCGCTTGCCTGTCGCTTTTCCTCCTGACGAATCGGCCCAATCCAACTCTCCCCCCAAGCCCAGCCCATCCCAGCTCAGCCCAGCCCATCCATGGTGATTACAGAGTCTCCGTGTTCCACATAGTTCGCTTTCCACGCCTCCCTCGTCTCCTCTCCTCTCTCGGTTCTCTCTCTCCAGTCGCAGAAAGAGCTCAAGCAGTCTTCCCGGACGCTCCCCGCATCTCTCCGGTAAGCCGCGCTCCGATTTGTCCGTAAGCATTAAGCGGCGGAGCTCGCGTATCCCGATTTCGGAATGGTGTGGCCGTGCTCGTTCGATTGTAGAGAATCCCGACGGTAGAGTCTTGGATTTCGGTGTTCTGCGCGCTCCGGAATTAGCCGGGTCGCCTTGCGTGCGGATTTTCTTTCTTTCTGTCCAATGCGTGAGCTTTTCTAGGGTTCCGGTGGCTCTGCATGAGCTATTTAAGCTGAATATCCGTGAAAAATGATATTTCGAACCGGTTGACACGGTGGACCTTGCGGTGTGCTCGCATGGAGCTCGGTCTTGGTTGCTGAATCGCTGAATCGTGTTTGCGTTCGCTCGGATTATTGAATAGGTTGTGCAGGTCGGGAATCTTCTGGTATTTCGTTTGACTGAGCATCTGCTTGGGAAATTGTTCTCGATTTCGTTGACGAGTCGTTTCCAATCTTTATACTGTATTCCTTCTCCGGCAATGCCGAAATAATGTGATTCTCTTTGATCCGTCCAATTTATCTTGGATTTTGATGATCTCGATCGATAGGAAACTGGTTCTTCTGTCCCAATGGCGGCGGTGGTGAGGATTGCTGCAAGATACGTCCCTCGTAGGTTCTCGAGCAGCGGCAAGATTCTCAGCGAGGAGGAAAAGGCTGCGGAGAATGTCTACATCAAGGTAACTATGGAGGCCTTATGTTGCGTTTGTTATGTTATATACATGGGAGGTAGTACAGAAACCTTAGAATTTAGATATTCGATAGTAAGCTGAAATTGGAATGCCAAATTATTGTGTCTGACATTATCCGCATTAGGATTGAATGTGACTCTAATTACTTTGTGATTTACATGTTCTGTGCCTAGGCCTGATGCGGGTGGTGTAGTTTTGGTAGTGTCTTCTGTAGAGAGAGAGAGAGAGAGAGAGAGAGAGAGAGAGAGAGGATTATAAATAGCTTTTGTGAAGAATCATGCCTGGATGTTCGCATTTATTTTTGGAATTGCCCAAACCAAATATGCGTATAGTGGTTTGAAATGAAATAAGAAAATGAAGTTTGTGGAACTTTTCTGCTTGATGCTTCCTGAGGCGAATGGGATCTTCGTGCCCACCATTTCTCTCAAGCGCTGGCTGTTGGAGAATTGCCTGTCGATGCTAGTGTTGGGGCCTAGGTAGCATGGTTCATGGGCTCCGAGCAGAACCTTGAGTATTATGCTTGTTGCCTTTGTTCTTATGAGGTGCTTGGCTTCCATGAGTCGACCACCATCGATGAGGTGGGTGAAGCTGTGACCCTCGTTTACATTTTGAATTTCTGAATCGGCTTGTCAGAGTGAACGGAGAATTAGCTTTCATGGTTCAGTTCTGGATATACAAGTGATGTGAGTTTCCCCTTGTATTCTTTATTCTACTTGGGGTCAGTAGAGCAGAGCTTAAATAAAATCCACATCGGTTCATGCTTTACCGATGTTTTGTCACAGAAACTGATGCTGATTCGATTCTTCTGGCGGCCTCTAGCATTTCCAGCATTCTAGTTTTGAATTGGATAACATTTCCTCTCTGTCTTCGTTGTCTTAAATATCTGCGAGATTTTAATTATTGTCCCTGTTTTGCTGAATCACTGCTGTACTAATTCTTTCACGAAATTCGTCTCCACAGAAAATGGAACAAGAGAAGCTGGAGAAGATGGCACGCAAGGTATTGGATTTTTTGACTCTTGAGTTTTTTACATTCGACTTCCCTTGGTAAAAGCTTCAACATATAGATTTCTTCTTCTTTTGTTTTCTGCTTAGCTGATGGGTAATCATGTTTAATTCGATACAATGCTATCATCGGATAAGTTGACGATACTTAGACGCGCATTTCATCAGCGCACCCACATTCAAGCACAGATTTTTGGGTCGTGAAGTAATTCGGTGTTCTTGCTATGACGAAATCTTGTGTCGATTTATACTCATTGGTCATGTTGCTAGTTGCATAGCAGCATGAATTTCGCGCTCTACGCATGTTTTTTCTTTTTTCTTTTCCTTTTTGACTTGTATACTGTTGCCGTTTAAAGCACGCACATTGACGCTTACTCCCCATACTCTCGTCCTGCTTCAACCGTTACCGACTCCTGTGCTCAGGGCCCAAATCCGGGAGAAACATCTGGGGGTTCAGCTACCAACGCCGCACCAGGCGCGACTTCAGCATCCGGTTCCTCGACGACCGAGAAAGTGTCGACCGACAAGGACAGGAACTACGCGGTCCTAGCTGGTACTATAACAGCTCTCGGTGCTCTGGGATGGTATCTCAAAGGCAGGTCCAAGAAGCCCGAAGAAGTCCAGGACTGAGTCGCGCCGATAGCCCCGCACCCCACCTCACCCGCCACCGGCGGCATTGATGTTTCGCTGTGCAACCCCAAACCGCCGGACTGCGGCAGTTATAATAAATACTTGTTTTCAAGTTTCCATTTTTCTTCACGCAGATCCCATTTGCCTGTGACGTCAGTTCTGGCTATAACTTTATAAGCTGACTCTGACTCTCTTTTTCGCGGTAGGTGCATACAATCATGAGGCTGATGATATCGAATATTTGGTGGGTTAGTGTTCGAGTAATCGTTTGGCTACCGGAATTTATCGGCAACTGGCGATGTGTGGTGATTGCGCATGTTAATGATGTGGTTTTTTTTGTTAGTCGTGTCGCCACGACTCTGAGTGCGAAAGCAGTCCCTTCGAAGATGGAACGAGTCCATCATGTCGCTGAGCTCTTCCACGACGTCTCTATCTTCTCTTTCGATTTCAATTGCAATTAAGGACCACCAATGTATATCCCAACATATATGAACTTCAATTATTTCAGAGGGCTCAACATTTGTAATGTAACCAACATTGCACCAAGTCATGATGTGATGCTTCGCAAAAGACACAGAGAAGAGGGAACTGACGAACTACCCGAGTTCCGCATCGGATTCTCAGGTTTCTCTCAGTTTCTTAGCGATGGCGATTATTGCTCCGACCACAGCCACGACCGCCACGGAGAACACGATCGTCGAGCTCTCGCTCTCCGGCATCGAATCTCTACCCTTCCTCTCTTTCCTCTCCTCCGCCCCCGCTTCGTCCTTCGCTTCCTTCCCCGCTTCGTCCGCTCCTTCCTGCTCGTAGTACCACCGTCTAATTTGAGGTCGTCGCCATGATTTATCGAACAAAACAGGAAAAACCAGAGAAAAATTAGGATGACCAGGGGGAATCCATTGCAATGGCCTCACCTTGAGCTGCTTAGACGTGAGGTACCGCGGTGGCTCCGAAATCGGTGCCGCCAATTCGTCAGCTTCCGGCGCTGGGAACGCCTCGTCGAGGCGCTCGTAGGTCGAGTCGATGTCCTCTGCATTCGACATGGCTTCTCGCGCGTTTTCTCTGAGACGGGTTTTGATCGAATCGCCGAAAAAGGTCGAGAACAGACGAGAGCGAGCGAAGAAAGGGGACGAACGGAGATAAGATAATGCATGACGGATTCAAGGGAAGAGGGGGGGTCATCATCTATTCATCTGGCGATGCTGCTGAGTTGACACGTTGCGACAACGTGTCCAGCTTCGAAGGTGAGGAGGCGGGACTCAAGCTGTGACGTCGACGTAGGAGAGTTTGCTCTGTATTCCATTACAGCCAAAACAAGATATAGAAAGCAGTAAGAGCAATTCGCTTCTTTAGCGAACGAGTGTTGGTAAAAGGAAAATTGACAATATAAAGGAAAAGAAAGTTGTTTAAGTAATCCAAACGATAGACACGAAAGAGAAGTCGGTAAGTTAACTCTAATTAAGATCGGTAATTTTTAGAAAGAGTTAGTAAAATTAAAAGTTTGTAAATGATCGCAAAAGTGGGTAAATAAAGAAAAAAAGAGTAAACATCAATCGGTAACTTAAAAGACAAAACCGATGGTGATTTAGTAAATGATAATTTGATGAAAGAAAAAAGGGTGAATCACGCCGGTTCAGGTTAGTTTGTGAATGAAAGAGTTTGCTAACCAAGATAAATGAAAGTTGGTAAATTAAAAATAAAAAAATCAATTAGGCGTTGGTAGGTAACTCACATCTGTAATTTAATTTAATAAATATTAGTAAGTCACTCCAATTAAGTTAATAATTTCATACAAGACCTAGTGAAATAGAAGCGCTAGTTAGTTATATATTAATAAAAGTCTATAAGTAATACGGAAGTCACTAATTTGCCGACCTAAAAAACTTTGGTTATTCTAAAAGAAGTACTAGTGAGCTACCAACGAGCTAATCATAAAAAGGTCGACCGCTCAATTATTTTTTGCTCAGTTTCGCTTGTTGAAATTTATCAATATGGAAAACAAAAAAATCTGATTATTTTTTACACGAAATGATAGAATTATGCTACTTAAGCATTGATGCATGGATACGGTATATGATAAACAACTCGACATATGACAAATCTATTAAGACTCTTTTAAGAAGTTATTCTCCTTCCTCTTTTCTATGTCAAGATAAGATGTCATCACAGCCTGCTGAGCTTCGTGGAAATTTCCACCCTGAAAAAGGAAAGAACATCCACTCACTCTTTTCAAAGACAATCTAGAAAAGGCCATGCTGACAACAGTGTTCTGTCTTCTTTCACGTAAAATACTGTTTTTTCGTTTACTTCCATTGTGGACCAGAAAAAGAGAGAAGGGGAAGAGCAGAAAATTGGCGCCCGCAAACAGTTCCATCAATCGCAGGACGTGAGCAGAAAGCAAACTTCACGAAATCGGTTTGGACTCTGGATTGGCCACTCGTCTAGGCTTTGGAGTTTCTTCCATGTCAAGTCGAAACGAGCAGATGATGGGTCTCGCCCGAAAGATAGAAAGCAGAGATCTTTTTTTTCTTTTTTTCTTTTTCGTTTTCCCAAATCTTGATGGGATGTGTTCCGTTCTTGATGAGCAGACCTTTGCTTCAACGCACGCATGAGCAGGGCCACGAGACTTCCCGGCGTCCCTGTCTTTTGATTACGACTTGTTGCTGCATGGCGTTCGTCATCGTTTCCTGACATGATTATGGCCGATGATTGCTCGCACGCCCTTCTAAAATAGGCCCTCGACGTGAACAGCACCGAAAGCAGAGTGTTCTAGAATTTTTCTCTGTGAATTATTGGATAGAACCGTCGAATCACCGTCGTTCTTGCTTCTTCTTCTTCTTCTTCCTTCTTCTTGTGCTTCTTCATCAATGGTGGCACTAACCATGATTTTGTTGTACAACGTTTCGCCAATCAAGACTTTCGCATGGGCAGAAAAGATTGATCAATAGAGAGGAAGAGAGAGAGAACTCACAGAGAAAACGAAGAAACCAAGGAGAAAACGAAGGATTATTCAGAACTTCGATTTGGCAAGATGCCAACGTTTTAGCATTTTCTTCCGCTTTCCGTTTTCATTTTCCAGATGGGTGATCTTCGAGACTTCGAACTACAACCGGGATCCAAGAAAGAAGAAAGAAAAACTGGGGCTAAAAGAACACATTTTTGAAGAAAGAAAAACTGGGGCTAAAAGAACACATTCTTTTCTTTTCTTTTTTACTGATTCAACATGAATCGCCGCCGTGGCCGACGTCCCCTCTGCATGCTTCCTCGCGCTTCTCCTCCTTGTTGCGCTCGACGTCGCCGCCGCCGCCGCCGCCGCCTCCATCCTCTCCTCTCTATCTTTGTCGCCTTCTTCGTCGTTGCCGTCTTCAAGAAACCCGTCGTCTTCCTCGATCTCGTCGCCTGGATGGACGAACTGCAACGTCAGGCGCCCGCCTTCCCTCGACGCATGAAGGAACTCCTGCGTTGGAAACCTGATCTCCTTCAACACGAACCGCCCGTCGTTGCGGTACGACTTGAAGCACACCCAGGGCTTCCCGCTCATGCTCAAGCTCGATATCGGGGGCGGGAACCCGCTCCTATCGATTTTGATCTCCGGAACTCGTGGAGGCGATGATGATAGTTATGAGGATGATACTGAGGACGATGCTTGAACGACGAGGAAGACGAGTAAAAGTTCCTCCCTGGTCATGCGCGCGCCGGCGCTTTCTTTCTCTTCCTTGGCCTGCCACGCCTCAGCCGGCTTGTAGTCCTCCACGTCGACGAAGCTCTCGAACCCCAGCCCCTCCGTGCACAGCTGCAGGCTCTCGAGTTCATTGACGAGAAGCTCTCGCTGCTCTTGTGGTGCCCGTGTCCACTGCCGCCCTGAGGGCTCATCGAAGAAGGGCTCTTTGCGTTCTCCTCGCTGCCGCCTTTGTTCTCCGACTCCATTGTTGACCGCGGCAATGGTGCAGGATCTCGATCCTCGAAGTGGAGCTCGCCGAACATCTCAGTGAAGGAGGAGGATGGGTGATCAATGGGGTTGTGTTTGCCCGCCGTCATCGTTTCTGTGCGAGGGCATGATTTGGCGATGATGATGATGGTGGTTCTTCCATGAGGAAAGGGATTCAGAATGGACGGGTTATCGGGTAATGTGCTGTCGAAGATGTGTTGGAGGCTCCACAGGCAGCCATAGCTGTGTAGAAGAAGTGGTTCCTAATTTAGCCCTACAAGTCTCAAGCTTTCTCTCTCTCTCTCTCTCTCTCTCTCTCTCTCTCTCTCTCTCTCTCTCTATCTCAGTTTCTCAGTGAGAAAAAGAAGGAACATTTGGGTTGTTGAATGGTGGAAAGAGAAAGGGTTGGGGCGTTGCACGGGTTTGCAATATTGATTTTTGTGTGGGTGAGGGGTTGAAAAGATCAAAGGGGAGAAGGGTGTGGAGTTATTAGTGGGGTGGTGCTGATTTTGAGCAGTGGAATAGGGATGGGTGGTTGTGGTTGTGAATCAAGTCCAGCTTTGTGGGTCTCTGTGATTTTGCTGCTCTTTTTTTCGTATTCAGGATTATTGGTCGTCCTAATTTCTTGGATAGACACTCTGGCTCGGTCAAATGCTCATCCGTCATGGCGCCGGATAACGGTAGAATAGGGACGATAGTCGCTGGATGGTCTATATCGTCTCTTCTGGCCCCCTTTTTTGAGTTTCGTGAATGAACCGGATCGAGGGATAATTTTGGCTAATTTCGTATCATGTCGCGGGTTCGATACTATTGAATCCAGATGATTGACTCTGTTTTCCAGCTCCAGGGATGCAAAATATCCCAAGAATTCAGATATTCAACTGATGAAGATGGATTACCCCAGTCCTGAGATTAGGATTTTCTTCTTTTCTCTACTGAAGGTAGAAAATGAAGAAAGCTGGGATTTTTTTCCAGCTTATCCAACTGGAATTTCACTTGTTCCCATTGACAACAAGCCACGTGGGCTTCGTGCCATGGTGCTTCCTAGACCATTCACATGTGACTGTGTGGAAAATTAATGGCCACCAAAAGGCTCACACCCTCACTCTCGTCATCTCTCCAGCTCCCCACCTCCTCATGCACTTCCTGATCTAGAACACTCTTTCATAGGTGCCACAAAAGATCTTGTCTCATTGACCTTTGGCGACAACATTGCCATTTCAATAGTCCATAATCTCACCGCCCTCACCCAAAAAGGATTCTGGGATCAGGGTCTTAAATGTCATTATTCAGATGCATGCCTAGATTACAGACTGATGTCACCATCCATGACAATAGGAAAAAAAGGAAGATCCCTAGCATTATTCTGGAATCTGCATATGTATGCTGAGTGATCTTTTTCTTAGCAATGTCCTTTTTCTGGAGCATTGCCCTGTTTTTATCTGGTACATGATTGCAGGATCTATCAATGGAGAGATTCATAGCCACCCCATCATGTGCCTTTAGTGTGTTATACTTGTCATTGCCAGGACACAAGGAGATATGCCAAATATCCTTCTTTCTGAAGTCCTTTGCATCACAATTTTAGGAAGTATAGGTTTAACTTATAACATGCATAGCAACTAGAACAATTTCAACATGTTCGAAGAAGAGATCCTTTGTGCAGACGACATGAATGATTCTCCCATCTTTCGAAGGACGAGGGATAGGAGAAAGTGGGGCAGAAAATCATGACACCTAAGTCGCAATTATAACCATGATCAATGAATTGAATGCCAGTGTAGAATATGATATTATTCGCAGATGGAACAAGAAACAGAAGAAACCATGTTAGATGAATCCAAACACATGTTATTTATAGCATCCAAAGCCAGCAACCCAGATTAGCATAAAGAAAAATAAAAATAAAAATAAAAAAGAGTACAAACGAGTTGTTATGCAGGATCCGTTAATAGCATCTTCTAATGAAGAATATTAGCAAGCAAGCACCAATCGTGAAAAGATTGACATGATTGGATAAGAAAAACCAACCTTCGCAAACCTAGACCTAAACAAATAATGTAATCATCAGTTGTTAAATCTCTGCAGACTGGCCACTTGGTAGCTTCCATCAATGCCAGGTTTCTATCCAGTCTATCCATGAATTTATCCCGTCAAATTAAGTTGATTCCCCCGTCTTCTCAACAGGACTCTGAT